>CM076580.1:489932572-491190152 GCA_034641835.2 Pinus albicaulis | reverse complement strand
TGGGTTTTGTCCGGAGCAGAGAGTACAGGCGGTCTACCGATTTTCAGCTCATTTCGGTGAGGGGATCAGCCCCTAGTTCCAGTTCATTGCAGCAGTAGCATTTTAGGCAGATCCTTCCAGCAGCTGGGACGCAGTCTCTGTAGCAGCCATTTCCTGTTCTGAGAGGGTTCTTCACTTGCCTTGTGCAAGGATAGGTGCACTTATTCTGATTATCTATTGTACCCATATATATTCTCAGACTAATAAAATGGCTTAGCATTTCTGGTATTTTTATGTGTACTTGCTCCATATTCTATTTCCGACATTTTTCCTATATAGTTGTATGCTTGTATTGCTGTGTATTGCTGTCTATTTCCTATTGGGGATATTACAGTATCACAGTAGAGGCCACTGCCAAGCTCTTCTTTGAACGAGTGTGGGTACACTTTGGGATCCCAGTGTCCATTATCTCAGATCGAGACAATAGGTTCCTAAGTACATTTTGGTCAACTCTTTGGTCGATAGTGGATACCAAATTCACTATGCCCACGAATTTCCACCACCAAATTGATGGCCAAACAGAGGTTGTCAACAAGATGATCATACACATTCTATGCATGTACAACTCGAAGCATCCACACACATGGGACGGAAGCCTCCCCTATGTCCAACACAACTACAACAAAGCTCTCCATAGCTCAACTGGCCACAACCCCTTTCAGGTGGGGTTGGGTTGCTAGCCACTATGTCCCATTGATGTGGCCATACCATTTGCAGCTACTCAGGCAGATTTGGCTCATGTCCAGTCTTAAGCTGACAGGGCTAACAACTTCATTGAGCGCATTCAACACATCTTCCAACAGGTCCATGACATATTAGATAGAGCTAATGCTAAGTACAAGTAGCGACATGATCAACATCGGGTACCACACAAGTTCCAGGTGGGTGACAAAGTTTGGCTAAATTTGTAGGATTGCCTCGCTAGGCCCCATCGCAAGCTTCGCTTGCTCCGATATTGGCCATACACCATCACCAAGGTTGTAGGGGACAATGCCTTCGAGCTCAACATTCCACAGTTGCTTGGCCTGCAGGCTACACCCATTGTTCAATGTGGACCACCTTCGACCATACTTTCCACCATTATTGGACACATCCGACATTGCAGAATAACTCACACCAACAGAGTTAAACCCAAACTGCATGGAACATGCCACAACTGATTGTGAAAATTTCTGAATCCTCTAAACAGTAACCCTACAACAGAAATTTGGTTTACTTCTCCTACTTCTGTTTTTAAATTAACAAGTTATTTTCAAAAATATTCAGAAAACATTGAAGTAAATACACTACAACCTACACATACATACAGATCAAGTATTGAAGAATTAAGAACATTCGACAAAGGACACATAAGATTTTTCGGACAAATGTCCCTGGAAAAATCCAATGCGGGAAAACCGGTGCAACAACTCTTGAGGGTTTTATTATTATGCAGTTTCTGAATAAAAACTAGGGTACTAGTAGTGGTTTACCCAACAGAGAAAATCTCGGAAGAAGTACCTCTATCTCTCGGAGACAGATTATATGGCCGATTCAGCTGAGGACGAAGAACCCCATAGGTGCCTACCCAATCACTGCATCACCCTTCAATGTGGCTGTGTCACCCCTTCTGGATCTGTTTAAATCGAGCCCTATATGGCCCACTGAAACCCCAGCGTTGCCCTTCATGGCTCTGTGTCAGCCCCTGTTGGCCTGTGTCACCCTTCTGTGATTGCGTCAACCTCTGCGCTAGGCCTGCATCACCCCTGTTGGGCCTACGCTGCCTCTGTGTCACCTCTCCTCGACTGCGCTACGTCTCTGGTTCAGATCTGCCTCTCTTCAATTGTATTCTCGGCCTTGGATTCAGAAATGCCACTGCCAAACTGCCCCTCACTGCATTGCAAGCTTCACTCGAAAATTCTCAGCAAACCGTATTCCAGAATTTCGACTTAGCTCAAGTGCTACTGCTATGTGTGTTTTTTCCAACTGACACCAAGCCTTCCTTTAATAATTTTCTCGTTGAACAATCAACGATCGTGATGTAATCTCTAAGCAACGACTAAGATTAGAAAAGACTTGATCCTCCTCACTTAGAACATTCTCACCCACATGTTTCAATTAATTCCTTTTAATTATTTAATTTCCCTAAGTTAGACTTAGGAACTCCATTAAAATAATTTATTATGGAATAACTTAGGTTTCGGGTGGAATTTCTCCAAACGATTTCTGGGTCTTGGAGATCTCATGTGTTCTAGCCCCTCCACAAAGTTTCGGAGCTAGATCACATTCGATGCTACCCAAAAATCAACACTCCCTCTTAGCTAGGAATGTGCCCTAGCAACACTTCAATCTAGAAGCATTACTTTGATCCATGGCATCGGTCCCATGCGCTGCTGAATCGCTGATGCTTGGCCTGCTACCCCTCATCCTCTGCACTTTTGCCTTCTATACTGCTGCCCATGACTCTGCCATAGTCATTGCCTCATCTGTACTCTAGCTCCCTCTCAAATGATGCATCATGCTGCCCATAGCACTGGCACTGCTAACTGCTGCACTGCAACTCAGTTGTTGAGAGTTAAGAAACTGAAGGACTTCACCCAAAATTCCGATAGACAAGTCAGTCTGGTTGCATCTCGATCTAAAACATCCTCTGTGCTAATCTGCGCTATCCCTCTGGTGCCTCTACGTTGTTGCTGCTCTGCACTGTGTAAGCACTGCCTCTGCGCTGCTGCTACCTTTGCTCTGTGCTGCTCTAGTTTTCAGCATCCTAGCTCTGCCAATGTGCCTCCATAATCCTCCACACCAACTGACTCCAGTCATCCTGCTACTGTCATTAAGGGCTCCCGTAGTTTGTATGTGATCCAAGAGTTTGGGCACCTCAAGGATCCTACCCTTTTCATCTGAAGTTCAAGAGAACTATAGATCTATGTCGCCCCATCTCTTCTCTCAAGGCACATGAGCACACATAGCCACATCATCATCACTCCCATCATCGCCCTTCGCTGCTACTGCCTTAAAATATGAATCTTCCTTGCCCTTCTTCTTTTGAGGACAAGTAGTGGCGAACTGTCCCAATTCACCACATTTGAAGCACCGGACCTTCGATGTCCCTTAGATGCAAGAGCCGCGTCTTCCTCCGCCTCCCTTTTGATCTTGGCTCCTCCGCTACTACTGCCCATCTTGGTCAATCTCCGATCTCTTCTTGATGAAGAACTGCCCACATGTCTTCCCAATTTGGAAGTGTCGCTCTGCCCAAGATGCCTTGGACAAAGGTCTCCCACTCTTCAGACACTGCATTCAAGGCAGTCCTCACTATAATACCATCATCAGGAGTGGCCCCCATAGCAACCAATTGATCTCGAATTCCCTTCAATCTAATGCGGAAGAGGTCAATTTCCTCTCCCTTATGCATCTGAAATTAGTCGCAGCTGAGTCTCCAGAAGCATCTTCCTCTGGACAGAAGTACCTTGATACAATGTGGTCAATGTTTTCCACGTCTCATTTGCCATATTCTTCTCCGCAATTGTGGGACCACATGATCCTTCACCCCGTCCATAATCAAGCGCTTGGCTCTAGCTTGATTTTCCTCATACTTCTTCAACGGATCAACGTTAATAGGAACAACTACAACCTTCTTGACATGATATTTGAAGCGATATTCATCAAGGACTGACATGATTCTGGCCTTCCAGATAATGAAGTTAGATGCTCCATCTAGCTTGTCCTGATCCCTCAATCCATGAGATGCCATCTCTACTCAACAGTGTCAAAACGGATCTTCTTCTCCCTTCTTCTGCTGCTGTTCTTAGTAAGAGACTCGGATCTGGGTTTCTTGGCAATATAAACCCTCTAGAGAATACGCTCCCTTTGACAAGTGATTTCCTTCTCGGAAATCCTCCACCAACAGCTGTCAAATCAACCCTCTCCAATCACTCCGTTGATCAAATTTTAGACTTCTTGGTGAGAAAGTCTATTGAGGAACTGTTTCCCCTACTTTGTCAACCCTGCTAGACACTGTTCTGCACCGGCAGAAACAATGCCCCACCAGCAACTTCGAAGACCCAGCGTGCACTTCCAGACATGACAACTGGCACAATGTCACCTCCTCTCAGACTGCGTCACCCTCCTAAGCCTGCGTGAGCCTCTGCGTCAGCTCTGCGTGAGCTAAACAGGCTCTGCGTCACCCCTCCTGGGCTCTGCGCTATCCTTTTGGTGTTGCGCTGCTTTTTCCTAGATCTGTGCTTTCACAGTCGCCTTCTTGTAGCAAAAACTTCGCCTCTTCACTAATGGCTTCAACTCTCCCTGATCTGCAATAGCTCTGATACCATGAGAAATTTTTTGAATCCTTTAAACAGAAACCCTACTGCAGAAATCTGGTTTACTTCTCCTACTTGTGTTTTTAAATTAACAAGTTATCTTCATAAATATTCAGAAAACATTGAAGTAAACACAATGCAGCCTACACATACATACAAATCAAGTACTGAAGAATTAAGCACATTTGACAAAGGGCACACATGATTTTTTGGACAAATGTCCCTGAAAAAACCCAATATGGGAAAACCAGTGTAGCAGCTCTTGAGGGTTTTATTATTATGCAGTTTTTGAATGCGAACTAGGGTACCAGTAGTGGTTTACTCAACAGAGAAAATCTCAGCATGAGTACCTCTATCTCTCGGAGACAGATAATATGGCTGATTCAGTTGAGGATGAAGAACCCCACAGGTGCCTACGTAGTCACTGCGTCACCCTTCAGTGTAGCTGTGTCACCCCTTCTGGATCTGCTGAAAACGAGCCCTATCTGGCCCACTGAAACCCTAGCGCTGCCCTTCCCGGCTCTGCGTCAGCCCCTCTTGGTCTGTCACCCTTCTGTGACTGCGTCAGCCTCTGCGCTGGCTCTGTGTGAGCCTGGCTGGGCCTGCGTCACCCCTTCTGGGACTACGCTGCCTCTGCGCCACCCCTCCTGGACTGCGTTGCATCTATGGTACAGATTTGCCTCTCTGCAATTGTATTCTCGGCCTTGGATTCAGAAATCCCACTGCTGAACTGCCCCTCGCTGCACTGCAAGCATCACTTGAAACTTCTCAGCAAACTGTGCTCCAGAATTTCGACTTAGCTCAAGTGCTATCGCTATGTGTGTTTTTTCCAATTGACCCAAAGCCTTCTTTTAATACTTTTCTCTTTTAACAATCAACGACCGTAAATCTCTAATCAATGACAAGATTAGAAAAGATTTGATCCTTGTCACTTAGAACATTCTCACTCACATGTTTAAATTAATTCCCTTTAATTATTTAATTTCCCTAAGTTAGACTTAGGAACTCCATTAAAATAATTAATTATTGGAATAACTTAAGTTCAAGGTGGAATTTTTGTTAGGTCCCTATATTACTAGTGTAGTCCTTTCTTATTGTTAGTGTAGCCCCATTATTGTTATTGTTGTACCCATGTAGTCCCTATATTGTTATTATTGTGCCCCATAAAAGACCACTATTGTTATTGTTGTGCCCTTACATTATTATTGTTAGGTTGGCTAGGATTATATTGTGACCCCATGGACTCCTATATATAGAAAGGAGGTTTTGTCATTTGTATCATCCAAGAATTGTTCATTTATGTAATGTAAAGGAGGTTTCTCATATTGATTTATGGTAGCATCGGATGTGCTCTAGCCTTATGATCTTGTATATAGGCTAAGACACATGTATTCCATAATATCCAGAAAGGATTTTGGAAAATTCTACTTAGAGATGGTTTAATTAAATTAATTAATCGTTTTTTAATGTTTTCCTAAGTTTCAACTTAGGGAAATTGATTAATTAAAGGGTATTAATTAAACTAAGTGTGAATCTTCTAGATAAAGTCATGGATCAAATCTCAGTTAATCTTAGCCCTTGATTATGATTTAATCTTGGTCGTTGATGAGTCAGTGAAAGATTATAAAGGAGAGCTCGATGGGCATTTGGAAAACACATCAGACCGAGAAAGAATCTAGAGATCGATTTCTTCAATCGAAGGAAGAATTGAAGTGATTCTCGATTGCAGAGAGGGGAAAGTGAAACCTCTAGGAGGGAGAGTTTCTGAAGCATAGAGAGTACAAGGAGAAAAGAGAGAAGGGAGCCACAAAAGCAGCGCAGAGATAGCCAAGCAGCAGTTACGCTGGGCCAGCGCAGAGCAGCAAAGGGAGTTTCGATTTTAGTTGGAGAGGTAGTTGAGGGTTCATCCAGTATCTGGAGGACAATTCTGGAAGGGGAGAAAACTCTATCTCACCCAGCAGTGAGCACCAAGGCAGTCACAACAAGCAGCAGCAGCAGTGATGTAGTGACAGCGTGGGGGACACAGTCACTGCGCAGAGATCATGTAGAGCTACTTAGTGTGGGTGCAAGTCAGTGCCAGAACTTCGTGGTGAACTGAGAATTGTCTCACTAACCTATTCTCATCAGATTTCTTCAGGTGATTGATTGACAATTACAATCACACATTTGTACTCAGAACTTCTGCATAATAAAGAAACCCTCTGATCTGCTGCACCGGTTTTCCCGAATTGGCCCAATTCGGGGACAATTGTCCAAAAATAACGGTGTCTATGTGTGAATACTTGTGTTATTTCTTTCATATCATTTATTTATCGTGAAGTCTGCAACATATTTTATTTTGATATTTAACACAGTGAAATGTTAAATAATTGTGTTGAGAATGAAATAGAAGAAATATAATTAGTAGTTGCAGTAGAATTCTACATTATAGAATTTTCACATGGTATCAGAGCTGTCAGATCCAAAGGAAGCAGGGTCAGAGAGGAGACTGTGCAAACCAGAAGCTTCAGAAGGGACGCAACACATAGAAAAGAAAGCAAAGATAAGTATGGCAGACTTAGATGTTTTATCCTCTAGGTTAGAAGAGGATTGTGAATGCTTGTCAAGTTCAGCATCTGCAGGAATCTGGTATATTGATAGCGGGGCTTCAGCTCATATGACTGAAGTACGAGAATATTTCTCGAGCTATAGGGAGGAGCAGATGAACTTCCAAATCACCATGGGGAATTGCACGAAATGCACTCCAGTTGGGAGAGGAGCCGTAGTGTTTTAGACGAAATCCGGAACCAGTGCCAATGTCACAGATGTACTACAGGTGCCGGGGCTTGGGATGAATTTAATCTTAGTATCCCAGTTGCAGGACAAAGGGTATGGCATACACTTTATCTGGAAGAAGGTATATGTCAAACACTCAAGTTGGAAGCAAACAAGGCAGATCGGAGTTAGAAGCAACAAACTCTACAGGTTGCAGCTTGAATCTCCGATGGCACTAATTAGTGGTAATCCTGAAGACAAGAAAGGGTTGAACGAACTTTGGCATAGAAGAATGGGTCACTTGCACCATGGTGCATTGAAGATGCTTAGAGAAACAGTTGATGGGGTACCTTTTCTCAGCATGGAGCATGATGATGTATTCCGAGGATGTGTACTTGGGAAATACGTTAAGGCAGCCTTTCCCAGAAGTGAAAACCGAGCAGCAAGCATATTAGGATTGATACACTCAGATATCTGTGGACCAATGTCCACTAACGCTCTCAAGGGTGGCAAATATTTTGTCATATTCATTGATGATCACTCTAGAAAAACCTGGATCTACTTCCTTAAGACTAAAGATGAAGTCTTTGAAAAGTTCAAAGAATTCAAGGCTCTTGTTGAAAATATGACGGGGAAGAAAATCAAGGCATTGAGTTCAGATAATGGTGGAGAATACATAGATGGAGACTTCACAGGTTTCTACGCAAAGGAGGGCATAAGGAGGGAGTGGACTGCGCCATACAATCCCGAACAGAATGGTGTGGCAGAACGAAAAAATAGGACAATTGTAGGTGCAGCCAAGGCCATGTTATTCGACCTTGATTTTCCCAGATATTTATGGGTTGAAGCCTGCAACATGACAATGTACATCCAGAATAGAACTCCTCATAGAGCATTGAGGAAGAAGATTCCTGAAGAGGTTTTCACAGGGAAGAAGCTGGAGGTAGGGCACCTTTGGATATTTGGTAACATGGCATACTCTCATGTACCAAGCGAGAAGAGAAGCAAGCTTGATCAAACTACAAAAAGGGGGTATCTTGTAGGATACAGTGAAACCTCCAAGGCTTATAGGATCTATATTCCTAGCAGTAGGAAGGTTGTGATAAGACGTAATGTTAAGTTCATGGAGGATAGAGCTTTTCAGAAATTGTGTGATATGTCGGTAGAGGATCAAACTGCAGAAGTTCCCTTGGTCCAAGAGCAGCAGGGGCACCAAGAAGAACAGACAGAAAAACAGACTTTGGTACCTAGTACAGGTACTAACGTTTTCACAGAAGAAGATCAGGAGGATACTCAGTTTGAGGAATCAGCAGATTTGGAGGAAGAGTTGAGAGAGTAGCCTTCCACCAGTGGTTGGATCAGCAGGGAAGCTCAACAGATACTAAGGGACGCAGAAAACTTTATTGGGACTCCTAAGAATGGGAAGAGACAACGTAGACCTCCTGACAGGTACCAGGCTTTGGTTGCTCAGGTAGAGGAACCTTCCAGCTTCTAGGAAGCTGCTCAGCACTAGGTATTGGTAGATGTCATGATAGAGGAGTATGCCTCTATCATGACAAATGATGTTTGGGAAGTTATGCCCAGACCTCAGAGCAGATCAGTTGTTGGATCACGATGGATCTACAAGATCAAATACGCTGCAAGTGGTAGCATAGAGAAATATAAGGCAAGGTTCATGGCAAAAGGGTATGCTCAGAAGGACGGCATTGACTATGAAGAGACCTTCGCACCAGTTGCCAGATATATCTCCATCCGGACTGTCGTATCCTTAACAGCGTAGATGGGATGGGAGATTCATCAAATACATGTCAAGACAACGTTCTTGAATGGAGAGATTGAGGAAGAGGTATATATTGAATAGCCAAAGGGTTTTGAGACTCATGAAAGGAAGTCTCATGTATGCAGATTGAAGAAAGCACTGTACGGGCTCAAGCAGGCTCTGAGAGCATGGTATGGTCGAATAGATAGAAATTTGCAAAAAATGGGGTTTGTCAAGAGTGACGCAGATCCCAATCTTTACTATTTGCCGGTAGAGGATGAGCCATTGGTATTAGTACTATATGTAGATGAATTGTTTCTCACTGGATCATCTAGGCTCATCAAGGATTGCAAACAGAATCTAGAAGTTGAATTCGACATGAAGGATTTGGGGTTGATGCATTACTTCCTAGGGTTGGAAGCATGTTAGAAGAATGGAGATATCTTCATGGGGCAGGAGAGGTATGCCTTGGAAATTCTGAAGAGGTTCAAAATGCAGGATTGCAGGCCCATGGCCACACACATGATCACCAATTGGAAAAAGATATATGCATCGGAAGACACAGAAATAGACCCCACCTTATACAGAGTCTAGACAACTCATCGGGTCATTGATGTATCTGGTTAACACCAAACCAAACATTTGCTTTGTTGTCAACACTCTTAGTTAGTTCATGGTGGAACCCAAAAGAGTGCACTGGGCAACAGCAAGGCACGTCTTGAGATATGTACGAGGAACAGTGAGATTTGGTGTAAGGTATGGCCGAGGAGAGGATGTCAGATTCAGTGGATTCACAGACGCAGATTGGGAAAGAAGCTCAGTGGATAGGAAAAGTACCTCTGGGTACTGTTTCAACATTGGATTAGGAATGGTGTCCTGGTGCAGCAAGAAACATAATTCAATAGCATTGAGCACAACTGAAGCAGAGTACATGGCAGCCAGTATAGCTATATGCGAAGCCATCTGGCTTCGGAAATTACTTGTGAGTCTATTCAAGAGCAGGATAGAGCCAACTAGCGTTTACTGTGACAATTAGAGTTGTATCAAACTCTCTGAAAATCCAATATTTCATGATCGGTACAAACATATTGACATCAGGTGTCATTTTATTAGAGATTGTGTTCAGTGTGGGGCAGTACAACTCCAGTACATTCCCACAGGAGAACAAACAACTGATATACTCACTAAGGCTCTAGGGAGGACTAGTTCACTCAGTTCAGAGAACAGTTGGGTATGAATGAAAATCCATTTCAGTAGTTAATGGATCTTCAACATAGTTGAAAGAGGGAGTTGTAGTACAATATCAGTTGGCAGCAACAGTACAGTGGCAACATTTGTGCAGTGTTGGTGAGCAGCATCAACAACATAGCACGAGATGTTACAGAAGTCAGAGCAACATATAGAGTTGTATTACTAGAGCACTTTCCTCGCTAAGAGGAAGTGTTGGTTTATGGTAGCATCGAATGTGCTCTAGCCTTGTCATCTTGTATATAGGCTAAGAGACTTGTATTCCATAATACCCAGAAAGGATTTTGGAAAATTCCACTTAGAGATGGCTTAATTAAATTAATTAATCGTTTTTTAATGTCTTCCTAAGTTTCAACGTAGGGAAACTGATTAATTAAAAGGTATTAATTAAACTAAGTGTGAATCTTCTAGATAAAGTCATGGATCAAATCTCAGTTAATCTTAGCCCTTGATTATGATTTAATCTTGGTCATTGATGAGTCAGTGAAAGATTATAAAGGAGAGCTCGATGGGCATTTGGAAAACACATCAGACCGAGAAAGAATCTAGAGATCGATTTCTTCAATCGAAGGAAGAATTGAAGTGATTCTCGATTGCAGAGAGGGGAAAGTGAAACCTCCAGGAGGGAGAGTTTCTGAAGCATAGAGAGTACAAGGAGAAAAGAGAGAAGGGAGCCACAAAAGCAGCGCAGAGATACCCAAGCAGCAGTTACGCTGGGCCAGTGCAGAGTAGCAGAGGGAGTTTCGATTTCAGTTGGAGAGGCAGTTGAGGGTTCATCCAGTATCCAGAGGACATTTCTGGAGGGGGAGAAAACTCTAGTCTCACCCAGCAGTGAGCACCAAGGCAGCCACAAGCAGCAGCAGCAGCAGTGACGCAGTGATAGCGTGGGGGACGCAGTCACTGCACAGAGATCATGTAGAGCTACTCAGTGTGGGTGCAAGTTAGTGCCAAAACTTCATGGCAAAGTGAGAATTGTCTCACTAGCCTATTCGCATCAGATTTCTTCAGGTGATTGATTGATAATTACAATCACACATTTGTACTTAGAACTTCTACATAATAAAGAAACTCTCAGATCTGCTGCACCAGTTTTCCCGAATTGGCTTTTCCGGGGGCAATTGTCCAAAAATAATGGTGTCTATGTGTGAATACTTGTGTTATTTCTTTCATATTGCTTATTTATCGTGAAGTCTGCAACATATTTTATTTTGATATTTAACATAGTGAAATGTTAAATAATTGTGTTGAGAATGCAATAGAAGAAATATAATCAGCAGCTGCAGTAGAACTCTACATTATAGAATTTTCACATCCCCTTCGAAGAGGTTGCTTTCTAAGGCATTGATCTATCTTTTCTTCTATTTTGTGAGTTGGTTTCATAACATTTGGTATTAGAGCTTTGGATTCTAGGGTTTCGTTGCTGCAAACAAGCCATCGTGGCATTTTTGCTATAAATTTTTTTCTACAAAGTTTGAGACACTGAAACAAAAACCAATTTGAGCCGAACTCCGGAGGAACTTCGTGGAAAAATTTCAGATCTTGGTTCGCTATCGTTTCGGAGATATGATTTGAGGAAGTTAGGGTTTTTGCAGGCTCCAAAATTTCATCTCAAAGAGGTGACCTTGGGAAAATCTTACTAACTTTCTCTCTGAGCATCAGATTCGAATTCTATAAAAATTCGCCGTAAGTGCACGGATTGTAGTTTCTTGTGTATTAATTTTAGAACCAAAAGACAAAACAATGACACATGGCACATCGTACAAGTTCTCTCTACTGAACTAGTCCATAATTAGGACATTGTGGGAGATTGGGCATAACTTTGTCTTGAAGAATCCAATCAAGTCTAACCTGTGGCATTGGAAAGAAGACTCAGAGGGCTCCTACTGGTCTGAAGTTAAAATCTTGGGAATCTGAAATCACAGAGATACATTAGGATCAATAGCGAGCTCCTCAAAAGCAAGAAAAATGTGTGTATCGTTTTTTTAAATTACATAACGTTTGTTTGAAAAATCAATCTGAAGTGATTCCAAGGGCATATTTAAGCATAGATATCAGTATTGGGTTCTCAAATGCATCCCAAAAATAATTCCACACCAATTAAGTCCTCTGAAAATTCTACTATGACACATGAAGAGGAAGAAGTGCAACATGATGTATAAAAATTACAAGACAAAGTGCAACAAATGTTGCTCTTGCAAAAAGTAACCAAAAACGAAATGGAAGCTAAAATGGATGGTTTGAAGAAAGGCATGGAAGCTAAGATGAATGTCATGGAAGCTAAGATGAATGGTGTGGAAGCTAAGATGGATGGTTTGAAGAAAGGCATGGAAGCTAAGATGAATGGCGTGGAAGCCAAGATGGATGGTTTGAAGAATGGCATGGAAGCTAAGATCGATGGTATAGAAGAAAAAATAAAAGCAGATATGGAAAGTTTGAAGGAAGGTTTGACAAAGTTGCTACAAGAAATGATTCCAAATCGCAAAAAGGTAGTAGAGGAAGCTCATGATGAGAACAAAATAAATTATCGCCAAAGTACTATGGTCCTTACAAGGTGTTGCAAAAGATTGGTACTATGGCATACAAATTGGAGCTTCCTGCATCTTCTCGAGTGCACCAAGTTTTCCATGTTTCATGCTTAAAGAAGGTTATAGGTGGCAAACTTCCAGTTCAAACAATATTGCCAGAACTTGATGAGGAAGGAAAAATCATATTGGAACCTGAAGCAGTCACGGAAACAAGAACTCGACAACTACGAAATCGATCAATTTCAGAGTATCTCATAAAGTGGAAGAACTTAACCACTGAAGATTCCACATGGGAGGATGAGAATTTTATACAGAAGCATCCAAAACTACTCAAGCGTTGAGGAGAACACTTTTTTGAAGGAGAGGGGCATGTTAGGTCCCTATATTACTAGTGTAGTCCCTTATTATTGTTAGTGTAGCCCCATTATTGTTATTGTTGTACCCCTGTAGTCCCCATATTGTTATTATTGTGCCCCATAAAATGCCACTATTGTTATTGTTTTGCCCTTACATTATTATTGTTAGGTCGGCTAGGATTATATTGTGACCCCATGGACTCCTATATATAGAAAGGAGGTTTTGTCATTTGTATCATCCAAGAATTGTTCATTTATGTAATGTAAAGGAGATTGTCACCTCGAAGAGGTTGATTTCTAAGGCGTTGATCTATATTTTCTTCTATTTTATGAGCTGGTTTCAGAACAATTTCTGCAAACGATTTCTGGGTCTTGGAGATCTCATGTGTTCTAGCCCCTCCACAAAGTTTCAGAGCTAGAACACATCCAATGCTACCCAAAAATCAACACTGATCAGATCATGGGCACGCAGATCAAGAACACTCACCATCCGAGGATCCATCTATATTGAGTTGTCAAAGTAGGCCAACTCCTTCACTAGGGCAAGTGCTTCACCAGGGACCAGGTTCAACAGAAATTTCCTCACTTCATGTAGACTCTGCACACAATGGGGACCATTTCTTCCTAAGGAGGGAGGACTGAATTAGGTGGATATTGGTGGCCACCCACCTATTCCACCTAGACCTCTAGTCAGTTTCATTAGTTTCCTTGTTTATAGCAGCATTTAACATTTTTAGCAGTTTTTCGGGTCCTGAACTTCCACAGCAGTTTTGACCCTCTAAACGGCATTTTTTTGAGGTTCGCAGCAGACATGTAGTTGTAGGCAGGGGCTTGCGGCAGATATTGTAGTACTCGGAGAGATCTTTCCAACGAGGTATCGTACGCGCCAAACAGAGATAATATGACCAAGTTACTACCCCGGGTAGTTGGCTGCCCAACTAACCCCAATGGGTTCCACAAACTCTTGGCATTCCATCTCCTGGGGTTAGGGTTTTGGTTGTTTAGGGTTTTCCCTTGTTGTTCAATAACAAAAAGGTGCTTGAGCCTCATTGTAACACAGTTCAGAGGTATGTAGTCGTCACTTCTCTTCTAAGAGATAAGCTACCATCACCCAAGCTAGTTTGTTTCCATTCTGTATGTAAGCATATTTCAGTTCTTTGAGATTAATGAAATGAAGTGTTATTTCTGATGCATCTCTGTATTTATGGTTATATCTGTATTCTGTTGTGTTCCTGTTTAAGTTTAGATCAAAGACATTGAGTAGGTAATGTTGGAAAAGTTAATAAAACTTAGCATGAGCATAGTTGAGATTAGTACATGTCCAAGCAAGAGTTTTGAGTGTTTTTCATTCTTGCGTGGACCACTTTGGTATAGGAGCTATGTTGCTGCAATAGTCTGGCAAATGATTTTGAGTTGGTGTATATTGACTTGGAACATTAATAGATTGTTGGGTAATATTTTCCTTCGTCAAATTTGAACCTTGACCTAATTAACTTTGGTTGATAGGTAGTTAGATGTCAATGTGGATTGTTGGAGAATGTACGATGTGCCTAGTTAACTCTGATCCTTGATGTGGTCAGATTCAATCATCACCCACTTCTAATATATGAGACTTATTTAACTTAAATCACTTTTGGCCTTTTTCCTTTAAGTAATCATTTTCCCTTTCTTTTATTTAATTGAGTGACTAATTAAAGTCACTTTTAATCTGGGAAAATGGTAAATCACCCATCATACTTTCTCCGGTCGCTGGAAGTCACTTTTCATCATCTCATCGTGTAGATATTCTCATTCTGGTTCCAACGAGCTATTACACTAAGGTGTTCCATTAAATATTCCTCCCAAAATGTCACCTAAAGTGTAATTAATTAAATTAGGCTCAATAATAACCCCATTTTATGGGAATTATCAAAATGCAACAAAACCAAAAGCAAGCTGTGTAGAACTGACCTTGATGATGGAATATGCCAAGAGAACACTGTCAAACCCCATAAAACTCCTCAAAACTCATCTGGGACCTTTGATGACGTAATCCTGCTCCTGTGACTTGGCCATCACATACCCTGGAAATCCATCCTGGTTTTACTATAGAGGAAATTGAAAATGGGGACATTACATTTGTTGAAATACTTCTTATTTCCCTTGATATGATAGGACACACCACTATCCACATACCATAAACTAGTAGCCATTGAACTTGCAATATATGCAATGAGTGAAAACTCCTAAAAATGAGAATATAACTCATCTATCTTAGCAAAGGCTGCTACTTTGTCATTTTTTGACCCTTTCTTCCTGTTAGGGAATTTAGTAGCATAATGCCCAAACTGGTGGCATGAAAAACACTTGATCTTGCTGAGATCCTTTTTCTTCTTCTCTCCCTTAAAATTCGGCTCACCACCACTATTGCTCTTTTTACCCTTGGACTTGGTCCCTTTACTGGCTAGAGTGAAATTTTCTTCATCTTACTTGCTTTTAAGATGAGATCTAGCTTGAGCTTGTCTGCGAATCTCCTCCTAGATGCAGTCAACCCACAAATGCTCCCAATTTGGAAAGTTTTCGCGGGCACATATCCCATCCATGAAGGCTTGCCACGACTTGGTGAAACCCAACAAAGCAAAATTAACCAAATCTCTATCTAGAACTGTCTCACCCACACCAGCCAACTCTTTCTTTACCTTGGAAAACTTGGTGAGGTAAGAAACCACAAAATCTGACTTGGACCTTTTAATGCTCTTGAGCTTGTCTTTTAGTACCATCTTTTTGGCCTTGCTCGGACCTTGATAGAGATCAATGATGGAAGTTCACATTTCTTTGGCTCTGTTCATCCCAATCAGGTGAGGGATAATGTGGTCTTTGACTCCTTCCAAGATAATACTTCTTGCCTTGACATCCATCTTATTATGTTGAACCAACTGTTGAGGATCTGTTGGTGCGGCTGAGACGTTATCAAAAAAATCCCAAACCCCTTGTTCTTCCACCACCACTGCTATCCTTTCATGCTACGAACAAAAGTTGGACACACCGTTTGATCTATCTTCAAATCTAGGACCCTGATATGCCATACTGCCAAATCGAATGGTTGAATACAATGTGAAAATTTCATCTATCACAACAACTGGAAATTAATCTTCTAATTGTTAATTTATTTAACAATTTATTTGCTATCTACTACGACAAATATCCAATAATTCACAATGTGATTTTCACAAACAAATATTGCGGAAGAAAAATAGGGTTGAAAACTGAAAAAATGCGAGCACACACACACACACACACACACATAAAAATGACATCGTTATTTTTGGAGAAATGTCCCCGGAAAAACCCAACTTGGGGAAATCGGTGCAATAACTGAGGGTTTTTATCAGGGTTGCAGGGGTGCGCCCCCCCACCTTGAATCCGCTCCCGGAGCACGCTCCCAAAAAAGAAAATCTGCTCCTTGTTTTTAAGGGAGTGATTTAGGGAGTGGTTGCTCTTTGACTTCTCCCGTTCTCTCTGGGAGTGAAAATTTAAAGGAGGGAGTGATCGCTCCCGACTGCTCCCTCCTTTCAATTTTCTCTCCTGCCGACGAAAAAGCCACGCGGCGGACAGGCAAGGAAGGTGAGGGAAGGGGAGGGGAAAAAAAGATAAAAGGCCCTCCTCACTGTGAAAATTCTACTGCAGTATCATGGTTTACTTCTCCTACTTGATTAGGTTATACACGTTATCTTTAGAAATTAGATTCAGAAAACACTGAAGTAAACACTACTAACAGCCTACACATGCAGATCATTTACTGAATATTACACTCATTCAAGCAAAGTGACACACTAATTTTTGGACATAAGTCCCCAGAAAAACCCAAAGCGGGAAAACCAGTGCAATAGATATGAGGGTTTATTTTATTAAGTAGAATCTGAGTATAGCAAACCTGGGTTCCAGATTTGGAAATCCGACAGTGAATAAAAGTAGATCTGCAGCTAACCTGCTGTTCCAAGACCAAAATTCTGACTAATCCACACCCTCAAACGATATTTACAAGACTCAGCCTGGATTTGGCCCTAGAAACCTCAACGCTGCCCCTGAAGCCCCAGCGTCAACCTTGCTAGGCTCTGCGTTGCTCAGAGAGGGACTGCATAACCCCAGAGTGGGTGACGTAGTCCTTACACTGCCTCTGGAGGCCTCTACGTAATTCTGAAATCCTCTGAAGCTGCAGCGCTACCCCTTCCTGGGCCTGCGTAGGGGCTGAAGCCTCTGCACTACACAGCTGCTACTATTGCTTTTGCTCCTCTGCGCTGTCCCTGAAAGCTGCTCCTCTGTCTCTTGTTGACTCTTGGCTCTGGGATCAGATCATCCCCTCAGCCAATACTATCCTTCGCTGCAGAAAACACTTATGGAAATTCTTAGCAAACCCTGCCCTAGAATTCCAGATTTGTCTCTTAGCTCTGCCTTTGTGTGTATGTGTCCAACTGACCCTCAAGCCTTTCTCTTATACTTTTTCATTGATCTCATCAACGGTCGAGATTAAAACACTCATCAATGGTTGAGATTAAAACACTGCTTGATCCGCGTCATTTAGAACATTTCAGCACATGTGTTAATTAATTCACTTTAATTATTTAATTTTCCTAAGTTTAGACTTAGGAAATACATTAAAATAATTAATTATTTGAATAACTTAAACACCAGCTAAAATTTCTCCAAACTCTTTCTGGGTTTTGGAGTGGATGTGTTTCTTAGCCCCTCAAAATTTCAGGGCTAGAGCACACCCGATGCTACACCAACTAGACAAAATCTCAACACTCACCTCTCATTATTCACTATTTGCAAAGTGAGAGAGCAAGAGAGGAGGGATTTTGGAATTGGAGGCTTGGAGCTTGAGTTGAGGAGGGAGATTGAGGGAGCTTGAGGAGCTTGCAAGGGAGATTGGAGCTTGGGATTGAAGACCAAAGAGGTAGGATCTACACTCTAATCTAACATTTGTGTTTTTTATATGTTCATTGCTAAATGAAAATGCTCTCTTCTCTCTTTCCCATTCCCATTCCTCCATTTTATTGTAGGCTCAAAACTTCAAACATCATGGCTATATGGCTTGGAATTCTCTTGTTGTTGGTTCCTTTTTTGTTATTATGGTCTTGGAGAGTAGAAGAAGGAGGGTTGATCATGATGAAGAGGATGAAGAAGTGGGTTTGAGTGGATTTGATGAAAACTCTAGAGAGGAGGAGTACCTTGCTGAGGAGGAAGAGGAGAGTGGAGATGATGAGGGCACAAAAACTGAACTAGATCAACCCCATTGTGGAAATATGTTTCTAGGCCTGAAGGAGGGAAAGAGGGTGGAACCACTAAATTCACATGCCTCCATTGCAAAAAAACTTACACAGATTCATACAGCCGTGCCAGAAGGCACCTCTGTGGGAAAAGGCCATGGGATGGAGATAAACAAATAGGAATCAGAGCTTGTTTAAGTGTGTCAACAACACGAAGAGAAAAATACATAAGGGAAGAGGAGGAAGCCCAAAGCAAATCTAAAATATCAAAGGGTGTCTTTGAACATAGCCCGCAATCACATGCACAAAGAACTCCATGTGATATTCCTACTAAGCAATTATTGCTAAGTGAGAATATAATTTTTGTACAATTTTGAAAATTTTGGGTTCTAACTTAGGAGAAGTGGGTTGGAGGACCCCACTTCCAAATTTAAATTGTTGGAGGCACTCACACTATGGGAAAAAGGCAAAATCAAATGCTTAGTGGAATGTGGGGGCCACTAAGGGGGCTTAGTGGAATGTGGGGGCCACTAAGGGGGCTTAGTGGAATGTGGGGGCCACTAAGGGGGAAATACGCTCCACTTAGGCAAATCGAGCTACTTGGAAAGGAAGGGGAGTTCGATGATGGGACCCACATAAGGAGGAGGTAGCCAAAAATAAATAGAAGGAACTCTCTTCGGTTTGGGGCTTTTTACAATTTGGCATTCACTTGCACCTAGCATGCTTGAGCTGTGTAGGAAAGTTTTCACCTGAGTTACTCGAGCGAGTTTCTCGCCCCTTGCTTGGGTGGACTTCAAGTGCCAGCACAAGGAGGGAAGTCGATTTTCCTTGTGAGAATTTGTAGCATCAGTTCAGGCAATTTGTGGGGTTTCTCGGCAGTTTCTAGGACACAACAGTGGAGTACGACTTGCTTGTTGGGGCCAACGAAGAGCAGGATTTAGGTTGAGGTTTCCAAGATAGTTTTGCAGTGCCATTTGCCAGAGATTTTGGGGAGGAACAACGAAAATATTGGAGAGAGTCCCTGCTGCTACAATATGGCTTTCTAGTGACTGCGTGGGCCTACGTAGAGGGCAATTTTTGGGCACATGTGGGAGTTGAGGAGTGAGCTTGTGGAGTTGGGTTGAGCAGTAGAATTAAAGGGAACTATTGAATTTCCACGACCTTGGGTCTAGGTTAGAGTCTTAAAATCAATGATGCTACCAAACCAAGAATCTCAACTAGGATTACTTTGCTTAGTGGAATTTATAAAGCAATAAATCACACATGCACAAATATACACAGTTTTTAACAAATTGTACAATAATGTAAAACCCCAATCTTTGTTATATTAAACCAAATCTGAATAATACAACAGTCTATGGTATACAAGATATAATGACAAACTCGATGTCGTATCTTGTCCTACCAGTCCTTCGCTTCCGTACTGCTCACTAGCTGCCCCTTTATCCTTCAAAGGACAACACATCGAGACTCCAGGAGGGCTGCCACCTAACACTGCTGCAAGTCACTTTTATAGAGTGTACATCGACTGATCCAATCTGATCTTCTGGGTAGGCCTGATTCTCGAGCTTCAAACTGCCAGGCTAGCACTCACCTTTTTCCATCAAGGTGCTGCACTTCGGCACCAAACTTCACCCAACTTTCAACTCCTCTTCATCACTTCAAGATAGCTTGTATAGGGCTACTTTGGGCTATCAACGCGTTGCCCTCCACTAGACAATGATGCCTAATACTACATTGCGGAATCTGCTCCTAGGATGAAATCTTCACCACCACGGAAGATCTTCCAAATGTCATCCATAGGCTGCTCCAATTTTGAGCCAAACTAGTCAATATCCTTGACCCAACAAACACCAACACTGCTGCTCCAAGTCTGCTTGTTGCTGTGAATGGTTAGGGCTTGTTCACATTGCAACAACCCTTCACATACCTACACAAACAAGCTTGAATTTACTGCGGCCTAGGCAAGGAGAGATGCCTTCTTCGTAGGCTGCTATTCTGGGAAATTAGAAGCCCTTAACAACCTAACTTAGGCTTGTTTTGGGAGGCTAGGTTTGCAGCCTACCTCAATTGGCAGCAGGTCTCCAACAACCCTCTAGAACAACCTCCTTCTAGACCTGTTTAACTCTCAAACAAGTTTGCATTCACCACAACAACCTCGGCCTTCGAGCAAGGCCTTAAACACACCTCCCTGCACTAGGCCTTCAAGAACAAGCCCTCGACCTCCTTTCTGCACTTCGACCTCCTCCAAAAGGTGCCCTAAAACATATTGCGGCCTCCTTTGCTCTTGCTGCGTCTAAGGGAGAGATCCGAGCTCTTCTTGTGGTTTTATGTTGCACTTGTGGATACTTCCAAGCCTCATACTCACCTTGTATTTATATCCAATACAAGGGCTCCTCCAACGTTATAATTAGGGGCTTCTACAACTTGTCACATACCTGAAACTCCTTAGGCCGAGCTTGACACACATGTGTAAACCCATCATTTAACTTCAAAAATTCATATCTCCACTTCTACAACTCGGAATTCGACGATTTTCGAAGTGTTGGATTCTCCTTTCTGGCCTCTATCGTATCATGCCATCACATGTAGAAATGTGCTCACGAAAGTGCCTAGAACATGATTTGGTGCAAAACCCCATACTTGGGTTCCAAGCCCACAAGTGACCCTTGTGGCGCTTTGCCCTCCAAACCCCGAACCCTAGGGCTTGAAGTACCTCCTAAGTTACACAAAAATAAACACTCCCTCTTAGCGAGGGAGGTACTTCCAAGACTAGGAAGTATCTCGTCATCATCATCACTGCTCACAACACTTGCCCAACTCTTGGCGCTCACAATCGCAACAATCCCTGTTCTATGAATACGCCTTTCTCAGAAGTGTCATTGTCACTGGAAGCATCCTGCTTCTTCTTCTTCTCCTGTATTGCTTTCTAATCTCTCTATGATTCCTTCTTGGTAGATGTGGAAGCACCCTTGCTCCCCATTGACCACATGCTCTTCTTGGTCTGCAAAGTCTCCCTCTGAACTTGCAAGCTCCCACTAGAACTTGACTCCCTCTGAGTCTCTGGAACCTGGACCTTCTTCTCTGGAAAGTGTTCCTTCTTCTCAGGAACCTGTACTTGCTCCTCTGAAGCCTGCACCTGCTCCTGCTTCTCTGGAACCTGCACCTGCTTCTCTGGAACCTGCACCTGCTCCACCTGCTCCTTTCCATGATCCACAGGTTTTCCCGTCAACTTGTAGAGACCATGCTCTCTAACTACGAGTACAATCCCATCGGATTTAGAGCCTCTGGGCCCGAGTCTTGCCTTCCCATCTTGGAACAAGACCTCAAACCCCTTCCTCTCGATCATCGAGATGGAAATCACGCTATATTTGAGTCCTGGTACAAACAAAACATCCTGGACCCGCATCATACGTCCCGTCTCCATCTTGAATGGCAAAACACCCAATCCTCGAATGTCCAACTGACTCTTGTCACCCAACACCATGTGCAACTTCGAGTCCCATTCAGCTAGAGTCTCAAAAACCTCCTGTGACCCTGTCATATGCTTCGTCGCATCACTGTCCACGTACCATCCATCCTCCTTGATAGTACCCTGTGAGAAATGAGAAATCATAGCAAAGTCCTCCTCTTCCAATCTCTTGGAGCGATCATCTATCTCAGCTGAAGTGGCAACACCAACGACCTGATGTCCATTCCTCTTCTCATAATCTCCCTTCTTCATCGGACATCTCGACAAAAAGTGACCCATCTTGCCACAGTTGAAACACTTGACTTTACTCATGTCCTTTTTCGGCTTACCCTTCATTCGCGCTGCAAGTGCCATGTCCTCATCTGCCCTTTTTGATGCATGAAGATCCTTGTCTCGCAACTCTTCCTGAATGAAATCGTCCCACAGTCTATTCCAGTCTGGCAATTTCTCCCTGGCAACGTTTCTTTTGATGAAGGCCTTCCATTCCTCGGTGAACCCTTTCAAGGCAATCCTCACCATATCTCCATCTAAAATTTTGACACCGACAGTAGCAAGCTCATCTCTGACCTGAGACAACCTTGTCAGATACGAAGTCACTCCTTCACCCTTTATCATCTTGGTGGACTTCAACTTGTCCTCCAACACTAGTACCCGGTTCTCGTTCTTATTTTGGAACAAATTCTGAAGAGCCATCCACATCTCATGTGCATTGTTCTTCCCAGACAAATCAGGTATTAAGGAATCCTTCACACCATCAAGGATGATCAATCTTGCCTTCATATCCAAATCTTCCCATATATCTAGCTCCTTAGGGTCGGTTGGCTTCTTGATCTCTTTCATGGAAAAATCCTAGATCCTGTTGACCTGCAAGACCAACTTGATCCTTTCCTTCCAAGGAGTATAGTTGGACAACTCCTCCAATATGTCCTCATACTGTAGACCTACTTGCAACTTCGACATTGTCACCTACAATGTGACCAACTCTCTCTCACACTGTACTTCGCTGCGCACAACTCTCATTCACTGTCTTCCAAAGTAGCTCAAACATGCTCTGATACCATGTTGAATTTCCATGACCTTGGGTCTAGGTTGGAGTCTTAAAATCACTGTCACTACCAAAATAAGAATCTCAACTAGAACTACTTTGCACAGCGGAAAATTTGAAGCAGTAAATCACACATGCACGAATATACAAAGTTTTTAACAAATTGTACAATAATGTACAACCCCAATCTTCGTTATATTAAACCAAATTTGAATAATACAACTGTCTATGGTATACAAGATATAATGACAAACTTGATGTCGTATCTTGTCCTGCCGGTCCTTTGCTTTCGTACTTCTCACTAGCTGCCCCTTAGTCCTTAAAAGGACAACACATCGAGACTCTAGGAGGGCTGCCATCTAACACTGTTGCAAGTCACTTTTGTAGAGTGTACACGAGCTGATCCAATCTGCTCTTCTGGGTAGGCCTAGTTCCCAAGCTCCAAGCTGCCACGCTAGCAGTCACCTTTGTCCATCAAGGTGTTGCACTTTGGCACCAAACTTCATCCGACTTTCAGCTCCTCTTCGTCACTTCAAGATGGCTTGTCTAGGGCTACTTTGGGCTATCAAAATGTTGCCCTCCATTAGACCAATGATGCCCAATACTACACTGCGAAATATACTCCTAGGATGAAATCTTCACCACCACGGAAGATCCTCCAAACAGAATCCACAGGTTGCTCCAATTCTGATCCAAACTAGTCAATATCCTTGACCCAACAAACACCAACACTGCTGCTCCAAGTCTACTTGTTGCTGTGACTAGTTAGGGCTTTTTCACCCCGCAACAACCCTTTACGTACCCACACAAACAACCTTGAATTTACTGCAGCCTAGGAAAGGAGAGATGCCTTCTTTGTAGCTATTGTTCTGGGCAATTAGCAGCCCTTAACAACCAAATGCAGACTTGTTTTTGGAGGCTATGCCTGCGGCCTACCTCAGCTGGTTGCGGCTCTTCGACAACCCTCCATAACAACCTCCTTCTAGCCCTGTTTAACCCTCAAACAAGTCCGCATTCACCACAACAACCTCGACCTTCCAGCAAGCCCTTAAACACACCACCCTGCACTCGACCTTTTAGAACAAGCCCCCAACTTCCTTTCTGCACTGTGACCTCCTCCAAAAGGTGTCCTAAAACAGATTGCAACATCCTTTGCTCTTGCTGCGTCTAAGGGAGAGATCCGAGCTCTTCTTATGGTTTTATGTTGCACTTGTGGATACTTCTAAGCCTCACACTCACCTTGTATTTATATCCAATACAAGGGCTCCTCCAACTTTAGAATTAGGGGCTTCCACAACTTGTCACATGCCTAAAACTCCTTAGGCTAACCTTGACACACATGTGCAAACTCATCATATAACTTCAAAAATTCATATATCTCCACTTCTACAACTCGGAATTCGACTATTCTCGAAGTGTTGGATTCTCCTTTCCGGCCTCTATCGTCTCATGCCATCATATGTAGAAATGTGCTCACGGAAATGCCCAAAACATGATTTGTTGCAAAACCCCATACTTGGGTTCCAAGCCCACAAGTGACCCTTGTGGCACTTTGCCCTCCAAACCCTGAACCCTAGGGCTTGGAGTACCTCCCAAGCTACACAAAAATCAACAGGAACATCTGAGGGAGTAAAGCCCAACATTTTGGTGTCATTTGGAGGAATACTATAGTGATTTTCCAGGAGGGCTATATTTTCTAGCCAGTTGAGGAGAACGTGGTAATTGGGGGTCAATTTCGGGGGTCGAAACTAGACCAAACCCTTTTTGGGTTTTGGTGGGTTTTTGGAGAGGAATTCAGGGTTAATTTCCTGGAATTTGATGAGCATTAGAGGAGGGTCTTTCAGTAGGTTCTTTCCAATAGACAATGTAGTCTTCCAGGGCAGTGCGGGGCACAGTTGGGGCAACTCATTTCCACACTTGGGCATTGTATTTTCTCACCCGGGGCTTGTCTAGCTTGCCAATTTGGCAAGCCCAGGTGCACTCCTTTCATTCCCATTGTACTATTGCTCCATATAATAAAATGGCTTAGATGGATGTTGTTTTTGGAGATTTTCTGGGTGCCTACTTATATTTCTGAATTTTGTGTGTGCATGTCAGTTTTTGCTTTGTTTATCACTTTATTTCCTAAGTAGGAATTTTACACTCCATCAACATTCTCCCATGGTAGTGGATATGAAGGCACAGGAACAAACATCTATTTAAGGTGTAGAACCATATCATATTTCCTTGACGAAGGGTGTTGGAATGATGTGGATTAAAAAATTTACCGGCTTCTCTATGCATTTGGGATACCATTCAATGTTCTTCGCTCACCTTATTGGCATGAAATGGTTTCTGCCATTAATGATGCCCCCAAAGGATACAAGAGCCCTGGGTATGACAAGGCTAGAACTGTGGGACTTGATTATGAAAAAGCAAAAATAACACATTTTTTGGGTAAAATGACAAATTCTTGGAATGAGCATGGGGTGTCCATTGTATCTGATGGATGGAAAAATGTAAAAGGCAAGCCATTGATAAGTGTTCTTGCTGTGTCTATTAATGGTGCAATCTTCCTTTCAGCATATGATTACTCAGAAAAGTTCAAGATTGCCATCAACATTGCAAAACCAGTAATTGAAACAATTGAATGTTTTGGGCCATACAATGTCATCAAAGTCATCACTGATAATGCTTCTAATTGTAAGGAAGTGAGAGCAATTATTGAGGATAAATAACCCAACATATTTTGGTCTGGGTGTTTGGTTCACACAATGAACCTTTTGATGCATGATATTATTAAGAACAAAAACCATCAATACAAATGGATTGGTGATTTGTGCAAGAGAGGCAAAATGAAAAGTCAACCCATGGGCTTTTCAGCAGTCACTCAAGATTGGAGCTTTTGAAGATTGCGAAGACTAAATTTTCTAGCTATTACCTCACCTTCAGGCACCTTTTGAAGGTAAGAGAGTCATGGGCTAGCATGGTATCAAGTCAACACTGGCAAGTATTAAAGGACAGGGCTCCAACCGCAGTTGACAGACAAGGTTTTGAATAGGTGGAGGAGACCACTCTTAATGGTCTGTTTTGGGCACGTGTGAGGGAAGTTTTGCAATTCACCAAGCCCATTTATAGCATGATTCATTTTGAAGATACAAATAAACTAGTCACTGGGGTGGTGTATGAGCAGATGGATAGCATGTTGGGGCAAATTAAAGATATTGTTCAGGAAAATGATCCCAACTTGTATACAATGATTCACAAATGTATGTGTTCACGGTGGAATAAACTTAATGTTCCACTACATGCCTTGGCGTATATCCTTATGCCAAAATACTACTCTCCAGCTTGGTTGGACCAACTTGCACCTAGGGGTGGGGTTGGGATCAAACCCCATACAAATCCAGAGGTATCTAAATGATATATGGAAGCATTAGACAAGTTGGTCCCTGACAAGGAGGAGTGTGCTAATCTGCGTCCTGAATTAGGCAAATACTTTAGTTGCATTGGTTCATTTGGTTCTTTGCATGCAATGGAAGATAGAGGCAGATTTGATGCTTTCCAAAATTGGCAAAATACATTCTCTCACAGGTTGTAAATAATTCTTTTGCAGAGAGGTGTTGGAGCACCTACAACTTCATCCATAATGTGAGAAGAAACAAACCCAATGAAAACCGAGCATAAAACTTGGTTTATGTGCACTACAACTTGAGGTTGTTGAGTCATTATTGTGATTGGGCTTATGAGGATATATCATATAAAACTAGGGACAACGACCTAGAGGACGATAATTTGGAGGATGGCACTATACATCTAGAAGAATTGGAAGCAAAACTTTTGAAAGTGCTGATTTCTGGTAGCATCGGATGTGCTCTAGGCCTCAAAATTTGCAAGAAGACTTGCACACATGTATTCCAGAATACTTAGAAATCGTTTTGGAAAATTCCACTTGGAAGATGTTTTATTAAAATAATTAATTATTTTTAATGGATGCGTAAGTCTAAACTTAGGGAATTAAAATAATTAAAGTATATTAATTGAACTGGGTGTGAATCTTCTAGAAAAATACGGAGATCGAGTCAATATGATCTGCGCCATTGATTAGAATCTAATCTGAGCCGTTGATTTCTAACGAGAAGATTATAAGAAGGACATCGATGGGAATTTGGAAAGATACGTCGAGCGGGATCACGAGATCGATTTCTCAAGTGAGCAGCGCAGAGCAGCCGGAGAGATCATCAAAGAGATTCTTGCAGTGAGGGGTAGAGATAGTTTTGCAGTTGGAGATTTTCTTGATCTGGAGAGTGCAAGGCAGAGAGTATAGCGAGTAGTCTGGAGAGGCAGCGCAAAGCTTCAGAGGGAGTCCGTATTTTTGCTGGGGAATAGTCGGGATCTAGTGTCGGAGCTTGGGTGTGAGACTAGGAGGCCAGAGGGCTGAAGTTTCTAGCTAGCAAAAGATCGAAAGGAGGTGCAACATCGTCCTAGCTGTAGTGATGCAGTAACTACGTAGGAGTGACGAAGTATAGCACAAAGACAGCGCAGAGGCTCATCTCTAGTGCAAATCAGTGCCGAAATTTCCAGTGATGGGGTGAGATCATCTCACTATCTTTTTGTCCAGTTAGATCTCTGTATAGGATTTCCAGTTTGGGCATCCGAAGAATTGTACTCATAAATTACTGCTTAATAATACACACCCTCAGCTGTTGCACCGGTTTTCTCGAATTGGGTTTTTTCGAGGACACTAGTTCAAAAACAACGATGTCATATGTGTGTTTGTTTTCTTCTTAATCAATTCTTGTTTCCACATATAATTTTATGTAGTGAAGGTTGCAGTGTGATGTATTCAGTGTTTGTTGTAGAGAAACCGCAAATTATTGTTAAGGAAAGATTAACAATTAGGTGAATATTTCCAGTTGCTGCAATAGGATTCTAGTTGTAGGAATTTTCACATGGTGTCAGAGCGTAGGTGAAGCAAGAGAGTAGAGCCAGAGAGCCCAACGTTGAACAGAAGAGGGAGGCCAAAAAGCTGCGTAGGCAACAGATTGAATCCCCAGAGGGATTGCACAGTCCAGTCCAGAAGGGAAAGTTGTTTGAGGAAAAAATCTCTCTCTGAGTGATTCGACACAGAGGAAGATTTTCCAGTGATAGAGGGAGCAACGCAACAGTTTCAACACAGAGCAATCTTCAGGTAGGACGCAGTTTTTTGCTGCAGCAGTTGTTGGTGCAAAAAAACATCAGAAGAAGGAAGAAGGACTTGTAATATTCCAAATAGGAAAAGACAGTAATACAAAACACAATAAATTGGGAACTACAACAATATGGAAATAAACTGAAAACACCATAAAAATAAACAGAATTGTTGAGCCATTTTATTAATCTGGAGGTGAAAACAATACAACAGTGCTTCAAAATAGATGGTACTCAAGTCGGCAAAAGCGGGCTGGAATGGCCTCAAGCTCTCCCACTGAAAACACTGCTCTCTGCTGCGTTGTTGGAGCTCTTCCTCTGTGCTGCCCTGCTGGAAATGTTGTTGTTGGGTGAATAGGACTGTGTAGATGAGGATGCTCTAGTGCTCAAAAAAATCTGGGATTTAGAATCCTGACTTTATGGCAAAAACCCAGAAATAACCCAGATAGGATTTTCGGATTGGTTGCCCTCGGAAAATCACCCTCCTAGGGTTTGCAATGCATAATTGCTGGGTATGCAGAACTATTGGCTGAACTGAAAGATAGAATAGCTGCAAGTACTCCCAAACCCAACTATCGAAGGGAAGATCCCTTCAATGGATTCCAAGCAGAAATGCTATGGAGTTTCACCCTCTTCTGATGAACTCTGCTATTGGAATGCGTAAGTCACTGAGTGACTGCGCAACACAAGAGGATCTGCAAGTGGCCTGGATGCCAGCTGATGAGATCAACTCACATGGACAACAAGAATCCTCTCTTGAGTAGGAACTCGAAGTCCCCCGAGGATGAGGTTGGGATCTCCACTTGGATACACCCTCATGCTAAACAACACTGCAGACTCGGCTAAACAACTCAAGCGTGCTCAAGTCGTGAGCGACAAGAAAATAATAATAATTCATAATTCTCTCTATGGCTGCCCTCATCTCTTTCTTATACTTGTGGAACCCTCACACCCCTGGGCCCACATTATAATTGCGCTACTCTCTTGGTACATATCCTCCTCCTTGAATGCGCTGTTCACATGATCTCTTGGCCCCCTCCACTACTGCTTAGTTCCACTTTCACACTGGTGAAGTGGTTTTATTCTACTAAAGGGATTTATGGGTCCCTTTACCCTCTTATTCATCCACTTAGTCAAAGAAAACAAAGATGAATATTCCTATTAGCTAAAAGCTAATTAGGAATATTACAGGACCATACTGAGGGAATTCTAACCTCAGATAATTTCTTGCCCAAGAAATTATGATTTCCCGTGCAAAAGTAGCAGAAACCGACATTTATTTTTCTCACTCCAGCAGGGAGTGCGTAGAGCCAGCTGCGCAAAGGGTTAGAGGTAGCATTCGATATTTGGTTGGATGAGATGGCGGCAATCGGGTTGCGAGACCAGGATTGGTTGGAGGGTGCCTCCAACTATGTGATATGGAAGGAAAGGATCTCCTTCCTTCTATATGAGCATGATCTCGAGACCTTCACCGATAGTGTGGTAGTTGTCCCTGCAAATCCAGATCCATTGAAGGCCTACAAGAAAATATGGCAAAATCCAAGATGCTGATCCTCGACAGAGTGAGGGATCACATTGTTTCACACCTTTCTGGGAAAGGGACTGCCAAGGAGATGTGGGGTCTTTCGAGCAGCTGAAGATGTTCTTGGAGGAGAAGATGAGATCTACAAGGATGGAGAAGGGAGAACGCATAGATCCATTCCTATCGAAGGTTTAGGATGTTCAAGATCAGTTGGCAGCTGTAGGGTCAGCACCTTAAGCCACGAAGATGGTAAGATTGGCCCTGAATTCAGTGTCAGAAGAATGGCAAGTCTTTGTTCAGAGTATCTTAGGCAGAGAGAAGTTGCCGAATTGGGAAGGAATGTGGGCAGCTCTTCAACAGGAAGAGACAAGGCGAGACTTAGTCAAGTGCAAATTTGATGGCAATAGCAACAGTGGGACGAAGCCCAAGGAGGAGGAAGAGAATGCAACCCTTGCATCAAAGGGGAAACAAGAGCAGCGAAAGCGGAAGAAGGACGTCTCAAAGATCAAGTGTTTCCAGTGTGGTGAATTTGGTCACTACGCTACACAGTGTCCTCTCAAGAAGAAGGACAAGGATGAGAAATATGATCTGCAGGCTGCAACCTCGAGCAGGATCAAAAGATCGATTTCTCAAGTGAGTAGCGTAGAGCAGCCAGAGAGATCATCGAGGAGATTCTTGCAGTGAGGGGTAGAGATAGTTTTCCGGTTGGAGATTTTCCTGATCCAGAGAGAGCATTGAAGAGAGGGCAGAGAGTAGTTTGGAGAGGCAGCGCAGAGCTTCAGAGGTAGTCTGTATTTATGTTGGGGAATAGTCGGGAACTAGTGTTGGAGCCGGGGTGTGAGACCGGGAGGCCAGTGGGCTGAAGTTTCCAGCTAGTAGAAGATCGAAAGGAGGTGCACCGTAGTCCCAGCTGCAGTGATGCAGTGACTGCGTAGGAGTGACGTAATACTATGCAGAGAGCGCAAAGGCTCGTCTCTAGTGCAGATCAGTGCTGAATTTTCCAGTGGTGGGGTGAGATCATCCCACTATCTTTTTGTCTAGATAGATCTCTGTATAGGATTTCCAGTTTGGGCATCCGAAGAATTGTACTCCAAAATTACTGCTTAATAATACAAACCCTCAACTGCTGCACCAATTTTCCCGCATTGGGTTTTTTCAGGGACATTAGTCCAAAAACAACGATTTCATATGTGTGTTTGTTTTCTTCTTGCTCAGCTCTTGTTTCCGCAAATAATTTTATGTAGTGAAGGTTGCAATGTGATGTATTCAATGTTTGCCGTAGAGAAACTGCAATTAAATTGTTAAGTAAAGATTAACAATTAGTGAATATATTCCAGTTACTGCAATAGGATTCCATTTGTAGGAATTTTCACATAGTATCAGAGCGCAGGTGAAGTAAGAGAGCAGAGTTAGAGAGCCCAACGCTGAATAGAAGAGGGAGATCGAAGAGTTGTGTAAGCAACAGATTGAATCCCTAGAGGGATTGCACAGTCCAAGAGGGCAAGTTATTTGAGGAAAAAATCTTCCTCTGAGTGATTCGACAGAGAGGAAGATTTTCCAGTTCTTGATTTTCTAGTGACAGAGGGATCAGCGCAGAGCAGTCTTCAGGTGGGACGTAGTTTTTTGCTGCAGTAGTCGCTGGGGCAGAAAAGCGTCAGAAGAAGGAAGGAGCATGTTGAGGGAATTCTAACCTTAGAGAATTTTTTGGCCAAAAAATTCTGATTTACTGTTCAGAAGTAGCAAAAATCGAGATTTATTTTGCTCACTCCAGCAAGGAGTGCATAGAGCCAGCTGCGCAAAGGGTTAGAGGCAACATTTGATATTTGGCTGGGTGAGATGGCAGCAACCAGGTTGCGAGACCAGGATCGGTTGGAGGGTGCCTCCACTATGTGATCTGGAAGGAAAGGATTTCCTTCCTTCTAGATGACTATGATCTCAAAACCTTCATCCATAGTGTGGTAGTTGTCTCCACAGATCCGTATCCATTGAAGACCTACAAGAAAGATATGGCAAAATCCAAAAGGCTAATCCTCGATGGAGTGAGGGATCACATTGTTTCACACATTTCTAGCAAAGGGATTGCCAAGGATATGTGGGATGCATTGGCTACCCTGTACCAGGGGTCTTCCGAGAAGTGTAAGATGTTCCTGGAGGAGAAGATGAGATCTACGAGGATGCAGAAGGGAGAACGCATAGATCCATTCCTATTGAAGCTTCAGGATGTTCGAGATCAGCGAACAACTGTAGGGTTAGCACTTAAGGCCACGAAGATGGTAATATTGGCCCCTAATTCAGTCTAAGAAGAATGGAAAGTTTGTGAAAAATCCTAGATCTGGATTCCTACTGCAACAAATTTGAATTACTTCTCCTATTATTTGATAGTTATTTCATTACACTGAAATATCGAAGTAATTTCTGAAGCAGTCTACACAAATAATGTTCCGGAATAAATCTAAGTGCCGAAACAATATGAACAAAATACAATGAAAAACAACCACATTGACACAATTATTTTTGGACTAAGTCCCCAGAAAAACCCAACTTGGGAAAATCGGTGCAGCAAATTTGAGGGTTTGTATTATTAAGCAGCAAAATCTTGAATACAACTAGGGTGCCAACATCCAGCAAACCCTTTAGAGAAATCTAGACAGCGAAAATCACTGTGAGATATACCTCACTCAGCAAGTCTCTGGCTGATAAAAAACAGCGCTGATGAAGCCCTCACTACCTCTGCATGATTGCTTATGCTGGATCTGCATAAGCTTGCGTAGGCAAGCTAGAGGAACTGCATCACCCCTTCCTGTAGCTGATCTGGCTGATCTGAAGCTAGATCTTGGCCCTCCTGGCTTAGAACCCCAGCCTCTATCTTTCTCCGGACTAACTCCAAGAGACACTGCGCTGGCTCTGTGTGATTCTCTGCAGTAACTGCGTCACCCTTGCCAGAAACTACGCTGTCTCTCTCCTGCGTTGATGCTGCCTCTCTCTGAAATGTATTCTTGGCCCTCCTAACCAATCTCTGCTTCTGCCCCTCTTTGGATCTGATCACTGAATCAAATCACTTAGCAAACCCAACCCTAGTGATTTGTTCTAGATCAAAAGCTGTGTCTTCTCACACAATTCGAAAATGCTCAATGGCTCAAGTGTCAAGTGTATTTTCCATAGGCCCCTCACTCGCCTTCTTATTCATTGACTCTTTAGCGGCCAAGATTAAAACATAATCAAGGGCTAATATTAACTTGGAGGTGATCCATGACTTTATCTAGAAGTTTCACACTTGATTTAATTAATACACTTTAATTAATCAGTGTTCCTAAGTTTAGACTTAGGAAAACATTAAAAAAATGATTAATTAATTTAATTAAATCATCTCTAAGTGGAATTTTCCAAATCCATTTTTGGGTTTTATGGAATACATGTGTCTTAGCCTATATACAAAATTACAAGGCTAGAGCACAACCGATGCTACCATAAATCAACATTCCCTCTTACTGAGGAAAGTGCTCTAGCAAAACACCTCAATGTGCTGTTGATCTGACTTCTGGAACATTTGCTGCTGTGCTGTTGATGCTGCTCACCAATACTGCACAAAAAATGCTGCATCTGTACTGCTGCTGCCTCTACATACTGCTGCCCACTGCCACTGTACTACAACTCCCTCTGAATTCTGCAACCATATTGTTGCACTGCGTGAGCACTACTCTGCTCTTTGCTACACCACCTGTGCATTGCGCTGCTGCTGCTGCTCACTACTGCTGCTGCTACACTATTGTTAATTGCAACAGAAAAACATCCGAAATTGGACAAGTAAGTCTGCAACTGAAGAATGAGATTGACTGTTGCTAGTTTCTGCACCCGCTCTTTGAAAATACTGCGTTGTTGTTGCTCTGCACTGCACTGCACTAGTGTGCACTGCGCTGCTGTTGCTCAGTTGCTGCTGCTGCTGCTTCTTCTCTGCGCTGATCAGGCTCTAGTACTGCTAGCCACTGCATCATCTCATCATCTTTTGCTGTAACTGTCCATCTTGCTACTGTCTTCAGGGTGTCGTAGCTCACATGTGATCCAAGAGTTCGGAAATACTCAAGGATCTCGCCTCCTTGTAGATTCTGGATCTACAAATCCAAATCAGCCCACTTCTCTCCTTTAGGAATGTGAGCTAACATAGCACAATCTTTCTCTGCCTCAATCTTGGCAGCTCCTGCATGTGGATCTTCCTTCTCCTCTTTATCCTTTTTCTTAAGAGGACATTGTGTGGCATAATGCCCCATTTCCCCACACCGGAGGCACTTGATCTTGGATAGATCTTTCTTCCTTTGCTTCTGTTGCCCTTTTGATGCAAGGGCAGTGTTATCTTCTTCCTCCTTCTTGACCTTTGAACTATTACTGCCATCCTCCAAGTGGATTTTTAAAAGGTCTCTCCTCAACTCCTCTCGCTGTAATGCTGCCCACATTGCTTCCCATCCTGCCTTTCTCTGCCCAATATACTTTGGACAAAAACTTGATAATCCTCTGAAACAGAGTTCAGTGTGAGCCTTATTAGCTCTGAGTCTCTGGGAGCAGATCCTACTGCAGATAGTTGATCTCGGTTTTCCTGAATTCGAGACAAGGAGTTAAAACGTTCTCCCTTATTCATCCTGATATTCCGCATCTTCTCTTCAAGGTACATCTTCCACTTCTTGGAAGATCCTTGGTATAGCTTTTCTAGCCCTAACCACATTTCTCTAGTAGCGGTTTTGGTTGCTATGTGAGGTATGATGTGATCCTTCACTCCATTTAGGATCAATCTCTTGGCTCTAGCCATATTCTTCTTGAATTGCCTCAGGTGTGCTGCATCAAGAGGTTCTGCAACTGTGTAGTTTATGAGGGCTTTCAGATCATGTTCATCAAGGAGAAATTCTATCCTTGATTTCCAGATAATGTAGTTGGAGGCACCCTCCAATCTATCTTGGTCACGTAGTCCGTTGTTGGCCATCTCCTCAACTGTCGATACCTTGCTCTAACCCTCTGCTCAGCTTGACTTACGCACTCCTTGTGGAGTAAGTCACTTCTCCTGCTACTGCACTGGAAAAACTGAGTTTCTTTGAGTAAGAAACCCTCTAAGGTCAAGAAATCCCCAATTGTGTTTTTTAGAATTTTTTGATGCTTATGCACCAGCTCTTATTGTTGTGCAGTAACTGCGTCCTTCAGCTACACTGCCTCTTTTGCAACTGAAAAAGCTTACCCCTCTGTCAACTCTCTCAGAGGGAGCCTTTTCTGCACTGGAATGCCCTCCTGGCCTAGACAGTGTAATTTTCTGGGAGGGTCTATTGCTGCTTACGCAGATCCCAGATTCTACAGTGATGATCTGTTGGTTCTCTTCGTTTCTCCTGCACTTTAGCTTAAGTAAACTCTGATACCATGTGAAAAATCCTAGATCTGGATTCCTACTGCAACAAATCTGAATTACTTCTCTATTATTTCATAATTATTTCATTACATTGAAATACCGAAGTAATTTCTGAAGCAGTCTACACAAATAATGCTGCGGAATAAATCTAAGTGCTGAAACAATCTGAACAAAATACAATGAAAAAACCACATTGACACAGTGATTTTTGGACTAAATTCCCAGAAAAACCCAACTTGGGAAAACCAATGTAGCAGATCTGAGGGTTTGTATTATTAAGCAACAGAATCTTGAATACAACTAGATTACCAACATCCGACAACCCCCTTAGAGAAATCTAGACAACAAAAATCACTGTGAGATATACCTCACTCAACAAGTCTCCAGCTGATCAAAAACAATGCTGATGAAGCCCTCACTGCCTCTCCGTGATTGCTTAAGCTGGATCTGCGTAAGTGTTAAATTGGACAACTAGGTCCAAACTCCATGTTGTGATGCTCAGATGAAGACACCAATATTTTTACTGGGTTCCTCTTTCGGAGAGGTGCAAGATTGATCTAAAGATCATCTTGATCCGATGAGCAAAACATTTATTTTGAATTTATTTTTAATACTTTCAAAATATGTGTAGGTCATCCTTAAGGTTTTACACCCCCAGCAAATGTGTCACACACCCTTAGTGATGGATATAAATAAAGTCAACGTTGGAGGATATTTCACTCATCTCCTCATCACACATATTTCTCTCTCCACTTCTGATTAGTTCGAGCTACTTGGAGGCAAATTTGCGGTTCACACGTGGGAGAAGGACAAAAATATTTTCTGCTGCAGCTAGGGTTTCTACCGCAGGTTTGACCAGCGTAGACTTTGGTCAACGCATGGTCTAAAGGAGCTGAATTTTGGCATAGACTTCGATTTATGCAGTCCATACTTTTTGGCACAAGAACCGAGGTCAAAGGTTGACCGTAGACTGTGTTGCGTTGACTTTTACTTGTTGCTATTCTGCGTTGACTTTTCTGGGCAACGTTGACTTTTCTGGGGTTGAATTTGAGTTGATCGTTTGGCTGTTTTGAAGGTTGTTGTGACACATTCTGGGCTGGCTGACCAAGGAGAATTTGCTGGTGGAAGCATCCTGCTGATCGTTGTAACGCACCAACAAATATATATTTTTCTGGCTTGTCTTCTGTTGATCCACTGGTATGTTCTATCAACATTTCACTTAATGATTTATGTGATTGCTGTCTAGTATTGAAGAGAAAGTAAAGTTGCATCAAGCATAGAACATCTACATAAATTTACATGGAATCAGAGTTGAGGTGAAGACAAAGTCCTAATTTGTAGCAATCACTGAAGAAGAAAATGGGTTCCACAAACTATAGCTTCAAGGAGGATGACAAATTGACTGGGAAGGATGACTTCCATGCTTAGAAATTAATATTGGATCTTAAATTGGAAGACCAAGATGTCATGGACTATGTGCAGGGTAAAATCCAAGAACCTCCATCCACTGCTACTGCTACTGCCAAAACAAAGTACAAGAAGGGGGAGATCAAAGCAAAGCTGATGAATAGGGAATCCATTCATAAGAGTCTGGTGGCCTACATCTCTGAGCAAGGCACATCCAAAGAGATGTATGATAAGTTGGTCCTCATGTTCAAGGCCAACAATGCAAATCAAGTACTATTCTTCAAGAATCAATTGAATAATCTGAAGAAAGGCAGGGATGAGTCTGTTCAATCATACTTTCTGAAGCTAACCAAGATCGGGAACAATCTACTGGCTATTAGGGAGACAATAGCTGATCGAGAGATGCTACTCACCGCACTTGGAGGGCTCCCATCCCAATGGCATGTGTTCAACACTACCATTCTAAATAACAATGTGATACCTAACTTTGACGAAGTACTATCGAGATGCATTCAAGAAGAGACAAGAATGAAGGAGTATGGAAATGAAGGAAATGCTGCATACGCTGCTCATTCTAGAAAGAAGAACTTTGGTGGTCCAAAGAACAAAGGAAAAGCAAGGGCCCAAGGAAAGAATGGCAAGTGTTTCACTTGTCATAGGCCAGGTCACTATGCTTTAGAATGTCCTTTCAAGAAGGATTCTCCCGATGGTGATGACAACAACAACAACCGGAGGAATGTCAACCAAAGGAACAACAGGTTCAAGGGAAAGAGGAAGGCTCCATCCGGTGGAATGATCAACCTTTCAAAAGGTCAAGAAACTCCAGGTATGAGGAATCAAATGTTGTTGATAAAAGAAATGAATACATTCTTGTATCTGCCCTCTCTGTTGCATCTCCACCCGACACTATGGATGTCTGGTTGATAGATAGTGGTGCCTCAAGGCACGTCACTGGGTTCAAGGAAGCACTCTTTGATATGGTTGAGAAGGATACTAATCTGGAAATTATCCTTGGAGATAATGCCACATATCCCATGAAAGGGGTAGGGACTGTGACCCTCCACTTGTCTCAAGGTCAAGTCCTTCGCTTGCAAGATGTACTCTATGTACCAAATTTGAAAAGGAACCTTGTGTCTATATTGGCCATGGAAGACAAAGGTTTCAATGTGGCATTCACTGATGAAAAGGTGCGCTTGTGGAAGAAGAGCTTCAAGGAAGCTATCACGATTGGGTTTAGAGTTGATACACTCTACCAGGTTGGAGGAAGTCCACTGGGAGAGATGACATGTGATACTATTCGACAAACTGAACTATGGCACCGGAGGTTTGGACACCTTCACTACAAGGCCCTTCCCAAAGCAAGAAAGGTGGTGACAGGGATGCCTGAGTTTTCAAATAATCATGAAGGTGTATGTAAAGGTTGTGTCGAAGGAAAGCATACAAGGGGACCTTTCCCCTCAAGTGTCACAAAGACATCTGATGTCTTGCAATTGATCCATTTTGATCTATTTGGTATGTTGCCCGTGACATCCTTGGGAGGATGTTCTTATTATATGACGTTCATAGATGACTTCTCTCGCAAAACCTGGATATACTTCTTAAAGAAGAAGGATGAGGCTTTCATGTGGTTTTGTACCTTCAAAGCCTTGGTGGAAAATATGATAGGGAAGAAGATCAAGATTTTGAGAACCGATAATGGCACTGAATATGAGACAAACGAGTTCAAGGACTTTTGCAGAGAAGCTGGCATCAAGAGGGAGACCACAATTGTCTATACTCCTGAGTAGAATGGTGTTGCTGAATGAAAGAGCAAGACCATTGTGGAAGCTGCCCATGCCATGCTATGTGACCAGTGTCTACCGAAGTTTCTGTGGGGAGAAGTTGTGAACACTACCGTGTACATACAAAACCAATGCCCACATTCCGCTCGGGACTCCAAAACTCCCGAAGAGGTTTTCTTTGGTAAGAAACCTGACATCTCACATTTTAGAGTGTCGAAACAAAAAGAGGAGCAAGCTAGATGCTTTTGGGAAGAAAGGAATGTTTGTGGGCTATAGCGAAACTTCGAAGGCCTATAGAGTCTATGTGCATGGTCAAAGGGAAGTGGAAATATGCCACGATGTCACTTTTGACGAAGATGCTTCCCTGAGGAAAGTAGTCAATCTTCCGAGATCTGAGGAAGACCATGAAGCAAGGCCTGGAAATCAAGAAGGATTGAAGGATGAGACGATGCCCAATGTAGAAGGACCAATGGACCCAATCAATCCACCTCCTTCACTGGGGAAGAGACCATCATGGCTCAAGGACACCCTCGAGGATGTTGAGGGACATATGGCCCCAAGGGGGACATTCCGTGAAAGCAAGAAGCCAAGTAGATACCATGGGTATCTAGCAGCCATGAGTACTATTGTACAATCAGAGCCTGGATCTTTTGAGGAAGCCGTAAAGCATCAAGTTTGGAAGGATGCTATGCACGAAGAGTATGAGTCCATAATGAAGAATGATGTTTGGGATGTGGTTCCAAGACCGAAGGACAAAGCAGTTGTCACCTCGAAATGGCTCTACAAGATCAAGCATGGATCTAATGGAAGTGCTGAAAAGTTCAAGGCAAGGTTCGTTGCCCATGGCTTCTCTCAAAAGGAAGGCATAGACTATGATGACATATTTGCACCTGTGGCCCGATATACCACCATTCGATCTATCATAGCCCTTGTTGCTACGCAAGGATGGAGTCTCCATCAGATGGATGTGAAGACCGCATTTCTGCATGGTGCAATAAAGGGAGAGGTATATGTGGAGCAACCTCTGGGGTTCGAAGTCCAAGATCGGGATACCCATATCTGCAGGTTGAAGAAAGCCCTCTATGGGCTAAAGCAAGCACCCAGAGCTTGGTACGAGAGGATAGATAGCTACCTGATGAAGCTGGGCTTCACTCGTAGTAATGCCGACCCGAACCTTTACTTAAAGGTTGACAAGGAGAAGCCTCTCATTCTAGTGCTATATGTGGATGACCTCTTCCTGACAGGTGCTGACCCTCTCATTCATAAGTGCAAGAGGGAGCTCACTGCTCAGTTCGAGATGAAGGACCTAGGACTGATGCACTATTTCGTAGGCCTGGAGGTCTGGCAGAGACCTGGCGAGATTTTCCTTTCTCAAGGAAAATGCATTGTGAAGCTTCTGGAAAGATTTGGTATGGTGCACTGCAAGTCTGTGTCGACACCGATGGAGCTCAACTTTAAGAAGTTGAGCGGCAGCGCTGCTGGGCCCGTGTTAGCAAACCCTACTGAGTATCGTCAACTCGTAGGGTCCTTGATGTTCTTAGTGAACACCCATCCAGATATATGTTTTGCAGTGAACACTTTGAGTCAACAGATGGTTGAGCCTCATCACTTTCACTGGGTTGATGCCAAGAATATTTTGAGATATCTTCGGGGCACGATAAACCATGGCCTGAGATACACTGCCGGGAGTGTGACACTCCTTGGATATACTGATGCCGATTGGGCTGGCAGTGTGGTGGATCATAAGAGCACATCGGGATGATGCTTCGATCTTGGTTTTGCTTTGATATCATGAATGAGCAAGAAGCATAAGTCGGTGGCTTTGAGCATTGCGGAGGCCGAATACATTGCAGCAATGTAATGTTCCCATTTTTGGTATCACCCGTGACAGGGCTAGGAGGGACTTCCAGAGGTAGGAGCAGACAGGTCACATGTACAGATTGGCGCTATCAGTGGGCTCAGGAGCTTTTTGGAGGAGTTTTCATGGTTTTCGGAGGCATTCGCTTGATATACTCCACCATCCGAGCAGTTTGGCTTTCGTTTCGATGCATTCCGATAACTTTCGGAATTTTGAGTTATTTATGGGCTTAACTCAGCTGATTATGCTCAAGGTGGCATTTCGGGAGGAATATACGATGGAACACCTTAGTGTAATAGCTCATCGGAACCGAGACGAGGAGACCTACACGATGGGACAGTTAGACAGAGATTTCAGTGACCGGAGGAGGCGTGGTAGCCGATATACCCTTTTCTGCATTAAAAATAAATATTTATAATATTTTAATAAAAGGGAAAAGTGCTCCATAAATAAAATAATAATAAAATAATGCTCTAGAAGGCTCCAAGGGATCTATAAAAGAAAGGGAGGAGGCCATTGGGAGACATCTTGGGAGTAGATCATTTGCTTGTGTATGAGAGGTTTGAGGACGTGGTTCTCTACTTCAGCCGTAGCCCCAGGACGGAAACCCTCGGGTGATTTGTGAGTGTTGGACGAAAACCCAACTCTCTTGAGGAGACTTCATTTAGGAGTTTCACAGAGCTTCATAGTTTGGTGTGAGGATCATTCAGATCTTCAACTTGGGCTTCATCAGTTTCAGTGGGTTCAGTTTCAGCTGTTGCCGGAGGGAGAGTGCAGCAGTGCAGTTTGTGGCCAGTGCCGTTCAGCAGCTTATCTTGGTGGCCGGTTTTCTATCTCAGCTCTTCTTAGGTCAAATCTATATGTAAACCCCTATTTATTATCTATAATAAAAGCTTAGATTTTCCTTATGTTCTATATGGTATTGGATTGCAGCATTTCCTGTCTTTATTGTTACATGGCAATCTTCTGTTGAATAAATGTTTATTTTACGGCAAATTGTGGTATTCAGTGTTTTTCTGCATTTTAGTTAAAATATCCCATCCGGGATATTACAGTGGTATCAGAGCCACAGTCTTGGCTCAGCCTGCGGGTTTCAGTTCTTAGTTGCAGAGAGTATTGGAGTGAATATTGATTGTAGAACAACTTCAGAAGAAGGGTTTCAGAAGAACTATTTGTCAGATATTTTCAGTCCCCAAGGAAAATCAAAGTGGTTGGAGATTTTCTCCCGCAAGCCATAAGAAATTGTCTCTCATTTAAGGGTTTGACAATTTTATTTCAAATCATCGAATTCATATTTGGGCCAAAGTTTCATATTCAGCCAAAATATTTTGTGGGGCCGTGGAAATTATTATTTGAGCTTCAAAAATTTGGAAGTAACGTGGAGTTATTTGGATAGGCCGCATTAAAATAAATTTATGACGGCAATTTGGTTTCGAGAGGCCGAGCGTCAGAGGCCATCCTATCCACGAATGTAGCCGTCACCCATCCTTGCAGCGAGAATTATATATATCCCTGTAGCTGTGAAAGCATTTGAATAGCACCGAATACGTTGAAGGGTTCACCATTGCGGGTAGCCGAATGAAAATCCGGCCCAAAATTCCACACATTCTTGGGCGTGAATACCCACTGCTACCAGGTCGAAATTCCCTCTGCGATTGAGCAACTTGTTGGGCGTATCAATTGCAATGAAGATTATTGGTACAAAAATAATATTTCGTCGAATTGCTTGACGGTGGTAGATGCAATCGCTCTGCATGATAACGTTGGCGGTGTTACATTCACAGTCAAAGCGAGATGAAGTTCAAGGCGGCAGTATGAGTCCGATGTATATTCTGATTGGCAAAAATCGTGGCACAGTTCCTTTGTTCAACATGCACGAAAATTGGTTGATGTGTCCACCCCGTATTAATTTTGAGCAATCGTAGATTGAAGCTTCGACCCATCGATTGCACGTCGAGGATTATAATAGAGATTACTCCGAGCCGGACAAGGTTCCTTCGTGGGTTATCAAGCGAGATTGTCATGGAGATTTCATTTTATCGCAAAGTTTGCCAGGGGCCTGAGCTTTGAAAGGTTCGAAGTCTCCTCCAGGAAGGAACGAGCTGCAAATTGTTGTTGTTTATTACAGAAGGTTTCAGCGGTGCTGATCCCCAAGCGCTTTTTGCACAACTTGAATCTGTTCACGATTTTCTTGAAGTGGTACGAGTGGGCTTATGGCACTCCAGCAGCACACCCCCTTATAACACACAGAATTCTAGAATCTGTTGTGGGCGAGGCTAGACCTTCAGTGCCTGAAAGTGAGAAGCATAGACTATATACCATATACAACGAACTCTTGAATTCTAAAACTTCTGTTGCAGCGACAACAAGGGATGCAAAAGTTAATTAAGCATGTCCATGGGCTTGCCATTGTGCAAAAGAACCGAAGCCTAGAAGCCAAATATGAATAATATGTGGAGACTGTTGGAGGCTGTCAATTCATTTGAAAAACCAAGGGTATTTGTGCCAAGCTCCACAAGTTTTCAGAATTTCCATCAATAAAAAGTTGAGTTACATATGAGGAGAGGAGCCGTGAAGCTGTTTTGAGACCGAGCTCCTCCTTGAAACATAGCAACACTATGGTATCTGTTGTGTAGAGGGGCTGAGATCTCGGTGCTGAAATTGAGCATTAAAAAGTCAACTTTCAGGAGATTTTAATTGCAGAAGCGACAAAAGATAGAGCACGGTGTTACAACAGCAATGGTACAGGAGAGCCAAAAATTGTCTCTGTCCTAAAGGGAGATAAGCGTGGATCCCACTGTCGAGTTGAAGATTGATACACTGCTGTAGAAGACTGCTATCACTGTGGCTGTAGCAGAGTACGTATTTCAAAGGAATGGAGGGGCTGCTCCTTGAGAAATACTCCTGTTCAAATGTTTGACTACTGCAACCTTGTGGAAGATATATAAACCAGGTTCCATTCTATGTTTCCTGAGTATACATTTTTGAATATCATTAAGAAAGGTCACTGTGTCTTGGTTATGAAGTTTTGTCCATTTGCTGTAAACAACATATATATATAAAATTCTGGGCTTAGAAATATAGATATCAGTTGTTGGTTAGGGCTGAATGCATCATTGTGTACCATCACTCCTCTAAAATTGGCAAACTCAGAAAAATGCATTGAACTCAAAAAAACAGTGGTCTTTCCATTGGTTGAACCATGGAGGAATTCCTAAACAGATTGAAGAAGATGAAAATAGAGGTTGGTTCCTTAAACCACCATGCATCAGAAAACCCAAAAACTAATCAGAACAGCAGACCCTTCTCCAAGAAGGTACATAAATTGCTCCAACAAGAGCATCCGAGGAATATACAAAAGGAGGAAGAAGTGGGGAATTGGCTGTATGTACAAGGGATGGAATTAAAGAGTGGAAGATCAGAAATTGACTTTCCCAGGTTAGAGGAGCTGGAATCCTGCCTTTCAAAGGTACAGCAATCTGATTGGTGTTTGAATTGGGCTTTGAAGCCAGCTATGCTTGCATTAATACAAGCCAGATTCTTGGAACATCCAAGTGAGAGAGTCCAACTGATAGTTGCCTCTTGTTTCAGCGATATCTTGAGGATAACAGCACCCTTCCCTCCCTACAATGCTGATATTATGAGAAGAATTTTCAGATTGATAGTAGGAACCTTTCAGGATTTGGACACTTGTGCAGGGTCTACATTTGGGAGAAAGCTTAAGGTTCTAGAAGTCATGGCTATGGCCCAAACTTATGAGGTCATGATCGATCTTGAGTGTGATGACCTGATTTTGCAGATGTTCCGATGCTTCTTTAGCATTAGGAAACATCATCCTGATACTGTCATAGCACACATGCAGTCAATCTTGTCGTCATGTATGAGAGACCCTGAGACCATTTGCCGAAAGTTGCAGACTAGGTTGCTGAGCATTTGGAGGAGAAAGCGGTTGGTCTCGCCTGCTGCTTATGAGCTAGCCCAAGGGCTAGTTGAGCAGAACATTGAGTTTCTCAGGAGACAGTTGACCAGGGAGGAGCGACTCCAGTTTGGTCGGTCAGGCAGCAGAAATGAGCTGAGGAGGAAGGGACTTTGCTTCATTTGCAAAGAACCTTGGGGGCCTGATCACTCATGTGTGAGAGATGCAGATGAGGTGGCAGAGGTAGAGCAGGTAGACATTCCATCCGTATGCCAGGGTGAGGGCTCTTCTTCAGATGAGTCCATGGGATCAATTGAGGATGCTTCTGGGGAGCGAGAGCAGCCATGCAGAGATGATGATGACAGTAGACCAGAGCTGTGTTCTAGTGTGCAGGGTGAGCAGTCAGGGGACTGTATAGGTGATACTCTGGGTGATGAGTCACTTGTGATGATTCAGCCAGAGCAGCATATGATGGAGCCTGAGTCAGCAGAGGAGGATACTATGGACATCAGGCATGACATTTTCTTGGGTGAGATCCAGATGGGCACCCACATTGAGCCTATGATGGATATGCAGCTAACATTGGGGTCAGCTTTTGAGGAGGAGCAGTCAGATGCACAGACACCAGTTGCAGATCCATATCCTCTAGAGACGTTGGAGGTCGATGGGATAGTTCTGCAGGGAGCTAGGGGACAGCGGGAGTTTTACGTCCCCGATGAGAGGGATGAGTTGTTGGAGATGGTGGAGCATCCATCTTTGGGCCGACACATTGATGAGGTACAGACAGATGTACATACAGTCGGCCGGGCTGCAGCACTTTCGATGAGTAGTACTCTCCAAGAGTACATCGATGGGGCTTGCAGCATGTCTTGCCCACTTTGGCCCACTATAGAGAGAGGGGCTTCCTTCTACAGGCAGCTTCCATTGGTAGACAGGGCAGAGCAGTGGGAGTTGATTACAGGCTGGCAGCAACACCCTGGGCGTGTTCCATGTATGGTTGTTGCTACATTGGATTCTTCTTCCAGGATGGACTGGCGGGAGATCATGAGTTGGTACCCTCTGGATGGTATGGTATTTGTCATGGCGAGCACAGTGGAGCAGGGGCCCTTAGACACAGTAGATGTTACAGATTCCAGTTGGCAGGAGGGCACCGGTTGTCGTTACTTCAGGACTCCTTCCCGATTCCAAAAGAACAGGATCAGCATGGGATTGAGTCAGGACTTGGATTGGAGAGAGGTGATGAGTTGGTATGCAGTTGGTGGGGCAGCATATGCAGTTATAGGTACAACACAGCAGGAGCCCGGGAGCATTGATGCTTGCTGGTGGGCTTCACCTCTGAGAGCATCAGCTATAGCCAGAGATAGTGCGCAGCCTGAGCCGTGGAACTTGGGCGATGATTGGCCATGGTGGCATTGGGATCCGGGAGGTTTGTTTGTTGACTGGGACAGAGAGAAGTCAGTTTGGGATCCCGGCATTGAGGGGTCTGTTCCGAGAGGTTGGACACAGGTGCATAGCAGCACCCCGAGGTTGGTATGGGATCCAGGCATTGGGTCTGAGATGCAGTGGGCCAACAGAGTGGCCCACATATTTCGATTGCTTGAGGGCAAGCAATCTTGGGGCGAGAGGTCTGTAATGTTCCCATTTTTGGTATCACCCGTGACAGGGCTAGGAGGGACTTCCAGAGTTAGGAGCAGACAGGTCACATGTACAGATTGGTGCTATCAGTGGGCTCAGGAGCTTTTCGGAGGAGTTTTGAGGAGTTTTCATGGTGTTCGAAGGCATTCGCTTGATATACTCCACCATCCGAGCAGTTTGGCTTTCGTTCCGATGCATTCCGATAACTTTCGAAATTTTGAGTTATTTATGGGCTTAACTCAGCTGATTATGCTCAAGGTGGCATTCCGGGAGGAATATACGATGGAACACCTTAGTGTAATAGCTCATTGGAACCGGGACGAGGAGACCTACACGATGGGACAGTTAGACAGAGATTTCAGTGACCGGAGGAGGCGTGGTAGCCGATATACCCTTTTCTGCATTAAAAATGAATATTTTATAATATTTTAATAAAAGGGAAAAGTGCTCCATAAATAAAAAAATAATAAAATAATGCTCTAGAAGGCTCCAAGGGATCTATAAAAGAAAGGGAGGAGGCCATTGGGAGACATCTTTGGAGTAGATCATTTGCTTGTGTACGAGAGGTTTGAGGACGTGGTTCTCTACTTCTGCCGTAGCCCCAGGACGGAAACCCTCGGGTGGTTTGTGAGTGTTGGACGAAAACCCAACTCTCTTGAGGAGACTTCACTTAGGAGTTTCACAAAGCTTCAGAGTTTTGAGGATCATTCAGATCTTCAACTTGGGCTTCATCAGTTTCAGTGGGTTCAGTTTCAGCTGTTGCCGGAGGGAGAGTGCAGCAGTGCAGTTTGTGGCCAGTGTCGTTCAGCAGCTTATCTTGGTGGCCAGTTTTCTATCTCAGCTCTTCTTGGGTCAGATCTATATGTAAACCCCTGTTTATTATCTATAATAAAAGCTGAGATTTCTCTTTTGTTCTATATGGTATTGGATTGCAGTGTTTCCTGTCTTTTAATTTTACATGGCAATCTTCTGTTGAATGAATGATTATTTTACGGCAAATTGTGGTATTCAGTATTTTTCTGCATTTTAGTTAAAATATCCCATCCGGGATATTACAAGCAAGTATGGCCTGTTGTGACGAAAACTCTTTAGTTAGCTGTTCGGACATGTGCTGGATACCACTGTGATACTCTGTGATAACCAGAGTGGGATTCTCTTGTCCGAGAATCTCGTATTCCACGATCGATCCAAGCATATTGATATCAGGTACCACTTTATCCGGGATATGGTACAGCGAGGTGCCATAAGGCTCGATCATATAGGAACTGATGAGCAGGTCGCGAATATTCTCACTAAGCCCCTGGGGAAGGTCAAGTTCCTAACCTTTCGTGAGAGTCTTGGTATCGTCGAACAACCCTATGATGTGGGTCTTGTTGGACGATGAGCTCTGGGAGCTCTGGGGGGATTTGGGGATCGCTTCTCGGAGTTATAAGCACTCACGGGGCTAGGCTTGCCAAACCTTATGGTGCTTCTGCCCCACCGCTATGATGTTTGAGTTGATTCACCTCTAATTTTCTGTGCCCCGTATGCATCCTACCCATTGAGTTCAGGGCTCATGGGAAGTACCTCTCATTTGGCCAATGAGGTGGGAAAAGCTAGAGACTAGTAGCAAAGACTGATGGACGCATCAGAGATTGCCGTACTCTCTATCTAGGATGGTACGGTCCAACCACTTGATCTGGGATCAAGTATAGTGAGGTTTCAGACCTCCAACTGACTTCGGGTCAGGTAAACCAAATTCGGGTTGGTATGAGACTCTTTGTGAGTCCTATATAGGTTTTGGACCTCTGGGCTAAATCTGTCAACCGGGAATGATGTCTTTGTGACTGACCCACTTCTGTTCTGAAATAAAAAGGCTATCAAAGCAAGTTACGGCGGGATGACGCACGATGTTTGATTGCACAGGTGGATGGAGTTCTCCCTAGTTGAGAGGGAGTGTTAAATTGGACAACTAGGTCCAAACTCCATGTTGTGATGCTCAGATGAAGACACCAATATTTTTTTTGGGTTCCTCTTTCGAAGAGGTGCAAGATTGATCTAAAGATCATCTTGATCCAATGAGCAGAACATTTATTTTGAATTTATTTTTAATACTTCCAAAAATATGTGCATGTCGGCCTTAAGGTTTTACACCCCTAGCAAATGTGTCACACACCCTCAGTGATGGATATAAATAAAGTCAATGTTGGAAAACATTTCACTCATCTCCTCATCACACATATTTATCTCTCCACTTCTGATTGGTTCGAGCTACTTGGAGGCAAATCTGCGGTTCACACGTGGGAGAAGGACGAAAATATTTTCTGCTGCAGCTAGGGTTTTTATCGCAGGTTTGACCAGCATTGACTTTGGTCAATGCATGGTCTAAAGGAGCTGAATTTTGGCATAGACTTCGATTTATGCAGTCCGTACTTTTTGGCACAAGAACCGAGGTCAAAGGTTGAATGTAGACTGTGTTGCGTTGACTTTTACTTGCTGCTATTCTGCGTTGACTTTTCTGGGCAGCATTGACTTTTCTGGGGTTGACTTTGAGTTGACCGTTTGGTTGTTTTGAGGGTTGTTGTGACACATTCTGGGCTGGCTAACCAAGGAGAATTTGCTGGTGGAAGCATCCTGCTGATCGCCGTAACGCACCAACAAATATATATTTTTCTAGCTTGTCTTTTGTTGATTCACTGGTATGTTCTATCAAAATTTCACTTTATGAGTTATGTGATTGCTGTCTAGTATTGAAGAGAAAGTAAAGTTGCATCAAGCATAGAACATCTACAGAAATTTACAGTAAGCCTGCGTAGGCAAGCTAGAGGAACAACGTCACCCCTTCCTATAGCAGATCTGGCTGATCTGAAGCTGGATCTTGGCCCTCCTGGCTCAGAACCCCAGCCTCTATCTTTCTTCGGATTGACTCCAAGAGACACTACGCTGGCTTTGAGTGATTCTCTACAGTAACTGCATCACCCCTGCCAAAAACTGCACTGTCTCTCTCCTGTGTTGATGCTGCCTCTCTTTGAAATGTATTCTTGGCCCTCCTGACCAATCTCTGCTTTTGCTCCTCTCTGGATCTGATCATTGAATCAAATCACTTAGCAAACCCAGCCTTAGTGATTTGTTCTTTAGCAAAAGCTATGTCTCCTCACACAAATTCGAAAATGCTCAATGGCTCAAGTGTCAAGTGTATTTTCCATAGGCCCCTCACCCTCCTTATAATCTTTCATTGACTCTTCAACGGCCAAGATTAAGACATAATCAAGGGCTAAGATTAACTTGGAGGTGATCCATGACTTTGTCTAGAAGTTTCACACTTGATTTAATTAATACTCTTTAAATAATCAGTTTCCCTGAGTTTAGACTTAGGAAAACATTAAAAAAACAATTAATTAATTTAATTAAATCATCTCTAAGTGGAATTTTCTAAAACCATTTCTGGGTTTTATGGAATACATGTGTCTTAGCCTATATACAAAATTACAAGGCTAGAGCACATCCGATGCTACCATAAATCAACAAAGTCTTTGTCCAGAGTATCTTGGGCAGAGAGAAGTTGCCGGATTGGGAAGGAATGTGGGCAACTCTTCAGCAGGAAGAGATGAGGCGAGAGTTAGTCAAGTGCAAACTTGATGGCAGCAACAACAGTGGGACGAAGCCTAGGTAGGAGGAGGAGAATGCAACCCTTGCATCAAAGGGGTAGCAGGAGCAACGGAGGCGGAAGAAGAATGTCTCAAAGATCAAGTGTTTCCGTTGTGGTGAATTTAATCACTATGCTACGTAATGTCCTCTCAAGAAGAAGGACAAGAATGAGAAACATGATCTGCAGGTTGGAATTCCGAGGATCGAGGAGGAGGAGTTTGCTATGATTGCCCATATATCTCCAGGGGAGAATTGGGGTGATCTAGAACTGTAGTTCGAAAGAGCGACACTTGGGCAGGATCCTTGAGGAGTCCACCTCTTGGATCAATAACTTGCTACGAGAGCTCATAGCAGAAGTAGCAGGATGGACCAGTGTTAGCTGGTGCAGAGGAGTGCTGAAGTGACAATGCAATGGGTAGAAGCGTCAGAGACTGAGTGGCGGATAGTAGAGTTGGCAGTGGTGTAGTTGGCATAGTGTAGAGATAGAAGCAACGTAGAAGCTTCAGAGGGTTAGCGCAGAGACTAGCAGTAGTTAGATCTCCAGTATCAGATGCATCATGCTAAACACTTAGTTCAGTATTTTGGATGTTTTTCTGTTGCAACAGGAGAAAAGTTGTAGGGCAGATGCAGTTGGTAGCAACATGTAGGGTCAGCAACAACACAGATGCAGCAACGCAGTGTTTGGTGGGCAGTGATGTCAAACATCAGCAGTGTAGAGGGAGATGTTACAGAGTCAGGGTGATGCTTCAACAGGTTGCATTACTAGAGCACATTCCTCGCTAAGAGGGAGTGTTGATTTTTGGTAGCATCGGATGTGCTCTAATCCTCAAAATTTGCAGGGAGGCTTGGACACATTTATTCTAGAATACCCAAAAATCGTTTTGGAAAATTCTGTAGAAATTTCTCATTTCCCACCCCGGTTTTCAGTTTCACCTTATTACTCCAAAATAGTTAAATGCCCTTTCCCATATCCATACATTTAACAAGCTAGAAAATAAATTTTGCTGAAAACACAAATTCTGGAAAAAAATACAGAATGCTGAAAATACAGAAATAAAAATCAGCAGATGCAAACAGCCATTCAACACATTTAAACACAGTGATTTTTGGTCAATGTGACCCTGGAAAAACCCCCTACAACTTTTGGGGAAAACCAGTTTGAAAGCTCCTTCTTATTTCTGGAAAATGCTTTTTACAGTGAGAGAAGTATTCAGCAAAAAGAATCAGCAAACAGACTTTACAACTTATCTCGTTTTCCGTGCTTAACCACCGCCTCGGAAAATGTGCAAACAGCAAAAACAGAACAACAATAAATGTTGTACGTCCTCCTCGATTTTTGTGCCCAGAAATCTGCAATAAATGCAGCTGTACGGCCTCCTCAAAATCTGTGCAAACAACAATAAATGCTGCTGTCCAGAATCTCGATTTTTGTGCCAAAAACACAGCAAAACTTTGCTGTACGGAACAACCTTCTGCTGCCTCGATTTCTGTGCCCAATCTTGCTGTACGGCCTGTTGTACGGCCTTGCTGTACGGCCTCCCTTTCTAGAAAATCGTGCCTAAAAAATCTGCCTTTCACTGTGCTAACTCAGCTATACGGTCTTGCTGAAATGCTGCCTTGGAAAGAGTGCCAAGCTGCTGCCTCCTTCTCCTCACTGCCTAGAAATCTCCCTTGCTCTCTTGCTCTCCTTCTCTCAATCTGCTCATGAAAGAATGAATGACCTTTTCCTCCTTTTCCTCCTTTAACCTAACCCTAAGTGACTTTTGGGGAATCCCTAAATCCAATGGCTGAAATAAATTGAGATCTAGGGCTGAGATTAAATGCTCATTTAAATCTCACTTTCTATTTTTTAATTCACCCCACTTTAATAAGGACCCACTTAGTCATTTATTTCCAAAGTCACTTTTCCTTTCTAATTTTACATTGACTTTATTAAAGTCACTTTAAAATTAGACTTTAGTAACTTTATCACTTAAAGTCACTTTTAAATTAGATTTGACTTTAGAAAAATTATAAAGTCACTTTAGGAGAAAAATTAAATTCTTTTGGACACTTTTCCCTAGGCCAAAGATCAAAGCCTTAGGGAACCACCTGTCCTCCGGTACCAAATTTCAACACTCCCTCTTACCGAGGAAGGTGTTCCTCACCACACCCATCTTGTCTCTCAAGTAGACATGCTTGCCCCGTGGTAAGGCTTTGGTAAGAATATCTGCAACCTGCTCATCAGTGGGAATATACTCAAGCTTCACAGCTCCTTTCTGAACATAGTCTCTGATGAAGTGATATTGGATCCCGATATGCTTTGACCTGTCATGAAATACTGGATTCTCCGTGAGTTTAATGCAACTCTGATTATCACAGTAAATCACTGAAGGTCTCAACGGCTGACCAAATCAGCCAAACAACATCTTGCGAAGCCAGATGGCCTCACAACTAGCTAGACTGGCTGCCATATACTCTGCTTCTGCTGAACTCAATGCTACTGACTGCTGCTTCCGGCTGAACCATGACACCATTGCCGAACCCAACCCAAAACAACACCCTGAAGTGCTCTTCCTATCAAAAGCACAACCTGCCCAATCAGAATCAGTGTAACCTGCCAATCTCACTCCATCCCCCTGCCTGTAGTCCAGACCATAATCCACTGTCCCCTGCAAGTACCGCAAAATGTGTTTTGCAGCCACCCAGTGAACCTTCCTAGGCTCAAACATAAACTGACTCATCGTGTTGACTGCAAAACAAATATCTGGTCTAGTGTTGACTAAATACACCAAGGAACCAATCAGCTGTCTGTACAATGTGGGATCCACCAACTCGGAATCCGAAGCATGAAGCTTCTTCCAGTTGGTGATCATCGGTGTCGACATGGGTCTACAATCCTCCATGTGGAATCTGCCAAGGATGTCCACAATATACTTCCTCTGCCCCAGGAAGAAATGCCCCTCCTCCTGCCACACCTCCAAACCCAAAAAGTAATGCATCAAGCCAATGTCCTTCATCTCAAACTCCGCTGCAAGATCTCTCTTGCAGTGCTCTATGAGTCTCTCTACACCTGTAATGACTAAGTCATCCACATACAACACCAGAATGAGAGGCTCCTCACCTATCACAATATAGTAAAGGTTCGGATCTGCCTCACTCTTTGTGAAACCCATCCCCTGCAAGTATGTATCTATCCTGGAGTACCAAGCTTTGGGAGCTTGCTTCAGGCCATAAAGGGCCTTCTTCAGTCTGCACACATGGGACTCCTTCCCATGCACCTCAACGCCCTGTGGCTGCTCAATGTACACCTCCTCTTGTATGAAGCCATTGAGAATTGCGGTCTTCACATCCATCTGGTGGATCTTCCAACCCATCTCTGCTGCTATCGATATAATGGAGCGGATCGAAGTATATCGAGCCACGGGAGCGAAGGTCTCCTCACAATCAACTCCCTCTACCTGGGAGAACCCTCTAGCCACAAACCTTGCTTTGAATTTCTCAATGCTGCCATCTGCAACATGCTTTACCTTGTAAAGCCATCTGGAAGTAACCACGGATTTGCCCTCAGGCCTCGGCACCACCTCCCAAACATCATTCTTCATGATAGAAGAATACTCCTCCTGCATGGCCTCTCTCCAGACCTGCTGGCTAGCTGCCTCGTCATAGCTAGAAGGCTCAAAGTCAAGGATGCTGGTAGCCATTTCCATATAGCTACAAAACCTCTCAGGTGGTATGCTCTCTCTGACCGGCCTCTTAGGCTCAGCAAAAGATGTGGCATCTCTCAAGGTGTCCTGAAGCCACTTGGGCTTCCTCTTCCCTGAGCACACTTCTCCCGCTGGAGGATAAAACTCCTCCTCCTCAACATCAGGAGCCTGAACTCCTGACTGTCTATCTGCTGTCCTCCTGCCTGCACCTGAACCTGTAGATGCTGAGGTACCGCAGAATCACCATCGCGGGACTCCCCGGTGCTGAACTCGTCCAGACCGGCTGCTCTGCATGCCGCCCGTAGCACCACCCTCCGACTCGCGAGCCACCGCCCACCGACGGACTCCGACATCGTCATAGATGTACCTCCGGATCCTCCTGATCCCTGCCCACTGGATCCCTGTGACTGACTCAACTGCTGCTGAGGGTCTGGCTGATCCAGATACTCTAACTCCCGTGACCTCCTGAAGGCCCTGTCCTCCCCTCCTCGAACTTCACATCCCGCCTGACAACAACTTTCCTCTGCGCAGGAATGTAAATCCGAAAGGCCTTGGAGGTCTCACTGTAGCCCACAAAGATTCCCTTCTCTACGGTGTGCTCTAGTTTGGTCCTCTTCTCCTTGGGTATGTAGGAGTATGTGATACACCCAAAGATACGAAGATGACCAATATCAGGCTTCTTTCCAGAAAAAGCCTCCTCCGGAGTCATGTGCCCCAAGGCACGATGCGGACTCACTGCAGTACCACCAAATAAGCAATTTGTTTGGGGCCTCTGCAAGCTCAATGCGTCCCAGTCATGTAACATGGCTTTGGCAGCCCCTCCGATGGATCTGTTCTTCCTCTCCGCAACCCCGTTCTGCTGGGGGTTGTAAGGAACAGTGAACTCCCTCCTAATGCCTGCCTCCGCACAATAGTCAACAAACTCTCCAAGGGTGTCCTCTCCTCCATTGTCCGACCTCAGGGACTTGATCTTCCGACCTGTCTGTGTCTCCACAAGAGCTCTAAACTCCTGAAACCGCTTGAAGACCTCACTCTTGGTCTTCAAGAAATAAATCCAGGTCCTCCTGGAGTGATCATCAATGAATAACACATGGTACTCATATCCACTCAAGGAAACATGAGACATCCGACCGCTCACATCGGAATGAATCAAATCAAATATCCCAGTCGCTCTGCTGTCACTGCTGGGAAAAGGGGATTTGGCAAACTTGCCCATCGCACATCCTCTGCAAGTATCAAAGTGATCAGTACTGAAATCTGGCACACCTGTAGTGATCTCCCGTAAAGTCCTCAAGGCTCCATGATACATGTGCCCCATCCTGCGGTGCCAAATCTCACACAACTCAAAACTGCTAGCTCTGCTGTCAGTACTGCTGCTCAATGCCAAAAGGGACTGAAATGCAAACTTGTACACCTTTGCATAGCGTACACCTATCACTCTAACTGAATCAGCTGGAGTGCCCCTGGGATACATCAACACCTGTCCTCCCCTGAACAGTACCTCATATCCTCTGTCCTCCAAAGCTGAGACGGATATGAGGTTCTTCCTCATCCCTGGCACATAAAGAACATCTGACACTTTCAAGGGAGGTTTAGACTCCCTCTGAAATGTCAATGTTCCCACACCGACTGCTCTAACAACTCTGTCATCACCGAGTACTACCTCTATATCAGTGCCACTCTCTGAAAGCTATGAGAAGTACTCACGGACTCCTGTCATGTGACGTGAAGCCCCACTGTCCACATACCAGATACCCGAAGATGCTCCGCTAATCGAGGGAAATGCATGCTCCCTCTGAACCTCTATGGCAGATGATCCCGCACTAGAGGACTCACATGCAGTGAACCCAAACTCCCGGTCAAAATGATCTGCAAAGTCCTCAACCTCTGCTGAAGCTGCCATGCTCTGGTTCTTCCCCTTCTTCTTCTTCTTCTCCGGACACACAACTGCATAGTGTCCCATCTTCTGACAATTCTAACACTTCACCTTGGAATAGTCCTTCTGTGTGTTACCCTGTTTACCTTTACCTTTGCCTTTGCCCCCACCATTGCTTGTGGAAGCTTGCTTCTTCCCTTTGCCTTTCTTGCCTCCTGCCAACAGTGCTACATCCTCATCCTGCTCAATTGGCTTGGCTGCCCCAAGCTGACCTTTCCTGATCTCTGTCTGAATGCAGTCATCCCAAAACCTCTCCCATGTGGGAAGGGTCTCACGTGCACAAACCCCATCAGCAAAGTTCATCCATGAACTGGGGAGGCCATTCACTGCAATCCGCACCAACTCAGTGGGTGGAATGGCCTCTCCAATCGCTGCCAACTCATCTCTCACATTAGTGATCTTTGTGAAATATCCAACTGCACTATCAGTCTTACCCATCTTAATGTTCTTCAGCTTCTCCTTCAGGACCATTTTCCGGTTCTCATTGGTACTCTGGTAGAGGTTGGTCAATGCTGTCCACATCTCATGAGCATTTCTCTTTCCTTTCACATGAGGAATGCAATGGTCTTTGATTCCGTCTAGAATCAGTCTCTTACCCTTGTTGTTCTTTTTATTATATGCTGCCAACTGAGTAGCATCAGTAGGCACATTTACAGGATTCTGTGCGGTATGCACCATTATGTCCCAGACTTCCGCCTCCTCAAAGATACTCTGCATTCTCTCCTTCCAAACACTGTAATTGGTATGCCCATCCAACCTATCCTCCACCCTCAGTCCCAAAGACATCCTGCTGTCCTAAAACTAAAAAATAGCACTGCTGTAGTAAAGGTAAAAATTATGTTTGTGAAAAAATCAGCTTGCTGGAATTTTCTGAGTGAAAAATCAGCAGGCTGTATTTTTCTCCTTGCTGTCCCAAACTGCACTTCAGCACTCAAGCTCCGATACCATGTAGAAATTTTTCATTTCCCACCCCGGTTTTCAGTTTCACCTTATTACTCCAAAATAGTTAAATGCCCTTTCCCATATCCATACATTTAACAAGCTGGAAAATAAATTTTGCTGAAAACACAAATTCTGGAAAAAATTACAGAATGCTGAAAATATAGAAATAAAAATCAGCAGATGCAAACAGCCATTCAACACATTTAAACACAGTGTTTTTTGGTCAATGTGACCCTGGAAAAACCCCCTACAACTTTTGAGGAAAACCAGTTCGAAAGCTCCTTCTTATTTCTGGAAAATGCTTTTTACAGTGAGAGAAATATTCAGCAAAAAAAATCAGCAAACAGACTTTACAACTTATCTCGTTTTCCATGCTTAACCACTGCCTCGGAAAATGTGCAAAACGACAAAGCAGGGAGCAGCAATAAATGCGTACGTCCTCTCGATTGTGCGAAATCTGCAATAAATGCAGCTGTACGGCCTCCTCAAAATCTGTGCAAACAGCAATAAATGCTGCTGTCCAAAATCTCGATTTTTGTGCCAAAAACACAGCAGAACTTTGTTGTACGGAACAACCTTCTGCTGCCTCGATTTCTGTGCCCAATCTTACTGTACAGCCTGCTGTACGGCCTTGTTGTACGGCCTCCCTTTCTAGAAAATCGTGCCTAAAAAATCTGCCTTTCACTGTGCTAACTCAGTTGTACGGTCTTGCTGAAATGCTGCCTTGGAAAGAGTGCCAAGCTGCTGCCTCCTTCTCCTCACTGCCCCAGAAATCTCCCTTGCTCTCTTGCTCTCCTTCTCTCAATCTGCTCATGAAAGAATGAATGACCTTTTCCTCCTTTTCCTCCTTTAACCTAACCCTAAGTGACTTTTGGGGAATCCATAAATCCAATGGCTGAGATAGATTGAGATCTAGGGCTGAGATTAAATGCTCATTTAAATCTCACTTTCTATTTTTTAATTCACCCCACTTAATAAAGACCCACTTAGTCATTTATTTCCAAAGTCACTTTTCCTTTCTAATTTTACATTGACTTTATTAAAGTCACTTTAAAATTAGACTTTAGTAACTTTATCACTTAAAGTCACTTTTAAATTAGATTTGACTTTATAACTTTATAAAGTCACTTTAGGAGAAAAATTAAATTCTTTTGGACACTTTTCCCTAGGCCAAAGATCAAAGCCTTAGGGAACCACCTGTCCTTCGGTAACCAAATTTCAACAAATTCCATCCGGAAGATGTTTTATTAAAATAATTAATTATTTTTAATGGATGCATAAGTCTAAACTTAGGGAATTAAAATAATTAAAGTGTATTAATAGAACTGGGTGTGAATCTTCTAGAAAAAAACAGAGATCGAGTCAATATGATTTGAGCCATTGATTAGAATCTAATCTATGCCATTGATTTCTTAACGAGAAGATTATAAGAAGGACATCGATGGGCATTTGGAAAGATACATCGAGCGGGATCAAGAGATCGATTTCTCAAGTGAGTAGCATAGAGCAGTCAGAGAGATCATCGAGGAGATTCTTGCAGTGAGGGGCAGATATAGTTTTCTGGTTGGAGATTTTCCTGATCCAGAGATTGCAATGTAGAGAGGGCAGAGAGTAGTCTAGAGAGGCAGCGTAGAGCTACGTTGTGGCAGCGCAAAGCTTCAGAGGGAGTTTGTATTTTTGCTGGGGAACAGTCAGGATCTAGTGCCGGAGCCAGGGTGTGAGACCAGGAGGCCAAAGGGCTGAAGTTTCCATCTAGCAGAAGATCGAAAGGAGGTGCAGCGCAGTCCCAGCTGCAGTGACGCAGTCCCAACTGCAATGACACAGTAACTACGTAGGAGTGACGTAGTACTATGCAGAGACTGCGCAGAGGCTCTTCTCCAGTGCTGATCAGTGCCGGATTTTCCAATGACGGGGTGAGATCATCTCACTATCTTTTTTTCCAGTTAGATCTCTGTATAGGACTGCCAGTTTAGGCATCCGAAGAATTGTACTTAGAAATTACTACTTAATCACTACGCAACGCAGTGTGGTGAATTTGATCACTACGCTACATAGTGTCCTCTCAAGAAGAAGGACAAGGATGTGAAACATGATCCGCAGGTTGCAACCGCGAGGATCAAGGAGGAGGAGTTTGCTATGATTGCCCACATATCTCTAGGGGAGAATTGGGGTGATCTAGTACTGTAGTTCGAAAGAGCGACAGTTGGGCAAGGTCCTTGAGGAGTCCACCTCTTGGATCAATACCTTGCTATGAGAGCCCATATTAGAAGTAGCAATATGGACCAGTGTTAGTTGGTGCAGAGGAGTGCCGCAGTGACAATGCAGTGGCTAGAAGTGCCAGAGACTGAGCAGTGCAAAGCAGAGTAGCCAGCAGTGCAGTTGGCACTGTGTACAGTTAGCAGTAGCGCAAAAACTTCAGAGGGTTAGTGCAGAGATTAACATCAGTCAGATCTCCAATATCAGATGCATTATGTTGAGTACTTAGTTCCGTATTTTGTATGTTTTTCTACTGCAACAACAGCAGAGTTGCAATGCAGATTCAGTTGGTAGCAGCATGCAGGGTCAACAACAACACAGATGCAACAACGCAGTATTTGGGGGGCAGTGATGTCAGACATCAGCAGCGCAGAGGGAGATGTTACAGAGTCAGGGTGATGCGTCGGCATGTTGCATAACTAGAGCACATTCCTCGCTAAGAGGGAGTGTTGATTTTTGGCAGCATCGGATGTGCTCTAAGCTTCAAAATTTATAAGGAGGCTTGGACATGTGAATACCTAGAAATCGTTTTGGAAAATTCGACTCGAAAGATGTTTTATTAAAATAATTAATTATTTTTAATGGATGCGTAAGTCTAAACTTGGGGAATTAAAATAATTAAAGTGTACTAATAGAACTGTGTGTGAATTTTCTAGAAAAAGACGGAGATCGAGTCAATATGATCTGAGCTATTGATTAGAATATAATTTGAGTCGTTGATTTCTCAACGAGAAGATTATAAGAAGGACATCGATGGGCATTTGGAAAGATACATCGAGTCGGATCAAGAGATCGATTTCTCAAGTGCGCAGTGCAAAGCAGTGGGAGAGGTCATCGAGGAGAATCTTGCAGTGAGGGGTAAAGTTAGTTTTTCGGTTGGAGATTTTCATGATCCGGAGAGTGCAAGGCAAAGAGGACAGAGAGTAGTCCGGAGAGGTAGCGCAGTGCCATGCAATGGCAGCGCAGAGCTACGCTGTGGTAGCGCAGAGCTAAAGAGGGAGTTCGTATTGCTGGGGAACAGTTGAGATCTAGTGCCAAAGCCGGGAGGCCAGAGGGCCGAAGTTTCCAGCTAGTAGAAGATCGAAAGGAGGTCCAACGCAGTCCCAACTGCAGTGACATATTACTGCGTAGAGACAGCGCTAAGGCTCATCTCCTGTGCAAATCAGTTGCAGATTTGACATTGATGGGGTGAGATCATCTCACTATCTTTTTGTCCAGTTAGATCTCTGTATAAGATTGCCAATTTGGGCATCCAAATAATTGTACTCAGAAATTACTGCTTAATAATACAAATCCTCAGCTGCTGCACTAGGTTTCCCGCTTTGGGTTTTTCGGAGGACATTAGTCCAAAAACAACGATGTCATATGTGTGTTTGTTTTCTTCTTGCTCAGTTCTTGTTTCCACATATAATTTTATGTTGTGAAGGTTGCAGTGTGATGTATTCGGTGTTTGCTGTAGAGAAATTGTGAATAAATTGTTAAGTAAAGATTAACAATTAGGTGAATATTTTCCAGTTGCTGCAATATGATTCTAGTTGTAGGAATTTTCACAGAAAGATGATGATGAAGCAACAACAGCCATGACACCCCCACCACCAGTAACAGTGCTCAAGTACCAACAATTGTTCCTTTGCTACCGCCACCTCCATCTACATCCTCGCGTGGAGGGCATGTGCCTTTTGGTTCTGGTCATGCGACTATGCGAGAGGAGACTCCTAGAAGACCACCACGACCTGCTTAGAAATTAGACATTTCTCGTGGCGGCAAGAGGCCCAAGCATTAGCAATAGATAATAAATTTACTTGTCTTTTCTAGTTTCTTGTAGTTTTTATATGTAATGTTCCAAATTGAAATTTATAGCTAATAACAGACACATGAACTAGGCTATAGCAAATAAAATTACAATTAAGCATGCACCATAAAAAATACCAGGAATCTGGGCGAATAAACTGAGCCATTTTATTAAATTTGGAATAAATGGGAATACAGTTACAAGGAACAAGTGCACCTGGGCTTGCATAAGCAAGCTAAGTCAAACCCAGGTGAGATAGAAACTTTGCCTCCAAAATGGTCTCTGCGCTGAACCAAGAAATTGTGCCACTGCTGCTACCTGAAAATAGTTCGAATTCCTTGCTGGACTGCCTGGATTGGCCTGAAATTGCTACTGTAGCTTCCTCTTAATTTTCCCCACAAGACGCAGAAAGGAATTGGTCCCAATTCTCCAAACCAGAAAACCCACAAAATAGAGCAAATTACCAATAGTCGGTGGCTGGGAAGAGACCGCTGTTTGAGCCCTCAAGAGTGCTCAGGAAATTTTGCCAAATTAATTTTAGGCTCTCCACCACAAGCCCAGAAAAACCCAGAAAGGGCTTTGGCAAATACAGACCACCTAGGTCCCAAAATTTTAGCTCACTCCTCCCCATTGGTTGCCAAATAATTTTGTTGTTTGGGGCACCAAAACTCCCCCAAAATTTTTTCAATTTTAGGAGCCAACTCCTTGACCCCTGTCCGAAAGAACCCATAAATGTTTTGGCTAATTTTGACCTCCCGAAATTACCCAAAATTGGTGCTACGGCCTCCTTAGAAGAAACTGCGTCCCTAGTGGCTCTATCCGCTACAAACTCTCCTTATTTCTCCTCAATCTGCAATAGGAATAATATAGGAAATTTTCTCGGATGTAGGAGAGAGGTTTCACATCAAATCCCGGTACAAGATAGCTGAACCCAACCCCATAAAAACGCTATCCAGTGATCCCCTGCACAGGCCCTAGGAAGATAAATTCGTTCCCCTCAATAGCAGTCACCTCCAACTCCAAAACTTTTGACAAAGGCTAGACTCCCCCTCAAGCAACTCCACTAATTTTCTCCCGGCAAAACACCCTCGGATGCTAGCGGAAATGAGTGGTACGATTTCTTTGTGAAATTTTCAATCTGAAAATTATTACTGCAGTAATTGATTTATTTCGCCTACTTATTTGATAAGTTATTTACAGATGCTTCAGTAAATTTTGAAATAAACATAGTTGCAGTACTTCACTCTAATCAAAAGCAGAAGAACAGAAATAACACATATAGCACAATAGAAACAACCATACGAACATAGTTATTTTTGGACAATTGTCCCCAGAAAAACCCAATGCGGGAAAACCGGTGTAGCAGATGAGGGTTTGTATTTATCTTCAGCAGTGAAAAGACTTTTTACAGAAGTCTTGGTGAGCAAAATAAAATAGCATACACCTAATGTGAATTTTCCAGACACCCTGGACGAATTCCCGACACACGGGATGGCCTCATAGACCCTCTGTGTCATTTTGCATAGCTTCTCTGCGTAGTCTAGGGAGGGATTGCGTAATTCTCCGTGGAGGGCTTGATGTTGCTACTCAACGCTACTTTCCTTTCACCCCTCTGCCTTCTGCTTCTTCTCTGTCTACTGATCTCTCCCTCCTTCTATCTCTGTAACCCCGCCTCTACAAACTCTCCCTCTGAAATCGAATTCTCTTGCTTCAGAATCGATTTCCTTCGGGTACTGAGAATGTGCCCGACTTGATTTCCAAATGACCCTCAAGTCTCTTCTTATAGTCTTCTCACTGATGAGTCAACGACCAAGATTGTATCTTTAATCAATGGCTAAGATTAAAAGATGACTTGATCTTCGTTTTTTAGAAGATTCTCACTCTGCTTTATTAATACCCTTTAATTATTTAATTTCCCTAAGTTTAGACTTAGGGACTGCATTAAAATAATTAATTATTTTAATAAAGCAAGATCTGAGTGGAATTTCCACAAACGATTTTTGGGTTCTCTGTATATCTGTTGTCCAAGCCTTTCCACCAAATTTGAGACCTGGAACACTTCCCGATGCTATAAAATCAACACTCCCTCTTAGCAAGGAAAGTGTTCACGCAAAGTACCATCTGTACTGCTATGATTCTACAACATTTGCTTTGTTGTTGATGCCCTGGCTACTGCCTCTCATCTTTGTGCTGCTGCCTTCTATACTGCTGCCTATGACACTATCTCTGCCACTACCTCATCCGTACTGCAGCTCCCTCTGACTTTGTAGACCACCAGTTCCTCTACTGGAAAAGGTTCTCGACCATCCCCATCTTCTCTCTGAAGCAAGTGAACTTAATCTTACTCAGAGCCTTGGTGAGGATATCTTGTGAAATTTTCAAGAGGAAAATATTTCTGCAATACTTGGTTTATTTCTCCTACTTATGAGATAAGTTATTTATAGATGGTTCAGTAAATTCTGAAATAAACACATTTACAGATCTTCACTATTGTTAAGAGCATAAGAACAGAAAGATAATTTACACCAATAACACAATAGAAATAACCATATGAACACAGATGTTTTCGGAAAATTGTCCCCGGAAAAATCCAATGTGGGAAAACTGGTGCAGTAGATGAGGGTTTTATATTATCTTCAGAAATGGAAAGTACATTTACAGGAGTATGATGAACAGAGAAAAATTAACAAACACCTGGCTGAATTTTCTGAACCTCCCAGACAATTTTCGGACCCTCGGGGTGACCTCCTTCACCCTCTGCGTCATCCAGCGTGGATGCTCTGCGCAATTCCTCTCTGGACTGCGTGATTCTGCGTGGAGGGGTTATTGCTGTTGATCAACTCACCCTTCCCTTCACCCTCCTGAGATCTGCTTCTCGATAACTGACTTCTCCCTCCTCCTTCTGCTTCTGCAACCTAGCCTCTACGAACTCACCTGCTGAAATCGATTTCCCTTGCTTCAGAATCGATTTCCTTCGGGTACTGAGAGTGTCCCCGGCTTGATTTCCAAATGGCCCTCAAGTCTCTTCTTGTAGTCTTCTCGCTGATGAATCAACGGCCAAGATTATATCTTTAATCAATGGCTCAGATTAAAAGATGACTTGATCTTCGTCTTTTAGAAGATTCACACTCTTCTTTATTAATACCCTTTAATTATTTAATTTCCCTAAGTTTATATTTAGGGTCTGCATTAAATAATAATTATTTTAATAAAGTCATATCTGAGTGGTATTTCCACAAACGATTTTTGGGTTCTCTGGATCACTGATGTCTAAGCCTCTCTACAAAAAATGAGACATAGAACACTTTCTGATGCTATAGAAATCAACACTCCCTCTTAGCGAGGAAAGTGTTTACGCAAGATACCGTTGTACTGCTTTGACTCTACATCATCTGCTGCGCTGCTGGTGTCCTGGCTACTGCCCCTCATCTCTGCGCCGCTGCTTCCTGTACTTCTGCCCTATCACTGCAACATCCGTACTGTAGCTCCCTCTTCTTCTTAAGACCACCCTTTCCCTTAGTGGAAGGGATTCTCGACCATTCCCATCTTCTCTCTAAAGTAAGTGAACTTGATCTTACTTAGAGCCTTTGTGAGGATATCTGCCACTTGTTCACCTGTAGGAGTGCATCGCAACTGTACTGCTCCCTTCTGGACATAGTCCCTGATAAAGTGACACTGGATGTCAATGTGCTTCGACCGGCCATGAAACACAGGATTTTCAGAGAGTTTGATGCAACTCTGATTATCACACATAATCTCAGTCGGTTCTATCCCCTTCTTGAGTAAGTTTAAGAGCAATTTGCGGAGCCATATGGCCTCACACGAAGCTGTGCTTGCTGCCATGTACTCCGCTTCGGCTGAGCTCAGTGCTACGGACTTCTGTTTCTTGCTGCACTAGGAGGTCATTCCTGATCCAAGACTGAAACAGTACCCACTGGTAATTTTCTAATCTACTGTGCTTCCAGCCCAGTCTGCATCCTTGAACCCACTCAACTGGATCTCATTTCCCTTGGTGTACTTTAGCCCATACTCGACTGTCCCTCTCAAGTATCTGAGAATATGTTTGGTTTCTGCCCAGCGAGTCCTCCTTGGTTCCACCAAGAACTGTCTGAGAGTATTCATTGCATAACAAATGTCTGGTCTCGTGTTGACCAGATACATAAATGACCCGATGAGCTGTCTGTACAATGTAGGATCAACCTTGTCATCTTCTGATATGTCTATCTTCTTCCAGTTAGTAATCATTGGCGTGGCCATGGGTCTACAGTCTTCCATCTTAAATATTTTCAGAATCTCTGTCGTGTATCTTCCTTGTCCTAGGAAGATTTCCCCTTCTTGCTGCCAAACTTCTAAACCAAGAAAATAGTGCATCCCCCCAGGTCCTTCATGTCGAATTTTGTTGCCTGATTCTCCTTGCAATCTTTGATGAGCTTGGATGACCTGGTCAAGAACAAGTCATCCACATACAGAACAAGAATAGGTGGCTCATCTCCTACTCTTAGGTAGTATAAGTTGGGATCTGCGTCACTCTTGATGAACCCCATCTTCTGCAAGTAGCCATCAATCTGACCATACCATGCCCCAGGGGCTTGTTTCAAGCCGTACAAAGCTTTCTTAAGTCTGCAAACATGAGTCTTCTGCTCATGTGTCCCGAAGCCCTCTGGCTGCTCTATGTATACTTCCTTCTCTATCACATCGTTCAAGAATGCAGTCTTGACGTCCATCTGGTGAATCTCCCATCCCATTTGCGTTGCCAGAGAGATGATGGATATGATAGAAGTGTATCGTGCTATTGGAGCAAAGGTTTCTTCATAATCAATGCCTTCCTTCTGGGCATACCCCTTTGCTACAAATCTTGCTTTGAATTTCTCTATGCTTCCATCTGTAGCATATTTGATCTTGTAGATCCATCTGGATCCTACAACAGATCTGTCGTGTGGCCTAGGGACTACTTCCCAGACATCAGTTGTCATGATGGAGCTATACTCCTCCACCATGGCATCTACCCATACCTGATGCTGAGCTGCTTCCTGAAAGGTGGAAGGCTCTCCACCTTGAGCTACCAGTGCCTGATATCTATCAGGTTGTTTCCTTATCCTCTTCCCTTCTCTAGGTGCTCCAACAAATCCTTCTGCATCTCTAAGAATCTGTTGGAGTTCTCTGCTCGGTCTCCCATTAGTGGTGGGTGGTCTCACCTGTTCTTCCTCCTGTTCTTCGTTGGAGGAGCTTCCCTCAGAAACATTGTGCCTTGGAGAGGCACTGGACCTCTCCTCCATAGGTCGTTGAGGCTGTACCAGTGGATCTTCCTCAATCTGCATATTTGTGGCCAACTCTCGAGATTTTCTAAAGGCTTTCTCCTCCAGGAATTTTAGATTCCTTCTTACAACGACTTTCCTGCTCTCTAGAATATAGATGCGGTATGCCTTTGCATTATCACTGTAGCCCATCAAAAAACCCTTTTCTGCAGTTTGATTCAGCTTCTTCCTCTTTTCCTCTGGAACGTGGCAGTATGCTATGCTGCCGAATAACCTAATGTGGCTCACTTCTGGCTTGCTCCCTGTGAACACACTTTCGGGAGTAACCTTTCCCAAAGCTCTATTGGGAACTCTGTTTTGAATATAAACTGTTGTGTTGCAGGCCTCTGGCCATAAGAATTTGGGCATCTCCTGGTCGTACAACATTGCCCTTGCAACTTCTATTATGGTCCGATTCTTCCGTTTTGCAACTCCATTTTGTTCTGGATTGTAAGGAGTTGTCCACTCTCTCTTGATGTCTTCCTGTGCACAGAAATTTGTGAAGTCTTTATCGATATATTCTCCACCGTTATCTGACCTCAACTTGTTGATCTTCTTTCTTGTAGAGTTCTCCACCAATGCTTTGAAATATTTAAACCGATTAAAGACTTCATCTTTGGTTTTCAGAAAATAGATCCAAGTTTTCCTGGAATAATCATCAATGAAGGTTGCTAAATACTTTGCCCCACTGAGAGCTGTTGTGTACATTGGACCGCAAATGTCAGAGTGTATTAACTCTAATACACCTTTAGCTCTGTCGCTGCTTCTTGGAAACGCTGCCTTAGCGTACTTCCCTAGTACACATCCCCTGCAAACTTCGTCTTTCTTTGTGCTGAGTTCAGGAGCCCCTATGATAGTATTTTTGAGAATCCCCAAGTCTCCATGATGTAGATGCCCCATCCTTCTGTGCCATAACTCATTCAGATCTCTGTTGTCTGTGCTGCCGATCAGGGCCACCGGAGATTCAAGCTGGAGCTTATACATCTTGTGATTCCTTGCTCTGATTTGTGCCTTTTTGCTCCAGTTAGGGTGTTTGACATACACCTTATCTTGAATAAAGTATACATCATAGCCCTTGTTCTGAAGTTGAGACACCGAGAGTAAATTCATCCCCAACCCTGGTACATGCAGAACATTCGTGGCTCGAATCTTGTCACCATTCTCCGTCTAAAAAGTTACGGTACCTCTCCCAATGGAGGTACATTTTGCCCTACTTCTCATAGTTATTTGGAAATTCATCTGCTCTTCTTGATAGCTCGAAAAACATTCTCGAACCTTCATCATATGAGCAGATGCTCCACTGTCAATATACCAAACACTTGGAGGAGTTGTGCTTGACACACAGGCAAGATCCTCCTCTATTCTGGATGCCAACACCTTCATGTCATTTTCTCTCTTCATTTCTGTGTGCTCTGGAGGACTGCGTGAACCCTTCCTTTGGTCCATAGCAGATCCTCCCTTCCTAGTTTTAGCCTTTTGCTCTGATACCATGTGAAATTTTCAAGAGGAAAATATTTCTGCAATACTTGGTTTATTGCTCCTACTTATGAGATATGTTATTTACAGATGCTTCAGTAAATTCTGAAATAAACACATATGCAGATCTTCATTATCGTTAAGAGCATAAGAACAGAAAGATAATTTACACCAACAGCACAATAGAAATAACCATATGAACACAGATGTTTTTGGACAATTGTCCCCAGAAAAACCCATTGTGGGAAAACCGGTGTAGCAGATGAGGGTTTTATATTTATCTTCAGAAATGGAAAGTACATTTATAGGAGTCTGAGGAACAGAGAAAAATTAGCAAACACCTGGCTGAATTTTCTGGACCTCCCAGACAATTTTCGGACCCTCGGGGTGACCTCCTTCACCCTCTGCGTCATCCAACGTGGATGCTCTGCGTAGTCCCTCTCTGGACTGCGTGATTCTGCATGGAGGGGTTATTGTTTCTAATCAACTCACCCTTCCCTTCACCCTCATGAGATCTGCTTCCTGATAACTGACTTCCCCCTCCTCCTCCTGCTTCTGCAACCCAGCCTCTACAAACTCACCTGCTGAAGTCGATTTCCCTTGTTTCAGAATCGATTTCCTTCAGATACTGAGAGTGTCCGCGGCGTGATTTCCAAATGGCCCTCAAGTCTCTTCTTATAGTCTTCTTGCTGATGAATCAATGACCAAGATTATATCTTTAATCAATGGCTCAGATTAAAAGATGACTTGATCTTTGTCTTCTAAAAGATTCACACTCTGCTTTATTAATACCCTTTAATTATTTAATTTCCCTAAGTTTATACTTAGGGTCTGCATTAAAATAATTAATTATTTTAATAAAGTCATATCCAAGCGGAATTTTCACAAATGATTTCTGGGTTCTCTGGATCACTGATGTCTAAGCCTCTCTACCAAAAATGAGACTTAGAACACTTTCTGATGCTATAGAAATCAATATATCTGCCACCTGTTCTCCTGTAGGGGTGTAACTCAACTATACTACTTCCCATTGGACATGGTCCCTGATGAAGTGGCACTGAATGTCAATGTGTTTCGACCGGTCATGAAACACATGATTTTCAGAGAGCTTTATGCAACTCTGATTATCACACATAATCCTGATCAGTTCCATCCTCTTCTTGAGTAGGTTCAAGAGAAATTTACGAAGCCATATGGCCTCGCACGAAGCTGTGCTTGCTACCATATACTCTGCCTCGGCTGAGCTCAATGCGACAGACTTTTGTTTACTACTGCACCAGGAGGTCATTCCTGATCCGAGACTGAAACAATACCCACTAGTAGTTTTCCTATCTACTGTGCTTCCAGCCCAATCTGCGTCTGTAAACCCATTCAACTGGACCTCATTTCCCTTGGTGTATTTCAATCCATACTCGATTGTCCCCTTGAGGTATCTGAGAACATGTTTGGTTGTTGCCCAGTGAGCCCTCCTTGGTTCCACCATGAACTGACTGAGGGTATTCACTGCTAAACAAATGTCTGGTCTAGTGTTGACCAGACACATCAATGATCTGATGAGCTTCCTATACAAGGTAGGATCAGCCTCATCATCCTCCATTGTGTCTATTTTCTTCCAGTTTGTAATCATTGGCGTGGCCATGGATCTACAATCTTCCATCTGAAACCTCTTCAAGATCTCTGTAGTGTATCTTCCTTGCCCAAGAAAGATTTCTCCCTTCTGCTGCCAGACTTTTAAACCAAGAAAATAGTGCATCTGCCCCAGACCCTTCATGTCGAATTCGGTAGCTAGATTTTCATTCCAGTCCTTGATGAGCTTAGATGATCCAGTAAGAAACAGATCATCCACATATAATACCAGGATTAACGGCTCATCCCCTACTCTTAAGTAGTAGAGATTGGGATCTGCATCAGTCTTGACGAAACCCATCTTTTGCAAATAGCTATCAATTCTCCCATACCATGCTCTTGGCGCTTGTTTTAGACCATAAAGGGCTTTCTTAAGCCTGCAAACATGAGTCTTCTGCTCATGGGTCTCAAAGTCTTCAGGCTGCTCTATGTACACCTCCTCCTCTATCACCCCATTCAAGAACGTTGTCTTGAAGTCCATCTGGTGAATTTCCCATCCCATCTGTGCTGTTAGAGAGATGATTGATCTGATGGAAGTGTATTGAGCTACAGGGGCGAAGGTCTCCTCATAATTGATCCCTTCTTTTTGTGCGTACCCCTTAGCCACAAATCTAGCCTTGAACTTCTCTATGTTGCCGTCTGCAGCATACTTGATCTGGTAGATCCACCTTGATCCTAAAACTGATCTGTCTTGTGGTCTAGGGACAACTTCCCAGACATCGTTTGTCATGATGGAGCTATACTCTTCCACCATGGCATCTACCCACACCTGATGCTGAGCTTCTTCCCGAAAGCTAGAGGGTTCTCTGACCTGAGCTACCAGTGCTTGGTATCTATCAAGTTGTCTTCGTACCCTCTTCCCATCTCTGGGGGCTCCAACAAAATCCTCTGCATCCCTCAGAATTTGTTGGAGTTCTCTGCTCGGTCTTCCACTGGTGGTGGGAGATCTTACCTACTCTCTTGCTTGTTCTTCTTCGGAGGAACTCTCCTCAGAACCCTTGTGCCATGGAGAGGCACTCTGCCCATCCTCTATAGGCCTTTGCGGTAGAACTAGTGGATCCTCCTCAATCTGTATACCTATAGTCATTTCTCGGGATCTTCTGAAGGCTCTCTCCATGAATTTCACGTCCCGCCTTACTACGATCTTTCTGTTTTCTGGAACATAGATGCGATATGTTTTTGCATTCTCACTATAGCCCACCAAATAACCCTTTTCTGCAGTTTGTTCCAACTTCTTTCGCTTCTCATCTGGTACATGGTAGTACACCATACTGCCAAATATCTTGATATGGCTCACCTCTGGCTTGCTGCCTGTGAACACACTCTCAAGAGTTACTTTCCCCAATGCTCTACGGGGAATCTCGTTCTACACATACACTGATGTATTGCAGGTTTCTGCCCACAAAAATTTGGGCATGTCTTGGTCATATAGAATTTCCCTTGCAGCTTCTACAATGGTCCTGTTCTCCCTCTCTGCAACCCCATTCTGCTTTGGATTGTAGGGAGCTGTCCATTCTCTCTTGATGCCCTCCTTTGCACAGAAAGTGGTGAAGTATTTATCGATATACTCTCCACCATTATCTGATCGCAGCTTCTTGATCTTCTTTCTGGTTGAATTTTCTACCAGTGCCTTGAATTCTTTGAAACGTTCAAAGACTTCATCTTTGGTTTGAGAAAGTAGATCCAAGTCTTCCTGGAATGGTCATCAATGAAGGTAGCAAAATATTTTGCACCACTGAGAGCAGTTGTGGACATTGGACCACAAATATATGAGTGTATCAGCTCCAATACACTCTTTGCCTTGTTGCTGCTTCTTGGAAATGTTGCTTTGGTATACTTTCCTAGTACGCATCCCCTACAGACCTCATCTCTCCTTGTACTGTGTTCTGGAGCTCCTATGTCAGTCTTCTTGAGAATCTTCAAGGCTCCATGATGTAAGTGTCCCATCCTTCGGTGCCATAGTTCATTCAGATCCCTTTCGCCCGTACTGTCGATCAGAGCCACTGGGGATTCAAGCTGAAGCTTGTAAAGCTTATGGCTCCTTACTCCAATTTGTGCGTTCTTTTTCCAGCTAGGATGTTTGAAATAAACTTTATTTCCAATAAAGTATACATCATAACCCTTGTTTTGGAGCTGAGACACTGAGAGTAGATTCATCCCCAACCCTGGTACATGCAGAACATTTGTGGCCCGAATATTGTTGCCAGCTTTTGTCTGAAATATTATGGTACCTCGTCCAACGGGAGTACACTTTGCCTTGTTTTCCATTGTAATCTGGAGATTCATCTGCTCTTTTTGGTAGCTCGAGAAACATTCTCAAACTCTTGTCATATGGGCAGATGCTCCGCTGTCAATATACCAAACACCTAGAGGGGCCGTGCTTGACACAAGCGAAATCCTCCTCTAGTCTGGATGCCAATACAGTCATGTCATGTTCCCTCTGTTTTCTGAGTGCTTTGGAGGACTGCGTGAGTCCTTCTGACTATGTGGGCCCTTTCGAATGTCGGATCTTTGGTCCATGGCAGATCCTCCCATTTTGTCTTTAGCCTTTTGCTCTGATACCATGTGAAATTTTCAATCTGAAAATTATTACTGCAGTAATTGATTTATTTCGCCTGCTTATTTGATAAGTTATTTACAGATGCTTCAGTAAATTTTGAAATAAACACAATTGCAGTACTTCACTCTAATCAAAAGCAGAAGAACATAAATAACACATATAACACAATAGAAACAACCATATGAACACAGTTATTTTGGACAATTGTCCCCGAAAAACCCAATGCTGGAAAACCGGTGCAGTAGATGAGGGTTTGTATTTATCTTCAACAGTGAAAAGATATTTTACAGAAGTCTTGGTGAGAAAAATAAATAGCATACACTTGATGTGAATTTTCTAGACACCCTGGACGAATTCCCGACACACGGGATGGCCTCCTAGATCCTTTGCATCATTCTGCGTAGCTTCTCTACACAATCTAGGGAGTGATTGCGTAATTCTGCGTGGAGGGCTTAATGCTGCTGCTCAACACTGCCTTCCCTTCACCCTTCTGCCTTCTACTTCTTCTTTGTTTGTTGATCTCTTCCTTCCTTCTGTCTCTGCAACCCTGTCTCTACATACTCACCCTCTGAAATCGAATTCTCTTACTTCAGAATCGATTTCCTTCGGGTATTGAGAATGTGCCCTGCTTGATTTCCAAATGATTCTCAAGCCTCTTCTTATAGTATTCTCGTTGATGAATCAACGACCATGATTATATCTTTAATCAATGGCTCAGATTAAAACATGACTTGATTTTCATTTTCTAGAAGATTCTCACTCTGCTTTATTAATACCCTTTAATTATTTAATTTCCCTATGTTTAGACTTAGGGAGTGCATTAAAATAATTAATTATTTTAATAAAGCAAGATCCGAGTGGAATTTTCACAAACGATTTCCGGGTTCTCTGTATATTTGTTGTCCAAGCCTTTCCACCAAATTTGAGACCTGGAACACTTCCCGATGCTATAAAATCAACATTCTCTACTGCGTCCTCCCTGGAGTACGAATTGGCTGAAGGAATCTGTTGAAATGTGCTACAACACTTCACAAACCCTTTCACCAAAGTAGCAATAACTTGCCCCTCTAGGGTGGCACTCAAAGTCTATCGAAAGAAGGATGAATTCTCCCCTTGGAGAACTCTGTGCTAAGCAGCACTTGTGACCCAGCTAAACAACTTGAGCCACAAAGGAAATAGATGAGTGAACAAAAGACCCCAAAACTATTACAGTCCTCCCCACCAAAACTATTTTGTCCTCAAGCAATGTCTGAACAAGCACCCCCTTCTATTGGATGACCCGGATAGTCACTGCAAACAATACCGAGGTCCCAAATGTGCCACCGAGTCATCCCTAATCTCTGCCCTGTCCTTCCAGGATCCCAAGCCATCCTGATCAGCGTGAAGAATCCGTTGACCCACTCGCCGTCCAGTTTATCATAGGCTCCTAACGCCCTTTGCATGCTGCTCCTAAGTAGCATCATGGTAGTATAGGATCTTGATCATCTCCTCGTGAAACTACTCTATCAAATGGTCCCTCTCGAGCACCTCACGAGTGGACTTCTGAAGATGCAATCGAATCCTGGTGGGATTGAACCCTCATCTGCTTGAGCCTCCCTCGATCTCCTCCCGCCGATCACCTTGCCACATCAGTGAAGTCCCCCACACCATCAACAAATCACTAAAACCAAATAGAAGATCTGGATGACCCTCCCCTATAGAAACCATCTCACCTCTATGGGTAGTTGAACTGCTCAAGCCTACTATGCCAAAATCCCCTACCCGTCGCAGAAGGAAGCTATCTTGCTGACATCATGACACTCCCGGTCATGACTAAATTCCTATCATGCTCGTACTAGAGCCTCCTCTCCCATGACCCTCTGCCATAATCTATACAATGATTGAAGCTGGGCCAATCTCGCCAAAGCGACTCAACAGTGTCAGCGCCTATCACTCCATGGCTGGCCCCAATCTTGAGCAACTATCTGCCTCGTCCTATGGTGAGAGCTTCGGTGATCCCCCGTGTCCGCCAGTGAATGAATCAGTTTCCTTGTTATTCTGATCATGCTCACTGAGGAGTGGAGTATCCCACTAATCCATTGGATCCCTGGATTTCATAACCATACTTGAGGTTCACAACTCGCAATCCTATCTGCCTATCGCTCTGATATGCTGCTAGCTGTTGGGACCCATCTGTGCCCTGTCCCTGCCTCCTGTAGGCATCGAGCATCAAGAACCTGTGCCCCGAATAACCAGTTGTTTTATGCTTGCCAAATCACACTGCAAGATTTGCTATCCCAACTCCTGATGATGTGCCCGAGTACTGCTGAAAGCCTGGGCATCATCCTACCAACAAGGACTAACATACCTCGCACCTCATGCTCGCCTAATGCCTCAAGCTGTCTAGTTGAAAAAGCACCATGCAACTCTCGCTTGGTCACCTCCCCTAGTGTGAGCCTAGGGGTGGAACATGTGCTATTCGGACAATCAACCACACCATCCCTACGCTTGTAATTGTTACTTGTGCACCTACTAAGTGTCTCAACTGGAGTGTCTGCTCCTGGCCCATGACACGCGACGTCTCATCCAACTGCTTAGGGTGACCCTCTCATGCCCTACTGCTTGAATGGAGAGTGTCAAGGGGCAACAACCAAACCCTCTGCGACTGTAAGCAACACTAGAGGATGATGGGTGGGTATGTCCCAAAGGGTCTGATCAAGAGTCTTCGGAATCCTCAAGAGTAACTCTCCGCCTTGGATCTGCTGATAATCCCCTCGAGGCCTTGTCTCCACTAAACATGGTGTCCCTAGATGCTCAATAATGCCCTCATCGATCCTAGGTGAGCTGCATCCAATAGTACACCTACTGCCCTTGTCCACAAGTCTCCTTGGAGGCAACTCTCCAAGAGCCCGCTGCGCTGCATCATCTGCCACTACGTACCACTCAGTATCATTGCACTCCTTGACATGCCATTGTACGCTGTATTTTTGCTTGCCGCCTACACCTACCTACTAGTTAGCGGGAAAAGCCTTCAACCCCACAAGGTGTGGTTGGTGGCAAGGAACTCAGAGAAGGGGTTGTCACACTAATCCTGACTTTCTCCGTTTAAGATATCTCCTAGGTTAGCTATGGGGGGTAGTCCCTAAATGGAAAACTAAGTTAAAAGATGTCAGTTTCTAGGAGAGTTGTTAGAGTTAAATAGATTACTTCTTCAGACTTATAAGCAAAAAAAACGTGATATGAGCAATAACATCAATACATAAGATAAGCATGTAACATATAAGAAACCAGTGCCTCCAAAGTATTGCTCTTTGAAATGAAAATGTATTTGCTTAAATGAAGTAAAATGCTTTCAAGATAAATAGATTTTTGAATCAAAGCATGAGATGCAATTATACTAGATTTGGATGCAATTAATCTTGGTTACTTTTAATCTAAAATGCCTAATCTAGGTGAGAAGTCCTCCTCTTGTTACAGACTCAATACTAACTCAAATTCATACATTACTAGCATCACTAATTACAATTCCCCGTAGGGCGTGGAATCTGGGTACAAGAGAAAGGTGATGAGAAATAGAAGTAGATTTCAAAAACTCTGTTGAACTGATGATATCTAATGATATCTGATGGTACAAATGTCTTCTGGTTCATCCTTGGGCATGGAGTCTTCTCATTATCATCAGGTGCCACTCTAGTGGTCAACATGCTGCAACCTATCCCCGTACAACACTGGATACCCTTGGCTACAACTATACCATCCCGTGCCCCGCCTATCACTGCACCTTGTTACCACTCAAACCAGCAGGGGACCTAAAAGGGGTTCCTAAGAGGTAACTGCTAGGTTAAGGGCAACGATAGACACAACTCACTATCACCACAGCTAAGGCTCCTTGCTCTTTACAGACTTTCACCGAGGAGAGGAGACCCGATGTTTTAGGAAGCCACTTATAGAGGATATATCAACAAATGTATGAGAAGTGACCTCTTAGACCCCTTCCGTAGGATAGGATGGACTATGGAACTTGCTTGCTTTTTAAGCAAGGGACTTGATTTTCTCGGGAGAGTGGAGGTTCTAGGGAGAGGGGATGAGGATTGGAGGGTTGATGGAGAAGAATATGACTTGTAAAGGAGTTTACCAATCCCTAAAATCCCTTGGGAACTTGGATTCCCGAGTAGTCCTTGATAAAGTCTTTGGTGAAAAACGAGACCACATGAGGCCAAGTGGACCCAGCCTAGGTTAGGGGATGGATTTTGGCAAGTAACGATATTCTTAACCTGTCCAAGGTGAGGGGAAAGGATCAAAAAATAATTTTCACCAAAAGATGTCAAATTGATTCTATTAGGTACTAGCATTGGGAAACACTAGGGAAAAACTTGATCCTAGAGCTAGGGGTTGGGATATCCCAAGATTTCACTGTTGGATTTCCTTCAAATTCGGATAAGACCTGGGGGACCCACCAGCGCAGTAGATCCTAGGAGATTGAAGTTTTTCTATGATCAATTTCCTTGGAAATTGATGCCCTAGGTGACCTAATGAGGCTATACCTAGGAAAGGGTGGAAAAAGGTGAAAAATAGGGTTGAAATAATCACCCTTTGAGGGAATAGTGCCTAATTTCACTTTGGGATATGGAGTCAAGGAGAATTGTGAAGACGAATTTTGTTTCTTGCTCAAGGAGACTCCAAAAGTCAATATATGCCAATGTAGCCCCCTGGAAGGGTAGGACCCTGTATAGAGAGTCCAAACTCAAATGGACACCGTCTGCAATCCTGCATAAGATCCAATGCGTCCCCTAGCCTTCCAGTACAACAAGTCATTAAAGTAATCGTGTAAAAGAGCTTGCAAACCATGGACAACAAGTGGACACGTCATAATGGCATGCCCTTCCATAGTGGGCCTTGACATGTGCTAATGTCTCCAAGCTCCAAAGGGGGTTAGCTAGGTACCTTATTAGGTGGTTTCTACCTTTAGAGGGGATATTATGTCCAAGGTACATCCCTCAAATGGTGGTGGCATGTGAAAAAGAGGTGAAATGGAATAGGGAATGAGAGGGGCAATCTTGGGCCACATATCGGGGCACAAGGGTAGCTAGAGAAAGGGAAGCCCACACCTGGGTGTATAATGTGTAGGAGGGAGCAGTCGTGGTACATGAGGTGTCCCGACCTTGATTTTTCCACCCTTCTTTACATAACTTTTGTGATTTTTCTTCGATTAACTGCTCGGGGCTCGAAGGACAAGAGCATGATGTCTAAGATATAACAGTGATTACCCCCTTTTTGGTAGGGCGGTTCATTTCCCTCCAGGGGTTGGGACAATCATGGGTTCCTAAATGATAAATGAGGCTCATCTAGGGCCTTTGGAACCAGGGTGATGGCCATGATTATGGGGTAGAGCTTATGTATTGGCTTTTGCCCACGAGTTAATTATGTTTGTCCCGACCATCTTTTGCATTTTGTGGTACATTTTCCTATTGAATGTGGTCATTTATGCTTTTACTTTTCTTTTTAGCTACTTCAACCTCCGAGGCATCGTTCCAAGCCTGACCCAAGGTGGGGACAAGGGAATGGGGAGACTAACCCTATGTGGGCCCAATGAAGAAATGTGAACTCAGGTTGGAGAGATGATGAATGGGGGTATAGTGAATGGAAATGGAGTGGTATATGTGGATATGGAAGCAGGACCACGCAACCAAAGTCAGAGTTTCCCATGTAGTACCACCCTAAAACCAAGTGGTCAGTAAAGGAGATCCCACAAGACTAAAATCCAAGGGTAACATCCAAAAGAGGTCAAGTGGACAAAAGTAAAATCTAAGCCCACTCTTTTCGCCGAATTCCCTTATCAATCCATACACAAAAATGTCCATGATAGATAAACCCAATACTCAATTACCAAATGACAAGTCATACCTTTAGGTTTGGGAGACCCACCTTCAAACATAGGATCAATACAGATGGGTGAGGGACCACATGGCTGGCACAGGTGGCGGAGAAATGGCACAACAAGCTAGTTGAGGGTTGCAAGGGGCTGCTGGCCGCCAATTGAGGACCATCATGGAGAAAAAAAATTCTCCTGTGGATGTCACTCACGAAGTGGTGGGTAACACACCTGTCACTCACCGTATGTACTCAATGCAATGTGAAGCAATCCTACTTCACAATGCAGTCCAACATGCTATGACATAATTCCATGCATCTCTATGCCCATTTGTAAACCGTTGCTCCATGCTAGATTCTCCTACACATCCCTGGATGTGATGGCCTAAAGCTGTGCCCATATGTGTCAGCCCGCACCCAACAGGTATCATTGCCTCCATCGTCACATTACCATACTCTCCCCTGAGTGGATCTCCCCTCCAAATCCTCCCTAAGGGACCTAAGAAGTGAATCTCCCTAGGTACTAGTAGTGATGCCACCACTGCTCTGCTCTTCCGTGTCCTCCATGCCCCACAAAAATGTGAAGAATCCCTAGCTCCATATAAGGCACTGTCTGGTGGCATACCAATGTCACCTCCTCCGACAAACTCCTGCCAGAGTATGTTGATCATCCTGTGATCCCATGCACAAGCGTCATACGAAGACAACCCCAGAAGTCTGCCCATAAGCTGGTTGGCCACTGGTGCTGACTCAAACTCCCCTAGCGAATGCATGTGCTCAGCTGCTAGGTCAACTATACCATCCAGGTCGTAGTCATCCGACATACCTGGGAAATGATAGGTAGTCCCTCCCGGATCCCAATTTGGGCTTTTGGCATCTCTAGTGCCTGGAAGCTCCTACTGAGCTACACCTGGGTCCCCTACCATCTCCATAACCCACTCCATCGGGTACCAACTCAGAATCTCTTGCCATCCAACTCTAAGAAAGGGATCGAATGCACGAACTCCCACACATAGAACAAGCTCCCCATCATGTGTTGTTGCACCTTGTGCAACTCATGTCGCGTCATCGCATCATCTTGGTCAACACATAGAATTTGTCGAGGTGACTCTGCCTTTCCCTTGCCAATGTGCAAAGGTGATCAACTAGTGATACCAACCCCATCTCTGTATGTCTGAAGAGGGCTGCTTTGCTACTCTAATGTGCACTCTAGTTGTAACATTAGGAAATCAAATTGTTCCCCAATGCGAGTCAGTTTGGCCGCTGACTTGGCACAAACCGCTCTTATGCCCTCCAACTCCTCGTTTTGCTGCAGAATGACCTCTTGTATTGTCGTGGCCTTCTCTCTCAATGCTAGAATGTCGACTTGGAACTGATGAAACTACCGTGAGCATCTATCACCTGTAAACTCGGTCACAACTCCAGATATCTCAACGATTGTCGGCATCTCATCCATGGGTGGTACCTCCTCAACAGAAGGCTCTATGGGTTAGGGATCTATCCTCTCCACCAAGATGTCAACTAGGGCTATCAAAGAGGTATCTAGCAATGGTGACTCCTACGCCCCACCGGGCATATCGATGTGCTCCTCACCATCCTGTGGGCCTCAACATTACGCTCAACCTCCTCCTCAGGCTCCTGACATATAAAGCCAGGTCTCCACCAACAAAAGCACTCCCTGGTCTCACTCTCTAACTGTCCTTGTCCCGTCTACTCCTTTTCAGGAGATCTTGTGCCATAATTCTGTCCACTTTCCCCACATGATGTAGATGGCTACACCCCCACGATCTGCGTACCTCTAGTGTCTCTATTGTAAGGGTGAGGATGGGTCTGGACTGTCACCCTCCTCAATTTGGTCAACCTCTCATTGTCCCAACGGATTCCACCCTAGAATTTCTGCACACTAAATTTTTCTTGAGCCATGGGTTTGTCTATGGTTTCACCTGTCTTTGTGTATTCATGCTCAATCTTCTCGTGTTCCTGTAGGCTACCCACAACTGGGCCAAGATCAAGGCTCTGATACCACTACAATGTTCCAAATTGAAATTTTTAGCTAATAACAGACACATGAATGAGGCTATAGCAAATAAAATTACAATTAAGTATGCACCATCAAAAACACCAGGAAACTGGGCAAATAAATTGAGCCCTTTTATTAAATCTAGAATAAATGGGAATACAGTTACAAGGAACAAGTGCACTTGGGCTTGCATAAGCAAGCTAAGTCAAACCTAGGTGAGATAGATGTCTCCCATGAGTAGAAACTTCGACTCCCAAATGGGCTCTGCGCTGAACCAGGAAATTGTGCCGTTGTTGCTACCCGAAAATAGTTTGAATCCCTTGTTGGACTGCCCGGATTGGCTTGAAATTGCTGTTGTAGCTTCCTCTTAATTTTACCCACAAGACCCAAAAAGGAATTGGTCCCAATCCTCCAAACCAAAAAACCCACAAAATGGAGCAAATTACCAACAACTGCTGGCTGGGAAGAGACACTTGTTTGAGCCCTCAAGAGTGCTCAAAAAATTCTGCCAAATTAAACTTGGGCTCTCCCTCACAAACCCAAAAAAAAGCAAAAAGGGTTTTGGCAAATTCTACAGACTACCTAGGACCCAAAATTTTAGCTCTCTACTCCCCACTGGCTGCCAAATAATTATGTTGTTTGGGGCACCAAAACTCCCCCAAAAATTCTGCAAAATTAGGAGCCAACTCCTTGACCCCTGTCCGATAGAACCCAAAAATGTTTTGGGCTAATAATGACCTATCAGAATTACCCAAAATCGGTGCTACGCCCTCCTTCGCAGAAAATGCGTACCCAGTGGCTCTATCTGCTGCAAACTCTCCTTATTTCTCCTCAATCTGCAATAGGAATGATATCAGAAATTTTCCCGGATGTAGGAGAGAGGTTTAACATAAAATCCCAGCACAAGATAGTTGAATCCAACCCCATATAATCGCTATCCATTGATCCCCCTGCACAGGCCCTAGGAAGATAAATTCGTTTCCATCAATATCAGTCACCTCCAGCTCCAAAACATTCCACAGAGGCTAGACTTCCCCTCAAGAAACTCCACTAATTTTCTCCTGGCAAAACACCCTCGGAAACTAGCTGAAAATGAGTGGTACAATTTCTCTACTACGTCCTCCCTGGAGCATGAATTGGCTGAAGGAATCTGTTGAAATGTGCTACAATACTCTACAAACCCTCTCACCAAAGTAGCAATAACTTGCCCCCCTAGGGTGGCACTCAAGGTCAACAAAAAGAAGGATGAGTTCTCCCCTTGGAGAACTCTGTGCTAAGCAACACTTGTGACCCATCTAAACATCTTGAGCAACAAAGGAAATAGATGAGCGAACAAAAGACCCCAATAGCTTCTATGCTCCTTCTATTTATAATTTTTCTTGCCTCCTCATTTGGGTCCCTCCATTTAATATTTCAGTCTCCTTCCCTTCGCAATTCGATTTTCTCTCCAAGTGGTGCGTATTTCTTGTAGGTGTGGCCCCCACATTCCACTAGCAAAATAATTTTCTATTTCTCCTAAGTCCCATATGCCAAAAATGTCTCCAATGTGTGAAAATTCCTCAAGCAGAATCCCTACTGCAACAACTGATTTATTTCTTCTACATGTTAATTTTGAATCAGGTTATTTACGGTGTTACACAGCAAACATCGAAATAAATTCTACTGCAGCCTTCACAACATAAAAATACCGCGGAAACTAAATACTGAGCAGGAAAGAAATAAACACACACAATAAACACCGTTGTTTTTGGACAATGTCCCCAGAAAACCCAGTGTGGGAAATCTGGTGCAATAGTTGAGGGTTTTAATTATTATGCAGTAGTTTTCTGAATACAAATCTTTGGATGGCCAAACCGGCAATCCGGTACAAAGAATAAAATTTGGCAAAGAGATAGTGGGAAATTATCTCACACTATCACTGGCGATTTGACATTGATCCAACCTCTTAATGACTAGCCCCACGCTGCCTCTGCGCAGTCACTCCATTGTCTTTGCGTCACAGCCTCTAGCTGATCAATTTGCCAACTGGAAACTCGGATCTCTGGCCCTCCGGTCTCACAACCTGTCTCCTGGCACTAGATCTCGACTGCAAAAGGATATAGTGAGACCTCAAATGCATACAGGATCTACATTCCTAGTAATAGGAAGTTTGTAGTAAGGCGAGATGTAAAGTTCATGGAAGACAGAGCTTTCAGAAGATCTCGAGAGATGCGTGCAGGAGATCAGTCAACAGATGTTCTGTTAGTACAACAACAGTAGGGACCGCAGGTAGAACAAGCAGGGGGACAGTCACAGGGTTCGAGTATAGTGACCAGTACCAACATCTCCTTAGGAGTAGGAGATCATTCTCAGCAAACAGAGCAACATGAATAGGTGGAGGAATAGATTGAATCTCCCACCACCAGTGGTAGGATCAGTAGGGAACTGCGTCAAACCTTGACGGACACAGAAGAGTTTGTTGGAGCTCCTAGAATCGACAAGAGGCAGCACAGGCAAACTAACAGATACGAGGCCTTGGTGTCTCAGGTTGCAGAACCCCCTAGTTTTCAGGAAGACACACAACATCAGGTGTGGGTGGATGCCATGGTAGAAGAGTACAGTTCTATCATGACAAATGATGTTCGGGAGGGGGTGCCTAGACCAGAAGATAGATCATTTGTGGGTTCCATATGGATCTACAAGATCAAGTACGCTGCAGATGGAATCATAGAGAAGTATAAGGCTACGTTCGTGGCAAAGGGGTTGCACAAAAAGAAGGGATAGACTATGAGGAGACCCTCGCCCCATTCGCTACATATACCGCTATCAGATCTGTTATATCTCTAGAAGAACAGTTGGGATGGGAGATTCACCAGATGGATGTCAAGACATCATTCTTGAACGAGGTGATAGAAGAAGAGGTGTATATAGAACAACCTGAAGGCTTCGAGACTCATGAAAAGAGAACTCATGTATGCAAGTTAAAGAGAGCCCTGTACGGGTTCAAGCAGGCACCCAGAGCATGGTATGGTCGGATTGATAGTTACTTGCAACAGTTGGGATTCATCAATAGTGATGTTGATCCCAATCTCTACTATCTGATGGTGGAGAATGAGCCACTCATTCTGCTATTATATGTAGATGACTTGCTTTTAATAGGGTCATCGGGGCTCATAAAGGATTGCAAGAAGAACCTTGAAGCAGAATTTGACATGAAAGACATGGGATTGATGCACTATTTTCTAGGATTGGAAGTTTGGCAAAAAAATGGGGAGATCTTCCTTGGGCAAGGAAGATAGTCTACAAAGATTCTAAAGAGATTCATAAAGCAGGATTGTCGACCCATGGCAATGCCAATGATCACCAATTGGAAGAAGATAGATGCATAAGGAGATAAGGAAGTCGACCCCACCTTATATAGATAGCTCAATTGGGTCGCTCATGTATCTGGTCAACACTAGGCTAGACATCTGTTTCGCTGTCAATACCGTTAGTCAGTTCATTGTGGAACCAAAAAGGGTACACTGGGCAGTGACGAGAGACATTCTTAGATATGTGCGTGGAACAGTTGGTTATGGGTTGAAATATACCCGAGGAGATGATATCAGGTTGAGTAGATTCACAAATGCAGATTGGGCAGGTAGTTCAGTGGATAGGAAGAGTACCTCTAGGTACAGCTTCAGTGTTGGATAAGGGATAGTCTCATGGTGTAGCAGGAAGAAGAAATCAGTAGCATGAAGCTCAGCAAAAGCTGAATATATGGCAGCCAACACAACCATGTGTGAAGCTATATGGCTTAGGAAGATGCTAGTGAGTCTGTTCAGAAGAAATATGGGAGCGACCAGTGTTTACTGCGACAATCAGAGTTGCATAAAACTCTCTGAGGATCCAATATTTCATGATCGGTCGAAGCATATTGATATCAGATGTCATTTCATCAGACACTGTGTTCAGCGTGGGGCAGTCCCGCTGCAGTATGTCCCCACGGGAGATCAAGTAGCAAACATGCTCACAAAAGCTCTAGGAAGAGCTAAGTTCATCTAGTTCAGGGAACAAATGGGTATGGTAGAGAACTCGTTTCAGTAACAAACAGTTGGATTCTCAGTTGCAGCAACAACAAATGAGAGGGGGTTGCAGTGTAGATGCAATAATTGACAGTAGTATGCAGGGTCAACAACAACACAGATGCAACGCATAATCATAGTAGCACAGTAGTTGGTGGGCAGAGAGGTCTAACATCAGCAACACAACAGGAGATGTTGCAGAATCAGGGTGATGCTTTAGTAGGTTGCATTACTAGAGCACATTCCTCGCTAAGAGGGAATGTTCATTTTTGTAGCATCAGATGTGCTCTAACCTCGATATTTTGAAGAGAGGCTAAGACACATGTATTCTCCAAGACTCAGAAAATCGTTTGGGAAAATTTCACCTGAAGATGATTTAATTAAAATAATTAATCATTTTTAATGTATTCCTAAGTCTAAACTTAGGAAATGTGCTTAATTAAAGTGTATTAATTAAATCTGGTGAGAGTCTTCTAGATGAAGAAGAAGATCGAGTCCAAGCTAATCTTAGCCATCGATTATGTTTTAATCTTGGCTGTTGATATTTCAATGAGATATTATAATAAGGAACTCGATGGGCACTTGGAAAACACACCAGTGCAGATACTCAGTTGCCCAAGCAAATCGATTTTCTCAGTGGCTAAAGTTTGACAAGAGAAAATTGAATCAAAGGGTGAGTTGCAGGTGGGAGAGAGAGGGATCAACAATAGTCTGAGTGCAAGGGAAGTCTGGAAGGGGCAACATAAAGGAGGGACGCAGATCACCAATGCAAAGGAGTGACGCGGGCACTGTGCAGAGGGTGACGCAGTGAGGCCAGCGCAAGGGCAGAAGGTCCTCTTCGGGGTTAGAAAAATGCTATGGAGTGTGAGAAATTAATCAATAAATTTCTGTCAGTGTCTCTTCTTATATGTGTGCTAGTATTTTTCCTTGCATTTACTTTCCGTAGTATTTTATTTGTGAAGGCCACAGTGTATATGTTTCGATATTTGGCGTAGAAAACTGCAAATAATTTGTTTAATCAATTTAACAATTAGAAGAAATAATATTAGTTGCTGTAGTAAGATTCGAAATATCGAATCTTAACAGAAAAGAGTACAAACCAATCCCATTTTTCCGCTGAATCCCCCCACTAATCCATGCCCAAAAGTGCCCATGATAAGTAAGCAAAAATACCCAACTACATGATGAAAGCCATACCTTCGGGGTTGAAAGGCCCACCTTCAAACAGATGATCATAACATATGGGCGAGGAAGCATAATGGCTGGCTTAGGCGGAGTGGAGTTGAGTTGCAAGGGGCTGCTGGCTACCGACTGAGGACCATCTAGGAGAAAAATTTCTCCTATGGGTGTCACCCACAGGTGGTGGGTAACAGGACCATGTTTATCAAAATAGTTGTTTTTAGAGCATAGTTATCTGTCATTCAAGCACATCCATTCTTTTACTAGCCCTTGTTGATATTTGTTACTTTTTTCTTTCTTTCAACTACTGCATAGAGCCTTTTATAGTTTGAGCTGGAATATTTCTATTAGATCTTTACAAAACATATTTGCATTGCTTAAAACTATACATGACCTTGGAATACAATTTTAATATCTCATCCATTTTCATATATTTGATACTCGTGTTCACTTTGTTTATTCTCGTCTTGTAATGTCAAATAAGATCTATTTCGCTTTGTTTTTGTACACTCTCCCTCGAATACATCTTTATGGATTTTCATTTATGCTTGGCCTCCTTTAAATAGAAGAATTGGTACAGTTTGCTTTTAGTTATTTTGTAATATTGAGTAATATGGGTTTCACTCCATATTGTATTCTCCAAATACATTATCTTTTATTTGAGGCCTCGTTTTCTCAACTTCATGTGAAAATTCTATTGCAGTATCATGGTTTACTTCTCTTACTTGATTAAATTATACAAGTTATCTTCAGAAATTAGATTCAGAAAATACCAAAGTAAACACAACTAACAACCTACACATGCAGATCATTTACTAAATATTACGCTCATTCAAACAAAGTGACACACTGATTTTTGGACATAAGTACCCAGGAAAACCCAAAGTTGGAAAACCAGTGCAGTAGATATGAGGGTTTATTTTATTAAGTAGAATCTGAGTACAGCAAATCTAGGTTCCAAATCTGGAAAACCCAATAGAGAATAAAAGAAATCTGCAGCTAACCTGTTGTTCCAAGACCAAATGTCTGACTGATCCACACCCTCAAACGGGATTTACGAGACTTAGCTCGGATCTGGCCCTAGACACCCCAGCGTTGCCCCTGAAGCCCCAACGTCAGCCCTGCTAGGCTCTGCGTGCCACTGCGTTGCTTAGAGAGGGACCGCGTAACCCCAGAGTGGATGACGCAGTCCTTACGCTGCCTCTGGAGGCCTCTGCGTAACTTCTGAAGCTCCCTGAAGCTGCAGTGCTGCCCCTCTTGGAACTGCGTAGCGGCTGAAGCCTCTGTGCTATGCAACTGCTGCTCTTTGCTCCTTTGTGTTGTCCTTGAAAGCTGCTCCTCTACCCCTTGCTGACTCTTGGCTTCGGGATTAGATCATCCCCTCAGCCAATACTACCCCTCACTGCAGAAAACTCCTCCGGAAATTCTTAGCAAACCCTGCCCTAGAATTCCAGATCAGTCTCTCAGCTTTGCATCTATGTGTGTGTCTCCCGCTAACCCTCAAGCCTTTCTCTTATACTTTTTCGATGATCTCATCAAAGGTCGAGATTAAAACACTCATCAATGGCTGAGATTAAAAGATTGCTTGATCCGTGTCTTTTAGAACATTTCAGCACATGTGTTAATTAATTCACTTTAATTATTTAATTTTCCTAAGTTTAGACTTAGGATATCCATTAAAATAATTAATTATTTGAATAACCTGAACACCAGCTGAAATTTCTCCAAACACTTTTTGGGTTTTGGAGCTCAAGTGCATATTAGCCCCTCCACAAAATTTCAAGGCTAGAGCACACATGATGCCACCCCAACTACACAAAATCTCAACACTCCCTCTTAGCACGGAGTGTGCTCTAGCAATACATCCACACCATGTATTGCAAGATCTTGATGTTGGTTACTGTGTTGCTGATGTTTGGCTTGCTGCCCTCCATCCATTGCACTGCTGCTCTCTATATTGCTGCCCATGTCACTGCCACTGACACTGCCACATCTGTACTACAACTCCCTCTCAACTTGTTGCAACATGCTGCCCATAGCACTGCCACTGCTAACTGCCGCAATGCAACTCAGTTGCCGAGAAGTAAGCAACTGAAAGACCGCTGCCTAATCGTCGATAGATAAGTCGGGCTACCTCCCATCATTGAAAGTCTCTTGGATGTTGTTTTACGCTGTCTTCCTGAAGCCATTGCGTTGCTGTAACTCTGCACTGTGTGAGCACAACCTCTCTCCATTGCTAAAGTCCCATCAGCCTCTGTGCTGCTGCCTCCATGCTATTGCTACCTTTGCACTACGTTGCTCCCTCTTCAGCTCTTCAGTTCTCCCCTCTGCTTCATTGTGACCTTATACAACCATCTCCTGACTCATCCCGCTACTGTCTTAAGGCTCTCGTAGCTCGTATGTGATCCAAGAGTAGGGTTGACTCAAGGATCCCGCCAATCCTATTTGTAGCTCCTCTACAGATCCATATCACCCCACCTCTTCTCTTGAGGCACATGAGCACTCATGTCTGCATCATCATCAGAGCCATCATCCTTTACTGCCGCAGCCTTGGATTCAGAAGATCCTTTGTCCTTCTTCTTAGGACAAGTGCTGGCAAAGTGTTCAAGTTCGCTATAGTTAAAGCACAGGACCTTGGAAAGCTCCCTCTTCTTCTTCCCTACTTCTCTTATTTCCTTTGATGCAAGGGCTGCATCATCCTCTTCTTCTTTCTTCACTTTGGCTGATTCGCTTCCACTGCTTTGCCTCTTTGTGAATCTCCTGATCTCCTCCCAACGGAGAATTGCCCACATATCAGCCCATGATGGTAACGTTGCCCTGCCCAAAATGATTTGGACAAACGTTTCCCATTCTTTCGTCACTGCATTCAGGGCAGTCCTCACTAGGAGCCCCTCATCCAGAGTTGCACCAATGGAAATTAGTTGATCCCGAATAGTCTAAAGTCTGAAGAGGAAGGGATCTATCCCCTCACCCTTATGCATTTGGAACAACCGCATCTGATTCTCTAGAAGCATCCTTCTTTGGACAGATCCACTTGAATACATCGAGTCCAATGCTTCCCACATCTCATTTGCCGTATTCTTTCCAGTAAGATGAGACACAATGTGGTCTTTGACTCCATCCATTATCAACCGCTTAGTCCGCGCTTGATTTTCATCATACTTCTTTAGAGGATTTGCATCAGTTGGCACAGCTAGGAATTTCTCTGCATGGTCCTTGAAGCCATATTCATCCAAGACTGTCAGGATCCTAGCCCTCCAGATAACAAAGTCGGACATGCCATCCAACCTATCCTGATCTCTTAGTCCATATGGCGCCATTTGCTCAGATATGTCATAACATATACTCCTCTCCTTCTTTCTGTTGCAATACTCAACAGAAAATGTTGGATCTACGTTTCTTGGTGATTCATAAACCCTCTATAGTAGCTGCTCCCTCTGACAATTGATTTCCTTCCTGGAAATCTTTCACCCAAACAAAATCGGACAGTACTCTCTGATCACCCTCCTGATCGAATCTCAGATCTGTTTGGCTCAGATCTTCTGAGTGTCTGTCTTCCTCCCGCTCTTTGTTGACTTAGCTAGTTACAATTCTGCACTAGTAGAATTTTCACCACACCAGCACTGCTGAAGATATGAAGCACTACTTCCGGATCTTGGCAAGACTTTTCTGCAACAGGAAGAATGACTAGACTGTGTCTCACTGATTGGCTCAGCGTAGCCTCAACACTGCTCAGAAGTGGACTGCATAACCCCAGACTGGGTGACGTAGTACTTATGTTGGCCTGGAAAGGCTTTGCGTAAGCCTGATGGCCTTTGGTAGCTACAACGCTGTCCTTTCCTGGATCTGCATTCTCTTGTTGCCAAGCTGCCCTTTTCGGATCTCCACTGCTTCTTCTGCCACCCTGTAGAAAAAATATTCTTCAGCTGATTTGCTAGAGATTCAGCTTGATCTGCTATCGCTTTGATACCATGTGAAAATTCTACTGCAGTATCATGGTTTACTTCTCCTACTTGATTAAATTATACAAGTTATCTTCAGAAAATACTAAAGTAAACACAACTAACATCCTACACATGCAGATCATTTACTGAATATTACGCTCATTCAAACAAAGTGACACATTGATTTTTGGACATAAGTACCCGGAAAAACCCAAAGCGGGAAAACCAGTGCAACAGATACGAGGGTTTATTTTATTAAGTAGAATCTGAGTACAACAAATCTGGGTTCCAAATCTAGAAAACTTGACAGAGAATAAAAGAAATCTGCAGCTAACCTGTTGTTCCAAGACCAAATGTCTGACTGATCCACACCCTCAAATGGGATTTACAAGACTCATCCTGGATCTGGACCTAGACACCCCAGTGCTGCCCCTGAAGCCCCAGCGTTAGCCTTGCTAGGCTTTGCGTGCCATTGCGCTGCTCAGAGAGGGACCACGTAACCCCAAAGTGGGTGATGTAGTCCTTACGCTGCCTCTAGAGGCCTCTGCGTAACTTCTGAAGCTCCCTGAAGTTGTAGCGCTGCCTCTCCTGGGCCTGCGTAGCGGCTGAAGCCTCTGCGCTGCGCAATTGCTACATAGCTGCTGTTCTCTGCTCCTCTGCGCTATTCTTGAAAGCTGTTCCTCTACCCCTTGTTGACTCTTGGCTTCGGGATCAGATCATCCCCTCAGCCAATACTACCCCTTGTTGCAGAAAACTCCTCCGGAAATTCTTAGCAAAGCTTACCATAGAATTCCAGATCAGTCTCTTAGCTCTGCATCTGTGTGTGTGTCTCCAACTGACCCTCAAGCCTCTCTCTTATACTTTTTCGATGGTCTCATCAACAGCCAAGATTAAACCACTCATCAACGGCTGAGATTAAAAGACTGCTTGATCCGTGTCTTTTAGAACATTTCAGCACATGTGTTAATTAATTCACTTTAATTATTTAATTTTCCTAAGTTTAGACTTAGGAAATCCATTAAAATAATTAATTATTTGAATAACTTGAACACCAGTTGAAATTTATCCAAACACTTTCTGGGTTTTGGAGCTCAAGTGTGTCTTAGCCCCTCCACAAAATTTCAGGGTTAGAGCACACCCGATGCTACCCCAACTACACAAAATCTCAACACTTCAAAATTAGTTGTGTTCTAATTTTGAAACAAAATTTTGGAAGTGCCACTGCTCAAAAATTGATTTCTTTGCTTCTGGTAGGTAAATCATTCTTATAACTTCCTTTCCTGTTTTATTTACTTGAACTTGTAGTTTAAAGAAAAAAATATTATTTTGTCAATTTTCGAAGATTTACTCTATTTAATTACGTCTTTAGGTTGACATCATTGTCTACCAAGGATGGCATACGTTTTAGTCTACTGATTGCAAGGAAAACAGGCACATGATTTAGTTCTAAGTTTCTCACAGAAGCACACCAATATACATTAACTGACCATCATGCTAAAATTGGATGTGTATGGTATCACCTTTCTCTTCGTGAAAGGTATATGATGAATTTGGTACATGTGATCTACATTTTCCTTTCAATAATCACTCGTCTGTCACTCTTGATTGAAATGCAGGTTCCACTTCTGCAAGAAATAAAAGCTTTAGAATGGATTCAATCTCAGCCTCAAGGTTCTGTCTTGCTTCCACGCTGCTATTTTTCTTCCAAATGTTATCGAGGAAGTGTTGGCGATTCATTATCTCAGGATATATTCAAAAAACAGTTTGGTGAGCCAGAGAAGAACATTTTGAAAGATGTTGCAGGAATTGGATCAGCAGTTCTTTTCAAAAGTTTGCATCCTTTTTCCTTGAAGGATTGGAAGACCATAAGAAGGTAATATATGACTAGGTTCACTTAATTTTGTTTCAGTTGTTGATATTTCATCAGTTTATTTCTTGTTAGTGTCATAACTATCATATATTAATCCCATTCATAATGATGGTTCAACATAGAAGATCAATAAATTTCTTATTCTGATCTAATATTTAATTCAGAAATCAGTTGAACATAAACTCTATTATGAATTACTCTAACTGCAGTACAAGCATTTTTGACAACATTTGAGAAAAAAGGGAGACTGTATTTTAGTTTTGCAAAGAAGCGGTGGAGAATTCAGCCATAAGTTTACAAACAATTTGTGATGGATGAGTTCAACATGAATTTGCTATATACAGTCTTGGGCAGTAATTTGTATATTGACCGTGGGACTTGTCCAAGAGTGATACCAACTCATGCGAAGACATAAGGAATCACTGAATACAGTTTATTGTGGGTAAACTCAGTGCCCATTTGTTTCAGCGAGTGATCCATTTTCTCCATATATGCATGTGGTCTTAATGGATGCATAATACGTTGGCGTGGTGAGAAGCACTATTTACCTAGAACCTTCAAATCAGAGACAACCTTATTTCTATCATGATGTACAATGGAAGCCATAAAATCTAGTGTGACAGTGTCCCAGCAATTGGTTGTTTCCTTGATGCTGCCAATCACGTTTCAACCCAAGCTGTATGGGTCAAAAAATTTGAATAACCAACTCTAATCTTTAGGAAGTTCCCCATTACATTTACAATCAGACCCTACCAGCATATGGTGGATTGTGATGTCATTTGGCTCAGCTGTTCTGATATGATATGGGCAGGACATATCATTCTATCTGACATTTGCTATATGATGAATAATTCAACACCTACAGGCTTCACAAGGATGGTAAGACATAAACTCACTTCTACTGTCTCACTTGTACTTTCTTCGCCTTGGCAGACCAACCGTTAAGAAGCTCTACATCAACAAGTTCATGATGCTGCATGTTGTTTGACAAGTCAAGGAAGAAAACAAAGAGAAGTTACTTCCCTATTATATATGATTGGTCTTGACTCTTACAATGATGTCTATGAAGAGCCCAAGGATATACCCCTCCTTCAGAACATACATCATCCCATTGATCTTGTCACATCCATGCCCAACTTTCTTGCACATCGCACCTCACGTAAAGAGAATGCAGAGATCAACTGGAAAATCAGGTAGCTTCTGGAGGATGACAAATTCAGACCCAGCATATTCCTTTGTGGCTTTGTTGCCTTGGTGGTTCCCAAGAATAAGCAATAAAAGTGGTGGCTTTGTTGGGTCCTCAACAAGGTCACTATTGGAAATTTCCACCCTTATGGGCTTCTTGATTAGTTCAAGAGACCAAGTATTTCACCAAGTTGGACCATTTTTCAGCTTGTCACCAAGCTCAAACGGAGCCTAATGATTAATGGGAGATAACTTCCAAGTCCAAGTTTGGTCTCTATGAATGGATGTTTATGCTTTTCAGCCTCAACGATTCACCTACTACATTGATGCAGATCAACAATGACGGCTGTTTCCACATTTGAGTGGGTTTGTTGTTATTTATTTAGATGATATGATGGTTTTAAAGAAAACTTGGTCAGAGCATATGCAACATCTTTGAATAGTTCTGGATCTGCTTCACAATTGCAAGGTGCATGCCAAAATGAAAAACCCGTATTTGGCGAAACCTCTGTCCAATACATGGTTTTGGTGATTGTTGTACATAAATCTTAGCAAAGTTTAGGTTTTGAAAGTCATCCTTGTTAGGCCTCGAATTTGCTTCAGGGTAATCCATTTTGTGTTCTTGCATGAGAGTTTATCTTGTTGCATGTCCTTTTAGCATATATCTAAGTCTGGTGATCCATGATCAGTTGTGCCTTCATTTGTTCAGAGGGTTATTTGGTGTCGCATGATGAGCCAATGTTGCGATGATGTAGCTGTTATATCTTTTAGTAAACTATGCTTATTGATCTATGTAAAGTAGTTTTTTTTAAAACTTGTGTGGTTCTTTAGACCCTTGTGGTTTGTCATGGCACATCCTTCTAAGTTCCATTTGAAGGCTAGTCCTACCCTTATGGCTCATTTTAACCATCTCATTGTGATCATTTATGGTTGAGGTGGGTGTGCTTGGGTCTTTGGATGGGCTTATTCGGACACAACTTAGAATTCTCTTAGGTCTTTCCACTTTATTGCTTTGTAAACGTTGTGCTATGTTGTTGTAAACGTTAAGTACCTAGAGAACACTTCCCCTTTAATTATAAGCATGGATTTATGTATGTATGCCATTTTTTTTCCTAGGTGATGAATTCCCTTGCACTTTGGGAGTTATTTGATATGTTATTGACACATAGGATCATGAGCTACGCCCTCATTTTGAGCACCCTCCCCCATCCATGTATTTTTATGCATTTGGATGATTGAGGGGCCCTACCAAGGAGTGTGTAGCCTTTTTTGAGGACCTTTTAATGTGCATTGTGGTTTGTACGAGCTCAATTTATCATCCTAAAAGGAGTGCTCCCTCTCTTGGCACTCATGTGGAGGCATACATCATATTTTATGTATGTTTTGCTAGATTCATGAGAGTCATCTCCTTATTGATGAGGTCTATTACCTCCCCAATTTGCACTTAATGATAAAATTCCTAATCCGTCAGGCACAACTTGAGGGTGAACTACTAAAAAAATCACCACTATCACCTAAGCAACCTATCCTCTCACTTTTGGTTGGCTCTTTTCCAACTCAAGGTGGGTGCCCTTAGGAATTAGGAATTAGGATTGCTAAAGCTAAAATGAATGAAGCTCAAAGGTGATATGAAGAGATAGCTCTGTTACCCACCACCGATGGGTGACCCCTATAGGAGAATTTTTCTCCTAGATTTATCTTCAGCTGGTAGTTAGCAACCCCTTGCAATCGCCTGATAGATCGATGTGCTACTATTCTCTGCCACCTGAGTCAACTATTTTGTGCCCTCGCTCATTTGTTATGATCATATGTTTGAAAGTGGGCCATCCAACCTCGAAGGTATGATTTTTCATTATGTAATTGATTGTTTATGCTTGCTTTTCTTGGGCACATTTGGGCACGGATTAGTTGGGAGATTCATCGGAAAGAAAGGGATTTGACTGTACTCTTGTTCCCTTACCTAAACTTGGGGTTAATCTTGTATCCTAGTCCCATGAAATCTCCTTTATTGGCTACTAGCTTTAGGAGTGCCATTACATGGTAAACCCTGATTTTGGTTGTGTGGTCCCACTTCAAGATACCATATACTTTACTCCCCTCTGCTCATTACAAGCCCTTTTCACATTCTCCTCATCTAGGTCCACATTTGTCCATTGGGTCCATAAGGTGTTAGCCTCCCCTTCTCCTTGTCCACACCTTTGGTCAGGCCTCGAGTGATGCCCCGGAGGTTGATGCAACTAAAATGAAAGATGAAAGCATAATATGGCCACATACAACCTGAATTGGACCACAAAATGCAAAATATGGTCGGGACAATAAAATTTAGTGCATGGGCAAGAGCCAAACATGAGCTCTACCCCCTATCATTATGGCCATCACCCTGGTTCCGAGGGCCCTGTTGTCGCTGTAATCAACACCCTCCAAAATTTTGCTCACACTTGAAATTTGGAGCCTACTGAGGATCTTATGATCTATCATCCTATGGTTACTCCATGGTTGTTTGATGTTTTGTAAAGCGTTCAAGTATTCTTCCTAGTTTCAAACTGTCAAGTCACTTGAAAAACCATGCTTAGTTTTCGATGGGTTCATGAGCACACTTCTTTTATGCAAGCTTGAACATGCATATCACCGCCTATCAAGGCAGTGTTTTTGCAATGTTCAACTCATGTCGACGGCCAATGCGCACCTTTCGCTGACAATCTCCCTCACTTTGGTTATGTTTGTAATTCTATTTTGGTGAGTTTTCTCAACTTTCGCTTTTGCACACCATCGCTTTTATGTCCACGGCTGTCGCTTTCACTCACTTTCACTTTAACAAGTGACTTATGCATGTTATCTTCGCTCTGGCATTTGTCGCTTTCAAGTTCGTTCGCATTGTGCAAGTGTCGTCTTCATGTTTTCTTCCTGTCGCAGGTGCCGCTTTTGTTGTTTTCACTCCTGCATGTGTCACACCTATGCACATCACCAAAGTTGCTTCTGGCGCACTCTTTTGCATGAGATGGTCTTACATATCATTAGAATATGCATTAGACACATTCTTACAGCTTAGCGGACCTTTTGGTCACAGTCATCAATCTTACCGTAACTTGTGTTCTAAGTGTTGTAAGGTGTTGTTCCAATTGTCACACTCAGAAACAGGTGTCGCTTGGCTGTAGTTTCAAGGTGTGATTAATGTTCATGAGTTTTGTGCATTCCGTTGGCTTGAATTGATGGCATTTATATGTGTGATCCATGTTTGAATCGTGTTAGGATGCGTTTCTTTCTCCTACTCTGCTGGTCCCACACTTAGCTTGAGAGATCTTCTTCATCCTCCTGCTCAATGCAAGTTGTAAAAGCATTAGCCCTCTTATTGGATGAAGAGCGCAACTTATTCATGAGCCTCATTAACGTATCTTTTCCTCCCATACTTGTGCACTAAGTCTTTTCGAAGGTCTCCTCCCTCTCACAGTGCATTAGTACTTCCTAGGATAAGTACCTAGACTTTTGTTGCTCCCTTACTGAAACGCGCATTCCAGAAGAAGAAGCAACCACTGTTGGAGAAGAACTGTGCCCTCCCAAGCCTAAGCACACTTCAAAACAACGAAGTGCACTCCAAAAAAATGAAGCACACTTCAAAACAACAAAGCGCACTTCGAAATAACGAAGGATCCTTGGTCTCTTCAAAAGTGCATGGCGCACTCATGAAGCACAAAGCTTTAAGGTGCATGGCACATTCACGAAGCACAAAGCCTTCATCCATCCATCTTCCCTTAGGGCGTTGTTACCCACCACCTCATGGGTGATATCCCTAGGAGAAAGTTTTTCTCCATGATGGACCTCATCCGGCAGCCAGCAGGTCCTTGTAGCCCTCAACTAGCTTGTTGTGCCATTTCTCCGCCACCTGAGCCATCCATGTGGTCCCTCACCCATCTGTATTGATCGTATGTTTGAAGGTGGGCCTCCTAAACCTAAATATATGTCTTGTCATTTGGTAATTGAGTATTGGGTTTACTTATCATGGACACTTTTGGGCATGGGTTGATGGGGGGATTTGGTAGAAAGAGTGGGTTTAGTTTGTGCTTTTGTCCCCTTGATCTCTTTTGGATGTTACCGTTGGATTTTAGTCCCATGGGATCTCCTTTCCTGACCATTTGGTTTTAGGGTGGTACTACTTGGGAAACCCCGACTTTAGTTGTGTGGTCCCTCTCCCATATCCACATATACTACTCCCCTTCCATTCACTATACCCCCATTCATTATTTCTCCCACCTGGTTCCACATTGCCTCTCTGGGTCCACATAGGGTTAGCCTCCCCATTCCCTTGCCCCCACCTTGGGTCAGGCTTGGAACGATGCCTCGGAGGTTGAAGCAACTAAAAGAAAAGTAAAAGCATAAATGGCCACATTCAACAGAAAAATATACCACAAAATGCAAAAGATGGTCGGGACAAACATAATTAGCAGATGGGAAAAAGCCAATGCCCCATACCCATAGCCATCACCCTGGTTCCATAGGCCCTAGATGATCCTCCTTTATCATTCAGGAACCCATGATTGTCCCAACCAACGTTGCACGAAGTGGGGATGACGCGGGGATTTTTTTTGGAAGCGGGGACGTGGAAGAGTCATTTCCCAAAAATCTAGGAAGCGAAGTGTCTCGAAAGCGTCTACTATATAAATATATATATATATTTTTTTTGCATTTATATTTAAAAAAACATCCAAAACACCAAATTAGTTGTAGAAGATATGGAAACATGCATATTTGTACAGAAATCAAGATGGATATGGCATCCATTGTACATTAATGATTAATTATTCGAGCATCAACCATCTAGAATCTAGATTCTTCTCCTCTTGTCTAGCCTTTGCCTCTGTTGAGAATTTGGAGGGCTAGTGAATAATTCAAATTCTCTTCTTGATAATTACTTGTGGGCTTACTTGAGTTACTTATGTCTTGTCTTCTTTATCTTAGGTAGTCTTTCATCAAGTCAATTATCAAAATACACAAGACACAAAATTAGGCTCCTAGAGCTAGGGCAAAAACCTCTCCCTCTTGGAGAGGAAAACCCGCAAAGAATTCTTCTTATAGATCTTCAAATGAAAAGTACCATGACCCAGACTTAGATCCTTGACCTATGAATGCTTCAAAGATCTTGTTGCTGCTTCTTTGGCTGCCCTTAATGTCGATCCTTCTTTTCTGCGCTAAATTGCACTGAGTTTATCTTCAAACATTACTTCTCATTGATTCAGATATCAAATCATTCGAGATTGTATTCTTCACTTGATATCTTCTTGAATCTTCTTTGAGGAGTAGAACTTTTATTGTGGGAAGGTAAATCACAGATTTACCTTCCCTACGTTGCAATCTAGAATTCTTCTTAAGCATCTATTTCAGACTTATTAACTTCACATTATACCACATAATGTACTGCTTCCACACTTTAGAATAGTTACCGTTTGACTGCAATGTTCCTAGCTTTGACCGCAGGTTCTTCTCATCAAATAGTTCAGGTTTGACCGCAATTTTTCTAGGCTTGACCGTATCTTCTTCTCATCACTCCGCACATGAATCCACATCTGATTTCGCACAGGAGTCCGCATACACTTGTATTCATATTTATTTCATAATTATATTTGTATAGGAGTCTACATCTGTCACTGCATACATCACCACAATTATTCTTGGGTTCAGGCGAAGATTGATCTGCATCCTTTTCATTAACTCGCATATTGGCAGACTTTTATTAGCGTTCTCGTTATCTCTTTATAATCTGCACTAAACTCTTTTCAGAATTCCGCATTTGAATCCCTTCTGTTATCCGCACTAAATTCAGAGTCATCCGCACTTCATTTCCTTTCAAATGAACCGTAGGACAGTCATATATATATGATCCATCTCACTGTCTTTTGGGCCGACCTTCTAGCAAGATAGTAGGCCGACTTCGTAGCTAATTATAGGCTGACATGCAGGACAACTAATTCAACGTTTATAAGGGTATCTTCTTGCATCTTTCAGGAGCCATTTCTTCATGGTATATTGCCAAGATCTTGGAGCATATTTGTTGACTCGTCTCTTCATCAACATGACTCTTAAATACATTTATATCTAGAAGACATCCTAATAGACATCAAGAAGAAGTCTATAAACCTATAATAAAATGTTGCTCATGAAACCCATGAAGCAAGTAAAACAAAATTACATTTTATTAGCTTTGTCTTCTACTTTACATAAATTCATAATTACATAGTCAATATGAAGACCGACCTAGTTACACTTTTCAACACTCCCTCTTAACCAGAGAGGTATTCATATAGGTACATGGTCACTTTCAAACTGAAGAATCTCATAAGAAGAGTCGAATTGGTAATTGCATCTGTATAACATCATATCAACCAGCATTGTCCTAGTGCAAGGCCTTGACTAATAGCCCCATCTCTCAACGAGACAATGGGCTACAATGCTGGTGAGACACATGACTTATAGACACCTTCATCATTGTCTCTCCAAGGTACATACTCCACCCGGGTGTTCCCAAAGTATGACCTTCTTGGACTATTCTTCTCTTGGTTAGACAACCCTCAAAGAATATCGGTCCACGACTCCCTTATCTTGAATGCCCTATCTCATTCTCAAAGAGTATCGAATGCCAGATGATTACCCAATCCTCCATTCTGTCTTCCAAGTGAAGACCAGAATGATGTGTCTATCCATTCTCTTCACATGGCCTTCACTAAGACTTACGACTGTTAGTCCTGGTCTAGTGCATGACACATGTAATAGAGAATAACATACGTCACTCCCTCTTAACACAGGAAAGACATACTTCAAGTTTCTTCCAAGCAAGAAACTTACCACTAGGCTCCCCATCAACTAGGGTCTTGCAGCAACAATCCAACTACTCATGAAGAGTTCCTCCCCTCGATGTCATGGTTTTCGATATTGAGGAATCTTCAACTTTTGGCTTCATAGGGCACAGGTCATCCATCACTTTCAGTCACGAGTCATGTCCACTATCAGAAAGTGATTCATCAGTCTTCCTCATCTAGTCCACCGTTATGCCATGCTGCTTTCCTTCGAATCATCCCCGAGGATCATACATCCTTTCTTATGATTAGCAGCCCTGCACAAATTCATCCAGATAAACATATACATATAAACTTTTAGAACAAAAGTTACCTTAGTGATGATCTTTCACCATGACATCTTCCTATAGGCATCGGCATCCTTCATACAAACTTTTAATGATATGTTTTTTCTAAGGGTCTTCTTCTTTACCAAACTTCCATCAGAGTCTACATATCTACCCAGGAGGTCTCCTAGTCACATCTACTTGGCCTCAGGATGATAACTACCTCTTGACATGGTTGCTCTTCATGAGCTCTCCCTTTCTGCACATTCTTCATTCCCAGGAACTTACAACCTCTCTATTTTCTCGTTCATATACAACTACCTCACATTCCATGAGGACATATTATGTTGATTTCATATGTCCGTGCACTAAGAGATACTCCTCCATAGATCATACTTCTAAATACTGAAGTTCATTACCTGCAACCATATGACATGATTTCACAGCATCCAATGTTAGCATATAAATATATACATACCTCATACCCTTTTCCCTTGAGTTATCCTGTAGCAATTTTCTCAAGAATGAAGAGCTTCAGTCTCTAGGCTTGCTCCATCAATATGTCATCTCATCCCAGAAATCTGTTTTCATGATGACCCTTACTCTTGATGACTGCTTTCCATTAGTAATGTTATCAGAGAGGTTTTCCCAGAGGTGATTCACCAAGAGCTCCTACCATGCTTTCATCAGGATGCTACACTGCTTCCTATCATATAACCAACATAAATATCTTAAAGAAGAAGATGATCTCAATCATAGTGGAGAGCCCTTGCTTCTTCTTTCTTGTTGGGCTCTTTCCTCATATGGGCTTCTTCCCTATTTCTCTTGTCCTTTTCAAAATTAGGACAATCTACTTTATAATGTCCAAGTTCATCATATCCAAGGCATCGTGCTTCATCCACATTTCTTCTTTTACTCGGAGGACCAAAACTTACCGAATCTTCCTTTCTTCCTGGACATGGTTGCAAAGGCTTGATTCCTTTACTTGATCTTGTAACAGCTTTGGCTTTCAATCTTGTTTCCTCTATTTATATTGAGACCCTAAATTGTGGAATGGTGTGACTTCTATCTTCCCGTATGATTGTGAAGTGAAACTTTTCCATTCTTCTCATAGAGCTTTTAGCACCACTGTAGTCTTCTCCTAGTTCCTGTAGTTGATCAGAGAGATTGCTTCTCTTGAGTAGATGCTTTTCTTCAACTATCAGCTTGATTACCTTGAAGATAGTTGAAGCTTCCTTTGAATGGTGCTTGATGAGGATATTCTGCTGCTTCCTTGAAAGAGCAAGGATGATAGGTAACTTGTCTTGAAGCTTTTGATGGCAATACTTTGAGATAGCAATGATCTGCTGGCACATTTAAGATGGTTCCATAATACTGCCTTATTTCTTTTACTGTGGAAGGCTGACCTTTCTTCTAATCAAATCCTTGCTTTGATACCTTCCATAAAATTTGATCCTTGAGTGTGTCTATGCCCTTTCTAGCACCTTAGCTCGGATACCATGTTGAGAATTTGGAGGGCTAGTGAATAATTCAAATTCTCTTCTTGATAATTACTTGTGGGCTTACTTGAGTTAATTATGTCTTGTCTTCTTTATCTTAGTTAGTCTTTCATCAAGTCAATTATTAAAATACACGAGACACGAATTAGGCTCCTAGAGCTAGGGCAAAAAACTCTCCCTCTTGGAGAGGAAAACCCACAAAGAATTTTTCTTATAGATCTTCAAATGAAAAGTACCATGACCCAGACTTAGATCCTTGACCTATGAATGCTTCCAAGATCTTGTTACTGCTTCTTTGGTTGCCCTTAATGCCAATCCTTCTTTTCTACGCTAAATTGCACTGAGTTTATCTTCAAACATTACTTCTTAATTATTCAGATATTAAATCATTCGAGATCGTATTCTTCACTTGATATCTTCTTGAATCTTCTTTGAGGAGTAGAACTTTTATTGTGGGAAGGTAAATCACAGATTTACCTTCCCTACGTTGCAATCCAGAATTCTTCTTAAGCATCTATATCAGACTTATTAACTTCACATTATACCACATAATGTACTACTTCCACACTTTAGAATAGGTACCGTTTGACTGCAATGTTCCTAGGTTTGACCGCAGGTTCTTCTCATCAAATAGTTCAAGTTTGACTGCAATTTTTCCAGGCTTGATCGTAGCTTCTTCTCATCACTCCGCACAAGAATCCACATCTGATTTCGCACAGGAGTCCGCATACACTTGTATTCATATTTATTTCATAATTATATTTGTACAGGAGTCCGCATCTGTCATTGTATACATAACCGCAATTCTTCTTGACTTCAGGCAAAGATTGATCCGTATCCTTTTCATTAACTCGCATATTGGTAAACTTTTATTAATGTTCTCGTTATCTCTTTATAATCCGCACTAAACCCTTTTCAGAATTCCGCATTTGAATCCCTTTTGTTATCCGCACTAAATTCAAAGTCATCCGCACTTCATTTCCTTTCAAATGAACCGTAGGACAGTCATACATGTATGATCCGTCTCACTGTCTTTTGGGCCGACCTTCCAGCAAGATAGTAGGCCGACTTCGTAGTTGATTATACGCTGACATGTGGGACAACTAATTCAACATTTATATTTTTATCTTCTTGCATCTTTCAGGAGCCATTTCTTCACGGTATATTGCCAAGATCTTGGAGCATATTTGTTGACTCGTCTCTTCATCAACATGACTCTTAAATACATTTATATCTAGAAGACATCCTAATAGACATCAAGAAGAAGTCTATAAACCTATAATAAAATCTTTCTCATGAAACCCATGAAGTAGGTAAAACAAAAATACATTTTATTATCTTTGTCTTCTACTTTACATAAATTCATAATTACATAGTCAATATGAAGACCGACCTAGTTATACTTTTCAACAACCTCTACCTCTATTGTCTAGGATATTAGTCTACATTGTCCAATTTTGATCAAACTACCTAATGATTAATCCAAGCCTTAAAATATAGTAGAAAAAGATTAACATGCTTGATCGATGATTTTGACTTGATTGAAAGGTAATTTTATGCTAACGGCATGACAAAGGAGTTCAGCAATTAACATCACCAACACTAGGGTACATATAGGGCTTGGTGCTCTTGTTTAAATGCCAATCACATACCCTCATATGTGATATAATCTAATGAAATGCCACAATCCCATTGATCCTGAATTCCTGAAAATTGTTAAGTCTGCTGAATTTTGAATAGGATATGAAATTCCATTTTGTCCATATGAAGTCCGATGAGGTTGGAACCACTCTCAAACATCCTGAGTCATTTCATGGTAATGTTAAAAATTTAAGATAAAGGAGAATGAAAATGAAAGATAAAAGTGAATGTCACTTTTACTTTAAGAATTTAACATTACCATGAGGGAGCATAAGAAGCATCTAAGGAGCATCAAGGGAGCACGTTTGGAGTGTCTAAGAAGCCCCAACCCAACTTAAGTCAAAGTAAAAATATATATATATTTAGATCCCTATGGAACCGTCCATCTCGCTTCGGATCTGGTTGGGATCCTTTCGGATCTGTGCCCGATCCGTCTAGGATCCATCATCGGATCCGTGGTTCGGAAATCCGGAACCGCGGATCGGGCCAACACGGTTCTGAATTTCTAGGAATCGTCTTTGCCATCCCGATCCGCGGTTTTGAATTTCCGAACCGCGGATCTGACAATGAATCCCCCACAGATCCGTATGAGACGCGATTCCTGGTTTGGGTCCTTTGGGGGGGGACGTTTCCTACAACAATGGTCCCAACCCCTGGAGGGCAATGAACCGACCTACCAACATCATGTTCTTGCCCTTGAGCCCCTAGCAGTTAATCACAAAAAACTCATAAAAATGAAAAAGGCATATAAAGAAGGGTGGAAAAATCAAGGCTGGGATACCTCATGTACTGCAATTGCTCCTTCCTACACATTATACACCTAGGTGTGGGCTTCCCTTTCTCTTGCTACCCTTGTGCCTTGATATGTGGCCCAGGATTGCCCCTCTCATTCCCTATTCTATTTCACCTTTTTGTCACATGCCACCACCATTTGAGGGATGTACCTTCGACATACTATCCCCTCTAAAGGTAGAAACCACCTAATCAGATACCTAACTAACCCCCTTTGGAGCTTGGAGACATTAGCACATGCCAAAGGCCACTATGGAAGGGCATGCCATTATGAAGTGTCCACTTGTTTTCCATGGTTTCTAAGCTCTTTTACATGATTAATGACTTGTTGTACTGGAAGGCCAGGGATGCATTGGATCTTATGTATGACTGCAGATGGTGTCCATTTGGGTTTAGTCTCCCTATAGGGGTTCCTAACCTTCTAGAGGGCTACATTGGCAGATATAGGGTGTGTGTAGAGATCCATGGGCCTCCACAGTAGCAGAAAACACTCCATGGATCCCCACAGATGTTCAAAGATTGCTAGAGATCCACCTATTGGATGAGGAAGATGTGTTTGGTACTATGCCCAGTTGGCCCCACAGGTGCACCACACACTTGGTAGGTGTCCCAGGACTTGTACGATGACATGGAAACATTCATTCCATCATCTGAGCCCTTATAGATGTTCTACAAGCATATTCGACTCATATGGAGACCCATGGGGTCATTGGTGTGCCCCCACACCCACAAGGAGCACCATAGGTTTGTTGTTTGGAGAACAAGGGGCCACCCCAGTGTCCATCACTTTTTGAGGATTTTATTCATCATTATGGAACTTATGGACCTCATCATGCCTCTTGGAGGACCCCACGACATGCATATGTTGACCACTCTGTGTCAACGACCCCATAGCAGTACACCCCCATTTTTGCAAATGGGATTTATCATGTTCGAGGTGTTCATGCCATTAGTTGACAGTTTTGTAAAATATGTAAACCCATTCTGCATGTTTATAATGTAAATGATCTTATTAAGACCATCATGTATGTAACAACCTAAGTAAGCCTAGTATTTTGGTGAAGATTTCTATCCTAGGAGGTTTTTCATCTCACTGATTCATTTGTGTTTCTCGACACAAATACTCAACAAAGTTTTCCCCTCCAACCTCACTCCAAAGCTAGGGTGGATTTTGTCGTCAAGATACTAAGTAAGTCCTAATGTTTTCTATTGAGTCTTTGTAAAAGTAATTTGGGAATAATCTTAGCTAATTGACTAGATTATTTTATATTATAAATTACTTGGTTTGTTAGATCATGTTTTGAGTCGCAGAATTGGGTAGCTATTTGAGGGTCTGTTATGAATGGGTTTTCCCCCTTCATGTGTCAAATTGTAATATCTTGATGTAAAATATTTTAGTGCATGGTCCTTCATAGTTAGACACCATGGCTAAAATATTAGAGGGTTGGAAAAATAATTAATCCCCTCATGAGTCAATTAATTAAATTTTCTGGCCAAATTAAATTAAAAATCCTAAGCCAGAAATTTAATTAATTTTATGTCCTAGGTAAATTTACATTCTTCAGAGGAAAAATTCGTGGGTCTCTAAAAAACAATTTTTTAAATGTCCCGAATCAAGGGAATATTGAAAATTTTGAGAAATTTTGGACCCTGGGGCCTTGATAGTTAAGTCAAAGTCAAATTTTTGAGGTAATTAACTCAAAATTAATATTTTTGAGTTAATTGAAAAGGAATTAATTAAAAAATTCGAAATTCCTCAAAAAATAATAATTTAGACGGACGAGATTAAAAGATAATCAAATCCTTTTCGACGGTCGAGATTACTTTGACAAGGATCAAGCGAACTAGCCGTTGGAGATTTTACCTATAAATTAGAGGTCAGTGTCAGTCTGATTTTTGATCCGATCTCTTGATCGTGTACTAGCTTTTGAAGCTCTCCTGTAATACTTTTCTGGAATAATACAAACAAAGTCCTTGGGGTTTTATTTGATGGTCGTGTTCCTCTTCGACATTTTATGGTAAACTTGTTATTTATATTCTGCTGGTGATTATTTCAATGAATTGTTGATTAATAACTCTTGTAGAGTAATCTATTGCATAGGTATCTTGCTTAAGTTACCTAGATTTAGGGTAAGAATTTTAATTGGATTGCGTTAGCAAGTATCTCTAACTGCTGAAAATTTCATTTTTATCTTATTTCTCTGTTGATTTAACAGTTTAACTTTAATTGTGCAAAAATCTCTCGGATTTAGAATTGGGCGTTTGCGGAAGTCCTCGGCTGGACCAACTGACTCCCAAGGAAATAAGATCTGAAGAGCCCTCCAGATCTAATTCCCAAGCTTATCTTAAGTTCTCTTTTTGCAGTGTTTTTCTAGGGCTTGTGCCTAAATAAAAAATTTATCATAAATTTTATTGAATGTAATGTTAGATTTGGCTAGTAAAAGCCTTAAATCTTCAAATTTGGGAGCGAAGTCGAATTTACACTCCTCAGATCTGACAGATTTGCATCTCCTGTGCATAGATCTGTATTTTTAATTGTGTGAACATTTAGAACTTTTTTTAGTTTTTCTGACTTCTAACTTGGGACTGGGGTTTCACTTTCGATTTTTGTCTATGCTGGGTTTCTGGGTTTTGGTTTCTGGTCTTGTGCAAGTGACATTTGAGGGTTTTCAGAGAATTTTTTTTGGATCTGAGACAGATCTAGGCCTTGGAGGGTAAGATCTGATCTCAAGATCAGGATTTATGCAGAAATGTTCAAGTTAAAAATTTTCAGATCTGAATTATACTCTGTGAAAAATTATTATTGGGCAAAGGAAAAAAATTAAAATTATTTTTTGCACCAGTTGTGTCTGCGTTTTTCTTGTTTGCTTCCTGCAACCCTCTCTCCATTTCATTTTCCTTTTACGCTGTCGTTGCAACATTTACCCCCACAGCCTCCTTCTCACTGCTTTGCGTGCCTTCAAGCACAGCTCCCTCACCTTCCCTTTCCAACTCCCATCATTTCCTTCACACAACTTCCTAGCCTTCCCGCTACCTGTGCATTCCCTAATCCGTGTCCTTATCCTTACCAACAACTTCCTTCCTTGCCGCTTGATCCCTTCCTCCTCGCATTTCTATCTTCCACCATCCCTGTCGCAGCTTCCAAGCTACTCTGCGCTCCTAGTTTCCTGCCCGAGCTCCACACCTTCCCTCTTTCCGTTCCTTTGCCATTCCCCTTCTCTTACTCGCTGCAGTCTCCAATCTCCCGCTCGCACACCCTGCTCCCTCCTCGCGCGTTACTGTCATCCTTGACGACTACTGCTCCATCTACGCATATGCCTCTTCACTCCAACTTACCTAATCCCTAACCTAAAACGCACATATCAAACAAATATAACACATTAACATTTTGATTTTTTTTGTAAAGTTTGATTTAAATTTTGAGTTTGGCTTCACATTAAAAAAAAAAATTCAAAATTTTAATTAACCTTTGAGAAAATTAAAAAATATTAAGAATTTAATTATTAACATTAGTTAATTTAAATAAATTTTTTTTTTTTGTATGATACTAAAAATTTTGAAAAATCAATTTATTTTTTTACTCAAGGTTTTTGGGGTTATTGCTAAGGGGTTAATGTCCTAAGTGTCTAAGGAAATTTTTAATCAAGGGAGGAATATAAATTGTTCTATAGTCAAAGGTAAAATAATTTTTATAAACATCTCTAAAGTTTGACTATAGGGAAAATTAATTTTTCTGGATTGGAGTTATTAAGAAAATCATTTTAATTCAGAATTGCTTGAAGTGTTTAGCATTTGAATTCAATGGTTCTTTCATAATAATATATTTCGAAATTTAAATTGCTTAAGTCTCGCATTGAGTTTTGAGAAATTGTTTTTGGTGCTTGATATCGCTAACTGTGGTTTTAATTACTTGAATTGATATTTGTTGCATATTAGACTTTAAAGGTTTTTCAAGTAATGGAATTATGGTAAATTGCGCATGGTTCATTTCCTAAATTGAGGTGACAAGCTTGTGATTTAATTGGGCATTATATTGTGATATTTTAAGCACATTGTTAAAAAAGTTTATTTCTCAGTCTAGTGAAGTGAATATCTATTTGAGTAATTAAAAGACTTTTGGCATACATCTCATAGATAATTGTGGCATAGGCATTTTTGTCCCTGAGTCGTGCTTCATCTCTCTCATCTCATGCATCTGCATTTTAGTTTGGATCTGCATTTCATACAGGGTAGTTTTTAATTTTAGCAGCAGTTATCTATCAATTACTTGATCCTAATTTCATAACGAGATAATTGACTCCATAAGGCATTGGTATCAAATATTTAATCTAATCAAATCTTTTAAATCTTGTCATATCTTAAACAAGTACTTGTTCGCTTGATTGTGTCTCCTGAACTGGTTGGTTTCCAACGAGTTCTCTTTCATTCCATTTCTATAGGGTCTAACCCCCTTAGTCTATAGGGAGATTGCTTAAATAAAGAGATTGGGGACCAGGGTGACAGCCCCCGATCTGAGCCGTTGTCGCGGTGCGTAGTCATTTTGTGCGACAAATTTTTTTGGCGCCGTTGCGTTGGACCAATTTATTGGACTCTGGCTTTACGACATTCATCTCTTTCTTTCTCTTCATCTTTCATCTCAGGTGTTTGAGTTAGATTTCTGTACGGGTGGCGACTCTATTTCCTTCATTTTCTACAGGAGTTTGTACTAGAAGACATCCAAGTAGCTTGGTTAATCCTACTCCAGATCCTGAAAAGGTTCTCAGAGTTCGATTACATAGGCTCTCTTCTCGTACACTTCTTGTTAATCTCGGGCAGGAAGCTCTCTCTAATATCCATTCTCTTTTCCGTGATCCTGTTCAGCAAGATATCATGGATATCTATGCCCTGTGTAACTTTGCTAACATTAAGGTTATCCCCATGATTTCCCTGAACATGGTATGGATAAGTTACCTACTTTTCAAGGAAATAATGAGGTTAGTGGCAAAGCTCACTTCTGCGCTTTCACTTGTTGGTGGAATAAATGGGCTAGAAACAACAATTTCGAGGATGTAAAGATGAGCCTTTTTATTCTTACCTTTGAGCAAGATGCTATGGAATGGTTTACTGAAAAGCTTAATAATGCATTCGATTCTTTTGAATCAATTATAAATGCCTTTAAATATAAGCTTGGAGATAAAAGGGAAGATAGGCATTTGGTGAAAGATATCAATACCTTAAAAAAGAAAGAAAATGAAACGATTGAAGAACTTAACAAGAGATTTAATGGTATTCTTAAGGAAATATCTCAAAATCATAGGCCTCGTGATGGATCTCTTCTGAATTTTTACATTAATGCTTTCAATTCTGATATTTCATATGAGCTAAGACGTGCTAAGACTACTGATTATAAGGCTTGCCAATCTTTAGCAGAAGAGCTCGAAAAGGGAAGTCTGAAATTCCTGGTTTTGATAGGGCTGCAACTAAATTGAAAGGGCCTAAACGTAAAGAGGCTCAAGAATCTGATGATGACTCTATGAAAAAATTACTGCAAAAGCTTGAAAGCATGGAGCTTAACCAAGCGAAATTAATCTCTGACCATGCTAAGGAAATAAGCACTTTGCAATCTAGGTTGGTCCAAATGGAAAGAGGTCAAGCGAAAAATTCCCAGCCTAGGAATCATAATAATAATCGAAGTAATAATACTTGGCAAAAACAAGGTCAAATTTGTTAGCAGAGACCTCCTAATCCGTTTGAATCTACTAATCTGGTTGATGAAGCTCCGCCTTATTGTAGAGCTTGTGATGCTCTTCATGAGGAGGTTACTTGTCACACTGTTAAAAGAATTATGAATAGTGGAATGTTTGGGGCGAGTAATCAGATAAATGTTGTTGGTAAAGAGTTTTATTTGTCTATGGAAGATTGGATGGAAGTCAAGGAAAATAGTCAAGATGTTAGGCCTTTCACATCTTCGCATAGTGTCAATAATTTTGGGCATGAAAAGGATTTGATGATTGAATTATTTGGTGAAAAGCCTTCTTGAGACCAAGTATTGGAAATTGCAAAGGACAAAGGATTAACTTATCAAAGAAAGGATAAAGATCAAGGTAATAATCAAACTTCCCCTCGAATTTTTAATCCTAGTCCTGGTTTGAATATTGATTTGGGAGGATGGTTGAATAATGCAAAGATCTTGGTGCCTGTCACTGAGATATTGAAGCTTCCGGCTCAGAAGGCTAAGTTTTTAGATGCCGTCGGAGTTTCACATGTTAATGTTGCTCAAGATAAGGCTCTTGAAGTTGCCTATTAGGATGCCCCTATATATCTGCAAAAAATGGAATCAGATAAGAAGGAGCATCAACCATTTTTCATTGCTTTGATGGTTAATGGTTATAAATTGAATAATTGTATGTTGGATTCTGGTGCTTCAGCTTGTGTCATGACCAAGAGGGTCATGGAACAACTCAATTTAAGAGTTTCTAGACCATACTACAACATATGTGCCATGGATTCTAAGAAAATTGAAGTTCATGTGTTAATCAAGGATTTACAAGTTCATTTATCTGTTTACCCTGACATAATGATTGTTATGGACATAGTTGTAGTTGACGTTCCAGATGCTTGGGGTAAGTTGTTATCAAGAAAATGGGCCTTTGATCTAGGAGAATTTATTCGAATGAATTGGTCTTATGCTATGATTCCTTCTCCTAGAGGTGAGGGGTTTGTGAAACTCAACAGAGAGCCTGAAAGAAGATTCCATGTGGAAGATCCTAAGAGATCTCATAATGAAATAATTAAAGAACAACCTGACATGGGGAATTATGCTATCATGTCTAATTTCATAGTTCCTTTAGATGATAAGGTTGATGAGAAGTTTGAGGATTTAAAGGATAGAGTATGGTACATGCATTTTGATGGTGCATCATCTAGGCATGGTAAAGGTGCTGGAATTGTATTAAAGTCTCCCCTTGGTCATACTTTCAAATTTTCCTATAGACTGGAATTCGAAGCAACGAACAACGTAGCTGAGTATGAAGCCTTGTTGTTGGGTCTTGATTTGGCAAAGGCTTTAAGAGTTAAGTTTCTTAGTATCAAGGGGGACTCTGACTTAGTTATCATGTAGGTTAAAAATAAATTCGCATGTAAAAATCAAATATTAAGGAATTATCGAAATGTTGTATGGGATGTTATGGAATACTTTGATGCCCTTGATCTTGAAGCTATCCCAAGAGAGAAGAATAGTTTGGCTGATGAACATGTTGTGGCTGCTTCTACTTTACAATTATCTGATGAATTGATTAAGGATAAGATAAAAATGGAAATTATTTTTAGACCTTCTGTTCTAGATAATTCAGAGCATTGGCAAGTATTTAATGATGAGAAGCAAGTGATTTGTTTTCTTGATAATTTGGATGAGTTTGAATATTTTCGGATAAGTTATAGGGAGGATGGATGTGATGATCACAAAGATATTATAAATCCTACTCCCAGGAGTGTTGTTGCTTTGGAGCAGCACTTTGATCGGCATGATGCCACAAGGATCAAAGAGGAAAACAAAATGGATCCGGGTGAATTCATTGAAGTAAACATTGGTACCTCTATCGACCCTAAAATTGTCAAAATTGGTAAAGGTACTAATGATGAAGAAAGGAAAAATTTGACCAATTTACTTCATGAATATAGGGATATTTTAGCTTTTTCATATGATGAGTTAAAAGGATATAGGGAAGATGTCATGCAACATACTATCCCTTTAAAGGATGAAAATGCTAAACCTTTGTGTCAAAAGCTTAGGGAAATAAATCCTAAGTTAGCCCCTTTAGTCAAGAAAGAGTTTTCAAAGATGCTTGCCGCTGGAATTATTGCTCAAACTAAGCATTCAACATGGTGTTCCAACTTGGTGATTGTTAGGAAGAAGAATGGTACAATTAGACTTTGTGTCGATTTTAGAAACCTTAATCTAGCATGTAAAAAGGATAACTACCCTTTGCCAAATATGGATACTATGTTGCAAAGAGTAATGGTTTCAGGAATGATGTCACTGCTAGGTGGTTTTTCTGGATACAATCAAGTTTGGGTTAAGAAGGAAGATCGTCACAAAACTACATTCACCACACCATGGGGTACTTTCGAATATATTTAAGTTGCACGAAACGGGGATACGGAAATGAGTTTCCGAAACGGGAAGCAATATGAAACGCGACCTCCCCAAATTTTGGAAACGGGGAAACGATATATATATATATATATATATATATAGATATATATATATATATATATATTAGAATTTAGGACATTTAAGAAATGTTATGTGAAATCATACAAGTTGAAAACATTTATGATAAATCATAAATTCAAAGCATAAACTATTACAAATTTACAAGTTACAACACATTACTCATGAATGATAATTGATAATAGACACATAATGAAAATAACAATATCGGAATATCCAAAACCAACCTTTATTATATATCAAAATCTCAAAATCAGCCTTTATTATATATATGAGGCTGCAAGTACTATAAAGTCAAAAGACTAGTACTCATTATCAGAATCCTCATCAAATATAGCAACAGAAGCATGCTCAGCAGTGGATGGTGTAGCTGAAGAAGATGTTTGGCCAATTCCACTTCTATGATCCTGGTCCTCAATATTCAAGGCAGCAAGAGAGAGATCCAAATCAGGATTTTCTGGATCCACATCCCACTCCTTAGAAGGACCATTGCCATATTTTGGACCCCTACGAGATGCAAGCCGAAGGTTGGAGTGCATATAAACAAGATCCTCTGCCTTCTGTGAACCCAACCTGTTGCGCTTCACAGAATGAATAAAACCATAGGTGCTCCAATTCCTTTCTGTTGATGAAGAGCTTGCCACTTGTGAAAGGAGGTGAATGGCAAGGTTTTGCAAATATACACCATTTTCTCCATGAAAAATCCACCACTTAACTGGATTCATGGTGCTTTTCTCCTCCAAAGATGATATATTTGAATAATCATCTATTCCTGTAGCAAAAATGGCAAATTCTTCCTTCACCTCCCTGTGTAGATGAGCTGGAAAATTTCTCATAAGGGCTTTTTTCACCCCATTAGCCACCTCTCTATCCTTATAGGGTGCCTTCCTCTTCCCATTGCTTTGAGCAATACATTCCTCATTATAAACTTTTGGGTTCAAGGCATGTGCTAAAGTATGCAATGGAGTGTTGAAATTGTTCCACCTGTCAACATTGATTCTCTTGATTAATTCGGCAAAATGACCATCTACAAACAAAAGCTATGGAGACTCCTGTGAAATTATTTCCATAGTTTTCTCAACCATGGAATCCATGCCATCATATACCTCTCCTAAGAATTTTTGGTCGATGTCAGCATTCCGAAGAAGCTCAAATGTAGGAGTTGTGAACATTAGCAAGAAATCTATCTTGCTCCACCAATCCTCATCAAGGCACAATCTACACACCGTAGATCCCCGCTCTGAATCTGCCTGTCTCCACTCAGCCCAAAGCTGACTCACCACCGTAGACACTAATGCTTGCTTAACCTTAACAAGGTGGCGCAACATTATGAAGTTTGAGGCATATCTTGTCTCAACAACTTTTAACAACTCCAATTTGGAGTACTCTCGAAATATTGCTTGAGACTGGTGGTGGTTGGTGATGAATTCAACAATTTCCCTTGCTTCCCCTGTGAGTTCCTTTATCCATGGAACTTTATTGTCGATCTCCTCTAAGATCAAATTCAGATTGTGAACAATGCAGGGTGTCCAAAAGATGTGGTCATACCTCCCCTAAATAATCAAACCTACAACTTTGCATACCGATGCATTATCCATAATAACTTGCACCACCCTGTTAGGACCAACTTGTTCAATAGATTTGATAATGACATCAACAACGAATTGTGCATCTTTTACCTCTCCCGGGTAGTCTTATGCCTTTAGAAACATTGCTCCTTTTGGTGAAGTGGCAATGATATTTATCAATGGTCTACGCCTTGTATCTGTCCATCCATCTGAGACTATGGTAACCCCAGAGCTACTCCAAGAATAACGAATTGGTGATAACACATCCTCCACAAGATCCTTCTCATTTTTTAGAAGCTGAGTTCTAACTTTCTCATATTTGGGCCCCTTGTACCCTTGAGGAGCTTTTTTAATTGCCGTTATCATATCTTGCCAGTAAGGAGAGCGAACAACATTGAATGGGATACCACATGCATAGATGCACTGAGCCACTCTGGAATCAGCTTCTTCTCTTCCTTGCACATTCACCAGTTTAGCAATTCTACTATCTTGAACAATACCGGATGCCCCTTTGGATGGTGGTTGTTCTGGTTGTTGAGTGCCTCTCCTCTTCCTTGCTTCAATTACAATCCTTGGCTCAATGTTTGTGGATTTTTAGCTTGACTAAAATCATCATGCTTTCTTTTGATTCCATCAGTCTGATCTTGCTCTCTTTGATATTCCCTCCTTGCCATAGGGTCTGATGTTTTCATGCAACCTGCAATCCCTTGTCCTTCATGCAAAAGACGTGCCTTCACTCTTGGGTAAGAGCCCTTGTAAGAATTATTGCAAAGAGTACACCGCCATTCCCATGAGCCACCACCTCCACATCTTTGCAGCTTCTCAACATGCCTCCAAAGAGTGTAATATTCCAAATTTTTCCTTCAATAAATTGGAATATTAAATTTTGCTAATTTCACTTATGAGTTGAATAATTGGGTGAGGAGACCCAAACATAATAAAAACATGGATGAAATCCCTCTTAGTATGAAAGGGGATCATCGAAGAAACTAGATTTCACACCCTCATGTGTGAAAGGAGACATTTGCAAGAAGGCTAGGTCAAGTTTGACCAAGTCAAATAGCGCAAAAGTATGAGGTGGAGGGCATCTTGTGGGACAGCACAGAGAAAGAGGAGGGGAGTTTCCTTGATGGAGGAAACCCTAAAGAGTGGGACCCATGGAGAGGGAGCTCTCATTGTTTAAAAGGAGGGCAAGGCAGCCATTGTTACTCATGCATATGATTATTGATTTTGTGTCTGCTTAGACTATTTGCAGTCCCGACTGTTTAGCTGAGTTGCAGTGCTGTCTAGCACGAGGGATTCCTGTTTAGGATTTCCTCTCCTTCTTGAGAGGCCTCTTGAGGGATTGCACTTCATTTATCCACATCTAGGCTCAAGGCCAAAGCCATTCCTTCAGCTATAGCGTTATTTCTGCTCAAGTGTAACGTTGTGTTGTAGGGTGTTGCAGTGGAGGTTCCACAACACCATTCCTTGGCTTGTTTTTCAGAGGAAGGGGCCTTCTTTCCTTTGGGAGATCAATAAGGAAGGATTCTGAGCATATTGTAGATCTTGGCACTTGGCCAAAGCATTCTATTCCACCTACAACGCAGTATCCCTCAGTGACTACGTTATGATTCTGAGCATATTGTAGATCTTGGCACTTGGCCAAAGCATTCTATTCCACCTACAACGCAGTATCCCTCAGTGACTTCGTTTTATTCAGAGCATACTTGCAGTGAGGGTTAGCAGTGTTGATTGGAGGGTGAGATCTTAAGTGGAAGGATCAACCTTCACTTAGGAGATCTATTGGAGGAGGTCTACTTCAGATTGTTCATCATCTTCAGCGATCTCCATCCAGTTCCAGTTTTGAATTGCAGCTGCTGCCCAGCAGCTCCGACATTTTTTCCAATTTGTATATTTCAGCCAATCCTACTCAGGATTGTTGTATTATTGTTTCCAGGGGTTGAGAGCTTGCTCCCCCTAATTTCTTGAGCCATCCATTGTCATATCTTTCTGTTATTATGTAGTATGGAGCAGTGCCTCTTATAAATTGAGTCCTTTTAGCCTGTAGAATTCTCAGTGTAGCAGTGAGCATCTATTTTCATGTACATGTCCCTTTGAGGCTGCTTTGCTTTGCTTGAGTGACTCTTTCCTCAAGGATTTGTGTATCATTGCTGCTATAATATACATTTGTTGGCTATTTGTATCTTCATGTGCCCAGGCTTATTAAAATAACACTGTTGCTCCATTACATGTGCTTGTATTTGCTGCAATCCCCTCATCGGGAATTTTTACAAGGTAACTAGGTGTGGGAGAGCTATTTAACCCACCTAGAAGGATTTCTTTTGAGCCACCTCTTGGATTTTGGACTTAGATACTCAGATCTAAGGGATCCAGGTCCTGGTTTTAATTCCTGTAGCAGCCATTCCTGGAAAATGCGTTTTCCAGTCATGCCTTGCTAGCAGATCCCATTTGGGATATTACAGTGGTATCAAAGAAGCTTTCTTGGCTCAGCCTGTGAGTCTCAGTCCAAGAAGATAAAAGAAGATCAGAATGATGAAGAAGATGGGATTACTCTCATCAGTGTTCAGACCTAAGAAGAGCCTCTCCAAAGAGGAGGAGCAAGAAGAAGAGGAAGGACCATGCACTTCCTATTCTCATCAAGAAGAAGACAAGCATGAAGGACACTTGGATCATCAGATTCTAAGTGATTACCTTGTTGAGTACAAATCTCAACCTAGAGCCTTCAAGGAGACTCTGGCTTTTCCACATTTCATCCGGTTAAAGGAAGAGAAGAGACCCTGTAGCAAAAGAGAAATCAAAGGAAATAGATTTCTGTTGTCTACCTTTGATGGGTCATCTACAACAAAAGCTTGGGTGAGGAAGTTGGAGGCATTTTTCCTACTACATCCTGTAGCAGGGGAAGAAGTAGTTGAAATCTCAGCGCTACACTTGGAGGGTGGAGCCCATGTTTGGTGGTTCAGCCACTTGAGCCATGCAAGGGTGAAAACTTTTGCAGAGTTCACTCAAAGGTTGATCAAAACCTTTGATGGAAAGAGAACAAAGGAGGAAGAGCTCACACCACCACTTAAGGAGCCTGGTAATAACGTTGTCACACTCATGGAGGAGCAACCACATGCAGCAACAGTTGGGGCAGCCAACACATTGGAGGAAGGAACTCTTGCAGCCCTACAAGAGATTCCCAAATCTCATCAAGGTATGAAGGAATTTCCACTATCTAATGTTACAGCAAGTTCTTTTGATAGTTGTGGAAGTTTTCTTTTGCATGACCAAGGGTCAAATCACACTGCTACTTTAGAGCAACATGGTTGCATTGCGCTGTGAAAATGGTTCAAGGAGGAGATGAACCATCATCCTCATGCACCTTTGTTGAGTTGCACACAATCCTTGAGGTTGGGGTGTGAACTTTTGGAGGATGAAACAAACCATGACACTCCTATGGAAGACCATGAAACCATCCTTGAGTTGGAGTATGAGACAACCACTGCATCCTTGGAGATATTAACAACGTTGTCAAACCATGATGGAGAGGAGATGCCACCTTCATCACATTTGGATCCTTGTGGATTCAACATAGTCATGGGTGAGAGATCTTTTCTAGGAGGTCTCCAAAGAGCTGCATTCCAAACCTTCATGGGATGCAAAGAGAGACAGTTGGTTTGGAAGGATGGTAGCCCTCATGGGAGGAGTACCAAGGGGAAGAGAAGAAAAAGACATCCACAAGTGGTTGAGTGGATGTGGTTGATGTGCAAGGAGCTGGGAGGCTACTTGCAAATATATGGCATTGGGTAGCAGGAGGCTTGGCTGCGCTGGCTCCTCTTGAAGGAGTTTTTCCATCACTTGGCATATCCTTTTCCAAAGAGGACGGGGATGGAGAAGATGTGACAGGATGCTTGCATCATTGGGCAGCATGGAGTATGGATGCATGGTGTTGATATGACACACATATCATTCTTTATGCCTTCATCACATAAGTTGTATGATGGGAGCATAAGGATGCAGCAAGCACTTTGGTTGCTTGAGTTGTGCTTGAGAGAGCAAGGGCGAAATTGCTCTCACATGTTATGTGATGTTGCAGGAGTAGAAGAGGGCACTCTCATGGTGCAAAGGGGCTACTCCTTGGCCTTGGATGATTTGGAAGAACTTCCATCTTGGGAGGTATTCCATATTTGCAGCAGCATTACTAGAGGAGTCTTTGACAAGGAGCATGTCAAAGAACAGAGCTTTGTATTGATAGGAGCCTATTTGCATGAGCTCACAGCGCTGTCACTTTGGAGCAGGGATTTATGAATGGAGTGTCCCCAGGATCACTTCACATTGGATGCACTTGGTGAACAAGGAGGAGGTGAGGATGATAGAGTAGTGGATAGAGACATCTATCACTATGACATATTCTTCTTGACTTGGGTGTCCAAGCATGAGAAGGATGATTTTCCTACCTCAGCCTTTGCATCCCTCCTGCTGGGTCTCTGCACTGCTTGGTACGGATTTGCCTCTCTACCTATGTATTCTCGGCCTCAGATTTGAATATCCCTCGCAGATCTACCTCTCACCCGCACTGCAAGCTTATTCAAAAATTCTCAGCAAACCGCGCCCCAAAATTTCGACTTAGCTCAAGTGCTACCCCTCTATGTGTCTTCTCCAACTGACCCCAAGCCTTCCTTTAATACTTTTTTCGTTGAACATTCAACGACCGTGATCTAATCTCTAATCAATGACTAAGATTAGAAAATATTTGATCCACATCACTTAGAACATTCTCACCCACATGTCTAAATTAATTCACTTTAATTATTTAATTTCCCTAAGTTAGACTTAGGGTCTCCATTAAAATAATTAATATTTGGAATAACTTCGGCTTCGGGTGGAATTTCTCCAAACGATTTCTGGGTCTTGGATATCTCATGTGTTCTAGCTCTTCCACAAAGTTTTGGAGCTAAAGCACATCCGATGCTATCCAAAATATCAACACTCCCTCTTAGCGAGGAATGTGCTCTAGGAACACCTCAACCCAGAAACGTTACTCTGATCCATGGCATCGGTCCCTTGGTTATTGATGCTCGGCCTGCTGCCCCTCATCCACTGCGTTGTTGCTTTCTATACTGCTACCCATGTCACTGCCACTAACAATGCCTCATTTGTACTCCAGCTCCCTCTCAAATGCTGCATCATGTTGCCCATAGCACTGTCATTGGTAACTGCTGCACTGCAACTCAATTGTTGAGAAGTAAGCAACTAAAGGACATCACCCAAAATAATGACAGACAAGTCAGTTTGGGTGCATCTCGATACTAAAGCACCCTCTGCGGTTGCTTTGCATTGACCCTCTGAAGCTTTGTGTTGTCTGCTGCTCTGCACTGCGTAAGCACTGCCTCTGCACTGCTGCTGCCTCTCCTCTACCTTACTCAGTGTTCAGCATCCCAGCACTGCCAAAGTGCATCCATGATCCTCTGCACCAACTAACTCCAGTCATCTTGCTATTGTCTTTAAGGGCTCCTGTAGCTCGTATGTGATCCAAGAGTTTGGGCACCTCAAGGATCCTGCCCTCCATCTGCAGTTCAAGAGAACTACAAATCAATGTCTCCCCACCTCTTCTCTTGAGGTACATGAGCACTCATGGCAACATCGTCATCACTGCCACTATCCCCTTTGGCTGCTGCAGCCTTGGAATTAGAATCTTCCTTGCCCTTCTTTTGAGGACAAGTATTGGCGAAATGTCCCAATTTGCCACATCTAAAGCACCGGACCTTTGAGAGGTCCTTCTTCTTCTTCCCTTGTTGTTGTCTTTGGCCCTTTGATGCGAGAGCTGCATCTCCCTCCTCCTCTTTCTTTATCTTGGCTCCTCCGATGTTGCTGCCCCTCTTGGTTATGCCCCTGATTTCTTCCCGACGAAGGATTGCTGACATGTCCTCCTAGTTTGGAAGTTGTGCTCTGCCCAAAGTGCTTTGGACAAAAGTCTCCCAATCATCAGTGACTGCATTCAGGGCAATCCTCACCAAGATACCTTCCTTAGGAGTTGCCCCCATTGCAACTAGCTGATCTCGAATAACCTTTAGTCTAAAGAGGAAGGGATCGATCTCCTCTCCCTTGTGCATCACAGACAATCGCATCTAATTCTCCAGAAGCATCTTCCTCTGGATGGAGCTGCCTTGATACAATGTTTCTAGTGCCTGCCACATTTCATTTGCTGTCTTCTTCTCGACAATGTGTGGGACCACGTGATCCTTCACCCCATCCATGATCAAGCACTTAGCCCACACCTGATTTTCCTCATACTTCTTTAGAGGATCAGCATTGACCAAAACGGCCACAACCCTCTCAGCATGTTCTCTGATACGATACTCGTCAAGGACTGACAAGATCTTAGCTTTCTAGATGACAAAGTTAGACACATCGTCCAACCTGTCCTGATCTCTCAATCCATGCGAGGCCATCTCTGCTCAAAGATGTTAAAGAAAAAAGGCTCTTCTCCCTTCTACTGCTACTACTCTCAGCAAGAGACTGGATTTGGGTTTCTTGGCAATAGAAACCCTCTAGAGACTATGCTCCCTCTGACTAGTGATTTCCCTCTCGGAAATCCTCCACCAACTCTGTCGAATCAGCCCTCTACGATCACTTCACCGATTTCAGATTTATTGGCTAGAAAATCTGTTGAGGAACTGTTCCCCCTTACTTTGTCAACCCTCTAGACATTGTTCTGCACCGATAGAAACAATGCCCCACCAACAACTTCGAAGAACAGAAAACTGCACTTCCAGCCACGGCAACTGGTACAACGTCAGTCCCTCCTAGACTGCGTCATCCTCTTGGGTTTGCATCAGCTCTGCGTGAGCTTGACAGGCTCTGCATCACCCTTTTGAGCCTACATCAGCTCTGCGTGAGCAGACAGGCTCTGCGTCACCCCTGCTGGGTCTGTGTTGTCCCTCTGGTGCTGCATTGCCTTTTTTCTGGATGTGTGCTTCAGCTGCCCTCCTGTAACAAAAAATCTTCAGCTCTTTGTTGATGGCTTCAACTTGATTTGCAATACGTCTGATACCATGTGAAAATTTCTGAACCTAAGTTACAGAAACCCTACTACAATTTTATGATTTACTTCTCCTATTTGTTCTGTTTAATTAAGAAATTATTTTTCTCAATTATTCAGCAAAAACATCAAAGAAAATACTACTGCAGCCTACACATACATACAGATCATTTACTTAAGCATAATGCACACATGACAAAGGACACAGTATTTTTTGGACAATGTCCTCGGAAAAATCCAATGCGAGAAAACCGGTGTAGCAGCTCTTAGAGGGTTTGTTTATTAAGCAGAATATCTAAATGCAATCAAGGGCACCACTAGTGGTTTGCCCAACAGAGAAATCATGGCAAATGTACCTCTATCACTCGGAGACAAAAAATATGGCTGATTCAGCTGAGGCTTCACACCTACTAAATCGCTGAATACGAGCCCTTTTTGGCCCACTGGAAATCCCAATGGTGCCTCTTGCGGCACTGCGTCAACTCTGCGTAGCTGCTATAGCCTCTGCGCAGCACAAGCTGCTTCGAGGCACCCCTCTAGGCTCAACGCTACCTTTGCGTCACCCTGAAGGGCCTATGTCAGCCTCTGCGCTGCCTCAACGTGAGCCCGGCTGGGCTGCGTCCCTCCTGCTTGGTCTTTGCGCTACTTGGTAGGGATCTGCCTCTTTGCCTATGTATTCTCGGCCTCGGATTTGAATATCCCTCGTCGATCTGCCCCTCACCAGCACTGCAAGCTTATTTGAAAATTCTCAGCAAACCGTGCCCCAGAATTTCGACTTCGCTCAAGTGCTACCGCTCTGTGTGTCTTCTCCAACTGATTCGAAGCCTTCCTTTAATACTTTTCTCATTGAATATTCAACGGTCGTGATCTAATCTCTAATCAACGGTTAAGATTAGAAAATACTTGATCCACGTCATTTAGAACATTCTCACCCACATGTCTAAATTAATTCACTTTAATTATTTAATTTCTCTAAGTTAGACTTAAGGTCTCCATTAAAATAATTAATATTTGGAATAACTTCGGCTCCAGGTGGAATTTCTCCAAACAGTTTCTGGGTCTTGGAGATCTCATGTGTTCTAGCCCCTCCACAAAGTTTCGGAGCTAGAGCACATTCGATGCTCCCCACATATCAACACTCCCTCTTAACGAGGAATGTGCTCTATTAACACTTCAACCCAGAACTGTTACTCTGATCCATGGTATCGGTCCCTTCCGCTGCCGATGCTTGGCTTACTGCCCCTCATCCACTGCGTTACTGCTCTATGTACTACTGCCCATGTCACTGCCACTAACACTGCCTCATCTATACTGCAACTCCCTCTCAAATGTTGCATCATGCTACCCATAGCACTGCCACTGCTAACTGCTGCACTGCAACTTAGTTGCTGAGAAGTAAGCAACTGAAGGACATCACCCAAAATACTGACAGACAAGTCAGTTTGGCCGCATCTCGATATTGAAGCACCCTCTGCTGCTGCTCTGTGCTGACCCTCTGAAGCTCTGTGCTCTCTGTTGTTGTGCACTACGTAAGCACTACCTCTGCATTGCTGCTTCCACGCTGCTGTTGCCTCTCCTCTGTGCTGCTCCAGTCTTCAGCATCCCAGCACTGCCAAATGTTGAAAAGTGTAACTAGGATCGGTCTTCATATTGACTATGTCATTATGTATTTATGTAAAGAAGGAGACAAAGATAATAAAATGTATTTTTGTTATGCTAGCTTCATGGGTTTCATGAGCAAGGTTTTATTATAGTTCAATAGACTTCTTCTTTATGTCTATTAGGATTTGTCTTCTATATAAATGTATTTAAGAGTCATGTTTATGAGGTGTCTAGTCAAAAGGATATGCTCCAAGACCTTTTCATTTAACTGTGAAGGAATGGCTCAATCCAACCCTCATGTCAACCTCATTAACGTTGTAATATAATCCCTACATGTTGGCCTATGGACAATGGTAAAGTCAGCCTGTGGATAGTGGTAAAGTCGGCCTACAATAGATTGTAGGGTCGGCCTAAAAACAAAAGAAGTGCACTATATATAAAGGGATTTGTGGTTCATTTGTGCAAAAGTTTTGCGGATAGTCTGAAGAAGTGTGCGGACAAGTCTGAGGTGAGTTCAATGCAATATAAAGTTTGTGATCAATGCATAGCAAGGACTGTGGCTAGTCCGAAGTAAGGAGCATTCGAAAAGGTCTGAGATCTTCAGACTATACTTCAGGAAGCATTCGGATGACATACAGTAATGTAATGAGAAGATAAAACACTGAGATTTTATGCGTAGTTTATGGTTCTATTTTGATACAAAGTCTAAGGGTTATGGTAAGTGAACTATCTCTGAATTGCAGTGCGAGAAAAGAAGAGAGGTAAATCTGTGATTTACCTTCTTGAATTATAGTGCGTAAAGGGAAAGTAATATATCTCAAGAGAAGAGGCTTCAAGGATATGCGAAGTGAAGGATAGGGTCTCGAGTGACCTTGTCTACAATATTTGAATAAGTGAGAAGAAGTGTTTGGGTAACCGAGACTAGATCAAGAAAGATAGACTTAGAGACCGAGTTCTCTAGTGTTGGTGCAGAAAAGAAGAATCAACTTAAAAGGGCAATAAAGAAATAGTGACAAGGTCTTGGAAGCATACATAGGTCAAGGGTCCGAGTCTTGGTCATGGTACTTGTCATTTGAAAGTCTATAAGAAGAATTCCTTGCGGGTTTTCCTCTCCAATAGGGACAGGTTTTGGCCCTGGCTTGAAGAGCTTATATTTGTGCCTCTTGTGTTTTTGGTAATTGACTTGATGAAAGACGTAATAAGCTAAGAAGAGAATACATAAGTAAGCAAAGTAAGATCACAAGTAATTATTAAGAAGAGAATTTGGATTAATCACCGCTCTACTAAATTCTCAACAAGTGCTTCCATGATCCTCTGCACCAACTAACTCCAATCATCACGCCACTGTCTTTAAAGGCTCCCGTAGCTTGTGATCTGAGAGTTTGGGCACCTCAAGGATCCTACTCTCCATCTGTAGTTCAAGAGAATTACAAATCAATGTCGCCCCATCTTTTCTCTCGAGGTACGTTAGCACTCATGGCAAATCGTCATCACTGCCACTATCCCCTTTGGCTGTCGTAGCCTTGGAATCAGAATCTTCCTTGCCCTTCTTCTTCTGAGGACAAGTATTGGCGAAGTGTCCCAATTCGCCACATCTAAAGCATCGAACCTTTGAGAGGTCCTTCTTCTTCTTCCCTTGCTGCTGCCTCTATCCCTTTGATGTGAGAGCTGCATCTTCCTCCTCTTTTTTTATCTTGGCTCCTCCGCTGCTGCTGCCCCTCTTGCTTATTCTCCTGATTTCTTCCTAACGAAGGATTGCCCACATGTCATCCCAGTTTGGAAGTTGTGCTCTACCCAAAATACTTTGGAAAAAAGTCTCCCAATCATCGATGACTGCATTTAGGGCAGTCCTCATGTAAATTTTTGTAGATGTTCTATGCTTGATGCAACTTTACTTTTTATCCCAATATCAGTCAGCAATCACATAAACAATAAAGTAAAATGCTGATAGAACATACCGGTAGATTGACAGAAGACGAGCCAGAAATATGTAAGTGTGTTGGCGCGTTACGGCGGTCAGCAGGATGCTTCAACCAGCAAAGTCTCAATACAGTCAGCCAACCAGAAGTGTCACACAACCCTCTAGGACAACAAAAATAGTCAATCCCAAAAGTCAACAAAAGTCAACGTCGTTAGTCAATGGTCAACACAAACAGCAGCAGCAGCAATGTCAATGCAGCCAAGTCAAAGTCAATGTCCAACCTCGAGAATTGTGCCAAAAAATGCGGATTTGGAAAATCGAAAGTTTGGGAGAGTTTCAGGTCAATTTGACCTTGCGTTACCAAAGTCAACGCTGGTCAACGCTGCTGCAGAAACCCCAGGCTGAAAACAGAATTTTCTGCTTGCTGAAATTTCCCACGTGTGAAGAGAAGAGCCCCTAAGGTGATCAAACCAATCAGATGAGGAGAGAGAAATGTGAGGATGAGATGAGTGAAAATGTCCTGCAACTTTGACCAATATATATCCATCAATGAGGGTGTGTGACACATCTGTTGGGGCATTAAACCTTCAGGCCGACCTACACATATTTTGAATAAATTCAAAATAAATGTTCTGCTCATCGGATCAAGATGATCTTTAGATCGATCTTGCACCTCTCCGAAAGAGGAGTCCAATAAAAATATTGGGATCTTTATCTGAGCATCACAACATGGAGTTTGGACCTAGTTGTCCAAAATTAACACTCCCTCTCAATTAGGGAGAACTCCATCCACCTGTGCAATCCAAACATCGTGTGTCATCCCACCGTAACTTGCTTTGCTGGCTTCTTTATTTTAGAATAAAGGTGGGTTAGTCACAAAGACATCATTCCTGTAATATCCCCAAAGGGGAATAACCAGAAATAAACAGAAATACACCAATGCAGATATAGAAAATATAATAATGAACCAGATCACTGAATCATAGCACATGGAACACCAGAAACTGAGCCATTTTATTAATCAGAAAGTACATAGAGAGGAGTACAATAAATCAGAGCAAGTGCACCTATCCTTGCCCTAGGCAAGTGGAGACCCTCTCAACAGACAAATGGCCGCAACAAGGACAGCGTCCTAGTCGTTCAAGTCGAAGATGAACCGCGCCGGTCGGCGGGGTCAAGACCGCAACCCACCCAATAGAAAACGCCGTTCGCTAGTGGACAACAAGAAAACCCTCCGTACAACAGATCGCCCACCGGCTGCCAGGAAAACGCCGTTGAGCCTCGCTCTCCTGGGAAAGTCGCGCTCTCGCATCGTCCCGCCTGCGGGATCTCGCTCCGGTGAACACTTAGACCGATGTATCCGAAGCCCAAACCGCACCGCGTCCTTCTCTCCCTGATCTGCGTCCTCCCCTATCCGATCTGCCACCAACCCTTCAGATCTATACTGGATCTGACAATATCTCTTCGGATCTACAGCCTCTAGGGCTGGATCTGATGTTAACCCTTCAGATCTGGACTAGATCTGCCAATATTTCTTCAGATCTGCAACTCTCCAAGCTGGATCTAGTGTAAAACCCCCAGATCTGCAACATACAAGACTAGATCTGCCACATACAGGACTAGATCTGCAAGATCTATCCTTCCCAAAGCTGGATCTAACAATAAGCCTTCAGATCTGCAACCATTACCTTCAGAAATGGACAGCGTCCTCACTCTAGGGCTAGACAGCGTCCTTCTGCCTCCCAAAACAGCGTTTTCTCTGCCAATCCTGAACTGCGTCCTCCTTGGACAGCGTCCTTCCTCTCCTGCAAGGATCAGCGTCCTCTCTCCAGATGAGACAACGTCCTTCTCCTTCAAGAATCAGCGTCCTTCCTCCTCTTCCTCTGCGCAGCCACAAGAGGGCTTTCTCCTCCTCAGATATACTTCAGAAATTGCTGCTGCTTCACTGCTGGAACTGAAAAGTGTACTCAGAACAAACCTCACTAGGGCGGGCACTTGAAGTCCCCCGAAGCTAAGGGTGAAACCAGAAAAACCTTACCAGGGCAGGCACTCGAAGTCCCCCGAGGCTAAGGGTGAGATCTCCGACCGGAGACACTCGTGCACTAAACAGTGCTGCAGACCGACTAAACAACCGGCGTGCTGAAGCAGACAAGAGTCCAACTATCAATAAGAATATCAAATCATGACAAAATGAGGTGAGAACCTCTCCTTTTATAATGCCAAATTCCCTCCAAAATTTAACTGCTCCCTTACTCTTCTCTGAACTGCGCAGTTTACCTTGGGTCAGCCTGATGCCTCCCCCCATCATAATCACGTGGACCCCCAAGGCCCCCTCTTTAAGTTACAACGTTCATCTACTAGGAAAGGAACACTTTATTTATAAAGTGAGATGACTAAAGTGAGGTGACCCCTCTTATTTCTCACTTTATTTATTATGTCTAGCTAAAGCGGCAAAATAAAGCAAAAATGAAATATTCCAATTAGCAAGGCTAATTGGGAATATTATAGTCTCCCCCGGCAAAACGTTGCTTGTCCTCAAGCAACTGAAGTGATGGATGCTGTAAAGTCTGCTCGTTCTCCCAAGTGGCATCCTCATCCGGCAAAAATTGCTTGTTCTCAAGCAATGCTGGAACAAGCCTACTCTCTAGCTGATGCTCCCTGCCGATACTGCAACATGTGCCTGGGTCCCACTGAAACCTCTCTGTCTCCTGCATCACCCTGACATGAAGGGATATCTCAATGCCAGGATCCCAAACTGGCCTCTCATGGTACCGGCCAATCAATAGTCCTCCCGGATCCCATCGCCACTGTGGCCAATAATCGTACAAGCCCCATGGCTCGGACTGCTCACTGCCTCTAGCTATGACTGAAGACCATGACCGCTGCTGCTCTGCATCTATGGCGGTGTAAGTTGTCCCATCGACTGTGCACCAGCTCATCATCTCTCTCCCATCAAGGCATGGAGTTGAAAATATAATGAGGAATATCTCCCTCCTGTGGATCCTCCATCTCCAAGCAATCATCCGGACCAAATGAGCCACCTCCCAACAAGGCAACTCCCAAAAATCTCCTTCCACCTCAAGCTCTGGTAATGAAGGTGGGCTGAAAATATGAACTTGGCAAGCATCATAGCTTACCTCATGCTGTCCTTCTCTCCACTCATGACAAGTGTAGAGTCTATGCTGATCCTGGGCTGCAAAATCATTGCCCTCAAATGGCAAAGTGAAAAACAATCCACCATAGAAGGTTCCTCCATCAATGAAGAACAAGCTGGCCCAAAACAAACCATCCATGAAGAATATGACATGGTCATCATGGATCACCCTAATGAGATGTTTGCTGAAGGTTCTATATGAGGATACACAGTGCAAACAATCTCTCACAAGGATACAACGCAGTCTCATCCACTGCAACCTCAGAAAATCACATGGCAAGCAACGTACAAGATCCATCACATCTACTAATGGATAGTAAATGGCTGAATATGATAGCAACATAGGTCCAAACACTTGCCCATGGCTGTACAATGGATGAACATCTATCTCATGGCCCATATCAAAAGAAAACGCATACATAGTAGTGGTGGCCATGCCTCCTCCCATGCTCCCATTAGAACATGTAGTGCAGAAAATACTCAAAGGCACATTCAGCTCATGTGTCTCTCTCATAATCAAGCCTCCCATACAAATCTGACCATATGCTGGAAGTAAGATGGCACATGGATCCATACATGAGTCCTCCATAGTGTTTTGGCATGTTATGAAGAAGAATGAACCATGTGCTGCAAGAAGATAATCCTCCTCATGCTTGGAAACCCAAGTCAAGAAGAATATGCCGTAGATGTCTCTATCATCATTACCTCCTCTTTGTGCAACAAATATGTAGTGATCCTGGGACCTATGGGTTATAGATCCACCATATCTCTGCTGCGCATACTTCCTCCATAATGTTCTGCTCCAAGGTGACAACGCTGTGAGCTCATGCAAATGAGTTCCTGTCAGTACAAGACTCTGTTCTTTGACATGCTCCTTGTCAAAGACAACTCTAATAATGCTGCAATAAATATGGAATACCTCCCAAGGTGGAAGTGCTTCCCAATCAAAGACCATGGAGATTGTGCCATCTCCTTCTCCTGTAACATCATACAAAGTGTGAGAGCAAATCTGCCCTTGCTCTCCTAGGAACAACCCAAGCAACAAGACATTGTGTTGCCTCTCCATACCTCCATCAAACAACTCATGTGATGAAGACACAATGAATGATATGAGTAACACATCAACACCATGCATCCATACTCCATGCTGCTCAATGATGCAAGTATCCATCCATCTTTTCCCCATCCTCCTACTCTTAGGAAGAGTGTTTGCCAAGTGATGGCCAAACTCTTTCAAGAGTAACCAGTGCAGCCAAGCCTCCTGCTGCCTGGTGTCATAGATCTGCAAGTAGCCTCCTAGCTCCTTGCTCATCATCCCCATCCACTCAATCACTTGTGGATGCCTCCTTCTCCTCATCCCGGTACTACCATCCTCCCAAATCAAGTTTCTGATTTTGCACTTCATGGAATTTTGGGATATAAACTTCTCAAGGATCAATGAGACCCTATCAAGACTCAAATAGGTGGTAGGCAAAAACCTCCCATCATGGTGTGTATGGCTCAAGGGATGTCCAACACAAGCATGAGAGACGTTATCCATCCGAAGATGTCCCCCATCTTCTATCTACTCTTGTGAGAAAGGAAGAAAGTCATTGCACCCCATGGTGTGTCGAAGTGTATCTCTAGCGAGATCTCTCCTTGAGACCTCCCCTTCATCCATAGCCCGCTCCACCGAGCACCAACTCAAAACCTCTCGCCATCCAACCTCAACACGTGGCTGCTGTACCCTGTGCAACTCTGATCGTCTCATACCACTATCCAAGTCAACATCTGAGACCTGACTAGATGGCTCTGCTAGTCCCAAGAGATGACCCAACAACTCTGCTAGTCCCATCCATGCATACCTGAAGGGGAATGATCTGATGCTGCAATGTGCTCTCGGGTTGTACCATCAGGGAATCCAGCTGCTCCCCAATGTGGACCAACTTGGCCGCCGACTTGGCACAAGTCGCTCTCATACCCTCCAGCTCCTGGTCCTGCAACCAAAGGGTCTCCCGTACTGACGCGGTCTTCTCCCTCAAAGCTCGAAGGTCCGTCCGAAGCCGATGATACCGCTGTCTGCGACCATCATCCAATATCTCTGTATCTCCTAGTGCCTCATCGATAGTGGATATATCTCCTGATACCTCACCCATCTGTCGTGTGCTGCTACCACCCGAAGACTCGGACATGGCTCCAGTCATCACCTCAGTGGATGGCTCTACCGGGGTAGGCTCTACCTCCACTATGATATCAACCGGCACGGTCAAGGAGGTCTCCAATGATGGTGAGTCCTGTGTCACACTAGGTGTAACCTCGGGCTCCCTGCAATCCTGTGTGTCCTCTTCCTCCAAGTGTGAGGTAACCATTTTAATGGTTTCCCTCTCCGATACTCGGTCAAGCTGGAAAGAGGTGTCCAACTTGTCCACTGTGCGCTGTAGGTCCCTATCACGTGAGTGCTTGTTCCCTCTCTGAAAGTTGTGAGGTCTACTATCACGCTGGAGCTGATCATTATCTCTGCTAGCTGTGCGGTGGTGGTCTCCACCATGATGATGCCGGTGTCCCTTGTGTTGATCATGGAGTCTAATGCCATAACAGATCTGGGTATATTCCTCGAAGGGGAGAGCATCCATGAATGCATGTCCGAGAGCATGATAGTTTGCAAGAATGTTAGCCATCCGAGCCGGATCTACCTCTCGCTGTACTGTTATTCCTGTGTCCTCTGGCAAGAATGTGGGCATAGTGGGACGTGTGGGTGTACATGAATCCATATGCCGAGTGGCATTATACCGAACGATCTCAAAACCCCTAGGGAGTTCTCTCTGACTGACCTCTACGGCTGCAAATCTCTTGGTTACATCCTGCATGAATGTATCCATCTTCGCAGTCAACTTCTCAGTCAACTTTGCGAGCATGGCCTCCATTGGATTCCGCTGATCTGTCTCCCTAAATCTCCTCTTATCCACATCACCTGCCATCAGCTCTTTCTGCTATGTGTCTACAGGCTCCTCAGAAACTGCACGGTTGCTGCAAAACCATATTGTTGCTTAACTTCGACCTCCGATTTACCCACTGAAAACTACTCGGAAAATTCTAGGAATTTGGGAAAGTGATCCTCACCCAAAACCCAGAAAAACCCAGAAAACGTTTTTCTTAATTCCAAATTCCAAAATTTGACCTTTTTTATTTTAGCCCTTTTTCCAACTGCGTTTCTGAAATTGCAACTGCTATTGCTCTGTATTATCTCTTTTCTGATGTTATAGACCACAGGCTGAGCCAGAATTAAGCTTTGATACCACTGTAATATCCCCAAAGGGGAAATAACCAGTAATGAACAGAAATATGCCAGACAGATATAGAAAATACAATACTGAACCAGATCACTGAATCATGACACATGTAATACCAGAAACTGAGCCATTTTATTAATCAGAAAGTACATAGAGAGGGGTACAATAAATCAGAGCAAGTGCACCTATCCTTGCCCTAGGCAAGTGGAGACCCTCTCAACAGACAAAGGGCTGCAACGAGGACAGCGTCCTAGCTGCTCTGCAAGCTGAAGATGAACTGCGCTGGTGCTGGGGCTGAAGACTGCAAACCCTCCACAATAGAAAACGCTGTCTCTGCTAGTGACAAATACAGAAACCCTCCGTTGGAACAGATCGCCCAATCGAAGATGTTGAACGTCGTTGAGCCTCGCTCTCTCCCAAGTCGGCTTCTCGCATCGGGTCATTCACCAAGTGGATCTCACCCGTACTACCCGTATCCGACAGACCAAGCCCCTCCAAACCAGATCTGCGTCCTTCTCTCCCTGATCTGCGTCCTCCCCTATCAGATCTGCCACCAAACCTTCAGATCTATACTGGCTCTGACAATATCTCTTCAGATCTACAGCCTCTAGGGCTGGATCTGATGTTAACCCTTCAGATCTGGACTAGATCTGCCAATATTTCTTCAGATCTGCAACTCTCCAAGCTGGACCTAGTGCAAAACCCCCAGATCTGCAACATACAAGACTAGATCTGCCACATACAGGACTAGATCTGCAAGATCTATCCTTCCCAAGCTGGATCTAACAATAAGCCTTCAGATCTGTAACCCTTACCTTCAGAAATGGACAACGTCCTCACTATAGGGCTAGACAGCGTCCTTCTGCCTCCCAAAACAGCGTTTTCTCTGCCAATCCTGAACTGCGTCCTCCTTGGACAGCGTCCTTCCTCTCCTGCAAGGATCAGCGTCCTCTCTCCAGATGAGACAGCGTCCTTCTCCTTCAAGAATCAGCGTCCTTCCTTCTCTTGCTCTGCGTAGCCACAAGAGGGCTTTCTCCTCCTCAGATATGCTTCAGAAACTGCTGCTGCTGCTACTGGAACTGAAAAGTATACTCAGGACAAACCTTACTAGGGCGGGCACTCGAAGTCCCCCGAAGCTAAGGGTGAAACCAGAAAAACCTTACCAGGGCAGGCACTCGAAGTCCCCCGAGGCTAAGGGTGAGATCTCCGACCGGGGACACTCGTGCACTAAACAGTGCTGCAGACCGACTAAACAACCGGCGTGCTGAAGCAGACAAAGTCCAGCTATCAATAAGAATATCAAATCATGAATGATCAAAATGAGGTGAGAACCTCTCCTTTTATAATGCCAAATTCCCTCCAAAATTTAACTGCTCCCTTACTCTTCTCTGACCTGCGCAGTTTACCTTGGGTCAGCCTGATGCCTCCCCCCAACATAATCACGTGGACCCCCAAGGCCCCCTCTTTAAGTTACAACGTTCATCTACTAGGAAAAGAACACTTTATTTATAAAGTGAGATGACTAAAGTGAGGTGACCCCTCTTATTTCTCACTTTATTTATTATGTCTAGCTAAAGCGGCAAAATAAAGCAAAAATGAAATATTCCAATTAGCAAGGCTAATTGGGAATATTACAATTCCCGGCTGACATATTCAGCCCAGAGGTCTGAAACCTCTATAGGATTCAAAAAGAGTCTCATACCAACCCGAAGTTGGTTTACCTGACTCGAAGTCAGTTGGAGGTCCCAAACCTCACTATACTTGATCCCAGATCAAGTGGTTGGACCATGCCATCTTAGATAGAGAGTACAACAATCTCTGATGCGTCCATCAGTGTTTGCTACTAGTCTCTAGCTTTTCCCACCTCATTGGCCAAATGAGAGGTACTTCCCATGAGCCATGAACTTAATGGGTAGGATGCATACGAGGCAGAGATCATGAGAGGTGAACCGACTCAATCATCATAACTGCGGGGCAGAAGCACACCAACGAGGTTCGACAAGCCTAGCCTTGTGGTAGCTTATAGCTCTGAGAAGCTATCCCCAAAGCCCCCCAGAGCCCCCAGAGCTCATCGTCCAACAGGACCCTCAAAATAGGTTCGTTTGACGATACCAAGATTCTCATGGAAGATTAAGAACTTGACCTTCCCCAGGGGCTTTGTGAGAATATTCGTGACTTGCTCATTAGTTCCTATATGATCGAGCCTTACGACGCCTCGCTGTACCATATCCCAAATAAAGTGGTACCTGATATCAATATGCTTGGATCGATCATGGAACACGGGATTCTCGGACAATCGAATCCCACTCTAGTTATCACAGAGTATCACGGTGGTATCTAGCACATGCCTGAACAACTCACTGAAGAGCTTTCGCAACCAAACTGCTTCACAACAGGCCATACTTAATACAATGTATTCGGCCTCTGCGGTGCTCAAAGCCACCGACTTCTGCTTCCTGCTCATCCATGATATTGAAGCAGAACCAAGTGTGAAGCAGCATCCCGATGTGCTCTTACGATCCACCACACTGCAAGCCCAATCGACATCAGTATATCCATGGAGTGTCACGCTACTGGCAGTGTATCTTAGCCCATGGTTTATCGTGCCCCGAAGATATCTCAACAGATTCTTGGCACCAACCTAGTGAAAGTGATGAGGCTCAACCATATGTTGACTCAAAGTGTTCACTGCAAAACATATGTCCGGATGGGTGTTCACTAAGAACATCAGGGCCCCTACGAGTTGGCAATACTCCGTAGGATTTGCTAGCATGGTCCCAGCAGTGCTACCACTGAATTTCTTGAAGTTGAGCTCCATCGGTGTTGACACAGACTTATAGTCCACCATACCAAATCTTTCCAGAAGATTCACAATATATTTTCCTTGAGAAAGGAAAATCTCGCAGGTCTCTGCCAGACCTCCAAGCCTAGGAAGTAGTGCATCAGTCCGAGGTCCTTCATCTTGAACTCAGTAGCGATCTCCCTCTTGCACTAATGAATGAGAGGGTCAGCAATTGTCAGGGAGAGGTTGTCCACATACAGCACCAGAACGAGAGGCTTTTTTCTATCAACCTTGAAGTAAAGGTTCGGATCAGTATTACTACGAGTGAAGCCCAGCTTCATTAGGTAGTTATCTATCCTCTCGTACCGAGCTCTGGGTGCTTGCTTCAACCCATAGAGGGCTTTCTTCAACCTGCAGACATGGGTGTCCCAATCCTAGACTTCGAACCCCAGAGGTTGCTCCACATACACCTCTTCCTTTACCACACCATGCAGAAATGCGGTCTTCACATCCATCTAATGAAAACTCCATCCTTGTGTAGCAGCAAGGGCTATGATAGATCAGATGGTGGCATATCGGGCCATAGGTGCAAATATGTCATCATAGTCTACGCCTTCTTTTTGAGAGAAGCCACGGGAAACAAACCTTGCCTTGAACTTTTCAGCACTTCCATCAGATCCATGCTTGATCTTGTAGAGCCATTTCGAGGTGACAACTGCTTTGTTCTCCAGTTTTGGAACCACATCCCAGTCATCATTCTTCATTATGGACTCATACTCTTCGTGCATACCATCCTTCCAGACTTGATGCTTTACGACTTCCTCAAAAGATCCAGGCTCAGATTGTACGATTGTACTCATGGCTGCTAGATACCCTTGGTATCTATTCGGCTTCTTGCTTTCACGAAATCTCCCCCTTGGGGCCATATGTCCCTCGACATCCTCGAGAGTGTCCCTGAGCCATGATGGTCTTATCCTCATTGAAGGAGGTGGATCAATCGGGTTCGTCGGTCCTTCAACATCGGGAATTGTCTCATCCTTCGGTTCTTCTTGATTTCCAGGCCTTGCTTCATGATCTTCCTCAGATCTTGGAAGATTGATTACTTTCCTCAGGGAAGCATCTTCGTCAAAGGTAACATCGTGGCATATCTCCACTTCCCTTTGAATAGGCACATAAAATCTATAGGCCTTTGAAGTTGCGCTGTAGCCCACAAACATTCCCTTCTTTCCAGAAGCATCCAGCTTGCTCGTCTTCTCCTTCGGCATATGAAAATAAACAGGACATCCAAAAACTCTAAAATGAGAGACATTAGGTTTTTTACTAGAAAAACCTCTTCGGGAGTTTTGGAGTCCAGGGTGGAATGCGGGCATCGGTTTTGTATGTACACTGCAGTGTTCACAACTTCTCCCCACAGAAACTTCGATAGACCTTGGTCACATAGCTTGGCATGGCCAGCTTCCACAATGGTCCTATTCTTTCGTTCAACAACGCCATTTTGCTCAGGAGTATAGACAGTTGTAGTCTCCCTCTTGATGCTAGCTTCTCTGCAAAAGTTCTTGAACTTGTTCGTCTCATATTCAGTGCCATTATCGGTCCTCAATATCTTGATCTTCTTCCCTGTTAGATTTTCCACCAAGGCTTTGAAGGTACGGAGCCACATGAAAGCCTTATCCTTCTTCTTCAAGAAGTATATCTAGGTTTTGCGAGAGAAGTCATCTATGAATGTCATATAATAAGAACATCCTCCCAAGGATGTCACGGGCAACATACCAGACAGATCAGAATGTATCAATTGCAAGACATCAAATGTCTTTGTGACATTTGAGGGGAAAGGTCCCCTTGTATGCTTTCCTTCGGCACAACCTTGACATACACCTTCATGATTATTTGAGAGCTCTGGCATCCCCGTCACCACCTTCCTTGCTTAGGGAAGAGCCTTGTAGTGAAGGTGTCCAAACCTCCGGTGCCATAGTTCAGTCTATCGGATAGTATCACACGTCATCGCTCCCAGTGGACTTCCTCCAACCTGGTAGAGTGTATCAACTCTAAACCCAATCGTAATAGCTTCCTTGAAACTCTTCTTCCAGATACGCACCTTCCCATCAATGAATGCCACCTTTGTCTTCCATGGCCGATATAGACACAAGGTTCTTCAAATCAGGTACATAGAGTACATCTTGCAAGTGGAGGACTTGACCTTGAGACAAGTGGAGGGTCACAGTCCCTGTCCCTTTCATGGGATATGTGGCATTGTCTCCAAGGATAATTTCCAGATTAGTATCCTTCTCAGCCATATCAGAAAGTTTTTCTTTGAACCCAGTGATGTGCCTTGAGGCACCACTATCTATCAACCAGACATCCATAGTGTCGGGTGGAGATGCAACAGAGAGGGCAGATACAAGAATGAATTCATTTCTTTTATCAACAACATTTGATTCCTCATACATGGAATTTCTTGACCTTTTGAAAGGTTGCCCATTTCCACTAGAGGAAGCCTTCCTCTTTCCTTTGAACCTATTGTTCCTTTGATTGCCATTCCTACGGTTGTTGTTGTTATCATCATCATCAGGACAATCCTTCTTGAAAGGGCATTCTCTAGCATAGTGACCTGGCTTGTGACAAGTGTAACACTTGCCTTTCTTTCCTTGGGCCCCTGCTCTTCCTTTGTTCCTTGGAACACCAAAGTTCTTCTTCTTAGAATGAGCAGCGAAGGTAGCATTTCCTTCATTTTCATATTCCTTCATCCTTGTCTCTTCTTGTACGCATCTCGATAATACTTCATCAAAATCAGGTATGACATTGTTATTGAGAATGGTAGTGTTGAATACATGCCATTCAGATGAGAGACCTCCAAGTGTGGTGAGAACCATCTCTCGATCAGCTATTGTCTCCCCAATAGCCAGCAGATTATTCCTGATTTCGGTCAACTTTAGAAAATATGATTGAACAGACTTATCCTTGCCTTTCTTCAGATTCTTCAATTGGTTCTTGAAGAATAGGACTTGGTTCGCATTGTTGGCCTTGAACATGTTGACCAACTTATCATACATCTCCTTGGATGTGCCCAGCTCAGAGATGTAGGCAACCAAACTCTTATGAATTGAGTCCCTTATCATCAGCTTTGCTTTGATTTCCCCCTTCTTATACTTTGTTTTGGCAGCAGCAGTTGTAGTGGATGGAGGCTCTTGGATTTTACCCTGCACATAGTCCATGACATCTTGGTCTTGCAAATTAAGATCCAATGTCATCTTCTAGGCATGGAAGTCATCCTTCCCAGTCAATTTGTCATCAGCCTTAAAACCATTGTAGTTAGAGGAACCCATGCTCTTCTTCGATGATTGCTACAAACTAGGGCTTTGTCTTCACCTCAGCTCCGATACCATGTAAATTTTTGTAGATGTTCTCTGCTTGATGCAACTTTAATTTTTATCCCAATATCAGTTAGCAATCACATAAATAATAAATTAAAACACTGATAGAACATACCAGTAGATCGATAGAAGACAAGCCATAAATATATAAGTGTGTTGGTGCGTTACGACAGTCAGCAGGATGCTTCAACCAACAAAGTCTCAATACGTTCAGCCAACCAGAAGTGTCACACAACTCTCTAGGTGTAATATCCCAAAAGGGAAAATAGACAGCAATACAAGCATACGACAATATAGAAAATGCCGGAAATAGAACATAAAGCAAATACACATAAAAATGCCGGAAATGCTAAGCCATTTTATTAATCTGAGAATATAATGAGATACAATGGATAATCAGAACAAATGCACCTATCCTTGCTCAAGGCAAGTGAAGAACCCTCTCAGAAAAACAGGAAATGGCTGCTACAAGAAACTGCATCCCAGCTGCTGGAAGAAACTGCCGTAAACTGCTACTGCTGGAATGAACTGAAGCTAGGGGCTGATCCCCTTGCCGGAATGAGCTGAAAATCGACAGACCACCTGAACTCACCACCCCGGACAAAACCCAGAAACCATATACAAAATAGACCACCTCCGAAAATCACCCCCAGAAACCCTCCTCCTAGAAAAATGTTGTCCCTCCAGGTCCAGCGCAGATGCCAAATGATATATGCTGAAATCGGGCCACAAACTCCCCGGAAAATCTCCCACTGATAAAGACTGAACCTCCACGCCGAATCTCACTGAATCTCCTGCAAGGAACCCCGCAATAGAACACCTCCAAGAACTGCGTCCTCTCTCCCAGGGACTGTGTAGTCACCAAAAGAAGCCCAGCTCCTCCACAAAACAAAAACCAAATCTCCCACAAAATACTGAAGGAAAAACCTTGCCCGAGCAAGCACTCGAAGTCCCCCGGGGCTAAGGGCGAGATCTCCGACCGGAGACACTCAATCGCACTAAACAGTGCTGCAGACAGGCTAAACAGCCAGCGTGCTCAAGAAGACAGAAGTCTAGCTCAATATCATCAACATCAATAATGCCAAATGGAGTGAAACTCCCACCTTTTATAGTGCTAGCTCCCCTCAAAACCCTAACTGCGTCCCCTCTCTCCATGAGCTCCTCCTATGCCTGCGCAGTTGCTTCTAGAGCCTACGTGAGGCCTCTCTCATGCAAAGTGTGGACCCCCAAGGCTCTCCTTTAAGTCACAATGTTGCTCCTACTAGGAAGCACTTTATTTTATTAAAGTGAGTTAGCCCCTCTTTTCTCACTTTTATTTATTATTAACTATAGTCGGCAAAACTATACAAAAATCAAATATTCCAATTAGCGGTGCTAATTAGGAATATTACAGTCTCCCCCAGCAAAACGTTGCTTGTCCTCAAGCAACTGAAGTGATGGATGCTATAAAATCTGCTCGCTCTCCCAAGTGGCATCCTCATCCGGCAAAAATTGCTTGTCCTCAAGCAACGCTTGAACAAGCCTATTCTCTAGCTGACGCTCCCCACCGATACTACAAAATGTGCTTGGGTCCCACTGAAACCTCTCTGTCTCCTGCATCACCCTGATACGGAGGGATATCTCAATGCCAGGATCCCAAACTGGCCTCTCACAGTACCAGTCAACCAATAATCCCCCCGAATCCCATCGTCACCATGGCCAATAATCGCCCAAGTCCCACGGCTCGGACTGTGCACTGCCTCTGGCTATGACTAATTCTCTAAGAGGTGAAGACCACCAATAAGCATCAATGCTCCTGGGCTCCTGCTGCGTTGTACTTGTAGCTGCATATGCTACCCCTCCAACTGCATACCAACTCATCACCTCTCTCCAATCCAAGTCATGACTCAATCCCATGCTGATCCTGCTCTCCTGAAATTGGGAAGGAGTCCTGAAGTAACGACAACTGGTGCCCTCCTGCCGACTGGGATCTGTAACACCTACTATGTCCAAGGGCCCCTGCTCCACTGTGCTCCCTACGAAGAATATCGTACCATCAAGAGTGTACCAACTCATGATCTCCCGCCAATCCATCTTGGAGGAAGCATCTGATGTAGCAACAACAACTGCATGTGGAACATGCCTGGAAGGTTGCCGCCAACTCGTAATCATCTCCCACTGCCAAACTATCACATCTACCTCCAACATCTCCAGAGGATATGGATCTGTAGCTGCTGTCACAGTACTCGGTGTCTGTGCATCTGATTGCTCCACCTCAAAGGATGACCCCAATGCTAGCCACATATCCATCATAGGCTCAATGTGGGCACCCATCTGGACCTCACCCAAGGAAATGTCATGCCTGATGTCCATAGTATCCTCCTCTGCTGACTCAGGCTCCATCATGTGCTGCTCTAGCTGAAGTGTCACAAGTGACTCATCACCCAGAGTATCTCCTATACAGTCCCCTGACTGCTCACCCTGCACACTGTAATACGGCTGCAATCTACTGTCATCATACCCGCATGACTGCTCTTGCTCCACAGAAGCAACCTCAACTGATCCTATGGACTCATATGAAAGAGAGTCCTCACCCTGGCATACAGAAGGAATGCCCTCTTGTTCTACCTCCGCCACCTCATCTGCATTGAATATGCCATCCACCCTCTCGATGAAGTGTCGATACAATGTCTGGAGTCCCGACGCATGTTGGGATGCTACCTCTGCTGAACCCAATATCCTCTGCTCATGCATGATCTCAACATGCCCTGAGGGAAAAATGATGCATGTCTCCCTCATGACCTGCTCCCCAAGCGTAGGCTCAGCAATGACTAATGTGCCACCACTGCAGAGGATCATCTCATCCCCTAAACTGTGGCTGTCAACTAGCGTACTGACCCCGTGCCACTGCTGAGAAGTCTCTCGCCTAGTGTGCTGAGGGCCATCCAAATATTTTGGGTGTGCCTCACGGACCCTGCTGCTCATGCCCAAAGTTCCAAAGGACAACAACAAAATCAGTTGTGCCCATGAGTGATGTAGAAGAGTGTCGGATGTGTGAGTCCCCACAGATACCATCAAGTATCGCTCCTCTGTCTCCTCATCGATCCTGGGTGAAATACCCCCAAAGGTAAGCCCCGTGTCCCTGTCTGTGAGTCTCCCTGGATGCAATACTCTAAGACCCTGCTGTGTCGCGCCGTACGCCCTCGCAAGCCACCGGTCATCCATGTACTCCTCAACATGCCACCGCACACTAAGGCATACCCCTGAATACTGCTGGATACCCCATGCTACTGCTGTACCACCCTGTAACGTCTCGTGCCCTGACTGTGTCCAAGAATTTGTCACTCCCCGCGTGCTCTCAATGTGATGTAGGGCACTCCTACTCCACAATGCAGTCCCACACACTACGGTACACCACCATGTAGCTCCATGTCCACCAGTAGTCCACTGATCACTGCTAGAGGCTCCCACACATCCATGGATTTGATGTCCTAGAGCTGCGCCTCTACATATCGGACTACCACCAATCGGTATCGTCATGTCCACCATCGCATCACTATACCCGCCGACAAATGGATCATCACTGCAAATCCTCCTCGAGGGGTCCGAGAAGTGAATCTCCCTATGGGTCAGTAGTGTTACCACCACTGCTCGGCTCCGCTGCGTCCTCTGTGCTCCACACAAAGGTGAAGAATCCTTGGCCCCATACAAGGCGCCATCTGGTGGCCTGCCAATGCCACTTCCTCCGACAAACTCCTGCCAAGGTATGTTGACCACCCCGTGATCCCGTGTACGAGTGTCATACCAAAACAACCTAGGGAGTTTGCCCATAAACTGGTTGGCCACTGGAGCTGACCCAAACTCCCCTAGCGCATGCACATGCTCTACTGCTTGGCCAACTGTACCCTCCAAGACACAGGCAACCAACTTGCCTAGGAAATGATAGGTGATCCCACCTGGATCCCAATGCCAATCTGGGGTTCCTGTAATCCCCATGCATAGAAACTCCTGCTGAGCTACACTCGGATCCATCACCATCTCCATAGCCCGCTCCACCGAGTACCAACTCAAAATCTCTCTCCATCCAACCTCAACATGTGGATGCTGTACCCTGTGCAACTCTGATCGTCTCATACCGCTATCCAAGTCAACATATGTGATCTGACTAGGTGGCTCTGCCTCTCTCTCTCCAATGGGAAGAGATGACCCAACAACACTGCTAGTCCCATCCATGCACGCCTGAAGGGGAATGATCTGATGCTGCAATGTGCCCTCGGGTTGTACCATCAGGGAATCCAGTTGTTCCCCAATGCGGGCCAACTTGGCAGCCGACTCGGCACAAGCCACTCTCATGCCCTCCAGCTCCATGTCCTGTAACAAAATGGCCTCCCGAACTGATGTGGCCTTCCCTTTCAAAACTCGAAGGTCTGCTTGAAGCCGACGATACCGCTGCCTGCGACCATCATCCGATACCTCTGTATCTCCTAGTGCCTCATCGAATGGGGATACATCTCCTGACACTGCACCCATCTGTGTGCTGCTACCACCCGAAGATTCGGACGCGACTCCGGTCATCAACTCAATGGATGGCTCTACTGGGGTAGGCTCTACCTTCTCCGCTACCACATCAACCGACTCGGCCGAGGAGGTCTCCAATGAGGGTGAATCCTGTGTCACACTAGGTGTAACCTCGGACTCCCTGCAACCCTGTGTTCCCTCATCCTCCAAGTGCGAGGTAACCATTTTAATGGTTTCCCTCTCCGATACTCGGTCAAGCTGGAAAGAGGTATCCAACTTGTCCACCCAACCTTTTTCTGAGCGCCTGGATGACCCGTCAAATGTCGGTAGATGGAATCTGTCCACTGTGCGCTGTAAGCCCCCATCATGTGAGTGCCTGTTCCCTCTGCGAAAGTTGTGAGGTCTACTATCACGCCGGAGCTGAACATAATCTCTGAATGAGATAAGATCTCTGATCGCCGGTCCACGTGCCAGGTACTCTGCAATGTAGGCGTCCATCTGGTCAGGGTCAGTCTCCGGCTCCCGCTGTGCTGCTGCCCCCGTGTCCTCTGCTAGGAAGGTGGGCATGGTGGATCGCGTGGGTGCTGGAATATCCCTCTGTGCTTTTGCCCCTGTGTCCTCTGCTAAGAATGTGGGCATAGTGGATCGCGTGGGTGCATGCGATGCCATGATGGGGATAGCATCCGGTACATGATGGGACGTACCCGATCCCTCACCGATCTGAAAACCCCTTGGGGTTTCCCGCTGCTTGATCTCTATCGCCGTGAGTCTCTGTGACACATCCTGCATGTGTTGGAGGAGCGCCTCTCTAAATCTCCTCGAATCCTCCTCGTCTGCCATAGGACCCCGCTGTTCTGCGTACCCCACAGGCTGCTCCTGCTCTGAATCTGTCTCAGGCTGCTCCTGATCGGAATCCGTCACAGGCTCCCCCTCTCCGTAGGTGTTCTCCCACCTACGCTCAACGTCTCTGGATCTCTTGCTCCTATAATAGATGTAGGGTTTATCCCCGGGCGTCATAGACTGCTAGCTCCACAGGCTGAGCCAGAACTATGCTCTGATACCACTGTACTATCCCAAAAGGGAAAATAGACAGAAATACAAGCATACGACAATATAGAAAATGCCGGAAATAGAACATAAAGCAAATACACATAAAAATGCCGGAAATGCTAAGCCATTTTATTAATCTGAGAATATAATGAGATACAATGGATAGTCAGAATAAATGCACCTATCCTTGATCAAGGCAAGTGAAGAACCCTCTCAGAAAAACAGGGAATGGCTGCTACAAGAAACTGCATCCCAGCTGCTGGAAGAAACTGCCGTAAACTGCTGCTGATGGAATGAACTGAAGCTAGGGGCTGATCCCCTTGCCGGAATGAGTTGAAAATCGGCAGACCACCTGAACTCACCACCCCGGACAAAACTCAGAAACCATATACAAAATGGACCACCTTCGAAAATCACCCCCAGAAACCCTCCTCCTAGAAAAACGTTGTCCCTCCGTGTCCGGGGCCACAAGTAGATGCCAAATGATATATGCCGAAATCGGGCCACAAACTCCCGGAAAATCTCCCACCGATAAAGACCGAACCTCCACGCCGAATAAACCTCCACGCCGAATCTCATTGAATCTCCCGCAAGGAACCCCGAACAGAACACCTCCTCCAAGAACTGCGTCCTCTCTCCCAGGGACTGCGCAGTCACCAAAAGAAGCCCAGCTCCTCCGCAAAACAACAACCAAATCTCCCGCAAAAGACTGAAGGAAAAACCTTGCCCGAGCAGGCACTCAAAGTCCCCCGGGGCTAAGGGCGAGATCTCCGACCGGAGACACTCAATCGGACTAAACAGTGCTGCAGACAGGCTAAACAGTTAGCGTGCTCAAGAAGACAGAAGTCTAGCTCAATATCATCAACATCAAAAATGCCAAATGGAGTGACTCTCCCACCTTTTATAGTGCTAGCTCCCCTCAAAACCCTAACTGCGTCCCCTCTCTCCAAGTGCTCCTCCTATGCCTGCGCAGTTGCTTCTAGAGCCTACGTGAGGCCTCTCTCATACGAAGTGTGGACCCCCAAGGCTTTCCTTTAAGTCACAACGTTCATCTACTAGGAAGCACTTTATTTTATTAAAGTTAGTTGACCCCTCTTTCTCACTTTTATTTATTAATTAACTATAGTCGGCAAAACTATACAAAAATCAAATATTCCAATTAGCGGTGCTAATTAGGAATATTACACTAGGACAACAAAAATAGTCAACCCCAAAAGTCAACAAAAGTCAACATTGTCAATCAATGGTCAACACAAATAGCAGTAGCAACAAGGTCAACGCAGCTAAGTCAAAGTCAACGTCCAGCCTCGAGAATTGTGCCAAAAAATGTGGATTCAGAAAATCGAAATTTTGGGAGAGTTTCAGGTCAATTTGACCTTGCGTTGACCAAAGTCAACGCTACTGCAGAAACCCTAGGCCGAAAACAAAAAATGCTGCTTGCTGAAATTTCCCACGTGTGAAGAGAAGAACCTCCAAGGTGATCAAACCAATCAGATGAGGAGAGAGAAATGTGTGAGGATGAGATGAGTGAAAATTTCCTCCAACGTTGACCAATATATATCCATCAAGGAGGGTGTGTGACACATCTGCTAGGGCACTAAACCTTCAGGCCGACCTACACAAATTTTGAATAAATTCAAAATAAATGTTATGCTCATCGAATCAAGATGATCTTTAGATCGATCTTGCACCTCTTCGAAAGAGGAGTCCAATAAAAATATTGGGATCTTCATCTGAACATCACAACATGGAGTTTGGACCTAGTTGTCCAAAATTAACACCTCACCAAGAGACCGTCATCAGGAGTTGCCCCCAATGCAACTAGCTGATCTCGAATAGCCTTTAATCTAAAGAGGAAGGGATCGATCTCCTCTCCCTCGTGCATTGCAAATAGTCGCATTTGATTCTCCAGAAGCATCTTCCTTTGGATGGAGCTACCTTGATACAACGTTTCGAGTGCCTGCCACATTTCATTTGTCGTTTTCTTCTCGGCAATATGTGGGACCACGTGAACCTTTACCCCATCCATGATCAAGCACTTAGCCTGCACCTAATTTTCCTCATACTTCTTTAGAGGATCAACATTGACCAGAATGATCACAACCCTCTCGGCATGTTCTCTGATACGATACTCGTTAAGGATTGACAAGATCCTGGCTTTCCAGATGACAAAGTTAGACACACTGTCCAACTTGTCCTGATCTCTTAATCCGTGCGAGGCCATCTCTGCTCAAAAATGTCGAAGGAAAAAGGCTCTTCTCCCTTCTACTATTGCTACTCTCAACAAGAGTCTAGATCTGGGTTTCTTGGCGATAGAAATCCTCTAGGGACTATGCTTCCTCTGACTAGTGATTTCCCTCTCGGAAATCCTCCACCAGCTTTGTCGAATTAGCCCTCTACGATCACTTCACCAATTGAATCTCAGATTTCTTGGCTAAAAATCTGTTGAGGAACTGTTCCCCCTTATTTTGTCAACCCTGCTAGACAATGTTCTGCACCGGTAGAAACAATGCCCCACCAACAACTTCGAAGATAAGAAAACTGCACTTCTAGCCACGACAACTGGCACAATGTCACTCCCTCTTGGATTGCATCACCCTCTTGGGTCTCGCGTCGCCCGGTCCGCTTGACAAGCTCTACATCTCTCTTTTGGGCCCGCATCAGCTCTCTCAGGTTAGCTCTCAGGTGAGCATGTGCTCAAGGTCACCCCTGCTTGGTTTGCGCTATCTCTCTAGTGCCGCCTCGCTTTTTTCTGATCTATGAGCTTTCCCGAAAACAAAAATCTTCGCTCTTTGTCGATGGCTTCAACTTGATCTCGCAATACCTCTCCGATACCATGTGAAAATTTATGAACCTAAGTTACAGAAACCCTACTGTAGTTTTCAGATTTACTTCTCCTATTTGTTCTGTTAAATTAACAAATTATTTTTCTGAATTATTCAGCAAAAACATCAAGTAAACACTATTGCAGCCTACACATACATACAGATCATTTACTGAAGCATAATGCACATATGACAAAGGACACATTATTTTTTGGACAATGTCCCCAGAAAAACCCATTGCGGGAAAACCGATATAACAACTCTTAGAGGGTTTGTTTATTAAGCCGAATATATGAATACAATCAAGGGCACTAGTAGTGGTTTTCCCAATAGAGAAATCACGACTGATGTACCTCTATCACTCGGAGACAGAATATGGTTGATTCACAGATTCAAACTAAGGCTTCACACCTTCGAATCGTCGACTATGAGCCCTTTCGGCCCACTGAAACCCGGAAATCCCAGGGCTGCCTCTCCTCGACCACCGGCATCAGCTCTGCGTAGCCGCTAGAGCCTCTGGCGCAACACAAAGCACATTCCCGTGTCACCCCTTTGGGCTTAGCGTTGCCTCCCGTCACCTCCCCGAAGGGGCATGCGTCGCCCCCTCTCGCCGCCTTTTGCATGAGCTCCTCGTCGGGCCGCGTCCCTCCTACCGGGTCTCTGCGCTGCCCCGGTATGGATATGCCTCTTTGCCTATGTATTCTCGGCCTCAGATCTGAATATTCCCTGCCTATTTTCAACTCAATAGCACTGCAAGCATATTCGAAATTCTCACTAAACGGCACCCCAGAATTTCGACTTAGCTCAAGTGCTATCGTTTTGTGTGTATTCTCCAATTGACCCCAAGCCTTCCTTTATTACTTTTCTCGTTGAACATTCAACGGTCGTGATCTAATCTCTAATCAATGACTAAGATTAGAAAAGACTTGATCCACGTCACTTAGAACTTTCTCACCCACATGTTTAAATTAATTCCCTTTAATTATTTAATTTCCCTAAGTTAGACTTAGGGTCACAATTAAAATAATTAATTTATTGAATAACTTTCACACCGGGAGGAATTTCTCCAAATGATTTATGGGTCTTGGGGATCTCATGTGTTCTAGCCCTTCCACAAAGTTTCGGAGCTAGAGCAAATCCAATGCTACCCAAAATCTCAACACGGAACTTGTCGGGGAAGCTTCCTTCGTGGGGATAACATCTGCCCACATAACAATATGGGAATTCGCTCCTAATGTGACAATGGTGTTGGATCTCATTGTTGCCAGGGATCTAGTGTAGCCTAGCACTAGAGTGCTAGATTTTGCAATAACAACAACCTCATACATGCAAAGAACCTTACACTTGGTTGAGTGTGTCTCTAAGGTAGTTACCTTGAATGGGAAATACAATCAATCTCACACAATTTCTAAGGTAACCTCCTTATGAGTGCACTAGAGAGAGGCAGGTCTAGTCCTCTTGAGAAACATAGGTCTAGTAAGCTATAGAGAGATAGCAAAAAGGCAACCACAAGTGCTGAAAATATAAATATAGAAGTGTGCCCAAAAGAAAAATGCTAGTCACAATATAAAAACACTAAAATTAAGTGCCTTTAGGCTTGTTGACCACACTTTGTCAAATACCCCATAGCAGTACACCCCCATTTTTTCAAATGGGATTCGTCATGTCCAACTCCTCCTCCGTATCTCGCATTCCATCATCACGACGCTTTTATATCAATAAACCCATTCTGCATGTTATGATGTAAATGATCTAAGTAAGACTGTCAATGTATGTAACAACCTAGGTAAGCCTAGTATGTTGTTGATGATCTCTATCCTAGAAGGTTTTTTGTCTCACTAATTCACGAAAGTGATCAGCAAAGTTTTTCCCTCCAGCCTCACCCCAAAGCTAGGGTGGATTTTGTCATCAGAATGCTAAGAGAGTCTTAGTGTTTTCTATTGAGTCCTTGTAAAAGTAGTTTGAACTACTTGGTCTACTTGATCATGTTTTGAGTCGCAAAATTAGGTATTTATTTGAGGGTCTATCTAATGGGTATTCCCCTTCATGTGTCTAAATGTATTATCTTATGTAAAGAGGGTTGGAAAAATAATTAAAATCCCCTCTCAATCAATTAATTAATTTTTCTGCTCAATTAATTAAAAAAATCAAAAGCCAGAAAATTAATTAATTTAGGATCCTAAAAGGATTAAAATCTTTTAAAGACAAAATTTGTGGGTCCTTGGAAAATGATTTTGAAAGCCCCAGGCCAAGGGAATATTGAGAATTTTAAGAAATTTTGGACCTTTGGGCCTTGGTGGTTAAGTCAAAGTCAAAATTTTGGGGTAATTAACTCAAAAATAATATTTTTGAGTTAATAAAAATTGAATTAAATGATAAATTCGTTTTTTTCTCCAAATTTATAATTTCAACGCTCCTGATTAAAAGATGATTAAATCTTTTGGACGGTTGAGATTATTTTGACAAGGATTATCCAAACTAGCCGTTGGAGATTTTGTCCTATAAATTTAGAGGTCTTTGTCAATCTTGAATCATCCGATCTCAGGATTGTGCACTTGTTCTTAGAAGTTCTTCTAAATTTTTGAGGAATAAAGCATAAAGACTTTGGGGTTACAAATTTTGATGTTCCTTCTTGGATCTATGTGGTGAATTGTCTCTAAACTCTGCTACTTTGTTTCTTGCATTTTATGGTTGATGGCTTTCATGGATTAATCTGCATATAGGTATCTTGTGCAGTTTTCTGGGTTTATAAAATAACATTCTGATTTTTTTGAAAGGGTCTCATGTTGTTTTCTTAAATCTCTATCGATCTAAGGTTCAGATCTAAGTGTGCAAAGAAATATTTTTTAAGATTGAGCGTCTGGAGAAATCTTCGGTTGGACCAGCCGACTCTCAATAAACATAAATCTGAAAAGCTCATTATTTGTTAAATTTCAAGTCTATCTTACGAAATTGGTGGTTTTGTAGGGTTTTCTAAGGCTTGTGCCTCTCCCAAAAATCTTAATCTCTGAAAATTGTGCTAAAATGGATTTCAAATCTGACCATGAGGGTTTTAATCTGTAAACTAGTTGTAAATTTGTAATTATTTTTTTTAAGACTGTAAGAGTTTAATCGTTTCTCGGTGTGTATTTTTAGATCTGGCTGGTTCCTTGCAGATTCAGGGTTTAAATCGTAATTTTTTTTAAGATCTGAGGCAGATCTAGCCTCCAGAGGCCAGATCTCCCCTCAAATTATTACTGTGGACGAATTTGGACATTGTTTCAATTCAAGGGAGCATAAAACCTGAGCGTAAATTGAAGAAGTTTTAAATTCTAAAGGACTGGGTTTTGATCTGTTTCTGGCATCCTTTATTTGCCCGGTTTCTCTGTCTTCAACGCTTCGACCTCCATCTCCTTCATTTAATCCCTCTCTTTGCCTTCCTATCCGATCCCTCACCGCTTCTCCTATCTCTGACGTCCGTTTTTCATTTGAAATTTTTGCCATTAGACAACAGCCATCCTCTCCATCGAACGTCCTTCGTTGTCCGAGCCTCTACTTCCTTGCCGTCCTGCATATTTTTTCTGCTCCTACGAATCCGTCTTCATTCCTCTGCGTTAGCATTTTTTTTTATCTGGCATCGATCCTGCGTTCACTTGTATCAAACCTCCCGTTGATTTGTTGTCTCCCTTCTCACGCTGCCTTGTCTGCTCTCTTCCGCCCTTCGCTGCTCCCATCCCTACAAAGAAATCATCCCTCGAGCTCCGTCCTTCCGCTGTGGACATCCACCTGCACAAAGAAACGGCAAACACATACATAACGTTGAAATTCAAAAGCCCGAGCTTTAATTTGTTTTTTTTTTTTTGGTTTGATTCGATTCATTTGTTTTAGTTTAGAGGTTAGGCTTTTAGTTAGTACGACTTTGATTCACGAATCCTTAGTTTTAATATCTTAACATAGTTCAATAGCGAAATTGTTTTGGATTGGATTTCAAATTCGTTTTTTTTTTTTTTTTAATTTTAATTTTGGCGTAGGTTTAGTTAGATTGCAATTTTAATTTCATTTTCGTTTAGTTTAGGTTTAATTTTATTTTGTTTTAGTTTTAGTTTTAGTTTAAGTTTAGTTCCAACTTAGTTTTGTTTTAATTTAATTTTAATTTGGATTTTAAATTTAGTTTAGTCTAATTTTAGCTTTAGTTTTAGATTTTAAATTTTAATTTAATCTTAGTTTAGTTTTAACTTAGTTTTATTTTAGTTTAATTTTAATTTTAGTTTTGTTTAGATTTAACTTTCTGTAAGATTAGAACTTTTATTTAGATTTAGACTCTAACTTTGTTTTTTAGTTTTAATTTAGATTTAGATTTTTAATTGGTTTCAAAAATAAATAATAATAATAATAATAATAATAAATAAAAAATTCCAAAATATTTTAAAAAATCTAGAAAATACAAAAATATAAAAAAATTTCAAATTTTCTATAGTTAAATGCGCTAAAATTTTTCTATCTAAAGTTTTGACTATAGAAACATTTTCTGGATCGAAATTGATTGAAGCATCATAAATCTAGAAATATTGCAAATATCTGGCATTTTCATCTTGTGATAATATTGCTGTGGGTTTAAGATATTTTAATGCATGGTTGTGGTGTTTTTCAATTGAATATCATTGTGATCAATCGTGTTTTAATAAGCAACAGTTAATCGTCACTTGTTTATAATTGCATAATGGGATCTTGTTTGACTCCATAAGGCACTGGTCTTAAACGTGAAATCTAATTTAGATCTGTGGAATCTCGTTCATTTTATCAAGTATTTGATGTCTTAGCTGTGTCTCTTGGACTTTTCCTCTTCATTTCTAATAGGGTCTACCTCCCTGGGTGGCAAGGAGACAACTTGGGATTGTGAGAGACTGGGATATAGGTGACAGCCCCAATTCTGAGTCCCAATCATGGGCACTGACAATTTAATTCAACATTTTTGGCGCTGCTGTTGTGATAGAGTTTATGTCCTTGGTCTTAACGACATTTTACAATCTTCGTGCCTTTCTCGCCATTCATTAGCTCGCTGCGAAGGACTGCATTTCATCTTTTTATTTTCATATTGCACGCTTGTCTTTCGCTGCAGCATCACTAATCATTTCATCATCATATCTTTAGCATCCGGACATTTCGCTGGCTTCTTGTTTGGGTATGTATCCCACTTATTCATCTATTTACTCCCGACAAGAATTTCCCCTTGATATCCATCCGCTATCTCTCGATTATTACTTCTGTCAGAACCGCTCTAAGTTCAAGTGGCGACCCAATTCTTCATTTTCAAGAGTACCGGCCAAGGTCTGCTTGAGGACCTTTTGACTATTCTTGAACACGGATCTATTTCTAAAATCCTAAAAACGATATCATGGATGTTTTTACCCCGTGTAATTTTGCTAATATTCAGGGTTATCCCCATGATGTTCCTCAAATGGATAAATTACCTTGTTTTCAAGGAAATGATGCAGTTAGTGTTAAATCTCATTTGTTTGCTTTCACTAACTGGTGGAATAGATTTGCAATTGCAAATAATAATTTCGAGGATGTAAAGATGAAAACTTTTGTTCTTACTTTTGGCGAGGATGTTGCTGAATGGTTTATGGAAAAGCTTGATAATTCATTCCATACCTTTCAATCCATTGTAACTGCTTTCAAGGAAAAGTATGGTGATAAAAAGAAAGATAGGCATTTGGTAAGGGAGATCAGTACAATAAAAAAGAAAGAAAATGAAAGAACTGAAGAATTTAACAGGAGATTTAATGGTATCCTCAGAGAAATATCTCAAAATCATAAACCTCCTGATGGATCTCTTTTGAATTTTTACATTGATGCTTTTAATTCTGATACTTCATATGAGTTAAGGCGACCTAAAACTGCAAATTATAATGCTTGTCAATATTTAGCTGAAGAGCTTGAAAAAGATAAAAGGGCATCTGGGAAGTCTGAAATTCCTGATTTTGATAGGTCTTTGACAGATTCTAAGGGAAAAGAAATTGAAAAAGATGATGATGACCCTATGAAAAAGTTAATGCAAAAGCTTGAAAGCATGGAGCTTAATCAAGCGAAATTGATCTCTGAACATGCTAAGGAAATAAGTGTCTTACAGGCTAGGTTGGTCCAAATGGAAAGGGCTCAAACGCAGAATTCCCAACTTAGAAATAATAATGCTTTGGAGGAAAGAGGCCTATCTAATGAGCAGAGACTGACAAATCAACTCGAGTTTGAAAATCTTGTGGATGAAGCTCTGCCTTATTGTAGAGCCTGTAATGATCTTCATGAAGAGGTTACTTGCCATGTTGTCAAAAGAATCATAGCTAGTAGAATGGCAGGGTCAAGCCATCAAATTAATGTTGTTGGTAAGGACTATCACATGCATATAGAAGATCATGAAATTCAGGTTAAGGAACTAGCTCAGACGATTAAGGATATGCAACCCAATCATACGCAAATGATTCAAAACATGGAATCTAACCAAATCAATCTTCAAAATAAGATAACTTCCATGGAAGCAAGTCATGCACAAGAAATAAATGTCATGGAAAACAGGGTAAAGATCATGGAATTTAATCACTCCAATCAAATAATTGCCATGGAAGAAAAACATGTTAAGGAAATAAATGTCATGGAAAACAGGTTAAAGATAATGGAAGTTAATCATTATAATAAGATGTCCATCATGGAAGCAAGACACACCCAGGAAATGACTACCATGAAGGAAAATCACTTGTTGGAGATGAGTTCCATACAGAAAAGGTTGGAAAAAATGGAAAAATTACATATACAAAAGTTTCAGCCGAAATTTGATTATGAAGATTCATCAACAGATCATAAGACTTCTTGTCTGCTAAAGTTATTCCCATCTCATCAGATAGAGGATTTAACTATGGTTTCAAAGGATGTTGAGAAAGACCAAGCTTATGTGTCACCATTGACAGAGTATATCCAGAATAATATTGGTCACGCTCCAGGTTCTTCAGATATTTTGTACAAACATCTTCAAGATGAGGACAAGGAGTTTACAGTGGTCTCATTGCTGACATCACAACCCACTCAGAAGAAGAGAAAGAAGCAAAAAAGAAGTAAGTGGTTTGATTCGTCTGATGGTCGAGAGCAGCTTGACATTCGGATAAGACAGAGTCCTACAATTAGCAAGATTGGACATGGCACATCTGAAAAGCAGCCCACAGACTTGCCTGAAAGCAAGCAAATGCTCAGCATGCACTATATTGAGCACATCTGATGCCACAGGGCATCCTTTGTATTGTATCTCTAACCTTACACCTTGTCATTTCAGCATTTCATTTTGCAGTTAGAGTAGATTTACTTTTCATGTTAAGTAGAATAATAAATAAAAGAAGAGCTTTTATTTTTCATGAGCTTAATGTTATATGATGATATTTGGATGGATGCTACTTATGTAACCATGTGTGTTGCTTGGATGCAGATTTTGGATTCTCACATTCCTTCAATGAAGCAACGTGTCTCCAAGTAGAGACAGATGTTGACCACACTTTGTCAACTACCCCATAGCAGTGCACCCCCATTTTTTCAAATGGGATTCGTCATGTTCGACGTGGTTGCGACATTTAGATTCCATCATCCAGATTTCATCGACAGTTGACAAATTTTATAAATGATGTAAACCCATTCTGCATGTAATGATGTAAATGATCTAAGTAAGACTGTCAATGTATGTAACAACCTAGGTAAGCCTAGTATGTTGTTGATGATCTCTATCCTAGGAGGTTTTTTGTCTCACTGATTCACATAAGTGACTCAGAGTTTTTTCCTTCCAAATTTCACCCCAAAGCTGGGGTGGATTTTGTCATCAAGATGCTAAGTGAGTCCTAGTGTTTTCTATCAAGTCCTTGTTCTCTTGTTTGGAGTTACTTGGTCTATTAGATCATGGTTTGAGTCGAATTGGGTATTATTGAGGGTCTATACTACGAATGGGTATTCCCTTCATGTGTCTAAATGTATTATCTCATGTAAAAGAGGGTTGGAAAGATAATTAAAATCCCCTCTCAAATAATTAATTAAATTTTTCTGTCAATTAATTTAAAAAATCTTAAACCAGAAATTTAATTAATTTAGGGTCCTAAGTTAGATTAAATCTTTAAAGGCAAAATTTGTGGGTCCTTTTTTGAAAATGATTTTGAGTCTCAGCCAAGGGAATGATATCGAATTTTAAGAAATTTTGGACCTGGGGCCTTGGTGGTTGGTGCCTCACTGGGCTCTTGAGGTAATTAACTCAAAAATAATATTTTTGAGTTAATTAAAATTGAATTAAATGATAAATTCGTTTTTTCCCCAAATTTATAATTTCAACGCTCCTGATTAAAAGATGATTAAATCTTTTGGACGGTTGATATTATTTTGACAAGGATCATCCAAACTAGCCGTTGGAGATTTTGTCCTATAAATTTAGAGGTCTTTGTCAGTCTTGAATCATCTGATCTTAGGATCGTGCACTTTTTCTTAGAAGCTCTTGTAAATTTTTGAGGAATAAAGCATAAAGACTTTGGGGTTACAAATTTTGATGTTCCTTCTCGGATCTATGTGGTGAATTGTCTCTAAACTCTGCTACTTTGTTTTTTTCATTTTATGGTTGATGGCCTTCAAGGATTAATCTGCATACAGGTATCTTGTACAGTTTTCTGGATTCATAAAATGACATTTTGATTTTTTTCTAAAGGATCTCATGTTGTTTTCTTAAATCTCTATCGATCTAAGGTTCAGATCTAAGTGTGCAGGGAAATTTTTTTTTTTAAGTTGAGCGTCTGGGGAAGTCTTCGGTTGGACCAGCCGACTCTCAAATGACATAAATCTGAAAAGCTCATTATTTGTTAAATTTCAAGTCTATCTTACGAAATTGGTGGTTTTGCAGGGTTTTCTAGGGCTTGTACCTCTCCTTAAGATTTTAAATCTCTGAAAGCTGTGCTAAAATGGATTCAAATCTGGCCATGAGGGCCTCAGATTTGTAGACTAGTTTGTAAAATTGTAAATTTCTTAAGACTGTAAGGATTTAATCGTTTCTGTGTATTTTTAGATCCGTCGGTTCCCTGCGTATCCAGGGTTCAAATCGGTGAATTTTAAGATCCTGAGGCGATCTAGCCTCCAGCGCGTATCTCGCCCTCAAATTATTAATGTGGGATCTAATCTCTGACATTGTTTCAATTCAAGGGAGCATTTTCATCTTGTGATAATATTGCTGTGGGTTTAAGATATTTTAATGCATGGTTGTGGTGTTTTTCAATTGAATATCATTGTGATCAATCGTGTTTTAATAAGCAGCAGTTAATCGTCACTTACTTGTTTATAATTGCATAATGGGATCTTGTTTGACTCCATAAGGCACTGGTCTTAAACGTGAAATCTAATTTAGATCTGTGGAATCTCGTTCATTTTATCAAGTATTTGATGTCTTAGCTGTGTCTCCTGGATTCTTCATCCTCATTTCTAATAGGGTCTACCTCCCTTAGCTTGCAAGGAGACAGCTTAAATAGAGAGATTGGGGATAAAGGTGACAACCCCCAATCTGAGCCGTTGTCGCGGTGCCTTGACAATCTGTGCGACAACATTTTTTGGCGCCGTTGCCGGGGATAGAGTTTTTCTGTCCTTGGTCTTAACGACATTTTATAATCTTCTGATCTTTCATCGCCATTCATTAGCCTGTCGCAAGGGATCGCATTTTCTGGCGTCTTTTCATCCCTTCGTATTTTCATCGTCTTATCTTTCGTCATATCACTAATCATTTCATCTTTAGCACCTGGATATTTCGGTTGGCTTCTTGTTTGGGTGGCGACTCCACTTATTCATCTTTTTACTCCCAGACAAGAATCCCCCCGTGTATCCATCTGCTATCTCTCGATTATTTCTCCTGTTTTAGAATTAGTTTCATGTTCAAGTGGCGACTCCAACTCTTTCATTTCTTACAAGAGTTCCTGCCAAGAAGTTCGCTTCTTGAGGACCTTTTGACTATTCTTGAACACGGATCTATTTCTAAAATCCTAAAAACGATATCATGGATGTTTTTGCCCCGTGTAATTTTGCTAATATTCAGGGTTATCCCCATGATGTTCCTCAAATGGATAAATTACCTTCTTTTCAAGGAAATGATGCAGTTAGTGTTAAATCTCATTTGTTTGCTTTCACTAACTGGTGGAATAGATTTGCAGTTGCAAAAAATAATTTCGAGGATGTAAAGATGAAAACTTTTGTTCTTACTTTTGGTGAGGATGTTGCTGAATGGTTTACGGAAAAACCTGATAATTCATTTGATACTTTTGAATCAATTGTAGCTGCCTTTAAGGAAAAGTATGGTGATAAAAGGGAAGATAGGCATTTGGTAAGGGAGATCAGTACCATAAAAAAGAAAGAAAATGAAACGACTGAAGAATTTAACAAGAGATTTAATGGTATCCTTAGAGAAATATCTCAAACTCATAAACCTCCTGATGGATCTCTTCTGAATTTTTACATTGATGCTTTTAATTCTGATACTTCATATGAGTTAAGGCGGGCTAAAACTGCAAATTATAAGGCTTGTCAATCTTTAGCTGAGGAGATTGAAAAGGATAAGAAAGCATCTGGAATGTCCAAAACTCCAGATTTTGATAGGTCTTTGACAGATTCTAAGGGAAAAGAAATTGAAAAAGACGATGATGACCCTATGAGAAAGTTAATGCAAAAGCTTGAAAGCATGGAGCTTAATCAAGCGAAATTGATCTCTGAACATGCTAAGGAAATAAGTGTCTTACAGGCTAGGTTGGTCCAAATGGAAAGGGCTCAAACGCAGAATTCCCAACTTAGAAATAATAATGCTTTGCAGGAAAGAGGCCTATCTAATGAGCAGAGACCGACAAATCAACTCGAGTTTGCAAATCTTGTGGATGAAGCTCTGCCTTATTGTAGAGCCTGTAATGCTCTTCATGAAGAGGTTACTTGCCATGTTGTCAAAAGAATCATAGATAGTAGAATGGCAGGGTCGAGCCATCAAATTAATGTTGTTGGTAAGGACTATCACATGCATATAGAAGATCATGAAAGTCATGTTAAGGAACCAGCTCAGATGATTAAGGATGTGCAACCCAATCATACACAAATGATTCAAAACATGGAAGCTAACCAAATCAATCTTCAAAATAAGATAACTTCCATGGAAGCAAGTCATGCACAGGAAATAAATGTCATGGAAAACAGGTTAAAGATAATGGAAGTTAATCATTCTAATCAAATGTCCATTATACAGAATCATATGATTGCAATGGAATCAAGACACACCCAGGAAATGACTGCCATGAAGGAAAATCACTTGTTGGAAATAAAAAATATGGAAGCAAATCAGACGAAACTAATAGTAAGGCATGCCAGGGAGATGAATTCCATACAGAAAAGGTTGGAAAAAATGGAAAAATTACATATACAAAAGTTTCAGCCGAAATTTGATTATGAAGATTCATCAACAGATCATAAGACTTCTTGTCTGCTAAAGCCATTCCCATCTCATCACACGGAGGATTTAACTATGGTTTAAGAGGATGCTGAGAAAGACCAAGCTTATGTGTCACCATTGACAGAGTATATCCAGAATAATATTGGTCACGCTCCAGGTTCTTCAGATATTTTGTACAAACATCTTCAAGATGAGGACAAGAAATCTACAGTGGTCTCATTGCTGACATCACAACCCACTCAGAAGAATTAAATCCCCTCTCAGTCAATTTATTAAATTTTCTGGTCAATTAATTTAAAAAATCTTAAACCAGAAATTTAATTAATTTAGGGTCCTAAGTTAGGATTAAATCTTTAAAGGCAAAATTTGTGGGTCCTTGGAAAATGATTTTGAAAGCCCGAGGCCAAGGGAATATTGAGAATTTTAAGAAATTTTGGACCTTTGGGCCTTGGTGGTTAAGTCAAAATCAAAATTTTGGGGTAATTAACTCAAAAATAATATTTTTGAGTTAATTAAAATTGAATTAAATGATAAATTCGTTTTTTTTTCCAAATTTATAATTTCAACGCTCCTGATTAAAAGATGATTAAATCTTTTGGACGATTGAGATTATTTTGACAAAGATCATCCAAACTAGCCGTTGGAGATTTTGTCCTACAAATTTAGAGGTCTTTGTCAATCTTGAATCATCCGATCTCAGGATCGTGCACTTGTTCTTAGAAGTTCTTCTAAATTTTTGAGGAATAAAGCATACAGACTTTGGGGTTACAAATTTTGATTTTCCTTCTCGGATCGATGTGGTGAATTGTCTCTAAACCCTGCTACTTTGTTTCTTGCATTTTATGGTTGATAGCCTTCATGGATTAATCTGCATATAGGTATCTTGTGTAGTTTTTTGGGTTTATAAAATAACATTATGATTTTTCTGAAAGGGTCTCATGTTGTTTTCTTAAATCTCTATCGATCTAAGGTTCAGATCTAAGTGTGCAAAGAAATATTTTTTAAGATTAAGCGTCTGGGGAAGTCTTCGGTTGGACCAACCGACTCTCAATAAACATAAATCTTAAAATCTCATTATTTGTTAAATTTCAATTCTATCTTACGAAATTGGTGGTTTTGCAGGGTTTTCTAAGGCTTGTGCCTCTCCCAAAAATCTTAATCTCTGAAAATTGTGCTAAAATGGATTTCAAATCTGACCATGAGGGTTTTAATCTGTAAACTAGTTGTAAATTTGTAATTATTTTTTTTAGGACTGTAAGAGTTTAATCGTTTCTCAGTGTGTATTTTTAGATCTTGCTGGTTCCTTGCAGATTCAGGGTTCAAATCGTAAATTTTTTTAAGATCTGAGGCAGATCTAGCCTCCAAAGGCCAGATCTGCCCTCAAATTATTACTGTGGACGAATCTGGACATTGTTTCAATTCAAGGGAGCATAAAACCTGAGCGTAAATTGAAGAAGTTTTAAATTCTAAAGTACTGGGTTTTGATCTGTTTCTAGCATCCTTTATTTGCCCGGTTTCTCTGTCTTCAACGCTTCGACGTCCATCTCCTTCATTTAATCCCTCTCTTTGCCTTCCTATCTGATCCCTCACCACTTCTCCTATCTCTGACGTCCGATTTTCATTTGAAATTTCTGCCATCGAACAGCAGCCATCCTCTCCATTGAACGTCCTTCGTTGTCCGAGCCTCTACTTCCTTGCCGTCCTGCATATTTTCTCTGCTCCTACGAATCAGTCTTCCTTCCTCTGCGTTAGCATTTTTTTTTATCTGGCATCGATCCTGCGTTCACTTGTATCAAACCTCCCGTCGATTTGCTGTCTCCCTTCTCACGCTGCCTTGTCTGCTCTCTTCCGCCCTTCGCTGCTCCCATCTCTGCAAAGAAATCATCCCTCGAGCTCCGTCCTTCTTCCGCTGTGGACGTCCACCTACACAAAGAAACGGCAAACGCATACATAATGTTGAAATTCAAAAGCCCGAGCTTTAATTTGTTTTTTTTTTTTTTGGTTTGATTCGATTCATTTGTTTTAGTTTAGAGGTTAGGCTTTTAGTTAGTTCGACTTTGATTCACGAATCCTTAGTTTTAATATCTTTGTATAGTTGAATAGCGAAATTTTTTTGGATTGGATTTCAAATTCGTTTTTTTTATTTTTGTTTTTATTTTTTATTTTTTTATTTTTTATTTTATTTTGGCATAGGTTTAGTTAGATTGCAATTTTAATTTCATTTTCGTTTAGTTTAGGTTTAATTTTATTTTGTTTTAGTTTTAGTTTAAGTTTAGTTTCAACTTAGTTTTGTTTTAATTTAATTTTAATTTGGATTTTAAATTTAGTTTAGTCTAATTTTAGCTTTAGTTTTAGATTTTAAAATTTTAATTTAATCTTAGTTTAGTTTTAACTTAGTTTTATTTTAGTTTAATTTTAATTTTAGTTTTGTTTAGATTTAACATTCTGTAAGATTAGAACTTTTATTTAGATTTAGACTCTAACTTTGTTTTTTAGTTTTAATTTAAATTTAGATTTTTAATTGGTTTCAAAAATAAATAATATTAATAAATAAAAAATTCCAAAAAATCTAGAAAATACAAAAATTAAAAAAATAAAAAAAATAAAAAAAATTCAAATTTTCTATAGTTAAATGCGCTAAAATTTTTCTATCTAAAGTTTTGACTATAGAAACATTTTCTGGATCGAAATTAATTGAAGCATCATAAATCTAGAAATATTGCAAATATTTGGCATTTTCATCTTGTGATAATATTGCTGTGGGTTTAAGATATTTTAATGCATGGTTGTGGTGTTTTTCAATTGAATATCATTGTGATCAATCGTGTTTTAATAAGTAGTAGTTAATCGTCACTTACTTGTTTATAATTGCATAATGGGATCTTGTTTGACTCCATAAGGCACTGGTCTTAAACGTGAAATCTAATTTAGATCTGTGGAATCTCGTTCATTTTATCAAGTATTTGATGTCTTAGCTGTGTCTCCTGGATTCTTCATTCTCATTTCTAATAGGGTCTACCTCCCTTAGCTTGCAAGGAGACAACTTAAATAGAGAGATTGGGGATAAAGCTGACAGCCCCCAATCTGAGTCGTTGTCGCGGTGCCTGGACAATCTGTGCGACAACAAGGCTTATAAGTTATAATGCAGTATTTTATATCAGGAAGATCACAAGCTAAGATGATGCAAATGAGAGCTTGAGTTGTGTATTTATACATGAGGTGCCCCTTCAAAAGAGGGAGACTTCCCTTCTAGTAGGGTTATAGGCCACCAAAACAAGGGCACAGAACCCAATAGGGTTAATGAGCCTACATATCAAGTTTGACTAGGCTGGCTTTAACCATGAACCTAGTATACAATAAATCAAATTGAATAGGACCTTAGCCACAATTGCAAGTATATAATGATACATATGAATGAGCCATGGCCACATTCAACATTACCACTATTAAAAATGGCTCATGAAGGACCTTGGCCCTTCTTTTAAGGTGGGCTCATTGGGAATTGGTGGATGAAGCTTGATATGCAACTACTCCCACTTCAATCCCACTTCTTCACCCCTGGGAGCATCACCCTATGCAATGAGTTCTAAGTGGACTATTCAAAAATCATGAGAAATTAGTCAGTTACAACTACCTCTCATGGAAATGGTCATAGATGAATGACTTAATGCAGTTGAATCCCCAAAATGATATCTAATACAACTACTCGTTAGATTCATGCTTGAGTCTAGTTTCATATGGTGAAGCCTTGCACTTATTAGAGATGTGGTACATGAGTTATGGTACCTTCTTCAGAGTAGGGTCAGGTATCTTGGCACTTAGGCATTTTGTTTCATTTTGGTTCATAATGTAAGAATTCTAAGCTATAATGTGATAAAGCAATGTCTAATGTCTTATTAGGTTGTTGAAGAAGCCTAAGACTCCCTCCATACATAACCTGTTTATTTTTCACTTTCCCATGGGCACTGGGATTTATGCAAAAACAAATTTATGTCCAAGAAAGACAGGTTTTGAAGGAAAGGAGAAGGAAGCTGCAGAAGCTTCCTTTCAGCTTGTCCGCATGGAAATGCAGTTTTGTTTTTTATCTGCAGCAAGCTCTTAGCTTGTTAGTTATTGATTTATTGGGCATTTATCAGGCCTTTACAGTGCAAATCTGAGAGGTAGATCCATGTGATACATTGATCAGTATTTAATATCAGTTAGTGGCTGATTTTAGAAGCATTACAAGGCAGGGTTTGCCATTGGCTTTGGAGTTTCAACTTTAATCATTTGACTTCAACATTTGGGTAACTATTCCGGCAGTGCATTGGTGCCTGTATCATAGCTATCAGGCAATGGTTTGTGAGTACCAGGGGATCTGTTTAGGAAGAAGATAAATGGAAAATTTCAGAAACACTTATTCTATCTTAGATGTACTCTTTTTCAGTTGATTTAAAATAAAAAGAGTGATCTACAAGTGCACTTATTTTCTCATGCTGCAATTTTTTCCTTTGATTTTTTCATTTATGTCAAGAGAGATTCAACCTCTGTTCATTCCCTAAATTGTGCACTCTATGGTGTTGTAATTTTTATATCCAGATGTTTGCAATAGCTTTTTCTTTGCTGCAGTTTATTTTGAGAGGAAAAACAAAAAAAAAATTACCACTGGACATTACAAAATTCCATAACAATCTAAGTAGGTGGGTAACCTCGTTACCTAAATATTCAATGTATGACCAATGAATTAATGATTGTACTTCATACAAAATGATACAATGTGGTTGAGCTACCCCTTTAGTATAGGTGTTAGAGTAGAAATAAAGTTATCCCTAACCCTAGATGCATGACCAGTAGGGTCACCCATGAACAAACCATTGGGACCACAAGTTGACTACAGGATCACTAACATGATGGATTACAAGTTGGCCACTAAAGGGTCACAACTCAAGATTACATTCCAGTAACCTCTATGGCATCAAATTTCTTTATGTAGTGATTATTGAAAGAACTTGGCATTGCAAAATACTTTGTAATAGGTGAAAAGTGGAATAATATTTCTTTCTGAGAGAAAAAGAAAAGAAATCACTAGGTCTAGGAGTCATGTAGACCATGAAATTATGCTCTATAATGATGATGAAAATAGCCTATCATTTACATGTTATTGATTGGTGTTCATCTACTTGTTTTAGTTACTGAGAATTGTGTACAATAATGTGATTGGGACTTTTGCATGCAATGTCAGCGCCTGAGCATGAATAACAGAAATTAGTCTCTTTTATGTTCAGTCAACTGTTTTAGAAGTTATTCCCTGTAACAGTTCAAGAAAATATGCTGATACTTTGATTTTTACTTTGCATGCATTTTACTTTTTTGTCATTTGGTTTTGCAAGTGAGTTATGTTGAGTTAGTGAAACGTGGCTGTTGTGCTTCCATAGGTTTCTTTCAGAAGATTCTCCTCTAGTAAGGGCATATGGGGCAATTCGTTTTAACTCTGAAATGAAGCCATCAACTGAATGGTCTGAATTTGGTTCTTTCTACTTTGTTATTCCACAGGTAAAATTGTAATTTTCTATCATTGATTAGGCTTTTTCAAGAGCGTTCTTTGTTTATAGCATTTATTCTTGTACTTGGTACTTTTCAAGTACAATTAATCCGTTCTTTTGCTTACCTAATCCTTTTGGTTGTAGTTGTAAATATATTTCATTACTCTTTTGTGAGCAGATGGAATTAGATGAGTTTGATGGCAATTCTGTTCTAGCAGCAACTATTGCATGGGATAATTCTCTTTTGTGGACCTTCAACAAAGGATTAGATACGCTTGAACTGACATTACACCAGGTATTCAAATGAGGAACTTTGCCTTTTCTTTTGATGCATTTATTTCTTTCATACCTCCATCCTTGTGCTTTATCCCTTTAGCAAAGAAATAGATTCATTTTACATTACATATGCAGAAAATATGTCTGCAATCTTTTTTCTTGAATGCATTGTGTTTATTGCACACTCTCATCATTATGCCTGATTTACTATGTTGCTAATTTGATACTATTTAGTTTCAATGTAAGGTTATTGATTCACGAGACTGCCAAATGGTTCAAAACTTGAAATGAAAAGTGAATGCTTGTAATCATGCCAGTTGATATTGTTGCTATTGTTTTTTAGGTATCTGCTCAAATGAGAACATCTGGAAACATGCTTCATTTGACCATGATAAACAAGAATAATGTTCCAGATGAGCATTCCTGGGATGCCACTGTGCATAAGGCCTTAGAACTGATAAATTCGAGCAGTGCTGAAGGCTGGAAAAAATCTCCAAAGCTTATTCGTAGCATGCCTTTTCTTGATCTGAGCAGCCTTTCTAAGGTAATTATGGTTCCATTATGTCTTGTTCAGAGCAAAATAATTATATGCTTCAAAAACTTAACATTGACCACAGAGGTTTAGTGCAGACTTGGTCCCTCAAGAGAATACTAAAGAGAGATAGATAAAATGCTTCAGACTTCAGCCAGTATTACTTCGTCCTCCCCGAGTTCAGATCCTTTATTGACTTTTGTTCTTTCACGAACAAGTGTCATGGATTTTATGTATACTACAAAGTTTGGATTAGTTCGCAGTGATGAGTTAGGACTACAGGTATACATAGATGATCTTGGATGTCATCATAGACTCTTGGCCTGTACTCGGTCTTCTGCATAGGCCTCAACCTCAAGTTTAGACTAGTCTTCTTTTACAGAGATATAATAACTCAGACTTAAATTTGTCCCTGTTGAAATGACAAATTCGATCTGTAATTAACTCAGTTCAGATCCTAGGATTAGTTCCATAGAGATGATACAGTTTTACTTCAGCTACTTGGCTCGGATTACATAGGTTTCCAGAATTCATTAGGGATTCTTATTAACACATTCAGATTATGCCACAAGCTCAAATTAAGCCTTATCGAGATCATCATCAAGGAGCAATATCATAACAATACCATAGAGATGTAATTCGGACTTGTTCCATGTTAAAATATAATCCACAGAAGTTTGGACAAGTATAAAGACTTCTGCCATAAATGGCTTTCACAGGTTCAGACCCTTGTCACAAATGATCTCTTACAGGTTCAGACTTCCACAGATGACTTCCATAGGTTCGGACCTCGGTCTTCCTTGCACAGGTAATGTATTACAGAATTCAGATCTTTATCATATAAACGAATCAGATAACTATATGGTGTGAAAATTTCTGAATGTTACTTATACAGAAATTTACTGTTAGATCTGGTTATGCTTCTCCTACTTAATTAAGTTATTAATACTGAAACTTCAGATTAAAATCAAAGCGAACACATAAGGGACTTTCACCGATTCAGATCTATAACAGAAAAGTACATGCACACATAGACAAAGTGACACAAGGATTTTCTGAACTATAATCCCCAGAAAAACCCAATGCGGGAAAACCAGTCTTCTAGCTGCTGGAGGGTTTTATTATTAAGAATTTTTTGAACACAGCAAATCTGGGCACCACACTTGGTAAACCCGACAAAGAAAATATAGATCTGCATCTAACCTATTGTTCTGAAGCTAAAATATTGACTGATCTACACCCTCAAATGGGATTTATAGGACTCAGCCAGATCTTGGCCCTAGAAACCCCAGCGCTGCCCCTGAAGCCTCTGCAGCCTCTGCGTCCCTCTGCACTGGCCTGGAGAAGGTTGCGTAACCCCAGAATGGGTGACGCAAACCCTACACTGCCCTTGAGGGACTCTGCGTAACCCCAGAGGGTCTCCTGCTGCCCAACACTGCCCCGGGAGAGACTGCGTAGCTGTAGCTGCCCCTGCGTTGCGCAGCTGCTGCCCTCTCTGCTACTGCCGCCCTTGCTTCTCTGCGCTGCCTCTGGAAGTTGCTCTCTACCTCTTGCTGATTCTAGGCACTAGGATCATATCATCCAATTTGCCTAAACTCTCTTCTCTGCTGCTGAAACACTTTTGGATATTCTTAGCAAACCACGCCCTAGAATTCCAGCTTAGCTTCAGTGCTCTTCCTCTGTGTGTCTGGACTCTGTGCAAATGACCCCAAGCCTTTCCTTTATACTTTTCTCATTGGAAAACCAACGGCCATGATCATATCTTGAATCAATGGCTAAAATTAAAAGAAAGCTTGATCTGTGTGACTTAAGACAATTTCATCACATGTTTAATTTAATTAACTTTAATCTTTTAATTTTCCTAAGTTAGACTTAGGGTCCTTAATTAAAAAGATTAATTAATTAAATATCTCCCAAACCAGGTGAAATTTCCCAAATCCCTTTCTGGGTCTTGTAGATCAGGTGTACCCTAGTCCCTCCACAAATTTTCAGGGCTAGAGCACATCCAATGCTACCCAAATACAAAAAATCTCAACACTCCCTCTTAGCATGGAGTGTGCTCTAGTAATACATCACACCATGTATCACAAGATCTTGGCACTAGTTTCTGTGCTGTTGATGCTTGTCCTACTACCCTTCATCACTGCACTGTTGCTGCTATTCTGTACTGCTGCCTATGACGTTGCCACCGCCACTGCCACATCTATACTGCAGCTCCCTCTTAATCTGCTGCATTCGTGCTACCCATAGCACTGCCACTGCTAACTGCTGCACTGGAACTTCAGTTGTTGAGAGAAACAACTAAATCTCCTGCCCAATCTTTGACAGACAAGTCAGTTGGGTTGCAACCTCATCACTGAAGCTCCATCGACTACTGATCTGTGTTGTCATCTGGAGGATGATGCACAGCGACAACTCTGCACTACATAAGCAGATTCCCTTTGCACTGCTGAAGTCACATCAGCCCCTTGTGCTGAAATCTCTCACGCTGCTGCTGTGCTGCGTTGTCCTCCTGAAGCCTCCACGCTGCTGCAACTCTGCTTTGCGCTGCTGAAGTCACATCAGCCTCTGCGTTGCAGCTTCCATGCTGCTGCTGCATCTGCACTGTGTTGCTCCTTCTAGCCTTCAGATCTGCCTCTGCTTCGTTTGTGATCTTTGCACCAACTGCTCCACTTGTCCCGCTACTGTCTTAAGGCTCCCGTAGCTCGGATGTGATCCAAGAGATGAGCTGCTCAAGGATCCCGTCTTTTTTCTCTGTAGCTGCTCTACAAATCCACGTAGCCCCACTTTCGTGGTTCATTGGCGCTCATGGTTGCACCGTCTTCTGACCCGTCATCTGCCACAACAGCCTTGGAAGAAGAAGCTTCCTTGTGCTTTTTCTTCTGAGGACAATTGCTAGCGAAATGTCCTAGTTCGCTACACTGGAAGCACTTGATCTTTGATAGTTCCTGCTTCTTCTTCCCTTGCTGCCTCTTTGATGCCAAGGCTACATCCTCTTCATCTTCCTTCTTCACCTTACTTGATCCCGTGTTGTATTGCTTCTTGGTGAATTTGCGGAGTTCTTCTTGACGCATCATTGCCCACAAGTTTTCCTAGTCGGGAAGGTCCGCTTTGCCCAAGATACTTTGGACAAAGGTTTCCCACTCATCTGTGATCGCATTGAGAGCAGTCCTGACCATCACATCATCCTCCACCTTTGCATCCATGGCAGTCAACTGGTCTCTGATCGACTGTAATCTGAAGATAAAATGTTCCATGTCTTCCCCCTTGGTCATCATGAGTGACTGCATCTGTGTCTCCAGAAGCATCTTCCATTGGACAAATTTCCCTTCATATAGGGATGTTAAGGCCTTCCACATCTCGTTAATTGTTTTCTTCTCAAATCTCAGTTATGTGTGGGAAAATATGGTCCTTAACTCCATCCATTATCAGCAGCTTGGTTTGTGTCGCAGCTTCATTATGCTTCTTCAGGAGATCTGCATCGGTCGGTGTTGCCAGGACTTGTTCAGCATGGTCTCTTAGACAATATGCCTCTAGCACTATTAGGATTCTAGCCTTCCAAACTGAAAATTTGGATAGGCCATCCAATCTATCCTGATCACACAGTCCTTGAGGTGCCATCTGCTCAGAAATCTGTCAGAGCTCCTCCTCTCTGTGATAGAGATTTGAATCTAAGGTCCTTGGCGAAACAGGCACCTTCTTCTCCCTCTGACAACTGATTTCCTCTCTTGGAAATGTACCAAATCAATCAATGATTCATCTCTCTTCGATCCTCCGATCGATCTGCAAGTTTCTTTGGCTAGAAACCCTCTGAGAAGTTGATCTCCTCCCGCTCTTTGTCACTAGTGCTTAGGCTAAATTCTGAAAACTTCAGAAATTTAAACCCCACCAGCACCTTTGGAAGTTTTGCAGCTTTGCTTCCGGCACTTCTGGATCACTTTAGCTTCAGATCTGCATCACCTTGGTTGGCTTCAGACAATCCCAGCACTGCCTTTGCACAGTAAGTACGTGAGCCTGCGTGGAGAGTGTAAGAGTGCATCACCCTGCCCTCTGCGTGACTCTGCTCCTTATGAAACTGCGTTGTCCATTCAGATCTGGCCTTTTGCTGCTGCTGCTACTTTCTGCAGCAAGATCCTTCAGTCTTTTGATGGTGACTCTGCTAGATCTGCAATCGCTCTGATACCATATGAAAATTTATGAACGTTACTTATACAAAAATATACTATTAGATCTGGTTATGCTTCTCCTAGTTAATTAAGTTATTAATACTGAAACTTTAGATTAACATTGAAGCAAACACATAATAGACTTTCACCGATTCAGATCTAAAACAGAAAAGTAAATGCACACATAGATAAAGTGACACAAGGATTTTTTGGACAATAGTCCCTAGAAAAACCCAATGCGGGAAAACCAATCTTTTGGCTGTTGGAGGGTATAATTATTAAGAGTTTTCTGAATACAGCAAATCTTGGCACCACACTTGGTAAACCCGACAGAGAAAATATAGATCTACAGCTAACCTATTGTTCTGAAGCCAAATATTGACTAATCCACACCCTCAAACGGGATTTACAGGACTCAGTGAGATCTTGGCCCTAGAAACCCCAGCGCTGCTCTTGAAGCCTCTGCATCAGCCTCTGCGTCCCTCTGCGCCGACCTGGAGAGGGCTGCGTGTAATATTCCCTTTTTTGGTGTCACCTATGACAGGGTTAGGATGGACTTCAAAGATAGGAGCAGATAGGTCACAGGTACAGGTTGGTGTCATCAACAGGCCCAACGGCTTTTTGGAGGAGTTTTGAGGAGTTTCTATGAGGTCGGGTGGCATTCGCTTGATATATTCCATCATCTGAGCAGTTTGCCTTTCGTTCCTGTGCATTCCGACAACTTTCAGAAAATCGAGTTATTTTTGGGCTTAACTCAGTTAATTACACTCAAGGTGGAATTCCGGGGGGAATACAAGATAGAACACCTTAGTTTAATAGCTCATTGGAACCAGGGCGAGGATAATTACATGATGGGACGGTTGGACATGAGTTTCAGTGACCTGAGGAGACATGGTAGCCGATTTACTCTTTCCTGCATTAAAAAAGAATATTTTAATAAGAGGGAAAAGTGCTCCATGAATAAAATAATAATAAAATAAGGCTATAGAAGAATCCAGGATATCTATAAAAGAAAAGGAGGAGGCCATTGAGGGATATCTTTGAATCAGGTCATTTTCTTGTGTGAGAGGTTTGAGAACTTGGTTCTCTACTCCATTGGTAGCCCCTAAACGGAAACACTTGGGTGATTTGTGAGTGTTGGACGAAAACCCAACTCTCTTGAGGAGATTTCATTCAGAATTTTCGCAGAGCTTCAGGGATTGGGGTGAGGATCATTTAGATCTTCAACTTGTGCTTCATTGTTTTTCAGTTGATTAAGCGACAGTTGTTGCCGGACGGAGAGTACGGCTATTTTGATTTTGGAGGGCCGATTTTAGTATCAGAGCATATTAGATAATCTCTCTCAGATACTTCAGCCATATTATTATGTACAATCTTTCTGCTATTTCATATAATAAAATCTGAGATCGTTTCTACTCGACATGTTATTGCATATGTTTGCTTTATCTTATTTTACATGGCAATATTTTGTTAAATAAAAGTGGATTTTACGGCAAAATGTTAGGTTAAGTTATTTTCTGCAAAATTGGTAAAATATCCCATTTGGGGATATTACAGTGGTATCAGAGCCTCAATCTTGGCTCAGCCTGCGGGTTTCAGTTTCCAATTGCAGAGATTATTGAAGTGAATATTGAAGGCTTTTGTCGAAGGAATTGAAAACGCAGTCCCTACGGCAAAATGAAAATTTGTTTCAATCTAAGTAATCGACAAAATTGATGGCACTAATGTTGCCTTCATAATATCTGTGTGACAAATCTAAAGCCCAATTTGATGGAGGTCGTGAATATAAGCTTGCTGCATTTTATTTGCATGGCGGGGAGTTCCGTCAAAATATTTTGTGAAGGCCGAATTGATTAATTCCGCCGAGTTCTGTAACCCTAAAAACCAAGTATTTCTCATATTATTTGCTCCAGGAGAGCCAAAATATATTTCGATGTAGGTGGGCCCATATTAATTTCTCCAGGCAGAAAGATATGTAGAGAGACCGGGTGATCTCTCTTCGGTCAAGTGGAGTCACGCTGAAGCAAGGGAGGCCGAAGATCGTAATTGCGCCAATCACATTAATACAATCCAATGGAGGTCCAGACATAACACCAACCCAAGGGAATGTGTCGGCTCTATCCAGCTGAACAATTTGCACGTGGTTGAAGCCAAGTACGTGCCACAATGGCAATATACTCGCAGGGTCATCTCGCGTAACAGAGGTAGACACGTCATATTGACACCGGTCTCCGTATTCTTTGGGGCATGATTGACCGCAAAGGCTGTGTGTATTTGCGGAGGGATGATTTTGTCTTCTTGAGGCCGAATTTCATTTCCTTGTCCGAATCCTTGGGGGTCGAATTAATTCAGCGACTAGGGCTGAACCATTTGTGCCTTATCAGTGGAAATTTACCAATAGCAGGGATTTTATTTCCACATAGAAGCGGGTCCTTGACGAATATTGCAGGCCTCAATTGAGTGGGCCACTGGTTATAACTAAGCGAATTTGTGAAAATGGCAGTGGGAAATGGAGCTATTGCTGGAAGGGGCATGACCACGATTTCCTGTGTGAACAAGTCCCATTGTTGATGATTGAGTGCCAATAAATGGAGAGGTTGAGTTTCCACCTATGTTCATGACTTTGATTTCTGAAGGATGCAATGAGGATGAGACCACACTTGGACATAGCCTGATTCTTGGAAAACGTGCCATATCTGAGATAATTTAAACGTGTTTTGCTGCTATATAAAGGACTTCTTGACATGCTGGGCCTGAATCTCATTTTTTTGGGCTCTACATTTCACAACCAAGTGAAGAACGTTGCTATCAATGAACTAATACTTGTCTTTGGGTATACCTCTGTGGCTGCCAATAATAACCAGAAATTATAGTGAAATCGAGGAAAATTCCCTCTCATTGCTGCGCGAGTATCCCAACATCTAGACAAGTTTTTCTGAAGGGCCACATTTGTATTTGGAAGGCCGAATCATTTGTGCTTGGTCATAAAGTCCTTGTGGGCCGAGTTCAGAGCTAGATACATGACGACAACGCTATTTCTGTGGATAGAATAACCAGAATCACTCTTTGCATATGAAAATTCGTTGAAGCACATTTGAAGGGCCCGTATAAGCCATTTTCCTTGTAAATGGACAATGTTGAAGCTCCTTTTGTGTGTGTGCGTATCCCTGCATTCTCAGAACAATCAAGAACAAGCGTAGCTTGCTGGAGAACAACTGTACTCATATTTTAATAGCCAAAATTAAGTGTGGAAGGAGGGACGTATATGTCCTATAGTTGAAGCCACTTTGGGAGGGTGAGAGAGTCAACTGGCACTGTTATACAAGGCAGAAATTCACAACCAAGCAGAAAGAATCAACTATTCTTGATACCCAGTGTCGGGGCAGAGTGTAGTGGCAACATAAGGATATATATTCCAGTGGAGCGAAAGGACATCGTCACCTGAGCATATCATCACTGTAGCAGATAGCAGAAACTAGTGGAATAAAGGGGGTTACTCTCTGAAAGTCATCCTTGCTGGATATATGAAGGTTGGGCGTTAAATTCAAGGCATTCTCAATACTCAAATCAAGTTTTTCTAATCTATAGCTATGATACATTTCTCATTATAAAATTCGCATCTCTGATTGTTAATATTATCACCAATATCAGATAGTTTATGTTATTATTATAATTAAATCCAAACTTCACCTACAGCAATGAGGAATGTCAAGTATTTGACAAATTCTCAGTGAATGACATACACTCAAAACTTAGAAAAATAGTGACCACAACATTGGGCTAAACCATGAGAAATTCACAGAACTCCTGAATAAATTGAATAAATTGAACCATGCAAAAGACTAAAATAACTAAACAAAACAACAAATCTCTTTCAAGAGGGATCTATGCCATTCTTCAAAGAGAACAGTCACGAGATGTGTAGAAGGGTCAGGAGATAGGCCACAAATTATTTGCACTTGGAACAGATTTGAAACATATGAAAATGACATGGAGAGTTCTTTCCAAACTTGATGAACTTGTTCCAAAATAAGCCAGTTAGAAGGGAAGACACTGATTTGGGCTCTAAAATCTGCTATGCTTGCTCTTATACAACCCAAGTTCCTAGAAGAACCATGTGAAGGGTTCAGACTTTCGGTTGCATCATGCCTCAGTAACATTATGAGGTTGACTGCACCTGTAGCTCCGTTTAATGATGATGTCATGAGGGAATTTTTCAAGTTAGTAGTGGGGACTTTTAAGGACTTGGACAATAGCGCAGGCTCCACCTTTGAGAAGAAGCTTGAGGTTTTAGGAAGTATGGCCACATTTAGAACGTATGACATCATGTTTGATCTTGAGTGTGATGACTTGATTCTGCAGATGTTCCAATGCTTCTTCAACATTAGGAGACATCATCCTGACACCATCATAGCATACATGCAGTCCATCCTGTCATCATGTATGAGAGACCGTGAGGCCATTTGCCGGAAGTTGCAGACGAGGTTGTTGAGCGTTTGGAGGAGAGAGCAGTTGGTCTCACCTGTTGCTTATGAGCTAGCCCAAGGGCTAGTTGAGCAGAATATTAGGCTATTCAGGAGATAGTTGACCAGGGAGGAGTTGCTCTAGTTTGGTCGATCAAGCAACAGAAATGAGCTGAGGAGGAAGGGACTTTGCTTCATCTGCAAAGAACCTTGGGGGCCTGATCACTCATGCTTGAGTGATGCAGATGATGTGGCAGAGGTAGAACAAAAGGATATTCCTTCTGTATGCCAGGATGAGGACTCTTTTTCAGATGAGTCGATGGGATCATATGAGGATGCTTCTGGGGAGTGAGAGCAGTCATGCGGAGTTGATGATAGTAGGCTGAAGTTGTATTCCAGTGTGCAGGGTGAGCAGTCAGGGGACTCTACGGGAGATACTCAGGGTGATGAGTCACTTGTGACGATTTAGCCGGAGCAGCATATGATGGAGCATGAGTCAGCAGAGGAGGAGACTATGCACATCATGCATGATAGTCCTTTGGGGGAGAGCCAGATGGAGACTCACATTGAGTCTAGGATGGATATGCGGCTAACCTTGGGGTCGACCATTGAGGAGGAGCAGTCAGATGCACAGGCATCGAGTACGGTGACAGTAGTTGCAGATCCATATCCTCCGGAGATGTTGGAGGTTGATGAGATAGTTCTGCAAGGGGCTAGTAGACAGCCTGAGCATGACATTCATGATCAGGAGAGGGAGGAGTTGTTGGAGATGGTGGAGCATCCATCTTTGGGCAGACCTACAGATGAGGAGTAGGTAGATGCACATGCAGTCAACAGAGTTGCAGTACTTTCAGGGAGAAACACTCTCCAGGAGTACATCGATGGGGCTTGCAACATATCTCGCCCACTTTGGCCTTTTATAGAGAGAGGGGCCTTCCTTTGCAGGCAAATCTCATCAGCAGATGGGACAGAGCAGCATGAGCTGAGTATGGGTTGGCGACAACACCCCAGACATGTTTCGTATAGAGATGGCACTACATTGGATTCTCCTTCCATGATAGATTGGCAAGAGATCATGAGTTGGTACCCTATTGATGGTACAATCTTCTTTGTAGGGAGCATAGCGGAGAAAGGACCCCTAGACATGACAGGTGCTACAGCTTCCAGTTGGTAGTGGGGCACAAGTTGGCAGTTCTTCAACATTCCATCCCAACTTCAGGAGAGCAAGGTTAGCATCAAATCGAGTCCGGAGTTGGATTAGAGAGATGTGATGAGTTGGTATTCCATTGATAGAGTATCATTCTTAGTCCCGGGTACATTTCGGCAGGAGCACTTGGACGGGAGAGATGTTACATGTTCCATTGGGCCATGGATTGTGGACCGATAGTCCATCAATATTTCAGTAACACTAGCTCGACATCCGCAGATCAGCATTGACCTCGGCCTAGACCAGGGGTTGGCTTGGAGAGAGTGGTTGAGTTGGCCTTCGCTTCATGGGGTGACAGCTACAACTAGAGACAGTGCGCTGTCCGAGCCATGAGACTTGGGCGAGGATTGGCCATGGTGGTGTTGGGATTCGAGAGGATTGTTTGATGACAAGTACAGTGAGAGATCAATTTGGGATTCCGGCATTGAGGGGTCTGTTTCGGGTGACTTGACACAGGAGCATAGCAGCACCTAGGGGTTTGTATGGGATCCAGGCATTGGGTCTTAGTTGTGTTGGGCCAACTGGGTGGCCCACATGTTTGGATTGCTTGAGGGAAAGCAATCTTGGGGCAGAAGGTCTGTAATATTCCCTTTTTTGGTGTCACCTATGACAGGGTTAGGATGGACTTCCAGAGTTAGGAGCAAATAGGTTACAAGTACAAGTTGGTGTCATCAGCGGTCCAGGGGATTTTTGGAGGAGTTTTGAGGAGTTTCTATGAGGTTGGGTGGCATTCTCTTGATATATTCCATCATCTGAGCAGTTTGCCTTTCGTTCCGGTGCATTCCGACAACTTTCGGAAAACTGAGTTATTTTTAGGCTTAACTCAGTTAATTACGCTCAAGGTGGCTTTCCGGGAGGAATACATGATAGAACACCTTAGTGTAATATCTCATTGGAACCAGGACGAGGATACTTACATGATGGGATGGTTGGACATGAGTTTCAGTGACCTGAGGAGACATGGTAGTCATTTTATTCTTTCATGCATTAAAAAGGAATATTTTAATAAGAGGGAAAAGTGCTCCATGAATAAAATAATAATAAAATAAGGCTCTAGAAGGATCTAAGAGATCTATAAAAGAAAAGGAGGAGGCCATTGAGGGATATCTTTGGATCGGGTCATTTTCTTGTGTGAGAGGTTTGAGAACTTGGTTCTCTACTCCATTGGTAGCCCTAGGATGGAAACCCTCGGGTGATTTGTGAGTGTTGGGCGAAAACCCAACTCTCTTGAGGAGACTTCATTCAGAAGTTTTGCAGAGCTTTAGGGATTGGTGTGAGGATCATTCAGATCTTCAACTTGTGTTTCATTGTATTTCAGTTGATTCAGCGGTAGCTATTGCCGGTCGAAGAATGCAGCAATTCAGATTTTGGAGAGTTGATTTCAGCATCAGAGAGATTAGTTTTGGAGATCAGATCATCCCTCTCAGATAATTCAGTTATATTATCATGTACAATCTTTCTGCTATTTCATATAATAAAATCTGAGATCGTTTCTGCTCGACATGTTATTGCATATGCTTGATTTATCTTATTTTACATGCAATATTCTGTTAAATAAATGTGGATTTTACGACAAAATGTTAGGTTAAGTTATTTTCTACAAAATTGGTGAAATATCCCATTTGGGGATATTACACTGTGTAACTCTAGAATGGGTGATGCAGACCCTATGCTTCTCTTGAGGAACTCTGCGTAACCCTAGAGGGTCTCCTTGATCCGGATTTATGCAGGAACGCAACAGAATACATATATAACCATAAATACAAAGATGCAGTGGAAATAACACTTCATTTCATTAATATCAAAGAACTGAAATTTGCTTACAGATAGAATGGAAATAAACTAGCTAGGGCGCTGGTAGCTTATCTCTGAGAAGAGATGTGGCAGCTACAGGCCTCTGAACTGAGTTACAATGAAGCTTGAGGGCCTATTTATTATTTAGAAACAATGGAGAACATTAAACATCCAAAAACCTAACCCTAGGAGATGAAGCGCCAAAACTATTGGGCCCGTTTGGGTAAATTGGTGTTTCAACTTCCTGGGGATGTAACTTTGGCATACTATCTCCATTTGACGTACATGATACATCGTTAGAAAGATCTATCCGAGGACTACAACTGTTGCTGCGAATATCAATTCTGAAACGGAATCATATTTGCCGAAGGAACGATGCCCAAAAAATGTCGTTTAGGGCCTCAAAACGGCTCCGGAAGTTCAGGACCCGAAAAACTGCTAAAAATAGTAAGTTGTGCCGAAACTGAAAAACTGAAAGAGACAATGGTGGGGTCCCAAGTGGAATAGGCGGGTGGCCACCAATATCCACCTGGATCATTCCTGCTGCCCAATGCTGCCCCGGGAGAGACTGCGTAGCACTTGCAAAGCTGTAGCTGCCCCTGCGCTGTGCAACTGCTACCCTCTCTGCTGCTGCTGCCCTTGATTCTCTACGCTGCCTCTGAAAGCTACTTTCTGCCTCTTGCTGATTCTAGGCACTGGGATCAGATCATCCCCTTTGCCTAAACTCCCCTCTCTGCAACTAAAACACTTCTGGAAATTCTTAGTAAACCACGCCCTAGAATTTCAGCTTAGCTTCAGTGATCTGCCTCTGTGTGTCTGTCCAAATAACCCCAAGCCTTTCCTTTATACTTTTCTTGTTGGGAAACCAACGGCCATGATCAGATCTTGAATCAATGGCTAAGATTAAAAGAAAGCTTGATCCGTGTGACTTAAGACCATTTCATCACATGTTTAATTTAATTAACTTTAATCTTTTAATTTTCCAAAGTTGGATTTAGGGTCCTTAATTAAAAAGATTAATGAATTAAATATCTCCCAAACTAGGTGAAATTTCCGAAATCCCTTTTTGGGTCTTGTAGATTAGGTGTACCCTAGTCCCTCCACAAATTTTCAGGGCTAGAGCACATCCAATGCTACCCGAATACACAAAATTTCAACATATGGCACAGAAACAAATCCTAAAAATTTGTCCTTCTTGAACAGATGAAGACCACAGATATAACTCGCTGAACCAAGAGACTTCTCCACCTTTTCTTTCGAACTGCTCTCCAAAACTATTTCTGATACCATCTTGAAATTCAAATACATTCTAGAATTTTTAATCATGATAATTACTTGTGACTGTTTATATATGTTTTTCCATTTAGTGTTTTCTTCATTCATTAGGTCATTAAGCAATTATACAAATACGATACACAAAAAGATGAGACTACAGAGATTAGGCCAGCGGCCAGGGGTAAACACAAAATCCTTTCCTTATAGAATCTTAGTCAACAAAAGAAATCCAATTTATAGATCAATAGATTGATTACTCAAGTGCCAAGTCAGCCCTCCAATCAATTGGCCACATGAAGTCTGCCACATGACTATCCATAAGTGGTGTCACAGGAAAAACTCGTTGATCACAGAATGTATGCCTCAGGAAAAACTCGTCATATTCTATTATATCCTGTCTTAAAACTCATCTTCTTTTTCCTCAGATCCATGTCATATCCTGCCTCATAATCTCATCTTTGTTTGCCTCAAATACCTAAATTATCCTTCCATAGAAGCTAGGAGTTGGATGCCAAAATGGTGGAGTGACAATCCCAATATATAGTTGTTTTTCCATGTGAAAGGACACAAATTTTTGGGTAGGTTGACTTGACAAATGGAGGGCCTGTTACCCATTGCCTATGGGTGACCCCTATAGGAGAAATTTTCTCCTAGATTTGTCTTCAACTGACAACCATCAACCCCTTGCAGCTACCTGATAACTATGATGTGCTACCATTCTCCACCACTTGAGCCAGTGATTGTGTGCCCTCGCTCATCTACCATGATCGTATGTTTGAAGGTGGGCCATCCAACCCTGAAGGTATGATTTTTCATTATGTAATTGGGTGTTTATGCCTGCTTTTCTTGGGCACACATGGGCATGGATTTTTCAACTGAACTCTTGTTTCCTTACCTCAATTGGGAGGGTTAATCTTGTATCCTATTCTCGTAGGATCTCGTTTATTGGTTACATAGCTTTAGGAGTGGCTCTGCATGGGAAACCCTAATTTTGGTTGCGTGTGTGAAAATTGAAATTCCAAGCTCTAGATCTGGAATCCCCACTGCAATAAGCTGAACTACTTCTCTTACTTGCAAATCTGATTTAACAAGTTATTTAAAGATTACATCTTAAAATATCGAAGTAGTTATTGAAGCAACCTTCACTCATTAAAATATTTGTGAAAACATAAATCTGAGCAGGAAAAATAACACACACACACAGGACATCGTTATTTTTGGACAAATGTCCCCAGAAAAATCCAATGCAGGAAAACTAGTGTAGCATATTTGAGGGTTTTATTATTAAGAAGCAGTTAAACTATTGAGATTTTGGGGTAGCATCGGATGTTCTCTAGCTTCCAAATTTTGTGGAGGAGTTGGAGTACATGAGATCTCCAAGACTCAGAAAGCGTTTAGAATAATTCCATCAGTTCTAAGAGTTATTCAAATAATTAATCTTTTTAATTAAGGACCCTAAGTCTAACTTAGGAAATTTAAAGATTAAAGTGAATTAAATTAAATATATGATGAGAATGAGTTAAGTGACGTGGATATAGCAGCTTCTAATCTTAGCTGTCGATTAGCGATTAGATCACAACCATTGATGTTTCAACGAGAAAAGTATAAGAGAAGGGCTTGGAGTGAGTTGGAGAACACACAACAACGTATGTGGCAAAAATAGTATAGCGAAATCCCAACAACAACGTATGTGGCAAAAATAGAAAGAAAGAATAACATTAAATTGCACTTACATGTATTAAGAGTATAAAAACTTTGCCAATCAAGAAGCTCCAAGACAAGGGAAAATGATCAAAACATCAAAATTCATTCCATGCTCCAAAAAATCATCCTCTAAGAAGGATAGCGAAGTTCTCTAAAGAGATACAAGTCCAATCCAAGTGATGATGCTAAAATGAAATCACATCACTTGTATTTATACACTTATAATGAGTCTGATTTAGCTAATTAGGCCTAATTTAGCCCCTAGAATAAAATAATGTACAATATAACTAACTTTTGGTGACGAGCCCACCAAACTAGTTCATAAACAAAAGAATAAGCCTCTCAAGATGTTGAATGATCAATAATACATGTCGTTGGGCCTTAAAGGAGGTCTGATGAAGTCCATAGGTGCCATATTGTGAAATAGGACTCCCAAGGGGCCCCTTGTCTCCAAACCAAGGTTTAGGGTCCCCAAACCTCATGGGCAGCGAATTTTTATATAATATATATATCTTTATATTCTGATTCATATGTGTCAACAAAAGCATATAGAATGATGAATTAGATATAAAAAACATAAAAACATAGATTGAACCATATAACGTCAATCATCTCGAAGTTATAATCTTCATCAACCACATCCACAAGTTAGTAACATACAACATATTGAGTCTCATGATTCATCATCAATCTTAAAGTTTCAAGCTTTCAAAATTCAATATATAACATTTATCATCATTGATCACCAAAGTTGTATTTGTAAGCTAAGTGTAACCATTACAACAAAGAGTATCTAACATGAAATGAAGTGTTATAAAATGAAATGAAATGAAACAACTTTCAACTTTCACGAAGCATCATATTCATAATTCATTACCAAAGAGTTATAATTGCCAACTTCAAACTTAAATTGTGATATATTGTTTACAAAAAAAATCATAATAAATAGGAAAGAGTCAACCATTATAAAAACTACTAGAAACTAGAAAAGACAAGTAAATCTATTATCTATTGCTAATGCTTGGGCCTCTTGCTGCCACGAGAAATGTCTAATTTTTTATTCTTGTTGGAAAATCGGGATCTTTGTCATTAATATCACCCTCTAAGCATTAATATCTAGAGGTATCTTTGTCATTACCTCTAGATTTGTATAGGGATCTTTGTCATTAATATCACCCTCTAAGCATTAACATAAGATAGAAAAAACATAGCATGTCAAGTCAAGATTTTGTTTGAGTGATGGGTACATTTTTAGTAGGGTCATGATAGAGGAGTTTGACAACCAATGTCACTAACATCAAGGTACATAGAGGGATTGGTGCTCTTGATTAAATATGAATTCCATACCCTAATACATGACAAAATCCAATGGAAACATTGCAATCCCCCCAATCCCGAAATCCTGAAAAACTAATAAGTCTGCTGGATTTTGAATGAGATCTAAAATTCTACTTTCTCCATATGAAATGCGATGAGGTCGGAACCACTCTCAAACATCCTGAGTCATTTCATGGTAATGTTAAAAATTTAAGTAAAAGGATGAAAATGAAGATTAAAGAGAATGTCACTTTTATTTTAAATAAAATTGCAAAAAAGGCTAGGGAGTGAAAATTTAATTCCCAAGGTTGCTCCCGAAATTCGGTCCCTGCGGAGCAATTTCGGGAGGGCGCTTCGACAGCAGGTTCGAGGGTGGGGGGCAGCCGCTTCCTTGCAACCTTGCCCCAAACAGATCTAAGATGCCTGTATACCATCTACAAGGGCTCGAATGATGCTGTAAGTGATGCCACATCGTCATACAGGTCTTGGGTCATCTGCCAAGTGCATAATGTTGTTGTGGGGCTGGCTAGGCATGGTGAACCAAGGGCATCTTCCTCATCCAATGGGTGAACCATGAGCAATCTTTGAATGATTATGGGGATCCATGGAATACCGTTTGTTGTTGTAGAGGCCCATGGCTCTCTACACACACCCTACATGTGCCAATGTAGCCCTCTTGAGGGTTAGGACCCTATATAGGGGGACCAAACCCAAAATGGAGATGATTTGCAATCCTGCATAAGATCCAATGCATCCTCTCGCCTTCCAGCATAACAAGTCATTAAAGAAATCAAGTTAAAGAGTTTACAAACCATGGACAACAAGTGGGCACTTCATATTGTGAAAATTTCATTTATTGCAGCAATTGGAAAATATTCTTCTAACTGAAAATTTAATTATGCAGTTTACTTGCTACGACAAGCAACGAATAAAATCAAAATTGCAATTTTCACAATAAAATTACTGCGAAAAATAAAATACTAGAAACTGAGAAATTCTAGCACACACACAATAATATTAACACAATTATTTTTGGACAATTGTTCTCGAAAAAACCCAACTTGGGAAAACTGATGCTGCAGATGAGGGTTTTCTTATTAGTCTTCAATAAATGAACTTCTTTGCTGACTCTTCCACTAGTGGTGGGAGGTTCAAGCAACTCCTCCTCTTGTCCCTACTGCTCTGCCTGCTGAGAACTCCTTAGATCTCCTACTGTTGAGAAAATACTGGTACTAGTCACTGTACTCGATCCGTGTGATTGTCCTCCTGTTGGTCCCATTGGTTGCCCTTGCTGCTGGACTAATGAAACTTCTGCTGACTAATTTTGATCTTCAGCGGGCATCTCTCGATATCTCCGAAAAGCTTGGTCCTCCGTGAAATTTATGTCTCGTCTCACTACAATCTTCCTACTGCTAGGAATGTAGATCCTGTATGCCTTTGAGGTCTCGCTATACTCGACGAGAATCCCCTTCACTGCAGTCTGATCCAATTTTCTACGTTTTTCATCTGTCACGTGGTAGTAAGCCACACTCCCAAAAATCCTCAAGTGACTTACTTCAGGATTCTTCCTCGTGAAGACTCCTTCTGGCATTTTCTTCCCCAATGCTCTATGAGGAGTTCTGTTTTGAATATACACTGTCGTGTTACATGCCTCTGCCCATAAAAATTTGGGCAAATCTTGATCATACGACATGGCCTTTGCATCCCCAACTATAGTTCTGTTTTTCCGCTATGCTATCCCATTCTGCCGAGGGTTATATGGAGTTTTCCATTCTCTTTTGATGCCTTCCTTCGCGAAAAAATTTGTGAAGTCCTTATCAATGTATTCTCCACCATTATCTGAGTGAAGTACCTTGATCTTCTTCCCTGTCGCATTCTCTACGAGAGCTTTAAACTCTTTGAACCAATCAAAGACCTCATCTTTGGTCTTTAAAAAATAGATCAATGTCTTTCTGGAATGGTCATCAATAAGGGTGACGAAGTATTTGCCACCACTAAGAGCTCTAGTGGACATCAGGGCACAAATATTTGAATGTATAAGTCCTAACACTCCATCTGCTCTGCTGTCACTTCTAGGGAATACTACCTTTGCATGCTTCCCAAGTACACATCCTCTGAACACATCGTTGTGCTCCATACTAAGATCTGGGACCCCTGTTACAGTTTCTCTGAGCGTGTTGAGTGCTCCATGGTGTAGATGTCCCATTCTCCTATGCCATAACTCATTCAACTCCTTCCCACTATTACTGTCACTTCCTATTAGTGCCATTGGAGAGTCGAGTTGCAACCTATATAACCTGTTGCTTTGAGCTCCAATTTTATTCATCTTCCTCCTGTTAGAAAATCGAAAAGGCAGAAAGATTTTCTTATTATTGATAATTACTTGTGATGTTTCTTATTATTATGATTCTTTATATCTTCTTTCTTTTAGTTCATTAAGCAATTACCAAAGCGGCAACACATCAAACAATGGACACCAGATGTAGGCACATGCCAGGGCAAAACCCCCCTCGAGGGGAATATCGGAACTGAGAAATAAATAAATATCGGAATTGAGAAACAACACACACACACAAAATAGATGACACCAATTTTTTTGGAGAATAGTCCTTGGAAAACCCCAATGTGGGGAAAATTAATCTACATATGAGGGTTTATATTATTATTAATTATTTAGCAAAATTGAGAAATACAACAATTGCTTGCCTCTCATTGGGAAAGCTCTCGCATACAATTTTCTCCACTAGCAAATCAATAAGGAAACACAAGTTTCCTTTGCTACCCCATTATGCTGAGGGTTATATGGAGTTGTCCATTCTCTTTTGATGCCCTCCTTCGTGAAAAAATCTGTGAAGTCGTTATCAATGTATTCTCCACCATTATCTGAGCAAAGTACCTTGATCTTCTTCCTTGTCGCATTCTCTATGAGAGCTTTAAACTCTTTGAACCGATCAAAGACCTCATCTTTGGTCTTTAAGAAATAGATCAAGGTCTTTCTGGAATGGTCGTCAATAAAGGTGACGAAGTATTTGTCACCACTAAGAGCTCTAGTGGACATCAGGCCACAAATCTCTGAATGTATAAGTCCTACCATTCCATCTGCTCTGTTTTCACTTCTAGGGAATACTACCTTCTCATACTTCCCAAGTGCGCATCCTCTGCACACATCGCCGTGCTCCATACTAAGATCTGGAATCCCTGTTACAGTTTCTCTGAGCATCTTGAGTGCTCCATGGTGTAGATGTCCCATTCTGAATCTTTACACTTTATGCAGAAATTATTTACTGCTAATCTGGTTATGCTCCTCCTACTTAGACAAGTTATTAACTGAATAAACTCAAGTTAAAATCGAAGCAAAACACATAAATGATCTCCACCAATCCAGATCTAGAACAAGTACATGCACACATAGACAAAGTGACATAGTTATTTCTGGACAAATAGTCCTCGGAAAAACCTAATGCGGGAAAACTGGTCTTCTGGTTGCTAGAGGGTTTTATTATTAAGAATTTTCTAAATACAACAAGCCTGGGTTCCAGATCTGGAAAACCCAACAGAGAAATAATAGATGTACAGCTCACTGGCTGATCTAGGGCCAAAATAATGACTGATCCACCCCCTCAAACGGGATTTACAGAACTCAGCCAAAATTAGGGCCTAGAAACCCCAGCGCTGCCCCTGAAGCCTCTGCGTCAGCCTCTAAAGCCCCTCTGACCCTTAGCGCTGCTCCAGAAATGGCTGCGTTACCCTAGACTGGGTGACACAGTCCCTACGCTGCCCCTTAGGGTCTCTGCGTAACCCTTGAGGGTTTCCTGCAGCAATTTACGCTGTCCTTGAGGGACTGCGCAACCCCTGTGTAACACAAGTTGCTACCCTCCCGCTGCTGCCATCTTGATTCTCTGCGCTACCTTTTGCTGATTCTAGACCCTGGGATCAGATCATCCCCTTGGCCTAAATTCCCCTCTCTGCAGCTGAAACACCTGAGAATTCTTAGCAAACCTGCCCTAGAATCTCAGCTTAGCTTCAGTGCTATGCTTCTGTGTGTCTTTGCAAATGACCCCAAGCCTTTCCTTTATACTTTTCTCGTTGGAAAACCAACGTCCATGATCAAATCTTGAATCAATGGCTGAGATTAAAAGAAAGCTTGATCCATGTGACTTAAGACAATTTCATCACATGTTTGATTAAAGTCACTTTAATTATTTAATTTCCCAAATCCTTTTCTGGGTCTTGTAGATCATGTGTACTCTAGTCCCTCCACAAAATTTGGGAGCTAGAGCACAACTGATGCTACCCCAAATACAAAAAATCTCAACACTCCCTCTTAGCATCAAGGGTGTGCTCTAGCAATACATCACACTATGCATTACATGATTTTGGGAACTGGTTCTGTGCTGCTGATGCTTGGCTTGCTGCCACTCAACTCTGCACTGCTGCTGCCACTCAACTTTGCACTGCTGCTGCCCATGATTCTACCACTGCCACTGCAACCTCTGTACTGCAGCTCCCTCTCAATATGCTGCATCTGTGTTGCTCATAACACTGCCACTGCTGATCTGCTGCATTGCAACTTCAGTTGTTGAGAGAAACCACTGAATCTCCTCCCCAATCTTTGATAGACAAGTTAGATGGGCTGCATCATCATCACTGAAGCTCCATAGGCTACAGATCTGTGTTGGCATCTAAAGGATGATGCATAGCTACAGCTCTGCACTGCGTAAACAGACTCCCTCTGCACTACTAAAGTCACATCAGCCGCTTGTGCTGGAGTCTCTTATGCTGCTGCTGCATTGCGCTATCCCTCTGAAGTCCTCTGCGCTGATGCAGCTCTGTACTACATAAGTAGCTTTGCTCTACACTGTTGAAGTCACATCAGCCTATGCGTTGTTGCTGCTGCTGCTGCTCTGCGCTGCTCCTCCCAATCTTTAGATCTGCCTCTGCTTCATCTGTGATCTATGCACCCACTGCTCCACTTGTCCCGCTACTGTCTTAAGGCTGCCGTAGCTCGCATGTGATCCAAGAGATGAACTGCTCAAGGATCCCGCCTTACTTCTATGTAGCTCCTCTACATATCCATGTCACCCCACTTTTGTGGTTCATGATCGCTCGTGGTTGCATCATCTTTTGACCCATCATCTGCCACAACAGCTTTGGAAGAAGAGGCTTCCTTGTCCTTTTTCTTCTGAGGACAATTGCTGGCAAAATATCCCATTTCACCACACTGGAAGCACTTGATCTTTGAGAGATCCTTCTTCTTCTTTGGCTACCTCTTTAATGCCAAGGCTGCATCTTCCTCATCTTCCTTCTTCACTTTGCTTGATCCAGAGCTATATTGCTTCTTGGTGAATCTATGGAGTTCTTCTTGACGCAGAACTGACCACATGCTGTCCCAATCTGGGAGGTCTGCTCTACCCAAGATACTTTGGACAAAGGTTTCCCAGTCATCCATGACTACATTGAGGGTAGTCCTAACCATCACATCGTCTTCCACCTTAGCACTAATTGCAGTCAACTGATCTCTGATCAACTGCAGTCTGAAGAGGAAATGCTCCATGTCTTCTCTATTGGCCATCATGAATGACCTCATTTGTGTTTCCAACAACATCTTCCTTTGGACAGATTTTCCCTCATATAGGGAGATCAAGGCCTTCCACATCTCATTAGCTGTCTTCTTCTTAGCTAAGTGTGGTACAATATGGTCCTTGATTCCATCCATAATTAACCGCTTGGCATGCCCAGCAACCTCCTTATGCTTCTGAAGGAGATTTGGATCTGTCGGTGACGCTCGAGTTTGCTCTGCATGGTCTCTAAGATTGTATGCCTCAAGGACTATTAGGATCCTTGCCTTCCAAACTGAAAAGTTTGAGAGGCCATCCAACCTGTCCTGATCACGCAACCCAAGAGGAGCCATCTGCTCATAATGTGTCGGAGCTTCCTTTTCTCTTTGCTAGAGAAATGGATCTAAGGCCCTTGGTGAAACAAGAACTTTCTGCTCCCTCTGACAACTGATTTCCCTCCTTGGAAATCTGCCAAATCAACTATGATTCAGCTCTCTTTGATCCTCTGATCAAACTGCAAGTTTCTTTGGCTAGAAACTCTCTGAGAAGCTGATCTCCTCCTTCTCTTTGTCACTTGTGCTTAGGCTAAAAATCTAAAAACTTCAGAAATTTAACCCCACTAGCACCTTCTGAATTTCTGTAGCTTTTCTTTAGTCTTTTCTGGATCTAACAGATTCAAATCTGCATCACAATGGAAGGCTTCAGACTAATCCAACATTGTTTCTGAGCAGCCTCTGTGTATTAATTGCGTGGGCTTGCTAGAAGACAATGTTAGACTGCGTCACCCTTCCCTCTGTGTAAATCTGCTTTGAAAATTGCGTTGTCCCTTTAGATCTGCGTTTCTACTGCTTTTCCAGCTGCTTCCGGCAGCTAGAACCTTCAGTCTCTTGTTGGTGACCTTACTAGATCTGCAATTGCTCTGGTACCATGTGGAAATTTCTGAATCTTTACACTTTATGCAGAAATTATTTACTGTTAATCTGGTTATGCTCCTCCTACTTAGACAAGTTGTTAACTGAATAAATTCAAGTTAAAATCGAAGCAAAGCACATAACAGATCTCCACCAATTCAAATCTAGAACAAGTTCATGCACACACAGACAAAGTAACAGTTATTTCTAGACAAATAGTCCCCAGAAAAACCCAATGCGAGGAAACCGGTCTTCTGGCTGCTGGAGGGTTTTATTATTAAGAATTTTTTGAATCCAACAAGCCTGGGTTCCAGATCTGGAAAACCCGACAGAGAAATAATAGATCTACAACTCACTTGCTGATCTAGGACCAAAATAATCACTGATCCACACCCTTAAACGGGATTTACAGAACTCAGCCAAAATTAGGGCCTAGAAACCCCAACGCTTCCCCTGAAGCCTCTGTGTCAGCCTCTGACCCTCAGTGTTGCTCTGGAAAGGGCTGCGTTACCCCAGACTGGGTGACGCAGTTGCTACACTGCCCCTTAGGGTCTCTGCGTAACCCTTGAGGGTTTCCTGCAACAATTTGCGTTGTCCTTGAGGGACTGCATAGCACAAGTTGTTGCCCTCCTGCTGCTGCCCTCCTGCTTCTCTACGCTACCTCTTAGAGCTGATATCTGCCTCTTGCTGATTCTAGACCCTGGGATTAGATCATCCCCTTGGCCTAAATTCCCCTCTCTGCAGCTGAAACACTTCTGAGAATTCTTAGCAAACCCGCCCTAGAATCTCAGCTTAGCTTTAGTGCTTTGCCTCTGTGTGTCTTTGCAAATGACCCCAAGCCTTTCTTTTATACTTTTCTCGTTGGAAAACCAACGGCCATGATCAGATCTTGAATCAATGGCTAAGATTAAAAGAAAGCTTGATCCGTGTGACTTAAGACAATTTCATCACATGTTTAATTAAATTCACTTTAATTATTTAAGTTCCCTAAGTTTTAACTTAAGAAATACATTAAAATAATTAATTAATTTAATATCTCCTAAACCAGATGAAATTTCCCAAATCCTTTTCTGGGCCTTGTAGATCAAGTGTACTCTAGTCCCTCCACAAAATTTGGGAGCTAGAGCACAACTGATGCTACCCCAAATACACAAAATCTCAACATCTCCTATGCCATAACTCATTCAACTCCTTCCCACTGTTATTGTCACTTCCTATTAGTGCCATTGGAGAGTCGAGTTGCAACCTATATAACCTGTTGTTTTGAGCTCCAATTTTTTTCATCTTCTTCCTGTTACAAAATCGAAAAGGCAAAAAGATTTTCTTATCCTTGATAATTACTTGTGATGTTTCTTATTATTAGAATTCTTTATATCTTTTTTCTTTTAGTTCATCAAGCAATTACCAAAGCAACAACACATCAAACAATGGACACCAGATGTAGGCACATGCCAGGGCAAAACCCCCCTCGAGGGGAATATCGGAACTGAGAAATAAATAAATATCAAAACTGAGAAACAACGCACACACACAAAATAGATGACACCAATTTTTTTGGAGAATAGTCCTTGGAAAACCCCAATGTGGGGAAAATTAGTCTAGATATGAGGGTTTATATTATTATTAATTCTTTAGCAAAATTGAGAAATACAACAATTGCTTGCCTCTCATTGGGAAATCTCCCGCATACTATTTTCTCCACTGGAAAATCAATATGGAAACACAAGCTTCCTTTGCAGAATCAATTTTGCCTCCTCCCAGCCTACTCATACCTCCTCCTGCTTGTGGCACTAGTGTCTAGAAATGCACACCACTCGCTTTGGAGAATTCGATCAACCTTCGGAAATTCATTTTGATAACCTCCTGCTACGCACTCTCTGCAGATAAATTCAGCCTCTCTTCCTGTCACTGGAATGTTGGAAACTCTGTGGAGAATTTTTCCATAAATTCTCTCCCCAAACTCTTTGTTGAAACCCTGTTGCTGATGTCTCCCTTTGTGTGCTTTCTCTCATTGAAAATCACACCACTGAGTCTCTGTTTTTGTTTTCTCCAAGGCCCCATTGACTTGCTCTTACAATCTCGCATTGAGCAACCAACGACCACGATCTAATCACAATCGATGTCTAAGATCATCTTGACCCCATCAAGTGACTTTTCTGGAAGTATCTAGAGCAAAATCGATTTTCCTCAATTAATCTAATTTATCTAACCAGTTTTCCTAAGGTAGTCCTAGGAAAATTACTAATAATTCACTGATTAATCTAATTGAGGTATTCTCTTGCCAAAAATTTTCTAGGTATTGGAGAAAATGTGTTCCTTAGCCTCATAGACACCAAAGAGTCTAGAACACTTGCCCACTGCTACAAAAAACTAACAAGTATACCATGCCATTCCTTTTTCTCTTACATGTGCTCTCTTTTGAAAGAAAATGTGTGCTTGTCCTTGATCCTTGCATTTGTTGCCATAGATATTCATGGTCAGCATCATATTCTTCTATTCCCTTTCTATTTAGTTGAATGCATGAAGAAATCATGATTCTTGCAAGGAGTGATCACCGAGCATGTTTAGGATCCATGTTAGTTTTCTAAAGCCTAGTTTGTTTGATGGGCATTTTCTTCTTTTAATGGAATATGCATAAATCGTGATGGAAGGTTACTTCATTATTTCTTCTTAACACAAATTATATAGATATTCTTGTATGTTTATCTTCTACTTAGTAAATTCCAAGCAATAGATCTATCACTTACAGATATTAGAGGTAACCTTTATTCATTAGAATATTTGTGTTTTAAGGCATTCGGTTTCTGCTATGATATAATGAAAACTTATTTTATTGCCCCTATCAGCTCATGCTTTTCATTTTTATGGTTTTTAACTAACTTGTCATATTATTTACATGAACTTGCTGCTTTAGATCTAGTCATACAATGTTGCAACTCTCTTTATGGGGATGGAGTTCACTGGACAAGGAAGATCTTCAACATCCATATTATTAAGCCCACATGGACATAGAAAAAACAGATGAAAATTGACAATTGATGTTTTGATATAGAAATAAAATATCATGATTTTCGGTTGGTGTGAAAATATTCTCTGGTCTTTGTTGTAGGACTAAATTAGATCTCTTAGTAAAAAAATGTGCTTGGCTTTTTGCTTTTGAATTAGTGGGATTGAAAATATGGGTAAAAATTTATATGGTTATTTCATAAAAATAGTCACTACATAATGAAACAATCACATAGTTAGCGTTCACTATGAGGGTATATGAGCTTTACATATCTTTTTTCATTGCAAGAATAATGGGATTTACTTTCTGTAAATGTAATTTAACTGTCCAAGTCATTTGATATGCTAAAATGTAGTTTGTTTCTAATCTGCATGCAAGAGACCAGGTTGTTCTAGCTAGGAGGTCAAAGCTTGAAATAGATGGAAACATTGATCCTTTTGAGTTGATATCTACTCTCCAGGTAGTAACTAGTTTTGATTGAGAAAAGAATGAACCAGTTGATAATTTTCATGAAAGTTGTCCAGTTCTGAAGTCATTTATAATGTGTTGAATGATTTTACAATGCTTTATATCACATAGTTGGCTCCTTTGAAGCAGGAAAATGATCAAAATGCGTATCAATTCTGTTTTCAGCTTCCCAAACTATCGGCTTTTATTGGAAGCACGGTAAGATGAAAATAGCTATAGAGTGTTAAATTCTTTTTAATATTAATAATTCATGACCGAAAGTATGTATATCATTTATTAAATTATATCTTAGGCATGTAACCTAAATATTTTATTCATACATGTTTGTCTTGGTTGGAAAAGGATTTTGGGTGTGTTATTTGAGTTAGGTTAATGAAGCAATGCTGAGTAACATAAATTTGAATGACTTTTTTCACATTCTTGTTGCAATGACACACATAGCTGATAAATATTTTATAACGACCCTCATTATTGTGGGTCTAAGCTAGCTAACTATATTTGGTGTCTGTTACCACTCAAACCAGCAAGGGACCTAAAAGGGTTTCCTAAGAAGGCAACTGCTAGGCTAAGGGCAATGGTGGAGGCTTAGCCCACTCTCACCACAGCTAAGACTCCCTACTCTTTACGGACTTTCACCGATGGGAGGACTCCCAATGTTTTGGGAAGACACCTATAAAGGATATATCAATGAATAGGAATGAAGTGATCCCAGAAACCCTTTCCCAAGGAAGATGTGAAGAGTGGAGCTTGCTTGCTCTTCAAGCAAGGGGATTGATCTTCTAGGGAAATGGGGTGAGGATTAGAGGGTAAGGATGAAGGGTACAACTTGTAGAGGTACTTCTTGATCCGTAAAATCCTATAAGAACTTGGTTTCCCAAATAGACCTTGATGATTAATCTTTGATAGGAAATGGGACCACACGAGATCAAGTGGACCCAACCCAGGTTCGGGGATGGAATATAGCAACCAATGATGGTTCTATCCTGGACAAGTTGAGGGGAAAAGGATCAAACAAAAATTTTGCTTCAAAGGTCAAATTGATCATACTAGGTTCTAGCCTTGGGGATACCTGGGCAAAACTTGGTCCTAGAGTTAGGGCTTGAGGTTCCTGGAGATTCTATTGTCGAAATTGCCTTAAATTTGGAGGATATTGAGGGGACCCACCAGTGCAGTCTAGGAGATCAAAGTTTTCCTGTGGGTGAATTCCCGGGAAATTGATGCCCTAGGTGACCTATTAGGGCTAGACATAGGAAAAAGGGGAAGTGACCAACCTTTTGAGGGACCAGTGCTTGATTCCCTTGCGGATATGGAGTCAAGGATGATAATGATTGAGAATTAGATTTCTTGATCAAAGGGACTTGGAAAGTCAACTTCGTCCAATGTTAAGGGAAAGAGAAGAAAAGTGACCTTCAAGCATTTATACTTCATACAAATGGTTCAAGTTTATCAAGAAAAAACAATCTCTAGAACATCTCATTCATCTAACAATGGCCCATACATTTTTTTCCCAGGAAAAAATTCGTATTTTTTCATTGATGTAAGAAAAATTACATGTTTCATTTTACATATATATTCGATCATGGATCATGATAAACTGTATCCTCATCAAGGAGGCAAAGTAGTCTGCAATCTGTGCATAATATGCTGCAAGTTCTATCTAGTTCATGCTATGTACATAAGTATATATTAAAAATAAATACAAGCCGGTAAATAGTGTTGATTAGACATCAACAAAATAGTCCGCAAACATGGATCGGTCTGTCAAAAATGTAGTCAAGGAGTGACTACTCTCATATCTCGGATATCCTCTATGAATGGTCTATGATAATAACTGTAGATCTGTTCCCCTTCGTGTTCAGAAACATGCCAACAACCCCATACTACCTCCGCAACTTCTTTGGAAAGTTGGTCTGCCACTTGGTTCCTCTGCCCGTAGATGTGAGTAATAGATATTGTGTTAAATTCTGATTTTAGATAATGGACTTCCCTCAATAATGATGTAAGTGTGTGTGAATGACATTTTGCATGAGAATTAAACCAATTAATGACAATTTGCGAATCTCCAAAAATCTGCAATTTGTTGTATCCTTGTTCTCGAGCAAATAGTAGGAGAAATCGAAGGCTAAGAAGTTTAGAAAAATTGTTTTTCCCCAGCCCCAATCCCATCTTGAGGTAGAAATAATGAGTTGCGGATATATGAAGGACTGCTCCACCCCCACATCCGTTATTGTTTGATGCCCCATCAAAATATGCCAGGGGTAAGAGTTGTCAATGATTTCAGGAGTAATGACTCTGTTACAGGTGGATTGATCCTCGTCCGGAATGAGATGATATGTGGAGATGATGGTAGAACAAATGTGATCCCATATGACCTACGAACCATTGAAAACATATCTATTCCTCCCGGTCCAAATACCCCAAGCCATCAACAGTGGGAGGTTCCTAAGTTTATTATAGGTGGCGGCATTCCACCAAGTTGACCAGGCCGCAGCTATGGATCCTCCATGCCAAGTGAGAGTACAACCCATTTCTTGTGTAACTAATTGCCAGAGATCACCGACTGATGAGCAGTCAAGGAAAAGATGTTGGGCGTCTTCTTCCTGGGTGAAGCAAAAACATCACCTGGAAGGACCCTGTGTAGCACGTTTCCTAATGTTTTCCATGGTCGAAATGCAATTGTGGAGGATGCACCACATTAGTAATCTAGTCTTGCGTGGATCCTGCAGTTTCCAGATAGAGTGACACCACCAAGATTTATTTGGAGGTTCCTTGGGTGCACAAAGGGTGATGTACCCAATCTTTGGGGAGTATCGTCCACTAGGCGAAAGTGCCCATAAAATTTCATCATCCTGTTCCATAAGCCGAATGTGGGATGCTTGAAGTGTTGTAGTGTACCTATTCCAATCTAGGTGGCCCTGAAGTGGTATCCCGAGGTCCCAAGCCGATAGCCATCCCTGTCCATGCCAATCTGTCCTCCTAGGGTCAGCCACCTGAGATAGATAAATAATCCCTGCCTGTGCAAGGTGATCAATGATGTATTGTGGCAGTTTATAGTGTCTTCCATTGCCCGACCAAGAATCCATACCCAATCTAACCATATTACCCATGCCAATTTGCCACGTCAGACCTTGCTGGATAAGGTGCGCTGACATAGCAATGGCCTTCCAAATAATGGATGAGCCTGGTTGATGATGGATAGTACCTCGGATCCAATCCATTGTAGTCTGCGGGGTGATGTATTTGGCAACAGTCACCTCCTTCCACAGCCTATGCCAAGTGATAAGGTGCCAACCTAGTTTAGCGGCTAGTGTAGATGCGAATGTGGGCAAATCTTTGATACCCCAACCGCCCCAATCTTTTGGTCGACTAATTTTTTCCCAAGCAACCCAAGCAAAGGTGTGCTCCCTACCCGAGTTCCTCCATAGGAAATGTCTGCAAATTTGTTGAATGCGATTAGTCACACCCTTGGGGAGCCACGCCAAGGACATCCAATACACATGTACAGCCTCCAGGACTGATTTGATTAATATCAATCTGCTAGCACAGGAGAGCCACCGATGGTACTAGATATTGGTTCTGCGCTCAATTTTTTCAATTAGCTAGTTCCAGTCCTTTATCTGGTAGTCATTCGGCTTTAGGTGGAAACCAAGGTATTTCAGTCCATGTCCAATGTTGCTGCGCTCATAAGGAAAATGCAGATTTGCGTGCCTCTGTTCCTGTGCTGAGCATCTGGTTTGAATAATGGTGTATTTGCTTTGGTTGGGAGCCATTCCCATTGCTTTGCAGAATATCTGCAATATTATGTCAAATTGTGAAACATCCTAACAAGAGCCATCCAAAAATATTATCACATCATCCACAAATAATAAATGAGTCAGTTGCAGGTAATCATATAATAAAATCCCATGTAAGTCACCAGATTCCTTGCCCCGATTAATGAGGGTCGAGAGGCCCACCATGACAAGTACAAAAAGAAGAGGTGAAAGTGGGCAACCTTGCCGAAGACCTCTACCAGCATGGAAGAAATCAGAGGCTGCACCATTAATAAGGATGCTGAAAGTAGCATTTTTGATACAGCCCATAATCCAATTGGTTAAAGAGTGGGGAAATTCCGTTTGTATGAGTATAAGATGGATGTAGTTCCAGTCATAGTATTAAAAACTGAAACCGGTGACCGGACCGGTGGACCTAATGAACCGGTAACCGGACCGGAACCAGTCTAACCGGTACTGGTCAGGTCTAGACGAACCAGTTTTTAAAAAAATACATTAAATAATTATTTTTTAATAAAAAAAACTATTTTTAAGATTTGCAACCATGATTCCATGCCAATAGAGACAAAATATGCAAAGTTTGCTAATTTATATACCATGTAAAGGTGAATATATCAAAATGGCACCGAGTGCAATACATATCATTGAAAAATACATAAGAAATGAGGCTCCAAATCGCCCATAAAGTCCAAAAACAATGCTACAAGCTATGAGGCCATTGGCCTAATACAAGACTACAAGTCTAGAGTCTAGACTCTACAGTGCAGTATGTACACATGAATCATGATAAATTAGTGTACACATGATGACGAATCATGATAATTTATTTAGGGATTCTGCATATGGTGTGGAATAATGGTTCATCCACCAATGGGAGCTTTTTCATGGAAGGAAAGTTGAAGGATTGAAGAATCAAAATCAAAGAAGGAAGTCTACAACAACAAAGGTTTTGGATCCTATAAAAGGACCACAGAGATCCTCATCTACAAAGCAAGAAATTCTTTAAAAGTTGAAAATTATATGAAAGAAGGCAATAATGGATTCAGACCCCTAGTCACACAACACCGGATCACAGTATATAAAGCAAGGATTTGATTAGAAGAAATTTCAGTCAAAGAAAACCTGATTAATACAACATCTTGCATATAAGACATCTTGTTGTTAAGACAGTCACTGTATTATAAAACCATCTCAAATTCTCAATTCTATCATCAGTTCATTGTCATCTCAAGGTATTGCCATCAAAACTTCAAGAAGGGTTTCTCATTCGAAAAAGGAGCATCAACACTTCTTCTTCAACCTCCATTAAAGTGACAAAGGTGAACTGACAGCATGTTAGCAGTTGACTAACCGGTTAAGGACAAAACTGGCCGGTTTATCCATAAATCGGCCGGTTTTGTCCTTAACCGGCCGGTCAGCACCAGTATGATCGGAATTTTATGCCAATGAAGGGGTTCAACCGGGTTTTTTAACTGGTTTTGACCGGCCAGGGGTCTGACCGGCTGGTTTGACCCGGCTAGTTTTTAGTACTATGGTTTCAGTTGACATGGTCAAAGGCTTTGGCGAGATCGATTTTAAGAATGGTGCTTTTGAGATTTTTGGTCTTAATGGTGTGGAGAACCTCCTGAGCAATGCCAATGGCTTCATGTATCTGTCTGTGATGGAGGAAGGAAAATTGTTCCTTGGTAATGTGAGATGAGAGAATAGGCTTTATACGATTAGCAATGATTTTGGAAATAATTTTGTAAATGCAGTTGCAGAGGGATATAGGCCTATAATCATGGAAAGTATTGGGGTAATCATTTTTAGGAATGAGTGCAATGAAATTAGTGTTAAAACCATCAAATATCCTGCTCGATAATCTGTTGTCTTCGATTACCAGAATTAGGTCACGCCCAATAAGTTCAAAAAAATGAAGATAGAATTCAATGGGCCAACCATCAGGGCCAGGACTTTTGTCCTTTTTAAACCATTTTAGCACTCCCTCAATCTCACCCATGGTGACAGGTGAGTTGAGCTCCTTCGCCTGCTTGTCATCAACAAATCTTTGGAAGGATCGAGCAATATTCATGATTTCCAGCAAATTGACGTTGAGTGGAGTGCGGTATTGGTTAGTGAAATGTTGAATGCCCATGTCCGATAGTTGAGAATGTGTTTTGGCCACATAACCGAAGTTATCAATAAGTTCCCATATAGTGTTGATGATGCGTCTACCATTTGCACACTGTTGAAAAAACTTGGTATTTTCATCTCCTACTTTCATCCATATGGCCATGCTTTTTAATCTCCAATCCTCTTCCTTTTGATTGAGGATCTTGGCCCTGGTGGTTTCAAGTGCAATCAATTGCTCCTTGGAGGACGTTGACTAGAATCCCACATTTTTCGAATCAGTTAGTTGTGAGATCTTCAAATCAATCCGATTTAATTCCTCCTCCTCGAGCATCCTTTTTCTCCGCGTCCTGTTGTATAGTATGCACTTTTATACGCTTAAAGTTTTCATTGAAAGCCCTTGCCGGTTTCTTATCAGGGAAGAGATTGCAATGTTGCCATTCCTGATTGACAAGCACATGAAATTTTGGGTCTTGAAGCCATCTGGCATTGAATTTGAAAGGAGACTTCAGTTTTTTATGATCCTCTGCCAGAAATTCAAATTAGACCAGTGAGTGATCCGAAGCCCCACCCGATCCTACCCATTGTCTAGTCCTGGCCATCTGATAATGAAATTGCTATTTTATAAGGAACCTGTCAAGTCGTCGGGCGAGTGCAGCCCCCCTTGTGCACCTATTCTGCCAAGTGGGTTGCTTCTTCTGCATGTCAATGTCAATAAGATCTGCATGCTCCGGTTGCAAGGCAAAGAGATCGGATAGCGGATTTGGGATAGCTTGTGGTCCCCAAGATTCTGAGATCCCAATTGAAAAATTGAGATCTCTGCCCAGAATGGTATGATCATTTTGAAGAAGGGCGCATTGAAGCAGAGATTGCCAATATGTATCTCTATGCACACATTGGCCGTAAACATTTATCAGCGTGAAGGGATGAGCAAATTCACCGGTAGAAACCTCCATTCCGATGACCCCTTCACACCCCCAACAATTTAGCATCCGAGTAGTCCTGTTGTTGATGCCCATTGCGGTGCCCCCAGATCTTCCGCGAGCATCATTAGCCACAAAAGTCTCCGAGAAAAGAGAGTCGAGGATACGATTCATGGCCCCCCATCCCCCAAAGTTTCTTGAAGAAAAAGAACATCTATGGTAACAGTATGAAGTAGACGCCTAAGTGCCAGTTTCTTGATAGGGTTGGAAAGACCCCTGCAATTGAATGTGAGACAGATCATTATAGAGACCCCTCTTTGGGTTTTCTTGCTCCAATGACTCGTAATATGGATGATTGAGTGCCAGCCTCCACTTCCATGTTGGCCCGTCAGATGGCCTTGGAAAGTGCCGAGGGTCTGCCTCGAGCTTTTGGAAGAGAAGGGCCCTGTCACGAGCCGATGCCTAGCTCCGACAGGGTGGGCTGATGACTAGATGATCTTAGGAAATATTGATGGCCGACTGATGAGGAGTCGATAGTCGGTTGGGGAGATAGGCCAGAAGACTCCGTAGAGGTTTGGGGGTTGGTGGGCAGGATGGTCGGGGGGGGGGCGATGCAACGGAGCAACTAATGGAGTGTAATGAACCAATAGTTTGTAGAACAGTACAAGATGATGCAGGTAAAGAAATATAATTACAAATAGGAGATGAGAGCAGAGTGGTACCCAAAACCGAAGTCAGATTTTTTTGTGATGAGATGGGCGGCATGTAATGAGTACGAGCTTAAGTTGTCTGCCAGGTTGGAAGAACAACTTCGGACTGAGTAGCTGCTTCGTGCTGTTGCGCATCAGGTTTCGAGATAATGGTGACATGATCTGTTTGCATGGCCATATAAGTCACGGTCTTATAAGGAGGGCAAGCCACACCCATGAGTGGGCATTCCTTATACAGGTGCCCAACCGAGTGGAATCTCCTGCAACGAAATGGGATTCCTTCATAGTCTAGCATCTGTTGCCAGACCATCCCCTCAAAGAACATGTTATAGTTGTCATGTAATCCATCCTGGGTGTCCAAGAATACCAGAATACGAGAAATCGAATAAATACCCGTCTCTAAAAATGTTCTATCATGATCAAGGTAGAGATCAAAATCTTCACCGATGCTACGAAGAGCAGCATCATTCCAGAATTGCATCAGTAATCCAGGTAGACGAATCCATATCGGTCCAACACTAGAGTTTTCCTTATAGGGATCAAATAGAGGAAACCATCTTTTTAATAAAACTAGATGCATCTCTATGTGCCAGTATTTGGTGAGTACCCAGTCAACCAGTGCTGGCTGCGGAAAAGAAAGAGAAAACCAACCCACGTTGATCAGTCTAACCTCTGGAAGTTGCTCCATGATACCACCGCAAATCTTTGTTGTCCAGATCCCGAGTCTCGCAGTGGTGTAATTTCGGCCACATACCTTCCCCACAAGCATAGTGGTGGCAATCATTTGTAAATCTGCCATACCTGTATCCCGCCCAATGTTCGCACTTCGACTGTATCTATTTTTGGCTGGTCTCGATTTTTTTCCCTTTCCACTGCAAAGGATATTATCTTTAGTATCCGCCCCAGGCACCCCCAGACCGTCTGGGTCGGACTCGGGCTGGGTTTCGACCGTCTGAGCGTTAAAAGGTATATTATCGAAACATCCCGATGTTGCAATCGGCCCAGTCGCGACAGTGGAGGATACAGGCAGTTGAACTGTCGTATCCCCGACAATGCAAAGGTTTGCAATGGTAAGGGCGTCCACACCGAGTTGTTCAGGGTCCTCAGTAGTGCTCAAGACTGCCGTGGTGGAGTGAATCGACGGATAGTCCGGTGTGTCCTGTGCCTGATGTTCCCAAAGGCGCAAAACCGAAGGCGATGGAATAGAATAAGTCGGAGAGTCCAAACAATGCACAAAGGATCAGAGCAACTCACAAGAGTGACCAACAAAAGGGGTCCAGGCCGATGAGAATCCGATACAGGCACCATGTCCTCCATGGCCGCCTCATCAGCATTCGACCTCTGTACCCAGATGTCCACGCCCTCCAGTGGATCAGCTGAGTAATCTAGTTCTTCTTCATAAGTACTCATGACAAAAGCTAGGAAGTAACCGCCACAGGCAAGTTGGATACCCTCGAGAATACCGCCGGTGGATAACTCCAGAACCAAACACTGCCCTCCAAGACAACGGAGTAAACTGACAGCAAAGGAGATGCTTCCGGATGTCTTAATGCGTCCTCCTCGCGTGAAAATAAGGGAATGTGCCGCGATAATACTATTGGGGTTCGGGATAGTGGGTCCGAGACCACCGTCAGGGAGAAGCAAACAGCAAAGGTTAAGCCCCCGAAACTTGATAAAGCCAAACAGATCAGACCACAAGGTATGGCAGCACCACAGACAGAGAGCCCACCCAAATCAGCTGAAAATACTCGCGAAGCTCGTGACAGTCGTCTCACTACTGGTCCACAGATTGTTGTCGGAGAAAATGATGAAAAAAATCGTCAACTAGCAAGCAAAGCGCTCCGAGATGCAAAGTAATCCATAAGGCCATGAGCCCCAAATCATCACCAAACCGCGAAAACCCTAAGTTGCCATGGCTAGGGTTTTGGAGCTCCATCTTCACCTCAATGGCCCATACATTAAACAAGCTAAATAGACACTTAATTCCACATTCCAATTATGCAACAATTAGACCTAATTATAGTGGAGTTCAACATTATGCAACAACAAAAATATATCATTAAAATTTACTTCCAATGTTAGAGAGTATATCCAACCAGAATCACATTTGTAAAAAACAAAGCTCCAAGATAAAAATGACCCAAATCCATACATCAAAATTCATCCATTTATCCAAAATAATCCTCCAAGAAGAAATGTGAAATTGTCTAAAGATAGAGAGATCCCCAATGAAGTGATGATACAAATGAATGAAGCTAACATCCATTTATACTCATTTTAGGAGTTCAAATTAGCCTATGGGCCTACATTAGCCCCTAAAGATAAAATAATGTGCAAATAGAACCCTTGTTGGTGACAAACCCACCAAACTAACTCATAAATGAAAAATAAGCCTCTAAGGGGGAAAAATAATAATTTGTACATGTCGTGGGGCCCTCCAAAGGCTTAATAATATCCTGAAGTGACATTTTGAGGAATAAACTCCTCAAAATATGATGGACAAGGGGGTGGCCCCTTGTTCTCCAAGTAGTAGACCTGTGGTGCTCCCAGTGGGTGTGGGGGCACATAATTGACCCCATGGGTCTCCATATGAATTGGAGATGCTTGTAAATCCTCTACAAGGGCTCAAGTGATAGAATGAACGCTGCCATTACATCGTATAAGTCATGGGACACCTGCCAAGAGTGTGGGGCTCCTGTGGGGCTTATTGGGCATAGTGTACCAAGCACATCATCATCATCCCAAAAGTGGATCGCTAGTAGTCTCTGAACATCGATGGAGATATGTGGAGTGTGTTTGTTGTCATGGAGGCCCATGTCTCTCTATGCACACCCTATATATGCCAATGTAGCCTTCTGGGGGTTAGGAACCCATATAGGGAGACAAAACCCAAATGGAAACCACTTGCAATCTTGTATAAGATCCAATGTGTCCCTAGGCTTCCAGTACAACTAGTGATTCGAATAATCGTGTAAAAGAGTTTACAAATCATGGATAACAAAGTGGGCACTTCACAATGGCATGCCCTTCCATAGTGGGCTTTGGCATGTGCTAGTGTCTCCATACTCCAAAGGGGGTTACCATGCACCTTATTAAGTGGTTTCAGCCCTTAAAGGGGATCGTAGATCCAAGGTACATCCTTTGAATGGAGGTGGTAAGTGATAAATAAGTGAAATGAAGTAGGGAATGAAAGGGGAAATCCTGGACCACATATCGGGGCATAGGGGTAGCTAGATAAGGGGAAGCCCACACAAGGGTATATAATGTGTAGGAGGGAGCAATTGTGATACATGAGGCATCCCAACCTTGATTTTTCCGCCCTTCTTTATATGCCTTTTGTCTTTTATGAATTTTCTTTAATTAACTGTTCGAGGCTTAAGGATAAGAGCATGATGTGTCAGATATAGCAATGATAACCCCTTTAAGGTAGGGTGGTTCATTGCCCTCCAAGGGTTGGGATAATCATGGGTTCCTGTATGACAAAGGAGGCTCATCTAGGGCCTATGGAACTAGGGTGATGGCCATGGGTAAGGGGCAGAGCTCATGCATTGGCTTTTTCCCATGTGCTAGTCATTTTTTTACCAGGCCATCTTTTGCATTGTGTGGTACAATTTCCTGTTAAGTGTGGCCAATTACGATTTTTCTTTTTCTTTTAGTTGCTTCAACCTTCAGGGCATCATTCTAGGCCTGACCTAAGGTGGGGGAAAGGGGATAGGGTGATTGACCCTATATGGACCCATGGGGGATATGTAGACCCAGGTGGAAGAAATGATTAATGGGGGTACAATGAGTGGAAGGGAAGTAATATGTGCAGATAAAGGAGAGGGACCACACACCCAAATTCGAGGTTTCCCAAGTAGTACCACCTTAGAACCAAATGGTCAATAAAGGAGATCCCACATGACTAAGATGCAAAGGTAACACCCAAAAGAGATCAAGGGGATAGGAGCACAGACTAAGCCCACTCTTTCTGCCAAATTCCCCCATCAATCCATGCCCAAAAATATCCATAATAACTAATAGCTAAACCCAATACTCAATTACCAAATGGCAAGACATACCTTTAGATTCGAGAGGCCCACCTTCAAACATATGATCAATATAGATGGGTGAGAGACCACATAGCTGCCTCAGGCGATAGAGAAATGGCACAGCGAGCTAGTAGGAGACTACAAGGGGCTTCTGGCTGCCGGCTGAGGTCCATCATGGAGAAAAAATTCTCCTAGGGATATCACCCACGAAGTGGTGGGTAACATTTGGCTCCAACTGGGACGCGATCTCTCGAAGAAGTGGGCAAGGCTACTCGAATGGGAGGTCACGAGAATTGTAGCAATCTCTTGGCCACCATAGACCTATAATCTACACATGTCAAAGATCAAAGCCACGGGGCAGCATGTTTTTCACGGTGTCTTATGATCACCCATGCTTAATGTCACCCCATAAAACCAACTAGTAATAGAGTATGCAAATTTTAATCTAAATGCAGCTAATCTATCATGAGAAATATCATATGCGATTACTTCTAATGCAAAAATCATTATGCAATGCATCCTACTCTAACATGCATATAGATATGCCACCACGAAGTGTAATCATAAAGCCAGTGCAACCAACATATCATCATATCAATACCAATATACATATGCCTGCCATTATGACACTAGCACATTTGCCCCAAATTCCGATGGCCAAAATGTCGCTCTTGCGACACATAGGCGGCCCAAGAGCGACGTTTTTCGGTGCACCAAAACGTGGTTTCTCCTCACATCGGACTTCCGACACTTTACTTAAACGTCGGTATTGCGATGGTATTTCTGACGTTTTTATGGAGTCGTCGCACTTCCGACAATTAAAATTGTCCGTCGCTCTTTTGACTGTTCACTATTCGTCGCAATTCCGAAGTTTCGAAACGTCGCTATTTCGACGCCAACGAACACTATTACCGACGTTTTTATCGTCGCTCTTCCAACGAACAAAAAAATATTTTATTAAAAAAATAACATCATAATATCGACGAAAGAAAAGTTTTGATCGTCGCTCTTCTGACGAACAAAAAAAAAATATTTTTTAAAATAACGTCGTAATACCGACGGAAGAAAAGTTTTTAGCGTCGCTCTTTCGACGAAAAAAAATATTTAAAAAAAAAACAATGTCGTAATACTGATGGAAGAAAAGTTTATCGTTGCTCTTCCGACGAAAAAAAAATATTTTTTTTTAAAAATAACGTCGTAATACTGATGGAAATTTTTTTTATCATCGCTCTTCAAACGAAAAAAAAATATTTAAAAAAAAAAATAATGTCGCTCTTCTGACGAACAAAATTAAAAATAAATAAATAAATAAATTATTTAAGAAAAAATTATTTCCGAAAACTAGATGCATACCGAATTCTACTATCAAAACATCAACAGATTGGCAATGTCTTTCACGGTGCAATCTTGAAAAGCTCCCACGTTTTCACCCTTGTGATTAGCATCAATTCCAGAATCAGTTGGTGCCTTCCACCAATGAAAATCATATGGTTCCAATCCCAAGCATACGTCTAAATTATCTTTTAACTCTGTACCAGAAATTGTACTGTCTCCTCCACTTGCACTACTCTTTCTTTCTTCGCCCTGCCCAATAAATTCCATATTCAACCATTCATTTTCTTCTTCCAGAACATATGATCCTGCAGGGAATTCATTATTCAATTCTGAATGTAACACCGTGTTTTTCTGGCTAAGCAAATTAGTTCTACTCTCTGCAATTTCTTCTTCTTGTCCTTTTCCTCCAGCAACTGATATTCCATCGGCAGCTTTTTCTACCAAGGATTATGACAGCAACACACTAGCGTCTAGATCTCTTTCCTTGGATACCTCAAATTGCTCAATCGGCTCAATATTATAGAATGGTGGAATAGTATTGAGGCACTTGTTAATTCCTTGATTTCCCACCATCACATCTTCTTGAAAATTTTGCAGAAATGTCACAGGAATGACATCAACTCCTGAGTGACAAGTTGTGCCATATATCTGGGATGATCCACATCATGTGGCCACCACATTCCCATGCTTCCATTGCAGCTTCCTGCATTAGTAATACTGCATGGATTCTCCCAACAACGATGGCATATATGTCTTCCTGAATACCCACAAAAATCTCTACCATGTGACTGCAACCTTAAGGTAGGCTGTCTCCCACAACATGCTTGCCTTTGACCTCTCTGAAATGTCTTGCAAGCTCCTACCATAATTGTCCTGTGCATGCAACAACTATTTGAAGGAGTCCCTGCATGCAATCTATTGAATGTGTAACTGTTGCATGAATTCATGCAAGAAGGAGAAGCAACAACCTCATTGCCTGGGCATAGCCTAATAGGCAATATTCTGGCTTTTGAAGGCGAGCGTAAAGAAGTGTTGTACAATTTTCCACCTAGAGTGAAGTATTTATCACACCTCCTACAGATATATCTTGGCTGCAACCTTTATGCACAAAAAATTATTTAATTTTTTTTTTTTTCCCGATATACATTTAGGATATACATTTAACTGCTATACTAAGATCGCCTGTTCTAACTTTCATTCCACATACTACTCAAGAGATATCATGCAATACCAGTTCACATTCATGGTTTGCCTGTAATTAGTGCAACAATAAAAAATACATGGAAAAAGCGAAAACTGAATTTAGCCACCATTTTTTGAGTGAATTTTGAAGTGCTAAAGAAAGTAGATTGCAAGAACAAAGGAAATAAAGGAAAAAAGAGCCTGCATCGATTGGTAAAGGGGGGATGTTGATAAAATAAGGAAAATTGAGCTTCATGAATACATAAGGAAGAAGACCATCTTGATCATCAGAGATTACAGATTGTTATCAAAGAGACTAGAAAAGGTAGCAGAGATGAAAGCAAAGGATATATTGAGCAATGAATTACAGGGAAAACCTGTATTCTTGACGCTTACTGAACTATGAAAATAATTATTTTGAAGCCAATAGGGTTAGTAAGATCAAGCACTACTTCCAAATTAATCCAGTAAGTTCATACAATAATGTTGTAGCAACGGCTTCCCTACGATAAAATGGAAATGCTAGCTATCTATGCAAATTAAAAGAAGTCTTTAGGAAACTTTACAATAATTAATATTTCAATAAAAAAAATAAAATCTTTGAAAACCTTTCAGCTCAGCACTAGTTTGCGACGACTTTGATTTCTTTAAACTCAATATACACAATATTTTATGTGAGGAATCCAAATATTTATGGAAAACAAATCAGGAGGATTCACATTAGCGATTCTCTTTTGTACCTCAAATCAATTTTCCGAGGATTAGATATATTTGATTATAAATATGAACGAGATAGAAGTCCTTGAATTTTATTTTTATTTTTATGGTGTGGATTACAATGCGTGCTAGCCAAAACTGTTAACGTAATTTTTTTGGACAATTGTGGATTTTACAGAAAAGAAAATATATACAAGCAAACATAGGTAAACATCGGTGTAGCTTATCATACCGAAGAGCAGCACAATGAGGGATAGAGAGAATCCAATTTATAAAGGTCTAGGTCTACTCAACGATTTGTTCATATAGCCAAAACCAAATCAACAATGAGAAAATTCTCTCTCTTCCGAAGAAATTGGGAAGATAATATACTAATAGACTCTTTATCATAAAATGGCCACCTTGCATTAAAAATTGGCCCTTTTTCAGTCCGTAATCTCATGCACAAATGTCAAAAACGAAAGCAACCTATGCACAAGAATCAGTAGCTGAAATGTAATCTAGTACTACTTTCAGCTATGTCTACCAAATTAGGATTTTACTCCATGTAAATTGCCAGCTGCCTACTAATATACACCTCGCCGGATAAAAGAAAATAGAGCAGAAAACTCTGGACACCAATTGATACATTAGTGAGTCAAATATCTCTCTATGGGCTGTTGAAAAGACCAGTGTTATTTGCCAAAAGCCCAAAACTTACCCTGCCGCAAAAGCTACCCACATGGACTGTAGAGGCAAAAGCTGCAACAAAGATATGGGGCTGAATATTACCCAGTTGAACATATAGATAGTTGATTAAAAACACATGGGAAGGGATAACTTCAATCCCATGCACTAGTCTCGTGTCCATATCCACCACCACCATATCTTGCTGAAGCACCAGAAGAATTTCCCATGCTACCATATGCCCCTCTAGGACGATCCCCGCCACCCCTATTAACATCTCTACGATAATCATGAGTGCCGAATCTTCCTCCACCAGATCGACGATTACGACCTCTACCACCATATGCAAACCTTGTAGCATAATTTGATAGCCATGATGGAACCTCTTGGTTTGCTTCTTGCATGAGTTCAGTCAACGACCTTGCTAGAGAAAGGTTACTTTCATTAAAGAAGGCAGTTGCCAACCCTGATTTACCAGCACGACCTGTACGCCCTATGTGGTGGACATAGTCATCAATATCATTTGGCAAATCAAAATTAATTACATGCGCCACATGTGGAATATCAAGTCCACATGTAGCCACATCTGTCGCAACTAAAATAGGTGCAACCCCACTCTTGAAAGATCTGAGAGCTTGTTCGCGCTCCTGCAGCATTTGTGAAAATCAACACCTTCAGTATGTCAGGCACAACATTAAATACAAGCGATAGTAATTGAACAACTGACCATTTTCCAGCTACTTTGACAGATAAATGCGTTCAAGGAACAAATACAAGATCGTGAAAGCAAAGCACCATTTTTAGTCTACTAGATCTATGTTCAAGGACCTCACATAAAATATGATGATAAATATTTCAAAGCAAGATAACAGAAACCTGGAAATACCTCAGAAAAATGTCACACTGCCTAGTAAAATATAAAGAATGCAATATTTAGTTAAAAGTGACCCCCAGTTCTATTGGACTAACTACAGAGGGGATATCAGGCCAAAAAATCTAGTCCCTAATAAAAAATATACTCCAAGCCACAGAAGTTGGAATGAGCTCACTGGCATCAAGCATTTCACATGCAGCTTAGCACCTCATAGAAGTTTGCAGAGAATTGTTTATGAAATATTGCCATTTCCAACCTTGCTAGGTCTCTTCCACCTGAATGGCACATATCAAAAACAGATTAGGCTGGGTAAAAGACCTAGGTGATAGGTGATTTTGGTGGAAGAGTTACCCCTCAAACCTGACACCTGAATCAAAGGAAATCTGTGTTATATGGTTCAGCCATAGATCTCAAGGTGTGTTTCTGAAAACAGCATCAATAAGAAAATTCCATTTTCTTATGAATAAGGCAACACGGTCTACCTATTCAACTTTTTATGGTTTGCAATCACAAGAATCCAGCTAGGCAATCTTTGCTAGATTTGAGGCTTCTATTTTTCCATAGATATTTTTAATATTAAGATACATAGAAACTTAACAAAGTAATGAGAAAAGTACACGCCAAGTAAGTTTGTTTCATCCTTGCAATGATATCGGTTTTGGTATTGATTAGCTTAGTAAGCAAATGCATCAAACAGGTGGCAAGTGTAACCATCAATTGGGTCTAGCACAAACAGTTGTGGGATGGAGTGTTATCCTACCCATCCAGGGTCTATTTCTATTTCTATTTCTGTAAGTGACAAATTGAGCCTATAAAGAGTATTATTGTAATGTCTTTGACCTGGCGTTCTGCTCTGAAATTTCTGGGGTTTACCCTGGGTACCATCTTCAAAATTATGGGAAATGCCTAGAGGCTTTCCCTCAAATATGTTAACCAGAGAACAAAACAAAACAAAAAGTGTAACTATTCATGACGAATATTTCAAAACAAGCAAAGGATGCCTAGAGATTATGTATTGATAGGAGGAAAACAGTTACTGGGACAAGAAAAAGTGCCCAAGATTCAAAACCTCAGAAGAATCACACCAATTATGGATATAGTTGTGTAATAATTTATAGACACTACAAGTAAAGAAAAAAATTGTAATTAGATTATACATGAAGCCAAATCAACCAGACCATCGCCACCTCATGGAGAACAGGAAAATAAAACAAAATTTATAACACAGCTAAATTCAAAATAACATGAGAATAACTCCTAAATATAGTGTGAATCACAGAATTTGAAAACATAAATTATGAAATATCATCTTACCTGTTGAGATTTATCTCCATGAATACTTGTTGCAGGAAACCCATTTGACGATAGCCAATATTCCAACGCATCAGCTCCCCTCTTCATCTGCACAAAGACTAAGGTCAAAGATTGTTGCAGTGCTTATATACAGTACTTCAACTATAATTACACTAGCATGTAACAATTATTATGTGCAGGGAATTTAAATTTAAAGTAAGTATTGCTTTAGACTAAACTACTCCCACAGAAAAAAAAAATTCAAACTTCAATAATTTTAAAATTCAAGCTCTGACTTTCAGCAAGACAGATGTAATCATGTAAGTGACGCTCTTTATTACTGTAATTGCTACAATTTTCACCACACTCACCTTTCCATGAGTATCTTTAGCTTTCTGAGCATGAATAAGATCCATCAAATGGCTACGTTTATCAGCATCAGGAACAAACTCTACTCTTTGTACAATCAAATCTGTGCTAGAACCAACCCTTCCAACTGCTAGAAATATGTAATTTGAAAGAAAATCCACAGCCAACCTCTGCAGGAAAATAGATTGTGATGTTCAGAAATTCCCAGATGAATCCAGTAAGATTTTTTATCACATACGAGGATAAATAAAATAGGTGATTCAACCATAGGATTGATGAAGGGGGATCTGACAAAGTGCAAACAGGTTGAGTTGGAATACCGGGGCATACTCTATAATATCTCAATATCTATCACAGAAAATGGTGGATTACCATATGTCGAAATAGTATATACTATATGCATGAAAAATCAAAACAACAGTATAATTGATTTCATCAAACCACTGGATAATAATTCTCAACATTACCTGTATCTCCTTCGGAAAAGTAGCACTGAAGAGCATGGTCTTGGACAATTTTACGAATTTCGGGTTCAAAACCCATGTCAAGCATGAGATCAGCCTCATCTAAGGCCAAATACTGTACCATAGATAAGGACAGCCTGCCCCTTTCAAGGAGGTCCCAAGTTGATAATGATGTGTGAGTGCCAAGGCAACTCCTAAAGTGACAAAAGAAAATGAAATACAAGTGAAAAATAGAATTCACGGCTAAGAAATGGTACATCCTAGAAGGAGAGAGGCAATACTCAACACTAAAAGTAAAGAATACAGGAGCGATTGAGAGCACATCAAAGGATGCTCATAGACCTAGAAAGCTTAATGTTGCAAAGTGCCAACAATAAGCTAGTATGCAGGATCTAGAGGTATGAAAAAAACTACCAGTCCATCATCTACATATTCTAATAAAAGACACGAACGTAAGTCATCATATGCCTTCCATGAATTAAAAAACGTGAAAGCCTCCTGCCATTGATGGAAAAATTACAGGTTATTCAACCAAAACTAAGATCCTCGTTTAGAAAGGTAGTTCAGTCTGCACAACTTCTCTAATGATATAAAAGTGTTTGATAGATAGTGCATCACTATAGAGGGAGCATCAGAAGCTATTATAGATTGTTAATGCATGACTCTCAGCATCGGTTAATGTTAATGCATTCCATATCTTAAAGCAGGGATCCATGTCTGTAGAAAAATATGAGCATACATTTATGTTGCTTGTGAAATATATGGACTATATCAAAGATGAAAAGTTTAATGTCAGTCACTTTAAGAGTGGTTTTCATGCAGCTATTATAGATTAGCTGTGTGTATTAGTTTGTTAGGGCTTGGAGGCAAGGACCATAGTTTCTTAGTCCATAGTTCTGAAGGATTGAAAGTAAAAATTTCAATTATTAAGTGCCCCATCCTGTTGATGGAGCTATAGAGGAGGTCAGGTACATCACAAAGTGGTATCAGAGCCTCCAAGTTTAATTCATTGGACCTCTAGGATACTAGTAAATGGTTTGACAAAAAATGTGGAATGAGCATCTAACACACACTGCTTACCAATTGGTTGTTAAAACACATGAACTAAATTGGTGTCTGAACCAGCCAGTTGTGGAGAATCATAAACAATGGCGTTGTATTGAAACCCTTTGCTGCTACATATGGTTCCATGCTCCCTAATTATAAAACTGTCTATTTGGAATAACTTACAAGGAGATACTGTTGAATAGTGTAATTGTAAATAGACTGAACAAATGTGCCTAATCGTGTTATGAACTTAAGACTCCGTGACCAAAGACCGGAAAGAGGATGATCTATTATGTCACCATTTTCAGTCATGGATAGAAGCTTTGATTGACTCCACTTGGCAGTAAATTAGGATATCTCATTAACATGTATGCCTAGTACCAAAACCTTGTTGTTACACACACCCTACTTGACAAAATGTGTTAAAGGAGAAATGTTACGTAGTGGGTTTTGAATGCACATAGAACAAAGCACAGTGCACGTGAGTGTTCATGCTGTGTTTCTTCTGCTCTTGAAGAGAGCTCAGTAGCGGCATTAATCTTGTCTTATCCTGTTCACACAATGGCTTCATATCCTGTGAGCTGGTTTTTATCAAAACTTCTCCTTGTGAGTTTTGGATACTCGTAGCTTGAGAAAATAATTGCACTAATCAAACAACGCAAATGAATTGACAGTCTATAGTTGTGATTTTGGCATATAAAAACACGTTCTCTGAGAACAAATGTAGTGAACATAAACCATTGTAATAAAACTCGTCTCTCCACAAGGTAACGAGATAGATGGCTTACCGATGAAAGGAGTTATGCATATGCTTGGCTATATGCCAAATCCTCAACCTAGCAGGCGGCAAAACTGGCACTGCAAGTAAGCCCTTATGTTTTATTCCCAGATTCAGGGACACAAGGCAAGCTTGACAGTCTCTTCTTCAGCTCCATAGTAAAGGCATCCATGAACTAATCAGCTCTTTATGAGGGCATGAGAGCTGGACTTGAGTTGGATATTGTAGGGACTAAACTCTATAAATGATATCTGAGTCTATCCATGTAGATGTCAGGGACAGGGTTATTATAAGTCATTGTCAAATTATATGCCTATAGATTGGAGCATGTCCAAGGCTAGAACGAAATTAAACTGCATCTGCGACATCGTATATTATTATGATATCATGAATTCCTTCAAGTGTCAGGCACCACTATTTCAAGTATGGTGACCTAGTCTTAAGGGGAACTAATGCCTTACTTCAAGTCTGATGTCTTCTGTTTAGGTCATTCAACCTATGGAGGCACCTTTAATATATATATATATGGGATCTAGATGTACAACAATGTTGAAGATCACAAACCCATACCTAAATGTACAACATTGTCGCGACTACAATTTCTGCCACAATGGTGAAATATACAACATAATCCATGCTTGCCTATGGCTTCAATATGTACTAAATTTTAGGCAATGATTGCCATTTTGTAACCCTATTTTGCAGAGTGTTGTATTGAATAAGTTATGGGTATCATAGTTATTGAATAAGTTATGCCCTGAAATGAAGAAAAAGGTTGTTAGTCAAAAAACAACCTTCCTGAATATCATAGTTACTCCTTCGACTATAGTGAAATCAAGAAACTTAGGTTACTCAATTTAAATTAGGGAGATCATGGAACAAATTCTCTCAAATGAGGGAGAACAAGAAACTTATAAGTTACTCAATTGACCATAGGGAGATCAAGGGTATTTAAAAACATACTTGTCCAACAGAAGAGGAATAAAATATGAAGTGGATATAACGAAGTATGAACAAAAGATCCAGAAATCAGAAAGAAGAAACAACAGTTCTTACATGAGCATAGGACTTGGTTATCAGGTAGCAAATCTAGAGCCAGCAACAAGAAACAATAAACTTAGTGGATGAAGGATGAAGAAAGAAACCAAAATTGAGTGGGAGTAAGTTGTAACTAGTCCCAAAATGCTGGGTGTGGACTTATTTCAAATTTGACTAAAATAATTTTAATCAGGAAAAATATAGCAGAAAAACAGGAAGAACACAAAACCAGGCCTAGGCTAGATGAAGTTATATTGACGCAGTACAGGGCAAACTCAATTTTAATTTAGAAGGAAATATATCATATTTTCATGTGAGAAACAATTACCTGGATCCACAATGCTAAGACAGGACACACGATAATACTTGCCACATGTTGTTCCCAGATATGCTCTTAAATATCGTGGTTGAAAGTGTTGTTCCAAGTAGACCAAGCTCAATTGAGGACAACCAATAGTTTTTGGAAGGCTGAGATGGGGCTTCTTTCCTTATGTTGTATAGGTAGTATAGTCCTTTGGAATATAACCATTGTCTTAATTCAGTGGAAAACTTGTAGACATATCCACCACCTATAAATGGGTGCTTTCCAAGGATGACTTGCTTTCAATCTCCCACTTTTCAAAATAGCCATTTGTAGAGAAAGGGGAAAGTGACCATGAGTGCTTTCCATACTATGGAGCCTATTTTGGAAGGTTTAAAGGCATGTACTCTAATCCATTCCACCAATGTCAGGATTCTTAAATATTTGTCCTTGATAATTTGACTCCAAAGTCCCTCTCCAAATAGACTTCTCCAAAGATTTTTTAAGGACAAATCTTTGAAAAACTAGATCAGATTTTTAATTCCCCAGCCTCCTATACTTTTTGGAATAGATAGAGAGTACAGTTTGCAAGTTGTACTCCTTCTTTACTGTATTTTCCAGCCCATGGAAAATTGAATATCATCTATCTTATGGTATTGAGGATAGCAGAGGGGATTTTAGCTAGGGACAACCAATAGACCGCAATGTTTTCCAGAACAAATTTCACCATGATCATTTTTCCCCAAGTGACATCCAATTGTTACACCATAAATTAATTTTATGCTCCACTTTTCTTATCATCCACTTCTAGTCCTCTTTATCATGGTTGTTTGGTTTGAGAAATAAGTTGAGATACTTGATACCATTTTCGAGTGAGTTCTAAATTTGAAATGGAAAGATATAATGAATCTCCAAAAGTGTGTTTGGGTTGACTATCGATTGATGAAAGGAGGATGTATTAAGATTGATCTCCATTCTAGTGGCATTGCAAAAGAGGTTTATTATTCTGTGGAATGCATGCCATTCAACTATGATTACTAAACCCAGAAGAATTACATTGTCCACAAAGAGAATATGAGTAATGATTTTTTTTGGAAATTTTAATGGCCTTTATATTTCCATCCTATTTTTCTTTCAGTAGAAGGCGACTTAGACCTTCCATCACAATTGAAAACAACAACAGAGACAAGTGGAATCCCTTCCTGAGACCCCGAGAGTCGATGAAATTTTTGGAAGGAGAACCATTGATAAGGATGGAGAAGTTGGCTAAGGATACACAACCCATGCTCTAGTTTGTAACCTCCAAGCTCAACTTGATTTGAAGGAGAAAAAGTATGAGGAAAGTCCAGTTGTATTTATCAAATCTTTATGAATACCCATTTTAAGTACAAGAGCTTTCATTTTTTTGGACTTAATAGAATGGATGGCTTCTTGGGAAATGGAAATGGCATCATGAATCTGCCTATCAACAAGGAAACCGAATTGATTTAGTGGCAAATTTTCTTCTATCATCCTCTTGATCTTGTTTGAGATTCTCTTGGAGATTATTTTATATACTAGGTTGCATAGGGAAATGGGTTTGAAGTCCAAAAATTTCTTGGGCTTTGAGAATTTTGGAATCAAGGCTATGTAGGTATCATTGATGTCTACCGACACTTTCCTTGATCTTCTATATTCCTCTACCATCATGAAGAAAATTGATCCTATGATATCAAAAAAGGTGAGGAATAGTTCCACTATCCATTTATCCGATCCTGGACTTTTTTCTTTAGAGAAATTTTTCAGAACTCCTTCAATTTCCTCTAGGGAGACGGGGATACCGATCATATTCAATTCTTCTTGAGTGAAGAAGCATGGATAATGTTTGATTAATTGCAGCTATGAGCTAATGTTTGAGGACCCTAGATCTTTGAAGAGAGATGAAAAGTAGGATGATGCTGCAATTTTTAAATCCTTAGTGGAAGAGACTATTTTTCCATATTCTACCTCAAGCTCCCATATGGTATTTATTTTCCTCCTATTATTTGCATAGCTATGGAAAAATTTAGTTTTGACATCTCCCATTTTTATCCAAGTAGCCCTGCTTTTTAGTCTTCGTGTTTCTTCTTCCATATTTAGGATCTAAGTTTTCCTAACTTCCATAAAGCTCAATTTCTAGGTTATTTCTACCGAGAAAGATGAGGAGAATATATGAGAAAGGTGTTCATATTTAGATTATATTTCTGTTAGCTATTTTTGTTGTTTTGTTTTCCTTTTTCTCTCCAAGAACAAAATTGCCTCCTTTAGCTCCATGATATTTCTAGCCAAGATAACCATTGTTGATGAGCAGTTTGAGACCAAGTTTTTCTATCAAATTTCCTTTACCAACAATATGAAAGATCCTTCTTCCAACCATGAATTGTTGAATTTAAAAGGATATATATTTTTTATAGGATCAAAGAACATCTCTAGAAAATGGGCATGTGATCTTAGAACTTATCTTGAGTTGTCTAGGATCTGAGCCTCCTTACTCTTTCTTCTCTTTCTTCCAACTGATTTTCCATTAAGAACCTATCCATTCTTTTGGCTATCCCTTCCGCACTTATCCTAGCATTTATATAGATAGGGATTAATGGGAAGGGAGCCATCTCACAGATTTAATGGTTCTACAACATTGATGAAAAGTAGGAGCTCAGAGGATCTGGTCTAGCTCAAAGACCCCAAGTCTCTCCTACATATATACTAAATTTAAAGTCTCCTATCATGAGGAGGGCTTGAACTAAGAGAAGGTCGTTGGCTTGTATCGAGTCTCAAAAATCTTGTATGTCATTGTATGGTCCATAAGAATTGATTAATTTTATGGGCAAGGGAATCCTCTTATTGATCCTTCTAGAATGATACCCAATGAGGAGGAGAAAGTCTGGAGTGATGCATATTTTGGGTCCCATATAGTGATTAGCTCGCCTGACAAGCCATTTGATTCTAGAGCACATGAATACTAGCCTGAACAATTATTTTGGAAGCACACTCTGGCTTTTCCTCTCGATACCATGGCTTCATGAAGATAAATGATAGAGGGGCCATGGGTGTTGATAAATATTTTGAGGGAGGAAAATTTGGAGGGACCCCCAACCCCTCGAATGTTGAGAGACAAAATTATCATTATTTAGGAGAGACAATGGGTGTTTTTTCTCTAAGATTTATTGAATTAAGATCTAAATCATCAGGTAGAGAGAGGTTGATTCCACCCTGGATAGGCTAAGGATGATTTCCTTCTCTTGCCATTTATTTTTTGTTGTTCTTTTTCTTTATGATAGTGAGTTTTTGAAAGGAGTAACTAGGTTATGTCTGAGAGTTATCAACTGGATTAGGCCCTCTGAATGTGGAAATAGAGGAAATATTAATTTCATATTTATATCAGAGCATTGGTGCATAGGTTACAGGGGTGCCCAAGTTAGTAAGGGATATTGATGCACTAGAGTGCTCTTCTTTTGAATCAATAAAACCAAATTTGAATAGGGAAGTCGAAGGGAATCCAATATTTTTTAGAGCTAGATTGATACACGAAAAACGTTTATTTGGCTTTTCAAGGTTGTCTGGAAATTTGGAGGATGTTATAGGTTTCAAGGAATTTATTGTTGAGTTTTGTGGAAAATAGTGTCTGCTAGAATGCGAAAGAGAGCAAATGGTTATAGAATTAAGTGCATTCAATTATATCTGATCCATAAGTAAGGAATGTTCAACAGAAAGATTTTGAATAAAAGAGTTTGGATTTGAAGAGAGACTTACCGGCTTGAACCATATCGCGAGAGTGTTCGGGCCCAAGAGAACCTTCAGGTCATCAACTGGACGAGTTGTATCCCACCACTTTATCATCATCCTTTTCAGTGACAACATCAGCCTCATCCTTAGATATTGATCCTTTAGTATAGCCTTGAGTAGGGTCATTTGCCAAAAGTTCCCTTTCCCTTGAAAACTCAGAGCTCATATGTTGGTTTTTAAACTTGCTAAAACTAACTCCTTTACCTCCTTCAAGGCAGAATTTGGCCTTTCTTTCGAAACCCGCAAAATTGTATCAGGAATCAGCTGTTAAGCTTGCCTTTTTAGGTTTTTTGATGGTTATGGATACCAAGACCTCAATGCAAAGGAGCCTCACAAGTATTGTCTAGATGGCCTAGATTCCTACAATTCATACATCTAAAGGGAGTCTTTCGGTAGTCTAGTGGCTATATGTTCTCCTTCTCGTCCTAAAGATTTTTTAGAAACCCTGGTAATCCTTTAGCAGTCTCCATCTCAACCAAAACCGATTCCAGACATTTATCTGCCATCAAAACAAAATCTCCATTCAGGTAAATGAACCTACCCAATGAATTTTCTGCCTTGATAAGTACCTCCTTTGACCATAGCTCGAAAGGGAATCCTAGAAACAAAACCCAAATATTCTTACGTTTATGGAAACCTCAGAACGACAATCTAACTTCTCAAGCTCAGAGACAAAGTGACCAAGGCCGACTAATCTAGACTTGGCGGGGATTACCAAGTGAAGTCCTGCCCAACATCTCAACCATCGATTGCCAAAGTACCAATGATGGAGATCTACAAACCGTCGCACTACTGAAACATATCTCGTAATGTCGCAATACTGACAGTATTACGACCGTTGCAATACCGACGTTTATCCCCAATACCGTCGCACTTGTCTTAGAAACGTCGCATTTCCGACGTTGTGTCCCAAAACGTCTCTCTTCCGACGGAGTTCCTAAACGTCGCAATACCGACGATGTCCCTAAACGTCACTATAGCGACGGTTGTTGGCGGGATTTAAAAAATTGAGAAAAATTGTGGAAATTTCCGACAATACGACAAGTGTGTCGGAACTAAAGTGTCGGAATTTTGACCAAATGTACTAGTGTAATTACTCAAGTAGCAAATCTCAAATTGAATGTGGTCGTAGTCACATGGAGAATGAAATGGGTGCGAGGCAGGAGAACATGATCCCCCTTCAAGATAAAAGGATTCACTAGGAAAATAAGTCAATTGTAATATTCCTAATTAGCAATTCCGCTAATTAGAATATCAATTTTTGATATTTTGTTAACTATTACGTTTTGACTATGAGGATGTGGGTTTGGGGGCCCACAATTAGACTTCGGAAACTATAGAGATCAAAATATCAGGGCAAGGAAAATATTGTGGTTGTAGTGGCGAATGGGGGCCCAATTAGGAGAGAATGCATCCCACATGTGGCAGCACAGCTCATTGGTATAAGCTAGAAGCAATGCATTTTCGAGGTGGGGCCCAAGGGAATGTTGGGCAGGCTTAGTTAAAAGGAAGCAAGCTGCTCATTTTGGGGCATTAATTCAATCATCCATTTCGAATTTGTCTTTGACAGAGCACGCTTGAGCAGGAAATCAAGTCTGCAAGTGTTGTTTAGCGCACCGGGTGTCTCCGAGCGGAGATCCCAGCCTCAACTTCAATGGACTTCGAGTGCCAGCACAAGCGAGGTGTTTTTCCATAGTTGATCATTTCCAGCAGCAAGGACCTTGTAAATTTTTGTAGATGTTCTATGCTTGAAGCAACTTTACTTTTATTACAGCAATCACACAAATAGTTAAGTAAAATGTTGATAGAACATATAAGTGGATCTTATAGAAGACAAACCAGAAACAGAAAAAATGTGATGGTGCGTTACGGCGGTCAACAGGATGCTTCAACCAGCAAAGTCTCCTTGGTCAGCCAACCCAGAATGTGTCACAACAGTCCTCCAATCAGCAACCGAGTCAACCCAAGTCAACTCCAAAAAAGTCAACGTTGTCCAGAAAAGTCAACGTAGGGCAGCAAGCTAAAAGTCAACGTAGCAGCAGTTTGGTCAACCCTTTGACCTCGATTTCTATGCCAAACAGTACAGCCTTCCAAAATCGAACTTCCCAACAATTTTCAGCCCTTTCGGACCATGCGTTGACCAAAGTCAACGCTGGTCAAACTTCCAGCAAAACCCTAGCCGCAGCAATTCGTCCTTCAGCTCAGCCGTACAGATTTTCGTCCTTCTTCTTCACACGTGTGGGCTGGAAATGTCCTCCAAGGAGCTCGTACTCAATCAGATGAGAGAAGAAGATGTGTGTTGAGTTGTGGTGAAATGCTCTCCAACTTTGCCTGTATTTATATCCATCATTGGGGTGTGTGACACATCTGCTTGGGGTGTGAAACCTTAAGGCCGACCTGCACATATAATTTATTATGAATAATAAATTCAAAATAAATGTTCTGCTCATCGGATTAAGACATATTATATATGGATTTTACACCTCTCCGAAAAAGGAATCCAACAAAAATATTAGCCTCTTAATCTGAGCATCATAACATGGAGTTTGGACCTAGTTGTCCAAATTTAACACTCCCTCTCAACTAGGGAGAACTCCATCCATCAGTGCAATCAAACATCGTGCGTCATCCCGCCATAACTTGCTTTGCTGGCCTCTTTATTTCAGAACAGAAGTGGGTCAGTCACAAAGACATCATCCCCCGACTGACATAATCAGTCTAGAGATTCGAAACCTCTATCAGACTCACAAAGAGTCTCCAACCAACCCGAAGTTGGTTCATCTGACCCGAAGTCAGGCAGAGGTCCCAGACCTCACTAAACTTGATCCCAGATCAAGTGGTTGGACCGTGCCATCCTAGATAGAGAGTACGGCAATCTCTGATGCGTCCATCGGTCTTTGCTAATAGTCTCTAGCTTTTCCCACCTCATTGGCCAAATGAGAGGTACTTCCCATGAGCCCTGAACTCAATGGGTAGGATGCATACGGGGCACAGATAAATGAGAGGCGAACCAACTCAATAATCACAAGGGTGGGGCAGAAGCATTATGAGTGCTTATAGCTCCGAGAAGCTATCCCCAAAGCCCCCAGAGCTCCCAGAGCTCATCGTCCAACAGGACCCACATCATAGGGTCGTTCCACGATACCAAGACTCTCACGGAAGGTTAGGAACTTGACCTTCCCCAGGGGCTTAGTGAGAATATCCGCGACCTGCTCATCGGTTCCTATATGATCGAGCCTTACGGCGCCTCGCTGTACCATATCCCGGATAAAGTGGTACCTGATATCAATATGCTTGGATCGGTCGTGGAACACAGGATTCTCAGTCATACGAATCCCACTCTGGTTATCACAGAGTATCACAGTGGTATCTAGCACATGTCCAAACAGCTCACTAAAGAGCTTACGCAACCAAACTGCTTCACAACAAGCCATACTTGTAGCAATGTAATCGGCCTTCGCGGTGCTCAAAGCCACCAACTTCTGCTTCCTGCTCATCCATGAGATTGAAGCAGAACCAAGATTGAAGCAGCATCCCGATGTGCTCTTATGATCCACCACACTGCCAGCCCAATCGGCATCAGTATATCCACGGAGTGTCACATTCCCGGCAGTGTATCTCAACCCATGGTTTATCGTGCCCCGAAGATATCTCAGAAGATTCTTGGCACCAACCCAGTGAAAATGATGAGGCTCAACCATCTGTTGACTCAAAGTGTTCACTGCAAAACATATATCCGGTCGGGTGTTCACTAAGAACATCAAAGCTCCTATGAGTTGACAGTACTCAGTAGGATTGGCCAAGATAGGCCCAGCAGTGCTGCCACTCAACTTCTTGAAGTTGAGTTCCATTGGTGTTGACACGGACTTGCAGTCCACCATACCAAATCTCTCTAGAAGTTTCACAATGTATTTTCCTTGAGAAAGAAAAATCTCTCCAGGTCTCTGCCAGACCTCCAGGCCTAGGAAGTAGTGCATCAGTCCTAGGTCCTTCATCTCGAACTCAGCAGCGAGCTCCCTCTTACATTGATAAATGAGAGGGTCAGCACCTGTCAGGAAGAGGTCGTCCACATACAACACTAGAATGAGAGGCTTCCCCTGCACAACCTTGAAGTAAAGGTTCGGATCAGCATTACTTCGAGTGAAGCCCAACTTCATCAAGTAACTATCCATCCTCTCGTACCAAGCTCTGGGTGCTTGCTTTAACCCATAGAGGGCTTTCTTCAACCTGCAGACATGAGTGTCTCGATCCTGAACTTCAAATCCCAGAGTTTGTTTACATACACCTTCATGATTATTTCCAAAGTCAGGCATCCCTGTCACCACCTTCCTCACTTTGGGAAGGGCCTTGTAATGAAGGTCGACCTTATTATCTTCTAGTTCGGTTTGTCGGATAGTATCACAAGTCATTGCTCCCAGCGGACTTCCTCCAACCTGGTAGAGTGTACCAACTCTAAAACCAATCGAGATAGCTTCCTTGAAGCTCTCCTTCCACATGAGCACCTTTCCATCGGAGAATGTTACATTGAATCCTTTGTCTTCCATGGCTGATACAGACACAAGGTTCTTCTTCAATTTAGGTACATAGAGTACATCTTGCAAACGTAGGACTTGTCCTTGAGACAAGTGGAGGGTCACAGTCCCTGTCCCTTTCACGGGATATGTCGCATTATCTCCAAGGATAATTTCTAAATTAGTATCCCTTTCAACCATGTCAGAGAGTGCTTCCTTGAATCCAGTGATGTGTCTTGAGGCACCACTATCGATTAGCCAGACATCCATAGTGTCGGGCGGAGATGTAGCAGAGAGAGCAGATACAAGAATATACTCATTTCTTTTATCAACAGCATTAGACTCCTCATACCTGGAGTTTCTAGACCTTTTAGAAGGTTGATTGTTTCCACCAGAGGGAGCCTTCCTCTTTCCTTTAGATCTGTTGTTTCTTCGATTCCCATTCCTCCGGTTGTTGTTGTTATCATCACTATCGGGAGAATCCTTCTTGAAGGGACATTCTCTAGCATAGTGACCAGGCCTATGGCAAGTGAAACACTTACCCTTCTTTTCTTGAGTCCTTGTTCTTCCTTTGTCCTTAGGACCACCAGAGTTCTTCTTTCGAGAATGAGCACCATACGCAGCATTTCTGTCATTATCGAATTCCTTCATTCTTGTTTCTTCTTGCATACATCTAGACAGAAGCTCGTCAAAGTTAGGAATGGTATTATTATTGAGAATGGTAGTGGTGAATACTTGCCATTCATATGGGAGTCCTCCAAGTGCGGTGAGAACCATCTCACGATCCGCTATTGTCTCCCCAATAGCCAGCAGATTGTTCCTTGTTTCGGTCAATTTCAGAAAGTAAGTTTGAACAGACTCATCCCAACCCTTCTTCATATTCTTCAACTTATTCTTGAGGAATAGCACTTGGTTCACATTGTTTACTTTGAACATAAGGATCAATTTATCATACATCTCCTTGGATGTGCCTAGCTCAGATATATAGGCAACCAGACTCTTATGTATGGATTCCCTGATCATCAGCTTTGCTTTGATCTCCCCCTTCTTATACTTGTTTTTAGTAGCAGCGGTGGCATTGGATGGAGGTTCTTGAATCTTACCCAGTACATGATCCAAGAGATCATGGTCTTCCAATTTGAGATCTAATATCATCTTCCAGGCATGGAAGTCATCCCTTCCAGTCAGCTTATCATTCTCCTTGAATTCAAGACTTGTGGAACTCATTCCCTTCGATGGTGATTGCTAAAGATAGGGCTTGTCTTCACCTCAGCTCTGATACCATGTAAATTTTTGTAGATGTTCTATGCTTGAAGCAACTTTACTTTTCTTACAGCAATCACACAAATAGTTAAGTAAAATGCTGATAGAACATATAAGTGGATCTTATAGAAGACAAACCAGAAACAGAAAAATGTGTTGGTGCGTTACGGCGGTCAACAAGATGCTTCAACCAGCAAAGTCTCCTTGGTCAGCCAACCCATAATGTGTCACAACAGTCCTCCAATCAACAACCGAGTCAACCCAAGTCAACTCCAAAAAAAGTCAACGTTGTCCAGAAAAGTCAACGCATGGCAGCAAGCTAAAAGTCAACGCAGCAGCAGTTTGGTCAACCCTTTGACCTCGATTTCTGTGCCAAACAGTACGGCCTTCCAAAATCGAACTTCCCAACAAATTTCAGCCCATTCGAACCATGCGTTGACCAAAGTCAACGCTGGTCAAACTTCCAGCAAAACCCTAGCCGCAGCAATTCGTCCTTCAGCTCAGCCGTACAGAAATTCGTCCTTCTTCTTCACACGTGTGGGCTGGAAATGTCCTCCAAGGAGCTCGTACTCAATCAGATGAGAGAAGAAGATGTGTGTTGAGTTGTTGTGAAATGCTCTCCAACTTTGCCTGTATTTATATCCATCATTGGGGTGTGTGACACATCTGCTGGGGGTGTGAAACCTTAAAGCCGACCTGCACATATAATTTATTATAAATAATAAATTCAAAATAAATGTTCTGCTCATCGGATTAAGATATATTTTATATGGATTTTACACCTCTCCGAAAGAGGAATCCAACAAAAATATTAGCCACTTAATCTGAGCATCACAACATGGAGTTTGGACCTAGTTGTCCAAATTTAACAGACCTCATCCATGGCGCAGTCAGCTCTTAAACAGTGCAGTGGCATCTACAGCAGCGCAAAGGTTGCGTAGTTAGTGAAGGGATCACTCTGGGGGCTAGGGGAGTGAGAGGAGATTTTGGAGGACACTTGGTGGGGAGGCTTAAAACTTCCTAATAGGGGTTTTCCAGGGATTTTGGTGGCCTCCAACAACATAATTTCCAGGAGGACTGAATTGCCCAGCAGTTGGGTGAGCCAAGCCCAAGAAGGCCAATTTCTGAGGTCAAAACTAGGACAAACTGTTTCTGTGTTTTTCTGGGTTTATTGAGAAGAGGCCACGAGTAATTTGGTAGAATTTTGTAATGACCCAACTCGAGTTATAGGGAACATAGAAATATTAGCATGCATATGAGACCTGCATATGATAGCTACATATGCATGTATCACGTGTACTGCACTAGTATATGCACTAATCAATTATGAAAAGTCTCAGTGTAGAGTAATGTGTCGATTATCGAAGTATTGAGTAAATACCTAACTCGCCAGAAAATAATGAATGTATTGTGAGGTAAAAGTTATACCTACCAATATCATGATATAACTAATATATTGTTCAAAGGAAAGTAAAAGCATTGACTTATGCAAATAAAAGATGATATTTCAATAAAATCCAATATATTTACTAAATGATGATATTTAATAATAAATCCAAGATATTTATTAAATGATGATATTTAATAAATCCAAGATATTTATAAAATAATAATATTTTAATATAAATCTAAGATATGTTTAAAAGATGATATTTTAATAAATATCTTGAAAGGGGATTTGACTAAGATATTTATTAAAAGAGAATATTTTAATAAATATCTTGAAAAGAGATTTGTGTATAAGAGGAGGAGGGCGGGTGAACTTGATGGGCATGGGTCAGTGAGGTGAGAACACTGACCCGGATGTTCTCATAGGATTTCTAACCATGGGAGACCAAAGCAGTGAGTTCTAAACAGAGTCATAGTGTGATCTTGATTGTTATCGGAGTTTTGGGCACGGGGGGCAGAAGACTTGTCTTTTGGATCTGGGGACCGGAGAGGTTGACCCTAGACAGGCTGGGAGGAAAATGGCGGTTTGGTAACGAGAGCGGGAGCCATGGTGGGTCAGGAACATCTTCAAACACGATTCCAGGGAAGTATTCAATAATTAATTGATATATTCTACTTCAAAAGAAATTCACGCTAGATTGTGTAATATCAATTTTGTTAATGATTGTTAATTGTGACAATTTGGGGCTTTAAACATGGTATTAGAGCAAGGTTCAGCTCCGCTGGACTTGAGGGTTTGTCTTTAATTATTTTAGAATTCTCTGAGGTCATCTTATCTTCTCGTTTCCAAAATCACAAACATTAGCAAAGGGCTATAGTAGACCTCATTTTACTACACTTAGCAATATTATTTAATTTCTAATCTTGGCCGAATCCCTTTCGAAGGTTTCCAATCCTGTCAAATTTGCAAATTGGTCCTAACATCGTAGGCAAGGGCATTTCGATATCATTCATAATAATTGTTTATTCATAAATTTGGCTCACTAATTGGCTAGACTTCTGGAGATCTCGACAGTGGCAGAAGATGGTCGGTTACCTGCTCGCAAACGAACCAAGGTAAAAACTTAGTGGTTATTTTATTAATTGGCCAAACCCTAACGTGTTAAGACAATTGTAGCTGGCTAAACCTTCACGCGGAAAGACAATTAGGCTGGAGTGCTATGTAAAAGACATGCACTCTAACATGAGTCATACAATGAATTATTACTCGGTGAAAATTTGAGAGTCGCAGACCAACTTCTGAAGAATTAAATGGCGGTATCATAACCGCTATTCTGATTAAAACTTTCTATTCGACTTTGTAGTGGCAAAGGACTTACGACCGTCTATAGTTATGTATCATAAATAACCAAATATGGTTTTTAAACAAATTAGCAACCAGCAGTATTTGAAATCGTGGTGGAAACAGTGGAGGAAACGGGGATGGAAATGGAGATGACGAAGCATTTAATGGCAATAATCCTTTTGGGAAGATATTCATGATATACTATCAAATGCATTCCAGAGACAAATGAGCTGTAAACAGAGCATTATTTCGTTTGTTAATGGCTGCCTGCCTGTGGCAACATCAACTATTCTCTGCCTTTGCCAAGACTTCTTATAATGATAAACCGCGGACGGAAGAGAGTCCGGTAAATTATTCCAGAAATGGTGAAAGCGAGGTAAAAGAGACCGCCGAGATGTTGGATGCAGTTTGGGAAGTTAAAGGTGGACAACGGAGAAAACTTTTATTGGATCTTGCTAAGGATAAATTTGTTACGGAGGAAGACGAAGGAAATGCATGCAAGAGTAGTGCAGAGAACATTTTTTTGGGGTCATTGACATTGTGTCGGGGCTTTATTCTCCGTCTAATGTTACCAAAGGGGTATCCTGTGAGTGTGACAAGTGATTTTCTTTTAGTACTCCCTTTGGTGTGTGTGCCAAGGAATTTCCAGTCAAATGAATGGTGTGCTGACCACTCAGGTGATTTAATATTTGTTGCCATATCGATATTTTTCTATTTTTTAGTCCAATTCTCTACACTGTACATTGTGAAGCAAATTTATATGCATAATATAAGCCGGAAGGGTTCACCCTTATTATTTCCGAAAACCCTCTAGCTCACTTCTAGTGCCTTCCTACACATTCCGTCTCCCATTTCCTGTCTGTGCTAATGTAGTAATTTTGTGTCTCGTTCTCCTAATGCTAAGAAGGTGGTCCTATCACACTTAAAATCTTGCTCTAAGTATGTCTTGTTTAATCTGCTATGATCATTCTTTCAGGCCCAAAGAGCAAAGAAATCGTAAACCTCATGGTGTATCTGTTATAATTGGTGTTCATATTGTGTATTGGATCAACTTTACTGATTTCACCATGCCATCTATGCATTGTAGGGCTCATAAACATGTGTTTAACGTAGAGTAGGGTCGAAAACAGGTTTAGCTCTGACGTCTAGTTAGTGAGGCAGGCAGTCCATAGCATGTTAGTATTGTATTTAATATCTTGTCTAGTTGTACATAATTTGAACACGTCATGAGGATGAAGCAATACATATGGACGATTAGAAATTAATATATATATATATATATATATATATATATATAAAAAGCATTGGACTCTCTATTTGACGTGATGTCTTTATTTGTAGACACTAGCATTGGACTCTTTTTAAGGCATGTTTTACATATTCACATTCGTTAATCTTCAACAACAAGGTAGCAAGCATAAATTCCAAATGATATTATTATTCTTTATGGGGTCCAAGTATGGATAGTGAAGATTAGGAGGAACGGTAATAGGATTGAACACAGTTCAGAATTCAATCCAAAACCTCTTATCTAATCCCAATATATAATCAGTGGAACTTTTCATTAAATATATATATATATATATGTATATATTATAATAATTTAATATTTAATTAAATTATATCAAAAAAACATATATAGCTGAGAATGTCCAATACAAAGCGGCATCATGCCATTCATGGTTTTAATTCATGGCCATTGCGTTCTTCGAGTAAATATTAGCTATTTATGTATTTAAATAGTGTACCATCCTTACAAGGGTGAATTTAATGAAGTGTTGTATATTGAGTGGCGTATATGATTATATAATATATATATATATATATATATATATATATATATATATATATATATATATATATATATATAATTTTATTTTTTTAAATATAAATTTATAGTTCTTTATTTTAAGTCAACTTAGAAAGAATTCCTAGGGGATTCATATGAGTAGGGTGCTAATATTTCAAGGAAAACTTACAAACCGTTCTTACCATATGCTTAGTATTGTCAGCTATGGTACTTACAGCGATATTTTCAAAAGAAAATGTATTAATCTCTAAAAACCAAAAGAAACATATACATAATTAGAAAGGTTAGGAGTATATACATTTTAAGGGTTTACTTGTTAGATTTGTATTTTGTATGGGCTGACGCTTATGCTAAAGTGAAGACTCACGCATGTGCGCATTTGAGTTTAGGGACAATTATGTGCAGACTATTTTATTAGCCTATTGGGTACTTAATAATTTATATATATAGGTCATGGAGAAAAGTCCTTATAAGGGTACTGGGCTTCACCTAAGGCGTGCAAACATGTGGAAGTTGTTGCTAGTTTAAGTACCATGATGTTCTTCAAACATGTTGTGACTGGTATAACTTAGTACAGATTGATAGATTAAGCTTTACTGTGCTCTACAAGTTATCTTTTAATTCAATCTGTTTTGACTTGATCTGCATTTCTTATGTGTATTGTTGTCCAAGAGTTGAAAGCCATGCTTTTAAAGTCTGTAACTTTAGTCCCTCAACCGGCGGATAAAGAATGAAAAATAGCGCATGATGGAATTAAAAAAAGAAAAAGAGAAAAAAAAGTCCTCTTGTGCCAAATTTGCATTTTGGTTTAGTTATTATATCTTTCCATGTTAAACTAAATAAAAATAAACAAGACAAGTTAGATCATGTCAATTGATTTTCTCATATTTTATTTCACAAATTGAAATTTGGAAATTTTGAATCATTATATATACAATAAGTTTTTGTATTAAAAGTAATATAGTCATTTTGTTTAGAAAAATTCATAAAAGAGATTAACGAAAAAAAGTGATTAGGGAATCTTAACATATATGTGTTGAATACATCAAAAGAAATTTATAAATATATATAGATTTTATTTTATATACCTGAAAGTTATTACAGAAAAATGAAATGAAGGTGTAGCCGCATAGAATATTCTTCAGGCTAACTTAGTGGAATTTGAATTTTACATTGATCGAAGTTATCAAGTTGACAATGCTCACAATTTATATTTTCTCCCTTCAATTTTAAAATTAAAACGAAACGAATGGTTGAAACTTAAATATTTATATATACATAATTCCAGCCACACGAGTTGAAGGATTCAATAGTGTTACGTAACTCTAATTTTCACATAAGTGGGATTCCAATGGCAAATGGTATCTTACATTTTACTAATAATAATAGTTTAGAAAGAATATATATATTTACATAACACTATTTAGCTTGGACCTTCTATGTTTGGACTACTTGTGGTATGATCAAGTGCAGTGAACACGGTATTCTTGGATTTTCTTCTTGGACAGTAGCTCGGACCTTCTATGTTTGGACTACCTGTGGTATGATCAAGTGCAGTGAACAGTGGCTCAGATGATTCAAATTGTATGAAGCATTGTGTATCTAAAGCAAATCTCAGATTGTGGAGATCAAGCCTATTTCACACTCCCAGATTCAGAATTGATTTGTGTTAATGGTTTTGGAGACTTCCATTGAAGTCTTTGTGGAGTGACCTTGAAGAAGGTTCCAAATTGAAGATATTTTGTTGAGAAGCCTTGAGTGATCTTGGAAGACAATGATGCATTGATGAGGCCATCGTAAGGTAACTTGGAGAAATTGTTTGGGTACGATTAAGAGCAATGGTGACACCTTCTAAGATGAAAAGGTTGTCATTGATGATGTGACGTGGAGACTAAGTGTGACAGGGATTGTTGAAGAAGACATTGGGAGCCGTGAAGACTAACCAAACATATTTTAACGAAATGAAGTTGACGGTTGGAGCCTCATAGAGACAAGGTCGGTGCCTTGGAAGATAGGGTTGGAGCCCTAGAGGATTGGAGTCCTCAAGAAACTAGGTCGGAGCCTATACTAGAGATAGGGTTGGAGCCCTAGAGGTTGGTGCCTCAAATTGACAAGGTTGGGGCCTTGGAAAGACCATGCCGGTGCTTGGCACAATATAGGTTGGAGCCTGGAAGATTGGAATCTTCATCTAGGGTTGGAGCCCTACATCATTATTGTACTTTACTTATTGTAAAGAAGAAATTAATAAAAGTATCTATTCCATCATTGTTCATTTTGTGTTCTAAATATAAGTGATCTAATTGGTAAAACTAACAATTGAAAAGAAATATTGATTCACCTCCCTCTTAGTATTTCCAACACAGTGGTACACAAAATTACACAAAGTTACATCATAGGGTCTAGTATTATGTAGGGGGATACAGACTGATGCGTACAAACCCAATGTTAGGTCGTAGCATCCAGGGGTGTGCAGGGGTATGCAATGAGGAGTAGTGGCCTGCAAAGGAGCATGGAGATGTAGGTTGGTGTGTTGTAGCATGTTGGTTTACACTATGGAGTAGGGGGGGTAGCTCACATCGCATTGAGTACCCGCGGGAGGTGTCAAGTATGGTGACACAGGATGGGACATCAGTAGGCCGCAGTCTACAGTGGCATGATCAGGATTACAAGGATGATCGGTGGCATGCGAGAGTGTATGGTGTTTTACAGTGGGGTCTTGGAATATCACCTCCAGGGAGACTCATGGACGGAGACACCGGACATACCTTGGGCATAGTTCTCCTAGGATCGACAAAGATGCAAAGGAGCGATACTTGATGGTATCTATGGGAACTCACACGCCTGACCCTCTTCTACATCACTTACGGGCGCAGTCGTTTTGGTTGTTGTCCTTTGGCACTCTGGGCATGAGCAGCCAGGGACGAGAAGCTCACCCAAGATGAGACTCAGCACAATAGGGGAGAGACTTCTTAGTAGTGGCATTGGGTTGGTGCGCTAGTTGTTTCATGATGCTTGGAGTCATGACAGAGTGATCTAGTTCACTATTGGGTTGGTACATGGGGGTACACAAAGGCCTTCACCAGATGGCAAGGCAGGCTTTCTCTATTGTTGCATAGGTTCAGAGTTAGATTTGGAGGGGTAGATATTGGCATCATTTTGATGCTCGAGTAGGATGAGCTTGGCTCTCACAGACCTTCCGCCACTAGGCCTTAAGAGAGGAGGGTACAATCTACACACGATGGGGAGTATGTCATAATTAGAGTAGCGTAGCATCAACATGGTGGCACCACTCTGAGTTTGGCAAGGGACCTGATCATCTCATCTCTTTACAGCTCAATAACCGTTATGGATGAGCTAGCTACCATAGGGGGAGATCAAGCAGATTTTCCATTGGTCTTTAGTGAGTCCCTGATGGCGTGGGGAACTTCAGTAGCTCGGTAGGTGGGCCAACAACATGATATCCGGAGAATCTCACGTGAGCAAGACACTATCTCTGCAGGGATTAGGTGGTATCTTCGAAGGTTTACTCTTAGAGTGCATGGGATGAACTACTTGGTAGGGCAACTTCATGAGGAGTTGGGCATAGTGCCATATTATCCTGATTCCCTACTCACTGATGGTGTGCAAAGGGCTCTTGCTACTTATGCCTGGCAGGGTGGTGAGTGGAGCAAGGGGAGCTCCATGTTGGATAGGATGGCTTGGGATCTTGGTATTGAGGGAACCCTTCATATTAAGGCGATGCAGAGGTCAGGGATGATTCAGTGGTGCATATGGGACCTTGGCACATTTTTGCAGTGACTGTGGGGAGCATCAACTAGAGAGGATGCTTGTTCATCCATTGCTTGAGGACAAGCAATTTTTGGCGAGGAGGACTGTAATATTCCTAATTAGCAATTCTGCTAATTAGAATATTAATTTTTGATATTTTGCTAACTATTACATTTAACTATGAGGATGTGGGTTTGAGGGCCCACAATTAGACTTGGGAAACTATAGAGATCAAAACATTAGGTGAAGGAAAATATTGCAGCTGTAGTGAGGATGGGGGCCTAATGAAGAGAGACCATGTCCCACATGTGGTAGCAAATCTCATTGGTACAAGCTAGAGGCAGAACAGTTTTTGTGAAAATTCTGTAAGTTACTTTATGTAGAATCTACTGTTAGATCTGGTTATACTTCTCCTGCTTAAACAAGTTATTAATACTGAAATATTCAGATTAACATCGAAGTAAACAAATGACGTACTTTCACCGATTCAGATCTAAAACAGAAAAGTACATGCACAATAGACATCGAAGTAAACAAGTTATTAATCTGAAATATTCAATATTAACATCGAAGTAAACACATTAATAGTCTACACAGATACAAATCTCAACTGAATACATGCACAATGACAAAGTGACACACAGGATTTTCTGGAAAACTATCCCCCGAAAAACCCAATGCGGGAAAACCGGTCTTCTGGCTGCTGGAGGGTTTATAGTATTAAGTAGTATTTTGAATGCAACAAATCTGGGTACCACATTGGTTAACCTGACAGAGAAAAATATAGATCTGTAGCTAACCTACTGTTCTGAGACCAAACCCTTGACTGATCCACACCCTCAAACGGGATTGACAAAACTCAACCAAAATCTTGCCCTAGAAACCCCAACGCTGCCCCTGAAGCCCCTGCGTCAGTCTCTTTAGCCTCTGTGTGCCCTGTGCTGGCCTGGAGAGGGCTGTGTAACCCCATAATGGGTGACGCAGACCTTACGCTGCCCTAGAAGGGTCTCTGCGTAACCTTGGTGGGTCCCTTGCTGCCCAATGCTACCCCAGAAGGGACTGCGTAGCTGAAGCTGCCCTTTGCGCTGCACAACTGCTGCTGCCTCTGCTTCTCTGCGCTGCCTCTGACTGCTTCTCTCTGCCTCTTGCCGATTCTTGGCACTGGGATCAGAGCATCCCCTTTGCCAAAACTACCCCTCGCTACAGCTGAAACACTCCTGGAAATTCTTACCAAACCATGCTAGAATTCCAGCTTAGTTTCACTACTCTGCCTCCGTGTGTGTATTCTCCAACTGACCCCAAGCCTTTCCTTTATAATTTTCTTGTTGGGAAACAAACGACCATGATTAGATCTTGAATCAATGGCTAAGATTAAAAGAAAGCTTGATCCGTGTGACTTAAGTCAATTCCATCGAATGTTTTAATTAATTACCTTTAATAATTTAATTTTCCTAAGTTAGACTTAGGGTCCTTAATTAAAATTATTAATTAATTAACTATCTCCCAAACTAAATGGAATTTCCCAAATCCTTTTCTGGGTTTTGGAGATCTGATGTACTCTAGTCCCTCCACCAAGTTTTAGGGTTAGAGCACATCCAATGCTACCCCAATACACAAAATCTCAACACTCCCTCTTAGCATGGAGTGTGCTCTAGCAATACATCACACCATGTATCACAAGATCTTGGCATTGGTCTTTGTGTTGCTGATGCTTGGCCTACTGCCATTCTGTATTGCTGCCCATGACACTGCCACCATGACTTCCACATCTGTACTGCAACTCTCTCTCAATCTGTTGCATCATGCTACCAACTGATGCACTGCATCTTCAGTTGTTGAGAGAAACAACTGAAACTTTGCCCAATCTTTGACAAACAAGTCAGTTGGGCCGCATCCTCATCACTGAAGCTCCATAGGCTGTTGATCTGTGCTGCATCTGGAGGTTACTGCATAGCTACAGCCCTGCACTGCGTAAGCAGTCCTCCTTGTGCTACTGAAGTCACATCACCTCTACACTGAAGTCTCCCACGCTGCGCTATCCTCCTAAAGCCTCTACGTTGCTGCATCTTTGCTCTACATAAGCAGCTCTGCTTTATGCTGCTGAATTCACATAAGCCCCTACGTTGCTGTTGCTGCATCTGCACTACGTTGCTCCCTTCAGCCTTAAGTTCCACCTCTACTTCATCTGTGATTCTCTGAACCAACTACTCCACTTGTCCTGCTACCGTCTTAAGGCTCTCGTAGCTCGGATGTGATCCAAGAGATGAGCTGATCAAGGATCCCGCCCTCACTTTGTAGCTCCTCTACAGATCCATGTCACCCCACTTTCGTGGTTCATGAGTGCTCATGGCTATGTCATCTTCTGACCCATCATCCACCACAATAGCCTTGGAAGTAGAATCTTCTTTGTCCTTTTTCTTCTGAGGACAATTGTTGGCGAAATGTCCTAGTTCGTCGCACTAGAAACACTTGATCTTGGATAGATCCCGCTTCTTCCCTTGCTGCCTCTTTGATGCCAAGGCTGCATCTTCATCTTATTCCGTCTTCACCTTTCTGGTCCCCGTGTTGTACTGCTTCTTGGTGAATCAACGAAGTTCTTCTTGACGAAGGATTGCCCACATATTTTCCCAGTTGGGAAGGTCCGCTCTGCCCAAGGTACTTTGGACAAAGGTTTCCCACTCTTCTGTGACCGCATTGAGTGCAGTCCTTACTAATACATCGTCCTCCACCTTTGCTCCCATGGCAGACAACTAGTCTCTGATCGCCTGTAGTTTGAAGAGCAAGGGCTCTATTTCTTCTCCCTTGGTCATCATGAATAACTGCAGCTGATTCTCCAAAAGCATTCTCCTCTGGACGAACTTTCCCTCATATAGGGCAGTTAAGGCCTTCCACATCTCATTAGCCATTTTCTTCTTAGCAATATGTGGAACTATATGGTCCTTAAACCCATCCATAATGAAATGTTTGACATGTGCCGCAACCTCCTCATGCTTCTTCAGGAGATCTGCAGTGGTCGGCGTGGCCAAGACTTTTTCTGCATGGTCTCTTAGATCGTAAGCCTCCATGACTACTAGGATTTTGGCCTTCCAGACCACAAATTTGGATAGGCTGTCCTACCTATCTTGATCATGTAGTCTGTGAGGTTCCATTTGCTCAGTTCTACTTTGTCGGAACTTCCTCTCCCCGCCTCTCTACTGAAGGTCGGATCTAGCGTCCTTGGCGAAAAATGCATCCTCTGCTCCCTCTGCTCCCTCTGAAAATTGATTTCCTCCTGCTCTTTGTAACACAGTGCTTAGGCTAAATTATGAATCTTCAGAAATTTAACCCCACCAGCAACTTCTGAAGTCCTACAGCTCTGCTTCCGACACTTCTGAATTAGACAGCTTCAGATTTGCGTGACCCTAGCTGGCCTCTACATGAGCAGACAGTCCCAACACTGCCCCTGCGCTGCCTCTGCGCAGAAAGTACGTGGCCCTGCGTGGAGACAGTGTAAGACCGCGTCACTTTGGCCTCTGCGTGGCTCTGCTCCCTCTGAAACTGCGTTGTCCCTTCAGATCTCGCTTTTTGCGGCTACAGCTGCTCCCTTTGTTTCTTTTTGCAGCAAGGATTCTTCAGTCTTCTACTGGCGACCCTGCTAGATCTGCAATCGCTCTGATATCGTGTGAAAATTATGAAACTTACTTTATGCAGAATCTACTATTAGATTTGGTTATACTTCTCCTACTTAAACAAGTTATCAATATTGAAATATTCAGATTAACATCGAAGTAAACACATAATAGAATTTCACGGATTTAGATCTAAAATAGAAAAGTACATGCACAATAGACAAAGTGACACAAGATTTTCTAGACAACTGTCTCTGGAAAAAACCCAATGCGGGAAATTCGGTCTTCTGGATGATGGGGGGTTTATATTATTAAGTAGTATGTTGAATACATCAAATCTGGGCACCACACTGGTTAACCCGATAGAGAAAAATATAGATCTGTAGCTAACCTGCTATTCTGAGGCCAAACCCTTGACTGATCCACAACCTCAAACGGGATTTACAAGACTCTGCCAAAATCTGGGCCTAGAAACCCCAACGCTGCCCTTGAAGCCCCTGCATTAGTCTCTTCAGCCTCTACGTGCCCCTATGCTAGCCTAGAGAGGGCTGCGTAACCGCAAAATGGGTGACGCAAACCCTACACTGCCCTAGAAGGGTCTTTGTGTAACCCTGGTGGGTCCCCTGCTGCCCAGCGCTGCCCCATAAGGGACTCTGTAGCACCTGTGTTGTTTAAGTTGCCCTCTGCGCTGCGTATCTGCTGCTGCTATCTCTGCTTCTCTGTACTGCCTCCGACTGTTGTTCTCTACCTCTTGCTGATTTTTGGCACTGGGATCAGACCATCCCCTTTGCCAAAACTACCTCTCACTGCAGCTGAAACGCTCCTGGAAATTCTTACCAAACCACGCCCTAAAAATTCCATCTTAGTTTCACTACTCTGCCTCCGTGTGTGTATTCTCCAACTGACCCCAAGCCTTTCCTTATACTTTTCTCATTAGAAAACCAACGGCCATGATCAAATCTTGAATCAACGGCTAAGATTAAAAGAAAGCTTGATCTGTGTGCTTAAGTCAATTCCATCACATGTTTTAATTAATTACCTTTAATAATTAATTTTCCTAAGTTAGACTTCGGGTCCTTAATTAAAATTATTAATTAATTAATTATCACCCAAACTGGATGGAATTTCCCAAATCCTTTTCTGGGTCTTGGAGATTTGATGTACTCTAGTCCCTCCACCAAGTTTTAGGGTTAGAGCTCATCCGATGCTACCCCAATACACAAAATCTCAACAGCTTTGAGGTGGGGCCCAAGGGAATGTTGGGCAGGCTTAGTTAAAAGGAAGCATGCTTCTCATTTTGGGGCATTCATTCAATCATCCATTTCGACTCTGCCTTTGACAGAGAGCACACTTGAGCAGGAAGCCAAGTCTGCAAGTGTTGTTTAGTGCATCGGGTATCTCCAGCGGTCCGGCCTAAGCTTATCGGTGGACAGGTGCCAGTACCGCCGGCCAAAGGAGGTGTTTCCATAGTTAATCATTTCAAGCAGGGCTTCATCTGACAGTCTGGCTCTTCATTGTGCAGTGCATCGCAGTAGCCGGTGGAAGGGATCACTCAGGGGTGTTAAAACGCGATATCTAGGTGCTTCCATGTTGTGATGCTCAGATGAAGATACCAATATTTGTATTGGGTTCCTCTTTCGGAGAGGTGTAAGATCAATCTAAAATTGATCTTAATCTGATGAGCAGAACATTTATTTTGAATTTATTTTTAATAATTTCAAATATGTGCAGGTCGGCCTTAAGGTTTTACACCCCCAGCAGATGTGTCACACACCTTAGTGATTGATATAAATAGAGTCAACATTGGAGGAATTTTTCACTCATCTCATCCTCACACATCATCTCCTCCTTTGATTTAGTATGAGCACCTTGGAGGTAGTTCTAGTTCGCACGTGGGAAATAAGGACGAAGTCGTTGTTGCTGTTGCTACCATTGTTGTTGTCGTTGCTGCTGTTGTTGCTGCCATTGTTGTTGCCTTTGCTGCTGCCGTTACTGTTGTTGTTGTTGCCGTTTCTGCCATTGTTGTTGTCGTTGCTGCCATTGTTGCTGACGTTGTTGTTGTTGTTGTTGCTGCCATTTTTGTTGCCATTGGGGTAGCGTTGGATTTTATGGGGTTGAATTTGAGTTGACCGTGTGGCTATTTTGAGGGTTGTTGTGACACATGTTGGGTTGGCTAACCAAGGAGACTTTGTTGGTTGAAGCATCTTGTTGACCACTGTAATGCACCACCACATTTTTCTATTTCTGGTTTGTCTTCTATAGATCCACTGGTATGTTCTATCAGCATTTTACTTGATTTTTTATGTGATTGCTATGGTAAAAAGTAAAGTTGCATCAATCATAGAACATCTACATAAATTTACATGGTATCAAAGCCGGGTTGATGATCGGGAATCCATTAATAAAGATACAGTGGCTAAACATCTTTGAGTTGGGCACATCCAAAGAGATGTATGATAAGTTGGTCCACATGTTCAAGGCCAACAATGCGAATCAAGTCCTATTCTTCAAGAATCAATTGAAAAATCTGAAGAAAGGCAGGGATGAGTCGTCGATGTACTTTGAAGTTGGCTGAGATGGGAACAATCGTTGGAGGGCTCTCATCCGAATGGCATGTGTTTAACACTACCATTCTAAATAATAATGTGATCCCTGACTTTGACGAAGTACTGTCAAGATGCGTTCAAGAAGAATCAAGAATGAAGGAGTATGGAAATGAAGGAAATGCTGCATACACTGCTCATTCTAGAAAGAACTCTGGTGGCCCAAAGAACAAAGGAAAAGCAGGGGCTCAAGGAAAGAAGGGAAAGTGCTTCACTTGTCATAGGCCTGGTCACTATGCTAGAGAATGTCCTTTCAAGAAGGATTCTCCCAATGGTGATGACAACAACAACAACCGGAAGGATGCCAATCAAAGGAACAACAGGTTCCAGGGAAAGGGGAAGGCTCCCTCCGGTGGAAATGATCAACCTTTGAAAAGGTCAAGAAATTCCAGGTATGAGGAATCAAATGTTGTTGATAAAAGAAATGAATTCATTCTTGTCTCTGCCATCTCTGCTGCATCTCCACCCGACACTATGGATGTCTGGTTGATAGATAGTGGTGCTTCAAGGCACATCACTGGGTTCAAAGAAGCACTTTTTGATATGGTTGAGAAGGATGCTAATCTAGAAATTATCCTTGGAGATAATGCCACATATCTTGTGAAAGGGACAGGGACTGTGACCCTCCACTTGTCTCAAGGTCAAGTCCTCCACTTACAGGATGTACTCTATGTACCTAATTTGAAGAAGAACCTCGTGTCTATATCAGCCATGGAAGACAAAGGTTTCAATGTGGCATTCACTGATGGAAAGGTGCGCATGTGGAAGAAGAGCTTCAAGGAAGCTATCACGTTTGGGTCTAGAATTGATACACTCTACCAGGTTGGAGGAAGTCCACTAGGAGCAATGACATGAGATGTTATGCGACAGACCGATAATGGCACTGAATATGAGACGAACGAGTTCAAGAACTTTTGCAGAGGAGCTAGCATCAAGAGGGAGACCACAATGTTTGTGGGCTACAACGAAACTTCGAAGGCCTATAGATTCTATGTGCTTGGTCAAAGGGAAGTGGAGATATGCCACGATGTCACCTTTGATGAAGATACTTCCTTGAGGAAAGTAGTCAATCTTCCAAGATCTGAGGAAGGTCATGAAGCAAGGCTTGGAAATCAAAAGGAACCGAAAGATGAGACAATGCTTGATGTTGAAGGACCAATGGACCCGATTGATCCACCTCCTTCACTAGGAATGAGACCATCATGGCTCAGGGACACTCTCGAGGATGCTGAGGGACATATGGCCCCAAGGGGGACATTCCGTGAAAGCAAGAAGTCGAGTAGATACCAAGGGTATCTAGCAGCCATGAGTATTATTGTACAATCTGAGCCTAGATATTTTTGTGGAAGCCGTAAAGCATCAAGTCTGGAAGGATTCTATGCACAAAGAGTATGAGTCCATAATGAAGAATGATGTCTCGGATGTAGTTCCTAGACCGGAGGTCAAAGCAATTGTCACCTCAAAATGGCTCTACAAGATCAAGCATGGGTCTGATGAAAGTGTTGAAAAGTTCAAGGCAAGATTCGTTGCATGTGGCTCCTCTCAAAAAGAAGGCATAGACTATGATGACATATTTGCACCTGTGACCACCATCCGATCTATTATAGCCCTTGCTGCTACGCAAGGATGGAGTCTTCATCAGATGGATGTGAAGACCGCACTTCTACATGGTGCGATAAAGGAAGAGGTGTATGTGGAGCAACCTCTGGGGTTCGATGTCCAGGATCAGGATACCCATGTCTATAGGTTGAAGGAAGCACCCAGATCTTGGTACGAGAGGATAGATAGTTACCTGATGAAGCTGGGCTTCACTCGTAGTAATGTTGATCCGAACCTGTTCTTCAAGGTTCATAGAGAGAAGCATCTCATTCTGGTGCTATATGTGGATGACCTCTTCCTGACAGGTGCTGACCCTCTCATTCATCAGTGCAAGAGGCAGCTCGCTGCTGAGTTTGAGATGAAAGACCTAGGACTGATGCACTACTTCCTAGGACTGGAGGTCTGGCAAAGACTTGGTGATATTTTCCTTTTTCAAGGAAAACACATTGTGAAGCTTCTGGAAAGATTTAGTATGGTGGACTGCAAGTCTATGTCGACAACGATGGAGCTCAACTTCAAGAAGTTGAGTGGCAGCGCTGCTGGGCCCGTATTGACAAATCCTACTGAGTATCGTCAACTCGTAGGGGCCCTGATGTTCTTAGTGAACACTCATCTAGACATATGTTTTGCAGTGAACACTTTGAGTCAACACATGGTTGATCATAACATTCACTGGGTTGGTGCCAAGAAACTCTTGAGATATCTCTGGGGCACGATAGACCTTGGGCTGAGATACACTGCCAGGAGCATGACACTCCTTGGTTATACGAATGCCGATTGGGCTGGCAGTGTGGTGGATCGCAAGAGCACATCTAGATGCTTCTTCACACGTAGATCTGCTTCGGGCAGGAAACTGAAGTCGGTAGCCTTGAGCATCGCTGAGGCCGAATACATTGTAACATGTATGGCCTGTTGTGAAGTCACTTGGTTGCGGAATCTCTTCAGTGAGTTGTTCAAGCATGTGCTAGATGCCACCGTTATCCTTTGTGATAACTAGAGGGGGATTCGTTTGTCATAGAATCCCGTGTTCCACGATCGATCCAAGCATGTTGATGGCTGGTATCACTTTATCCGGGATATGGTACAACGAGGCACCGTAAGGCTCGATCATGGAAACTGATGAGTAGGTCGTGAATATTCTCACTATGCCCTTGGGGAAGGTCATGTTCCTAACCTTCCATGAGAATTTTGGAATCGTGGAATGACCCTATTCTGAGGGTCTTGTTGGACGATGTGCTCTGGGAGTTCCGGGGGGCTTTGGGGATAGCTTCTCAGAGCTATAAGCAACCACAGGGCTAGGCTTGCCAAACTTTGTTGATGTGCTTGGGCCCCACTGTGATGATTGAGTTTGTTCGCCTCTCATGATTTGTGCCCCGTATGCATCCTACCCATTTGAGTTCTGGACTCATGGGAAGTACCTCTCATTTGGCCAATGAGGTGGGAAAAACTAGAGATTAGTAGCAAAGACTGATAGACGCATCGGAGATTGCCGTATTCTCTATCTAGGATGACACGTGTCCAACCACTTGATCCGGGATCAAGTCTAGTGAGGTTTCGGACCTCCTACTGACTTCGGGTCAGATAAACCAACTTCAGGTTGGTATGTGACTCTTTGAGTCCATATGAGGTTTCGGACCTCCAACTGACTTCAGGTCAGTGAGACTAACTTCGGGTGAGTATATATGACTCTCTTGAGTCCAAGCGAGGCTTCGGACCTCCAACTGACTTCAAGTCAGTGAGACTAACTTCGGGTTAGTATATATGACTCTCTTGAGTCCAAGCAAGGTTTCGGACCTCCTACTGACTTTGGGTTGTTACGAGACTCTTTGTGAGTCCAATATAGGTTTCGGATCTCTGGGCTGAATGTGTCAGCTAGGGAATGATGTCTTTGTGACTGACCCACTTCTATTCTGAAATAAAGAGGCCAGCAAAGAAAGTTATGGCGGGATGACGCACGATGTTTGATTGCACATGTGGATGGAGTTCTCCCTAGTTGAGAGGGAGTGTTAAAATTGGACAACTAGGTCCAAACTCCATGTTGTGATGCTCAGATGAAGATTCCAATATTTGTATTGGGTTCCTCTTTCGGAGAGGTGTAAGATCAATCTAAAATTGATCTTAATCTGATGAGCAGAACATTTATTTTGAATTTATTTTTAATAATTTCAAATATGTGCAGGTCGGCCTTAAGGTTTTACACCCCTAGCAGATGTGTCACACACCTCAATGATTGATATAAATAGAGTCAACATTGGAGGAATTTTTCACTCATCTCATCCTCACACATTATCTCCTCCTTTGATTTAGTACGAGCTCCTTGGAGGCAGTTTTTGTTCACAAGTGGGAAAGAAGGATGAAGACGTCATTGTTGTTGTTGCTGCCATTGTTGTTGTTGCTGCCGTTGTTGCTACCATTGCTGCCGTTGTTGTCGTTGCTTTTGGTGTTGCTACCGTTGCTGCTTTTGTTGCTGGTGTTGTTGTCGTTGCTGTCGTTGTTGTTGGTGTTGCTGTCGTTCTTCCGTTGGGGCAGCGTTGACTTTGAGTTGATCGTGTGGCTGTTTTGAGGGATGTTGTGACACATGCTAGGTTGGCTAACCAAGGAGACTTTGCTGGTTGAAGCATCCTGTTGACCGCCGTAACACACCACCACATTTTTCTGTTTCTGGTTTGTCTTCTATAGATCCACTGGTATGTTCTATCAGCATTTTACTTGATTTTTTATGTGATTGTTGTGGTGAAAAGTAAAGTTGCATCAAGCATAGAACATCTACATAAATTTATAGGGGGATAGGAGAGTGAGAGGAGATTTTGGAGGACACTTGGTGGGGAGGCTTAGAGCTTCCTAACATGGGTTTTCCAGACATTTTGGTGGCCTCCAGCAATAAAATTTCCAGGATGACCGAATTGCCCAGCAGTTAGGTGAGCTGAACTCAAGAAGGCCAATTTCCAAGGTCAAAACTAGGACAAACCATTTCTGGGTTTTTTGGGTTTATGGAGGAGAGGCCAAGAGTAATTTGACAGAATTTTATGGGTAGAATCAAGTGGCCAAACAAGGATCACAACTCAGCGAGCCTCTAGAGGAGCTAGGGGAAAATTGGGTTGAAGTTCCAAGGTCAATATTTAGCCAATTCCTTCATGGGTTATTGTGGGTTTCTTGAGTAGAGTCTGTGGTTAAAATCCCAGAATATTCTGAGCAGTGTAGCAGGCTCTAGCAACATTTCTTCGAGAGCAGCAACAACATTCTGGCCAAAGACTGCGCAGATCTATAGCCACGTAGTGTACATTTCCGGGGGAGATTTCAGGCTTGTTTCGAGGCTCTCTTCAACTTTCCTCGAGCAAGCCCAGGTGCCTTCATTTCAACACCTCTGTTGTACACATTTTACCGATATTAATAAAATGGCTCAACTATATTTTATGGCTCCAATGGTATATTGATATCAGTTTTTTTTTGTTGTTTTCTTAATATCTTTTAGCCTGTTATTACTATAATTTACCAATTAGGAATATTACATCAATCTAGAAGTGTCGGGCTTTCCCTCCAAGTACAGAATGGTGGAATGAATGATCACTCTCAAGAACTCCCTATCACGATAATTGCTCCTAATATTATGCTTTGTAGATGCCACGAGTTTGTGATGAAAGGGAAACAAAAGGTGAGAGAAAGAAGGATTGCAACGACTAGGTTGCTCAAGGTAATGGTCGCATTGGAGAGGGGAGGTGGTGGAGTGATCAAAACCTTGAGGGTGCATCCAAGTAGGTAAAGTATAGTCAATGAGGGGATTTCCCTTGACACTACACTCGGAAGGGGAAAAGGGCTCACAGACACTTGGGACCATATGACAAGGGGTGAGAGAATCACTTATGGGAAACTCAAGATAATGAACAAGAGGAAAATACAAAGGGGAAAGTGAAATATTATATTCAACGAGTCTTTCTTTATCCAAACCATAATCTAAAGGCTCAAGTGATTTAAATATAGAATCATAAGGAAGATAGGTGGGAGTCTTATTGATTTCATTGTTATTAGTACCAAATTTTGAGTCTCCCCTACAAGGAGAATCAACTACTCCCAACTGCCCCTCCTCATGCAAAGGAAAATAATAATCCTCCTTCCCAAGGGTATCGATGGATATGTTATCGTAAGTAGTGCTCAAGAGAAAAGGAATACTAATTTCAACCTCATCCTCTTTGTCGGTATCATAAATGGGGGGACCATCAAATTGAGGCCCAACAATTTTCCATTTCTCCTTTTCGATGCGGAAATAATCTTCAATGTTATCTTCCAAGGAGCTCATGGGACCACCTTCCTCAAGGTCCTCAAAAGGAGAGTTATCATGAGTGACATCCTTGAGAAAGGTAAGGTAAGCCTCAACCTTACTTTCCATAGTCTCGTCATCCTCAACACACGTGTTCTCAAAATCATCCCATTCATCATGTAATTCAACAAGGACTCATCTTCCTCAGCTATATCCTCAAGGGTATCTTCATCTTGGTTAGTTGACCAATGGGACGACTCTTCTTTCCTCTTCTCTTGAAGAACAATAGCCAAGGTATATGTTACATGATTTTGGTAGTATGCTTCTAAGAGGAGAGCATTAGTGGGGTTTTCTTTATACTCACATTTCATCTTATGAAGCTTCACCTATTCTTCGTGCAAATGAAAGAATACTTCATTAGAATTACATTCCCTCACTAAACCTCTGCATGACCCACTGTATTCATCCATTCTTTCTTGCGTGATTTGGAGGCTCAGAGATCCAACTCTTCATCATCCTCGAAAGAGATATTCTCTTTTTCATTGCCATGGTCTTCCACCCCCATAACTGACATTTTCTCATCATCCTTACTTGCACTTGAGCTTCCTTCAATGTCATCCAGTTGATTACCCTCTGTGAGATTTTGTACCTCATTATAGTCTTTGATCAGGTTATCCAGGATATTCAAAGCATGGGTCATGCGAGCAAAGTCAAGAAAGCGAGTAGAATCCCTCTCATAGGAACACCTCACTATGTCAAGTTGCGCTTGTTGCGACCTTTAAAACTTGAGCATGAATTCCATATCCATACCTTCCAATATACTTTTATAGGATTCTGCATACTTAACCACATTCTTTTGTAGTTCTTGAATGTCTTGGTTATTAAGCTTTGCAAATATAGGACCAAGACAAACGTCCATTTTCCGATAGTCCATTCATTTTTTATGATTTTTCATATTAAGATTAAGATGGAGTCGGTGGGGTGAAATGAAGTGCCTTGATAGATGCTTGCTTCACCCTACAAGCATTAACTTTAGAGTGCAATGAAGAACTAGGGCTTCGTTCTTCCAATGGAGTCGCCAAGAATGATATATCAATATTGTCGTATGGAGAACCAGAAACATGTCTTGTCCCCGACAACGGCGCCAGAGATGTTACCACTCAAACCAACAAGGGACCTAAAATGGGTTCCTAAGAGGGGAACTGCTAGGCTAAGGGCAACGGTGGAGGCTTAGCCCACTATCACCAGAGCTAAGACTCCCTACTCTTTACGGACTTTCACCTATGGGAGTAGTCCCGATGTTTTGGGAAGCCGCTTATAAAGGATATATATCAATGAATAGGAATGAAGTGATCCTAGAAACCATTTCCCAAGGAAGATGTGAAGAGTGGAGCTTGCTTTCTCTTCAACCAAGGGGCTTGATCTTCTAGGGAAATGGGGTGAGGGTTGGAGGGTAAGGATGAAGGGTACAACTTGTAGAGGTACTTCCCGATCCCTAAAATCCTATAAGAACTTGGTTTTGCAAATAGTCCTTGATGATTAATCTTTGATAGGAAATGGGACCACATGGGACCAAGTAGACCTAGCCGAGGTTCGGGGATGGAATATAGCAATCAAAGATGCTCCTATCGTGGACAAGGTGAGGGGAAAAGGATCAAACAAATTTTTTTCTTCAAAGGTCAAATTGATCCTCCTAGGTTCTAGCCTCGGGGATACCTAGGCAAAACTTGGTCCTAGAGCTAGGGCTTGAGGTTCCCGAAGATTCCATCATCGGAATTGCCTCAAATTTAGAGAGTGAGGGGACCCACTACCGTAGTAGCCTCTAGGAGATCGAAGTTTTCCTGTGGGTGAATTCTCGAGAAATTGATGCCCTAGGTGACCTATTAGGGCTAGACATAGGAAAAAGGGGAAAAAGGTAAAAAAGAAGGGGAAAATGACCACCTTCTTGAGGGACCAGTGCCTGATTCCCTTCGAGATATGGAGTCAAGGATGATAATGATTGAAAATTCAGTTTCTTGATCAAGGAGACTTGGAAAGTCAACTTCGTCCAATGTTTAGGGAAAGAGAAGAAAAGTGACCTTCAAGCATTTATACTTCATACAAATGGTGCAAGCTTATCAAGACAAAACAATCTCTAGGACATTTCATTCATCTAACAATGACCTTCTCCTCCTCTTGCTGCCCTTGTTCTAATGGTTCCTCTGGCTCTAACCATGCAGGTGACTCCTCCAAGACGGGATCTTCAATCTCCACCCTCCACTGAGACAATACATCTATATTGTCTAAGGAAATGGCATCTGGATCCATTGGTGCTTGTATTTGCTTCACTCGAAGTCAGATATTGTAATGCACATACTCTAAATCATTGAGACGTGCGAACTCCAACCTGTAAGAGTGTCAAAAAAACAAATGAGTCTTCACTCTTGACACTTAAGGGTCATAAATTAAAATTACAATAAATGTAATTGCTCAACTGAAGGCTGAAGGTCAAAGTTATACTTGTTGCACTTTTTTTAGTGTATTTTCTCAAAATACACTCCAATTGCATTCACACCCTGAAGAACTACGTGTTTGATTCAAGATTCTTATGGCCAATTTCTGCAAATTTGGTGCCCTTGCACCATAGGTTTGCCACCAAATATCTACAACAAAATAAAGAAATAAAAAATTCAAAAACTTAAAACATAATTAAACATTCAAATGCAAGTTACATAATTGAATTTTAAAAATCTAGAATTATAAATAAGTAAATTCTAAATTGAAAAGTCTAATGAGCGATGGCTTGTCACTTGTGTGGCATGAAGAGGGTCCTTTCCCTAATAGCATCATCAAAGCCAAATATGCCAACACAATCCTGATAAAACTGTATCTCGCGGTTGATTTTTCTAAAAAGCTCAGGATCGGGTACCATCCTCTGAATACAAGATTGGAGCCCTTCCATCACCTCAACATCAAAATCAAAGCTACATTTGTATGAAATTCTAGGGTTGAGGAAGAGTGTTGCTGCATGAATGGGTCGATGAAGCATCCCTGTCCACTGACTATCTATCACATGATGCATCCCATAACATCATATGTCTATCAAGCCCAGCAGAACCATTGTCTGCATAATAATAACGAATGGCCTCCTTAGCCCTATCCATGGCCTCATACACATAAGCCATTGCAGGTTTCTCCCCATCTACCAATCTCAGAACCTTTATTATAGGTTCGCTAATTGAGCACACTTCTACTCCCTTCTAAAATGTCTCAGTGTACACCATTTCTACAATGGCTCTCCCATCCTCTTTCTTGTTATACCTACAATCACGCCACTCATCAGAAACAAACATTTGCTTCAACTCAAACTGGCATCGAAGCAAAGACTGAAGAGTAATAAAGTTGGTGGCAAAATGTGTGATTGCAGGACTCTGCAACTCCCTGTTTCTGGTGTATCTCCTCATGAGGCTAAGAACAAAAGCTTGGTTATATATAAACTTGGGGACACTCCTAGCCATATCAATCACCTTCTTGATGAAGGAGAGTTTTCCCATATCCTCAAGCAGCAAATCGATACAATGTGTTGCACATGGAGTCCAAAACAATGGGAGGTGCCTCTCCATAAGCATCTTGTCGACAACCACATACTTAGTTGCATTATCTGTTATGACTTGCACCACATTTTGCACACCAATCTCTCGGATGAACCCATCTAGCAACTCAAATATCGTTGTTGCATCTTTTATGTGTGTTGATGCATCCACTGATTTAATAAACATCGTACCTTTAGGACAATGTACCAAGAAATTTAGAAGGGTCCTACCCTTCCTATCTGTCCAACCATCAGACATGGCTATGCATCTAGACAATTCCCATGTCTTTTTCAACTTTGTTAATTTAGAGTTGATGTCTTGCTTTTCTGCTTTAAGCATTGGCTCCCGCAATTCCTCATATGTAGCACTTTTGTAACCTGGGCTCACAACAACAATAGCATCACACATTGGCTGCCAAAATGGATTGGTTTTGGTGATGCTGAGAGGCAAGTCATTCTAAAAAAGAAACCTCCCCATAACTCTATTTGCTTCTAGCTTCTCCTTTTTTTTAGCAACTGATTTTATGGAAGGTTGTGATCCATGTCCTGTTCATGGAACAAAAAATGATGACCTCCCACTCCTAGCAACATTAGCACTAACAGTTGCAGGAGATGCTGTGGAGCTCCTCCCACTACTCTCAGCGTCAAAATCAAAAGAAGATATGCCAAAAGATCTACCTATACGTTCAACCTTGTTTCTTTCTGCCTCTTCCTTCTTTTTGTCTTTCTCATCAATTGCTTCAAGAGCTTTTTGTATAAGCTCCAGACTAGAAACTGTACAAAGCCCAACATCATGTCTGGAGAGTCTAGCTAGATGGTATTTCAATCTCGTAACCCCTCCTGTCGTGTTGGTCCTACACAATTTGCATGATAGATATGTTTGATTTGTCCCACCATCAGGCTCCCCATAATCCCAAAATGGGTCCAAGGCTTTTGGCATATTTGAAATTTGTAGTGAACTAATTCAAACCTAGGGCACCAAAAAAACAAAAAAATGGCATTAAACACCCATGCATAAAAATTTAAAAATAATAAGTAATAACCATGTCATTTAAAAAAAAAAAAAATTTACTACAAGACTACAAATACATTATTTGCAATGTGAATGAAAAATTGGCAATAAAAGAGTGCATAAGAATTTAAAAAAAAAAATGAAGCTTGCTCTCCAAATATGGAGAAAACCTTTGCATTGGCTCATGGGCATGAAAATCATAGTAAATGGAAAAAAAACAAAGTAGCACATTGTTGGTAGGCAAAGAGGCAAGCATGAATAGCCTTAAATCTATGGAAAAATTCATTAACATATGGGTCTTGAAAAACATACCTGTTAATGGAAGAGATGAAGTTTGTCTCACTGTTCTTCAATTTTTGAAGATCAAAAAATTCTTAGTTGCTGGTGATAATGGTTGTTTGATCATCAATCCCTCTTTGACAACCTCCACAAAGCTCTCTCCTTCCTTCTCCAAGACTCATAAACAAAAATGAGAAAAAAAAATGAAATTTCCCTTTTCTAGCCGCAGCCAAGAGAAGCTCGGCGATATTTTAGGTTGTAGCGCAATATTTTCTCGAGATATTGCCGATATTTCGAAAATATGTGATATTTTCAGAAGAGAAAATATCGCGATATTTTCTCGGCAATATTTTGTTTCACCAAAAATATCGCGATATTTCAAAATATTGGCGATATTATCATCATTGCATGAAATTACTCAACATTCTGCCAAACTCCACATGTTTGAGATGCAAGCCTCCAAAATGTGAGATGATGATGCCAATAAAAACAAAATAATCTGAATTGCATATAAGGCCATGGAAATTGTGACTCCTAAGCCACACAACCTTTGAATGTAATCTACTTGGGCAAGGCCTTCAATCTAGAAAGACTTTATACAATACGAGGGATAAAAACTAGAATTGCAAAACCCCAAAAGTCGTAATCTACACTCTAATACTAACTAATATGGACCCGAGGTGGAGCAAGGTGAGTAGAGCCAAAGGATATTCTAGGTGAGTGGAATGACACCAAGCTTGCTTTTGTGAATCAAAGATTGTATTCTCAACTATCTTTTGATGAAAGGTCTAATAGTACTCGATGCATGCTCTGATACAATGAACATGGAAGTAAGAAATAAGAACTTGCATGCACAAAAGGCAAAGTGTAGTACCTACAAGATTAGCATAAGTGCTACGAAAGGCATGCACGCCTAGCTTCTAAATATAACTCATCCAACTAAGGAAAATAGGATTAGGATAAAACAAAAGTACCCTTCTAATGAAGTTTTCCTCCATTTTTGCCAATGAATAATTAAATTATATACGTTACTTGTACTCCTATATATCTCTATAATCAAGTCCTTGCTTGATGGTGCATCTTTTATAGTGTCCTTTTCTCTTTATTCCATAGTATGGATGCTATTGTTAAATGTAGTTTATTATCACCAACATAGATCCATTTTAAAGCAAGATCTATCAAGCATTGTTAGGAATCATATTTTTTAAGGTGTAAACATTTTTATCATTTAATTCCATGGAATTAAATGATAAAAAAGTGGAATTAATTGATAAAAAGGTTTACACATTAGGAAAATTGAACCCTCTAGGTACTTGGTAGATCCAAGTTTAAGATAGATCTACATTATTTTATTTTTAGTTATTGTCATGTACAGATGTAGTTTTTTTTTTTTGTGTATTTCATTTTTCTTGTCATAGACATGTACATACATAGTTATTTATTTTCAATGTTCCACCGAGTTTCCGAGACGGGGAAATGCGGGAGCAAGGATATGCACAAGGCGGACGTATATAAGCAACCCCAAAATTTAGGGAAATTTCGGGGAAACGAGGGGATGCCAGAGCCATAAAAATTATTAAATTATTAAAAATTTAATATGTAAAAATAAGAAAATAAAATCCCAACAATATGTTAATAACTAAATTAGTAGATAGTAAATCTGATTAATTATGAAATACACATCTAAATATGATCATCATTTCGTATTAGACTATTGTGAAATAAGATTATCATTTGACATTTCTGCAATCATCAATGTAAATATATAAATAAATTACTAAATTGAATCTATCATTTTACATTATGCAATGTTCCATCCAAATTCATCATTTGTCAATGGGCATTAATATTATGCAAGGTACATCTAAATTAAATTCATCATTTGACAATTGAAACTATGCAATGCACATCAAAAATTAAATTCATCATATGACAATGACATTTGAAGTCTAAAACAGCCATAGAAAATTGAATGAAAAATAAACATAGAAAGCAGTGAAATACAATTTTTTTTTTTTTTAATTGATATTAGCAAAAAAATTCAGGGGACGCGTCCCTCTTGCATCCCCGTTGTATCCCCTCGTCCCCCCCACAAGAGAGACACATTTCGTCACCAGAAAAACACCCCCCTAGAGTTTCCCCAAGTTTTCCAAAAAAGGGGACGTGGGGAAAGTTTCCCCAGAGTTTCCCCATCTCGGGAGCGTGGGGGAGTGGGGAAGCGCATCCCCCACCCTGGGGAACACGTCCTTGTAGAACACTGTTTATTTTATTGTTTCCATAGACATGTACATATATATTTATTTTTCATTTTTTTTTTTTTTTTGTCACGTAATGTTACGTGATAACACCTCCCCAATACAAGGCTATAGAGCACCTCGCTACTCATGGTGCCATCAACTATAAATAAATTCCGATCTCTTTTTTCCATTGCCAACTAGTAAAAAAAACAATCATTTTTCTAATTTCATTAGTAGCTTATGAGTATAAATAAGACTTCATTACTTTTTTTTATTAGAAACTAACCAATCAAATGCTTTATTTCCTATTTCCATGACTGACTCAAAATCAAAAGTAAATCTTTGTTATTATTATTATTGCCTTGCAGTAAAATAAACAATTTTTTTTTATTTCTAGTTTGAACTCAAAGACATAAATCTAAATTTATTTTAAAGCCTACTTTTATTTTTCTTACTCTAAAGCTGACTTGTATTTTTTTGGTTTTTTAATGTAAATACTTTTTATTATTTTTAATATAATGTTATCCAAGGCTAATGTGACAACATCTCCCCCATACTAGGTTGTAGAGCACCTCTCAGCACAATTATATGACCGCAATGATGGAAATATATATAGTCTCATTTGGGTCTATATGGAAATTGGATATACTTTTCTATAGGAACATCTGTGAGGTTTTATAGTTATTTAGAGTTTTTTCATTGAAATCTGAAACATTGTACACCTCTTGCAGCCAGAGAAACTATTTTATAGGAATGACAGCCTTGTTTCAAGTGAAGCAGTTGCTGGAACCCGCGCTCGAGGACATAATAGCATGGAGGATTTACAGATTGGACTGGATTTGCTCTACAGGTGTCCTTGCCATTCTATGATCTTGCCAGTAGATGTTTCTGTTTCTGTAAAACTAATGGAGCATTGGCTAGTTATACTATCTTGGGACATCTAATTTTTATTTTAATGACACGTTGTAGTTTTTCTTTCCTTGCAGTGAATTATTTCTAACAATGTCATACTAGTTAATTAACTTACTGAGTCTATTATTCTGTAAAGGTTGTTGTGGTCTTGTCAAAGGCCTATGTTGAGTAAAAAATGGTCAACTGCTTTAGAATGTTGCACTTTTAAGAGAGTCACTGTATGGTACGTTGAAAAAAATTTGTAAACTTATTTGAAAATTGTGAAATCAGCTTGGCATGGATGTAAATCTTAAAAGATACATTGTTGTGAAAATTCTAATACATAAAGCAATTCTTTGAGCCAACTGTTCATTGAAAACAGTAGTGAATAGAAAAATTGTGTTAGGCAGATTATGAAATGCCCAATTCTGGTTAAATAATTGTATTAAGTATGATGCCTTGCCATGGTATGATCATTATAGATACATATCGTGTATCGACAATAGATGCACAATCAGGAGTTTGTCATCCTGAACAATAAAGATTTTTATTTTCATTTCCTGCCTTGTTCTGTATAATTTTTTTAACTAATCTTCTCCTTTATGTTCCTGTTATTGCAGCTCTAAAGATCACCATGAATTTGAAATAGTTAAAGAGATTATCAAGGAGAAGATGGAGGTATGGGTCTATTATTGATGCAGTCACAGTTATCAAAATATCTTCATAGACAGTAGAGTTGGTAGATGTGGGTTTCATATTTTTGCTTCATCAAAAATTGACTTCATGGGCCATATGTGACTTTCTTTACTTCAGTTTAATTATTACATTCCTTTTCATTCATTTGAATCATTTACCCTTTTTATTTTTTGGATTCTCTCTTTGCCTGAAGCTATTGAATTTTGAAGGATCTACATCTCCATTCATGTGCTGATCTATGAAGTTTCATTTGATTGCAGACAATTTGCAAATATGTCAGTGTGGAGTCTGAGAAAAGCCTTATCAAGCAGGCGAGGGTGCAGCATCTATATGCCCGTTTGATAGGTGAACTGAAAGATGAAGCTGGTGAAGTAAGAATCTACTGTTTCTTAATGTTTATTGGAGAATGTTAAGTACATTATTCTTTAGAACAGCCTTGTTGTTTTCTTAAACATTGTTCGGTTTATGCTTTTAAATAACAGATAATATCTTTGCTATGCAGTTTTCTCTTTTGTCGTTACTTCATCCAACCCCAGCAGTTTGTGGGCATCCACAAGAGGCTGCACGTAATTTTATCAGCCAGAATGGTAAGTTAAATGTATCTGAACTCTCAGACTTTCTGTAGAAGATCTCTGTTGACCTGTTAGATTGCCAAAGATAAATTTTCCTCTTAAGATACATTCAGTTCTTGGAATGATTGTTTGATTTTAGATTTCTTAATTAACTTATAAGACCTGAATGATCATGTGGTCAATTTTGTTTACTATTTGCTTGTAAGTTTTATTTATGCTTGATTCTCTCACTTATTGGTTCATGCAAGATTTCATCTAATTTATATTATTTCTTCTGTCAAGATCTATCCATTGCTTATATTTTATTCAACCTTGGTTTTGCTGATGTTTTTCTCTGTTAGCTATGTGGAAGGATATTAAAAAGACAAAAAATACCAATTTCCTCCATATTATATTGCTGATCATAAAGAATAGTGTTGATTATTTTCATCATAGTTGTCACACATGGACTTGGCAAAGACTCTGCTGGTCTGGGACTCAGCAAGAGTTGATGAATCAAGAAAGGCTCAGGGAAGACTCGGCAAAGACTCAACAAATACAAAAAGAAAAAATTAAGCAATAGTCTAGGTAAGTCTGACCTAGTCTGGCGAGTTTGGCTGAGTCTTGGCAAGTCTATCTGAGTGGCAAGTTGAGGGCCAAGTATGAGGAAAATACTCAGCCCAGCTAAGACTCGGCAAGACTAGTGAATCTTGCCTGAGTCAAACTACACTGATTTTCATTACCATCTTACATAATGCATGAAAGATATTTATTTATAAAACCTTTGTCCTGATATGTTGAGAAAAGTACTTTTATAGGTCCTTGAGGCTTATGGACAGGAGAAATGTGAATGTATGTTTTGTTGCAGTTCTTTGTATTCTACAGGTTGCCGCAACATCTAGCAGGCCTTGTAAAGGGGTGCCCTACAACACTATTACTAGACCAAGTGACAATAATCGGGTAGTGGCCCTATGTCACCAAACCAAAACCCCCTACTCTTTATAGACTTTCACCAATGGGAGGAAAAGGTGCAACTTAAGTACAAGGGTCTACTCAATGAGATAAGGCAATTTGCTTTCCTTAGAGAGACCAAATTTTGTGCACACCAATGTTGCACGAAGCAAAGACGTTTTTTGGAAGCGAAGCATTGGAAGCGTCATTTTCCAAAAATATAGGAAGCAAAGCATTTTGGAAGCCTATATATATATATATATATATATATATAGATATATATATATATATATATTCGTAAAAAACATCCAAAATACCAAATTAGTTGTAGAATATATGAAAACATGCATATTTGTACACAAATCAAGATAGATATGGCATCCATTGTACATCAATTATTATTTATTCAAGAATCAACCATCTAGAATCTAGATTCCTCTCCTATTGTCTAACCTTTCCCCCCACTTTGAATCTTTAGTGATATTAGTCAACATTGTCCAATTTTGATCAAATAGCCTTGTTACCCATCACCAGTGGCTGACCCAATAGGATAATTTTCACCAAGACTTGTCTTCAGCAGACAACCAGTAGCCCCTGACAGCCGCCAGTGTAGTCGATATATTGTGCCAGTTGATCTCCGCTCCCTGAGCTAGTTATATGTCCCCTCGCCCATCTGTCAAGAGAATATGTTTGAAGGTAGGCCATCCAATCCTAAAGGTGTGTCTTTCATTGTGCAATCAAGTTCTTCTGCTTGTTTTTCCTGGGGCACATTGAGTATGGATTATTGGGTGACTTGGAAAGAGGAAGGGTTTTCACTGTAGTTTTGTTTCATCACCTTAAATGGGGGGTTAATCCTCAACCCTAGTCCCATGAGATATCCCCTATTGGATTATAGCTTCAAGATGGCACTATTTGCGAAACCCCAATTTTGGTAACGCAGTCCCATTTTCCCACTTCATATTTTTCACTCCCCTCCACACATTACATGCCCTATTTCACCATTTTCCCTCTCTGGGTCCACAAGGCTTTGGTACTCCCCCTCCCCTTGTCCACATGTTTGGGTCGGGTCTAGAACATTTCCTTGGAGGTTGGTGCAGCTAAATAAAATGATAAAAGCATATCATGGCCACATACAAACAACAGTAATATCACAAAATGAACCAGATGGCCGGGACATTACATTAGCACTTGGAAAAAGTCAAGCATGAGATCTACCCCTTCATTGTGGCCATCACCCTGGTTCTTAGGGCCCCATGGATGCCCCTTGCATCATTAAAGAACCCATGCATGTCTAACCCTCGGTGGGCGATGAACTACCCCACTTTAAGGGGGTAATCACTACTTATATCATACACAACATGCTCTCATCTCCCGGAGCCTCGAGCAGTATAATAATATAAAAATCAAGAAAAAGAAAAAGGCAAATGAAGAAAGGTGGAAAAACAAAGGTCGGGGTAACTCATGTACCACAATTTCTCCCTCCTACATCTATACACACAAATATGTGGACATCTGTCATCATTACCACCCTTGAACCCATGGCATTTGGTCTTGAGACCCCTGTGTCCCTATCCATCTCATCATCATCCACACAACCCCTATCCCTTGAAGGATGTACCTTGGACATGTCTTTCCCTTTAAGGGTTGGGAACACCTAATAGGGTTGTTTATTAACCACTCCGACCTAGGGAGGTAACACTATTACATGCTCAAAGCCCCAAATTTGGAAGGGAAACCCATTATGAAGTGCCATTTGTGCCTTTGATTAAGAAGCTTGGTTCACTTAGATCCACTAATGAATTATTGTACTCGATGGTGAGGAGACGCATTGGATCCTATGCGTAATTGGTAGGTGGTTTCATCATGGGTTGGGAAACTTAACTAGGGCCCAAGCCCACTAGAGGATCATATTAACACTTGTAGGGGATGCGTTGAGAGCCATGGGACTTTGTCATGTGATAGAGCATTATCTCATCTCATAAGCATCCTCAGCACCTTCAACAACATGTTTATTGCCCCACATTATTCACGAGATGATGCACTTGGACCAACGGTGCCCCCAACTCGCTTAACAGTGTACACATGGTTTGGTAGTTGATCCAAGGCCCAAAGGAGGTTTGTCTCACCCTTGAGACATGGGAGTGCAAGCACCATCACCAATGCCCTCATTTGGGGCAATCTACAAGCTTATCTTTCACCAAGAGACCCATGAGACCAGTTTTTGTGCCCCGGAGCTACTTTGGAGCACCGCATGATGACTTACATAGACATCAAGGGCCATCCCCTTGTACATCATTTATGGAGACCTCTCTCTTATTTTGGCACCTCGAGGACTCAACATGACCTCCCAGTAGCATCATTTCATCACAACTTCATCATTTCGACTTATTAATGGATGGATTCGTCGTTACTTTATTAGCTACTTGGTGGGCTTTGTTACCCGCCCCTAGTGGGTGACACCCATAGGAGAAATATTTCTCCTAGATTGTCTTCAACGAGTAGCCCCTTGCAGCCACCAGAGAGCTCGATGTGCCACCATTCTCTGCCACCTAAGCTAGCCATTATGTGCCCTCGCCCATTTGTTATGATTGTATGTTTGAAGGTGGGCCTTCTAACCCATAAGGTATGAATTTTCATTGTGTAATTGGGTATCTTTGCTTACTTATCACAGACACATATGGACATGGATTAGTGGGGTGATTTAGCGGAAATAATGGGCTTGGTCTGTACTCTTGTCTCCTTGTCCAATTTGGTGATTAGTTTTGTATCCTAGTCCTGTGGGATCTCCTCTATTGGCTACTTGCTATAAGAGTGGCACTACTTGGGAAACCCTAATTTTTGTTGCATGGTCCTGTTGTCGCATAAAATGTCTAGGGACCATGACAACGACTCAGATTGGGGGTTGTCACCTTGATCCCTAATCTCTCCTTTTAAGTTGTCTCCCTATAGCAAATTACGGGGGCTAGACCCTACGGAAATGGAATGAAGGAGGACTAGTTGGGAACCAACCAACTTGGGAGACACAGTTGAGCGACCAAATACTCGTATTAGATCTAGCAAGATTTAATTTATTTGATTAAATTTAGACGATTGATACCAGTGCCTTATGGAGTCAACTATCTTGCTAAGGAATTGAGGACCAAGCACTTGATGAGCAACTACTACTTGGATAAATGACTATCCTATATGTAATGCAAATCCTAAGACTAATGTGAAATGCAGGAATCTTGGTTAATTTTAATTAAATGTCTATTCTAAGTTTAAACCCTTCAATCCTTTCTATATTGAGCCTGATTTCGTAGTAAGTGGTAGAGAGAAGTTAAGGTGAAGCACACTAAGGTGTTAATAACAATACCTCTCCTGAAAATCTAACAGACCCGGTCCCTCCGATGCTGTAGAGAGTTGTGGCTCTGAGGACTGCAAGGTCACCGTTTTAACTACTAAAGAAACCAGGTTTCTCAAGCAACGATGGATGGGTACCTATCTTTCTATCGACCAAGCTTATGCTTGGAAGTAAATTTTATTAATGCAAGACTAACTTAAATTGCAGAATGCAAGGAGAATTAGAAGGTGCTTCAATGAAACTTGATGTGAAAGACTCAAAGCACTTAGATTATGATTTATTCTAATTTAAATACTAAGCACTTAAGTGAAAATGCCAATTATGAAGATGTTTAAAAATACTCAATCGAAAGATATACAATTTGTCACAAATCCATGATATAATGCTGAAAAAATACCAATCACAATTCCTTGAAAGTTTCCCAAACTCAAATATTCAATAAAGATCCAAGTAAGAAAATCGACACTTAGAATTAATTCCCACTTTTAAACAATAGGTGATCTCAATCGATATCAAACATTGCCAATGATCATGAAACTTAGTTGAAGGATATGAAAGAGTTAAGCACATAAATCTTAATAATTAATTATCAAGAGAACAACAAATTTAAATGTTAATCGAATAAATACTTCGTCAAGCAATTCAAGGATTGAATGATTTTCTTCAACAACCCAAACCCAAAAATTTATATTTTCTCGTATAGTCAAACTTTGAAAAAAAATTAAAGTCATGTCAACTATAAGAATCTTTTAAATTTATTTTCTACCATCAATTTCTTTCTCAAACTTAGAAATTTTAAACAATTATATAGCCCAAAAATCCCTATGTCAAAATTAAACTTCAAAATTTGATTTTCAAAATTTCATGTCATACAAAAAAAAAGAATTAAGAGAATTTAAAATTTTTGCTAATGTTAAAATTTTTTGGATTTTTTAAAATTTTCAAAAGTTAATAATAATAATAATTTTTATTTTTATTTTTATAAGTTAATAGAATTTTTCTTTTTATGTTTTAAAGGTTAATTAAAAGAATTGAAATTTTGATTTATTTTAATGAGCTAACGTTAATTTTTTAAAACAAAACATTTAAAAGTCAGTTCTTTTTTAATTTTTGAAATGTTAAATGTAACTTTAAAAGTTAGAAATTAAATGAATATTAATTAATTGAAAGGCTAAAAGGCCAAACCGAAGAAAAAATCTAAATCGAATTTTATTTTGTTAAAAGGCCAAAAGGCCGCACTAACCAAAACTTAAAGAAAAATTGATTGTTTTGTTTTCTTGATTAGGTTAGGGAAGGAGACAAAAAGAGTATGGAGAAAGTCAAAGAAAATGTGTAATATCCCCAAATTAGCAGTCAGCTAATAGGGATATTAATTTTGATTAATTTTGGCAAATCCTAATGTTGGGCGGAAATAAAGGGATGAGGAGACCCATGAATAAAACATTAGAATAAAAGCACTTTCCTAAAGTCACTTAGGACAGTGCAGTGGCAGCGTGGGGCTAGGCAGCATAGTGGCATCATGGGAGAGGCAGCACAGCGTAGCAAAGGACAACGTGGCATAGAGGGGCAATGCAGCATAGGTGGGCCCAAGGGAGTTTAGGGGTTCACAAGCATAAAAGGAGAGGAAAGCAATATTTCTCATTCATTTTCTTTGAATCTTATGATTTTCTATCTGTCAAGACTAGAGCACACTCAAGCTGTTTAACTGGGTCTGCAGTGCTGTTTAGCACACAGGTGTCTCTTAGTGGAGATCCTAACGTCGTCCTTGGGGGACTTCGAGTGCCCGCTCAGGAGAAGAGCCGTACCATCAATTTTGGAGAGCAGCAATACCATTTCAGCCTCAGGATTACGCAGTCACTTCTAGGGGCCGCGCAGTCTTCCAGGGAGATTATGCAGTCATAGAGAGGAGCAGCATCCGGAGGAGAGAACTTCACGAGATTTCAGCCGGGAGATTGTGAGGGGATCAACCCTTCCATAGTCGAGTTTTTCAGAGAGTTGGAGGCCCTTCTTTCAGTGTTTTCATCTGAGAGGCCAGCATACCCAACAGGGGAGCATAGCCATCCCTAGAGGATGAACTTCTGGGGTCAGCCTTTCCGGAATTCCTTCGTGGGTTTTTCTGGGTTTATTGAGGAGAAGTCGAGATCAATTTGGCAGAATTTTCTGGGCAGATTGGAGGTGTCATACAGAGATCCTAACTCAGCGAGCAGTTAGAGGAGCTAGGGGAAATTAGGCCGAAATTCTGGGGTCAACATTTGGCCAATTCCTTTGTGAGTTTTTGTGGCTTTCTTGAGTAGAGTCTGGGGTTAAAGTCTCGGAATTTTATGAGCAGTATAGCAAGCCCTAGCGGCATTTCTTCGGGAGCAACAACAACATTTCTTGCAGATTGCAGCGCAGAGCTATAGCCATACAGCGTACCCTCAATGGGGGATTTCAGCATGGATTTAGAGGGCTTCTCTAGCTTGCCTTGAGCAAGCCCAGGTGCCTTCATTCCACCACCGCCATTATACTCATTTCTAGCAAATTAATAAAATGGCTCAGCAGTATTTTATGGCTCCGTTGGTGTGTTGATATCAGTTTTTGTTTTGTTGTCTCAATATCTTTTAGCCTATTATTATTGTTATTTTCCCATTTGGGATATTTCAAAAGGTTGGAAACGAAGGCGAAGAGAGGCGGCGGGAGCAACTGTGGGAGGCTGCAGGAAAGAAGGCATCGATGAGGAGGAGAAGGATGGTTGACATGGGGAGCTTAACTGTACAAATTTTCTATACAATATATTACAAATTTATACAAATAATCTACAAATATTTCAAATCTAAGGAGTATGAGTCTGACTCTGCTCCCAGATCTGAAGATTTCAGACTCTTTCTAGCCAGATCTAATTATTCAACACAATGTTTTGAAAATAAATAATTTAAAAAAAAATAGGTACTAGCCCAGAAAATCCCCACAAGATATGCTTCATTAGATAATCTTGGGGTTTCAAATCCGAAAGGCTCCCCGGATCTTAAAGTTTCGAGAGTCAGCTGGTCCAACTGAGGACTTCCCCAACTGCCCAAAATCTCTAAATAAATTTGATTTGCACACTTAGAATATAAGTCGTCAAAATAATAGAGGTATAAAATAACGATTAAACTTTCAAAGATTGGAGATACCTGCCAATCAAATAAATCTTTAACGTTATCTTAAAAACCCAACATTTTAAGCAAGATACCTGTGCAATAAATTGATCTACGAGAGTTATTTTCCAGCAGCTTATAAACAAGATCAACTAAACGTTAAACACAAGTTACAATAAAATGTCGGAGAGGAACACTACCATCAAATAAAACCCCAAAGACTTTGCGTTGTATTATTCCAGAAAAAGTTTACAAGAGATTCGAGAGCTAGTACACAATCTAAAAGATCGAATCATTTGAATGACAAGTGACCTCTGGCTCTAATTAATAACCTAATTCTCCAACAACTAGTTAGCTTGATCCCCGTCAAAGTAATCTCGACTGTTGAAAAATATTTAATTATCTTTTATTCTCCTTCGTTGAAATTATTTTATTTTTTGAGGAAATTAGAATTTTTCATTTAATTGAATTTTAACCAACTCAAAATTCATTATTTTAAGTTGGTTTCCTCAAAAAAATGACTTTGACTCAACTACCAAGGTCCAAGGGTCCAAAAACTCTTGAAATTTTCAATATTCCCTTGGTCAGGGACCTCTAAAAATTAATTCTTTTAGAACCCACGAATTTTTTAATTTAGAGAATTAATTTTTCCTAGGACTTAAAATTAATTAAATTTCTGACTTATAATTTTAATTTAGTTTTGCCAGAAAATTTAATTAATTGACTCATGAGGGGATTAATAATTTTTTCCAACCCTCTTTACATAATATAAATACATTTAACCCATGAACGGGGAACACCCGTTTGTTATAGACCCTTAAATATTTACCCAATTATGCGACTCAAAATATGATCTAGTAGACCAAGTAATTTGTAATAAAATAATCTAGCCAACTAGCTAGGATTATTCCCAAATTACTTTTACAAAGACTCAATAAAAAATACTAGGACTTAGCTAATATCTTGACGACAAAATCCACCCTAGCTTTGGGGTGAGGTTGGAGGGAAAAAAATTTGTCGATCATTTGTGTTTAAAGACAGATGAATCAATGAGACGAAAAAACTCTCAGGATAGAAATCGTCACCAAAATAGTAGTCTTACCTAGGTTGTTACATACATGATGGTCTTACTAAGATCATTGACATTATATAATGTAAACATGCAGAATGGGTTTACGTCTTTAACAAATTGTCGACTAATCATGAAATCTTAATGATGCGAACACTTGAAAATGATAAATCCCTTTCAGAAAAAAAGGGTGTACTGCTATGGGGTCATTGACACAAAGTGGTCAATAGGTCCCACTTCCTGACACAACATATATCACTCCCCTCCGCTCATTAAAGCCCCCTTTTCACATCTTTCCAATTCGGGTCCGCATTTGTCCATTTGGTCCATAAGGAGTTAGCCTCCCCCTCCCCTTGTCCACACTTAGGGTCAGGCCTGGAATGGTGTGTAATGTTCCTAATAGGAAATTAACAGTGAATAACAGAAAGACATGTTCATGAACAACACCCAAAAATAGAAAAACATACATAAATAGCAGACACGCATGTATTGGCACCAAAACTGGGTCTTTATATTAACATTCGACCTGAATAAGTACAATATAGTAAGGGAAAGAGGAACTTGAGCATGCTACAACAAGCAAGAAAAGCCCCAGGTTGAGAAAACACTACCCAAGTGCTCAAATATCATCCCAACTAAGCTTTACACAAACCCAGTAAATTCCTACTCCTGCTGCTGGAAGAAAATGGCGATATCTACCACTCTTGTGCTCAAAACCTCCTGAAATTGCAGTTGGAGAATCTCCACAATATGCTCAACCAAACCCAGAAAGGAATTTGCTCCAAACCAACCACCCAGAAAACGCACAAAATGGTGCACACTACCAGCAATTGTTGGTTGGAAAGAGACACATGTTTGAGCCCTCTAGAGAGCTCTGAAAATTCTGCAAAATTAGCCTCGATCTCCTCTCACCAAACCCACAAAAACACAGAAAGGAATTTGGCTAATTCCGACCTTTCAGAATTGCCCTATTTTGGCATTACGCCCTCCTGAACAGAAACTGCGTCTCCAAGTGTTGGAATCTACTGAAATCCTTCTTATTCCTCCTCAATCTGTTAACGAAGGGCTTTAAGACTAAGTGTTGATTTTTGTAGCATCGAAAAGTGATCTAAGTCTCAAATTTGGTATAGAGGCTTAGACACCAGTATTCCAAAGAACCCAGAAACATTTGTGGAAATTTCACTCGATTCATGTTTTATTAAAATAATTAATTATTTTAATGGAGACCCTAAGTCTAAACTTAGGGAAATTAAATAATTAATGGGTATTAATAAAACAGTGTGAATCTTCTAGAGAACGAAGATCAAGTCAAATTTTAATCTTAGCCATTGATTAGACTTATAATCTAGATTGTTGATTCATCAATGAGAAGATTATAAAAGAAGGCTTGAGGGTCATTTGGAAAGCAAGCTAGGAAAACATTCAGCAACTCGAGGGAAGTCTATTCTAAAGGAATAGAATTCGATTTCAGAGGGAGATTTGCAGGGCGGAGGAAGTAGAGGGCATCAGCAGTGTTAGGGCTCAAGGAAAGAAAGACGCAAAAGGGCAGAGAGGCAGAACTCAGGAGTAGCGCAAAGGCTTCACGCAGTAGTGACGCAGTCTCACACTGGCTCTGCGCAGAGAGGTACGCAGAGTGATGCAGGGAGGGTCAGTTAGTCCCTTAAGTGTCGGAAATTCTCCGAAGGTCCGGAGAAGAATTATCGCATGTGTATCTCAAGAAGTTTCTCAGTTATTTCTGCCAGTCTTTCCTTGTAAAGAATTTACTGCTGAAGATTAATATATAAGCCCTCATCTGCTGCACCAGTTTTCCCACATTCGGTTTTTCCAGGGACACTTGTCCAAAAATAACTGTCATTGTGATTGGTTCTTGCGCTTGCATTTCACTGTTCTTTTCTCTATATGTACTTGAGTGATAAGTGCAGTAGTGTTTATTTCGAAATTTACTGTAAGGGTTTTGTAAATAACATATTTTGGAAATACGTAGGAGAAATAAATCTATAACTGCAATAGAATTTCAAAATTGAAATTTTCACATGGTATCAGAGCTGAGTTGAATAACGGGATTGGAGACTCTGCGATGGAACAAAGTCTAGAAGTTGTTGCAGCAGCAACTCGAAAGGGTTCACGCAGCTCTCCAAAGAGAAGGGAAAGCATGGAAGAACAGAGAGATCATGACATCTTTGTATTGGCCTCCATACTGGAAGAAGAATTTGCTTGCGTATCAAGCTTGGCTTCTCCAAAAGTCTGGCATATTGATAGTGGAGCTTCTGCACATATGACGGGAGTACAAGAATGTTTCTCAAGCTACCAGGAAGAGCAGATGAAGTTTTAGATCACCATGGGAAATAAGGCAAAGTGTACCCCTATTAGGAGAGGTATCGTAGTGTTTCAAACTAAAGCTGGCAATAAGCTTCGAGCCACCAATGTGTTGAATATGTCTGGTTTAGGGATGAGCTTACACTTAGTGTCTCAGCTACAAAACAAGGGCTATGACGTCTACTTCATTGGCAAAAGAGTATATGTCAAACACCCGGGTTGGAAGAAGAAGGCACAAATAAGAGTCAGGAGCAATGAACTGTATAAGTTGTAGCTTGAATCTCCAATGGCACTGATAGGAAGTAGTGATGAGAAGGATTTGAATGAACTATGGCACAGGAGAATGGGGCACTTACACCATGGGCCTTTGAGAATTCTCAAGAAGACCGTCACTGGAGTTCCAAATTTGATCACCAAATGAGATGACGTCTACAGAGGGTGCATGCTAGAGCCTACCCTAGGAGCAGAAATAGGGCTAAGAGTGTGTTGGGATTTATACACTCAGACATCTGCAAACCAATGTCCACTAGAGCTCTTAGTGGTGTCGAATATTTCGTCACCTTCTTTGTGTTGAGATTTTGAGGTAGCATCGGGTGTGCTCTAGTCCTAAAATTTTGTGGAGGGGCTAAGACACACAAGACCTCCAAAACTCAGAAAGCGTTCGGAGAAATTTCATCTGGTGTGTGAAATATTAAAATAATTTATTTATTTTAATATGGACCTAAGTCTAACTTAGGGAATTAGAAAAATTAAAGTGAATTAATTAAACACGTGATGAAATGTTCTAAGTGACGCAGATCAAGCTTTCTTTTAATCTCGGCCATCAATAAGAGATTAAATCACGATCATTGATGTATCAACGAAAGTGTCAACGAAAATGTATAAGAGAAAGGCTTGGGGTCAGTTGGAGATACACACAGAGTCTAAGAGATCGAATTCTTCTGACGAAGCAGTGCTCGGACGAAGATCAGATCTGAGTGACTCAGAGTTGCAGTGAGGGTCAGATGCAGTGATTGGTCAAGAGGGCCAAGAGTATAGTGCATAGCAAGGGAAACAGAGACGCAGTGGAGGCAGCGCAGTCATCAGAGAGTGTGATGCAGTGCCTCAGGAGGGTGACACAGGCCCATGCAGAGGCAGCACAACATCTCCAAGCAAAAGTCCGAAATTCTATCAGAAGAAGGGTTTCTGAGCCGGGAGGGTTGAAACTGAGATCCGAGAGAAGCAGATCCATGCAGAGCTAGGGTGACACAGTTCTTCAGCCCAGGCTATGCAGGCTTATGCAGTTGCTGTGCAGAGCTAGCTGGGGTTTCACCAGTTTCTCATCCGGATTAGCCGAAACTTGCGAGAGTGAGGTATATCTCATATTTTCTCTAACTGTTGAGTTTTTCTCTGTTGGGTGAGCCAAGTTTATGGCACCCTAGATGTACTTAGAAACTGTTGCTTAATAATAATAAACCCTCATATCTGCTGTTCCGGTTTTCTGCATTGGGTTTTTCCGGGGACATTTGGCCGAAAAATCTGTGTCACTTTGTCATATGAGCGTGCTATTCAGTAAATGATCTGTATGTGTAGGTTATTAATTGTATTTACTTCGATGTTAATTCTAAATATTCAGATTAATAACTTGTATGATTAATCAAGTAGGAGAAGTAAATTGAGATTTAATAGTAGGGTTTTTTAGTTAAGAAATTTTCACATGGTATCAGAAAGTTGCAGATCAAGTTGAATCTCCAGCAGAATCGCATGAAGAAATTTTTGCTGCAGAAAGCAGCTAAAGCAGTAGAGATTCAGCATCAAGAGGACACAGTCCCAGCAGAGGCTACACAGGGGCAAACATAGTCCCATCTGCATGACGCAGAGACAGCGCAATGCCTTCCAGAGGGACGCAGGAGCAACCTGTGTTGCGCAGAGGTTGCACTGAGCCAGTCTACTCATGCAGAGGCCAGTCAGAGGGACGTAGTCCATTTTTTGTTGTTGTTGTTGTGAAGTATTGCCGAGATCTGGAAGCAGGGCTTCAAATCTTCAGTAGTTGCTGGTGTGGTGGAGATTCTGTCGATGCATCATCGTGCCTAGCTAATTTGACAAAGAGCGGGAGGAGGACAATTACTCAACAGATCTGCGCCAAACATATTTGAGATTCGATCAGGAGGGTGATCGTAGAGAACTGTTCAATTGTTTTTGGCTGAAGATTTCCAGGAGGGAAATCAGTTGTCAGAGGGAGCAGCTACTATAGAGGGTTTCTAATCGCCAAGAAACCCAGATCCATTATTTTTGCTAAGTGTTACAGCAGAAAGAGCGAGAGGAGTATCTGTTCTGACAGTTTTTGAGCAAATATGGCTTCTCATGGACTGAGAGATCAAGATAGGTTGAACGGTATGTCCAACTTCGTTATCTGGAGGGCCAGGATCCCGACAATCTCGAATGAGTACGGCATCAAGGACCATGCTGAGAATATCCTAGTTGTGCTTGCCAATCCAGATCCTCTGAAGAAATTCAAGGAGAATCAAGCGCGGGCTAAGCGCTTGATCATGGAGGGAGTCAAAGATCACGTCGTGCCACATATTGTCGGGAAGAAAACGACAAATGAGATGTGGACAACTTTGGAGAAAATGTATCAGGGAGGCTCTGTTCAAAGGAAAATGCTTCTAGAGAATCAGATGCGGTTGTTCTATATGCAAAAGGGTGAGGAGATAGATCCCTTCCTTTCCAGACTTCAGAGTATCCGAGATCAACTGATTACCATAGGTGCGACTCCGGAAGAAGAGCTCTGGGTAAGGACTGCCTTGAATGCAGTCACTAAGGAATGGGAAACGTTTGTCCAGAGTATATTCGGTAGGGCAGCGTTCCCATCCTAGGCAAACATGTGGGCAATCCTTCGTCAGGAGGAAATCAGGAGATTCACCAAGAGACAAAGCAGTGGCAACGAAACAGTCAAGGTGAAGAAAGATGAGGAAGAAGATGCAGCCTGTTATTGCCTCTCCTTGGCGCCTACACCTACCTACAAGTCAATGGAAAAAGCCTCCAACCCCACAAGGTGTGGTTGGTGGCAAGGATCTGAGAGAAGAGGCTGTCACACTGATCTTGACTCTCTCTCTTTTAGCTCTCCTTGGCCAGCTGAGGGGGGTGGTCCCTAAAGGAAAACTAAGTTAAATATTTGAGTTTTCTAGGAGAATATTAGAGTGAAATTGGATTGCTTTTAAAGATTAATGAGCATTTATGAGCAACTTTGAAATTATAATGACAACCCATTTAACCAGTGCCTTTACAAATAATGTGCTCAAAAGTAAAAGTAATGCTCAAAGAAATGAGAACATGGTAATCTTGAAATGGAAACAAAATATTTTTAGCACAAGATATTAGAAATTCTCTCAAGATAAATGAATTTATGAATCAAAGCACATGAAAGTTATCTTGTTCACAAGGAAACAATGATTGATCTAAATATAAATCAGATGATAAAAAGACTTGAACTTGAAAGTTAAACCAACATGAATTTATTCTTGCAACATGAAATAAGAGTACTTGAAAGGAAATGAGATTCATCAACCATCCATGAACATGATGGACATTAAACATGAAATGGAGCTCTCTAAAGTAAATAATGTCCAAGTACAAGAAAATTAAGTTAAACTTGTTGCAAAAGATATTACAATACTTGCATGAAAGGAAATGCTTCTTGGAAAAGAGAAATGATATTTCATGTGATACTTTGAACCATCAAGAAAGCAAAATTCAAGAACTTGCAAGTAAGCTAAATGTGATGAAAAATGCTTTTGGTTTATTTTATTAATTAGTTTTAAATCAAGGTTATAATTCAACTCTTTAATTCTCAAACCTCACCCTTACCCAAAGATATGGATCCCACAGTGAGAAGTCAGTAGAGTAGTAGAAGGCCCCTAAAAACGTCTATTCAAATTTCAACCAAACTTATGTTGGAGGTAAACTTTTAGTGAGTGTTTGGGGCATGTAAGTAAATTAATGAAAATTAACTTTCAAACTTGAGATATACTTGCATGTCATGAAGTAGAATGCTATTTTATGGAGAATATATGCCCAAATACTTATTGCATGTAAGATGTAATTAAAGGTGAAGCATAAGTGGTCTTGGAACAAAATTCACGACAAATTTAAAAGTGCATGCATGCAAAAGTTTGAATTTGCTATGAAAGTAAAAAGACTAGAAATCTATAGCAAATTAGATTAAGGTGCATGAAAAATGAGTGTAATGCATGATTGTGTTAATTCCCCAATTAAATGATGTGCAAGTGAAAAATATCAAAGATCAAGCCACAAAGTCTCTCCAAAAAGGTGGAGAGATAGGGATACCAATGGGTAAAACCCACACTCCCAAAACCAAGAATTTTATTAGTTATTACAAGAAAGAGAAAACTATGAAGTATTCTCTAAAATCCAAGGAAAATCGTCACAGTGTTGGCTTGAGCCATAGATAGTTCCTTGCTGAAAATTTCTGCAATTTGAGGCCCACAAAAGCCCAACATAATGCATATTTTTCGAGGAAGAAGAAGAAAGGCAAAGCCTCTTTGAGTTACATGGCCAAGAGAGAGAAATAGAGACCCCAAGTGAACTCAGCCGTCCTTAAGAAGAACTCAGCTTCGTCCAATAAATGTCCTCTAATGCTCGTGACCAAGGGAAGGAAATAATCTAGAAGTTGTAACTCCAAGGTCCTGCATGCAAACTTGTAAGTAGTTTTTTGAAAATGAAACCTGCAAGTAGCTGCAAGACAACAAGTTAGAGAAGATCTACAACAACAAATGTTAGCTCAAGAAATCATAAAGTAATAATACAAAAATAATCTACAAGAGGCTAGGCCAATGAGTATGAGCAAGCTCTCCTCTTTGACTAGCCATAGCTTGGCTCTTTGAAATAACCAGATATTAAAGAAATAAAGTGAAATACTTAGAAAAGTAAATTATTTTAAGTTTGATTTCTTTATGCAAGAAATAAGAGCGTTAAGAAACTTAAAAGAACCTCTGCAAGACAAAATAAAATATAGATTAGACTTTGGAAATCAATACATGCGGGTTCTCCTTGAATATTTTAAGAATGGATTGGTTTCCCCGAGAACTTCCCCTCACGCTTGAAAATCTTGACCAAAGACAGATCCTTCTACACAATCTCACCAAAACATATTAAATCCACATGAAATTAAATAAAATCAATGGAAAGAACTCCTATAGATATATTTGACATCAAATAGAAGATTTCTTATCCTAAAGCAATCGACTAATTCTTATGCTAATATGAGATAGCTGCATACTAACATAACTTGAAACAAGCATGAAGGAAATAATAGCATGAGGAAATAAATAGAAGTATAACAACAAGTCAAGATTTTACCACATATGCAAGGAGAAGAACACGATCACAAGTTACCCCAAAGACTTTCGTATTATATTGCAAGTACGTGTACAATCCAGTAGTGTGTCCTCAAGCCCAATAGCTGGTATTACATGATCATATACAATAGCCTGTGGCTTTGTTATATAGGGAGTTGGGAGGAATTCCCAAGGACGAATTCATGTGAGAACTGAACTTAGAGCAAATCCCATGGAAAGATAAGCCAAGTTTGATGTGGAGAAGATTGAGACACCCAGAGAAAAATCGAATTTCTTTTGTGCACACCAAGGGAAATCGAATTCCCCATATGATCTCGTGAACTCATTCATAAGCCAAACAAAGTCCTGTGCCACACCAAGTCCACCACTGCAAACTCGATCCAACTGAAATCGTACCTATAGATGACCCCAGTGATCTTCTGCGTAGGTCCCTGAGAATTGAGTGTTTCCTCTGAATGACTGCGCAATCTAAGCTCAAGGAATTGCGTGAATCCTCTGAGTGAAGTGTTGAATGTTGTTGCACTCCAGATAGCTTGTGAGAAGAGGTCTCCACTCAGTCTTCAGTCAGTTGATCCTATAGAATATTCCTTTTATGCTCAACGACGTTTAATAAATTCGATTTTTCCTTGTGTGTAATTGTCGCTGTATCTCTGGGAAATTTGATTTTGAATAAATAAATGATGAATTAATGATGTAGTATGCTCAGTCATCCTTCACGTGTCCGTTGACTCAACTCTTTGACTCAGAATAATTTCCAAGTCATTTCGATGTCATTTTGTCACATGGAATAATTTATTTCTCTCTATTTTATTTAATTCTGGCCTAATTAAATGCCACAATTTCCACGAAACTTAGGAAATGTGAGTTTTGAGGGTCCAAAACTCATTATTAACCCCTCAAAGTGTGTCATGGTAGAAATTTGAGGGTGAGAGGTGTAATTTTGATTACTATACCCCATACAACTTCTCTAGACAACACTTATTACAATCCAATTACAATTTTTATTGCAATTTTCGACTGGCGGGAAATCTAAAAAATTAAAAAATCACTACCTAGACCTAACCAAATTCCACGAAATTTTTTGTGTGATCTAATATGGTAAGATACATTGACTCTAGACATTAAGGCTCACCCAAGGCCTCACCATCAAGCCGTACTCCAGCTTTGGGGTAAAATTGGAGAAAAAAACTCAATTAATTATTAAGTCCTGATAGGGAGATAATAATTATCCAAGTAAAAAAAGCCTTCCAAAGTAATACTCACTTGTTGGCAAGGTCCCAAGCTACCTAGGCCTATTACAGACTCAATACTGATTCAAATTCATCATTACTAGTATCACTTATTACAATTCCCCGTAGGGTGTGGAATCTGGGTACAAGAGAAAATGATAAGTGGAAGTAGAGTTTAAAAACTCTTTTGAAATGATGATATCTGATGGAACAAATGTCTTATGGTTCATCCTTGGGCATGGATTCTTTTCATTATCATCAGGTGCCACTCTTGTGGTCAACACAACCCTTGCATCGAAGGAACGAAGGCAGCAAGGAAAGAAGAAGAGGGACCTATCCAATGTATGGTGCTTTAACTATGGTGAACTTGGACACTTCTCCAACACTTGTCCTAAGAAGAAGGACAAGAGATCTTTTGAATCCAAGGCTGTAGCAGCAAAGGACGATGGGAGTGATGATAACGTAGCCATGAGTGCTCATGAGCCACGAAAGTGGGGCGACATGGATCTGTAGAGTAGCTACAGATGAGATGGCGGGATCCTTGAGTAGCCCAACTCTTGGATCACATACGAGCTATGGGAGCCTTATGATGGTAGCGGGACAAGTGGAGCAGTGGGTGCAGGATATCACAGTGAAGCGGAGGGCAGAGCTAGGATGCTGTAGAGGAAGCAGCGAAGTGCAGAGGCAGCAGTAGCATAGAAGCAGCAATGCAGAGGGGTTGATGGGACTTCAGCAGCACAGAGAGGCAGTGCTTATGCGGTGTAGTGTTGCAACAGCGTAGTGGCTTCAAGAGGACAGTGCAGAGCATCAGCCAAGGGAGCTTCAATGATGAGATGCAGCCCGACTTGTCTGTCAATGATTGGGTAGGGGTCCTTCAGTTTCTTACTTCTCAGCCACTGAGTTGCAGTGCAGCAGTTAGCAATGGCAATGCTATGGACAACATGATGCAACAAATTGAGAGGGAGTTGTAGTACGGATATAGCAGTGTCAGTTGCAGTGACATGGGTAGCAGTACAGAAAGCAGCAACGCAGTGGATGGAGGGCAGCAGGCCAAGCATCAGCAACGCAGAGACCGATGCCGAGATCTTGTGATACATGGTGGATGTATTACTAGAGCACACTCTATGCTAAGAGGGAGTGTTGAGATTTTGAGGTAGCATCGGGTGTGCTCTAACCCTGAAATTTTGTGGAGGGGCTAAGACACATAAGACCTCCAAAACCCAAAAAGCATTTGGAGAAATTTCATCTGGTGTTTGAAATATTAAAATAATTAATTTTTTTAACAAGGACCCTAAGTCTAACTTAGGGAATTAGAAAAATTAAACTGAATTAATTAAACACATGCGATGAAATGTTCTATGTGACGTGGATCAAGCTTTATTTTAATTTCAGCCGTCGATAAGAGATTAAATCATGGTCGTTGATGTGTCAACGAAAAAGTATAAGAGAAAGGCTTGGAGTCAATTGGAGATACACACACAGTCTAAGAGATCAAATTCTTCTGACGGAGCAGTGCTCGGACAAAGATAAGATCTGAGTGACTCAGAGTTGTAGTGAGGGGCAGATGTAGTGATTGGTCAGGAGGGCCAAGAGTACAGTGCAGAGCAAGGGCAATAGAGACCTAGTGGAGGCAGCGCAGTCATCAAAGAGTGTGACGCAGGTCCACGCAAGGCCCATGTATAGGTAGCGCAGCATCTCCAAGCAAAAGTCCGAAATTCTGTCGGAAGAAGGGTTTCTAAGCCAGGAGGACTGAAATCGAGATCCGGGAGAAGAAAATCCATGCAGAGCTAGGGTGATGCAGTTCTTTAGCCCAGGCTACGCAGGCTTACTCAGTTGCTGCATAGAGCCAGTTGGGGTTTCACCAATTGCTCATCCGAATCAGCTGGGAATTGCGAGAGTGAGGTATATCTCACATTTTCTCTGATTGCCGAGGTTTTCTCTGTTGGGTGAGCCAAGTTTATGGCACCCTAGATGTACTCAGAAACTACTGCTTAATAATAATAAACCCTCATATATGTTGCATCGGTTTTTCCGCATTGGGTTTTTTCAGGAACATTTGTCCGAAAAATCTGTGTCACTTTGTCATATGAGCGTGCTATTCAGTAAATGATTTGTATGTGTAGGCTGTTAATTGTATTTACTTCAATGTTAATTCTGAATATTCAGATTAATAACTTGTATGATTAATCAAGTAGAAGAAGTAAATCGAGATTTAACAATAGGGTTTCTTAGTTAAGAAATTTTCACACATTGATGACTATTCCATGAAAACTTGGATCTAAATTCTGAAGACCAAGGATGAAGTCTTTGATCGATTCAAAGAGTTTAAAGCTCTGGTTGAGAATCAGACAGGAAAGCGGATAAAGATACTACAGTCAAATAATGGTGGAGAATACATTGATAAATATTTCACAGAATTCTACGCAAGGGAAGGCATCAGAAGGGAGTGGACTACTCCATATAATCCGAAGCAGAATGGAGTTGCAGAAAGGAATAATAGAACTATTGTGGAGGCTGCAAGGGCAATGTTGTATGATCAAGACATGCCCAAATTTCTATGGGTTGAAGCTTGTAACACAGTTGTATATGTTCAGAATAGGATTCCTCACAATGCATTGGGTAAGATCACTCCAGAAAGTGTCTTCGCTGGCAGAAAGCCAGAAGTAAACCACTTCAGGATCTTTGGTAGTGTGGCATACTATTGATTTTGTAGCATTGGAAAGTGTTCCAAGTATCATATTTTGGGAGGAGACTTGGACATCAGTATTCCAAAGAACCAAGAAACCGTTTGTGGAAATTCCACTCAAAACATGCTTTATTAAAATAATTAATTATTTTAAAGTGATCTCTAAGTCTAAACTTAGGGAAATTAAATAATTAAAGGGTATTAATAAAGCAGAGTGTGAATCTCCTAGAAAACAAAGATCAAGTCATCTTTTAATCTCAACCATTGATTAGAGATATAATCTGGGCCGTTGATTCATCAACGAGAAGACTATAAGAGAAGGCTCAAGGGTCATTTGGAAAGCAAGTCGGGCACACTCTCAGTACTTGAAAGAAATCAATTCTGAAGCAATAGAGTTCGATTTCACAGGGAGAGGTTGTAGAGGCCGAGTTGCAGAGGCAGAAGGAGGAAGGGGAGGTCAGCAGCAGAAGACAAAGGTAGGAAGAGGACGCAAAGGGGACAGCGCTGTGCAGCAGCACTGGTCCTCCACGCAGAGTGACGTTGTCCAGCGCAATGACTGCGCAAAATACCATGCAGAGTGATGCAGAGGGAGAACGGATGCTTCCAGTGTGTCAGAAATTCTTCCGAAGGGTTCGGAAAAATTATCTTAGGTGTATTCTAGACATCTCCTTGTCAAATCTCTGTAAATAACTTCTACTGCTGAAGAATAAAACAAACCCTCATCTACTGCACCAGTTTTCCCACATTGGGTTTTTCCGGGGACAATTGTCCAAAAATAACTGTGTTCATGTGATTGCTTCTATTGCGTTATATGTGTCATATTTGTTTTTCTAATTATGATTAAGTGAATACTGCAGTTGTGTTTATTTCAAAATTTACTAATTTTTGTAAATAACTTTTCATAAATAAGTAGGCGAAATAAATCAATCACTGCAGTAGTATTTCAACCTTGAAAATTTCACATGGTATCAAAGCAAAAGACGAAAGACAGAAGAGGAGGTTCTACAATGGAACGAAGATCCGACAACGATGCAACATCGGCTCGGAACGGTTCACGCAGTCCTCCAGAATGCATGGAGTGTTGATTTTATAGCATCGAGAAGTGTTCCAAGTCTCAAAATTGGTGGAGAGGCTTGGAAAATAGTTATCCAGAGAACCCAGAAATCGTTTGTGGAAATTCCACTCGAATCTTGCTTTATTAAAATAATGAATTATTTTAATGCATACCCTAAGTCTAAACTTAGGGAAATTGAATAATTAAAGGGTATCAATAAAGGAGAGTGTGAATCTTCTAGAAAACGAAGAACAAGTCATCTCTTAATCTAAGCCATTAATTAAAGATATAATCTTGGTTGTTGATTTATGAGCAAGAAGATTATACAAATAGGCTTGAGGGTCATTTGGAAATCAAGACGAGGACATTCTCAGTACCCAAAGGAAATCAATTCTGAAGTAAGAGAATTTGATTTCAGTGGGTGAGTTTGTAGAGGCGGGATTGCAGAGGCAAAAGGAGGAGTCAGTTGATGGAGAGGCAGAATGTAGAAGGGTGAAGGGAAGGGAATGTTGAGCAGCAGCACCAACCCCTCCACGCAGAGTTACGCAGTCCAGGGAGGGACTACGCAGAGCAGCTATGCAGGATGACGCAGAGGGTGTAGAAGGATATTATGTGTGCCGGAAATTCTTCTGGAGTGTCTGGAAAATTCATGCCAGGTGTATGCTATTTTATTTTTCTCACCAAGACTTCTGTAAAATATCTTTTCATTGCTGAAAATAAATACAAACCCTCATCTGCCGCACCGGTTTTCCCACATTGGGTTTTCCGGGGAAAATTGTCCAAAAATAAATGTGTTCATATGGTTGTTTCTATTGTGCTACATGTGTTATTTCTGTTCTTCTGCTTTTGACTAGAGTGAAGTACTGTAACTATGTTTATTTGAAAATTTACTGAAGCATCTGTAAATATGTAATATTCCCAATTAGCCTTGCTAATTGGAATATTTCATTTTTGTTTAATTTTGCCGCTTTAGCTAGAAATAATAAATAAAGTGAGAAATAAGAGGGGTCACCTCACTTTAGCCACCTCACTTTATAAAATAAAGTGTTTTTCCTAGTTGATTGACGCTATAACTTAGAGAGGGGGCCTTGGGGGTCCACATGAGTATGATGGGGAGGCATCAGGCTGACCCAAGGTTAACTGCGCAGGCCAAGGAGAGTGAAGGACGCAGTTAAGGTTTCGGAGGGAGTTTAGCACTATAAAAGGTGGGGTTCTCACCTCATTTGGACATGCTTGATTTGATATTGATATTGAGAGCCAGACTTTTGTCTGCTTTAGCACGCCGGTTGTTTAGTCGGTCTGCAGCACTGTTTAGTGCAACCGAGTGTCTCCGTTCGGAGATCTCACCCTTAGCCTCGGGGGACTTCGAGTGCCTGCCCTGGTAAGGTTATTTTCTGTATCACCCTTAGCTTCGGGGGACTTCGAGTGCCTGCCCTAGTAAGGTAAGTTTCTGAGTAACATCCTTCAGTTTCAGTGGTAGTCAGCAACAGCTTCTTGGTGGAGATTTGGAGAGAAGGAAGCCCTTCTTGAGACTGCGCAGATCCAGGAGGGAGGACGCTGGTCTAGAGAAGGAAGGACGCAGATCCAGTTGGCCAAGGCAGAGAGGACGTAGATCTGGGGAGGCATTGGCAGAACCAGTCTTGGAGGATGCAGATCTGAGAGATCTAGCCTTGGAGAGTGCAGATCTGGAGAACTAGCAGCAGATCCAGCTCTAGGAGTTGCAGATCTGAGGAGATATTGGCAGATCTAGCCTTGGGAGGTGCAGATCTGGAGAGATAGTATCAGATCCAGCCTTGGAGGGTGCAGATCTGAGGAGATATTGGCAGATCCAGCCTAGATCTGAAGAGATAGCAGCAGATCTGGCCTTGGAGGACGCAGATCTGAAGTGATAGGACGCAAATCTGGATAGGGAGGCTTCAGATCCAGCAGATCTGAGCATAGAGGACGCAGATTCAGTCAGGGAGGACGCTGATCTGAGGAGCAGGAGCTTGTGTGTGGGGTTTGGCAGTGTTTTTCAGTGTTTCCAGCCTTGAGGAGCTGATCATCTCATCTGGAGGTTTTGTAGCCAGCATTTCATCTGTCTTCTGCGCTGTCACTAGCAGAGACAGCGTTTGTATTGGTGAGGGTTTGGAGGATTGAGATCAGCCATCTTCTAGTCTTCAATTTGTAGCTCCATTGCATTCCAGTAGCAGCTCTTCTTCAGCCAGCTAGGACGCTGTCCTTAATTGCAGCCATTGTTTGTCTGAGAGGGTCTCCACTTGCCTAGGGCAAGGATAGGTGCACTCATTCTGATTATCTTGTACTCCTATCTATGTGTTCTGAGATTAATAAAATGGCTTAGTATTCTGGCATTCTATGTGTACTTGATCTATTATCTGGTTCCAGCATTTGTTTATGTATATCTGTCTGGCATATTTCTGTGTATTACTGGTTATTTCCCTTTGGGGATATTACAGTGGTATCAGAGCATAATTCTGGCTCAGCCTGTGGTCTATGACATTGGGAGAGAGATCATACAGAGGGTTGCTGAAATTTTGGAGAGAAATAGCAGTGCAATACCAGAAACGCAGTTGGAAAAAGGGCCAAAATAAAAAGGGTCAAATTTTGAAGTTTGGAATTAGGAGAAACGTTTTCTGGGTTTTTCTGGGTTTTGGACAAGGATCACCTTCCCAAATTCCTGGAATTTTCTTAGTAGTTTTCAATGAGTAAATCGGAGGTCGAAGTTAAGCAGCAGTATGGTTTTGCAGCAGCCGTGCAGTTTCTGAGGAGCCTGTAGACACATAGCAGAAAGAGCTGATGGCAGTTGATGATGATGAGAGGAGATTTAGAGAAATGCTCCTCCAACACCTGCAGGAGACGTCACAGAGGATGCAGGAGACGTCACAGAGGCTCTTGGCCATGGAGATCAGTCAAAGACCACTCCCTAGAGTTCTTCAGATCGGTGAGGGATCGGGTGTGTCTCGCCACGTACCAGTGCACGATGCTATCCCCATTGTGACGGCTCGGCGATCCACTATGCCCACATTCTTGCCAGAAGACACGGGGACAGGAGTGCGGGGAGGTGCACAGAGGGATAATCCAGCACCCACACGTCCTACCATGCCTACCTTCCTGGTAGAGGACGAGGGGTCGACAGCACCGAGAGAGTTGAGTCCAGCTCGATGGGCAGCCGTTTTTGCAGAGTGGCAGGCCTTAGGACGGGCATTCATGGATACTCTCCCCTTCGAGCGCTATCTCCAATATCGATGCGGCATCAAACCCCCTGAGCAGCACAAGGGGCACGGATACCACCGTGATGACCACCGCACAGCTAGTAGAGATTATGTTCAGCTCCAGCGCGATAGTAGACCTCACAACTTTCACAGAGGGAACAAGCACTCACATGATAGGGGCTTACAGCGCACAGTGGACAGATTCCATCTACCGACATTTGACGGGTCATCCAGGCGCTCAGAAAAAGCTTGGGTGGACAAGATGGATACCTCCTTCCAGCTTGATCGGGTATCGGAGAGGAGAATCATTAAAATGGATGCCTCGCACTTGGAGGATGAGGACACACAGGATTGCAGGGAGTCCGGGGATACACCTAGTGTGACACAGGACTCACCATCCTTAGAGACCTCCTTGACCGTGCCAGTTGATATCGTAGTGGAGGAGGTAGAGCCTACCCCGGTAGAGCCATCCACTGGGGTGATGACTGGAGCCATGTCCGAGTCCTCGGATGGTAGCAGCACACGACAGATGGGTGAGGTATCAGGAGATATATCCATTATCGATGGGGCACTAGGAGATACAGAGGTATTGGATGATGGTCGCAGACAGCGGTATCATCGGCTTCGGACGGACCTTCGAGTTTTGAGGGAGAAGGCCGCGTCAGTACGGGAGACCATTTTGTTGCAGGACCAGGAGCTGGAGGGTATGAGAGTGACTTGTGCCAAGTCGGCGGCCAAGTTGGTCCGCATTGGGGAACGACTAGATTCCCTGATGGGACAATCAGAGGGCACGTTGGAGCGTCAGATCATTCCCCTTCAGGCATGCATGGATGGGACTAGCAGTGTTGTTGGGTCATCTCTTTCCGTTGGAGAGAGAGAGGCAGAGCCACCTAGTCAGGTCTCATATGTTGACTTGGATAGTGGTATGAGACGATCAGAGTTGCACAGGGTACAGCAGCCACGTGTTGAGGTTGGATGGCGAGAGATTTTGAGTTGGTACTCGATGGAGCAGACTATGGATGAAGAGGAGGTCTCAAGGAGAGATCTCACTGGAGATTCACTTCGACACACCATGGGGTGCGATGACTTTCTTCCCGTCTCACAAGAGCAGATAGAAGATGGGGGACATCTTCGGATGGATAACATCTCTCATGCTTGTGTTGGACATTCCTTGAGCCACACACATCATGATGGGAGGTTTTTGCCTACCACCTATTTGATTCTTGATAGGGTCTCATTGATCCTTGAGAAGTTTATACTTCAAAATCCCATGAAGTGCAAAATCCGAAATTTGATTTGGGAGGATGGTAGCCCTCATGGGAGGAGTACCAGGATGAGGAGAAGGAGGCATCCACAAGTGATTGAGTGGATGGGGATGATGAGCAAGGAGCTAGGAGGCTACTTGCAGATCTGTGCTACCAGGCAACAGGAGGCTTGGCTGCGCTGGTTACTCTTGAAAGAGTTTGGCCATCTCTTGGCAAACACTCTTCCTAAGAGTCGGAGGGTGGAGGAAAGATGGTTGGATACTTGCATCATGGAGCAGCATAGAGTATGTATGCATGGTGTTGCTATGATACTCGTTATGTCTTCATCACATGAGTTGTATGACGGAAGTATGGGGAGGCAGCAAATTGTTTGGTTGCTTGGTTTGTTTCTGGGAGAGCAAGGGCAGATTTGCTCTCACACTTTGCATGATGTTGCAGGAAGAGGGGATGGCACTATCTCCTTGATCTTTGATGATGACGGGGAAGCACTTCCATCTTGGGGAGTATTCCACACTTGTTGCGGCAGTATTAGAGGAGTCTTTGACAAGGAGCATGTCAAAGAGCAGAGTCTTGTATTGACAGGAGCTTATTTGCATGAGCTCCCAGCGTTGTCACCTTGGAGCAGAACATTATGGATGAAGTGTGCGCAACAGAGATATGGTGGATCTATAACCCATAGGTCCCAGGATCACTTCATATTTGTTGCACAAAGAGGAGGTAATGATGATAGAGACATCTATGGCATACTCTTCTTGACTTGGGTTTCCAAGCATGAGGAGGATTATCTTCTTGCAGCACATGGTTCATTCTTCTTCATAGCATGCCAAAACACTATGGAGGACTCATTTATGGATCCATGTACCATTTTACTTCCAGCATATGGTCAGATTTGTATGGGAGGCTTGATTATGAGAGAGACACATGAGATGAATGTGCCTTTGAGTATTTTCTGCACTACATGTTCTAATAGGAGCATGGGGGGAGGCATGGCCACCACTACTACATATGTGTTCTCTTTTGAGGTGGGCCATGAGATTGATATTCATCCATTGTACAGTTATGGGCAAGTGTTTGGCCTTATGTTGTTGTCATATTCAGCCATTTACTATCCATTAGTAGATGTGATGAATCTTGTACATTGCTTGCCATGTAATTTTCTGAAGTTGCAGTGGGTGAGACTACGTTGTATCCTTGTGAGAGATTGTTTGCATTATGTATCCTCATGTAGAACCTTCAACAAACATCTCATTAGGGTGATCCATGATGACCATGTCATATTCTTCATGGATGGTTTGTTTTGGGCCAGCTTGTTCTTCATTGATAGAGGAACCTTCTACGGTGGATTGTTTTTCACTTTGCCATTGGAGGGCAATGATTTTGCAGCCCAGGATCAGCATAGACTCTACACTTGTCATGAGTGGAGAGAAGGACAGCATGGGGTAAGCTATGATGCTTGCCAAGTTCATATTTTCAGCCCACCTTCATTACCGGAGCTTGAGGTGGAAGGAGATTTTCGGGAGTTGCCTTGTTGGAAGGTGGCTCATTTTGTCTGGATGATTGCTTGGAGATGGAGGATCCACAGGAGGGAGATATTCCTCATTATATTTTCGACTCCATGCCTTGATTGGAGAGAGGTGACGAGTTGGTTCACGGTTGATGGGCCAGCTTACACAGTCATAGATGCAGAGCAGCAGCGGTCATGGTCTTCAGTCATAGCCAGAGGCAGTGAGCAGTCCGAGCCATGGGACTTGGGCTATTATTGGCCATGGTGGCGATGGGACCCGGGCGGATTGTTGGTTGGTTGGTATCATGAGAAATCAGTTTGGGATCCTGGCATTGAGATATCCCTTCGTATCAGGGTGATGCAGGAGATAGAGAGGTTTCAGTGGGACCCAGGCACATTTTGCAGTATCGGTGAGGAGCATCAGCTAGAGAGTAGGCTTGTTCAAGCACTGCTTGAGAACAAGCAATTTTTGCCGGATGAGGATGCCACTTGGGAGAGCGAGCAGACTTTACGGCATCCATCACTTCAGTTGCTTGAGGACAAGCAACGTTTTGCCGGGGGAGACTGTAATATTCCCAATTAGCTTTGCTAATTGGAATATTTCATTTTTGTTTAATTTTGCCGCTTTAGCTAAAAATAATAAATAAAGTGAGAAATAAGAGGGGTCACCTCACTTTAGTCACCTCACTTTATAAAATAAAGTGTTTTCCTAGTTGATTGACGTTATAACTTAAAGAGGGGGCCTTGGGGGTCCACACGTATATGAGGGGAGGCCTCACGCTGACCCAAGGGTAACTGCAAGGTGAAGGACGCAGTTAAGTTTTGGAGGGAGTTTGGCATTATAAAAGGAGGGGTTCTCACTTCATTTGGTATGCATATTTTGATATTGATATTGAGAGCTAGACTTTTGTCTGCTTCAGCACGCCGGTTGTTTAGTCGGTCTGCAGCACTGTTTAGTGCACGAGTGTCTCCGGTCGGAGATCTCACCCTTAGCCTCGGGGAACTTCGAGTGCCTGCCCTGGTAAGGTTATTTCTGGTTTCACCCTTAGCTTCGGGGGACTTCGAGTGCCTGCCCTAGTAAGGTAATTTTCTGAATAACATCCTTCAGTTTCAGTGGTAGTCAGCAGCAGTTTCTTGGTGGAGATTTGGAGAGTAGGAAGCCCTTCTTGAGACAGCGCAGATCCAGGAGGGAGGACGCTGGTCAAGCAGAAGGAAGGACGCAGATCCAGTTAGCCAAAGCAGAGAGGACGCAGATCTGGGAAGGCATTGGCATAATCAGTCTTGGAGGACGCAGATCTGAGAGATCTATCCTTGGAGAGTGCAGATCTAGCCTTGGAGAGTGCGGACACGGAGGGCTAGCATGAGATCCGGCCTTGGAGGATACGGTCCGGAGGAGATATTGGTAGATCCGGCCTTGGAGAGTGCGGATGCGGTGGAGGCATCGGATCCGGCCTTGGATCATACGGTCACGAGGAGATGCGCCGAGATCCGGCCCTGGAGTACGAAGAGATAGCCGGCGGTTGGCCTTAGAGGACGCGAGTCTGGGTGATAGGACACGGATACGGAAAGGAGGATCGGATCTAGCGGTCCGAGGGAGAAGAACGCGGTCCGGTCGGGGACGGTCAGTGGGCGGATTCGGGTGGTGGGATTTGGCGCGTTTCGGTGTTTCGGTCTGGAGGACCAGTCATATCCCATCTTTACGCTGACGATATTTCATCTGTCTTCTGCGCTGTCACTAGCAAAGACAACGTTTTTTATTGGTGAGGGTTTGGAGGATTGAGATCAGCCATCTTCTAGTCTTCAGTTTGTAGCTCCATTGCATTCCAGCAGCCATTATTTATTCTGAGAGGGTCTCCACTTGCCTAGGGCAAGGATAGGTGCACTCATTCTGATTATCTTGTACTCCTATCTATGTGTTCTGAGATTAATAAAATGGCTTAGTATTCTGGCATTCTATGTGTACTTGATCTATTATCTGGTTCCAGCATTTGTTTATGTATATCTGTCTGGCATATTTCTGTGTATTACTGGTTATTTCCCTTTGGGGATATTACAAAATAACTTATCTAATAAGTAGGCGAAATAAATCAATCACTGCAGTAATAATTTTCAGATTTGAAAATTTCACATGGTATCAGAGCGAAAGGCTAAAGACAGAAAGGGAGGATCAGCTATGGACCAAAGATCCAACAGTCAGAAGAACTCACGCAGTCTCCCAGAGCACGCAGAAACGCAGAGGGAACATGACATGACAATGCTGGCATCTAGACTAGAGGAGGATCTCGCTTGTGTGTCAAGCATGACTCCTCCAAGTGTTTGTTATATTGACAATGGAGCATCTACTCATATAACGAGGGTTCAAGAATTTTTTTCGAGCTACCAAGAAGAACAGAAGAATTTCCAGATTACTATGGGAAACAAGGCCAAGTGTACCCCCGTTGGAAGAGGTACCATAACATTTCAAACAAGATTCGGGCCACAAACGTTCTACACGTACCATGGTTGGGAATGAATTTGCAGTCAGTGTCTCAGCTTCAGAACAAGGGTTATGATGTATACTTTATTGGAAACAAAGTTTATGCCAAACATCATAGCTAGAGCAAGAAGGCACAAATTGGAGTAAGAAGTCATAAAATATATAAGCTCCAGCTTGAATCCCCCGTGGCTTTGATTGGCAGTACGGACGAAAGATATCTGAATGAATTAGGGCACAAAAGGATGGGGCATATACATCATGGAACCTTGAAGATTCTCAAGAAATTTGTCATAGAAGCTCCTGAACTTAGCACAAGGAGAGATGAAATCTGTAGGGGATGCGTACTAGGGAAGTATGCTAAAGCAGCATTTCCAAGAAGCAGCAGCAAGGCCAAGAGTATATTGGAGTTGATACACTCAGATTTTTCTCAAAACCAAATATGAAGTCTTTGAACACTTCAACGAGTTCAAAGCGATGGTAGAAAATGCAACAGAAAAGAAAATCAAGAAGTTGCGGTCAGATAATGGTGGAGAGTATATCGATAAAGACTTCACCAGTTTCTGTGCAAAGGAAGGCATTAGGAGAGAATGGACAGCTCCATACAATCTAAAGCAGAATGGAGTTGCAAAAAGGAAGAACCAAACCATTGTAGAGGCTGCAAGGGCAATGTTGTATGACCAAGATATATGTAATATCCCGTTTCGGGGATATCTCTAAAATGCTAAGCCATTTTATTAAACTGAGAAATATAATGAAGTACAAAAGGTGACAAGAGTGATGGCACCTAAACTTGCTCAAGGCAAGTGAAGAAATACTCTCAGAATACACCAGAAATGGCTGCTCTCTGAACTGCATTCCAGCTGCTGGAAAACTGCCGTGTAGTTGCTACCACTGAAATGAACAGATATCTAGGGCTGCTCCCCTTGCCGCAATGAGTTGAAAAATCTGGAAACCTCCTCTACTCACCAATCCCAACAAAACCCAGAAACCATATCAGAAACGACTGACCTCCGAAAAACACCCCCTTGGGAAATTACGCTGGCCTCCAAGGCTCTACGCAGAGGCTAAATAGGAATGGCTGAAATACCGCCTCAAACTCCACCAAAATCCTCCCAAAGGCAAAGGCTGATCCTCTGCTCAAAATCTCGGCTTAAATCTCCTGCAAAAACCCCATTCCGGAACACCTTCTAGATGGACTGCATCCTCCCTCTCGGTGACTGCGCAGTCTCTATGAATGCACGGCTCCTCAACAAAACCAAACACCAAAATCTCCCACAAAATGCTGAAGAAATAACCTTGCCTGAGCAGGCACTCAAAGTCCCCCGGGGCTAAGGGCGAGATCTCCGACCAGAGACACTCAATGCACTAAACAGTGTTGCAGACAGGCTAAACAGCTAGCGTGCTCAAGAAGTCGGAATGACCAGCTCAATATCATCAACAAAGAATGAATGAAAGGAGAAGGCTCCTCCCTCTTTTATAACGTTGGCCTTCCTCCGAAACCCTAAGGCCTATCTCCTCAACGTAGCCTCTCTCTTGCCACGTGCTCATCCTCATCTGCGCAGTAGCTTCTAGAGCATACGTGGGCCCCCTCTCTACATGGTGCTTGGCCCCCCTTGGCTCCCCTTTAAGTCACAACGTTGTGCTACTAGGGAGGGTGTTTTATTCCACTAAGTGAGTTAGACCCTCTTCACTCACTTTTTATTTATTAATAAACTATAGACGGCAAAATTGAACAAAATCAAATATTTCAATTAGTTGTCGCTAATTAGGAATATTACAGTCTCCCCCGGCAAAATGTTGCTTGTCCTCAAGCAACTGAAGTGATGGATGCTGCAAAATCTTCTCACTCTCCCAAGTGGCATCCTCATCCGACAAATTCTTCCACCTCACCAGGAATTCTCGGACTATCCTGCTCCGTAGCTGCCTCTCCTTGGTATCAATAATAGCCTCTGGCTACAACACCAAATGCCCCTCATCATCCGTGGGTGGTAGCTCATCTATCACTGTCACCTGCTGCCCCAGTGCCTTCTTCAGGCATGATACGTGAAAAACATTGTGGATCTTGCTGCCTTGGGGCAACTCCAACTCATACGCAACCTGTCCAATCTTGCGTATCACCTTGAACGGCCCATAAAAGAAGGGCTTGAGCTTCTCAGCTCCCTTCTGCTTCAGTGACGACTGTTGGTAAGGCTGTAATCATAGGTAGACCAAGTCCCCTACCTCAAACTGTCTCTCCACCCGACCTCTGTCGGCATACAACTTCTGCTGGTTTTGTGCTGTAGCCATATTATCCTTGAGAGCTCGGAGAATGTCCTAACTCTCTTGGATCCAAATCTTGGCTCTAGGAGTCTTACTAGCACCGAACATCACATCAGCAAAAGATAAGGAATGATATCCATACAAAGCAAAAAATGGTGACATACCAATGGACATGTGATGTGTCGTGTTATAGCAATACTCACCCAAATGCAACCACTTCAGCCATGCTCGTTGCTGCCCACTGACATAGTTATGCAAGTAGCCCTCCAGCCACTTGTTAACTATCTCCGTCTGTCCATCCATCTGTGGGTGATAACTGGTGCTTGGTGTCAACTCCATCCCCACTAACCGAAAAAGCTCCTACCAAAATCCGCTCATAAGGCAGCTGTCCCTGTCACTAATGATGGTCTTAGGAAGACCATGTAGCCTGAAAACCTCTCTAAAGAACAGCTCGGCCACCTATGATGTTGTGCAATGCATGGATATGGCGAAAAAGTTCGCATACTTTGTCAGCCAATCAACGACGACAAAGATACAATCCTTGCCCTGCACCATGGACAACCCTGTGATGAAATCCATCGAGATAGTCTCCCATTTCCCCTCCGGAATGGGAAGAGGCTGCAACAATCCTGCAGGATGGCTCATCTCCCCCTTGTTCCTCTGACAAACATCGCACTCCTTGATGTGCTTGAGTACGTCCTCCTTGAGGCCCTTCCATGAGAACCTCTCTCTAATGGCCCTATAGGTTTTGGTAAACCCCTGATGGCCTGCCAATGGTGAATCATGTGACACTTGGAGTATCTTCTTCTTAAGCTGAGATCCCTCAGTCAAGAAGATCCTGTCCCTGTAGTAGATGATCTCATCGACCACCCTGTACCTGTCATCCGCCACCTGTCCATCCAGAACCTCACATGCAAATCTGTCCTTGGAGTACCCCACTAATAGTCGAGCCCTCCAATCTGTATCCAAGCTCATAAGAGATAACGTGGCTGGTCTACGTGAAAGAGCATCTGCTACGACGTTACTCTTACCCTTGACATACTCAATGTCAAAGTCATATGCTTGGATCTTACTAATCCACTTTTGCTGCCTCTCCTATAGCTGCTTCTGCTCCAAAATGAACCTGAGGCTGTGGTGATCATTCCTCACCCTAAACCTGTTCCCTACCAAATACTGTCGGAATTTGGCCAAGGCATGCATCATGGCCAACATCTCCTTGTCGTATATAAAATACAACCTCTCGTTCAAAAGGAGCTTCCGGCTCTCAAAGGATATAGGGTGTCCTCCCTGCATCAATACTGCACCGATCCCCTCTCCTAACGCATCACACTTCAAAACAAATGGCTGCGTACAATCCGGCAATGCAAGCACTGGGCAGCTACTCATCACCTCCTTGAGCCTGTCAAAGGCTCGCTACGCTATATCCGACCAACTAAAAGCCCCCTTCTTCGTCAAATCTATAAGGGGTGCAACAAGCTGTGAGAAACCCTTGACGAACTTCCTGTAATAAGTACATATGCCGATGAATCCTCGAAGTTCCGTCACGTTCCTCGGCTCCGGCCAATCCTTGATGGCTCTAATTTTATTCTCATGGACTCTCACTCCGTCCACTCCAATAATGTGTCCCAAATACAACATCTCTGTCATCCCAAACTCACACTTGGAGAGCTTAGCATAGAACTGTTGCTCTTCCAAAATATGTAGTACTGCCTCTATATGCTGGAGATGCTCCTCCCAAGTCCGGCTATATATGAGTATGTCATCGAAGAAAACCAATACAAACTTCTTCAGATGACTACGGAAGATATGGTTCATGCAAGACTGAAAAGTAGCTGGTGCATTGGTTAGCCCTGTTGTCGCACAGATTGTCAAGGCACCGCGACAACAGCTCAGATTGGGGGCTGTCACTCTTATCCCCAATCTCTCTATTTAAACTGTCTCCTTGCAAGCTAAGGGAGGTAGACCCTATTATAAATGAGGATGATAAATCCAGGAGACACAGCTAAAACATCAAATACTTGATAGAAATGAACGAGATTCTACAGATCTAAATTAGATTTCACGTTTAAGACCAGTGCCTTATGAAGTCAAACAAGATCCCGTTATACAACAAGCAAATGATGATTAACTGCTGCGTATTAAAACACGATTTATCACAATGATATTCAATTGAAAACGCCACAACCATGAAACAATAAGATGAAAATGCCAGGATTTAAAATGTTTCAATTAATTTTGATCCAGACAAAGGTTTTATATAATCACTCTTAAGATAAAAATTTAAAGCTCATTTGACTATATAAAAGATTTTTTTTTTTTTTTTTTTTTGAGAATGAAATCAAAACTAAAAAAAATGAAACTTAAGACTAAACAAGCTTTAAAACAAAAACTTAAAATATTTTTTGAATTTTTTATTTTATGATTTTTTTATTTTTTTATTTTTGTATTTCCTATCTTAAAACAAAAATTAAACTAATATTAAATTAAAACTAGAGTCTAAATACAAAATCGAATTCTAACATCTAAATTAAAACAAGACTAAACTGAACTTAAACTAAACAAAAATGAAAATAAAATCTAAATCCAAATCAAGTTAAAATCTAAACTAAACTAAAACAAATAAAAAAAACGAAAATCTTAACTCAACTAAAATCAAAATAAAAAAAAAGTAAAATGCTAACCTATGAATCGAATCTAACAAAGCCTAACCCAAATTGAATTCTATTAAACTGAGTTAAAAGCCTATGAGTAACTTAACACAATTTAATCCACACCAAATCAAATGAAACGCGGGCTTTATGATTTTGATACTGTGTATGCGTTTATACTTGTCGTTTTTATGTGTTGCAGGTTGGGTGACGGGAGGAACCAGACGGCGGATTGACTGAGTTTAATGCTGCGTCCTATTGTTTGTCGCTTGTGTGCAGGTTGGACGGGGTAGAACGCTGATTGGACAAGCGTGAGGAGGCTAAGGAGTAGCCGGCTGGACGAGGTGAGATCGGTAGCAGAGCTTGAATGCAGGGTCGAAGCTGGAGGATGCTGGACGGTGGAGCCACATCACAATGGAAAATCACCAGCAAAAGTAAAGACGGGTTAACCCAAAAGATGGCAAATGGAGATAGATGTAAGGAAGGTGAAGTCGATTTGAAGGAAAATGCTGGATGGAGCTGGATTGGAAGCGACAGCAGGAGAATGGGTCTGCGGCAAGACAAAAGGATGGAACGTGAGAAAGATGAGCTAGGGTAAAAATCGATGGAGGACGATTCTGTAGGTTGGACAGTAGACAGAAACTAGGACAGAGGCAGCGTTGAGAGAAACCAGTAATAAAAAATCCGTCCAACAAATTTTAAGACTTCTCCAATTTATGCTCCCTTAAATCGAAACAATATTCAGATTTGTCCACAGTATGCTTTTGAGGCCAGTCTAGCCTCCAAAGGCTAGATCTGCCTTAGATCTTTAAAAAAAAAATCGATTTGAACCCTGAATCTGCAAGAAACCAGCCAGATCTGAAAGTACACACCAGAAAACGATTAAACCCTTACAGAAAAATTACAAATTTACAACTAGTTTACAATTTAAAACCCTCATGGTCAAATTTGAAATCCATTATAGTACAATTTTCAGATATTTAAAATTTTTTGGGAGAGGCACAAGCCCTAGAAAACCCTGCAAAACCACTAATTTCGTAAGATAGACTTGGAATTTAACAAATAATGAGCTTTTCAGACTTATGTTTATTGAGAGTCGGCTGGTCCAACCGAAAACTTCCCCAGACGCTCAATCTTAATAATATTTCCCTGCACACTTAGATCTGAACCTTAGATCGATAAAGATTTAAGAAAACAACATGAGACCCTTAGAAAAATCAGAATGTTATTTTATAAACCCAGAAAACTGCACAAGATACCTATATGCAGATTAATCCATGTAGGCCATCAACCATAAAATGCAAGAAACCAAGTAGCAGAGTTTAGAGACAATTCACCACATAAATCTGAGAAGGAACATCAAGATTTGTAACCCCAAAGTCTTTATGCTTTATTCATCAAGAAAAAATCACAGGAGCTTCCAAGACCAGTACACGATTCTGAGATCGGATGACTAAAAAATGAGACAGACCTCTAAATTTATAGGACAAGATCTCTAACGGCTAGTTTGGATGATCTTCGTCAAAATAATCTCAACCGTCCAAAAGATTTAATTATCTTTTAATCCAGAGCGTTGAAATTAAAATTTTGGGGAAAAAACGAATTTATCATTTAATTCAATTTTAATTAACTCAAAAATATTATTTTTTAGTTAATTACCCCAAAATTTTGACTTTGACTTAACCACCAAGGCCCAAGGGTCCAAATTTTTTTAAAATTCTCAATATTCCCTTGGCCTGGGGCTTTCAAAATCATTTTCCAAGGACCCACAAATTTTGCCTTTAAAGATTTAATCCTAATTTAGGACCCTAAATTAATTAAATTTATGGTTTAAGATTTTATTAATTAATTGACCAGAAAATTTAATTAATTGACTAAGAGGGGATTATAATTATTTTTCCAACCCTCTTTTACATGAGATAATACTTTTACATACATGAAGGGGGGAAAACCCATTTGTATAGACCCTCAAATAAATACCCAGTTCTGCGACTCAACATATGATCTAGTAGACCAAGTAGTTCAAACTACTTTTACAAGGACTCGATAAAAAACACTAGGACTCATTTAGCATGCTGATGACAAAATCCATCCTAGCTTTGGGGTGAGGCTGGAGGGAAAAACTCTGCCGATCACTTTCGTGAATCAGTGAGACAAAAAACCTCCTAGAATGGAAGTCATCAACAACATACTAGGCTTACCTAGGCTATTACATACACTGACGGTTTTACTTAGATCATTTACATCATAACAATGCAGAATGGGTTTACATCATTATAAAGACTGTCGATCGGCGATGAAATCTGGATGACACGAGCCTCGAATATGATAGGTCCCATTTAAAAAAATGGGGGTGTACTGCTATGGGGTCATTGACAAAATGTGGTCAACATCTGGCTCTACTTGGGGACACGTTGCTTCATCGAAGGAATGTGAGAATCCAGAATCTGCATCCAAGCAACACACAAAATTATATAAGTAGTGTCCATCCAAATATCATCATATAACATTAAGTACATGAAAAATAGAAGCTCTTCTTTTATTCATTATTCTACTTAACATGAAAAGTAAATCTACTCTAACTGCAAAAATGAAATGCTGAAATAACAAGAAGTAGGGTTAGAAATACAATACAGAGGATGCCCAATTGGCATCAGATGTCATCTTTGAAGAACAACTTGAGCAATTGGCCATTCGCAGGTAACTGCATTGGTTCACCTTCCAATGTGCTCAAGTGAAATGAGTTTGGTCCAGCAATGCCTCTGATAATATAAGGTCCCAGCCACAAACTTCCAAATTTCTTGTGTTTTCCCGGCTCCTCCTTAGACTCCTCACGCTTGTCCGATCAGTGTTCTACCCCATCCAACCTGCACACAAGCGGCAAACAATAGGACGCAACATTAAACTTAGTCAATCCGCCGTCTGGTTCCTCCCGTCGCCTAACCTGCAACACATAAAAACGACAAGTATAAACGCATACACAATATCAAAATCATAAAGCCCGCGTTTCATTTGATTTGGTGCGGATTAAATTGTGTTAAGTTAGTCGTAGGCTTTTAACTCAGTTTAATAGAATTCGATTTGGGTTAGGCTTTGTTAGATTCGATTCATAGGTTAGCATTTTAATTTTTTTTATTTTGATTTTAGTTGAGTTAAGATTTTCGTTTTTTTAATTTGTTTTAGTTTAGTTTAGATTTTAACTTGATTTGGCTTTAGATTTTATTTTCATTTTCGTTTAGTTTAAGTTCAGTTTAGTCTTGTTTTAATTTAGATGTTAGAATTCGATTTTGTATTTAGACTCTAGTTTTAATTTAATATTAGTTTAATTTTTGTTTTAAGATAGGAAATACAAAAATAAAAAAATAAAAAAATCATAAAATAAAAAATTCAAAAAATATTTTAAGTTTTTGTTTTAAAGCTTGTTTAGTCTTAAGTTTCATTTTTTTTAGTTTTGATTTCATTCTCAAAAAAAAAAAAAAAAATTCTTTTATATAGTCAAATGAGCTTTAAATTTTTATCTTAAGAGTGATTATATAAAACCTTTGTTTGGATCAAAATGAAACATTTTAAATCCTGGCATTTTCATCTTATTGTTTCATGGTTGTGGCGTTTTCAATTGAATATCATTGTGATCAATCGTGTTTTAATACGCAGCAGTTAATCATCATTTGCTTGTTGTATAACAGGATCTTGTTTGACTTCATAAGGCACTGGTCTTAAACGTGAAATCTAATTTAGATCTGTAGAATCTCGTTCATTTCTATCAAGTATTTGATGTTTTAGCTATGTCTCCTGGATTTATCATCCTCATTTATAATAGGGTCTACCTCCCTTAGCTTGCAAGGAGACAGTTTAAATAGAGAGATTGGGGATAAGAGTGACAGCCCCCAATCTGAGCCGTTGTCGCGGTGCCTTGACAATCTGTGCGACAACAAGCCCAAAAGACATAACCAAAAACTCAAAGTGCCCATAATGACACCTGAAGGCGGTCTTGGGAATGTCCTGTTCCCTCACGCGAATCTGATGGTACCCTGATCTCAAATCAATCTTCGAGAAGAACTTGGCTCCTCTCAGCTCATCCATCAACTCATCGATCTTGGGTATAGGATACTTGTTCTTCAGGGTCTTCTTGTTTAGGGCCCTGTAGTCAATACACATCCTCAAGGTGCCATCCTTCTTCTTCACCAACACCATGGAAGAAGCAAACGGACTCGTGCTCGATCTGATGTGCCCAAGAGCCAGCAACTCCTGGATGGCCCGCTCAATCTCATCCCGATAGGCTTTGGGATGCCTATAGGGGGTAGTAATCACCGCCTAAATGCCCTGCTCAAGCTCTATGGTGTGCTCGAACCCTCGGTTTGGTGGCTGACCTGGTGGTATATCCCCAAACACTGCCTCATACCTATCAAGGATGGCTTGTATATCTGGATGAACTGCCTGACCTGTGGTCTCTGCCTCTGAGGCCCGCAACTCAACTACCCACTCTGTCTCCCTTCCTGAAATCTTCCTCCATCCGATGTGCCGAAACAGTCTGAGGCGGGTAAGTGTGCATCCCGCGGATCTTCTCGTGCTTCCCGGTCTTCTTATCATCCCACTCCATCTCTAAGGCCTCCCAATCTGTGGTGACCTTCCCCAGAGTAATCAACCACTAAACACCCAATACCACATTGGTATCCGGTATGTTGACCACGAAAAAGTGATCGGTCATGGTGTAGGTACCCATCTCCACTGCCAACTTTGGAACATATCGGGCACACTGCATCGTCTGGGCTCTCGGGACCAAAACTGAAAATCCGTCAAAGCTCTCGGTTGGTATACCTCTCCGCTCGACCATCTATGCATCAATGAAGTTGTGGGTTGCCCCACTGTCAACCAAAACTAACACTCGCTGGCCACGTACTATCCCTCGCACGTGCAGCGTCAAATACTTGGGAACTCCTCGCAAGGCTACAAGAGTCCCTCCTATGGGTGCAAAAGCTGCACCTCCTGTCCCTGGAGGTGGAGGTGGCAACTGATCTTGGGCCGTCTGACTATCTCCTGCCTCCTCATCATCCTCCTGATCCTCTTCCCCGCTATCATTGGAGAAGACCTCAATGAAGTGCGCTTTGTCAGCAGCACACCTATGCCCTGGTGCCCACGGCTCCTGACAAGTGAAGCACAACCGCTTCTTCCTCAGCTCCCTCCTGGCATCATCATGTATCTGTGCCCGTCCTGGATTCCCCTTTGGAGGTGGAACCCTCACATCTTTCCCCTTGGACTGGAAACCCTGTCTCTAGGGGTAAGGTGTACGAGTCCTAGGCAATGCATCCTGTAAATCCCGCGTCCTGCTAATAACATCCTGGAGTGTAGCTGGTCTAGTAGATCTCACTAAACCCCGAAGTGGCTGTGCTAACCCCTCCACAAACATATAGATCATTCGTGCTGCGGATAGATCTGGCACCATCACTGAAACCCTCAAGAAATCTGCAATGTATGTCTCGGGGCTCCCAGTCTGCTTGAGCCTTGTCAGCTCAACAAAGTGTTGTTCCGGATCCCTCCAGTCAAATCGCTCCATCAATCTTCTGGTAAACTCGGCATACGTCGTCACTGTAGGGTGTCCGAGTGTGACCATCGCATGGAACCACCAGTCCTGGGCCTCACCATCCAAATGTAATGTCGCCACCTTGATGGCCTCCGCCTCTGACATCTGGTTAAGCTGGAAACAGATGTCCTGCTTCTCCACCCAAGACTTTGCCGAACTGTTTGATGACCCATCAAACGTAGGAAAATGGAATCTGCTAGATGTGCGGTGGCTATCTCCATCATGATAATGTCGGTGCCCTCTATGATGGTCGCGGGGTCTACTATCCCGCTGAAGCTGAACAAAATCTCGGAATGAGAGAGCATCCCTGAACTCTTGCCCATATGCCTGATACTCTGGAAAATACTCGCCCATGTGTCCGGGCTCTGCCTCCTGCTAGGCCCCTGCCCCTGTGTCTGCTCCCAAGAAAGTGGGCATGGTAGAACATGTAGGTGCATGTGAAGCCATCGGCTGAATAGTATCATGCTGAGCAGCACCATGCTCCGGAAAATGGTGTGATGTACCTGATCCCTCACCTACCTGGAATATCCGTGGAGTCTCACGCTATCTAGCCTCTACAGCGGTGAATCTCTGACCCATCACCTCAATCTACCGCGCTAAATCCTGCACCGATTTGAGTGCCTCCCCAAACTGTTTGGCCTCAGCATCATCTACCATCGGCTCTCTCTGCTTTGAATCTAACAAAGGCTCCTCCTGTTCTGCGTCTGTCACAGGCTCCTCCTGTTCTGCGTCTGTCACAGGCTCCTCCTGCTCTGTGTCCACCACCCGAACACAATCTCCCTCTCCGTAGGTGTTCTCCAACCTACGCTCACAGTCTCTGTACTTCCTGCCTCTGTAACAAATATATGGTCTCTTTCCCGGTGTCATAGACAACTAGCTCCACAGGCTGAGCCAGAACTATGCTCTAATACCACTGTAATATCCCGTTTCGGGGATATCTCTAAAATGCTAAGCCATTTTATTAAACTGAGAAATATAATGAAGTACAATAGGTGATCAGAGTGATGGCACCTTAACTTTCTCAAGGCAAGTGAAGAAATACTCTCAGAATACACTAGAAATGGCTGCTCTCTGAACTGCGTTCCAAATGTTGGAAAACTACTGTGTAGCTGCTACCACTGAAATGAACTGATAACTAGGGCTGCTCCGCTTGCCGGAATGAGCTGAAAATCTGGAAACCTCCTCTACTCACCAATCTCGACAAAACCCAGAAACCATATCAGAAACAGCCGACCTCCGAAAAACACCCCCTTGGGGAATTACACTGGCCTCCAAGGCTCTGCGCAGAGGCTAAATAGGAATGGCTGAAATACCGCCTCAAACTCCACCAAAATCCTCCCAAAGGCAAAGGCTGATCCTCTGCTCAAAATCTCGGCTCAAATCTCCTGCAAAAACCCCGATTCGGAACACCTCCTAGATGGACTGCGTCCTCCCTCTCAGTGACTGCGCAGTCTCTATGAATGCACGGCTCCGCAACAAAACCAAACACTAAAATCTCCCACAAAATGCTGAAGAAATAACCTTGCCCGAGCAGGGACTTGAAGTCCCCCGGGGCTAAGGTCGAGATCTCCAACTGGAGACACTCAATGCACTAAACAGTGCTGCAGACAGGCTAAACAGCCAGTGTGCTCAAGAAGTCGAAATGACCAGCTCAATATCATAAACAACGAATGAATGAAATGAGAAGGCTCCTCCCTCTTTTATAACGTTGGCCTTCCTCCAAAACCCTAAGGCCTATCTCCTCAACGTAGCCTCTCTCTCTTGCCATGTGCTCATCCTCATCTGCGCAGTAGCTTCTAGAGCATATGTGGGCCCCCTCTCTACGTGGTGCTTGGCCCCCCTTAGCTCCCCTTTAAGTCACAACGTTGTGCTACTAGGGAGGGTGTTTTATTCCACTAAGTGAGTTAGACCCTCTTCACTCACTTTTTATTTATTAATAAACTATAGATGGCAAAATTGAACAAAATCGAATATTCCAATTAGCTATCGCTAATTAGCAATATTACAATATACCCAAATTTTTGTGGGCAGAAGCCTGCAATAAAATAGTGTATGTGCAGAATAGAGTACCCCATAGAGAATTGGGGAAGGTGACTCCTGAGAGTGTGTTCACAGACAGTAAGCCAGAGGTGAGCCATATTAGGATATTTGGCAGCATGGTGCATTGCCACGTTCTAGATGAGAAGAGGAAGAAGTTGGATCATACTGCAGAAAAGGGTTATCTTGTGGGCTATAGTGAAAATGCGAAAGCATATCGCATTTATATTCCCGAAAGAAGGAAAATTGTAGTAAGGTGGGACGTGAAATTCATGGAGGAGAGAGCCTTCAGGAAGTCCTGGGAAATGGCTACAGATACGCATATTGAAGAGGATCCACTACTATAGACTCTACGACCTACAGAGGATGGGTCAAGTGCCTCTCCACGGCATAAGGATTCTAAGGAGAGTTCCTTCGAAGAAGAGCAGGCAGGAGAGCAGGTTAGACCACCTAGCACTAGTGGAAGACTGAGCATAGAACTCCAACAAATTCTGAAGGATGCAGAAGAATTTGTTGGAGCCCCTAAAGATGGGAAGAGGGTACCGAGGCAACCTGACAGATATGTAATATTCCCAATTAGCAATAGCTAATTGGAAATATTAATTTTGACTATTTTGCCTTTATAAAGTTAAATTATAAATAAAGGGGTGAAGAGGACATTCAACTCACACTTAGGATAAAATAATTTTCCTAAAGTCACTTAACGGACATGTTTATTTGGCAAAGTGGGGCCTAGTGGTCAAGGGGCAGTGTGGAAAAAGGGGTAGCATAGACAGCATGGGGCCAAGCCAGCGCAGAGGAAGATGGACAGCGTGGCCCAAGGGGATAGCGTAGACATTGGTGGGGCCTAGGTGAGGGAAAGGCTCACCAAGCATAAAAGGAGGGAGGGTCTCCTCATTCTCATTCATTCTGATTATGCATCTTTAAGACTTGTCTTTTGACATTGAGCACGCTTGCTATTTAGCAAAGTCTGCACGTACTGTTCAGTACATCGGGTGTCTCCGTTCGGAGATCCCAACCTCAGCCTCGGGAGACTTCGAGTGCTTGCTCAGGTGAGGAGTTCCACCTTGTTTTGCCAGAGAGGATAGCAGCATCCACATTTGGGTGCATTCTTTGGAAGAGACAGCGCAGTCAGTGAGAGGGAAGACGCAGTCTTGGATAGAGGGAGTTCCGGATTGAGGGTTTATCACGGGTTTTTGCCCGAAGGAGTTGGAGAGGGATCAACCCTAACATATTATAGCATTTTCACAGAGTTGGAGGCCATTATTTGCATCAGAGCACTTAGGGGCAGCGTTTCTCCTTTGGGGATAACGTAGTGCCTCAAGGGAGGTATTTTCAAGGGTCAGCCATTTTCAAAAAGCTCTCTGGGCTTTTCTGGGTTTTGTGTGGAGAGGCTATTTCCAGAGTTTCATAATTTTCCGAGGGGAACAGTCCCAAACCAGCTTTTCATTCTAGCAGTAGCAGCAGCACCACCAACAACACTGGAGATTATGCATTCTTGAGTTAGCAGCCATTCTGGGTCACAATCTGAGAGTATTTCTATGCTTGCCTAGTGCAAGCCAAGGTGCCATCATTCTGATCACCTTTGTACTCATTTCTATCTTTCAGTATTAATAAAATGGCTGAGCGTTCTCCATATTGGTTATTGTTCATGTGATATCTCTCTAGTTGTTGTTTGTCTTTGTTTATGTGCTTTATATTGCTATTTATTTCTACTTGGAATATTACAGTGGTATCGGAGCTCATAGACTTGGCTCAGCCTGTGCAGCAGATTGTCTATGACACCAGCAGGAAAACCTTACATCACTTACCGGGGAAGAAAGTATAAAGACCAAGAGCGGAGGTTAGAGCTCACTTTCGGGAAAGGTGACAGTGTTCCAATGGTGGACATAGAAGAAGAGGAACCAATGGTGGAAGAAAGAGATTCCAGGAAGGAGTTCGGGGAACTCCTCCTCAAATCAATGCAGGATTTGTCGAGGCGGATAAAGGAGATGGGGTAGAGATTCATGGCAGAGTCTAGACAGCGTGAGACCCCAAGGGGTTTCCATGTTGGAGAGGGCTCAGGTACATCCCATCATTTACAGGAGCACCTCACAGCGCAACAGATGGCATCACATACCCCCCCGTTCCAGGATGCTGACATTTCTTGCTACAGAAGCACAATAGGAGCAGGAACGGCACACATGGGAGATTATTTTGGTGAGTACCAGTCATACGGTCAGGAGTTCATAGATGCCCTCACTTTCCATGATTTTGTTCAGCTCAAGCAGGACAACAGACCCCGCAACCATCACAGGGGGAACAAGCATTCACATGACGGGGACTTACAGCGCACGGTGGGCAGATTCCATCTACCGGCATTTGACGGATCGTCCAAGTGTTCGTCAAATGGTTGAGCTAGAGGCCATCAAGGTGGCAATGCTGCACCTAGAGGGCGAGGCCCAGGATTGGTGGTTTCATGGGATGGTTACGCTGGGGCACTCGAGAGTGACAGCATATGCTGAGTTTACGCAGAGGTTGGTAGAACGATTTGATCAGAGGGATCCAGAGGAGCATTTTGTTGAGCTAACAAAGCTCAAGCAGACTGGGAGGTCGGACACGTACATATCAGAGTTTTTGAGACTCTCCATGATGGTACCTGATTTATCCACAACCTAGATGATCTATATGTTCATAGATGGATTGGCAGAGCCTCTACAGAGATTAGTCAGATCGACGAGACCAGCGACACTCCATGATGCAGTTGAGAGGACTCGAGATTTGCAGGATGCACTACCCAGGACTAGAGCTCCTTTTCCCCAGAGACTGGCATTCCAGCCGAAGGGAAAGGACAAGAGGGTTCCACCTCCCAGGGGGAACCAGGGTAGAGGGTCTGGAGATGATGAGACCAGGAGAGATCTGAAGCAGAGGAGGTTATGCTTCATGTGCCAGGAGCCATGGGTACTCGGACACCGTTGTGCCGTAGGGAAGGCACACTACATCGAGGTCTTCTCCAATAGCAACGGGGAAGAAGACGAGTATGAGGAGATAGAGGCTGGAGGCAGCAGTACAGCACAAAGAGGGGATCATCTGCCACCTCCACCATCCGCAGCAGGAGGTGCAACTTTTGCACCCACCAGGGGAGCCCTTGCAACTTTGCGGGGAGTTCCCAAGTATTTGACACTGCGTGTTCGAGGCATAGTACGGGGGCATATTACGGGAGCAAGACATTCCCAAGACCGCTTTCTGGTGTCATTATGGCCATTTTAAGTTTTTGGTGATGCCCTTTGGGCTAACCAATGCCCCGACCACTTTTCAGTCATGCATGAATCACATCTTCCATAGTCACTTGAGGAAGTGTGTGTTAGTGTTTTCTAACTACTTTTTGATCTATAGCCGGACATGGGAGGAGCACCTCCAATATATAGAAGCTGTATTGCGCATTTTGGAAGAGCATCAGTTTTATGCTAAGCTCTCCAAATGAGAGTTTGGGCTGACCGAGATGCTCTACTTGGGGCACATCATCGAGGTGGACGGAATGAAGGTCCACGAGGAGAAGATCAAGGCCATCAGGGATTGGCCGGAGCCGAAGAATGTGACGGAACTTCAGGGATCTGTGGGGATCTGCACTTACTACCGAAAGTTCGTCAAGGGGTTTTCCCAACTTGTTGCACCCCTTACAGACCTCACCAAGAAGGGGGCATTCAGTTGGACGGATATAGCATAGAGGGCTTTTGACAGGCTCAAGGAGGTGATGAGCAGCTGTCTAGTGTTAGCATTGCCAGATTTTACATAGCCCTTTGTCTTGGAGTGTGATGCATCAGGGGAGGGGATCAACGCAGTTTTGATGCACGGAGGCCACCCCATAGCTTTTGAGAGCCGGAAGCTATTGCCACATGAGAGGTTGTATGCTATATACGACAAGGAGATGTTGGCCATCATGCATGCATTGGTCAAGTTTCGGCAGTACCTAGTAGGGAATAGATTCAGGGTGAGGACGGATCACAATAGCCTTCGATTCTTTCTAGAGCAGAAATAGTTACAGGAGAGGCAGCAGAAGTGGGTCAGCAAGATCTAGGCATATGACTTTGACATTGAGTATGTCAAGGGGAAGAACAACGTTGTGGCAAATGCACTTTCACGCAGACCGACAGCATTGTCCTTGATGAGTTTGGACACAAATTGGAGGGCTCAACTGTTGGTAGAGTACTCCAAGGACCATTTTGCCTGTGAGATTTTGGATGGACAGGTGAAAAATGATAGGTACAGAGTGATGGACAAGGTGATCTATTACAGGGACAAGATCTTCTTGACGGAGGGCTCCCAACTCAAGAAGAAGATATTGCACGCCTCGCATGATTCACCATTATCAGGCCACCAGGGGTTTACAAAAACCTATAGGGCCATCAGGGAGAGGTTCTCTTGGAAGGGCGTCAAGGAGGACGTGCTCCAACATGTCAGGGAGTGCGTAGTTTACCAAAGTAACAAGGGGGAAATGAACCATCGGGCAGGGTTATTGCAGCCTCTTCCCATACCTGAGGGGAAATGGGAGAGTATTTCGATGGACTTCATTATAGGGTTGCCCACTATGCAGGGCAAGGATTGCATATTTGTAGTCGTTGATCGACTGACTAAATATGCTCATTTTTTCGCCATATCGGCACATTACATTGCAGCACAGGTAGCAGAGTTGTTCTTCAGGGATGTTTTCAGATTGCATGGTCTCCCAAAGACCATTGTCAGTGACAAGGAAGTCGCTTCATGGGCGGGTTTTGGCAGGAGCTTTTCCATTTGGTGGGCACTGAGTTGACACCAAGTACTAGTTACCACCCCCAGACGGATGGACAGACAAAGATAGTGAACAAGTGGCTGGAGAGCTACTTGCGTAACTATGTCAGCGAGCAGCAGAAGGCATGGTTGAGATGGTTGCACTTGGGGGAGTACTACTACAACAACACTCATCATATGTCCATCGGTATGTCTCCATTTAATGCATTGTATGGATATCATGCTTTATCTTTTGCTGACATGATGTTTGGTGCTAGCAAGGCTCCTAGAGCCAAGGATTGGATCCAAGAGAGTCAGGATATACTCTGAGCTCTCAAGGATAACATGGCTATAGCGCAGAATCAGCAGAAGCTGTACGCCGACAGGGAACGTGTTGAGAGGTAGTTTGAGGTAGGGGACTTGGTCTACCTACGCTTGCAGCCATATCGGCAATCCACATTGAAGCAGAAGGGGGTTGAAAACCTCAAGCCTCACTTCTATGGACCATACAGGGTGACACGCAGAGTTGGAGAGATTGCATATGAGTTGGAGCTGCCCATTGGTAGCAAGATTCATAACATTTTTCACGTGTCATGCCTGAAGAAGGCACTGGGGCGGCAGGTGACTGCAACAGAGGAGCTTCCATCCACATATGATGAGGGGCATTTGGTACTACAGCCGGAGGCCATTATTGATACTAGGGAGAAGAAACTTCGAAGTAGGACAGTTAGAGAGTACCTAGTGAGATGGAGGAATTTACCGGATGAGGATGCCACCTGGGAGAGTGAGAAGATTCTGCAGCATTCATCATTACAGTTGCTTGAGGACAAGCAACGTTTTGCTGGGCAGGACTGTAATATTCCCAATTAGCAATAGCTAATTGGAAATATTGATTTTGACTATTTTGCCTTTATAAAGTTAAATTATAAATAAAGTGGGTGAAGAGGACATTCAACTCACACTTAGGATAAAAAGTATTTCCTAAAGTCACTTAAGGGACATGTTTATTTGCAGAGTGGGGCCTAGTGGTCAAGGGGCAGCGTAGATAGCGTGGGGCCAAGCTAATGCAGAGGAAGATGGACAGCGTGGCCCAAGGGGACAGCGCAAAGATTGGTGGGGCCTAGGTGAGGGAAAGGCTCACCAAGCATAAAAGGAGGGAGGGTCTCCTCATTCTCATTCATTCTAATTATGCATCTTTGAGACTTGTCTTTTGACATTGAGCACGCTTGCTGTTTAGCAAAGTCTACACGTATTGTTCAGTACATCGAGTGTCTCTGTTTGGAGATCTCAACCTCAGCCTTGGGAGACTTCGAGTGCTTGCTCGAGTGAGGAGTGCCACCTTGTTTTGCCAGAGAGGATAGCAGCATCCACAATTGGGAGCATTCTTTGGAAGAGACAATGCAGTCAGTGAGAGGGAAGACACAGTCTTGGATAGAGGGAGTTCCGGATTGAGGGTTTATCACGGGATTTTGCTCGGAGGAGTTGGAGAGGGATCAACCCTTCCATATTATAGCATTTTCACAGAGTTGGAGGCCATTATTTGCATCAGAGCACTCAAGGGCAGCGTTTCTCCTTTGGGGATAACGTAGTGCCTCAAGGGAGGTATTTTCAAGGGTCAGCCATTTTCAGAAAGTTCTCTAGGATTTTCTGGGTTTTGTGTGGAGAGGCTATTTCCAGAGTTTCATAATTTTCCGAGGAGCGGAACAGTCCCAAATCAGCTTTTCATTCTAGCAGTAGCAACACTAGCACCAGTAGCACTGGAGATTACGCATTCTTGAGTTAGCAACCATTCTGGATCACAATCTGAGAGTATTTCTACGCTTGCCTAGTGCAAGCCAAGGTGCCATCATTTTGATCACCTTTGTACTCATTTCTATCTTTCAGTATTAATAAAATGGCTCAGTGTTCTCCATATTGGTTATTGTTCATGTGATATCTCTCTAGTTGTTGTTTGTCTTTGTTTATGTGCTTCATATTGCTGTTTATTTATACTTGGAATATTACAAGATACCATGCCTTGGTAGCTCAAGTTGGATAACCCTCCATCTTTCGGGAGGCAGCTCAGCATCAAGTGTGGGTGGATGCCATGGTGGAAGAGTATAGCTCCATCATGACAAACGATGTCTGGGAAGTAGTCCATAGACCACAAGACAGATCAGTTGTAGGATCAAGGTAGATCTACAAGATCAAGTATGCTACAGACGACAGCATATAGAAGTTCAAGGCCATATTTGTGGCTAAGGGGTAGGCACAAAAGGAAGGGATCGATTATGAGGAATCCTTCGCCCTTGTAGAATGCTACACTTCTATCAGATCCGTCATCTCTGTAGCAGCACAGATGGGATGGGAGATTCACCAGATGGATGTCAATACAGCGTTCTTGAACGGGGTGATAGAGGAGAAAGTGTTCATAGATCAGCCAGAGGGCTTCGAGACACATGCGCAGAAGACTCATGTTTGTAGGCTTAAGAAAGCCTTGTATGGTTTAAAACAAGCCCCCAGAGCATGGTATGGGCGAATTGATAGCTATTTGCAGAAGATGGGGTTCGTCAAGAGTGACGCTAATCCCAATCTCTACTACTTAAGAGTAGGGGATGAGCCGTTAATCCTTGTATTATATGTGGATGATCTATTTTTTACTAGATCATCCAAGCTCATCAAGGACTGCAAGGAGAATCTGTCTACGGAATTTGACACAAAGGATTTCGGGAAGATGCACTATTTTCTTGGTTTGGAGGTTTGGCAACAGAAGGGAGAAATCTTCCTGGGGCAAGGAAGATACAATACATAAATCTTGAAGATATTTCAGATGGTAGAATGTATACCCATGGCTACGCCAATGATTACAAATTGGAAGAAGATAGACACAACAAAGGATGATGAGGCTAATCCCACCTTGTATAGGCAGCTCATCGGATCATTGATGTACGTGGTCAATACTAGACCAGACATATCTTATGCAGTGAATACTATCAGTCAATTCATGGTGGAACCAAGGAGGGCTCATTGGGCAGTAGCCAAACATGTTCTCAGATATCTGAAGGGTATGGTCGAATATGGATTGAAGTACACCAAGGGAAATGAGGTCCAGTTGAGTGGGTTTACAGATGCAGATTGGGCTGGAAGCATAGTGGATCGGAAGAGTACCAGTGGGTACTGTTTCAGTCTCGGATCAGGATGACCTCCTGGTGCAGTAGGAAACAGAAGTTTGTCGCACTAAGTTCAGTGAGGCAGAGTATATGGCAGCAAGCATAGCTTCGTGCGAGGCCATATGGCTTCATATATTACTCTTGAACCTACTCAAGAAGAGGATGGAACCGACCGGGATTATGTGTGATAATCAGAGTTGCATCAGGCTCTCTGAGAATCCTGTGTTTCATGACCGGTCGAAACAAATTGACATTCGGTGCCACTTCATTAGGGGCTATGTCCAACGGGGATCAGTGCAATTGAGGTACACTCTTACAGGGGAACAAGTGGCAGATATCCTCACCAAGGCTCTGAGTAAGATTAAGTTCACTTACTTCAAAGAGAAGATGGGGATGGTCGAGAACCCCTTCCATTAGTGGAATGGGTGGTCTTTAGAGACAGAGGGAACTGCAGTACGGATGAGGCAGTGGTAGATACAGTGTCACAGGTAGTCGTATAGAGGGCAGCAACGCAGAGATGAGGGGCAACAACCAGGACATTATCAGCACAATAGATGTTCTAGAGTCAAAGCAGTACAATGGTATCTTGTTTAAACACTTTCCTCGCTAAGAGGGAGTGTTGATTTTATAGCATCAGCAAGTGCTCAAGGTCTCAAAATTGGTGGAGAAGCTTGGACAACAGTTATCCAAAGAACCCAGAAATCGTTTGTGGCAATTCCACTCGAATCTTGCTTTATTAAAATAATTAATTATTTTAATGGAGACTCTAAGTCTAAACTTAGGGAAATTAAATAATTAAAGGGTATTAATAAAGCAGAGTGTGAATCTTCTAGAAAATGGAGATCAAGTCATCTTTTAATCTAAGCCATTGATTAAAGATATAATCTTGGTTGTTGATTCATCAGCGAGAAGATTATAAGAAGAGGCTTTAGGATCATTTGGAAATCAAGTCGGGGACATTCTCAGTACTCGAATCGATTATGAAGTAAGAGAATTCAATTTCAGTGGGTGAGTTTGTAGAGGCGGGATTGCAGAGGTAAAAGGAGGAGGAGTCTGCTGATAGAGAGGTAGAAGGCAAAAGGGTGAAGGGAAGGTAGTGTTGAGCAGCAGCACCAACCCCTCCGCACAGAGTTACGTAGTCCAGGGAGGGATTGCGCAGAGCAGCTACGCAAGATGACGTAGAGGGTGTAGAAGGACATCCCGTATGTGGGGAATTCTTTCAGAGTGTCAGGAAAATTCATGCCAGGTGTATGCTATTTTATTATGTCACCAAGACTTCTGTAAAAGATCTTTTCATTGTTGAAAATAAATACAAACCCTCATCTACTGCACTGGTTTTCCCACATTGGGTTTTTCCGGGGACAATTGTCCAAAAATAACTGTGTTCATATGGTTGTTTCTATTGTGCTACATGTGTTATTTCTATTCTTCTACTTTTGATTAGAGTGAAGTACTGCAACTGTGTTTATTTGAAAATTTACTGAAGTATCTGTAGATAACTTATCTAATAAGTAGGCGAAATAAATCAATCACTGCACTAATAATTTTCAGATTTGAAAATTTGACATGGTATCAAAGCGAAAGGCTAAAGACAGAAAGGGAGGATCTGCTATGGACCAAAGATCCAACAGTCAGAAGGGTTCATGCAGTCAGAAGGACTCACGCAGTCTCCCACAGCACACAGAAACGCAAAGGGAACATGACATGATGGTGTTGGCATCCAGACTAGAGGAGGATCTCGCTTGTGTGTCAAGCACGACTCCTCCAAGTGTTTGGTATATTGACAATGGAGCATCTGCTCATATGACGGGAGTTCGAGAATGCTTTTCGAGCTACCAAGAACAGATGAATTTTGAGATTACTAGGAGAACAAGGCCAAGTCTACCCCCATTGGAAGAGGTACCATACCATTTCAGACAGAAGTTGGCAACAAGATTCGGGCCACAAACGTTCTGCATGTATCAGGGTTGGGAATGAATTTTCTCTCAGTGTCTCAGCTTCAGAACAAGGGTTTTGACGTATACTTGATTGGAAACAAAGTTTATGTCAAACATCGTAGCTGGGGCAAGAAGGTACAAATTGGAGTAAGAAGTCATAAACTATATAAGCTCTAGCTTGAATCCCCCGTGGCTCTGATTGGTAGTACGGACGAAAGAGATCTGAATGAATTATGGCACATAAGGATGGGGCATCTACATCATGGAGCCTTGAAGATTCTCAAAAAAACTGTCATAGGAGCTCTTGAACTCAACACAAGGAGAGATGAAATATACAAGGGATGCGTGCTAGGGAAGTATGCTAAAGCAACATTTCCAAGAAGCAGCAGCAGGGCCAAGAGCGTATTGGAGTTGATACAGTTAGATGTTTGCGGTCCAATGTCCACAACCTCTCTCAGTGGTGCAAATTATTTGGCTACCTTTATTGATGATCATTCCAAAAAGACTTGGATCTATTTTCTCAAAACCAAATATGAAGCCTTTGACCATTTCAAAGAGTTTAAAGAAATGGTAGAAAATGCAACAGAAAAGAAGATCAAGAAGTTGCGGTGAGATAATGGTGGAGAGTATATCGATAAAGACTTCACCAGTTTCTGTGCAAAGGAAGGCATCAAGAGAGAATGGATAGCTCCATACAATCCAAAGCAGAGTGGAGTTGCAGAAAGGAAGAACCAGACCATTGTAGAGGTTGCAAGGGCAATGTTGTATGACCAAGATATGCCCAAATTTTTGTGGGCAGAAGCCTGCAATACAACGGTGTATGTGCAAAACAGAATACCCCATAGAGTATTGGGGAAGGTGACTCCTAAGAGTGTGTTCACAGGCAGTAAGCCAAAGGTGAGCCATATTAGGATATTTGGCAGCATGGTGTATTGCCACGTTCCAGATGAGAAGAGGAAGAAGTTGGATCAGACTACAAAAAAGGGTTATCTTATGGGATATAGTGAAAATGTGAAAGCATATCGCATCTATATTCCAGAAAGCAGGAAAATCGTAGTAAGGCGAGACATGAAATTCATGGAGGAAAGAGCCTTCAAGAAATTCGGGAAATGGCTACAGATACGCAGATGGAGGAGGATCCACTAGTACATCCTCTACGACCTACATAGGATGGGTCAAGTGCCTCTCCACAGCACAAGGATTCTAAGGAGAGTTCCTCCAAAGAAGTGCAGGTAAGAGAGCAGGTTAGACCACCCAGCACCAGTGGAAGACCGAGCAAAGAACTCCAACAAATTCTAAAGGATGCAGAAGAATTTATTGGAGCCCCTAGAGATCGGAAGAGGGTACGGAGGCAACTTGACGGATACCAGGCCTTGGTAGCTCAGGTTGGAGAACCCTCCGACTTTCGAGAGGTAGCTCATCATCAGGCGTGGGTGGATGCCATGGTGGAAGAGTATAGCTCCATCATGACAAACGATGTCTGGGAGGTAGTCCCTAGACCACAGGATAGATCAAGTGTAGGATCAAGGTGGATCTACAAGATCAAGTATGCTGCAGACGGCAGCATAGAGAAGTTCAAAGCCAGATTTGTGGCTAAGGGGTACACACAAAAGGAAGGGATCGATTATAAGGAAACCTTCACCCCTGTAGCATGCTACACTTCTATCAGATCCGTCATCTCTCTAGCAGCGCAGATGGGATGGTAGATTCACCAAATGGATGTCATGACAGTGTTCTTGAATGGGGTGATAGAAGAGGAAGTGTACATAGAGCAACCAAAGGGCTTTGAGACACATGAGTAGAAGTCTCATGTTTGGAGGCTTAAGAAAGCCTTGTATGGTTTAAAACAAGCCCCCAAAGCATGGTACGGGCGAATTGATAGCTATTTGCCGAAGATGGGGTTCGTCAAGAGTGATGCAGATCCAAATCTCTACTGCTTGAGAGTAGGGGATGAGCTGTTAATCCTGGTATTATATGTGGATGATCTGTTTCTTACTGGATCATCCAATCTCATCAAGGACTGCAAGGAGAATCTGGATACGGAATTTGACATGAAGGCTCTGGGGCAGATGCACTATTTTCTTGGTTTGGGAGTCTGGCAACAGAAGGAAAAAATCTTCCTGGGGCAAGGAAGATACACTACAGAAATTCTGAAGAGATTTCAGATGGAAGACTGTAGACCCATGACTACGCCAATTATTACAAACTGGAAGAAGATAGACAAAACACAGGATGATGAGGTTGATCCCACCTTGTATAGGCAGCTCATCAAATCATTGATGTATCTGGTCAATTCTAGACCAGACATAAGTTATGCAAGATATCATTTTTGGGATTCAACTGCGTTAAGTAGGTTATTCATCTATGACCATTTCCATGAGAGGTAGTCGTAACTGACTAATTTCTCATGATTTTTGAATAGTCCACTTAGCACTCATTGCATCGCGTGATGCTCACAGGAGTGACAAAGTGGGATTGAAACTAGTGAATTGAATCACATGGCATCAATCATCACTTCCAGGGCTTGCACCCGGTAACTAGGACTTCCCGGGAGGTCACCCACTCTAAAACTCCTTTGGCTCAAGCGCGCTTAACTGTGGAGTTTTCCCCACAATCAAGCCCACTTAGCTTGCTACCCCATTTGAAAAACCATCTTGCTAAGGTTTTGCAAATGGGGTAGCAAGCTAAGTGGGCTTGATTGTGGGGAAAACTCCACAATTAAGTGCACTTGAGCCGAAGGAGTTTTGGGATGGATGACCTCCCGGGAAGACCTGGTTATCGGGTGAAAGCCCCGGAAGTGATGATTGATGCCATGTGATTCATTTCACTAGTTTCAATCCCACTTCTTCACCCCTGTGAGCATCACCCGATGCAATGAGTGCTAAGTGGACTATTCAAAAATCATGAGAAATTAGTCAGTTACGACTACCTCTCATGGAAATGGTCATAGATGAATGACTTACTTAACGCAATTGAATCCCAAAAATGATATGTAATATAATGCATTGCAGAAAACCCTCATACTTAAAATAAGTTAAGCAGTGAATACCCTCAGTCAGTTCATGGTGGAACCAAGGAGGGCTCACTGGGCAGCAACCAAACATGTTCTCAGATATCTGAATGGGACAGTCGAATATGGATTGAAGTACACCAAGGGCAATGAGGTCCAGTTGAGTGGGTTTAAAAATGCATATTGGGTTGGAAGCACAGTGGATCGGAAGAGTACCAATGGGTATTATTTCAGTCTCGGATCAGGAATGACCTCTTGGTGCAGTAGGAAACAGAAGTCCGTCGCACTAAGTTCAACCGAGGAAAAGTGTATGGTAGCAAGCACAACTTCGTGCGAGGCCATATGGCTTCATAAATTACTCTTGAACTTACTCAAGAAGAGGATGGAACCGACCAAGATTATGTGTGATAATCAGAGTTGCATCAAGCTCTCTGAGAATCCTGTGTTTCATGACCGGTCGAAACACATTGACATTTGGTGACACTTCATCAGGGACTATGTCCAACGGGGAGCAGTGTAGTTGAGGTACACTCCTACAGGGGACAAGTGGCAGATATCCTCACCAAGGCTCTGAGTAAGATTAAGTTCACTTACTTTAGAGAGAAGATGTGGATGGTCAAGAACCCCTTCCATTAGTGGAACGGGTGGTCTTCAAAGACAGAGGGAGTTGCAATACAGATGAGGCAGTGGTAGAGACAGTGTCACAGGCAACAGTACAGAGGGCAGCAGCGCAGAGATGAGGGGCAGCAGCCAGGACATCATCAGCACAACAAATGTTCTAGAGTCAGAGCAGTACAATGGTATCTTGATTAAACACTTTCCTTGCTAAAGGGGAGTGTTGATTTTATAGCATCGGGAAGTGTTCCAAGTCTCAAAATTGGTGGAGAGGCTTGGACAACAATTATCCAGAGAACCTAGAAATTGTTTATGGAAATTCCACTCAAATCTTTCTTTCTTAAAATAATTATTTATTTTAATGCAAACCCTAAGTCTAAACTTAAGGAAATTAAATAATTAAAGGGTATTGATAAAGAAGAGTGTGAATCTTATAGAAAACGGAGATCAAGTGATCTTTTAATCTAAGCCATTGATTAAAGATATAATATTGGCCGTTGATTCATCAACGAGAAGATTATAAGAAGAGGCTTGAGGGTTATTTGGAAATCAAGCTAGGGACATTCTTAGTACTCGAAGGAAATCGATTCTGAAGTAAGAGAATTCGATTTCAGTGGGTGAGTTTGTAGAGGCGGGATTGCAGAGGAAGAAGGAGGAGTCAACTGACGGAAAGGCAGAAGGCAAAAGGGTGAAGGGAAGGGAGTGCTGAGCAACAACACCAACCCTTCCACCCAGAGTTACGTAGTCCAGGGGGGGACTGCACAAAGCAGCTACGCAGGATGATGTAGAGGGTGTAGAAGGAAATCCCGTGTGTCGAGAATTCTTCCGGAGTGTCCGGAAAATTCATGCCAGGTGTATGCTATTTTATTTTTCTCACCGAGACTTCTGTAAAATATATTTTCATTGCTGAAAATAAATACAAACCCTCATGTACTGCACTGGTTTTCCCACATTGTGTTTTTTCCAAGGACAATTGTACCAAATTAACTATGTCCATATGGTTGTTTCTATTGTGCTACATGTGTTATTTATGTTCTTCTGCTTTTGATTAGAGTGAAGTACTGCAGCTGTGCTTATTTGAAAATTTACTGAAGCATCTGTAAATAACTTATCTAATAATTAGGCGAAATAAATCAATCATTGCAGTAATAATTTTCAGATTTGAAAATTTCATGCAGAGAAACAGAGGGATCATGACGTTTCAGTTCTGGCATCTAGATTGGAATGGGATTTTGCTTGTGTGTCAAGCACAACCTCTCTAGGGGTTTGGTATATTGACAGTGGAGCATCTGCTCACATGACGGGAATTTGAGAATGCTTCTCGAGCTACTAGGAAGAGCGGATGAACTTTTAGATCACGATGAGAAACAAGGCCAACTGTACCCCCATTGGAAGAGAAACCATAATATTTCGAACATAAGCTGGCAACAAGATTCGAGCCACAAATGTACTATATGTACAGAGATTGGGGATGAACTTGCTCTCAGTGTCTCAACTCCAGAACAGGGGTTATGACGTATACTTTATTGGCAACATAGTGTATGTCAAACACCCGAGTTGGAAAAGGAGTGCACAAATTGGAGTAAGGAGCCATAAACTGTATAGCTTAAAGCTCGAGTCCCCAATGGCTCTGATACGCAGTACTAATGAAAGGGATTTGAATGAATTATGGCACAGAAGAATGGGGCATCTACATCATGGAGCCTTGAAGATCCTCAAGAAGACTATCATGGAAGCTCCAGAACTTGGCACCAGAAAAGACGATGTCTGTAGGGGGTGTGTATTAGGGAAATACGCCAAGGCAACATTTCCAAGAAGTAGCAGTAGGGCCAAGAGTGTGTTGTAGTTGATACATTCAGATATCTGTGGACCAATGTCAACGAATGCTCTCAGTAGTGCAAAGTATTTTGTCACCTTTATTGATGACCATTCCCAGAAGACATGGATATACTTTCTGAAGACCAAGGATCAGGTCTTTAAGCGATTCAAAGAATTCAAGGCCTTGGTAGAAAATATAACTGAGAAGTAGATCAAGAAATTGCGATTAGATAATGGTGAAGAATATTGATAAAGACTTCAGAAGATTCTGCACAAAAGAAGGCATCAAGAGAGAGTGGACAACTCCATATAATCTGGAGCAGAATGGAGTTGCAGAAAGGAAGATCAAGACCATAGTGGAAGATGCAAGGGCGATGTTGTATGATCAAGACATGCCCAAATTTATGTGGGCAGAAGCTTGCAATACAATAGTGTATGTGCAGAATAGGGTGCCTCATAGAGCATTGGGTAAAGTCACTCTTGAGAGTTTGTTCACTGGCAGCAAGCCTGAGGTGAGCCACTTAAGGATATTTGGTAGTATAGCGTATTGCCACGTACCCGATGAGAAGAGGAAGAAGTTAGATCAAACTACAGAGAAAAGATACCTTGTGGGGTATAGCGAAAATGCGAAGCCATATCACATCTATATTCCCGACAATAGGAAGATCGTAGTAAGACAGGACGTGAAATTCATGGAGGAGAGAGCCTTCAGGAGATCCCGAGAAATGTCTACAAATATGCAGTCTGAGGAGGATCCGCTAGTTCGGCCACAACAGCCTACAGAAGATGGCTCTAGTGCCTCTCCACGACACAAGGATTCTGAGGAAAGTTCTTCCGAGGAAGTGCAAGAGGGAGAGCAGGTAAATCCACCCACCACCAGTGGAAGAATGAGCAGAGAACTCCAACAGACTCTGAGGGATGCAGAGGAATTTATTGAAGCCCCCAGAAATGACAAGAGGGTACGCAGGCAACCAGACAGGTATCAGGCATTGGTAGCACAGGTTGGAGAACCCTCTAGTTTTCGAGGGGCAGCTCAACATCAGGTGTGGGTAGACACTATGGTGGAGGAGTACAGCTCCATCGTGACAAACGATGTATGGGAAGTAGTCCCTAGACCTCAGAACAGATCAGTTGTAGGATCAAGGTGGATCTACAAGATCAAGAATGGTGCAGATGGCAACATAGAGAAATTCAAAGCCAGGTTTGTGGCTAAGGGGTATGCACAGAAGGAAGGGATCGATTATGAAGAAACCTTCGCCCCTGTAGCTCGGTACACTTCGATCAGATCTGTCGTCTCTCTTACAGTGCAGATGGGATGGAAAATTCACCAAATGCATGTCAAGACAGCGTTCCTGAATGGGGTGATAGAAGAGGAAGTGTACATAGAATAGCCAAAGGGCTTTGAGACGCATGAGCAGAAGATTCATGTATGCAGGCTTAGGAAAGCCTTGTACAGACTGAAGCAAGCCCCTAGAGCTTGGTATGGGCGAATTGATAGCTACCTGCAGAAGATGGGAATTGTCAAGAGTGACGCAGATTGCAATCTCTACTATCTAAGAGTAGGGGATGGGCCACTAATTCTGGTATTGTATGTAGATGATCTATTCTTAACTGGATCATCTAATCTCATCAAAGACTGCAAGGAAAATTTGGCTCTAGAATTCGACATGAAGGATCTGGGGCAGATGCATTATTTTCTTGGTTTGGAGGTTTGGCTGCAGAAGGGAGAAATATTCCTTGGACAAGGTAGATATACTACAGAGATCCTGAAGAGGTTTCAGATGGAGGACTGTAGACCCATGGCTACGCCAATGATCACAAACTGGAAGGAAGTCACCCTCGATGGTGATGAGGCTGACCCTACCTTGTATACGCAGCTCATAGGATCATTGATGTACCTGGTCAACACTAGACCAGACATCTATTATGCAATGAATACCCTCAGTCAGTTCATTGTAGAACCAAGGAGGGCTCGCTGGGCAACAACCAAACATGTTCTCAGATATTTGAAGGGGACAGTCGAGTATGGGTTGAAGTACACCAAAGGCAATGAAATCCAGTCGAGTATGGGTTGAAGTACACCAAAGGCAATGAAATCCAGTCGAGTGGGTTCACTAACGCACACTGAGCTAGAAGTCCAGTGGATCAGAAAAGTACTAGTGGGTACTGTTTCAGTCTTGGATCAGGAATGACTTCCTGGTGCAGTAAGAAACAAAAATCCGTGGCACTGAGCTCAGTCGAGGCTGAATATATGGCCGCTAGCACAAATTCGTGTGAATCCATATGGCTTCGTAAGTTGCTCATGAAATTGCTCAAGCAGAGGATGGAACTGATCAGAATTTTGTGCAATAATCAGAGTTGCATCAAGCTCTCTAAGAATCTTGTGTTTCATGACCGATCGAAGCACATTGACATTAGGTGCCACTTCATCAGAGACTATGTCCAACGGGGAGCTGTACAGTTGAAGTACATTCCTACAGGAGAACAGGTGGCAGACATCCTCACCAAAGCTTTGGGTAAGATTAAGTTTACTTACTTTAGAGAAAAGATGGGGATGGTCAAGAATCCATTCCAGTAGAGGAATGGGTGGACTTAAGATTTAAAGGGAGCTGCAGTACAAATGAGGCAGTGGCAGAGATAGTGTCACAGGCAGCAGTACAGAGGGCAACAATGCAAAGATGAGGGGCAACAACCAAGACATCAACACCGCAATAGATGCTTCAGGTCAGAGCAGATGCAGTTGGTATTTTGCTTAAACATTTTCCTCGCTAAGAGGGAGTGTTGATTTTGTAGCATTGGAAAGTGTTCCAAGTCTCATATTTTGGGAGGAGGCTTGGACATCAGTATTCCAAGGAGCCCAGAAACTGTTTCTGGAAATTCCACTTGGATCATGCTTTATTAAAATAATTAATTATTTTAAAGTGATCACTAAGTCTAAACTTAGGGAAATTAAATAATTAAAGGGTATTAATAAAGTAGAGTGTGAATCTTCTAGAAAACAAAGATCAAGTCATCTTTTAATCTCAACCATTGATTAGAGATATAATCTGGACTGTTTTTTCGTCAACAAGAAGACTATAAGAGAAGTCTTGAGGGTCATTTGGAAAGCAAGCTGGGCACACTCTCAGTACCCGAAGGAAATCGATTCTGAAGGAATAGAATTAGATTTCAGAGGAAGAGGTTGTAGAGCCTGAGTTACAGAGGCGGGAGGAGGAAGGGGAGGTCAGCAGCAGAAGACGAAGGAAGGAAAAGGACGCAGAGGGGACAACGTTGAGCAATAGCACTGGTCCTCCACGAAGAGTGACGTAGTCTAGTGTAGTGACTGCGCAGAAGACCGTGCAAAGTGACGCAGAGGGAGAAAGGGTGCTTCCAGTGTGTCAGAAATTCTTCCGAAGGGTTCGGAAAAATTATCTCAGGTGTATTCTAGACATTTACTTGTCAAATCTCTTTAAATAACTTCTACTACTAAAGAATAATACAAACCCTCATGTGTTGCACCGATTTTTCCGCATTGGGTTTTTCTGGGGACATTTGTCCAAAAGTTACTATGGTCATGTGATTATTTCTATTGTGTTATATGTGTCATATTTGTTTTCTTCTTATGATTAAGTGAATACTACAGTTGTGTTTATTTCAGAATTTACTAAAGATTTCTGTAAATAACTTATCATAAATAAATAGGCGAAATAAATCAATCACTGCAGTAGTATTTCAGCTTTGAAAATCTCACACATACTGCTATGTACCTAAACAGAAGAGGAAGAAATTGGATAGGACAGTTGAAAAGGGATATCTGGTGGAATACATTGAAAATGCCAAGGCTTACAAAATCTACATTCCTGGCAGCAGGAAGGTTGTAGTGCAGTGGGATGTAAAGTTCATGGAGGAAAGAGCTTTCAAAAAATCCCGAGAGATGCCTTCAGCAACGCAGTCTGAAGATGACCCTCTGGTCCAACCACTACGACCAGTAGAGGATAGCCCGAGTGCTTCTCTAAGGCAGAAGGATCCAAGGGATTCATCTCCAAAATATTTGTAGGAGGGGGAGCAGATAGAACCATCCACTACCAGTGGTAGGATGAGCAGGTAATTACGACAAATTCTGAGGGATGCAGAGGAGTTTGTCGGAGCCCCTAGAAATGAGAAGAGGCAGCACAAGCAACCGAACAGATACCAAGCCTTGGTAGCCCAAGTTGGGGAACCCTCTAGTTTTTAGAAGGTAACTCAACATCAGGTGTGGGTAGATGCATTGGTGGAAGAGTACAGTTCTATCATGACAAATGATGTTTGGGAAGTGGTTCCTAGGCCTCAGGACAGATCAGTTGTGGGTTCAAGATGGATCTACAAAATCAAATATGTTGCAATAGCGTATAAAAATTTAAAGCCAGGTTTGTGGCAAAGGGGTATGCTTAGAAGGAAGGGATAGACTATGAAGAGACCTTCGCCCTAGTATCCAGATATACTTCTATTAGATTTGTGATATCCCTTGTTGCGCGGATGGGATGGGAGATTCACTAGATGGACGTCAAGACTGCATTCTTGAATGGGGTGATAGAAGAAGTATATATCGAACAACCAAAGGGATTTGAAATGCATGAGCAGAAGACTCATGTGTGTAGAGGCTTAAGAAAGCCTTGTATGGACTTAAGTAAGCCCTTAGAGCTTGGTATGGTCGAATTCATGGCTACTTGTAGAAGATGGGATTCGTCAAGAGTGATGCAGATCCTAATCTCTACTATCTGAGAGTAGGCGATGAGCCTCTGATATTGATATTGTACGTAGATAATCTATCCCTAGTAGGATCATCTAGGCTCATCAAGCACTGCAAGGAGAATTTAGCTCCAGAATTCGACATGAAGGATTTGGGGTTGATGCATTATTTTCTGGGGTTGGAAGTTTGGCAGCAGAAGGGTGAGATTTTCCTTGGTCAAGGGAGATATGCTACAGAAATTCGAAGAGGTTCAAGATGGAGGACTGTAAACCCATGGCTACACCAATGATCACCAACTAGAAGAAGATTGATACTTCCGAAGATGATGAGGCTGATCCAACCTTCTATAGGCAGCTCATAGGGTCCCTGATGTATCCAGTCAAAACTTGGTCAGACATCTGTTATGCTGTCAACACCCTCAGTCAGTTCATGGTGGAACCAAGGAGGGCACATTGGCCAACTGCCAGGCATGTTCTCAGATATCTACAAGGAACAATCGAGCTTGGATTGAGATGCACCCAAGGAAATGACATCAAATTGAGTGGTTTCACTGGCGCAAATTGGGCTGGAATACCAATAGATCGGAAAATTACCAATGGGTATTGTTTCAATGTTGGATCAGGAATGACTTCCTAGATGGAGGACTGTAAACCCATGGCTACACCAATGATCACCAACTAGAAGAAGATTCATACTTCCGAAGATGATGAGGCTGATCCAACCTTCTATAGGCAGCTCATAGGGTCCCTGATGTATCCGGTCAAAACTTGGTCAGACATCTGTTATGCTGTCAACACCCTCAGTCAGTTCATGGTGGAACCAAGGAGGGCACATTGGCCAGCTGCCAAGCATGTTCTCAGATATCTACAAGGAACAATCGAGCTTGAATTGAGATACACCCAAGGCAATGACATCAAATTGAGTGGGTTCACTGGCGCAAATTGGGTTGGAATACCAGTAGATCGGAAAATTACCAATGGGTATTGTTTCAATGTTGGATCAGGAATGACTTCCTAGTGCAACAGGAAACAGAAATCCGTGGCTCTGAGCTCAGCTGAGGCAGAATATATGGCAGCAAGCACTGCTTCATGTGATGCCATATGGCTTAGGAAGTTGCTTGTAAATCTACTCAAGGAAAAGATGGAAGCGACCAACATTCTATGTGATAATCATAGTTGCATCAAGCTCTCTGAAAATCCTATGTTTCATGATCAGACGAAGCACATTGACATTAGGTGCCATTTCATCAGAGACGGTGTCTAGTGGGGAGTTGTACATTTGCAGTACACTTCGATAGGAGAACAGGTGGTGGACATCCTCACTAAAGCTCTGGGAAAGACAGTTTGTCTACTTCAGAGAGAAGATGGGGATGATCAAGAATCCATTTCAGTGGCAGAAATGGACAGATGCAGAATTGAGAGGGAGCTGTTGTACAGATGAGGCAGTGACAGTGGTAGTGTCATGGGTAGCAGTACAAAAGGCAGCAGCAACCAAGCACCAGCAGTGCAGAGCATGCTTCAGGGTCAGAGCAATATACAGTAGGCAAATTGCTAGAAAACTTTCCTCGCTAAGAGGGAGTTAGCATCGGAAAGTGATCTAAGTCTCAAATTTGGTGAGGAGGCTTAGACACCAGTATTCCAAAGAACCCCGAAACCGTTTGTGGAAATTTCACTCAGTTAATGTTTTATTAAAATAATTAATTATTTTAATGGAGACCCTAAGTCTAAACTTAGGGAAATTAAATAATTAATGGGTATTAATAAAACAGAGTGTGAATATTCTAGAGAACAAAGATCAAGTCAAGTTTTAATCTTAGACATTGATTAGACTTCTAATATGTGACGTTGATTCATCAATGAGAAGATTATAAAAAAAGGCTTGAGGGTCATTTGGAAAGCAAGTCGGGCAAACATTCAGCAACCCGAGGGAAGTCGATTATGAAGGAATAGAATTCGATTTCAAAGGGAGATTTGCAGGGTGGAGGAAGCAAAGGGCATCAACAGTGTCAGGGCTCAAGGAAAGAAAGATGTAGAAGGGCAAAGAGGCGGCACTCAGGAGCAGCGAAGAGGCCTCATGCAGGAGTGATGCAGTCTCACGCTGGCTCTGCGCAGAGAGGTACGCAGGAGTGACACAGGGAGAGCTAGTTAGTCCCCCAAGTGTTGGAAATTCTCCAAAGGTCCGGAGAAGAATTATTTCAGGTGTATCTCAAGAAGTTTCTCAGTTATTTCTGCGAATCTTTCCTTGTAAAGAATTTACTGCTGAAGATTAATATGTAAACCTTGATCTGCTGCATCGTTTTTCCCACATTGGGTTTTTCCGGGGACAATTGTCCAAAAATAACTATCATTGTGATTGGTTTTTGTGCTTGCATTTCACTGTTCTTTTCTCTATATGTACTTGAGTGATAACTGTAGTAGTGTTTATTTCGAAATTTACTGTAAGGGTTTTGTAAATAACTTATTGTGGAAATTAGTAGGAGAAATAAATCTATAACTGCAGTAGAATTTTAGAATTGAAATTTTCACACATAGTTACCGAAAATGTCCCTCCCAAACCCCAGAAACAACGTTCAGTTTTTTGGAAACATAAACTGGTACGATACTATACGGAAACGACATGGAAACATTTCAGCTATTTGGAAACACAGGGTCCTAATTCTAAAACGTTTCTGTTTTTTTGGAAACGTGGATCCTATATTTGAAATGTTTCAGGTATTTTTAAGGGTTTTGGTTCCATTTCTAGAGTTTCCTAACTTGGATATGACATTGAATGCCATGTCTCATATGATTTTGTTTGATGAGGAGGCACCAATAATTGCATCTTTAAGTGGACATGGCAGCAATGCTCCCACTCATGGAGAGGATCCAAATGATGTTGTGGATCTTAATTACATGGATGATAACATATTTGATGATATGTAAATGTAATTTATGATGATGTTTTAAACTTTTGAACAATGGACATTGAATACCATAATATGTCATATGATAGTAGATTACCAGTCATAGTTGTTTTTTGTAATTTGTACTATGTAGTGTGCATTTAGCATTATTAATTTTGGTGATGATATTGATTATTGAAATTGGAAACAGAAACTTGATGATATGTCGAATGTTATAATAATCTCTATTGATGATGGCAATGTTTATGTTTAATTGGTGATGATGATTTGTTTATGTGGAATTCATGATGATGATTATGTATTTTTAAATATAGAATCAAGATTCTAAAAGATGAATGGTAATATGAAAGTTATATATATATATGTCGTTTCCTTGTCGTATCGTATCCAGATTTTTTGAAAATTCGTCGTATCCATTTCAAACACCGTTTCCGTATATGTTCCTGTATCAATTTCAGTGCAACTTAGCTTTAGGAAATTCATCCTAGAGTAGGAGAGATGATCTACCTAAGTCCTGACACCAAATAGCTGAGCCCATCTCTACAAAACGTTGTCCAGTGTCCCCTTAGCACAAGCCCTTGAAAGAGAAATCCATCCCTCTCAAAGGCAGCAATCTCCAACCCCAAAATTCTCCGCAAAGCTTAGTCTTCCCCTGGAACAACTTTTTTAAATTTCTCCCGGCAAACACCCCTTGGGAAATAGCTTAAACAAGTGGCATGAGATCCTCTAAAACGTCCTCCCTAGAGTACGAATTCACTGAGGGGAATGATTGAAAGATGCTCCCAAAATTCCACAAGCCTCCCTTCAAATGTAGTAGCAATTTACCTCCCTAGGTTAGCACTCAAAGTCCACCGAAAGAAGGGTGAGTTCTCCCCTTGGAAAACTATGTGCTAAGCAACACTCTGTTGACCCAGCTAAACAACTTGAGAAAACAACAGCTCAGATATCAAATGAGCAAAAAGTCCCCAAAATGAGGCCCTTTGCCTTTATTTATCTTGTTCCCCCTTCCTTCCTCCATGTGGGCCCCACAAGGCGAGTTCCCTCCTCTCTCTCCCCACAAATTTGAACTCTCCTACGGGGTACGAATTCCCTTTGGAGTGGCCCCCACATTCCACTTTCACTTTGATTTATTTCCTTTTCTAATGTTTGGAAGCCTTCTTTTCTAAAGTGGGTCCTTCTCTTCCACCAAAAATCGAATCTTCCTTTGATTTATCCATTCTCCTAAGTTGTGGGCCAAAATATCTCCCAATTGCCAAAATTGCAGAAATGGAAATTCTTCTTAACAAAATTAATTAATTTGGAGACATTACACGATGCCCTGGAGATTGACGTAGCTAAAAAGAAAGTTAAAAGCATAATTTGGCCACTTACAATAAGAAATGTACCACAAAATGCAAAAGATGGTCAGGACATACAAATTTAGCACGTGGGCAATAACCAAACATGAGCTCTACCCTCTATCATCATTGTGATCACCCTCGTTCCTAGGAGCCCCATATGATCCCCTTGTATCATTAAGGAACCCATGATTCTCCCAACCCCTGGTGGGTGATGAACTGCCCTATACTAAGGGGGTATCCAATGCTATATCATTCACATCAAGCTCTCATTCCCTAGAGCCCCGAGCAGCGATAAAAATAAAAATCAATAAAAGGCAAAAGGCATATGAAGAAGGGTGGAAAAACAAAGGTCAGGGTAACTCATGAACCACGATTTCTCCCTCCTACATCTATACACCCATGTGTGAGCTTCCCTCATTATAGCTACCTTTGTACCAAGGCATGTGGCTTGGAGCCTTCTCCTGATGCCCCACTCCTTTCCATCTTTATATCACATGACACCAGCCATACGACGGATGTGCTAAGGACTTGTCGCTCCCTTAGAGGTTGAAACCACTTAGTAGGGTCCTTGATTAACCTCCTTTTTTAACTTGGAGACAACTATACACTCTGTTGTCGCACAGATTGTTCAGGGCACCGCGACAACGTTTCAGACTGGGGGCTGTCACCTCTTATCCCCAATCTCTCTTTTTAAACCGTCTCCTTGCAAGTTAAGGGAGGTAGACCCTATTATGAAATGAAGGATAAATCCAGGAGACACAGCTAGAACATCAAATACTTGATAAAATGGGCGAGATTCCACAGATCTAAATTAGATTTTACGTTAAGACCAGTGCCTAAAGGAGTCAAACAAGATCTCGCTATGCAATTATAAACAAGTAAGTGACGTTTAACTGTTGCTCATTAAAAAAAAATGATTGATCAATGATATTCAATTGAGAACACTACAATCATGAATCAATATGATGAAAAATGCCAGGATTTAAAATGTTCAATTAATTTCGATCCAGACAAATCAACGATTTTGTATAGTCACTCTTAAGATAAAATTTCAAAAGCTCATTTGACTATTGAAAATTGAAAAATTTTATATTTTTGGATTTTTTATTTTTTATTTTTTTTATTATTTTTGAATCTAAAATTTGAAAAATCTAAATCTATTTTGAAACTTAAATTAAGCAAAACTAATCTAAATTAAACTCTAAAATTAAATCCTAAAACTAAAGTTAAAATTAAAATTAAACTAAAACTAAAATTAAACCTTAAAGTTGATCTAAATCTAAGCAAGACAAGAACTAAGTTAAACTAAAGTTAAATTCGAATTTAATATTCAAAAATCTAAATCTAAATTTAGAACTAAATTAAAACTAAGTTAGATCTAAGACTAAAACTAGAACTAAAATCGAACAAAGCCAAATTGAAATCTAACAAATCAAACTACAACCATTCACAAATCTGCGTTTAACACTAAACCCTTCCAAAACGAGCCCGATGAGAAATAACGCATATACTGTATTTGATCTTTTATGATTGCATTTATTTGCTTATCTCGTTTGTGCAGGTCGATATGCCGCCGGCTGGAGGAGGACACGACTGTGTGAAGGCAGAAGAGATGTGTAGTCTTGAAGGCGTGCGTTTGTTGCTTTGTTGTTTTTGCAGGTTGAGCGATCGACGGGAGCAAAGACGTAGCAGGATCGATGAGTGAAGATGCCGCGTAGAAGATGGCTTGGACGGCTGAGGAAAACAATGAAGCGAGGGTTTAAATCGACATGAGGAGCTAGGGTCAACAGATCAAAGGGTTTGATGCGTGGAGGAATTAGACGAGTATGCAGTGAAAAGTTCGATTGCAGAGAGAAACGAATAAATGCAGAGCTGGATGGATGGTAATGAGAGACGGGTAGGGCATAAAGAAATCGAGGGCAGCAAGGAGTTGATGAAGGCTCAGAGACAGAAATCGATCAACGCAGAATGTGAAGAGAAAGTGGCTGGGTTTGACGCAGAGAAAGGAAGATTGAATATGGATGAATAGCGTTTGAACCCAGTACACACAAATCTTCCAGCAAATTCAGAATTTTCCTTAATTAAGCTCAGATTTTTACGCTGATTAAATGCACCAAAAATCTTTTCCTTTAATATGTGCCCGGATCTGGAAGCTGACCCAATCCTGAGGTCAGATCCTCCTCAGATTTAAAGATATTTCAAGAAAAACTTCCTGCACTCCTGCAATAAACCCAAAAGAACCAAAACTGTATACAGAAACAAACCCTCAAATCTAAGAAATAATTACAAGTTTACAAGACTAATTTACAAATTTAAAACCCTCATGGTTAGATCAGAAATCCATTTTAGCGCAATTTTCAGAGATTAAGATTTTAATGAGAGGCACAAGCCTTAGAAGACCCTGCAAAACCCAAATATCATAAGATTGACCCGGAATTTAACAAATCAAGAGCTTATCAAATCTATGCTTATTGGGAGTCGGCTGATCCAACCGAAGATTTCCCCAGACGCCCAATCTTTTTTTTTAAAAAAATTTCCTGCACACTTAGATCTTCACTTTAGATTGATAGAGATTCAAGAAAACAACATGAGATCCATTGAAAAATCAGATTGCTATTTTATAAACCCAGAAAACTGCACAAGATACCTGTATGCAGATTAATCCATGTAGGCCATCAACCATAAAATGCAAGAAACCAAGTAGCAGAGTTCAGAGACAATTCACCACATAAATTTGAGAAGGAACATCAAGATTTGTAACCCCAAAGTCTTTATGCTTTATTCATCAAGAAAAATTCACAAGAGCTTCCAAGACAAGTACACGATTCTGAGATCGGATGATTCAAGAATGACAAAGACCTCTAAATTTATAGGACTAGATCTCTAACGGCTAGTTTGGATGATCCTCGTCAAAATAATCTCAACCGTCCAAAAGATTTAATTATCTTTTAATCCGGAACGTTGAAATTAAAATTTTGGGAAAAAAACGAATTTATCATTTAATTCAATTTTAATTAACTTAAAAATATTATTTTTAAGTTAATTACCCCAAAATTTTGACCTTGACTTAACCACCAGGCCCAAGGGTCCAATATTTCTTAAAATTCTCAATATTCCCTTGGCCTGGGGCTGTCAAAATCATTTTCCAAGGACCAACAAATTTTGCCTTTAAAGATTTAATCCTAATTTAGGACCCTAAATTAATTAAATTTCTGGTTTAGGATTTTATTAATTAATTGACCAGAAAATTTAATTAATTGACTAAGAGGGGATTATAATTATTTTTTCCAACCCTCTTTTACATGAGATAATACATTTACATACATGAAGGGGGAAAACCCATTCGTATAGACCCTCAAATAAATACCCAGTTCTGCGACTCAACATATGATCTAGTAGACCAAGTAGTTCAAACTAATTTTACAAGGACTCGATAGAACACTAGGACTCACTTAGCATGCTGATGACAAAATCCACCCTAGCTTTGGGGTGAGGCTGGAGGGAAAAACTCTGCCGATCACTTTCGTGAATCAGTGAGACAAAAAACCTCCTAGGATGGAATTTATCAACAACATACTAGGCTTACCTAGGTTGTTACATACATGGACGGTCTTACTTAGATCATTTACATCATAAAATGCAGAATGGGTTTACATCATTATAAAAACTGTCGATCGGCGATGAAATCTGGATGACACGAGCCTCGAACATGATAAGTCCCATTTGAAAAAATGGGGGTGTACTGCTATGGGGTCGTTGACAAAGTGTGGTCAACATCTGGCTCTACTTGGGGACACGTTGCTTCATCGAAGGAATGTGAGAATCCAGAATCTGCATCCAAGCAACACACAAAACTATATAAGTAGTGTCCATCCAAATATCATCATATAACATTAAGTACATGAAAAGTAGAAGCTCTTCTTTTATTCACTATTCTACTCAACATGAAAAATAAATCTACTCTAAAAAATGAAATGCTGAAATAACAAGGAGTAGGGTTAGAAATACAATACAGAGGATGCCCAAATGGCATCAGATGTCATCTTTGAAGAACAACTTGAGCAATTGGCCATTAGCAGGTAGCTGCAGTGGTTCACCTTCCAATGTGCTCAAGTGAAATGAGTTTAGTCCAGCAATGCCTCTGATAATATAAGGTCCCAGCCACAAACTGTCGAATTTCTTGTGTTTTCCAGGCTTCTCATTTTTCCTGTCCCAAAGCAATACCATGTCTCCAACCTGCAAAGATCTAGGTCTAGATGATTTATCAAAGCTTTTCTTAATGTTAGATTGATTCTTATACATATTATCCAAAGCCCTCCTAAGAGTTTCATCCAACTCCACAATCTGATCAATTCTATTTTGAACAGCATCTTTATCAGTGGAAAAATGTTGAAGGAGTTGGTAAGCTGGTAATTTAAGGTGAACAGGCAAAGTTACATCCAAACCATAAACTAATTCAAAGGGACTTTTACCAGTAGCTTTCTTTTTAGTAATCCTATCTGCCCACAAAGCATACTTGATTTTGCTGTCCCAAGATCGCTTGTTTTCTCCTACTATCTTCTTGATAATGGTTATAAGATTTTTATTACTTGACTCAGCTAAGCCATTACCCTGAGGATAGTAATTAGATGAATGAGATAAAGTAATGCCATACTTAAAACAAAAAGATGAGAATTCAAGAGAACTAAAAGCCTTGGCATTATTAGTAGTGATCTTGGAAGGGACACCAAATCTAGTAATGATTTGATTTTCAATAAAGTCCATAATGACCTTTTCATTGGCATTCTTAGTAGGAATGGCTTCAACCCATTTAGTAAAATAATCAGTCGCAGTTAAGATCCAGGAGTAGCCATTGCTAGAATTTTCATGGAATTTCCCGATGAAATCCAGACCCCAATGCTGAAAAGGTGCCTCAACAACCACAGGTTGTAGGGGCAGGGCAGCTAGCTTCTGCTTCCCAGTGAAAAGTTGACAGGCTTGGCAACTTCTAACAAATCTATGAACATCTGAAAAAATTGAAGGCCAAAAATAACCAGCTCTCAGAATTTTGTGGGCGGTAGTTCTAGCAGCATAATGACCACCACAAAATCCTGAATGAAACTCAGAAATCAATCTTTTAGACTCGACTTCATCAACACACCTAAGTATTATTCCTTCAGGATTCCTCCATCCAAGGCCTTCCTTCATGAGGCAATACTTAGTAGCTTTTAATCTAAGAGCCCTTCTTCTATGAGCAACTAAATGATCCGGACATGTAAGATTTAACAGATAATAAACGATGTCCTTATACCATTCATGCTCTCCTAACCTTTGCAGCTCAGGTGAAGATGCATCATTAAGACAGATCAAACCAAGCGCCTTTTCATTACCCTCAGTCAACATCTCAGCCAAGCCTTGTCCTTTGACTAACTTAGTGGGTCTAATCTCTAGATCATATTCTTGAATTTTAGTAACCCACCTAGCACGAGTCCCTAAGCAATCAGTTTGAGTTAAGATATCTTTAATTGCAGAATGCGGAACAAAAGCAATAATCTTAGAATAACCCACGTAAGTCCTAAAATGCTTAAGGGACTTAACCAAAGCATAGGCTTGCTTTTCCATAGTAGTATACTTTAATTCAGAATTTTGAAGCGCTCTACTCATGAAAGCAATAGGCTGTTCGTGACCTTCCTTATTCTTTTGTAACAAGACACCAGCAATAGTATCTTCAGAAGCGAAAGAGAAAATCATAAAATCTTTTGAGTAATCAGGACTCACCAAAACCGGAGCTTGAGCAATAGCACTCTTAATCCCTTGGAAAGCCTTTTTACCATCTTCTTTCCATAAAAATTTTACATCTTTTTTAAGAAGATTTTGAATAGGCTTAGCTATTTCTGCGTAATTTGGAATAAATCTTCTAAGAAAATTAGTTTTTCCTAGAAAGACTGAAGGGATTTAAGATTGTGAGGTAGAGGAATCTTTTGGATTGCCTCAACTCTTTCAGGATCAATCTTGATCCCATCCTTGGAGATGATGTGACCAAGTAACTTCCCTTCAGTTACCCCAAAAATAGATTTAGCCGGATTTAAGGAAATCCCAAACTCTCTACATCTATCAAAAACCTGCCTAAGATGACCTATATGAGTAATACCATCTTTAGAAAAAACAGTAAGATCATCCTGGTAAATTTCAATAATTTTTCCAATTAAGCCCTTAAAAGCATAATCCATAGCCCTCTGAAAAGTAGCCCCAGCGTTAGTCAAACCAAAAGGCATTCTAATGTATTCAAAAGTACCCCATGGTGTGGTGAATGTCGTTTTGTGACGATCTTCTTTTTTAACCCAAACTTGATTATATCCAGAAAAACCATCTAGCAATGACATCATTCCTGAACCTGTTACCCTTTGCAACATAGTCTCCATGTTGGGCAAAGGGTAATTATCTTTTTTACATGCTAGATTAAGGTTTCTAAAATCAACACAAAGTCTAATTGTACCATTCTTCTTCCTAACAATCACCAGGTTGGAACACCATGTTGAATGTCTAGTTTGAGCAATGATTCCAACTGCAAGCATTTTCGAAAGCTCTTTCTGAACCAAAGAAGCTAACTTAGGATTTATTTGCCTAAGCTTTTGACGAAAAGGTTTAGCATTCTCATCTTTTAAAGGGATGGTATGTTGCATGACGTCTTCCCTATATCCTTTTAACTCATCATAAGAAAATGCTAAAACATCCCTGTACTCATGAAGTAAATTAATCAATTGCTTCCTTTCTTCTTCACTAGTACCTTTACCGATTTTAACAATTTTAGGATCCTTAGAAGTACCAAGATTTATTTCAATGAATTCACCTGGATCCCTTCGATTTTCTTCTTTTAACTTTATAGCATCATGTCGATCAAAATGTTGTTCTAAAGCAACAATACTCCAAGGAGTAGGATTTATAATATCATCATGATCCTCAGATCCATCCTCCTTAGAACTTATCCGAAAATCTTCAAACTCATCCAAGTGATTAAGAAAACGAATAGCTTGTTTTTCATCATCAAAAACTTGCCAATGTTCTGAATTATCTGGGACAGATGGTCTGAAAATAATTTCCATTTTTATCTCTTCCTTAATTAATTCATCAGATAATTGTAAGGTAGAAGCGGCCACAGCAAGCTCATCTGCTAAAGCATTCTTTTCTCTTGGGATAGCTTCAAGGTTAATAGCGTCAAAGTGTTCCATAACATCCCACACAGCATTTCGATAATTCTTTAACCTCTGATTTTTACATGTGAATTTATTCTTAACTTGCATGATAACCAGATCAGAGTCTCCCTTGATACTAAGCAACTTAATTCTTAAAGCCTTCGCCAATTCAAAACCCAACAACAAAGCCTCATACTCAGCGACATTATTAGTTGCATCAAACTCAAGTCTATAAGCAAACTTTAAAACATTACCAAGGGGAGATTTTAAAACAATTCCAGCACCCTTACCATACCTAGATGCTGCACCATCAAAATGCATGTACCAAACCTGATTATTTAAGTCCTCAGATTTCTTATCAACCTTGTCATCTAAAGGAATCGTGAAATTAGACAGAATAGCATAATTCCCCATGTCAGGTTGTTCCTTAATTATTTCATTATGAGGTCTTTTAGGATCTTCTACATGGAATCTTCTTTCAGGTTCTCTATTAAGCCTCAAAAACCCTTCACCTCTAGGAGAAGGAATCATAGCATAAGACCAGTTCATCTGAATACTTCCTCCTAGATCAGAAGCCCACTTTCTTGACAACAACATACCCCAAGCATCCGGAACATCAACCACAACTATGTCCATAACAACCATGATATCAGGGTAAACAGCTAAATGAACTTGTAAATCCTTGATCAACCCATGAACTTCAATTTTCTTAGAATCCATGGCACATATGTTGTAATATGGTCTAGAAACCTTTAAATTAAGCTATTCCATGACTCTCTTAGTCATAACACAAGCTGAAGCACCAGAATCTAGCATACAATTATTTAATATATAATCATTAATCATCAAACTAATAAAAAATGGCTGATGATCTTTGTTATCCGATTCCATTTTCTGCAAGTATATAGGGGCATCTTGATACGATACTTGAGGAGTTTCCTTTTGAGTAACATTAACACGTGAAGCTTTAAGAACATCTAAAACTTTAGCTTCCTGATTAGGAAGCTTTATAGCCTCAGTAAAAGGTACCAAGATCTTAGCATTTCTCAACCATGCACCCAAATCAATATCCAAACCTGGACTAGGATTAAAAATTCGAGGGGGATTTTGATTATGACTTTGCTCTTTATCCCTTCTTTGATAAGTTAATCCTTTGTCTTTAACGATTTCTAGAACTCGATCAGTTGAAGGCTTTTCACCAAACATTTCAACAATCAAATCATTCTTACAATCAAAGTTATTGATGCTATGCGAAGATGTGGAAGGCCTAACATCTTGACTATGTTCCTTAACTTCCATCGAATCTTCCATAGACAAAGAGAACTCCTTACCAACAACATTTATCTGATTACTTGCCCCAAACATTCTATTATTTATGATTCTTTAGACAATGGGACAAGTAGCTTCTTCGTGAAGAGCATCACAAACTCTACAATAAGGAGGAGCTTCATCAACCAAATTAGTAGTTTCAAGCAGATTTGGAGGTCTCTGCTCACTCGACTGACCTTTTCTCTGCCAAGTATTATTATTTCGATTATTATTATTATGATTCCTAGGTTGGGAATTATGCGTTTGAGCCTTTTCCACTTGAACCAACCTAGATTGTAAAGTGCTTATTTCCTTAGCATGGTCAGAGATTAACTTAGCTTGATTAAGCTCCATGCTTTCAAGCTTTTGCATTAATTTTTTCATAGGGTCATCATCATCTTCTAGAGGCTCTTTATTTTTAGATGTTTTTAACTTAGTTGCAGCCCTATCAAAACCAGGAATTTCAGACTTCCCAGATGCCCTTCTATCCTTTTCAAGCTCTTCAGCTAAAGATTGACAAGCCCTATAATTTGCAGTTTTAGCCCGCCTTAATTCATATGAAGTTTCAGAATTAAAAGCATCAATGTAAAAATTTAGAAGAGATCCATCAGGAGGTTTATGAGTTTGAGATATTTCTCTAAGGATACCATTAAATCTCCTGTTGAATTCTTCAATTGTTTCATTTTCTTTCTTTTTTATGGTACTGATTTCTCTTACCAAATGCCTATCTTCCCTTTTATCACTGTATTTTTCTTTAAAGGCAGCTACAATTGATTCAAAAGTATCAAATGAATTATCAGGTTTTTCCGTGAACCAATCATGAACATCCTCACCAAAAGTAAGAACAAAAGTTTTCATCTTTACATCATCGAAATTATTATTTGTAACTGCAAATTTATTCCACCAGTTAGTGAAAGCAAACAAATGAGATTTAACACTAACTGCATCATTTCCTTGAAAGACAGGTAATTTATTCATTCCCTTTTGAGGCATATTATGGGGGTAACCTTGAATATTAGCAAAATTACATGGGCGAAAATCATCCATGATATCAGGTTGAGGTGGATCACAAAAAAGCGAATGGATATCAGAGAGAGCTTCCTGGCCGAGATTATCAAGGAGTGTACGAGAAGCGAGCTTGTGTAATCGGACTCTAAAAACCCTTTCAGGATCTGGAGTAGGATTAACCAAGCTACGAGGATGCCTTCTCGTATAGGTCCTTATGGAAGATGAAGTCAATGGAGTCGCCACTAGGACAGGAAGCTAACTCAGACACATGAGATGAAAATGAAAAAAAGAGATGAATATCGATGAAAGATCATAAGATTGAAATGTCGTTAAGACCAAGGACAGAAAAACTCTATCCCCGGCAACGGCGCCAAAAAATGTTGTCGCACAGATTGTTTAGGGCACTGCGACAACGTTTCAGACTGGGGGCTGTCACCTCTTATCCCCAATCTCTCTTTTTAAACCGTCTCCTTGCAAGTTAAGGGAGGTAGACCCTATTATGAAATGAAGGATAAATCCAGGAGACACAGCTAGAACATCAAATACTTGATAAAATGGGCGAGATTCCACAGATCTAAATTAGATTTTACGTTAAGACCAGTGCCTAAAGGAGTCAAACAAGATCTCGCTATGCAATTATAAACAAGTAAGTGACGTTTAACTGTTGCTCATTAAAAAAAAATGATTGATCAATGATATTCAATTGAGAACACTACAATCATGAATCAATATGATGAAAAATGGCAGGATTTAAAATGTTCAATTAATTTCGATCCAGACAAATCAACGATTTTGTATAGTCACTCTTAAGATAAAATTTCAAAAGCTCATTTGACTATTGAAAATTGAAAATTTTTATATTTTTGGATTTTCTATTTTATATTTTTTTTATTATTTTTGAATCTAAAATTTGAAAAATCTAAATCTATTTTGAAACTTAAATTAAGCAAAACTAATCTAAATTAAACTCTAAAATTAAATCCTAAAACTAAAGTTAAAATTAAAATTAAACTAAAACTAAAATTAAACCTTAAAGTTGATCTAAATCTAAACAAGACAAGAACTAAGTTAAACTAAAGTTAAATTCAAATTTAATATTCAAAAATCTAAATCTAAATTTAGAACTAAATTAAAACTAAGTTAGATCTAAGACTAAAACTAGAACTAAAATCGAACAAAGCTAAATTGAAATCTAACAAATCAAACTACAACCATTCACAAATCTGCGTTTAACACTAAACCCTTCCAAAACGAGCCCGATGAGAAATAACGCATATACTGTATTTGATCTTTTATGATTGCGTTTATTTGTTTATCTCGTTTGTGCAGGTCGATATGCCGCCGGCTGGAGGAGGACACGACTGTGTGAAGGCAGAAGAGATGTGCAGTCTTGAAGGCGTGCGTTTGTTGCTTTGTTGTTTTTGCAGGTTGAGCGATCGACGGGAGCAAAGACGTAGCAGGATCGATGAGTGAAGATGCCGCGTAGAAGATGGCTTGGACGGCTGAGGAAAACAATGAAGCGAGGGTTTAAATCGACATGAGGAGCTAGGGTCAACAGATCAAAGGGTTTGATGCGTGGAGGAATTGGACGGGTATGCAGTGAAAAGTTCGATTGCAGAGAGAAACGAATAAATGCAGAGCTGGATGGACGGTAATGAGAGACGGGTAGGGCATAAAGAAATCGAGGGCAGCAAGGAGTCGATGAAGGCTCAGAGACAGAAATCGACCCAAACTCAAAGAAAATGAAATCGATCAACGCAGAATGTGAAGAGAAAGTGGCTGGGTTTGACGCAGAGAAAGGAAGATTGAATATGGATGAACAACGTTTGAACCCAATACACACAAATCTTCCAGCAAATTCAGAATTTTCCTTAATTAAGCTCAGATTTTTACGCTGATTAAATACACCAAAAATCTTTTCCTTTAATATGTGCCCGGATCTGGAAGCTGACCCAATCCTGAGGTCAGATCCTCCTCAGATTTAAAGATATTTCAAGAAAAACTTCCTGCACTCCTGCAATAAACCCAAAAGAACCAAAACTGTATACAGAAACAAACCCTCAAATCGAAGAAATAATTACAAGTTTACAAGACTAATTTACAAATTTAAAACCCTCATGGTTAGATCAGAAATCCATTTTAGCGCAATTTTCAGAGATTAAGATTTTAATGAGAGGCACAAGCCTTAGAAGACCCTGCAAAACCCAAATATCGTAAGATAGACCCGGAATTTAACAAATCAAGAGCTTATCAGATTTATGTTCATTGAGAGTCGGCTGGTCCAACCGAAGACTTCCCCAGACGCTCAATCTTAAACAAAAAATTCCCTACACACTTAGATCTGAGCTTCAGACTGATAGAGATTCAAGAAAACAACATGAGATCCATTGAAAAATCAGAATGCTATTTCATAAACCCAGAAAACTGCACAAGATACCTATATGCAGATTAATCCATGTAGGCCATCAACCATAGAACGCAAGAAACCAAGTAGCAGAGTTTAGAGACAATTCACCACATAAATTTGAGAAGGAACATCAAGATCTGTAACCCCAAAGTCTTTATGCTTTATTCATCAAGAAAAATTCACAAGAGCTTCCAGACAAGTACACGATTCTGAGATCGGATGACTCAAGAATGACAAAGACCTCTAAATTTATAGGACTAGATCTCTAACGGCTAGTTTGGATGATCCTCGTCAAAATAATCTCAACCGTCCAAAAGATTTAGTTGTCTTTTAATCCGGAGCGTTGAAATTAAAATTTTGGGGAAAAAAACGAATTTATCATTTAATTAAATTTTAATTAACTCAAAAATACTATTTTTGAGTTAATTACCCCACAATTTTGACTTTGACTCAACCACCAAGGCCCAAGGGTCCAATATTTCTTAAAATTCTCAAAATTCCCTTGGCTTGGGGCTTTCAAAATCATTTTCCAAGGACCCACAAATTTTGCCTTTAAAGATTTAATCCTAATTTAGGACCCTAAATTAATTATATTTCTGGTTTAAGATTTTATTAATTAATTGACCAGAAAATTTAATTAATTGACTAAGAGGGGATTATAATTATTTTTCCAACCCTCTTTTACATGAGATAATACTTTTACATACATGAAGGGGGGGAAAACCCATTTGTATAGACCCTCAAATAAATACCCAGTTCTGCGACTCAACATATGATCTAGTAGACCAAGTAGTTCAAACTACTTTTACAAGGACTCGATAAAAAACACTAGGACTCACTTAGCATGCTGATGACAAAATCCACCCTAGCTTTGGGGTGAGGCTGGAGGGAAAAACTCTGCCGATCACTTTCGTGAATCAGTGAGACAAAAAACCTCCTAGAATGGAAGTCATCAACAACATACTAGGCTTACCTAGACTATTACATACACTGACGGTCTTACTTAGATCATTTACATTATAACAATGCAGAATGGGTTTACATCATTATAAAGACTGTCGATCGGCGATGAAATCTGGATGACACGAGCCTCGAATATGATAGGTCCCATTTAAAAAAATGGGGGTGTATTGCTATGGGATCGTTGACGAAGAGTGGTCAACACACTCTAAATCCCATTATGGAAGGGCATGCCACTATGAAGTGCCCACTTGGTTCCATTATTTGTAAGCTCATTTTCTCAATTACATTAATGATTTGTTGTACTGGAAGGTGAGGAGACACATTGGATCTTATACAGGATTGCAGGTGGGTCTTCATCTTGGGGTTTGGTCTCCCTATACGGGGTCCAAGCCCTCTAGAGGGTCATATTGGCATTTGTAGGGTGCGCGTTGAGAGTCAGGGGCTTCCACTATAGTATAGAGCAGATAGCCATGGCATGGGATCCTTCAACACCATTCATTGCTCGCTCGTGTCCCACTTATTTGATGATGATGAAGCACCTGGACCACCTTGCCTAACCAACTACACACTTGGCAGTTGATCCAGGGCCCAAATGGGGTTGTCTCACCATGGGAGACAAAGGGGGGGATTGCATCATTGTTCCAGCCCTTGTAGATGGGATACATTCTCATTCAATTCAGTTGGAGACCCATGGGGATGATTTTGTGCCCCCACTACCACTTAGGGGCAACACAAGTCATTTGCTTGGAGATCAAGGGGCCATCCCCTTCATCACTATTTTTGGAGCCCTTCTATTCATTTTGGCACATTTTGGACTTCATTTGGCCTTCCTAGCTATTTTTCTATCATTTCGGCCCTCTTGAGAGGTTAATTATTCTTATTATGGAGCCATTTGGTGGGCTTGTCACCTAAGTATTGGTATTTGCACATTATTTTATTATTATGGGCATCACTAGGCCTAATTTAGCCATTAGAATCCCTTGGAGGATCATATAAATATGAGAAAGGTTCTTTTGATCTCTCATCATCACTTGGATTTGGGATATATCTTTCTAAAGACTTCAGACCTGCAATTTGTGGAATGATTTGGATGATTAAATGCATTTTGATATGTGGAATATTTTCGCTATCTCCCTTGGAGCTTCTATTTTGCAAATGTGATGGATGAATATACTCCCTTGTCATGTAAGTGCTCATTTCATGCAAATTTCTTGATAACTTATGTGTGATGCATGGGACGCTATGCTTTGATTTTGCTTGTGCCCTAAAAATTAATGTGAATTTATGAAACACTTGTAATCTTGGCTCGTTGCATATGTTATTCATCTTGGCAAGAAGTATAAAAGTCTAAAGTTGTTGTGTAGCTACAATGTACATCCATTAGCTGTGAAGTTGCTTCTTTAGGCCTCCTTGAAGAGCGAAGTTCCCAAATCTTGATCATTTGACTCCGATCTGTAATATCCCCAATTTTGTGAGCATGAGAATTTTGCATAATTTTGGTGATATTGAGTAAAGGGACAAATATTATTTTGGAGAAAAGTGGGAAGTATTATTTTATTGGAGATTGGCGGCAAATTATTATTTTATTAAAATGGAGGCAAAAGTCACTTAATGGAAAATGGCCCCCACCAATAAAATAATAATTAAAAAAGGAGTCTAGAAGCATGGGGAGAAATTATAAATGGAGGATGGACTCATTTGCTAATCATCTTTTGAATATTACATTTCACCTTTCATCTTCTCTTGAGGTTGTTTAGCACAAGAATAAAAATGTTGTTTAACACTAGGAATTCCAAGCGGAATTCCACCTCTACCTTCGGTGAACTTTGAGTGCCACCCTAAGGGAGTAAGAAGAAGTCCATCTCAGGGCTTCTCTAGGAGCTACATTGCATACTATTTCCAGCTGGAGTGTGCTTCTCTTAGGGAACGGAAAGGAATTCAAAGGGGCTGAGAGAAGCTAGCAGACAGTGGAGTTTGGGCCTGAGAATTTGCAAAGAATTATCCATAAGGAGGACGAGTTTTTCCTTGGGAATTTGCAGGGTCAGGAGTGCTGCATTTTGGAGGACCGAATTTATCTATTCCAGGGTCTGCACAGGGTTTTACTGGCAGCTTTTGTGCACTTGCAGAGATTCAGAATTTGGGGAGCATTCAAGCTGGGATATGCGTGGTGATTGAGGGGAAAAATTTGCAGGAGTAAAGGAGGATTTCTTGGAGGGAGATTTGCTCCAAATTCAGCAGTATTTAAACTATAGGGCGTTCTTTGGCCAAATTGAGCAATTTACACTTGTTGGGAATCACCTGGGGTCAGTGAATTTAGCCCAAACCCTTTCTGGGTTCTTTTGGGTTTGGTGAGAGTAGGCTAGGATTAATTTTACAGAATTTTTTGAGCACTTCTGAGGCAGAATTCCTAGTTCCATTCAGCGGTTAGTAGCATAAATTGTTGGAGGGTGCAATTTACCCCAAGACCATTTCCACCACTTGGGTCCATGAGATATTTCTAGGTTTTGTTGGAGTTGGTGTGGAGATCCTACATTTAATTTTGCAGAATTTTTGGAGTAGATTTGAGGGCCAAAATCTCAATTCACCTACAGCAGCAGTGGCAATAATTTTCTGGGCTAGCGCAAAATCATGGTGGGGAGCTCATCTGACATTTGGGCAGCTTGATCATCACCTGGGTTTGGATTTGCTTGTTGTAGCAAGCCTAGGTTCCTCTTTCATACTCATTTTTACTCTATTTGCTCGGAAATAAATAAAATGGCTCAAAGTTTTGGCGCATTTCCTCGTGTTGTGATTTCCTGCGTATGTGATGAATTTCCTAGTTTTTGTGAAATTAAATGTTTCTATTATTCACTTAATATTTCCGTTAGGAATATTACAGTGGTATCAGAGCCATAATCTTGGGTCAGCTTGTGGGAAACCCTTCATTCTATGACAAAACCAGAATATTAAAAAAAACTAAGAAATCATGGGATCCAAAGAAAGGTTAAAATCAAACAACATGGTAGTAACCTTGAACGAGGTGATTAGGATGCAACAAATGATGATTGATGTGGGGAAGTAGCTGATTCATACCATAATTGGGAATCAGGACCATTCTCAATTATATAACAAATCCACTATGCCAAAAATTATGGATAATGCATCAAGATGGCAAGACATGATTGCAACTGATGTGGAGTTATTAGCAGCAAATTGGAGGGCATACCAATCATTGGGACATGGCATTCATGCATCCCTCTCTTTTTGGGGATTCTGTGAACTAAGAGACATGCACAAATCAGTGGGAATTCAGTGGAATTATGCAGGGATGATGAGAAGGATTAAGGAGGAAGATGGAGGAGTAGTTGAAGGGGCCATGGTTGGAAAGGGAACAATTGAGCATACACCGGTTGATGAGATGCCATCCATTGTTGAGGTATCCATTAATGAGGTATCTGGGGTTGTGACCGAGTACTTAGGTGATAGCAATGCACCACAAGTTGATGAGGTGTCGGGAGACATCTCCATCGTTGATGAGGAGTCAATAGGTACAGAGGCATCCAAATTTATGTAATATTCCTAATTAGCGACAACTAATTGGAATATTCAATTTTGTTAAGTTTTGCCGTCTACAGTTTATAAATAAATAAAGAGTGAGTGGAGAGGGTCTAACTCACTTAAGTGGAATAAGACACCCTCCTAGTAGCACAACATTGTGACTTAAGGGGAGCCAAGGGGGCCAAGCACCACGTAGAGAAGGGGGCCCACGTACACTCTAGAAGCTACTATGCAGATGAGGATGAGCATGTGGAGGAGAGAGAGGCTACGTTGGGGTTTTGGAGGGAAACCAACATTATAAAAGATGGAGGAGCCTTCTCATTTGATTCATTCTGTTGTTGATGATATTGAGTGGGATGTTTTGTCTTCTTGAGCACGCTGGCTATTTAGCCTGTCTGTAGCACTGTTTAGTGCATTGAGTGTCTCCGGTCGGAGATCTCGCCCTTAGCCCCGGGGGACTTCGAGTGCCTGCTTGGGCAAGGTTATTTCTTCAATATTTTGTGAGAGGTTTTGTTGTTTGGGTTTGTTGTGGAGCTGGGCTTTCATAGAGACTGCACAGTCACTGGGAGAGAGGATGCAGTGCATTTTGGAGGTGCTCCGGATTGGGATTTCTACCAGAGATTGAGCTGAGATTTTGAACAGAGGATTAGCCTTTTCCAGTGGGAGGATTTTGGTGGAGTTTGAGGCAGTGTTTCAGTCATTTCCATTTAGCCTCTGCGCAGAGCTTTGGACGCCATCGTAATTCCCCAAGGGGGTGTTTACGGGGGGTTTTCGGAGGTCGGCCATTTTTTATATGGTTCTGGGTTTTGTCGGGATTGGTGAGTAGAGGAGATTTTCAGATTTTTAGCTCATTCTGGCAAGGGGAACAACCCCTAGTCTTCAGTTCATTCTAGCAGTAGCAGCTACACGGCAGTTTTCCAGCAGCTGGGACACAGTTCAGAGAGCAGCCATTTCTGGTGTATTCTGAGAGTATTTCTTCCCTTGCCTTGAGCAAGTTTAGGTGCCATCACTCTGATCACCTATTGTACTTCATTATATTTCTCAGTTTAATAAAATGGCTTAGCATTTCCTCTCTATATTTCTAATGAGTTGTCGTACATTCTTTCTATGCTATTATATGTCTGCTGCACTGTTATTTGTATATATTCTTGAGCATTCTAGTTTTATACCACTTGGTGTGTTTATCTATCACTCTTAGACAGAGTCTGGAAAGGGCCAGATAGCCTCCGGATCTCGTCCTCTTTCAGAGGCAGAATATCTGGTAAATGCCCTCCCAGTCCATCTCTGGTTGGAGTTTGCCGTGTTTTAGAGATATCCCCGAAACGAGATATTACAGTGGTATCAGAGCATAGTTCTGGCTCAGCCTGTGGTCTATGACACCGGGGAGGAGACCATATATTTGTTATAGAGGCAGGAAGTACAGAGACCGTGAGCGTAGGTTGGAGAACACCTACAGAGAGGGAGACTGTGGTGGACACAGAGCAGGAGAGAGAGCCTGTGACAGACGCAAAGCAGGGGGAGCCTGTATTAGATTCAGAGCAGAGAGGGTCGATGGCAGATGACACAGAGGCCAAACAATTTGGGGAGGCACTCCTCAAATCGGTGCAGGATCTAGCTAGACAGATTGAGGTGATGGGTCAGAGATTCACCGCTGTAGAGGCTAGACAGCGTGAGACCCCACGAGTTTTCCAGGTAGGAGAGGGATCAGGTACATCCCATCATTTGTCGGAGCATGGTGCTGCTCAGCGTGATACTCAGCCGATGGCTTCACGTGCACCTACCCGCTCTACCATGCCCACTTTCTTGGGAGCAGACACAGGGGCAGGAGCCCAACAAGAGGCAGAGCCCGTACACATGGGCGAGTATTTTGCAGAGTATCAGGCTTATGGACAGGAGTTCAGGGATGCTCTCTTATTCCGAGATTTTGTTCAGCTCCAGCGGGACAGTAGACCCCGTGAACATCACAGAGGGTACCGACATTACCATGATGGAGATTCCCACCACACATCTAGCAGATTCCATTTGCCTACGTTTGATGGCTCATCAAACAGTTTGGCAAAGTCTTGGGTGGAGAAGCTGGACATCTATTTCCAGCTTAACCAGATGTCGGAGATGGAGGCCATCAAGGTGGCCACTGGCGACATTACATTTGGATGGTGAGGCCCAGGACTGGTGGTTCCATGGGATGGTTACACTCGGACACTCTACAGTGACGACATATGCCAAGTTTACCAGAAGGTTGATGGAGCGTTTTGACCGGAGGGATCCGGAACAACATTTTGTTGAGCTAACGAGGCTCAAGCAGACAGGGAATCCAGAGACATACATTGCAGATTTCGGTGATGGTGCCAGATCTATCCGCGGCATGGATGATCCATATGTTTGTGGAGGGATTGGCAGAGCCACTTCGAGGTCTAGTCAGATCTACTAGACCAGCTACACTCCAGGATGCTATCAGCAGGACCAGGGAGTTACAGGATGCATTGCCCAGGACGCGGACACCTTACCCCCAAAGACAGGGTTTCCAGCCCAAGGGGAAGGATGTGAGGGTTCCTCCTCCAAAGGGGAATCTTGGACGGGCTAAGATACATGATGATGCCAGGAGGGAGCTGAGGAAGAAGCGGTTGTGCTTCACTTGTCGAGAGTCGTGGGCACCAGGGCATAGGTGTGCTGCGGGCAAAGCACACTTCATTGAGGTCTTCTCCGATGATATTGGGGAAGAAGATGAGGAGGATGACTAGGAGGCAGGAGATAGTCAGACAGCCTAGGATCAATTGCCACTTCCACCTCCAGGTACAGGAGGTGCAGCTTTTTCACCCACAAGAGGGACCCTTGCGGCATTGCGAGGAGTTCCCAAGTATTTGACGTCGTGTGTACGAGGGACAGTGTGTGGCCAGCAAGTATCAATTTTGGTTGACAGTGGGGCAACCCACAACTTCATTGATGCACAAATGGTCGAGCAGAGAGGTATACCGACCGAGAGCTTTGACGGATTTTCAGTTTTGGTCCCAGGAGCCCAGACGATGCAGTGTGCTCGGTATGTTCCAGAGTTGGTAGTGACGATGGGTACCTACACCGTGACCGATCACTTTTTCGTGGTCAACATACCAGATACCAATGTGGTATTGGGTGTTCAGTGGTTGATTACTCTGGGGAAGGTCACCACGGATTGGGAGGCCTTAGAGATGGAGTGGGATGATAAGAAGACCGGGAAGCATGAGAAGATCCACGAGATGCACACTTACCCACCTCAGACAGTTTCGGCACACCGAATGGGGGCAGATTTCCGGAAGGGAAACATAAAGTGGGCGGTTGAGTTGCGGCCATCAGAGGTAGAGACCACCGATCGAGCAGTTCACCTTGATATACAGGCCATCCTTGACAGGTATGATGCAGTGTTTGGGGATATACCACCAGATCGGCCACCGGACCAAGGGTTTGAACACACCATTGAGCTTGAGCAGGGCATTCAGGCGGTGATCACTACCCCCTATAGGCACCCCAAAGCCTATCGAGATGAGATTGAGCGGGCCATCCAGGAGTTGCTGGCTCTTGGGCACATCAGACTGAGCACGAGTCCGTTTGCTTCTTCAGTGGTGTTGGTGAGGAAGAAGGACGACACATTGAGGATGTGCATTGACTACAGGGCCCTGAACAAGAGGACCCTGAAGAACAGGTATCCTATACCCAGGATCGATGAGTTGATGGATGAGCTGAGAGGAGCCAAGTTCTTCTCGAAGATTGATTTGAGATCAGGGTACCATCAGATTCGCGTGAGGGAATAGGACATTCCCAAGACCGCCTTCAGGTGTCATTATGGGCATTTTGAGTTTTTGGTTATGCCTTTTGGGCTAACCAATGCACCTGCTACTTTTCAGTCTTGCATGAACCATATCTTCCGCAGTCATCTGAGGAAGTTTGTATTGGTCTTCTTCGATGACATACTCATATATAGCAGGACTTGGGAGGAGCATCTCCAGCATATAGAGGCAGTGCTACATATCTTGGAAGAGCAACAGTTCTACGCTAAGCTCTCCAAGTGTGAGTTTGGGATGACGGAGATGTGTATCTGGGTCACGTTATTGGAGTGGACGGAGTGAGAGTCCATGAGGAAAAGATTAGGGCCATCAGGGATTGGCTGAAGCCGAGGAACATTACAAAACTTCGAGGATTCATTGGCATATGTACCTATTACAGGAAGTTCGTGAAGAGTTTTTCACATCGTGCTACACCCCTTACGGATCTGACGAAGAAGAGGGCATTCAGTTGGTCGGATACAGTGCAGTGAGCCTTTGACAGGCTCAAGGAGGTGATGAGTAGCTGCCCAGTGCTTGCATTGCCGAATTTTACGCAGCCATTTGTTTTGGAGTGTGATGCGTCGGGAGAGGGGATCGGCGCAGTGTTGATGCACGGGGGACACCCTATAGCCTTTGAGAGTCAGAAGCTCCTTTCGCACAAGAGGTTGTATTCTATATACGACAAGGAGATGTTGGCCATTATGCATGCTTTGGCCAAATTCTGGCAGTATTTGGTAGGGAACAGATTCAGGGTGAGGACTAATCACAACAGCCTCAGGTTCTTTTTGGAGCAGAAGCAGCTACAGGAGAGGCAGCAAAAGTGGATCAGTAAGATCCAAGCATATGATTTTGACATTGAGTATGTCAAGGGTAAGAATAATGTGGTAGCAAATGCCCTTTCACGTAGACCAGCCACGTTATCTCTTATGAGCTTGGACACAGATTGGAGGGCTCGACTTTTAGTGGAGTACTCCAAGGACAGATTTCCATGTGAGATTCTGGATGGACAGGTGGTGGATGACAGGTACAGGGTGGTTGATGAGATCATCTACTACAGGGACAGGATCTTCTTGACTAAGGGATCTCAGCTTAAGAAGAAGATACTCTAGGCATCACATGATTCTCCATTGGCAGGCCATCAGGTGTTTACCAAAACCTACAGGGCCATTAGAGAGAGGTTCTCATGGAAGGGCCTCAAGGAGGATGTAGTCCAGCACATCAGGGAGTGCGATGTTTGTCAGAGGAACAAGGGAATGATGAGCCATCCCGCAGGATTGTTGCAGCCTCTTCCCATTCCGAAGGGGAAATGGGAGAGCATATCGATGGACTTCATCACAGGTTTGCCCATGGTGCAGGGCAAGGATTATATCTTTGTCGTCGTTGATCGGCTGACAAAGTATGCGCACTTTTTCACCATATCCGTGCATTACATAGCAGCACAGGTGGCCGAGCTATTCTTTAGAGAGGTTTTCAGGCTGCATGGTCTTCCTAAGACCATCATCAGTGACAGGGACAGCCGCTTCATGGGTAGATTTTGGTAGGAGCTTTTCCGGCTAGTGGGGACGGAGTTGACACCGAGCACCAATTATCACCCACAGATGGATGGACAGACGGAGATAGTTAACAAGAGGCTGAAGGGCTACTTGCGTAACTATGTCAGTGGGTATCAGCGAGCATGGCTGAAGTGGCTGCATTTGGGGGAGTACTGCTACAACACGACACATCACATGTCCATTGGTATGTCACCGTTTTATGCTTTGTATGGGTATCATTCCTTATATTTTGCTGATGTGATGTTCGGTGCTAGCAAGGCTCCTAGAGCCAAGATTTGGATCCAAGAGAGTCAGGACATTCTTCGTGCTCTCAAGGACAATATGGTTATAGCACAAAACCAGCAGAAGCTGTATGCCGACAGAGGCCGGGTGGAGAGACAGTTTGAGGTAGGGGACTTGGTCTACCTATGATTACAGCCATACCGATAGTCATTGCTGAAGCAGAAGGGAGCTGAGAAGCTCAAGCCTCGCTTTTACGAGCCATACAGGGTGATATGCAGGATTGGGCAGGTTGCATATGAGTTGGAGCCGCCCCAAGGCAGCAAGATCCACAACGTTTTTCATGTATCATGCCTGAAGAAGGCGCTGGGGCAGCAGGTGACAGTGACTGAGGAGCTACCACCCACGGATGATGAGGGGCACTTGGTGTTGCAGCCAGAGGCTATTATTGATACCAGGGAGAGGTAGCTACGGAGCAGGACAGTCCGGGAATTCTTGGTGAGGTGGAAGAATTTGCTGGATGAGGATGCCTCTTGGGAGAGTAAGAAGATTTTGCAACATCCATCACTTCAGTTGCTTGAGGACAAGCAACATTTTGCTGGGGGAGACTGTAATATTCCTAATTAGCGACAGCTAATTGGAATATTCGATTTTGTTCAGTTTTGCTGTCTACAGTTTATAAATAAATAAAAAGTGAGTGGAGAGGGTCTAACTCACTGAAGTGGAATAAGACAACCTCCTAGTAGCACAACGTTGTGACTTAAGGGGAGCCAAGGGGGCCAAGCACCACATAGAGAAGGGGGCCCACGTACACTCTAGAAGCTACTGTGCAGATGAGGATGAGTAAGTGGAGGAGAGAGAGGCTACGTTGGGGTTTTGGAGGGAAACCAACGTTATAAAATATGGAGGAGCCTTCTCATTTGATTCATTCTATTGTTGATGATATTGTGTGGGATGTTTTGTCTTCTTGAGCATGTTGGCTGTTTAGCCTATCTGCAACACTGTTTAGTGCATTGAGTGTCTTCGGTCGGAGATCTCGCCCTTAGCCCCGGGGGACTTCGAGTGCCTGCTCGGGCAAGGTTATTTCTTCAGTACTTTGTGAGATGTTTTGTTGCGGAGCTGGGCTTTCATAGAAACTGCGCAGTTACTGGGAGAGAGGACGTAGTCCATTTTGGAGGTGCTCCGGATCGGGATTTCTGCAGGAGATTGAGCCGAGATTTTGAGCAGAGGATCATCCTTTACCTATGGGAGGATTTTGGTGGAGTTTGAGGCGGTGTTTCAGTCATTTCCATTTAGCCTCTGCGCAGAGCCTTGGAGGCCATCGTAATTCCCCAAGGAGGTGTTTTCTCGAGGTTTTCGGAGGTCGGCCATTTTTGATATGGTTTCTGAGTTTTGTCGGGATTGGTGAGTAGAGGAGATTTCCAGATTTTCAGCTTATTCTGGCAAGGGGAACAACCCCTAGTCTTCAGTTCATTCTAGCAGTAGCAGCTACATGGCAGTTTTCCAGCAGCTGGGACGCAGTTCAGAGAGCAGCCATTTCTGGTGTATTCTGAGAGTATTTCTTCCCTTGCCTTGAGCAAGTTTAGGTGCCATCACTCTGATCACCTATTGTACTTCATTATATTTCTCAGTTTAATAAAATGGCTTAGCATTTCCTCTCTATATTTTTAATGAGTTGTCATACATTCTTTCTATGCTATTATATGTCTGTTGCACTGTTATTTGTATATATTCTTGAGCATTCTAGTTCTATACCACTTGGTGTGTTTATCTATCACTCTTAGACAGAGTCTGGAAAGGGCCAGATAGCCTCCGGATCTCGTCCTCTTTTAGAGGCAGAATATCCGATAAATGCCCTCCCAGTCCATCTCTGGTTGGAGTTTGCCGTGTTTTAGAGATATCCCTGAAACGGGATATTACAATTTATGCCAGAGTTACCGGACGACAGTCACCTACAGCTGACTGGCGAGCATGTATTACATGTTGGATTGTCTATGGAGGAGCAGTTGAAGGCTCATGTTGAGTCCATGATGGAGGAGGATGTGCAACCATCCTTTGGGCTAGCCATTGATGACGGACAGCATAGACACCACACATTGGGATTTCAGCACAATTCGTTTCAAAGGCACACTAATGGGATCTATAGCATTATTAGTCTGCCCTTACGCATTGGATTAAGAGAGGCAGAGTTGTCTAGATATACCCGAGGGGATGGCTAGGTTAGCAGGACTAAGAAACATAAGCTGAGAATGGCATCGCATCAACTTGGAGGGCTTGTTCCTTCCATAGGGGATTGTACATTTGATCCCTCCTTTGGGATTGGATGGCGAGAGGTACTGAGTTGGTACCCGATACAGTAGGCTAGGAGGTTGGATACATCCATGGCCACATTTCAGCAAAGGCCATGGATTACCACAGAGGCTCGAGGGCCATACTTTTGTTGGGATCCAAGTGGGATTTGTTAATTTGTCATAGGGCTACATTGATCTTTGCTTTGATAGTTGCATTTATTCATTAACACATCAAGCTCACCCCGTATCGTTAGATCATTATTCAGATTTACACTATTAGCCATCAACATGTGCAACTATGTAGAAAGAACAATAACATCTTCATCATCATCATCTATGCAGTGGAACATAAAGGAACAAAGGAAGAAAATAATGCACACATATAGACGCCAGGATTGGTCTAAGACTAGGGCAAAACCAACTATGGGTAAAACCCTTGCAAATTCTTCTTCTTCAATCGTCATCAAATGATTCAGCAAAAAAGAGTACAATGATCCATTGATCCATATCTTCGTAATGCAGTAAAACAACTAGAACATGCATAATATAACCATAAACATAGAACATGCATAATATAACCATAAACATACTTCTGCTAAAGGATCCTGATTCTGAGAACTGTAATGCACTAACATTGCCTAGAGCATACTGTTGAACATTATTGTCACTGAGTGAAAACTTCGGAGAACTGTAGATGCATCTTTAAGGGCATGATATGCGGCAGAAATATTCTGAACAAATCTACAAATCTACAGATCTACAACATCAAGAAACACGAATCGAATAGATCACTGAAGCCAACTGATATCAATTGTCAAATCCTAAATCTGAATCCAAGATGCTATAAGTGGATGATGTCTAGAAGCACTATGTGAGCAAATGGAGTTGGTCTAATGCATGTCTGCTCAGAAAAACCCTTAACCGCACCCACAAGACGTGTCTATGGCTATAGCTCCCTGGCCACAGCAAGGACACTCTGTGCCTGCGACTCTGGTGCTAGAACCCTAGCCGCTACGTTGCCACGTTGTGCCTGTGGCTAGAACCCGATTTCGCTAGTTTTGTTCCTGCGGCTATGGGCCAAAAACCCTAGATCAAAGCGAGCCTCTTGCCTGTGATTCCGAACCCTGCGCAAACTTCTTCCGTCAAACTTGTGTGAGCCAAAACAGAATAGACGAACCAAGACAAAGAGTGCAAGAAGAAAATTGCTTGAGAAAAATGTGTGAGAATGAGCTTGAGGTCACTTCTATTTATAGCTTTCGTGAGGGTCCGCTTGGGGTTTGTTACCACTCAAACTAGCAGGGTACCTAGAGGGGTTCCTAATAGGGTAACTGTCAGACTAAGGGCAACGACGGAGGCTTAGCCCATTGTCACCACGGCTAAGACTCCCTGCTCTTTACGGACTTTCACCGATGGGAGGAGTCCCGGTAGTGTAGGAATCACTTGTAAAGTATATATCAACGGATAGGTGTAAAGTGATCTTGAAAACCCTTTCCCTAAGATGGATTGAAGAATAGGGCTTGCTTACTCTTCAAGCAAGGGGCTTGGTCCATTAGGGGTAAGGGATGAGGATTGGAGGGTTGAGGTGGAAGGAGGAGGCTCACAAAGGAGGTTCTCAATCCCCATAATTCTTGGGAAACTTGGATTCCCAAATGGTCCTTGACAAATAATCTTTGATGAGAAGCAGGATCACACGGGGCCAAGTGGACCCAGTCTAGGTTCGGGGATGGGATATAGCAACCAATGATGCTCCTATCCTGGATGAGGTGAGGGGAAAGGACCAAACAAGAATATTCACTTAATAAGGTTAAATTGATCCTATTGATGTCCACCCTTCGGGTTGCCTAGGCAAATTTCGATCCTAGAGCTAGGGCTCAGGATTCCGAGAGATCCCACCATCGGAATTGCTTGAAATTTTTTGGATAGGGAGGGGACCCACTAGCGCAGTGCCTTCTAGGAGATCGAAATTTTTCCCTGGCTCAATTCCCAGTAAATTGATGCCCTAGGTGACCGAAAAAGTGAAAAAGGAGCAAAATTATGGATAAAATGTTCACCCTTATATGGATCAATGCCTTAGCTCACTTTGGGAGATGGAATCAAGGATGATTAATGAGTAAGAACTTGGTTTCTTGGTCTAGGAGGCTTGAAAAATCAACCTTGTCCAATATTGGTGTAGAGAAAAAAGAGACTTTCAAGCATTTATACTTCAAGCAAAGAGTGCAAGCTTATCGAGAAAATATATCTCTAGGACATTTCATTCATATGACATTGGCCCATACATTGAAATTTGCTAAAACATGCTCAATTCCACATTATATTCATGCATAAACTAGCCCTCATTATAGTGTAAATCATTGGTATGCAGCAACAAGAATAATAACATTAAAAATCACTTACAATGCCAGAGTATATCCAACCAACAACTCATTTGCAATAACAAAGCTCCAAGAGAATAAAAATAGCCCAAATCCATACATCAAAATTCATCCATCTCCAAAAAAAATCCTCCAATGAAAAAGTATGAAATTCTCTAAGAGAGAGATATCCAATCCAAAATGTGATGATGAAAATGAATGGAGCTAACATCAATATATAGGCTCCTAAGGAGCTCGAATTAGCCTAAAGCCCATAATAGCTCTAATAATAAAATAATGTGAAAACGACACCCCTATCGGTGACAAGCCCACCAATTTAGCTCATAGGTGTAAAAATAAGTGACATAAGGGGCAAATAATGATGTGTACATGTCGTAGGGCCCTCCAAGAGGCCTAGCAACATCCTGAAGTTCCATAATGAGGAATAAATCCCTCATAATATGTTGGACAAAGGGGTGGCCCCTTGTTCTCCAAGTAGTAGACCTGTGGTGCTCCCAATGGGTGTGGGGGCACATAAATGATCCCATGGGTCTCCAAATGGATCGGAGATGCCTGTAGATGCTTTGTGAAGGCTCAAATGTTGTAATAAATGTCATCGGGTCCTTGTACAAGCCCTGGGGCACCCTCCAAGTGTGTGGTGCACTTGTGGAGCTAGTTGGGCATGATGCATCTTCCTCGTCCAAGAGTGGATCTCTAGTAATCCCTAATCATCTAAAGTGGTCCATGAAGCGTTGTCTGTTGTTGTGGAGGCCCATACCTCTCGGTACATACCCTTTGTGTGTCAATGTAGCCCTCAAGGGTCAAGATCCCGTATAGGTAGACCAAACCCAAATGGAAACCACCTGTAATCCTGCATAAGATCTAATGTTCCCCCTAGGCTTCCAGTACAACTAATCATTAGAATAATCATGTAATAGAGTCTACATACGATGGATGACAAAATGGGCACTTCATAATGGCATGCTCTTCCGTAGTGGGCTTTGGCATGTGCTACAAAGGGGTTAACCAAGTATCTTATTAGGTGGTTTCAACCTTTAAAGGGGATAGTATGTTCAAGTTACATCCCTCGAATGGGGGTGGCAAGTGATAAATAAGTGTAATACCCCAAATAGGAAATAGACAGCAATATAAAGCAACATAAACAAATAACTACAACAAATAGAGAGATATCATAAAAGCACTGCAAATATCGAGAAACGTTGAGCCATTTTATTATAAACTGAAAGATAACAATGGCTACAAAGGTGATCAGAATGATGCCACCTTGGCTTGCTCAAGGCAAGCCATAAATACTCTTAGAATCTCCCACTAAATGGCTGCTCTCTCTATGACTGTGTAACCCCTGAAACTGTTGTTGTTGCTACTGCCGGAACTGCTACTATTGCTAGAATGGAGGTGCTCTTTGGGGCTGTTCCCCTGCTCAGAAAATTATGAAACTCGAAATATAATCTCTCCTCCAATAACAAGGAAAAACCCAGGAAGGAATCTCGAAATGGCTGACCCCGGATATTGACCTCCCTTGGAAAATCACGCACTCCAGGTGAGTACGTTGGCCCTAAACTGATAGACTACAAATGGTGGCCTCCTCCTACTGCAAAAGATTATTTGTGAAGGGTTGATCCCTTCACAATACTCGCGGACTGAAATCCCTGATCTCCCTTCTCTCCTGGTGTTGCCTCCTCTCAAGACTGCGTAATCTCCAAGAGGGACTGCGCTACCTAAGTGACTGCATGCTTCTGGCTGAAGGATGTTGAATGCTAAGCGCTGAAAAACAATGGTGGATCTCCTCACCTGAGCGGGCACTCGAAGGCCCCCGAGGCTGAGGTTGGGATCTTTGCTCGGAGACACCCGTGTGCTGAACAACACTTGCAGACTTTGCTAAACAGCAGAAGCGTGCTCAATGTCTAAAGACAAAAAATGAGAAGATGCATAATAGAATGAATGAATGGTGAGCCTCCTCTCCCTTTTATGCTTGAGAGCCTAGCTCTCCCTTAGGCCCCACTCAACTGCGTTGTCCCTCCTTGGCCACGCTGTCCTGGCCCACTCTGCCCCTTCCCTGTGTTGTCACTTGGCCCTCCTAGGCCCCACGCTGCCAACTAGTATTTGCCTAAGTGACTTTAGGGAATTATTTTCTCCTAAGTGTGGGTTATGGGTCCCATCACCCCCTTTATTGACTAACTAACATTAGAAAGGTAAAATCTGAACAAAAGTAATATTGCCAATTAGTTGCTGCTAATTGAGAATATTACAGTCTTCCCCGCCAAAATGTTGCTTGTCCTCAAGCAACTACAAAGACAGATGCTGCAAAATTTTCTCACTCTCCCAAGTGGCATCCTCATCCAGCAAATTCCTCCACCTCACCAAGTACTCCCTAACTGTCCTGCTCTGTAGCTATCTCTCCTTGTTGTCTATGATGGCTTCTGGCTATAACACGAAATGCCCCTCATCATCTGTAGGCGGAAGCTCCTCTGTTGTAGTTGCATGTTGCCCCAATGCCTTTTTCAGGCATTATACATGGAAGATGTTGTGGATCCTGCTACCTGTGGGCAGCTCCAACTCATACGCAACCTCCCCTATCCTGCAGACCACCCTGTAAGGCCCATAGAAGCGGGGCTTGAGCTTCTCGGCCCCCTTCTGTTTCAGCGTGGACTGCTGGTATGGCTGAAGTCGTAGGTAGACCAAGTCTCCTACCTCAAACTGCTTCTCTACCCATCCTCTGTCGGCATACAACTTCTGTTGGTTCTGTGTTGTGGCCAAGTTATCCTTAAGAGCCTCGAGTGTATCCTGGCTCTCTTGGATCCAATCCTTGGCCTTGGGGGCCTTGCTAGCTCCAAACATAACATCAGCAAAGTCAAAGCATGATAACCATACAAAGCATAAAACGGAGACATATCGATAGACATGTGGAAAGTGGTGTTGTAGTAGTGTTCTCCCAAATGCAGCCAACACAGCCATGCCTTCTGCTACCCCGTGACATAGTTTCGCAAGTAGCCTTCCAACCACTGTTCACTATCTCTATTCGTTCGTCCGTCTCAGGGTAATAGCTAGTACTTGGAGTCAACTCCGTACCCACCAAACGAAAGAGCTCATGCCAAAACCCGCCCATGAAACGATTGTCCCTGTCACTTACTATGGTCTTCGGGAGACCACGCAATCTGAAAACATCCCAGAAGAACAGCTCTGCCACCTGTGCTACTGTGTACCGTGCGAATATGGCAAAAAAATGAGCATACTTTGTCAGTCGATCAATGACTACAAAGATGTCGTCCTTGCCCTGCACCGTGGGCAACCTAGTGATGAAGTCCATCAAAATGCTTTCCCACTTTCCTTCCGGAATGGAAAGCGGCTATAGTAATTCGGCTAGGTGACTCGTCTCCCCCTTGTTCCTCTGACATAACTTGCACTCCCTGACATGTCGGAGTACATCCTCCTTGAGGCCTCTCCAAGAGAACCTCTCCCTGATGGCCATGTAATTCTTCGTGAATCCCTGATGACCCGACAATGGTGAGTCATGGGAGGCATGCAATATCTTCTCCTTGAGCTAAGAACCCCCAATCAAGAAGATCCTATCCCTGAGGTAAATAACCTCATCCATCACCCTGTACCTGTCATCTATGATCTGGCCATCCAGCACCTCACAGGAAAAACGATCCTTGGAGTACTCCACCAATAGCTAAGCCCTCCAGTCTGTGTCTATGCTCATCAAAGACAACGTTGTCGGTCTGCGGGATAGAGAATTGGCCACTACGTTGTTCTTCCCTTTGACATACTCAATGTCAAAGTCATATGCTTGGATCTTACTGACCCACTTTTGGTGCGTCTCCTGCAACTGCTTCTGCTCTAGGAAAAACTGGAGGCTGTTGCGGTCAGCCCTCACCCGAAACCTATTGCCCACGAGGTATTGTCGGAACTTGGCCAGTGCATGCATAATGGCCAGCATCTCCTTGTCATATATAGGGTACAACCTCTCATGCAGCAACAACTTTCTGCTCTTGAAAGCTATGGGGTGGCCTCCCTGCATCAAAATTGCGCCCACTCCCTCTCCTAAAGCATCACACTCCAAGATGAAGGGTTGCGTGAAATCTGGCAAAGCCAATACCGGGCAACTACTCATCACCTCCTTGAGCCTATCAAAGGCTCTCTGTGTTGTGTCCGTCCAACTGAATGCCCCCCTTTTGGTAAGGTCTGTTAGGGGTGCAGCAAGTTGGGAAAACCCCTTTACAAACTTCCGATAGTAGGTGCAGATGCCTACAAACCCCTGGAGTTCTGTCACATTCTTCGACTCCAGCCATTCCCGGATGGCCTAGATCTTCTCCTCGTGGACCCTTACTCCGTCCACACCAATGATATGCCCCAAGTAGAGCATCTCTGTCAACCCAAACTCGTACTTGGAGAGCTTAGCATAGAAATGTTGCTCTTCCAAGATACGCAATACAGCCTCAATGTGCTGCGAGTGATCCTCCCAAGTGCGACTGTATATGAGGATATCATCGAAGAATACCAGCACGAATGCCCTTAGTTGACCACGGAAGATGTGGTTCATACAGGAGTGGATGGTGGCCGATGCATTGGTTAGTCCGAAGGGCATCACCAAAAACTCAAAGTGGTCGTAATGACATCTGAGGGCTGTGTTGGGGACATCCTGGTCCCTCACTCAGATCTGATGGTAGCCCAACCTCAAATCAATATTGGAGAAGAATTTCGATCCCCTCTGCTCATCCATCAACTCATCAATCCGCGGAATGAGGTATGGTTCTTCATCTTTTTCTTGTTGAGAGCCTGATAATCGATGCACATCCTCAATGTGCCATCCTTTTTCTTCACCAATACGACAGAAGAAGCAAATGGGCTAGTACTAGGCCAGATGTGTCCCAGTGCTAAGAGCTCATGAATGGCCTTCTCAATCTCATCCCTATAGGCTTTAGGATGCCTATAGGGTGTGGTAATCACAACCTGAATACTTTGCTCAAGCTCAATGGTGTGCTCAAACCCACGATCTAGTGGCTATCCTGGAGGTATATCCCCCAAAACCGTAGCATACCTGTCCTAGATCGACTGCACATCTGGGTGAACTACCTGCCCTGCGGCCCCTGCCTCAGAAATACGCAGTTCCATTGCCCACTCTATATCTCCCTTTCGGAAGTCTGCCTCCATCCGGTGTGCTAAAATTGTCTGTGGAGGATACGTGTGCATGCCTCGAATCATCACATGCTTACTGCTCTTCTTGTCCGTCCACTCCATCTCCAAAGTCTCCTAGTCTGTGGTGACCTTCCCCAACGTGATCAACCACTGCACTCCTAGCACCACGTTGGTGTCTGGAATGTCGACCACAAAAAAATGATTTTTCATCATATAAGTCCCTATGGTCACGGCTAATGCCGGAATGTATCTGGCACACTGCATAGTTCTAATCCCCATGGTCACGGCTAATGTCGGAACGTATCTGGCACATTGCATAGTTCTGGCACCCGGTACCAGTACTGATAAACCATCAAAGCTCTCCGTCTGTATGCCCCTCCTCTCCACCAGCTGGGCATCAATAAAGTTGTGGGTGACTCCACTGTCGACTAGAACTGAAACACGTTGTCCCTGCACGGTGCCACAGACACACAATGTCAAATACTTCAGAACCTCTCGCAAAGATACAAGGACTCCTCCTGTGGGTGCAAACGCTGCTCCTCCTGCTCCTGGGGGAGGAGGTGGTGGATGATCCCCTCTCTGCACTACAACGTTGGCCTCTGTCTCTATCCACTCATAAGCATCTTCTTCCCCCTCACTGTCGAAGAAGACCTCTATGTAATGTGCCTTCCCCGCGGCACATCTATGACCCGATGCCCATGGCTCCTGGCATGTGAAGCATAGCTTCCTCCATCTCAAGTCTCTTCGGGTATCATCATCCAAAGGCCCCCAGCCTTGGTTCCCCTTGGGAGGTAGAACTCTCGTGTCCTGCCCCTTCGGTTGGGATGTCGATCTTTGGGGAAAAGGAGCTCTAGTCCTAGGCAAAGCATCCTGCAAATCTCTGGTCCTCTCGACTGCACCCTGAGGTGTAGCAGGCCTCGTGGATCTGACTGGCCCACGCAGAGGTTTTTCCAACCCGTGAATGAACATGTAAATCCTCTTAGCTGAGGATAAGTCGGGCACCATCACTGAAAGTCTCAAGAACTCGGAAATGTAAGTTTTCGGGTTCCCGATTTGCTTGAGCTTGGTCAGCTCAACAAAATTCTCTTCCGGATCTTTCTAGTCAAACCACTCCACCAACCTCCATGTAAACTCTGCATACATTGTCACTGCTGAGTGATCCAGCGTGGCCATCCCATGGAACCACCAATCATGGTCCTCTCCCTCAAGATGCAATGCTGCCACCTTGATGGCCTCTCCCTCTGCCATCTGATTAAGCTGGAAATAAATGTCCAACTTCTCCTCCCAAGCTTTTGCTGAACATTTAGAGGACCCGTCAAACGTCGGCAAGAAAAATTTGCCCACGGTACGTTGCAGCTCACCGTCCTACATGTACCTACCACCTTTGTTTTGGTTGTGGGGATTGTTGTCTTTCTTGAGCTGGCAAAAATCATGGAAAGTGAGAGCTTCACCGAACTCTCATCCCTAGGACTGATTCTCTGCAAAATAATCCCCCATATGAACTGCCTCTGGATCCTGAGGTCCTCCTATCCCAGTGCCTTTAGTCAGGAATGTGGGCATCATAGAACATGTGTAATGACCCATACCTAAGTGATAAGTAGGATAATCGATAAAATTATGTTTGGATGAACCAATAAAATAAATTAATTAAGGCAAATTAATTAATTTATAAACAAACCTAAAGTCATCACACCCATTCCTAATTTTTAAATAAAATAAATTAATCAAGCCAAATTAAGTTATTAAAACAATACAAATTGAGCTTTCCATAACGTCATCACATATATGTGACTGGATGAGGACTCAACGAGGATATTGGATGCACTTTATCCCAAAAACTTATCTCGACATTAATGTACCCTTAAATGAAGATAAGGTCGCCTTAAATGGTGGCAGACCCTCATAAATATAATAAAAGATCTTCGGGAGTGAAAGGCGGTGGGGAGATAGTTATAAGGGGGAGGATGTGAAGGAGTAAAGAGGGTGGGAGAGAAGAAAAATCCTACATTCGGGAACAAATGGATTGAAGGATACGCAGAGTTTTGGAAAAGAGAGTTTCACTGTTCTGGGATTCTGGGCACGGGGGCAGAAGATCACTCTTCTGGGTCTAGGATTGTTCCTAGATCAGCTGGGAGGATTGTTGTTTTGGTAATCTGTTCTGTTCACAACATCACCAGCATCAACATCATTGGGAGGAGAGCTATCATCACAGTCCTCAAAATCATCAACAGCGTTCCAGGTATTTCTTTAGGTATAGATTTGTTTCTCCATTTAATTTCACTGCAAATGTTCATTGAAATACAACACTACTGAATATCTTTTCTCTGCAATTAACTGCAAATGTTCATTGAAATACAGCACTGCTGAATATCTTTTCTCTGCAATTAAATCTGAGTGTGTGGAACCTTACAATAGATACAACATTTTTTTTTGTATGAATTTCATAGAGATCAACAATGGTAAAAACAGATTTCTTTGAAGTTAGAATTTAAAAAAAAAAAGAAGTGCACAGAGCACGTTTTTAGTAAACTTGAGTTTCTTATTCAAGTTCTATGTTTCAAAATTTGATCTCTGTGATCACACCCTTGACCACGGCCCACAACCTTTGCATAAAATAAAATTGACTGTGTCTGGAACCTTACATATGGTATCAGAGGTTTCGTTCAAAACCTTTTGACCTAGTAGGCCCTAAAACTTTTGTGAAACTGCAGTCTATAGCAGGAATAATTATCTGTATTGCAGCTAATTGTTGTGACAATGAAACAACTATAATGCTCAAATGGAAATTCACAAAACACCGCACTTTTAATTCTGTTCAAACATGACTGTGATAGCATCAAAAATAAAAATAAAAATAAATATTTCCAAGCTTCGTGGTCTACACAAATATCTCACAAATCCAGCTTGCGTTCCTTCTGAATTGAACTTTGAAATGCACCAGAAGTCTGAAGACACTTAACACCAAAAAAAAAAAAAAAAAGGGCTCCTGGCTGCCAGAATGCACCGGTGAGCGGGCACAGCCTGGTCCTGGACCACAATTTCGGCATCACTACAATCAAGATCCGCAATAGACAGAAGAGACTCAATGCTTTCACTAAGTTTTTCAAAGGCGACGATATCTGGGCTTTTCGAAGAGGGCATCGTGAGCATTTTAAACTAAAATATTAAAAACATATTTCATCAACACTTGCAGAAGAAAATGAATATGTCAGTGAAGAATCTGTTTCAAGCTTCGTTCCTCTTCTAGCTGGCGTAGATGAAGACCCCGCAAACCTGTCTATGCTTTCGAAATGCATCGGCGATCCCGAGCAGTTTTAATCTCTGTTTTCGATATTGCTATACCTGCATCCATCAGCGCTGCTCATTCCACCATCCATCAGTGAGCGGGACTTGAATGGGAAGAACCAAAATGGAATCATCGATTTAAGTCGGTCACTGCGATAAGCTTAAATATTAATAAGCCATCTGATAATTCATCTCTGAAATCTTCTACTACATTATCAATACCGTCGCCTCCTATTTTCCGGCTGAGTAAAACCATTCTCTTCCTCGCTGCTTTCCAGAGCCGAGTTTGTTGCCATTGTTGTATAATATACAGAGCTTCACCTGCAAATTCTCGAATTCTTCTAATCACCGAAGCCCTGTACGTCTTCAGAGCACAGATATGTAGCGATCCTGCGAATTTCAAAGCTAAGGAAACTTCACACAATAAAAAAAAAATTCCCGAGATTGAGAAATATATGTAATCAAGGCGCTAGAAAAGGACACGAACGTTAAATTTAATAAAGAGAGTGGAGCTCCGTAAATGTCATACGAATAGAATCTCTGTTGTGGATGTGAAATTGACATCTGGTTTTTACCTGATCTGCTGTCAAAGATTACGAGGGCAAGGTGGAGCCACGAATGAAATCTCTGCTGAAGATGACACGGATTTATTTTGTTGTATAAAATAAATTGGTTAATAAAAAAAATCAGCTAGATATTTGCGCTCATGGGCCAATTCACATATAAAAACAAGTCATTATATGATTACCTTTTGTGTGCGTGCCACATAGTCCATGAAAATAACCTATTTCATGTAGCAAGGGCCGTGTTAAGTCCAAGGTTATTTAGCAAAATCATTCCCCCCACTCAAGATTCTTTAGTCTAAGGAATCTTATTTGTGGGTTGGCCGAGTAGGTGATTAATTGGTTAGGGATTTGTAAATTAAAGTTAATATGGTCAAAACTATTAAGACAATCATTACGATGAACTATGGTTAATATTATATTTGTGAGTTGGCAAAGTAGGTGATTAATTGGTTATTTGTGGAGTTAACATAGGTACATAAGGTACATAAGGTTGAATTATATATATATGATATGATAACCATACCATATATATAAATATATATGTATTATATTTAAAAATAAAAATAAAAAAATCAAATAAAAAAAAATCAAATCGTATGGCATATTAGAGGGTGATATCTAAGTTAGGGTGACAAACCTAATGATGTGGCATATTATTAAACACGGTCCGAATGGTGGCATTTATATATTATGATCATATTCATATGTGCGTGGTAGTACATTAAACTATAGTTAAGTTTGGGAAAATAGTTAAATTACCTAATTAGATGATTCACTTCAAAGAGGGATTGAGATTAAATAGCTTTTGCATATAGAAAGTTTAGAGTTAAGCTATTGTATATATAATGTAAAAAGTTTAAATGCTTGTACCTATAGTTTAAAAGTTATAGTGTGTATTTTGTTTATATACATTATTAAAACTAGTAATTATTAAATAATTAAGCTAACAGAGCAATGCATAAACATTTACCAATATATTTATATGATAACAAATAAATTTGTTTGGGAAGTTCGATTTTATATCAAATAAATTTAAAAATTGTATTTTAACTCGCATGTATTTGTTACAAAAGCAGGGAAAGAAAATCAACATTCATGTATTAGTTATGTCATAAGTAGCTGAAAATCAATTATCCCTTCTATAACTACATCTAGGAATAAAACCTTTAGAGAAGTTTGTAAACTAACACTTTGATCGATGAAAACCTTGCATTCCACTCTAGATGTAGTAAGCATACATTACCCTGCATAGGACAAGGAGGTCGCGTTGCCACCCTCCTTGACCTCGGTACCAATAAGACCTGCATGCAGGTAAAATAGCAAAAGAACTATACCCGTATGCCAGCTCTAATCTTACGAATATTATATTTTGTCAGTCTAAAAATTTATCCACTCATGAATTTATTATTATGTATTTCAGGAAAATTACCATGTTAAATACATACCAAAGGCGGCAGCGCCAGCGACATGCAGCGTCGCCACCTCCACCTTCACCATCGCCTTCACCACCATCAAGATCGCCGTCAGCACCTGTTGCTCCGCCTGATCTCACTACTGTGATGAGCTCGTTAGAGGCCATTATGGAAACCTTGAAAGGGTCGCAGTCAACCAGGAACAAGGAGGAGCGATGTCAGTTAGAGGAAAGGCACTCAGAAAGGCCGAGGGATTTTGATGACAAACCTCGCAGAGAAGATATTTCACGGGAACTGCAAAAGATTAAACTCCCTGAATTCTCTGGGGGACGAGCTGGAGAGCAGGCCGAAGCATGGTTGGAAGGGATGATCAGGTGCTTTGCGTTAAGGGAATATTCTTCGACGTCTAAAACAAGGATCGTTGTTTTCCAACTGAGGGGGAATGCTCTGATTTGGTGGGGGAATATGGAAAAACAGTTGCATCTCACTTCAGATATCATTCCTTGGGAATTGTTTGTGGACCGATTCCGTGCGAAATACTTGCCACATTTCTTTCAAGAGCAGCAAGCTGAAGCCTTCCATACTCTAACCCAAGGGGGTAAAATCGTGGAAGAATACGAGACAAGGTTCATGGAACTTGTGAAGTATGTTCCTTATCTAGACACGGATGAACGCCAAGCCGAGCGTTTCATATTTGGGTTAAATCCTCGGATCAGAGCCATGGTAAGAATGTGGAAGCCACCGATGGTGGCGGAGGCAGTGGAATGTGCTCGTTATGCAGAAGAGCATTTGGGAATTAAAAGGGATTTCAAGCCAGCTGAATCAATACCACAGGCATTTACAGGAAAGACTCCCCGAAATTTCTTCCGAGGAAATAACTCGAGACCACCTCCTTGTGGTAACAGGTTTACCCCAAGAGGAGCAGGGGCAGGAACTCCCAGGACCATAAACGCAATAACTTCCGGGTCTTCAAACAACAGTGCGTGGAGGTCTCGAGGAACGGGGAATCGAGGAAGGAATGGGAGAGGATGCAGCACCAGGGGACAGAGTTCTTGGTCGGGGATTTCTCAGTCAAACGAAAGAGGACCAACTTGGGTGGACTGTTGGGGATGTGGAGGACCCCATCTTCGATGGGATTGTCCGGAGAACTCGCGACGAACAGGAAAAGAGTCGTCGTCAGATGCTCAAAGCGATCACAGAATCCATGCTGTCGTCAATAACAACCAAGCAGCGCATCAATCCACGGTAGTGGAATCTTCAGGTACAATCAACGGAATAAAACTCAAAATCTTGTTTGACACTGGAGCTACTGATAGTTTTATTTCACCATATGCATTGAATAAATGTGGGTTGGCAGCCTGCAAACAAGACGATTTTAGACAGGTAGAAATGGCTTCAGGAGACCTTCAATCGGTAGAATTAAGTGTGGAGGATTGCAAAGTTGATCTAGGAGCCTGTGTGACCAAACTAAAAGTATATGTCATAACCCTAGGTACTTACGACCTGGTGATAGGAATGGATTGGTTAGAATCTCATCGAGCATGTGTAGATTGTTCCGGGAAAACAATACTTTGCGTAAATGATATGGGTGAGACAATCCAAATTCAAGGTATTAAAAGAAAGGTATCCTTGCGTTTCATCTCAGCCATGCAGATGAAGCGGTGCTTGAGGAAGGGCTGTCAAGTGTATGTTGTTCAAATGGTAAGCAAAGAAAAAGGGCCTTCCTTAGATCAGTATCCGATTTTATCAGAATTTCCAGATGGCTTTCCAAAAGAACTACCTGGACTGCCTCCTCAGAGAGAACTAGACCTCACCATTGAGTTGAAACCTGGTACGAAACCTATATCCAAAACTCCTTACCGAATGACTGCCCCGGAACTTCAAGAGTTGCAAATACAGCTAAAAGAACTATTAGATGTAGGGCACATTCGACCCAGTGTTTCACCATGGGGTGCTCCTGTAATCTTTGTCAAGAAGAAAGATGGTTCATTACGACTGTGCATGGACTATAGAGATTTAAACCGGGCCACGGTAAAGAATAGGTATCCAATGCCCCGCATTGACGACCTTTTCGATCAACTGAAAGGAGCTACAGTATTTTCAAAGATCGATTTGCGATCAGGTTATCATCAACTCAGGGTTAGCGAGAGCGACGTTTCTAAGACTGCATTCCGAACTCGCTTTGGGCATTATGAATTCATCGTGGTGCCATTTGGGTTGACCAATGTACCTGCAGTCTTCATGAACCTTATGAATAGCGTTCTCCGCAAATATCTCGACAAATTTGTACAAGTTTTTCTGGACGATATCCTCATTTACTCTAAGAATGAAAAGGAGCATGAAGAGCATCTTCGGATAGTGTTATCTTGTCTCAGAGAACACAAGTTATATGGAAAATTATCCAAATGCGCTTTCTTCCAGAAAGAAATCCATTACTTAGGTCATATCATATCAGGCAAAGGAATCTCTGTAGATCCTGAAAAGGTAAATACAATAAGGGAGTGGCCGATACCTAAGAATGCACATGAAGTGCGTAGTTTTATGGGTTTAGCAGGTTACTACCAAAGATTTGTGGAGGGATTCTCCAAGATTGCAAAACCAATCACAAACCTTCAGCGTAAGGGTGTTAAGTATGAATGGACTGAGGAATGTGATAAAGCTTTTTCTAAGCTTAAGCGATTATTGACTAGTGCACCAATTTTGCGAGTGCCGGATATGGATAAAGACTTTACTGTATGTACCGACGCATCTAAGCAGGGGTTAGGCGCCGTTTTAATGCAGGAAGGAGTCGTAATAGCATACGCTTCGAGAAAATTAAAAACACATGAAGAACTTTATGCTACGCATGATTTGGAGTTAGTTGCGGTGGTCTTAGCCTTAAAGATGTGGAGACATTACTTGGTGGGGAGAAACTTTGTGCTTAAAAGTGACCACCAAAGTTTGCAGTATTTATTCACCCAGAGAGACTTAAATTCAAGACAAAGACGATGGAGTGAACTCCTAAGCGAATACAATTTTGTAATTTCCTATATAAAAGGAAAGGAAAATGTGGTAGCAGATGCCTTAAGCAGAAGACCCCGAATATTCTCCCTCGTACCTATCAAGGTGAACTTGAGAAATCAAGTGCTTGAACATCTGGTAAGAGATAGTTGGTACTTAAAAGTAAGGTCAGGGCTCGAAAGCGACCACTCAAAGGAACCTAAGTTCAAAGGGTATGATTTAGAAGAGGACGGAATTCTTCGATTTCACGGAAGGATGTATATACCAGATAGTGGGGATCTCCGAAACACCATCTTAAAGGAAGCACACCGAGCAGTATATTGTGCACATCCTGGGGTAAAGAAGATGTATGCTAACAATAAGAGACTCTTCTTCTGGTCAGGCATGAAAAATGACATTGTCCAATTTGTTGCTAGGTGCCTCGAATGTCAGCAAGTAAAAGCTGATCATCGTCACCCAGCAGGTCTCTTACAATCTCACGACATCCCTATGACCAAATGGGAGATAATTTCTATGGATTTTATCGTTGGGCTGCCTCTTACGCAACAAAAGCATAATGCCATTCTGGTCGTGGTGGATCGATTAGCAAAAAGCGCCCATTTCATCCCAGTAAGAGATACTTATGAAGTAGCTGATGTAGCTCGAGTATTCATAAATGAAATCATCAGATTTCATGGAGTACCTAAGAAAATCATATCCGACAGAGATCCTCGGTTCACATCAAGATTCTGGAATTGTATGCAGTTGGCCTTGGGAACCCAGTTAAATTTGAGTACAGCCTATCACCCTGAGACCGATGGACAGACAGAAAAGGTAAATCAAGTACTCGAGGATATGCTAAGGATGTATGTTATGGACCAACAGTCACGCTGGGAAAAGTACTTACCCTTGGTAGAATTTGCTTACAACAATAGCTATCATAGTTCAATCGGGATGCCGCCATTCGAAGCTTTATACGGAAGACCTTGCAGAACGCCGTTGAGTTGGGACAGGTTAGAAGACCGAATAATCGTCGGACCCGACTTGATCCAAGAAATGGAGGATCAGGTAAAACTGATTAGACAACGATTAAAAGAGGCTCAGGATAGACAAAAAAGCTACGCGGACACTCGCAGGACAGATAGAAGCTATGTGGTAGGAGATCAGGTTTTCATCCGAATCAGACCTAATAAGAGCACCATCCGGTTTGGGAGGGGGACAAAATTATCCCCCCGGTTTATAGGACCGTTTGAAGTCCTGGAAAAAGTTGGACCTGTCGTTTATCGTCTTGCACTGCCACCCCACCTGCACAAAATTCATAATGTATTTCACGTATCTACCTTACGACATTATATTGCTAATAAATCTCATAACCTTCAATGGAAGGAACTGCAGGTATCGGACGAGGGAACCCTAACGGTCGAACCATTACGTATTCTGGAACGTAGGGTTCGACAGCTCAGGAACCGCCGGATAGACCAAGTAAAAGTCCAGTGGGACAAGTATAGTCCTGGATCAGCGACTTGGGAGGATGCTGAGATTTTTTGCTAGATTTACCCCAGCTTATGCTAAATTTTGAGGACTGAAAACTTTTTTGTATATGACTACTCTATTTGATACTTGACATTTTGAAACACTATGTAAAGATGAGTTTTACTTTACTGGTACATGGATACCCATAAAGATAGAATGCTACTTCACTTTACTGATACAAGATATATGCTGTTGGTTTAGAATTTACTGGTGCATGGACACCGATGTGCAAAATGTCATTTAAATTAACATTGCAAGAATATGAAATCCTAGATTAAATATTATAGTGGAAACTATCTGTTGATGAATTTCATTTACATTTCAAATATGATCAAAAGAAAGGAAATAGAAGAGTAACTACATTTTGAAAATGAAAAGTGAAACACATTGGTATACAGATTGAAAGGGGTGAAGCAATGCATCATTAAAAAAAATAAAAAAAAAATGTATGAATTAAACAGAAGCAGTGTCTGAAATGAGAAATTTTATTGGACATATTGATACCTATGTAAACAAATTTTCTTTTTATATAAGTTCTAGGAGTAATATCATAGATATCAAAGTATTTTGAATATGTAAAGGTTGTTATATGGGTAACAATTGGTTATGAACAATATAGATGCATATGCTGTAATATGTGTACGAGTGTTTACATTGCAGATTGTGTACCAGAGATTACTTCGTAGAACACAGGTTACCGAAACAATAGACGTGATGACAGAATCCCAGAACATTGAAACTCCATGTGATTCCATGATAGGGTGTTGACCCTGGTTCTACTGGGAGGGGTGGTGGTGTTGCCCACTGTTTATCCTCCAATACCTGGAGTCATGGGAGGACTGTGCGAGTCACGCTCCCCTAGACGTGTGATGATGACTGTCGGATGCCTACAAGCATATCAGGTCGATATAATCAACGCTGGTATCCTTAGGGTCTATGAATGGATCAGTAAAACTGATGCCATGTCATATTCCTATAGAGGACGGATAGGAAGGGAATGGAAGAGATTAGGAAGGACAGGATGATTTTAGAATAGTCTGCAGAGGCGGTTGAGATGTGAAGTAACAAATAAATTACAAAGAAAAAGAAACATGCATATTCAAACGAAATTCAATCTTAAAAATACAAACCCTTTCACTTATGCCCTAATCTCTAAAAACATAATTATCAATATGAGTATATGAAGCCCTAACTTCGGGACGAAGTTTTCTGAAGGGAGGAAGTATGTAATGACCCATACCTAAGTGATAAGTAGGATAACCAATAAAATTATGTTTGGATGAACCAATAAAATAAATTAATTAAGGCAAATTAATTAATTTATAAACAAACCTAAAGTCATCACACCCATTCCTAATTTTTAAATAAGATAAATTAATCAAAATAATTGATTAAGCAAACAATGATTGAGCTTTCATAGCATTAATACATATCGTAGTAGGATAGAGACTCATGAGATATTGGATGCCTTTAACTTAAAAAGCATCTCGACATTAATGTGCCCTTAAATGAAGATAAGGTAAGCCTTAAATAGTGCTTGGAACCCTCATAAATATAATAAAAGATCTTCGAGGAGTGAAAGGCAGGTGGAAGATAATTATAGGGAGGATGTGAAGGTAAAGGGGTGGAGAAAGAAAATGCGATGAGAACTAAATGGATTGAAGATCATTAAAATTTTGGAAAAGAGAGTTTCTTGTTCTAGGATTAGGAGCCATGAGTGAAGATCACTCTTTTGGGTCTAAGGTTGTTTATAGATGGGTGGGAGGAACATTATTTTGAAGTATCTGTTGTTCACAATACTTTCATATATCACACTTTTTGCCTTGGAATTCCTCTGTTGTTCTTTCATTGTGGGGGAGTCTATGCAGTAACCATCACATACAAGCTTCCAAACCTCAGGTTCATAGGCCATTAAACCTGTTTTAACCTTATCTCTCCATTTAGGAAAGTTTGTTGTATTTAACACAGATACATTTTGATAGTCCATGACTTAACCAGATCTCCTTCAAGCTATTAAGCTTACACCAAAGGAACCTGCTCCGATACCAATTGTTGAACTCTTAGTTAAACTGAGAGGGGGGGGTGAATCAGTTTAACACATTCATGGACTTTTAGAACCTTTTCCTTTAAAACTTATTTTACTTTATTAACACCTTCATTTCATGATCAACATAATGTGTGAGCAATCTTTATTTATGAGCAGCAATTAATAAGCAGATTAGATAATGTACCAGCAGTCTTAATATGTTAGCAGCAAGTATTAGCAGAATACATGTATCATATCAACACATAGACATCATGCACATAGACACCAGATATACGTGGAAACCCATAAAGGGAGAAAACCACATCTTATTATTGTTGTGATGCAAAGGCAAGCTCCAACTCCTTCTCACCACTGATTTTCTGCAGGCACCAACCTACAGGAGGCTCCAACCTCAATTCTGCAAGCTACAACTTGCAAGGAAGCTCCAACTCCCATCTATTTTCTGCAGGCACCAACCTACAGGAGGCTCCTACCTCAGTTAGCGACAACTGACATTTTATCAAGCTACAACTTGATGTGGAAGCACCAACTCCCATCTATTTTCTGCAAGCACCAACCTACAGGAGACTCCTACCTTAGTCAGCTACAACTGACATCTATCAAGCTACAACTTGATAGAGAAGCTCCAACTTCCTTACTCTTTCAAAAGAAAAACACTTGCTGATTTACCTTGGATATCAGCTCTGTTCTGTACCTTCTTTTCTGTTGTTCATCAACTCTTATATCAAACCTGCATCATCTCTGCTCAGCCCCTTCTTCTTCTTTGCTCAGTTCCTCCTTATTCACATTCTTCTTGAAGCTTGCTTATTCTCTTCAACTCTCTTTAATTCCGCTGCACACTCTCTTCTTCTCTCACTCTTTTTTCGTCAACTCTTCTCCCCTTGGGTATTATCCTATTTTATACAAACTAGCTTCATGGCTGTTTGTATTCTACTTGGAATTCGAAATGGACAGTCATGTCTCTTTGCCTTCTGCCTTCTCAATCCTTTTATCTGCTTATTCAGAAAATGTAACTGTAGGTATCAATTTAACATTACAGTGGGAATTTGTTCTCTCTCGGAGGCTTGCCAATGCATCACAAACAATAAAAACAATTAAAACATTTACATTCGAATTACAATGTGAACTCCAGCTCAACTCATTTAGTCTTTTGAATCGCTACGCATTTGTCTTTTCTTTGGTTGTCTTTGTCTTTTCTATGACTGTGTTTTATCTCCTTTCGGCTCTGTTTGCTTTTCTGTCCTCTGTGGGGGTGTAACTGCTACATACGTGTAACTGTGCCTTTTAAATAAATAAAATGGAATTGTTGACTTTTAAATCAGGGCAATTCCAACCCTTTTCATGCCACGAGTGTCTTGTTGATGTGGCGAGTTCCGCAAGCCGGAACATACATATATCACAATTGTATTATGTTACAAATCACCCTCCACCTTAAGCCGAGGCCCATGGGTTCACAGACCACATGGCATCTTTTAATACAATAGCAGCAACGCGTTATATATATATATATATATATACCAACGTCGTAATTTCAATTCTCGGCATAGTTATACAATGTTTTACCAAACAAACTGCCATGTCCACTATAACCCTGAAGAATCATGTTTAATACATAACTAATGCCCTTTCGGGCTCACTTGCCACGCTTTCCGATGCACTATGCTCTTCCTTCAGCGATTTCCGATTGCGATTGATCGCAATCCCAAGCTGCCTTGCTCCGATGCGATTGATCACTGTTCACTGTTCTTTGCCGATGCGATTGGTCACTGTTCACTGTTCTTTGCCGATGCGATTGGAACTCAAATCCTTATTAATCAAAGTTTATAAGCCCATCGGGTCCGGGCTTCAATCGCAATCGCAAGTCTTTTAATATATGTTCCGACGCTCTTATAATCTCCGATGCGATTATGCTGGACTTCAAATATGTTTGAATTATAATTCATACATCCATCGGGTCCGGAACTTCCAATCGCAATCGCAACTCTTTGTTGCATGTTCCGATGCTCTTATAATCTCCGATGCGATTAGGCCGGAATTCACATATATATTAACCATTGTTTATACGCCCATCGGGTCCGAGCTCTTAATCGCAACTCTTTGTTGCATGTTCCGATGCTCTTATAATCTCCGATGCGATTAGGCCGGAATTCACATATATATTAACCATTGTTTATACGCCCATCGGGTCCGAGCTCTTAATCGCAATCGCAAGTCTTTTAATATGTGTTGCGATGGTTTGTTTCTTTCTGATGCGATTAAGCCGGATTTCAAACTTATCAAGCCACTGTTTATATGCCCTATCGGGTCCGGAACTCAATCGGAGCTCTTGTCACTATGTTCCGCTGCCAACCTTTTCTCCGATGCGATTGGGTGAGGGTCCCACTTTATATTACTTCCTTTCCATTGATCATAACGCGCTCCACTTAAATATATATATTAATGTATATGCCTTGGACCATTGCAAAATATGAAATGCACGACATTTATATTTATTGTGATGGATATATATATATATATATATATATATATATATATATATATGTATCCTCTAGTGGGTTAGGCGATTCCCGGAATAATGTTTGTATATATATATATATATATGTTTATATATATACTATGCCGCTTGAGGTTATGCGATTCCCAGAATAAGGTTTATGATAAATATGTAACGCCCATCGGGTAATGATTCTCGGAATATTATATATCTGTCCTCCGGGTTGGGTGATTCTCGGAATTATAACAGCTCTACCTCTGCCTCTGCTGCTCTGTCACTCTGCCTCTGCCTGTCTCCTTTGCTGTCTCCTTTGCCTGTCTCTGCTATCTCTCTGTTTCTATCACTTCTTCTTGTCTAATGCTGCTCCTTTCTTCTTCAAATGGTCCTGTCTCTGCTTCTCTTTGCTGCCCTGCTTCTTCTTTTTGCTGCTTATGCTACTCGACCTCTGCCTCTGCCTCTGTTGTACCTCTATTCTTTGTCTATCTCTACATCTGCTGCCTTCTTTGCACTACATTTCTTAAGTTCAACTCTTTTGTACATTACGTTGCCTTTGCTTTTATTCACTGTCTCTGCTTTGTCTGCTGCCTCAGTTCCTTATCTGTCTTGCTTCTTTTGCTGCCTTGCTACCTCTTCTTATGCTTTCTCTGCTCCTTGGTTGATGTTTCAAGTGCTCCTCCTTTGTCATCTCCTTTGCCTTATTGCTGGTTCAGGGGTTGCTCCTATGTGCTCCTTTGCCATCAATGACAACATTTCCAACAGGTCGAAAAATTACTAGGCTTGAGGGGTCTTGATGAAGTCAAGTTGTAAACCCTAAAAGTGACTTCTAGAAGCTTGAAAAGTCAAGCCTGTCCATCGTCTAGAAGGATCAAGGAAAAAATATAAAAAAGGACAAAGAACCTTCACTTTACATATGCAATTCTGTTTTTTCAGCAGTTTTCCAACAAGCAAGGGTTTACAGGTTCGATTACTAAATCGACCATAACTTTCTCTTCAGGCATCCAAATTCAAAAATTCCAGTGGGGTTAGAAAGTAGACTCCAAGGCGTTCCAAGATCAGCTGAACGCTCAAGGAGATCCAGTCTGAGAAAGGAGATCGTCCCTCACGAAATTCACAAACTGGTTTTCTGCAAAATTTCCAAAAACAGTTCAGAGAAAGAAAAGCTCATAACTTTGGATCCAGGCAAGCTTTTCCAGAAATGCCACTTGGAGTGGAAAGTAGACACCAAGGCATTCCCCTTTCCACTCAACTATCTTAAGATGTGCTAAGTTTCAGACCTGATCCAGCCTTTTAAAGTCAGGCTTTCATAATCGACTTTTATGCAGGGGTGTGTGGCAATCTTTCTCAGATCTAGCCCATGTATTTATTTTTACTTAAGGTGAAGATAAAGTAGTCAAAGTGAAGCTAAGGGTCTATAGCTTCAGATCCATCAATTATCTCTTCCATGCATGACCATTCAGTTGTACTCCAAGGCATTAAAGTCTCCAGGTGTCTTCTCTCCTAGTTTGATTTTGTAACTTGATATTTGCTTATCTATTCCACATAATAAAAGAGATCTTTTGATGGGTTTTTCTCCCTTATTGGGTTTCCCCAGGGTATATATTGTGTATATGTTTCATGGATGTATGATTTCTATGTTCAGTTCTCAGTTATAACAGCAAACACAACATTAAAAGGAATTGAACTGTGAAAGAAAAGAAAGAATATCTTTAACATTTCATATCACTCTGCAATTTTTTCAATAGTAACATCCTGAAGTACCATAATGAGTAATAAATCCCTCGGAATATGATGGACAAGGGGGTGGCCTTTTGTTCTCCAAGTAGTAAACCTGTGGTCCTCCTAGTGGGTGTGGGGGCACATAAATGATCCCATGGGTTTCCAAATGGATTGAAGATGCATGTAGATGCTCTGTGAAGGCTCAAATGTTGTAATAAATGTCATCGGATTCTCGTATAAGCCCTGGGGCACCCTCCAAGTGTGTGGTCACTTGTGGGGCTAGTTAGGCATAATGCATCTTCCTCGTCCAAGAGTGGATCTCTAGTAATCCCTGAATATCTGAAGGGGTCCATGAAGGGTTTTCTAATGCTGTGGAGGCCCATACCTCTCGATACACACCCTATGTGTGTCAATGTAGCCCTTGGGTTTAGGATCTCATATAGGGAGACCAAATACAAATGGACACCACCTGTAATCCTACATAAGATCCAATGTGCCCCCTAGGCTTCCAATGCAGCCAGTTATTAGAATAATCATGTAATAGAGTTTAAAAACCATGGATGACAAAATGGGGACTTCGTAATAGCATGCCCTTCCATAGTGCCCTTTGGCGTGTGCCAGTGTCTCTAGGCTCCAAAGGGGGTTAACCAAGTATCCTATTAGGTGGTTTCAACCTTTAAAGGGGATAGTATGTTCAAGGTACATCCTTCAAATGGGGGTGGCAAGTGATAAATAAGTGGAATGGAATAAGGAGTGAGAGGGGCAATCCTGGGTAACATATTGGGGCATAGGGGTAGCCAAATGAAGGGAAGCCCACACCTAGGTATATAATGTGTAGGAGGGAGAAATTGTGGTACATGAGGTGCCCGGCCTTGATTTTGCCACCCTTCTTATATGCCTTTTGCCTTTTATGAATTTTCTTTAACTAACTACTCGAGGCTCAAAGGGATAAGAGCATGATGTGTAAGATGTAGCAGTGATTACCCTTTTTTAGGTAGGGTGGTTCATTGCCCTCCAGGGGTTGGGACAATCATGGGTTCTTCAATGATAAAGGAGGCTCATATAGGGCCTACGGAACCAGGGTGATGGCCATGGATTGGGGTAGGGCTCATGTATTGGCTTTTTCCCACGTGTTAATTATTTTTGTCCCGACCATCTTTTGCATTTTGTTGTACAATTTCCTATTAAATGTGGCCAATTATGCTTTTTCCTTTTCTTTTTGCTACATCAATCTCCGGAGCATTGTTCCAGGCCTGACCCAAGGTGGGGACAAGGGGATAGGGAGGTTGGCCCTATGTGGACCCGGAATGGAAATGTGGACCCAGGTGGGATAAATGATGAATGTGGATATAGTGAGTGGGAAGGAAGTAATATATGTAGATAGGGGAGCGGGACCACGCACCCAAAGTCGGGGTTTCTCAAGTAGTACCACCCTAAAACCAAATGGTCAATAAAGGAGATCCCACGGGACTAAAATCCAAAGATAACACCCAAAAGAGATCAAGGGGACAAGATCACAAACTAAGCCCACTCTTTTCGCCAAATCCCCCCATCAATCAATACCCATAAGTATCCATGATAAGTTAACCTAATACTCAATTACCAAATGACAAGACATACCTCTAGATTCGGGAGACCCACCTTAAAACATACGATCAATACAGGTGGGTGAGGGACCCCATGGCTAGCTCAGGTGGCAGAGAAATGGCACACTAAGCTAGTAGGAGGCTGCAAGGGGCTACTAGCTACCGGCTCAAGTCCATCATGCAGAAAAATTTATCCTAGGGATATCACCCACTAAGTGGTGGGTAACAGGGTTGAGGCTGACTTTACTAAATCCACATGTGCTTAGGCCAACCCATTCCATTTCATTTTAATAAATAAAATAATTCATAATTTAACTTCTGCTTAACCGATTGGGGTGATCTATAGATCAATTTTTGTCCTCTCGAAAAGAGGAATCTAATGCAATTATGATCTCGACCATCTGAGTTGTCTAAAGGGAATTTGACCACAGTTGGATAATTTTAACAAGATTTCTCATCACATCATAGAGTTGGTAGGTGATGGTAGTAGATGCGTGATGGATCCGACGTTTGGGCACACACACATTTTCAGATCTTCATCAAAGCCCTGAACAACATTCGTGACAGGATATTTTGATAGGGGAGCAGATAGATTTCATGATTTGTCTTGGCATATTGACTGTGCGTGGAGTCACAGGGTGATTAGCCTACTCTAGCAGGAGCTGGTAGGAGGAGGTGGCATCTATAAGCCACCAGACAAGGCATTACAAGGAGACGGTGCTCTCTCATTGGTATTGGACATCAGAGCTACTAAGGATAGGCACAGTAGTTCCATTCCCATTGGCATGTGAGGAGTCGGGTCGCTCAGGTATTTCAAGTCAGATGGGGAGATGTAGCCCACATCATGGAGGGCTTACTAGCAGAGTGGTGGATGCGTTGGCATATGCGGGATGGCATATGATACAGGGTGGTACAACAGTAGGCAATGGTACCCAGGGGTGCACAGAGATATGTCGCAGAGTCCAGTGTTATGTAGAGGGATGCACCCTGATGCTTACAGACCCAATTTTAGACTCTAGCATCTAGTGTTGTATAGAGGTATGGAGTGATGAGCAGTGGCCTACAGAGGAGCATGGAGATGCATGGTTGTTTGATGTAGCGTGTTGGTTTGCATTGAGAGACTTACATCACATCAAGTACACATGGGGAGTGTCAGGTACAGTGACACGGGCAGGGGTATGAGACAGTACAGGATGGTACAGTAGTAGCACGAGGTATCCAGTGTTGTACAGGGATAGGTTGTAGGGTACAGTGCCATGTCGAGGATTACAGGGATACTCGGTGGGATGCAAGGGCATATGGTGTTGCACAACGAGGTCTTGGAGGGTTTCCTCCAAGGAGACCTATGGACGGAGACACTGGGCATTCCTTTGGGTGTAGTTCACCCAGGATCGACGAGGACGCCGATGAGCGATACTCGATGGTATCCATAGGGACTCACACGCCTGCCCCTCTTATACATCACTTACAGGCACAAACGATTTGGTTGTTTTCCTTTGACACTCCGGGCGCGAGTAGTGGGGGATAGAGAGCTCACTTGAGATATTGGGATGACACTCAACGCACTGTGAAAATTTATGAATCTAAGTTACAGAAATCCTACTACAGAAATCTGATTTACATTACCTACTTGTTTTCATTAATTTAACAAGTTATTTTTTGAATACATCAAGAAAATATTAATGTAAATACACTGCAGCCTACACAACTCTACATATCAAGTGCTGAAAAATAAATGAAGCATTCAGACAAAGGACACTTATTTTCGGACAAATGTCCCCAGAAAAACCCAATGCGGGAAAGCCGATGCGGCAGCTTTGAGGGTTTATATTATTAAGCAGCAGTAATCTAAGTACATCTAGGGTGCCATAATCTGGCTCACCCAACAAATAATACCCTTGGCAGACAGAAAAATCATGAGTTTTACCTCTCTCTGCAAGTCCTGGCTAATCCTGATTAGAAATTGGTGAAACCCCAGTTGCCTTTGCGCTTTGCCTCTGCGCAGTAGATGCGTAGGCCTCCGTGGGTCTAGTTGAAGACTGCGTCACCCTCTCTCTCTGTTGTTTCCTTCTCCGTGAGCCCCTCTGGTCTGTGTCACACTCTCTGGGGTCTGTGTCACCTCTCGTGGTGGCTACATTGGTCCCTTTGTCGTCTCTGTTGCCTCTCTGCACTGTACTCTTGGTCCTCCGACCAACAACTGCTTCTGCCCCTCACTGTTGCACTAAATCACTCAGATTTGATCTTCGTCTAAGCACTGCTTCGTCAAAAGAATTCAATCTCTAAATTCAAACTCTATGTGTGTGTTCTCCAACTGACCCTCAAGCCTTCCTTTATACTTTTCCTGTTGATGAATCAACGGTCGTGATCTAATCCTTAATCAATGGCTAAGATTAAATTAGAATTGATCCTCATCACTTAGAAGCTTCTCACTCACATGTTTAAATTAATTCACATTAATTATTTAAATTCCCTAAGTTTTAACTTAGGTTCCATTTAAAATAATTAATTATTTGAATAACTTAAGCTTCGGGTGGAATTTCTCCAAACGATTTTTGTGTCTTGGAGATCTCATGTGTTCTAGCCCCTTCACAAAATTTTGGAGCTAGAGCACATCCTATGCTACTCAAAAATCAACACTCCCTCTTAGCGAGGAATGCGCTCTAGCAATACTTCTCACCAGAAGCATCACCCTGATCCACGACATCGGTCCTCTACATTGTTGATGCTCAACTACTACCCATCATCCACTGCATTGCTGCTATTTGTATTGTTGCCCATGTCACTGCCACTGACACTGCTACATCTGTACTGCAGCTCCCTCTCAAATGTTGCATCATGTTTCCCATAGCACTGCCACTACTAACTGTTGCACTGTAACTCAATTGCTGAGAGTTAAGCAACTGAAAAGACATCCCAAAATCTGGACATGCAAGTCAGTCCAGATGCATCTCGATGGTGAAGCTCCCTCTGCTAATCTGCATTGACCCTCTAATGCTCTACGTTGTTGATGCTCTAAATTGTGTTGCACACTACGCTGCTTCAGACTTTAGCGTTCTAGCTCTGCCACTGTTGCTCTATCATCTCTCGCACTAGCTGATTTCCATCATTATGCTACTATCATTAAGGGCTCTCGTAGCCATATGTGATCCAAGAGTTTTGGCACCTCAAGGATCCTGCCCCTTCCACTGAAGTTCAAAGAACTACATCTCAATGTCGCCCCACCTCTTCTCTCGAGGCACATGAGCACTCATGGCACAATCATCATCATCCTTCACTGCAGCAGCCTTCAAGTCAGATTCTTCTTTTCCCTTCTTCTTCAAAGGGCACTATGTGGCGAAATGTCCCAATTCTCCACTCCTGAAGCATCTGACCTTTGAGAGGTCCTTCGTTTTCCTTCTCTGTTGCCCATGTTGTCCCTTAGATGCGAGAGTTGCATCTTCCTCTTCCCCCTTGATTTTGATCCCCGTGTTGTTGCTTCTGGCCTTGGTCAACCTTCCGATCTCTTCATGTCGAAGAGCTGCCCACATCTCCTCCCAATTTGGAAAAGAGGCTCTACCAAAAATACCTTGGACAAAGTTCTCCCAGTCTTCAGAGACTACATTCAGGGAAGTCCTGACCATAAGACCATCATCTGGTGTAGCCCCTACAGAAGCTAGTTGATCTCAGATCGCTTGCAATATGATAAGGAAGCGGTCGATATCTTCTCCCTTCTGCATCTAAAATAGTTTCAGTTGATTCTCAAGCAACATCTTCCGTTGGACGGAAGTTCCTTGTTACATAGTGGTCAAGGAAGTCCACATTTCCCTTGTTGTGTTCTTCTCAGCAAGATGTGGGATTACATGATCCTTGACTCCGTCCATGATCATGCATTTTGCCTTCGCTTGGACCTCTTCGTACTTCTTGAGAGGATCAACATCAACAAGGACAACAACTTCATTCAACACATGATCCTTGATGCGATGTTCATCTAAAACTGACATGATCATGGCCTTCCAGATGACAAAGTTGGATGCTCCATCCAACCTGTCCTGATCCCTCATTCCATGTGTGGCCATCTCTGCTCAACAAGAAAATGTCGAACTGAGCAAAACTCGAATCTGGGTTTCTTTGGTTCTAGAAACCCTCTAAGGAACAAGATCCCTCTAAAAATCGATTTCATTAAAGGAAATCCTTCTGCCAAATGATGTTGAAACACTCTCCGATCACTCTTTGCTACTGATCAGCACTGGATTTAGACTTCTTGGCAAGAAGTCTTCTAAGGAACTACTTCCCTCTACTTTTCCACTACCCCATTAGACATTGTTGTGCACCAACAAAAACAATGCCCCACTAGCGACTTCAGAAGCAAATCGAACTGTACTTCTAGCCATGGCAACCTGAAAACTTTGAGGCTCAAAACCTCTGCGTTGCCCCAGCAAACACTATGTTGCCTTTGCTGCAGCTACAACGTCACCCTAGTTCGCCTGCAACAGCTTTAGCTCTACTTGATCTATAACAGCTTTGATACCATATGAAAATTTCTGAATCTAAGTTACAGAAATCTGATTTACATTACCTACTTGTTTTCATTAATTTAACAAGTTATTTTTTGAATATATCAAGAAAATATTAAGGTAAATACATTGCAGCCTACACAACTATACAGATCAAGAACTGAAAAATAAATGAAGCATTCAAACAAAGGACACACTTATTTTCGAACAAATGTCCCCGGAAAAACCCAATGTGGGAAAACCGATGCAGCATTTCTAAGGGTTTATATTATTAAGCAGTATTAATCTGAGTACATCTAGAGTGCCATAACACAGCTCACCCAATAGAGAATATCCTTGGAAGTTGGCAGACAGAAAAATCGTGAGTTTTCCCTCACTCTGCAAGTCCTAGCTGATCCTGATCAGAAACTAGTGAAACCACAACTACCTCTGCGTTGTAGATGCATAGACCTACGTGGGTTCAGCTGAAGACATCATCAGCCTCTCTCTGCATTTTTGCTTTCTGCGTGAGCCCCTCTGGTCTGCGTCACCCTCTCTGGGGTCTGCGTCACCTCTCCTGGTGGCTGCACTATACCCTTGGTCCTCCAACCAACAACTGCTTTTGCCCCTCACTATTGCACTGAATCACTCAGATCTGATCTTCGTCCGAGCACTGCTCCGTCAGAGGAATTCAATCTCTAGATTCAGACTCTGTGTGTGTGTTCTCCAACTGACCCTCAAGCCTTCCTTTATACTTTTCCTGTTGATGAATGAACAGTCATGATCTAATCCTTAATCAACGGCTAAGATTAAATTAGACTTGATCCTCGTCACTTAGAAGCTTCTTGCTCACATGTTTAAATTAATTCACTTTAACTATTTAAATTCCCTAAGTTTTAACTTAGGCTCCATTTAAACTAATTAATTATTTGAATAACTTAAGCTCCGGGTGGAATTTCTCCAACTATTTTTGGGTCTTGGAGATCTCATCTATTCTAGCCCCTCCACAAAATTTCGAAGCTAGAGCACATCCGATGCTACCCAAAAATCAACAAGCACTAGGGGAGAGACTTCTCAGCGGTGGCATTTGGTCAGTTGTAATATCCCGAAAGGGAAATAGACAGCAATACAAGCATACGACAATATAGGAAATGCCGAAAATAGAACGTAAGGAAAATACACATAAAAATGTCGGAAATGCTAAGCCATTTTATTAATCTGAGAATATAAAGAGATACAATGGATAATCAGAATAAATGCACCTATCCTTGCTCAAGGCAAGTGAAGAACCCTCTCAGAAAAACAGGAAATGGCTGCTACAGAAACTGCATCCCAGCTGCTGGAAGAAATCAACAGAATCCTGTCAGCTACTTAATGAATCGTCAGTCGTATCCTTGCCGAATACGGAAAATCGGCAGACCTACCTGAACTCACCACCCCGGACAAAACCCAGAAACCATATACCAAATGGACCACCTCCGAAAATCACCCCCAGAAACCCTCCTCCTAGAAAAACGCTGTCCCTCCAGGACCAGCGCAGACACCAACTGAAATAGACTGAAATGGGCCACAACTCCTCAGGAAACTCACCAAATGATAAACGTTGAACCTCCACACCGGAAGAGGCCTAAATCTCCTGCAGAAATCTCTACCACTGAACAGCTCTAACTCAAACTGCGTCCTCCCTCCAAGGACTGCGCAGTCACCCAATGAAGCTCAGCTCCTCAGCAAAACTCCCACACAAAACACCTGCAAATCTCCTGCTAAAGACTGAAGAAAAACCTTGCCCGAGCAGGCACTCGAAGTCCCCCGGGGCCAAGGGTGAGATCTCCGACCGGAGACACTCAGTCGCACTAAACAGTGCTGCAGACCGACTAAACAGCCAGCGTGCTCAAGTAGACAGAAGTCTAGCTCAATATCATCAACAATATCAATAATTTCCAAATGGAGTGAAAACCCCACCTTTTATAGTGCTAGCTCCCTCAAAAACCCTAACTGCGTCCTTGACCTCCTCCTTGACCTGCGCAGTTACCTTAAGTGCCTTCGTGAGGCCTCCCCTCATGTGCATGTGGACCCCCAAGGCCTTCCCCTTTAAGTTACAACGTTCATCAACTAGGAAGCACTTTATTTTATTAAGTGAGTTGACCCCCTATTTCTCACTTTATTTATTAATTTAACTAAAGGCGGCAAAACTATACAAAAAAATGAAATATTCCAATTAGCAGTGCTAATTAGGAATATTACAGTCTCCCCCGGCAGAACATTGCTTGTCCTCAAGCAACTAGTGATGGATGCTGCAATATCCTCTCATCCTCCCAAGTAGCATCCTCATCCGGCAAGTTCTTCCATCTCACCAAGAACTCCCTGATCTTCCTGCTCCGCAGCTGCCTCTCCCTAGTGTCAATAATAGCCTCCAGCTGCAACACCAGATGCCCCTCATCATCCGTGGGTGGTAGCTCCTCTGTGACTGTCACCTGCTGGCCCAGCGCCTTCTTCAGGCATGATACATGAAAGATGTTATGAATCTTGTTGCCTTGGGGCAGCTCCAACTCATATGCAACCTGCCCGATCCTGCGTATCACCCTGTATGGCCCATAAAAGCAGGGCTTAAGCTTCTCCGCCCCCTTCTGCTTGAGTGAAGACTGTCGGTATGGCTGTAGTCGTAGGTAGACCAAGTCCCCTACCTCGAAGTGTCTCTCCACCCGACCCTTATCAGCATACAACTTCTGTTGATTCTGTGCTGTGGCTATGTTGTCCTTGAGAGCTCGGAGGATATCTTGGCTCTCTTGGATCCATAACTTGGCTCTCGGAGCCTTGCTAACACCAAACATCATGTCCACAAAAGATAAGGAATGATATCCATACAAAGCATAGAAAGGTGACATACCAATAGACATATGATGCGTTGTGTTGTAGCAGTACTCGCCCAAATGCAGCCACTTCAGCCATGCCCTCTGTTGTCCACTGACGTAGTTACGCAAGTAGCCCTCCAGCCACTTGTTAACTATCTCTGTCTGCCCGTCCGTCTGGGGGTGATAACTAGTGCTCGGTGTCAACTCGGTCCCCACTAGTCGGAAGAGTTCCTGCCAGAATCCGCCCATGAAGTGGCTGTCCCTGTCACTGACGATGGTCTTGGGTAGACCATGTAATCTGAAAATCTCCCTGAAGAACAGCTCAGCCACCTGCGCTGCTGTGTGATGTGCGGATATGGCAAAAAAATGGGCGTACTTCGTCAGCCGGTCAACGACTACGAAGATGCAGTCCTTGCCCTGCACCATAGGCAACCCTGTGATAAAGTCCATCGATATGCTCTCCCATTTCCCCTCCGGAATGGGAAGAGGCTGCAATAACCCTGCAGGATGGCTCATCTCTCCCTTGTTTCGCTGGCAAACATCGCACTCCCTGACATGCTGGAGTATGTCCTCCTTGAGGCCCTTCCATGAGAACCTCTCCCGAATAGCCCGGTAAGTCTTGGTGAACCCCTGATGGCCCGCCAATGGAGAATCGTGTGAAGCCTGGAGTATCTTCTTCTTGAGCTGAGATCCCTCAGTCAAGAAGATCCTGTCCCTGTAATAGATGATCTCATCGACCACCCTGTACCTGTCATCTGCTATCTGCCCGTCCAGGACCTCACATGCAAACCTGTCCTTGGAGTACTCAACCAGCAGTCGAGCCCTCCAATCAGCGTCCAAGCTCATAAGTGATAACGTGGCCGGTCTACGGGAAAGGGCATCAGCTACCACGTTATTCTTGCCCTTGACATACTCGATGTCAAAGTCATAGGCTTGGATCTTGCTGATCCACTTCTGCTGCCTCTCCTGCAACTGCTTCTACTCCAGAAAGTACCTCAGGCTGTTATGATCTGTCCTCACCCTGAATCTGCTACCCGCTAGGTACTGCCGATATTTGGCCAATGCATGCATGATGGCCAACATCTCCTTGTCGTATATGGGATACAACCTCTCATGTGGAAGGAGCTTCCGGCTCTCAAAAGCAATCGGGTGACCGCCCTGCATCAAAACTGCACCAATCCCCTCTCCTGATGCATCACACTCTAGGACAAAGGGCTGTGTAAAATCTGGCAACGCCAACACAGGACAACTGCTCATCACCTCCTTAAGCTTGTCAAAAGCTCGCTGTGCTGTGTCCAACCAACTGAATGCCCCCTTTCTCGTCAAATCTGTGAGGGGTGCAGCAAGCTTAGAGAAGCCCTTGACGAACTTCCTGTAGTATGTGCAAATGCCAATAAATCCCCGAAGCTCCGTCACATTCCGCGGCTCTGGCCAATCCCTGATGGCCCTGATCTTCTCCTCGTGGACTCTCACCCCGTCCACTCCTATAATGTGCCCCAGATACAGCATCTCTATCAAACCGAACTCACACTTGGAGAGCTTGGCATAGAACTGCTGCTCCTCCAAGATGTGCAAAACTGTCTCAATATGCTGGAGGTGCTCCTCCCAAGTCCTGCTGTATATAAGTATGTCATCAAAGAAAACCAGCACAAACTTCCTCAGATGACCCCTGAAAATGTGGTTCATGCATGACTGGAAGGTAGCAGGTGCATTGCTCAGCGCAAATGGCATGACCAGAAACTCAAAGTGCCCATAGTGACACCTGAAAGCGGTCTTGGAAATGTCCTGTTCCCTCACGCGAATCTGATGGTACCCGGATCTCAAGTCAATCTTTGAGAAGAACCGTGCTCCTCTCAACTCATCCATAAGCTCATCGATCCTAGGGATGGGGTACCTGTTCTTCAGGATCTTCTTATTCAGAGCCCTGTAGTCAATGCACATGCGCAATGTGTCGTCCTTCTTCTTCACCAGCACTACAGAAGAAGCGAAAGGACTCGTGCTGGGTCGAATGTGACCAAGGGCCAGCAACTCCTGGATAGCCCGTTCTATCTCGTCCCGATAGGCCTTGGGATGCCTATACGGTGTGGTAATCACGGCCTGTATCCCCTGCTCAAGCTCGATCGTATGCTCAAACCCCCGATCCGGTGGCTGCCCTGGTGGAATATCCCCGAAAACCACTGCATACCTGTCGAGAATAGACTGTAGCTCCGGATGCACTGCCTGCCCTGTATCCACTGCCTCTGAAGCCCGCAACTCTACCGCCCACTCTATGTCTCCCTTGGGGAAGGTCGCCTCCATCCTGTGTGCCGACACCGTCTGAGGTGGGTATGTGTGCTGTCCCCGTATCTTCTCATGCCTCCCCGTCTTGGGATCATCCCACTCCATCTCTAGGGCCTTCCAATCTGTCGTGACTTTCCCTAGAGTAATAAGCCACTGAACACCCAATATTAGGTTGGTGTCCGGAATGTCCACCACAAAGAAGTGATCTGTCAATGTATAAGTGCCCATCGTCACTGATAACTCCGGAACCTAACGAGCACATGCCATGGTCTGATCTCCTGGGACCAAGACGGAAATCCCATCGAAGCCCTCTGTCTGTATGCCTCTCCGCTCAACCATCTGGGCATCAATAAAGTTGTGGGTGGCCCCACTATCAACTAAGACTGAAACCCGTTGCCCGCGCACTGTCCCTCGTACGCGCAGTGTCAAGTACTTGGGAACTCCCCGCAATGCGGCTAGAGCTCCCCCAGTGGGTGCAAACGATGCCCCACCTGCTGCGGGTGGTGGAGGTGGTAAAGTACTCTGCGCTGCATAACAATCTCCTGCCTCCACGTCATCCCCCTCATTCTCTTCCCCACTGCTCTCGGAGAAGACCTCAATGAAGTGTGCTTTCCCTGCAGCACACCTATGTCCCGGTGCCCATGGCTCCTAGCAAGTGAAGCACAATCGCTTCCTCCTCAGCTCTCTCCTAGCCTCGTCATCAAACTGCCCTCGTCCAGGATTCGCCTTGGGAGGCGGAACCCTCGTGTCCTTCCCCTTAGGCTGGAAGGCCTGTCTCTGGGGATAAGGTGTCCGAGTCCTGGGTAAGACATCCTATAAGTCCCGAGTCCTGCTGATGGCATCCTGAAGGGTAGTTGGTCTGGTCGACCGGACTAGGCCACGAAGTGGCTCTGACAATCCCTCCACAAACATGTAAACCATCCGAGCCGTAGACAAATCAGGTACCATCACCGAAATCCTCAAGAAGTCTGAAATGTATGTCTCTGCGCTCCCAAACTGTTTGAGCTTTGTCAGCTCAACAAAGTGCTGCTCTGGGTCCCTTCTGTCAAAGCGCTCTATCACCCTCCAGGTAAACTCGGCATATGTCGTCACTGCAGAATGTCTGAGTGTCGTCATCCCATGGAACCACCAGTCCTGGGCCTCACCGTCCAGATGTAATGTTGCCACCTTAATGGCCTTTGACTGCGACATCGGGTTAAGCTGGAAATAGATGTCCAGCTTCTCCACCCAAGACTTTGCCGAACTGTTTGATGAGCCATCAAACGTGGGCAAATGAAATCTACTAGCTGCGCGGTGGTCATCACGGTGGTGCCTGTGCCCTCGGTGATGATCACGGGGTCTAATGTCATGCTGGACCTGGATAAAGTCTCTGAAGGTGATAGAATCTCGGAATGCCGGTCCGTATGCCTGATACTCTATAAAAAGGTCACCCATCAGACCCGGATCTATCTCTCGCTGTACTGCTGTCCCTGCATCCTCTGCCAGGAAGGTAGGCATGGTGGACCGCGTGGGTGCTGGAATATCCCTCTGTGCACCCCTCTGTACTCCTGCCCCTGCGTCCTCTGGCAAGAATGTGGGCATAGTGGATCGCGTGGGTGCATGAGATGCCACAATGGGGATAACATCATGCACTGGCACGTGGTGAGACATACCCGATCCCTCACCGATCTGGAAAACCCTGGGAGGTTCCCTCTGTCTGATCTCTATGGCCGTGAGTCTCTGTGTCATCTCCTGCATGTGATGGAGGAGCGTATCCCATCTCCTCGAACCCTCATCGTCTGCCATCGGGTTCCGCTGCTCTGTGTCCCTTGCAGGCTGCTCCTGCTCTGACTCTGTCTCAGGTGGCTCCTGATCAGAATCCCTCTCTCCGAAGGGAAACTCCCACCTACTCTCAACGTCTCTGTGTCTCCTCTGATCAAGGTAGGGATTATCCTCGGGCGTCATAGACTGCTAGCACCACAGGCTGAGCCAGAACTATGCTCTGATACCACTGTAATATCCCGAAAGGGAAATAGACAGCAATACAAGCATACGACAATATAGGAAATGCCGAAAATAGAACGTAAGGAAAATACACATAAAAATGTCGGAAATGCTAAGCCATTTTATTAATCTGAGAATATAAAGAGATACAATGGATAATCAGAATAAATGCACCTATCCTTGCTCAAGGCAAGTGAAGAACCCTCTCAGAAAAACAGGAAATGGCTGCTACAAGAAACTGCCGTAAACTGCTGCTGCTGGAATGAACTGAAGCTAGGGGCTGATCCCCTTGCCGGAATGAGTTGAAAATCGGCAGACCACCTGAACTCACCACCCCGGACAAAACCCAGAAACCATATACAAAACAGACCACCTCCGAAAATCACCCCCGGAAACCCTCCTCCTAGAAAAACGTTGTCCCTCCAAGAACTGCGCAGACACCAACTGAAATAGACTAAAATGGGCCACAACTCCTCAGGAAAATCTCCCACTGATAAACGCTGAACCTCCACACCGGAATAGGCCTGAATCTCCTGCAGAAATCTCTACCACTGAACAGCTCCAACTCAAACTGCATCCTCCCTCCAAGGACTCCACTACCTAATGAAGCTCACCAACAAATCTCCCAAAAAACACCCGCAACCCCGCTAAAGATCAAGAAAAACCTTGCCCGAGTGTAACGAGGGGTCCCCCGTGTGGCTAAGGGTGAGATCTCCGACTGAAAGACACTGCTACGCACTAAACAAGAAAGCGCAGACCGACTAAACAAACACTGCTCAAGCAGACAAAAGTCTAGCTCAATATCATCAACAACAATATCAATAATGCCAAATGGAGTGAAAACTCACCTTTTATAGTGCTAGCTCCCTCAAAAACCCTAATCGCGTCCTTGACCTCCTCCCCGACCCGCTACAGCTTATCTTAGGGCCTCGTGAGGCCTCCCTCATGTGCATGTGGACCCCCTAAGGCCTCCTTTAAGTTACAACTGCTCATCAACTAGGAAGCACTTTATTTTATTAAGTGAGTTGACCCCCTATTTCTCACTTTATTTATTAATTTAACTAAAGGCGGCAAAACTATACAAAAATGAAATATTCCAATTAGCAGTGCTAATTAGGAATATTACATCAGTGCACGAGTTGACAACCACAGGTTGGAGGATGAGGTGATCATCTACAGGGGTGGCATATCGTTCATCAGTGAGCCTACGCCTGGGGAGATGGTCACGAGGGAGACATGTGTCACTCTTTCCACAAGGCATGTCAGGACCATGCATAAGCAGAGGATATCGTGTACGACTGAGGCAACTTTCCAGTGTGTGTCCGGCCTCTAGACATTGTATTGGCATATTATCTAGAGGGCGGATGGAAAACTCAGTGGTGATGGTTGGCAAGAGCAAGACGGATCCGCATACACTAATTCAATTGCAAGTATCAGATACCCATCTATTGATTGCCTTCAAGGGGTAGTTATTTGGCACATGTGGCTTCAAGCAATCATTGGTATTACACAGTGGCAGGCATAGGGCAGTTTAGCATGCATCAAATTAGTTCATGATATATGGGGCCTATATGATGGTTTCATGCAGGGACTAAGGAAGAGGAATAGATGGATTCCAGCAGTTGTTTGAGCTATGTTGCAGTAGTTCTCACTAGGGGATCCAGGTATTTAGTTGGTTAATGGGCCACTCCATCTCGTGAGGAGCAGGACCATAGTAGAGGGTGATTTAGCTCACTTTGGGGTTGACACATGGGGGATCACTGAGGCCTCCATTGTTTGGCGAGGAAGGCTTCTTCAGCTGCAGCAAGGGGTGCTTCACATTGATTAGGATGCATTGGGATCCTAGTATTGAGAGATTCCTTCATGATCAAACAGTGCAGAGATCAGGGCTGAATCAGTGGCACATTTAGGACCCTGGTATTACTAGTGATGATAGTGATAATTAGCAGGGAGAGGGGGCGCTTGTTTTGGCATTGCTTGAGGACAAGCAATTTTTGGCTGTGAGGACCATAATATCTCCAATTTTGTGAGCATGGGAATTTTGCCTAGTTTTGGTAATATTAAGTAAAGGGGCAAATATTATTTTGTAGAAAGGTGGCAAGTATTATTTTATTGGAGATTGGTGGTAAATTATCATTTTATTAAAATGGAAACAAAAGTAACTTAATGGAAAATGGCCCCCACCAATAAAATAATAATTAAAAAAAGAGTCTAGAAGCATGGGGAGAAACTATAAAAGGCGGATGAACTCATTTGCTAATCATATTTTGACTATTACATTTCACCTTTTATCTTCTCTTGGGGTTGTTTAGCACAAGAAGAAAAGTGTTGTTTAGCACCGGGAATTCCAAGCGGAATTCCACCTCTACCTTCGGTGAACTTCAAGAGTCATCCTAGGGGAGTAAGGATTCCATCTCAACGCTTCTCTAGGAGCTACATTGCATACTATTTCCAACTGGAGTGTGCTTCTCTTAGGGCGCAGAAGGAAATTCGAAGGGGCTAAGAGAAGTTAGCAGACAGTGGAGTTTTGGCCAGAGAATTTACAAACAATTATCCACAAGGAGGACGAGTTTTTTCCTTGGGAATTTGCAGGCCCAAGAGTGATGCATTTGGGAGGACCGAATTTATCTATTCCAGGGTCTGCGCAGGGGTTTACTAGCAACTTTTTTGCACTTGCAAAGATTCATAATTTGGGGAGCATTCGAGTTGGGATATTCTTGGTGATTGAGGGGAGAAATTTGCAAGAGTTAGGGAGGATTTCTTGGAGGGATATTTAGGCCAAATTCAGCAGTGTCTAAACTGAAGGGCGTTTTCTGGCCAAATTGAGCAATTTACACTTGTTGGGGGTCACCGGGGGTCGGTGGATTCATCCCAAACCCTTTCTGGGTTTTTGTGGATTTGGTGAGAGGAGGCTAGGATTAATTTTATAGAATTTTCTGGGCACTTCTGAGGGCAGAATTCCTAGTTCCATTCAGCAGTTAGCAGCATAAATTGTTGGAGGAGGGCGCAATTTACTCCAGGACCATTTCCACCACTTGGGTCCATGAGATATTTCGGGGTTTTGTTGTAGCTGGTGTGGAGAGCCTACATTTAATTTTGCAGAATTTTTGGAGTAGATTTGAGGGCCAAAGTCTCAATTCACCTATAGCAGTAGTGGCAATAATTTTTTGGGCTAGCTCAGAATCATGGTGGGGAGCTCATCTAACATTTTGGCAGCTTGATCATCACCTCAGTTTGGGTTTGCTTGCTTTAGCAAGCCCAATTTCCTCTTTCATACTCATTTGTACTCTATTTGCTCGGAAAAAATCAAATGGCTCAGAGTTTTGGTGCATTTCCTCTTGTGTTGTGACTTCTTGTGTATGTGTTGAATTTCCTAGTTGTTGTTATAGTGCATGTTTCTGTTATTCACTTAATATTTCTATTAGGAATATTACAAAATCTTCCCAATAGCCAGGGATTGGTCCTAGATCCTTGATGGTCAACCCTAAAACTATTATTCTTTCGCCTTTTTCTTTTTTTTTAGCCCTAACCCTAGAAGGCTACTAGGGCCTAACACAAATTGCATTAGAGACATCTCCTTGGGGTGCAAATTGGTACACTACTGCGTTGTCCCTTCCTCTAAGTGCCCTCAAAGTTTCAAGCAATTTTCGTGGCTAGTTTGAGAGAAATTTCAAGCCCTATCTCCAAAACCGTTTCTATTATTCACCTTCCTTGGTTAGAGGCATTTCTAGTGTAATATCCCCAATTTTGTGAGCATGAGAATTTTGCCCAATTTTGGTAATATTAATTAAAAGGGGAAATTAGTATTTTGGAGAAAGGTGGCAAGTATTATTTTATTCCAGATTGGCACAAATTATTATGTTATTAAAATGGTGGAAAAAGTAACTAAATGGATAATGGCCCCCACCAATAAACTAATATTAATAGGAGTCTAGAAAGATGGAGAGAAATATAGGAGGAGGGACTCATTTGTCTTACATATGAAGTATCCCTAGCTTATATAGGTCTTAATCTAGTCTAGGTATATGATATATTGCTCCTTTATCAAGAGAGAACTGAGCCTTGTCCAACATAGGGTATCTTTGCCTAGCTTACCTTCATCACCATTAGCCTCTAACTTAGACTTTCCTTATAGGTGAATACAGGGAAGCGCCCCTTGTGGTGAAATTCCACTAAAGAGTAGGAGGAGAATTGCTGAGGTAACAATGGCAATATCTCATTGTTGCTACAGGGTCTGGCCCTTGCCTTGTGAACCCCATCACAAGGCCTACTAGATTTTGCGGCAATAGTTCCAATGCCCAATATTCTTGATTATAGCCCATTGACATCCAGACTGTATGTTGTAAGTGATAATTGGCATGATGAGTGATACAAGACTAAAACCCTTTTGTTTTGGGAGGCATAGTCTGTATAATCACAGCCTCTTCCAATAATGCAAATGACGATGTACATTAAAAACCGTACATTCAAGAGGCATACTAAACTTTGCTTTTGTTGTGGATTTTGTATGCCATGATTTACCATGGCATCATACCTTTGAAATTAACATTAGCTTGTAGTTTTCTTTTGAGTGACCCTCAAATTGTTTTCGTAATGAGTTTTTACTGAGGCAATATATAGTTATATATAGAAGAATCTGAAAGTATAACACCCACTGATGGCTACAAAAGGTTAAAATGCTTTTCAAAATAATGATAATTTATTTACTACCTTATTCTATTGTCTTAAATGCCAATGAACAGAGGTATTTGATCGAGGAATGTATGCTGGACCTGTGGGATGGTTTGGAGGCAAGGAGGCTGAATTTGCTGTGGGAATCAGATCTGCATTGATGCAAAAGAACAACTTAAATTCTTCTCAGAGAAGCAAGTTTCCTCAGGTCTTTTTTCTTTGCACATAGCTTGAAATTTAAAAGTTGTGTACAAAAACCTCGGTGAATCATGCAAAAGCTTCAAAACAGGAGGAAAAAATATTGAATGTTTTATCAGGATTTCATTAGTATGAATTGGTTGGAAAATGATGTGTTATTGCTTCTTCGCTATCTTGGCAAATATTCCTATTGTAACATTCCATGTAAATTCTAATAGAATGTCTTCCAGTCTAAAACCTTCAGAGGAAATGGATTTTTACAAAAAATTTATGCATAACTCTGCATCAAATAGCATATATATCATTCACTTGCCCTATCCTAAAATGCCAGTGAATATACTTACTTCTCCTTTATCTATTCAGATTCTTCCTCCACTGTTTTCTACTGGTGAAAATAATTTGCCTGAGTTACCAGGATACAGACACAGATCTGGATCCACCAGGTTTTTGAAAAGCCAGGATCTGTATATGGCGGGGATATGTCAAGTACAAAAAGTATAATAATATTTTTCTAATTTTAAAAGACATTCAAAGATAAGAATCAAAACCATCACACATTTACATAGTCAATATGATAAAAATATTCCCATAAGGACCTTAACCATTGTATCATCTGCTAAGGCTGCAAGGCAGGGTTGTGCATTAATAACTTGGTGCAACAAAGTGGTAATAATTTTAATTCTTTGAAGGATTAAATCTCCAAATTGGCACCAATATTGAAATATTAGTAGACCCAGTAATGAACTGTAAATGAGGATAGTGAAACACTATATAGGATACTGCTACCAAAGAATATCTCAAACTATAATTAATGTACTCTACTGCTATCAGACAATACCTCAAACTATATTATAGTGTTACATAACCTTTTTTCTATCTCCCTCGTCACAAAATCATAAATGAAACATAATAATAATCTTTCTGGTCATAAGAACCAAAACCAAACTATAATATGCATACATTAAGTATAAATTCAATGATTTCTCACTGATTTGGTGCATCCTTGCTGCCTTGACTCCTCACTAATTTGGTGATTCCTCGCTTTCTGGCAGCTGCTCACTGTTCTCAATATCAATGAAAGTTTCACTTGGTCTCACTGTATCTCTCCTCTAGTCTGATCGTTCTCTCAGACCCAATACTGGTGCTCAATATCAGTCTCAACTCTCACATTCACTGTGTAATATTCCAAATTAGCAGTCAGCTAATTGGAATATTAATTTTTGGCTAATTTTTCTTTTTCTAATTTTGGGCAGGAATAAAGTGGGTAAGGGACCCACAAATAATAGCTAAGCAGCAAAAAACACTTTTCCTATAGTCCCTAAGGAAATATTGTGGCTATGTGGGGTCCAAGTGGCCAGCCATCGAATGGGAGTCAGCTTCCTAGGTGGCTACGTGGGAGAAGCACGTGGTGGCAGCGCAGTGGTAGGCCAGATGAGGGGACAACGTAGTCTTTGGTGGGCCCAAGGGAACGTTGAAGGCTAATGTGACAAAATGGAAGAAGAGCAGCTCATTTGCTCATTCACTCATCTATGATTTTTATGTCTTCATTGACTAAGCACGCTTGCGCTGTTTAGCCAAGTCTGCAGTGTTATTCAGCGCAATGATCTTCAAGCGGAGATCTCAACCTCTGCCTCGGGGGACTTCGAGTGCCCGCTCAGGAAAGGAGATTCATCAATAATGTGAGGAGATTGCAGAGAGATCAGCAGGAACAGCAGTCCCTTCAGGACAGCGTAGAGGCATCTCAAACTGCCTAGTGATTGCGAAGTCCAGCCAAGAGGAAGTACCGGAAGTGGGGGGAGCAGTGAGGAGTCAGCCGGAGGATTTGGAGGGGAGGCTAGCCACCTCCTACAAGGGATTTTGGCAGTGATTTGGAGGCATTTTCCAGCAGTTTCAGCCAGGAGATCGATTTCCCCAACAAAGCAGCGTGCCAAGCCCAAAGGAGCCATTTTTTGGGGTCAATATTTCTGGAAACCTTTCATGGGTTTTGGTGGGTCTTTTGAGTAGAGCCCGTGGTTAAAAGCCCAAAATTTTATGAGCACGAAAGCTAGGCCAAAATGCAGTACGAAGTCAACCAACAACAACATTTTCCCAGGACTGACAGTGCAGAGGGAGAGCCACGTAGAGCATAGTTCAGCAGAGTTTTTGTCTGGTTTTAGAGTTGTTCTTCAACCTGCCTAGAGCATGCCCAGGTGCTACCTTTCTTGGCACCACTATTGTACTCTTTACGCCAAATTAATAAAATGGATCAGCAGTTATTTTTGGCTCCAATTTATGTGTTTTGATGGTGTGTTTACTTCGTTGTAGTTTTTAGTCTATTGTGCTTAATATTATTGTCTACTCCCGATTTGGGATATTACAGTGATATCAGAGCTCATAGACTTGGCTCAGTCTGTGGAGCACGTGGTCTATGACACCATAGGATAGACAAAACATCACTTGCTGGAGACAGAGATAGAGAAGCAGGGAAAGAAGGCTCGAGATTACATTCGACCAGGTTGACAGCGTTCCGGTGGTAGAAGGAAGAGAAAAGGCACTCATGGTGGAGGAAAGAGATGAAGGGAAGGATTTTTCTCAACTCCTTTTGAAATCAGTGCAAGACCTTGCCAAGACGATTGCGAAGATGGGCAGAATCTTGCTGGAGACAGTAAGCCAAAGGGAATTCAAGGGGAATTCCAGGTTGGAGAAGGGTTCGACACTTCACTCACTCACCCAGTCCTCACACTACACAGCAGGTAGTGATACGTACTCCACCACTCTCTACTATCCCCACATTTCTAGCTTCAGGAGCAGGAGGTCCGCAAGAGCTGGAGGTGGCTCACTATGGGGACTATTTTGCAGAATATCAGTCCTATGGGCCAGAGTTTGGAGATGATCTCACCTTCAATGAGTTATGTTAGTTGAAGAACAATAACATACCCAGGGGCCAAGCTAGAGGGGGAGGGTACACGCAAGGCAATGGCCTATCCAGTGTACTGTGGGCATGCTTTTCCTGCCGACTTTTGATGGGTCATTGAAAGGTTCAACCAAAGCATGGGTGGAGAAGATGGACATCTATTTCCAGCTTAACCAGATGACAGAGGTGGAGGCCATCAAGGTGGCTGTGCTGCACCTAGAGGGAGAAACCTATGAATGGTGGTTCCATGGGATGACCATGCTGGGTCACTCAGGAGTGACAGTGTACGATGATTTTACCAGGAGAGTGTTGGAGAGGTTTGATCGAAAGGATGCGGAGGAGTACTTCGTGGAGCTGACCAAGCTCAAGCAGACGAGAAACCCAGAGACCTACATTTCAAAGTTTCTAAGACTCTCGGTGATGGTTCCAGATTTTTCGGAACCAAGGAGGATTTACATGTTTATAGATGGTCTGGCAGAGCCTTTGCGTGCGCTAGTGAGGTCTACTCGGCCCACTACGCTACAGGACGCAGTTGGGAGGACCAGAGATTTGCAGGATGCACTACCAAGGATGAGAGCCCCCATACCCAACAGACCAGCTTTCCAGCAGAGAGGGAGGGACATGAGAGCTCCACCCCCGAGAGGGAACCAAGGTCGAGGGCCATTGGATGATGAGGCCCGGAGATATTTGAGGCAGAAGAAGCTCTACTTCACCTACCAAGAGTCGTGGGCACCGGGTCATAAGTGTGTCTGAAGGAAGGCACACTACATTGAGGTATTCTCCGAAAGTGAGGAAGAAGAGGAGACATTCTTTGAGATGGGAGGAGATGTCGGCACAGGAGCACCACAGTAGAATCCTCCAGCAGCGGGAGGATCAACGTTTGCACCTACCAGAGGGGTCCTTGCATCTTTGCAAGGGGTACCCAAGTACCTAATGTTGAGGGTCCGGGGGACAGTTCAGGGATAGCGTGTCTCAGTGTTAGCAAACAGCGGGGCTACGCACAACTTCAGCAATGCCCAAATGGTGCAGAGAAGGGGCATACAAACGGAGAGCTTTGATGGGTTTTTTGTGCTAGTTCCAGGGGCCAGGGCCATGCAGTGCATGCGTTATGTCCCAGCTTTGACGGTGACCATGGGGACAGACTCCTTGAGAGACCATTTTTTTGTGGTCGACATTCCGAACACCAACATGGTGTTGGGGGTCCAGTGGCTCATCACCCTTGGTAAGGTCACTACTGATTGGCAGACACTGGAGATGGAGTTCTTGGATAAGAAGAGCGGGAAACAGGGGATGCTCAAGGGCATGTATACATACCCCCCTCAGACAGTTTCTGCGCATAGGATGGAGGCAGATTTTCGGCGGGGAGACATAGAGTGGGCAGTTGAGTTGAGGATTTTGGATGCAGGTGTTTCAGGCCAGCCCACACACCCTGATATCCAAGCCCTCCTAGACCATTATTCCATGGTCTTCGGGGACATTCCACCAAGACAGCTACTTGACAGAGGATTTGAGCACACTATCGAGTTGGAGCCTAGCATTCAGGCTGTGATCTCTACTCCATATAGGTACCCCAAGGCCTATCGTGACGAGATTGAGAGAGCTATCCATGAGCTCTTGTCTTTGGGGCACATCAGGCCCAGCTCTAGTCCTTTTGTTTCTTCAGTTGTTTTGGTGAAGAAGAAGGATCGGATGCTAAGGATGTGCATTGGTTACAGGGCCCTGAACAAAAAGACGATGAAGAACCGCTACCCCATCCCGCAGATAGATGAGCTGATGGATGAGTTAAGGGGAGCTAAGTTCTTCTCCGAGGTAGATTTTAGATCGGGTAACCACCAGATTTGCGTGAGGGACAAGGATGTCCCCAAGATAGCATTTAGGTGCCATTATGGGCAATTTGAGTTTTTGGTGATGCCCTTTGGGCTAACCAACGCTCTAGCCACCTTCTAGTCATGCATGAATCACATTTTTCGGGGCCAACTACGGAAGTTCGTGCTAGTCTTTTTTGACGACATTCTGATATACAGTCGAACATGGAAGGAGCTCTTGCAACATGTGGAGATAGTGCTGCGTATTCTGGAGCAGCAATTTTATGCTAAGTTGTCCAAGTGCGAGTTCGGCTTGACAGAGATGATATACTTGGGCCACATCATAGGTGAGGATGGTGTGCAGGTGCATGAGGAGAATATTAGGGCCATCAGGGATTGGCCTAAGCCCAAGAATGTCACGGAACTTAGAGCCTTTGTGGGCATTTGTACTTATTACCGGAAGTTTGTGAAGGGTTCTCTCACTTAGCTGCACCCCTCACAAACTTGACTCGGAAGGGAGCATTCACCTGGACTCCCATAGCGCAGGAGACTTTTGACAGCCTCAAACAGGTGATGGGTAGCTTCCCAGTACTTGCATTCCTCGATTTTACCAAGCCCTTTGTCTTGGAGTGCGATGCATCCGAAGTAGGAGTTGGGGCTGTGTTAATGCAGGATGAACACCCCATTGCTTTTTCGAGAGCCATAAGCTCTTGCCTCATGAGAGGCACTACCCCATATACGATAAGGAAATGTTTTCCATCATGCATGCCTTGGCCAAGTTCAGACAGTACTTAGTGGGGAACCAGTTCAAAGTCAAGACTAATCACAACAGCCTACGGTACTTCCTAGAGTAGAAACATTACAGGAGAGGCAGCAAAAGTGGGTCAGTAAGATCCAAGCTTATGACTTTGACATTGAGTATGTCAAAGGGAAGAACAATGTGGTTGATGATGCCTTATCTCGGAGACCAACGTCCCTCTCCTTGATGAGCATAGATGCAGATTGGAGGGCACAGTTTTTGGTGGAGTACTCGAAGGATCAATTTTCATGTGAGGTGTTGGATGGGTAGGTGACAGATGACCGGTATTGGTGATGGACGAGGTCATCTACTATTGAGATCGGATCTTTCTGATGGCCAACTCCTGGTTGAGGGAGAAGATCTTGCATGCAGCACATGGCTCTCCACTGTTAGGGCACCAGGGGTTCATTAAGACCTATAGAACCATCAAAGAGAGGTTCACCTGGAAGGGCCTCAAGGAGGATGTACTCCAGCATGTCCGGGAGTGCGTAGTCTATCAGAGGAACAAGGGGGAGTTGAACCATCCGGCCAAGTTGTTGCAATTGCTTCCCATTCTGGAGGGGAAGTGGGAGAGCATTTCGATGGAATTCATCACGGGGCTGCTCATGATGCAAGGCAAGGACTACATATTCATCGTAGTTGACCAGTTGACGAAGTATGCACACTTCTTCGCTATTTCTGCTCAGTACACAGCTTCACAAGTGGACGAGTTGTTCTTCAAAGACATTTTCCGATTACATGGTGTCCCCAAGACCATAGTTAGCGACTAGGACAAAAGATTCATGGGAGGTTGTTGGCCGGAGTTGTTCCAATTGGTGGGCACAAAGCTCACACCTAGCACAAGTTACCATCCACAGAAAATAGGCAGAGAGAGATAATGAACAAGTGGTTGGAAGGCTACTTGCGAAACTATGTTACAGGGCAGTACTACTACAATACCACTTTCCATATGTCCATTTGTATGTCCCCTTTTCGTGCTTTATATGGTTATGATGCATTGATGTTTGTTGATGCTATGTTTGGGGCAAGTAAGGCCCCCAGGGCCAAAGACTAGATTCAGGAGAGTCAGGACATCCTTAGGGCTCTTAAGGACAACTTGAGGACCACACATAATCAATAGAAGATGTATGCAGATCGGGGCTGCATGGAGAGGCAATTTGAGGCGGAGGACTTGGTGTACCTCAGACTTCAGCCATATAGGCAGTCTACGCTGAAGTAGAAGGGAGCTGAAAAGATCAAAACTCTCTTCTATGGGTTGTACCGGGTTGTCCGGCGGGTTGGAGAGGTGGCATATGAACTAGAGTTGCCACAAGGGAGTCAGATCCACAATATTTTCCATGTGTCATGCCTGAAGAAGGCTTTGGGACAGCAGGTGACAGCAGATTGTTGAGATTTTGTGTATTTGGGGTTGCATCAGTTGTGCTCTAGCTCCCAAATTTTGTGGAGGGACTAGAGTACACTTGATCTACAAGACCCAAAAAAGGATTTGGGAAATTTCATCTGGTTTAGGAGATATTAAATTAATTAATTATTTTAATGTATTTCCTAAGTCAAAACTTAGGGAACTTAAATAATTAAAGTGAATTTAATTAAACATGTGATGAAATTGTCTTAAGTCACATTGATCAAGCTTTCTTTTAATCTTAGCCATTGATTCAAGATTTGATCATGGTCGTTGGCTTCCCAATGAGAAAAGTATAAAGAAAAGGCTTGGGGTCATCTATAAAGACACACAGAGGCAGATCACTGAAGCTAAGCTGAGATTCTAGGGTAGGGTTTGCTAAGAATACTCAGAAGTGTTTCAGCTATAGAGAGGGGATGATCTGATCCCAGGGTCTAGAATACACAAGAGGCAGAGATCAGCTCAATGACAGCACCAAAGAGAAGGGAAGCTGCAGCAGCAAGGACAACATGATTTTCAGCAGGAAACCCTCAGAGGATTACGCAGAGACTGCGTCACCCAGCCTGGGTAACGTAATCCCTTCCAGAGCAGCATTGAGGGTTTGAGGGGCTTCAGAGGCTGACGCAGAGGCTTTCAAGGGCAGCGCTGGGGTTTCTAGGCCCTAATCTTGGTTGAGTTCTGTAAATCCCATTTAAGGGTGTGGATCAGTCATTATTTTGGCCCTAGATCAGCTAGTGAGCTGTAGATCTAGTATATTCTCTGTCGGGTTTTCCAAATATGGAACCCAGGCTTGTTGTATTCAGAAAATTCTTAATAATAAAACCCTCCAGCAGCCCGAGACCAGTTTCCTACATTGGGTTTTTCCAGGGACTATTTATCCAGAAATAACTGTCACTTTGTCTGTGTGCATGAACCTGTTCTAGATCTGAATTGGTGGAGATCTGTTATGTGTTTTTCTTCGATTTTAACTTGAACTTATTGAGTTAATAACTTGTCTAAGTAGGAGGAGCATAACTAGATTAACAGTGGCAATTTCCACATGGTATCAGAGCAATTACAAATCTAGGAGGGTCACCAGCAAGAGACTGAAGGTTCTAGCTGCAGAAAGTAGCAGAAACGCAGATCTGAAGGGACAGCGCAGTTTTCAGAGGTAGATTCACGCAGAGGAAAGGGTGATGCAATCTAACGTTGTCTCTTAGCGAGCCCACGAAATTACTGTGTAGAGGCAACTGAGAAACAACGCTAGATCAATGTGAAGCCACCCAGTGTGATTCAGATCTGAATCTGTTCGATTCAGAAAAGACTGCAGAAATTCAGAAGGTGCTAGTGGGCTTAAATTTCTAAAGTTTTCAGATTTTTAGCCTTAGCACAAGTGACAAAGAGTGGGAGGAGATCAGCTTCTCAGAGAGTTTCTAACCAAAGGAAACTTGCAGTTTGATCATAGGATCAAAGAAGAAGCTAAATCATAGTTGATTTGGTAGATTTCTAAGGAGGGAAATCAGTTGTCAGTGGGAGCAGAAGATGCTTGTTTCACCAAGGGCCTTAGATCCATTTCTCTAGCAAAGAGAAAAGGAAGTTCCGACACATTCTGAGCAGATGGCTCCTCATGGATTGCGTGATCAGGATAGGCTGGATGGCCTCTCAAACTTTTCAGTGTGGAAAGCAAGGATCCTAATAGTCCTTGAGGTATACAATCTTAGAGACCATGCAGAGCAAACTCTGGCCACACCAACAGATCCGAATCTCCTTCGGAAGCATAAGGAGGTTGCTGGGCATGCCAAGCGGTTGATTATGGATGGTATCAAGGACCATATTGTACTACACATAGCTGAGAAGAAGACAGCTAACGAGATGTGGAAGGCCTTGACCCCCCTGTATGAGGGAAAATCTGTCCAAAGAAAGATGTTATTGCAGACTCAGATGAGGTCATTCATGATGACCAAGGGAGAAGACATGGAGCATTTTCTCTTCAGATTGCAGTCAATCAGAGATTAGCTGACTGCAACGAGTGCAACGCTGGATGATGATGTGATAGTCAGGACTACCCTCAATGCAGTCACAGATGAGTGGGAAACCTTTGTCCAAAGTACCTTGGGCAGAGCGGACCTCCCAGATTGGGACAGCTTGTGGTCAATTCTGCATCAAGAAGAACTCCGTAGATTCACCAAGAAGCAACACAACTCCGGATTGAGAAAAATGAAGAAAGAAGATGAGGAAGCTGCAGCCTTGGCATCAAAGAAGCAGCCAAAGAAGAAGACGGATCTCTCCAAGATCAAGTGCTTCCAATGTGGTGAAATGGGACATTTCACCAGCAATTGTCCTAAGAAGAATGTAATATCCCGTTTTGAGGATATCTCTAAAACACGGCAAACTCCAACTAGAGATGGACTAGGAGGGCGTTTACCAGATATGCCGCCTCTGAAAGAGGACGAGATCTGGAGGCTACCAGGGCCTTTCCAGACTCTGTCTAAGAGTATAAAATAAACACACCAAGTGGTATAGAACTAGGATGCTCAAATATATATAAAAATAACAGTGCAACAGACATATAATAACATAGAAAGAATGTACGACAACTCATCCAAAAATATAGAGAGGAAATGCTAAGCCATTTTATTAAACTGAGAAATATAATGAAGTACAATAGGTGATCAGAGTGATGGCACCTAAACTTGCTCAGGGCAAGTGAAGAAATACTCTCAGAATACACCAGAAATGACTGCTCTCTGAACTGCGTCCTAGCTGCTGGAAAACTGTCGTGTAGCTGCTACCACTGAAATGAACTGATAACTAGGGGATGCTCCCCTAGCCGGAATGTGCTGAAAATCTGGAATCCTCCTCTACTCACCAATCCCGACAAAACCCAAAAACCATATCAGAAATGGCCGACCTCCGAAAAACACCCCCTTGAGGAATTATGCTGGCCTCCAAAGCTCTGCGCAGAGGCTGAATAGAAATCACTGAAATATTGCCTCCAACTCCACCAAAATCCTCCCAAAGGCAAAGGCTGATCCTTTGCCCAAAATCTCAGCTCAAATCACCTGCAAAAATCCCAATCCGGAACACCTCCTAGATGGACTGCGTCCTCCCTCTTAGTGACTGCGCAATCTCTATGAATGCTCGGCTCCGCAACAAACCCAAACACCAAAGCCTCCCACAAAATGTTGAAGAAATAACCTTGCCCGAGCAGGCACTCTAAGTCCCCCGGGGCTAAGGGCAAGATCTCCGACCGGAGACACTCAATGCACTAAACAGTGTTGCAGACAGGCTAAACAGCCAACGTGCTCAAGAAGTCAAAACGACCAGCTCAATATCATCAATCATGAATGAATGAAATGAGAAGGCTCCTCCCTCTTTTATAACGTTGGCCTTCCTCCAAAACCCTAAGGCCTATCTCCTCAACGTAGCCTCTCTCTCTTGCCACGTGCTCATCCTCATCTGCGCAGTAGCTTCTAGAGCATATGTGGGCCCCCTCTCTACGTGGTGCTTGGCCCCCCCCTTGGCTCCCTTTAAGTCACAACGTTGTGCTACTAGGGAGTGTGTTTTATTCCACTAAGTGAGTTAGACCCTCTCCACTCACCTTTTTATTTATTAATAAACTATAGACGGCAAAATTGAGCAAAATCGAATATTCCAATTAGCCACTGCTAATTAGGAATATTATAGTCTCCCCCGGCAAAATGTTCCTTGTCCTCAAGCAACTGAAGTGATGGATGCTGCAAAATCTTCTCACTCTCCCAAGTGGCATCCTCATCTGGCAAATTCTTCCACCTCACCAAGAATTCCCGGACTGTCCTGCTCCGTAGCTGCCTCTCCCTGGTATCAATAATAGCCTCTGGCTGCAACACCAAATGCCCCTCATCATCCGTGGGTGGTAGCTCCTTTGTCACTGTCACCTGCTGCCCCAACGCCTTCTTCAGGCATGATACATGAAAAACGTTGTGGATCTTGCTGCCTTGGGGCAGCTCCAACTCATACGCAACCTGCCCAATCCTGCGTATCACACTGTATAGCCTGTAAAAGCGAGGCTTGAGCTTCTCAGCTCCCTTCTGCTTCAGCGACGACTGTCGGTATGGCTGTAATCGTAGGTAGACCAAGTCCCCTACCTCAAACTATCTCTCCACCCGACCTCTGTCGACATACAGCTTCTGCTGGTTTTGTGTTGTAGCCATATTGTCCTTGAGAGCTCGGAGAATGTCCTGACTCTCTTGGATCCAAATCTTGGCTCTAGGAGCCTTGCTAGCACCGAACATCACATCAGCAAAAGATAAGGAATGATACCCATACAAAGCATAAAATGGTGACATACCAATGGACATGTGATGTGTCGTGTTATAGCAGTACTCCCCCAAATGCAACCACTTCAACCATGCTCGCTGCTGCCCACTGACATAGTTACGCAAGTAGCCCTCCAACCACTTGTTAAGTATCTCCGTCTGTCCATCCGTCTGTGGGTGATAACTGGTACTCAGTATCAACTCCGTCCCCACTAACCGAAAAAGCTCCTGCCAAAATCCGCCCATGAAACGGCTATCCCTGTGACTGATGATGGTCTTAGGAAGACCATGTAGCCTGAAAAACTCTCTGAAGAACAACTCGGCCACCTGTGCTACTGTGTAATGCGCGGATATGGCGAAAAATGCGCATACTTTGTCAGCCGATCAACGACAACAAAGATACAATCCTTGCCCTGCACCATGGGCAACCCTGTGATGAAATCCATCGAGATACTCTCCCATTTCCCCTCCGGAATGGGAAGAGGCTGCAACAATCCTAAAGGATGGCTCATCTCCCCCTTGTTCCTCTAACAAACGTCGCACTCCTTGATGTGCTGGAGTACGTCCTCCTTGAGGCCTTTCCATGAGAACCTCTCTCTAATGGCCCTGTAGGTTTTGGTAAACCCCTAATGGCCTGCCAATGGTAAATCATGTGATGCCTGGAGTATCTTCTTCTTAAGCTGAGATCCCTCAGTCAAGAAGATCCTGTCCCTGTAGTAGATGATCTCATCGACCACCCTGTACCTGTCATCCGCCACCTGTCCATCCAGAACCTCACATGCAAATCTGTCCTTGGAGTACTCCACTAATAGTCGAGCCCTCCAATCTGTATCCAAGCTCATAAGAGATAACGTGGCTAGTCTACGTGAAAGAGCATCTGCTACCACGTTATTCCTACCCTACTTGGATCTTACTGATCCACTTTTGCTGCCTCTCCTGTAGCTGCTTCTGCTCCAAAAAGAACCTGAGGTTGTTGTGATCAGTTCTCACCCTGAACCTTTTCCCTACCAAATACTGCCAGAATTTGGCCTAGGCATGCATAATGGCCAACATCTCCTTGTTGTATATAGAATACAACCTCTCGTACGAAAGGAGCTTCCGGCTCTCAAAGGCTATAGGGTGTCCTCCCTGCATCAATACTGCGACGATCCCCTCTCTTGACACATCACACTCCAAAACAAATGGCTGCGTAAAATCCAGCAATGCAAGCACTGGGCAGCTACTCATCACCTCCTTGAGCCTTTCAAAGGCTCGTTGTGCTGTATCAGACCAACTGAAAGCCCCCTTCTTCATCAAATCTGTAAGGGGTGCAGCAAGCTGTGAGAAACCCTTGACGAACTTCCTGTAATAAGTACATATGCCAATGAATCCTCGAAGTTTCGTCACATTCCTCGACTCCAGCCAATCCCTGATGGCTCTAATTTTCTCCTCATGGACTCTCACTCCGTCCACTCCAATAATGTGACCCAAATACAACATCTTCGTCATCCCAAACTCACACTTGGAGAGCTTAGCATAGAACTGTTGCTCTTCCAAGATATGTAGTACTACCTCTATATGCTGGAGATGCTCCTCCCAAGTCCTGCTATATATGAGTATGTCATCAAAGAAGACCAATACAAACTTCCTCAGATGACTGCGGAAGATATGCTTCATGCAAGACTGAAAAGTAGCTGGTGCATTGGTTAGCCCAGAAGGCATAACCAAAAACTCAAAGTGCTCATAATGACACCTGAAGGCGGTCTTGGTAATGTCCTGTTCTCTCACGTGAATATGATGGTACCCTGATCTCAAATCAATCTTCGAGAAGAACTTGGCTTCTCTCAGCTCATCCATCAACTCATCGATCCTGGGTATAAGATACCTGTTCTTCAGGGTCTTCTTGTTCAGGGCCCTGTAGTCAATACACATCCTCAAGGTTTCGTCCTTCTTCTTCACCAACACCACAGAAGAAGCAAACAGACTCGTGCTCGGTCTGATGTGCCCAAGAGCCAGCAACTCCTGGATGGCCCACTCAATCTCATCCTGATAGACTTTGGGATGCCTATAGGGGGTAGTAATCACCGCCTGAATGCCCTGCTCAAGCTCTATGGTGTGTTCGAACCCTCGGTCTGGTGGCCGACCTGGTGGTATATCCCCAAACACTGCCTCATACCTGTCAAGTATGGCCTGTCTATCTGGATGAACTTCCTGGCCTGTGGTCTTTGCCTCTGAGGCCCGCAACTCAATCGCCCACTCTATGTCTCCCTTCCGGAAATCTGCCTCCATCTGGTGTGCCAAAACAGTCTGAAGTGGGTAAGTGTGCATCCCGCGGATCTTCTCGTGCTTCCCGGTCTTCTTATCATCCCACTCCATCTCTAAGGCCTCCCAATCTGTGGTGACCTTCCCCAGAGTAATCAACCACTGAACACCCAATACCACATTGGTATCCGGTATGTTGACCACGAAAAAGTGATCGGTCACGGTGTAGGTACCCATCGTCACTGCTAACTTTGGAACATACCGAGCACACTACATCGTCTGGGCTCCTGGGACCAAAACTGAAAGTTTGTCGAAGCTCTCGGTCGGTATACCTCTCCGCTCGACCATCTGTGCATCAATGAAGTTGTGGGTTGCCCCACTGTCAATCAAAACTGACACTCGCTGGCCACGTACTGTCCCTCGTACGCGCAGCGTCAAATACTTGGGAACTCCTCGCAATGCTGCAAGGGTCCCTCCTGTGGGTGCAAAAGCTGCACCTCCTATCCCTAGAGGTGGAGGTGGCAACTGATCCTGGGCCGTCTGACTATCTCCTGCCTCCTCGTCATCCTCCTCATCCTCTTCCCCGCTATCATCAGAGAAGACCTCAATGAAGTGTGCTTTGCCAGCAGCACACCTATGTCCTGGTGCCCACGGCTCCTGACAAGTAAAGCACAGCCGCTTCTTCTTCACCTCCCTCCTGGCATCATCATCTGTCTACGCCCGTGCTGGATTCCCCTTTGGAGGAAGAATCCTTACATCCTTCCCCTTGGGCTGGAAGCCCTGTCTTTGGGAGTAAGGTGTCCGAGTCCTGGGCAATGCATCCTGTAAGTCTCAAATCCTGCTAATAGCATCCTGAAGTGTAGCTGGTCTAGTAGATCTAACTAGACCCCGAAGTGGCTCTGCTAACCCCTCCACAAACATATAGATCGTCCGTTCTGCAGATAGATCTGGCACCATCACTGAAACCCTCAAGAAATCTGCAATGTATGTCTCTGGGCTCCTAGTCTGCTTGAGCCTTGTCAAAATGTTGTTCTGGATCCCTTCGGTCAAATCGCTCCATCAATCTCCTGGTAAACTCGGCATACATCGTCACTGTAGAGTGTTCGAGTGTGACCATCCCATGGAACCACCAGTCCTAGGCCTCACCATCCAAATGTAATGTCGCCACCTTGATGGCCTCCGTCTTTGACATTTGGTTAAGCTGGAAATAGATGTCCAGCTTCTCCACCCAAGACTTTTCCGAACTGCTTGATGACCCATCAAACGTAGGCAAATGGAATCTGCTAGATGTGCGGTGGCTATCTCCATCATGATAATGCCGGTGCCCTCTATGATGGTCGCGGGGTCTACTGTCCCGCTGGAGCTGAACAAAATCTCAGAATGAGATAGCATCCCTGAACTCCTACCCATATGCCTGATACTCTGCAAAATACTCGCTCATGTGTCCGGGATCTGCCTCCTACTGGGCTCCTGCCCCTGTGTCTACTCCCAAGAAAGTGGGCATGGTAGAGCGTGTAGGTGCATGTGAAGCCATTGGCTGAGTAGTACCTGATCAGCACCATGCTCCGGCAAATGGTGGGATGTACCTGATCCCTCACCTACCTAGAATACCCGTGGGGTCTCACGCTGTCTAGCCTCTACAGCAGTGAATCTCTAACCCATCACCTCAATCTGCCTCGCTAAATCTTGCACCGATTTGAGGAGTGCCTCCCCAAACTATTTGGCCTCAGTGTCATCTGCCATCGGCTCTCTTTGTTCTAAATCTAACACAGGCTCCTCCTGCTCTGCGTCTGTCACAGGCTCCCCCTGCTCTGTGTCCACCACCCGAACACAGTCTCCCTCTCCGTAGCTGTTCTCCAACCTACACTCACGATCTCTGTACTTCCTGCCTCTGTAAAAAATATATGCCCTCTTCCCCGGTGTCATAGACAACTAGCTCCACAGGCTGAGCCAGAACTATGCTCTGATACCACTGTAATATCTCGTTTCGGGGATATCTCTAAAACACGGCAAACTCCAACCAGAGATGGACTGGGAGGGCATTTACCAGATAAGTCGCCTCTGAAAGAGGACGAAACCTGGAGGCTACCTGGCCCTTTCCAGACTCTGTCTAAGAGTATAAAATAAACACACCAAGTTGTATAGAACTAGGATGCTCAAATATATATAAAAATAATAGTGCAGCAGACATATAATAACATAGAAAGAATGTACGGCAACTCATCCAGAAATATAGAGAGGAAATGCTAAGCCATTTTATTAAACTGAGAAATATAATGAAGTACAATAGGTGATCAGAGTGATGGCACCTAAACTTGCTCAAGGCAAGTGAAGAAATACTCTCAGAATACACCAGAAATGGCTGCTCTCTGAACTGCGTGCCAGCTGCTGGAAAACTGCCGTGTAGCGGCTACCACTGAAATGAACTGATGACTAGGGGCTGCTCCCCTTGCCGGAATGAGCTGAAAATTTGGAAACCTCCTCTACTCACCAATCCCGACAAAACCCAGAAACCATATCAGAAATGGCCGACCTCCGAAAAACACCCCTTTGGGGATTACGCTGGCCTCCAAGGCTCTGCGCAGAGGCTAAATAGGAATGGCTGAAATACCGCCTCAAACTCCACCAAAATCCTCCCAAAGACAAAGGTTGATCCTCTGCTCAAAATCTTGGCTCAAATCTCCCGCAAAAACCCTGATCCGGAACACCTCCTAGATGAACTGCGTCCTCCCTCTCAGTGATTGCACAGTCTCTATGAATGCACGGCTTCGCAACAAAACCGAACACCAAAATCTCCCACAAAATGCTGAAGAAATAACCTTGCCTGAGCAGGCACTCGAAGTCCCCCAGGGCTAAGGGCGAGATCTCCGACCGGAGACACTCAATACACTAAACAGTGTTGCAGACAGGCTAAATAGCCAGCGTGCTCAAGAAGTCGAAATGACCAGCTCAATATCATCAACAACGATTGAATGAAATGAGAAGGCTCCTCCCTCTTTTATAACGTTAACCTTCCTCCAAAACCCTACGGCCTATCTCCTCAACGTAGCCTCTCTCTCTTACCACGTGCTCATCCTCATCTATGCAGTAGCTTCTAGAGCATACGTGGGCCCCCTCTCTACGTGGTGCTTGGCCCCCCTTGGCTCCCCTTTAAGTCACAACATTGTGCTACTAGGGAGGGTGTTTTATTCTACTAAGTGAGTTAGACCCTCTTCACTCACTTTTTATTTATTAATAGACTATAGACAGCAAAATTGAACAAAATCGAATATTCCAATTAGCTGTCACTAATTAGGAATATTACAAAGAAAAAGGACAAGGAAGCATCTTCTTCCAAAGCAGATGTGGCAGATGATGGGTCAGGAGATGATGCAGCCATGAGTGCTCATGAACCACGGAGGTGGGGTGACATGGATATGTAGAGAAGCTACATAAAAATAGGGCAAATCCTTGAGCAGCTCATCTCTTGGATCACATGCGAGTTATGGCAGCCTTAAGACAGTAGCGGGAGAAATGGAGCAGTGGGTGCATAGATCACAGATGAAGCAGGCAGAGGCAGATCTGAAGACTGGAAGGAGCAGTGCAGAGAAAGGCAGCAGCAATGTAGAAGCAATAGCAGCGTAGAGGCTGATGTGACTTAAGCAGTGCAGAGCAGAGCTGCTTACGCAGTGCAAAACTGCAGCAACGCAGAAGGCTTCAGAGGGACAGCGCAGTGCAGCAGCAGCGTGATAGATTTCAGCACAAGGGGCTGATGTGACATCAGTAGTGCAGAGGGAGTCTAATTATGCCAGCAGAGTTGTAGCTGTGCATCGTTCTTTAGATGCCAACACAGATCTGTAGCCTATGGAGCTTCGTGATGAGGATGTAGCCCATCTAACTTGTCTGTCAAAGATTGGGCAGGAGATTCAGTTGTTTCTCTCAACAACTGAAGTTGCAGTGCAGCAGATCAACAGTGGCAGTGCTATGAGCAGCACAAATGCAGCATATTGAGAGGGAGTTGCAGTACAGAAGTTGTAGTGGCAGTGGCAGAGTCATGGGCAGCAGTACAAAATGGCAACAACAGTGCAGAATTGAGTGGCAGCAGGCCAAGCTTCAGCAGCACAGAACCAGTACTCAAAGTCATGTAATGCATAGTGTGATGTATTGCTAGAGCACACCCTTGATGCTAAGAGGGAGTGTTGAGATTTTTTGTATTTGGGGTAGCATCAGTTGTGCTCTAGCTCCCAAATTTTGTGGCGGGGCTAGAGGACACTTTACCTACAAGACCCAGAAAAGGATTTGGGAAATTTCATCTGGTTTAGGAGATATTAAATTAATTAATTATTTTAATGTATTTCATAAGTTAAAACTTAGGGAACTTAAATAATTAAAGTGAATTTAATTAAACATACGATGAAATTGTCTTAAGTCACACTGATCAAGCTTTTTTTTAATCTTAGCCATTGATTCAAGATCTGATCATGGTCGTTGGTTTCCCAATGAGAAAAGTATAAAGGAAAGGCTTGGGGTCATTTGTAAAGACACACAGAGGCAGAGCACTGAAGCTAAGCTGATATTCTAGGGCAGGGTTTGCTAAGAATACTCAGAAGTGTTTCAGCTGCAAAGAGGGGAATTTAGGCCAAGGGGATAATCTGACCCCGAGGTCTAAAATACAAAAGAAGCAGAGATTAGCTCAAGGACAGCGCAGAAGAGAAGGGACACTGCAGTAAGAAAGACAGCGTGATTTTCAACAGGAAACCCTCAGAGGGTTATGCAAAGACCCTAAGGGGTAGCGTAGAGACTGCGTCACCCAGTCTGGGGTAACGCAGTCCCTTCCGGAGCAGCGTTGAGGGTTTGAGGGGCTTCAAAGGCTAACACAGAGGCTTTCAAGGGCAACGCTGGGGTTTCTAGGCCCTAATCTTGGCTGAGTTCTATAAATCCCATTTGAGGGTGTGGATCAATCACTATTTTGGCCCTAGATCAGTCAGTGAGCTATAGATCTAATATATTCTCTATCGGGTTTTCAGATCTGGAACCCAGGCTTGTTGTATTCAGAAAATTCTTAATAATAAAACCCTCCAGAAGCCAAAGACTGGTTTTCCCACATTGGGTTTTTCCAGGGACTATTTGTCTAGAAATAACTGTCACTTTGTCTATGTGTGCATGAACCTGTTCTAGATCTGAATTGGTGGAGATCTGTTATGTGTTTTTCTTCGATTTTAACTTGAATTTATTCAGTCAATAACTTGTCTAAGTAGGAGGAGCATAACCAGATTAACAGTAATAATTTCTGCATAAATTGTAAAGTTTCATAAATTTCCACACAGATACTAAGCTTCCTCCTACATATGATGAGGGACATAGTGTTACAACCCGAGGCCATCTTGGATACCATGGAGAGACACTTGAGGAGCAGGGTGGTGAAGGAGTACCTAATGAAATCGAGGAACCTCCCGAATGAAGATGCCAGTGGGGAGAGGGAGAAGATTCTTCAACACCCATCTTTGCAGTTGCTTGAGGATAAGCAACATATTGGCGGGGAGGACTATAATATTCCAAATTAGCAGTCAGCTAATTGGAATATGGAATATTAATTTTTGGCTAATTTTGTTTTTTCTAATGTTCTGCAGGAATAAAGTGGGTAAGGGACCAGCAAATAATGGCTAAACAGCAAAAAGCACTTTCCCTATAGTCCCTGAGGAAATATTACGGCTTTAGTGGGGTCCAAGTGGCCAACCATCGAATGGGAGGCAACTTCCTAGGTGGCTGTGTGGGAGAGGCACGATGGTGGCAGCGCAATGGTAGGCCGGATGAGGGGACAACACAGCCTTTGGTGAACCCAAGGGAATGTTGGAGGCTAAAGTGACAAATGTGAAGAAGAGAAGCTCATTTTCTCATTCACTCGTCTATGATTTTCTATCTTCATTGACTGGGCACGCTTGAGTTATTTAGCCAAGTCTGCAGTGTTGTTCAGCACAGAGATCTCAACCTCTGCTTCGGCGGACTTCAAGTGCCCGCTTAGGAGAGGGGATTCATCAATTTTGTGAGGAGATTGCAGAGAGACATCAGCAGGAAGACGCAGTCCCTTTAGGACAGCGCAGAGCTGTTGAGATTGTGTGTCCCATCGGATGTGCTCTAGCTCCCAAAATTTGTGGAGGGACTGGAGTACACTTGATCTACAAGACCTTAAAAGGGATTTGGGAAATTTCATCTGGATTGGGAGATATTTAATTAAGAACCCTAAGTCTAATTTAGGAAAATTAAAAGATTAAAGTGAATTAAATTAAACATGTGATGAAATTGTCTTAAGTCACACGGATCAAGCTTTCTTTTAATCTTAGCCATTGATTCAAGATCTGATCATGGTCGTTGATTTCCCAACGAGAAAAGTATAAAGGAAAGGCTTGGGGTCATTTAGACAAACACACAGAGGCAGAGCACTGAAGCTAAGCTAGAATTCTAGGGTGTGGTTTGCTAAGAATTTCCAGAAGTGTTTCAGCTGCAAAGAGGGGAGTTTAGGCAAAGGGGATGATCTAATCCCAGTGCCTAGAATCAGCGAGAGGCAGAGAGAAGCTTCTAGAGGCAGCACAGAGAAGCAAGGGCAGCAGCAGCAGAGAGGTCAATAGCTGTGCAGCACAGGGGTAGCTACAACTACGCAGGTGCTACGCAGTCTCTCCCGGGGCAGCAGTGGGCAACAGGAGAACCTCAGGGGTTACGCAGAGTCCCTCAAGGGCAGCGTAGGGTCTGTGTCACCCATTCAGGGTTACGTAGCCCTCTCCAGGCCAACGCATAGGGACATAGAGGTTGCAAAGGCTGATGCAGAGGCTTCAGGGGTAGTGTTGGGGTTTCTAGGGCCAAGATCTAGCTGAGTCCTGTAAATCTCGTTTGAGGGTGTGGATCAGTCGATATTTTGGCTCCAAGACAGCAGGTTAGCTGCAAATCTATATTTTCTCTGTCAGTTTTCCAATTTGGAATCCAGATTTGTTGTATTCAGAAAACCCTTAATAATAGAAACCCTCCAGTGGCCAGAAGACCGGTTTTCCTGCATTGGGCTTTTCTGGGGACTATTGTCCAGAAAATCCTTGTGTCACTTTGTCTATGTGTGCATGTATTTTTCTGTTTTAGATCTGAATCAGTGAAATTTTGTTGTGTTTGCTTCGATGTTAATTTGAAGTTTCAATGTTAATAACTTAATTAAGTAGGAGAAGCATAACCAGATCTAACAATAGATTTTTGTAAACGTAACATTCAGAAATTTTCACATGGAATCAGAGCGATTGCAGATCTAGCAGGGTCACCAACAGAAGACTGAAGGATCTTGCTGCAGAAAGCAGCAGTAAAAGGCCAAATCTGAAGGGACAACGCAGTTTCAGAGGGAGCAGAATTACACAGAGGGCAGGGTGATGCAATCTTATGCTGTCTCCACGCAGGCCCACGTACTTACTGTGCAAAGACAGCATTGGGATTGTCTGAAGCCAACCAAGGTGATGCAGATCTGAAGCTGTCTTATCCAAAAGTGGCTGAAGTAGAGTTGCAGAGCTTCAAAAGGTGTTGGTGGGGTTAAATTTTTGAAGTTTTCAAAATTTAGCCTAAGCACTAGTGACAAAGAGCGGGAGGAGATCAGCATCTTAGAGGGTTTCTAGCCAAAGAAACTTGCAGATCGATCAGAGGATCGAAGAGAGTTGAATCATTGATTGATTTGGCATATTTCCAAGAATGGAAATCAGTTGTCATAGGGAGCAGAAGGTACTTGTTTCGCCAAGGACCTTAGATCCAAATTTCTAGCACAGAAAGGAAGAGATCCGACAGATTTCTAAGCAGATGGCACCTCACGGACTGCGTGATCGGGATAGATTGGATGGATTGTCCAACTTTGCAGTTTGGAAGGCTAGAATCCTGATAGTCTTGGAGGCATATTGTCTTAGAGACCATGCAAAATAGGTCCTGGCCACGCCGACCGATGTAGATCTCCTGAAGAAGCATAATGAAGCAGCAGCACATGCCAAGCGGCTGATAATGGATGGATTTAAGGACTATATTGTCCCACACATAGCTGAGAAGAAAATAGCTAACAAGATGCAGAAAGACTTAACATCCCTATATTAAGGGAAGTTCGTCCAGAGGAAGATGGTTTTGGAGAATCAGATGTGGTCATTCATGATGACCAAGGGGTAAGACATTGAACATTTTCTCTTCAGATTACAGTCGATCAGGGACCAGTTGACTGCCACGGATGCAAAGGTGGAGGATGATGTGATGGTCAGGACTGCTCTCAATGCAGACACAGATGAGTGGGAAACCTTTGTCCAAAGTATCTTGGGCAGAGCAGACTTCCCAACTAGGACAACTTGTGGGCAATCATGCATCAAGAAGAACTTCACAGATTCACCAAGAAGCAGTACAATATGGGATTGAGTAAGGTGAAGAAGGAAGATGAAGAGGATGCAGCCTTGGCATCAAAGAGGCAGCAAGGGAAGAAGAAGTAGGATCTATCAAAGATCAAGTGCTTCCAATGTGGCAAACTAGGACATTTTGCCAGCAATTTTCCTCAGAAGAAAAAGGACAAGGAAGCTTCTACTTCCAAGGCTAATGTGGTGGACAATGTGTCAGAACACGATGCAGCCAACGCTCATGAACCACGAAAGTGGGGCAACATGGATCTGTAGAGCAACTACAAAATGGGGGCGGGATCCTTGAGCAACTCATCTCTTGGATCACATCCGAGCTACGGGAGCCTTAAGACAGTAGCGGGACAAGTGGAGCAATTGGTGCAGAGTGTCACAGATGAAGCAAAGGCAGATTTGAAGGCTGGAAGGAGCAGCGCAGTGCAGATGCAATAGCAGCAGCATCGGGGTTCATGTGACTTCAGCAGTGCAGAGCAAATCTACTTAAGCAGAGCAGAGTTGCAGTAGTGTGGAGGCTTCAGGAGGACAGCGCAGCACAGCAACAACGTGAGAGATTTCAGCACAAGGGGCTGATGTGACTTCAACAATGTAGAGGGAGTCTGCTTATGCAGTGCAGAGTTGTAGCTATGCATCATCCTCCAGATGACAGCACATATCAACAGTCGATGGATCCTCAGTGATGAGGATGTAGCCTAACTGACATGTATGTCAAAGATTGGGCAGGAGATTCAGTTGTTTCTCTCAACAACTGAAGTTGCAGTGCAGCAGTTAGCAGTGGCAGTGCTATGGGGAGCACAGATACAACAGTTTGAGAGGGAGCTGCAATATAGATGTGGCAGTGACGGTGACAGCGTCATGGGCAGCAGTATAGAATGGCAGTAGCAGTGCAGTGATGAAGCACAGTAGGCCAAGCATCAGCAGCACAGAGCCCACTCCATGCTAAGAGGGAGTGTTGAGATTTTGTGTATTGGGGTAGCATCAGATGTGCTCTAGCTCCCAAAATTTGTGGAGGGACTAGAATACACTTGATCTACAAGAACCAGAAAGGGATTTGGGAAATTTAATCTAGTTTGGGATATATTTAATTAATTAATCTTTTTAATTAAGGACCCTAAGTCTAACTTAGGAAAATTAAAAGATTAAAGTGAATTAAATTAAGCATGTGATGAAATTGTCTTAAGTCACACGGATCAAGCTTTCTTTTAATCTTAGCCATTGATTCAAGATCTGATCATGGTCGTTGGTTTCCCAACGAGAAAAGTATAAAGGAAAGGCTTGGGGTCATTTGGACAGACACACAGAGGCAGAGCAGTGAAGCTAAGCTGGAATTCTAGGGCGTGATTTTCTAAAAATTTTCAGAAGTGTTTCAGCTGTAGAGAGGGGAGTTTAGGCAAAGGGGATGATCTGATCCCAGTGCCTAAAATCAGCAAGAGGCAGGGAGAAGCTTCCAGAGGCAACACAGAGAAGCAAGGGCAGCAGTTGTGCATTGCTGGGGCAGCTACAGCTACGTAGTCTCTCCCAAGGCAGCGTTGGGCAACAGGAGACCCTCGGGGGTTATGCAGAGTCCCTCAAGGGCAGCGTAGGGTTTGCGTCACCCATTCTGGGGTTACGCATCCCTCTCCAAGTCAGTGCAGAGGGATGCAAAGGCTGTAGAGGTTGACGCAAAGGCTTCAGGGGCAGCGTTGGGGTTTCTAGGGCCAAGCTCTGGCTGAGTCTTGTATATATCGTTTGAGGGTGTGGATCAGTCAATATTTTGGCTCCAGAACAGCAAGTTAGCTGCAGATCTATATTTTCTCTATCGGGTTTTCTATTTTGCAACCCAGATTTGTTGTATTCAGAAATCTCTTAATAATACAAACCCTCCAGCAGCCAGAAGACTAGTTTTCCCACATTGGGTTTTTCTGGGGACTATTGTCCCGCAAATCCTTCTGTCACTTTGTCTATGTTTGCATGTACTTTTCTGTTTTAGATCTGAATCAGTGAAAGTATGTTATGTGTTCGCTTCGATGTTAATCTGAAGTTTCAGTGTTAATAACTTAATTAAGTAGGAGAAGCATAACCAGATCTAACAATAGATTTTTGTATAAGTAACATTCAGAAATTTTCATAAGAGGCAGCCTAGACTGCGTAGTAATTGCACAGTCCAACCAAGAGGAAGGACTGGAAGTGGGGGGAGCAGTGAGGAGTCAGCCGAAGGATTTGGAGGGGAGGCTAGCCACCTCCTACCAGGGATTTTGGCAGTGATTTGGAGGCGTTTTCTAGTAGTTTCAGCCAGGAGATAGATTTCCCCAGCAGAGCAGCGTACGAAGCCCAAAGGGGCCATTTTCCGGGGTAAAGATTTCTGGAAACCCTTCACGGGATTTTTGGGTCTTTTGAGTAGAGCCCGGGATTAAAAGCTTGGAATTTTTTGAGTACGGGAGCTAAGCCAAAATGCAGTCTGAAGTCAACCAGCAGCAGCAGTTTCCCAGGATTGACAGCGTAGAGGGAGAGCAACGCAGAGCATAGTTCAGCGGAGTTTTTGTCCGGTTTTAGAGTTGTTCTTCAGCCTGCCTAGAGCAGGCCCATGTGCTACCTTTCTTGGCACCACTATTGTACTCTTTCTAACAAATTAATAAAATGGCTCAGCAATTATTTTTGGCTCCAATTTATGTGTTTTGATGGTGTGTTTACTTTGCTGTAGTTTTTAGTCTATTGGGCTTAATATTACTGTCTACTCCTGATTTCAGATATTACACGCTGCTCACAAGGTGCAATATCATTCTCGATGTGACTGCTAATTATCGAGTCAATCTGAAAACAGTGCTCAATGTCCTGTGTTGGAAATGGGACAGGGTTACCTTATAGAATATTTTTAGGGGTTTAGGGTTTAAACAAGTGGCAAAAAAGTGCATAAAGTCTAAAACTACATCAAATTTCCCTTGGGATCCGTGTATGGTGCTGGCTGAGCATCACCAGTTCCAGCTCCTTTTTGCAAAACCCGCCTCCAGTTTAGGGGATCCACCTATGAACTGTTTGGATATGTGGATCCACAGATATAGGGTCAAGACCCCATGAATCTGGTAACACAAGAATTTGCATACAAATTTGTTTCCCATGTATTGTGGTCCTGTTAACCACCAAAATTGGTAACCACCTACGAGAAAACCTTTTTTCCTATTTTAGACAGCAACCAGCCCTACACAAGCAACCAAAAAATTACCCAAAGTGATAGGACTAATTATCTGGCAGTTTCATTTTTATTCAATTCTTGGTGAAACGAGAGTTCCATTCCAATGGAACTCTAAATAAAACACATTAGGCAATTGGTCTTTTCTTTTAATGGAAGAAGTAAGCAACTTTGTTTCAAAAAAGTACAAATGTTCAAAATCTAAAACATCAGATGTTCACAAATGATACTTGTTAATTTTGTATCCTCTCATGTATTTCAGGGTACATGCCTATATCTTTATGCAGGAGCTGGAATAGTAAAAGGCTCTATGCCATCTTCCGAATGGCAAGAACTTGACCTGAAGGCAAGCCAGGTATCTAACAAGTAGATTGTTCTTCTTTAAACTATTTTGAAAAGATATTATCATGTATAATTGCTGTCAACCTAAGTTGGGTCTGTTGAGAAGTGAAACATATTTCATCGGTCTTTGTCATCTCTAGTAGGCACCACTATTCTACTTTGTCATGACCAAGTTGAGGAGTATAGTGGCGCTTCTTTAAATTGCAACTTGAGTTATGCTCCAACCAATGCTTACTATAACTGACCCTGCTGTTCTAGAGAAATTCCTTTCAAACTGTTTACAGTAGGAGATTTTGGGCTTTTAACTTGTGCCTCTCCTTTCTAAATGAAAAAAATAGATTCAATTCAGGGTCAGCGTAGCTGAAAAATACATACATGAGTACAGTAGGAGTTGCCATAGAGCACATGTAGGAATTTGTATTACTTCTGTGAATGATGGCTACATGTGTACAATAGAGGTTTCCATCAACCAATGGCACCGGTGAAGAAGAAAAACACATGAGAACAGGAACTTCTCTTGCTGATGTTTGTATTATAATTTGCAAAAAATGAAAGAAAAAAAAGCATGCAGACCACCTCAATTGTAAAAATGGACCATCATGGAGAACTAAGAGCTACATTTGTGGCTATAATGTCTTCATAGAGTGCCGAAACATTGAAGGAAAACCATTATTATCCTTATGATGACAAAATGGTTAATGAATTTTATGTGCTTTGATTAAAAATTTGACTTTCCATGTGGCATTGTGGTGAATAAATTTTATGTACTTTAATTACAATTTTGACTTGCCAATCTCCAGGGGACATAAGAATAGAGTCTTTCTAGGGGCATCTGTCCGTTTTTTTTTAAGTAAAATAAATTTAGGTAAATTTCCAGTCTTTTAAAAGCATTGCAAATAAAGTTTTATGAAGCACCCCGTTTAAATTTGAATTTGGTTGATATTAGATTATACTAACAAAAATGCATTTCCCACTTCCAACGCATGCCTATTTTACATCTGTGATTATATGTCTACAGTAATCAGTGTAATGAAGTACAGATTGGACATATTGAATCAAGTTTTCAAACAGCTCTAAATAAAATAAAATAGCAATTCCTCTTTTAATAATTTCTGATCGGTATGTGTCCAGTTTGAAGAGTTATTTCAGCCTAACCATGCCTTACAGAAGTCTCCCAATATCAGCGGAATATGGGCATCTCTCAGTGTCAAGGACTGATGTTGTCTTGGTATGCTAGTAGGTTCCAGTTTCAAAAGTTTATTTCTGTTTAAGATTGCTAGCATGCATTTTTTATCTCCTCGTTTCAGCTTATTCTAAGTAATTTCTTGTTGTCGGACTGCATATCACTCTGATCAAGGTTGTCATCAGTCAGGACTCAGAGCTGCTACCCATCACCTGCATGTGGATTTACCTCTCATATTGATGAACTCTGGCATGCATTTCGTTCTCTTGGATATGGGAGGCAATCAGATGTATCAACTGCAAAAGTGATATCAATCTGAACACTAGACCAAATCTCCTAGCTGTAAGTCTTTGACTTTTCTTGTGGTTATTTTATGTATGCTGCAACTTTTGAAAATTAGTTCTCTTTATTGCACTGATAGAAGTGAGGTGCATTATATAGCCCAATATGAAGGAGATGTGTAATGTCAATGCTTAACAATGACGTAACATATGGCGTAAGTCAGCCCAATTTGATATTTAAAAAAAAAAATGATAGTCCAGTATAGATGTGCTCATAAATCCAAAAAAAACCAATATAAAATAATTAATTAATTAAGAAAATGATACCAAGCATTAATTAATTGCAACAAAGAAGCAAAGCGCATTCTACAACCCAATATGAGGGTGAATGTTCATGCGTAACACTGGCGTGAAAATTGCCATAAGTCAACCCAATATATATATATATATATATATATATATATATATATAAGACTAATATGGATGAGATGTGCAGCTTCTGTGTTCATAAACAAAAATATTTTTTTAAAAATCCATGATGTAGAAAAGAAAATCCAAGAAAAGAACACCAGGCATTAATTAATAAATATGTGCACACTTAGGAGTAGATCCATATTCACTCAAGATATTTTAAGCACCAAGGGATTTGCATCTAATATAGGAGAAGAACACCAAGTATTAATTTACTGCACTGAGAGTAACGAGGTGCATGTGTAGCCCAGGTAGATTACTGCATATTCACTGAAGATATTTTAAGCACCAAGGGATTTGCATCTAATATAGGAGAAGAACACCAAGTATTAATTTACTGCACTGAGAGTAACGAGGTGCATGTGCAGCCCAGGTAGATGTGTCACCTCTGTAACACTAATAAACTAAACTGAAAAAATTATGTGAAAATGAAAAAATTAAAAGAACCAAATAATATAAAAAATAAACAAGGAACCATCTTAACCTCAATATTTTAAGCACAGTTAGTTTGTGCTTCGATTTATATTTGATCCCTCTCGGTGCTTAATAGATTCAGGTTAAGATGGATCATTATGTGATACACAGAGCATAGATCCATTTTCACTATGGATATTTTATTATACCAGTGAAGCGAACATCAAGATAAAATCGCGATTTTTTTGCTGAGCCTATAACATCGCTGATTTTTTTCAAAAAAATCGTGGGTGCGGAAAACAACCACTTTTAAATGGGAAATTCAAGTTTTTTTTGGTCATTTTTTCAGACAGAGGGAAAGAGAGAAAGAGCTAAGTAAAAGGAGAAGTTATCTACAAGGGCAAGAGAGGAGAAAAGTGAAGGAATTTAGCATCCCAAGCCAACAAAATTCAAGTTTGGACCAAGTTTCTTCAACAAAGCGTGGTTTCCAGGTATGGACATCAAATTTGGTCTTTTTTTTTGTTTTTCCTTGGGTTTCTATCACCCATGTATTTTCTATGATTTTTGTTTGGATTTGATTGTGTTTTTCTATCTTTTGTTTTTTTGCATTTAGTGGAGAGGGTTTAATTTGGTCAAAAATTTAAAAATTTGATTGTTAGATTTATTTGTTTGATTTCTTCTTGTGCCCCTTGTTTCTTTCCATCATTTTTTCTTGGGTTTGAATGTGTATCTCTTTCCATTATTCATGCATTGAGTTGAGTGGTTTTTTTTGGTAAAAAATTCAAAATGTTGTATGTAAAATTGTAAATTTTATTTTTATTTTTTTAACTTGCAATTCTTCTTGTGCCCTAGGTTCAAATTTCAAAGTTCAAAATTGTAATGACCTATGTAATTATACAACTATTAATTAAAGATTAACACTTCTATATACTATTAATATAAAAGTATTTCTTTTTAAACATAAATAACATAATCAAGATATTTTAAGTTATAATTATTTATTTAACATACTTGATTATATATATATATATATATATATATATATATATATATATATATATATAAGATTTAATTTCAATTATATTTAAATAAAATATGATTAAAATTAAACAAATAAAATATTCTAAATAGAAAACTTGAGCTATATGCCATTTAACATTAAAACTCCAGGTACTACCAAAAGATGACCGCCTAAAGAAGAGGGCAGTGACCGCCTAACTTGACATATATATGCTTGCACCATAACCCACAGGAGGGGGATGGGACAGGCAGAGGGAGAGAGCTACAAACTGGAGAAATTCGATTGTTAAAACTTGTTCTTGGATGAAGTCTTGATTGTTCTGGGAATTTTGGGCACGAGGGCCAGAAGAGATTTGTATTTTGGATCTAGGAACCGTATTCGTAGACCCTAGATTAGCTGGGAGGAAAAGATTGGTTTGGTAACCAAGTTAGTTGCATCCGCGAGAAGAGCCACAGCCCAACACGTCTCCAATTCATCCCAGGTATTCTTCTGTGATTTAATTTTTTGTCCGCTGCAAATTTCATATTAAGTTTTTACAATTATGAATTTTACTTCAACCTGCAATAAAATAACTTTGTAGTTAAAAATTCTGCGTTTAAGGCACCACAAAACTTCATCTTACATTAAAACTCAAGAGTTCAACAAATTTACAAACATTCCGAGGAAATTGGACCCTATGTGGGAATTTGGTGAACTTGATGGGCGGTTAGACAGATCAAATTTGAGTTGCAAGTTATGTGGGCACCATATGATAGGGGGCCATATAGATTGAAGTACCACCTTGCACAAATTTCTATACATGAGGTAGGGCCTTGCACAAATATAAATCTAGAAATCATTCGAAGAGCCCTCAAATCATTGGAAGGAATAGAGACAACTAAACTTACCAAATCAGCTCTAAAGAGTCAAATAGCATGGGGTGGAGTGTCAGGATTGGGAGGTGACCATGAGAGTGGTATTGGTTCTTCACCATCAGGATCTTCTACACCCAACCCCGTAGGTGCCTCATCATATTTTGTTCCTAGAACCACATCTAGTGCACAACCATCTATCTCCTCAATTATTAAAAAAAGGGAGAAGGAAGAAGCTAACAAGTTGTTCAGAAAGTATTTTCTTTGGTGTGATATTCCTTTCAATGTTGCCAGGAACAATTTGTTTTACCATGTCGCCATTGATGCTACTGTTGTTGTTGGCCCAGGGTACAAAGCCCCTTCATATGATGACTATAGAGGATGCATTCTTCAAAATGAAAATGTTGATTTCACTAAGAGATTGGAGGAGTTAAGAGCATCATGGGCACACATAAGATGCATTGTGATGTCAGATGGTTGGACCGATCAAAAGGGTAGAACCCTTATTAAATTATTGTTCAGTTTTCCCAAGGGGGGTAATGTTTATAAAAATTTTTGATGCATCTGCACATATAAAAAATGCATGATTATTATGTGATTCATTGGATGTGTTTATTCTAGTGGTGGGTCCACAACATGTTGTCCAAGTCATAACGAACAATGCTGCAAATTATGTTGTTGTTGGTAAGATGCTTATGGAGAAGCATCCTAACATATTTTGGACAAATTGTGCTGCACGCTGCATTGATTTGATGTTGAAGGATGTAGAAAAAATTCCTTTTGTCAAGGATATTGTTGAATCATCAAAAAACATTACAAAATTTATATATAATTGTACATTTGTGCTTCATTTGATGAGAAAATTCGCCAACAACAAAGAATTGGTGTGTCTTCCATTACACGGCTTGCTACCAGTTTCACATCTCTTCAATCCCTCATGAATTCTATGTGGGATGTGAAGAGAATGTTTTTTTTAGAGGAGTGGTGTGCTTTGACATATAACCGCAAACCAGAGGGAGAAACCATATGCAGGTGTGCTTCATACCAGGAAATATTTTTTGTGAGAGTGTGGGAGGTGTGCAGCATTATTGAACCTTTGGTAAAGTTTCTTCGATTAGTTGATGGAGAGAAGCCCGCAACGGGCTACTTGTATGAGGCCATGGATATGGCCAAAGAAGCCATTCAGAGCTACTATGAAGATAAGGGGGATAGGAGTTTCAGAAACTTCTTGTATGAGAAGTAATTGATGACCGATGGAACAACACACTCCATCGTCCTAGGTGAAAATTTATGAATGTTACTAATGCAGAAATCTACTGTTAGATTTGGTTATGCTTCTCCTACTTAATTAAGTTATTAAACTGAAAATTCAGATTAATATCGAAGCAAAACACATAACAAACTTTCACCGATTCAGATCTAGAAAAAGTACATGCACCCATGGACAAAGTGACACAAGGATTTTCTAGACAATAGTCCCCGGAAAAACCCAATGCGGGAAAACCGGTCTTCTGGCTATTGGAGGGTTTTATTATTAATAGTATTTCTCAATACAATAAATTTGGGTTCCAGATCTGGAAAGCCCGACAGAGAATATAGATCTGCAACTAACCTGTTGTTCTAAAGCCAAAATATTGACTGATCCACACCCTCAAATGGGATTTACAGGATTCAACGAGATCTTTGCTCTAGAAACCCCAGCGTTGCTCCTGAAGCCTCTGCGTCAGCTTCTACAACCTCTGAGTCCCTCTGCACTGGCTTGGAGAGGGTTGCGTAACACCAGACTAGGTGATGCAGACCCTACGCTACCCCTGAGGTTCTTTGCGTAACGCCTGAGGGTCTCCTGTTGCCCAACGTTGCCCTGGGGCGTAGCTAAAGCTGCCCCTGCACTACGTAGCTACTGCCCTCTCTGCTACTGCTGCTCCTTCTCTACGCTGCCTCTGGAAGCTGCTCTCTGCCTCTTGCTAATTCTAGGCATTGGGATCAGACCATCCCCTTTGCCTAAACTCCCCTCTTTGTAGTTGAAACACTTCTGAGAATTCTTAGCAAACCCTACTCTAGAACCTCAGCTTAGCTTTAGTGCTCTACCTCTGTGTGTCTGAGCAAATGACCACAAGTCTTTCCTTTATAATTTTCTCGTTGGAAAACCAACGGCCATGATTAGATCTTGAATCAATGGCTAAGATTAAAAGAATGCTTGATTCATGTGACTTAAGACAATTTCATCACATGTTTAATTTAATTAACTTTAATTATTTAATTTTCCTAAGTTTAAACTTAGGAAATACATTAAAATAATTAATTAATTAAATATCTCCCAAACTAGATGAAATTTCCCAAATCCCTTTTTGGGTCTTGTAGATCAAGTGTACTCTAGTCCCTCCATAAATTTTGGGAGCTGGAGCACATCCGATGCTACCCCAATACACAAAATCTCAACACTCCCTCCTAGAACGGAGTGTGCTCTAGCAATACATCACACCATGTATCACAAAATTTTGGGCACTGGTTTTTGTGTTGTTGATGTGGCCTGCTTCCCTTCATCATTGCACTATTGCTGCCATTCTGTACTGCTGCCCATGACGCTGTCACCGCCACTGCCACATCTGTACTGCATCTCCCTCTCAATCTGTTGCATCCGTGCTGCCCATAGCACTACCACTACTAACTACTGCACTGCAACTTCATTTGTTGAGAGAAACAATTGAATCTCCTGCCCAATATTTGACAGACAAGTCAGTTGGGTTGCAACCTCATCACTGAAGCTCCATCGGTTGTTGATCTGTGCTTTCATCTGGAGGATGATGCACAGCTACAGCTCTGCTACATAAGCAGACTCCCTCTACACTGTTGAAGTCACATCAGCCCCTTGTGTTGAAATCTCTCACATTGTTGTTGCGCTACACTATCCTCCTGAAGCCTCCACACTGCTGCAACTCTGCTTTGCATAAGCAGCTTTGCTCTGCACTGCTGAAGTCACATCAACCCCTACGTTGCTATTGTTGAATCTACACTGCGTTGCTCCTTCCAACCTTCAAATCTGCCTCTACTCCATCCGTGATCTTTGCACCCACTGCTCAACTTGTCCCGCTACTATCTTAAGGCTCCCGTACCTCAGATGTGATCCAAGAGATGAGCTACTCAAGGATCTCACCCCTCATTCTATAGTTGCTCTACAGATCCATGTCGCCCCACTTCGTGGTTCATGAGCGCTCATGGCTGCATCGTCTTCCGACCCATCATCTGCCACAGCAGCCTTGGAAGAAGAAGCTTCCTTGTCCTTTTTCTTCTCAGGACAATTGCTGGCGAAATGTCATAGTTCGCCACACTAGAAGCACTTGATCTTTGATAGATCCCTCTTCTTCTTTTCCTACTGCCTCTTTGATGCCAAAGCTGCATCCTCTTCATCTTCATTCTTCACTTTAATCGATCTCATGTTGTACTGCTTATTGGTGAATCTGCGGAGTTCTTTTTGATGCATGATTGCCCACAAGTTGTCCCAGTCGGAAAGGTCCACTCTGCCCAAGATACTTTGGACAAAGGTTTCCCACTCATCTGTGACCATCACCTCATCCTCCACCTTTGCACCTGTGGCAATCAACTGGTCTTTGATCGACTGTAATATGAAGAGAAAATGTTCCATGTCTTCTCCCTTGGTCATCATGAATGACCGCATCTGAGTCTCTAGAAGTATCTTCCTCTAGACGGACTTCCCTTCATATAGGGATGTTAAGGCCTTCCACATCTCATTAATTGCTTTCTTTTCAGCTATGTGTGGGACAACATGGTCCTTAACTCCATCCATTATCAGTTGCTTGGCATGTCCAGCAGCTTCAGTATGCTTCTTCAAGAGTTCTGCATAGGTCGGCCTGGCCAGGACTTGTTCTGCACAGTCTCTTAGATGATATGCCTCTAGGACTATTAGGATTCTAGCCTTCCAAACTGCAAAGTTGGACAGGCCATCCAATCTGTCCTGATCAAGCAATCCATGAGGTGCCATTTGCTCATAAATTTGTCGGAGCTCCTCTTCTTTGTGCTAGAGATCTAGATCTAAGTTCCTTGGCGAAATAAGCACCTTCTGCTCCCTCTGGCAACTGATTTCCCTTCTTGGAAATTTGCCATATCAATCAACGATTCATCTCTCTTCGATCCTCTAATCCATCTGCAAGTTTATTTGGCTAGAAACCTTCTGAGAAGCTGATCTCCTCCCACTCTTTGTCACTAGTGCTTAGGCTAAAATTCTGAAAACTTCAGAAATTTAACCCCACCAACACCTTCTGAAGATCTGCAGCTTTGCTTCCATCACTCTGGATTTGATAGCTTCAAATCTGCGTCACCCTGGCTAGCTTCAGAAAATCCCAGCGCTGCCTCTGCACAGTAAGTGTGTGCGCCTGCTAGGAGACAGCGTAAGACTGTGTCACCTTGCCCTCTATGAAACTTTGCTCCCTCTTGTTGGAACACCTAATCCTCTATGGGTAGGTGTGGAATGCAAAAAGTCACAATGGAGTCCAAGTGACCTTGGAATATGAAACCAAGAGTCACACCATTGTACTATAAATGTACATCTTTGTATAATGGAAAATAAGAAAGCCTCACGCTTATCTTTCATTCTGTGTTGAGTCTCTTGTGTGTGTGTGTGTTTATCTTCCTCATACACCATGTGTGTGTTCAACATGGTGTTTAACATGGTATCAAAGTGGACGATTGTTGGCCCTGCTCCAAATTGAGTGAGCCATTTGCGTTTATGGCCTGTGCATATCTGCAAAAATTCTTGACATTTTTGCAGCACTCAGAGTTTCTGCAGCAGTGTTTTTGCCACCATTCAGAAATGTTTTGAAGAGGAGCAGCATTCAAAATCCGTGGCAGCATTCAGAAATTGACTTTGAAGAAGAGCAGCAGTGGTATTGAAGAAGCACATCTGAAGGTTTTCTAAATTCTGATTTTATCTCTGCATTTTAAATTCTGCACCATTTTGGAGCTGCTGGAAAAGTGTTTAAAATAAGTTTCTGGAGAATTCTGAGTTTTTCTACTAAAAATTTCTTCATCTCTACAATCTGCTGCTGAATTTTACTGTCTAAAAATTGCTCTGCATTCTCTGAGAAATTTCTGAAGTTTGTACCTGCAGTATACCTATTTTAAAGTCTCTATTTTACTGCTTTCTCTGCAAAATTCTTCAAGCCTTCCAGCCCTCCTCTCTGTTGTTTTAAATTTTAAAAAAAAAATAACAAAAAATAAAATAAAATAAAAAATTCCTGCAACCCTTATCACTGCACAAATCTTACAACTCCACGGCTCTACATACCTCACAACACTCTCGCGCCCCCCCTGCTATTCAACCCTCCCACCGCTCTTCCTAACATCTACGCATACTCACGGGCTCTGCCCTCCCCCCTCACTACAACATCCCTACACCCCTCGAGCCCCCACCTCTCCTACCCGGCACCTCCATACACCTCCCCCTCTCCTACAGCCGCCCTCACACTTCCACACAAACCCCGACTGCACACTACGTGCTCCCCCTTTCGACTACCCTGCAAATGCTGCAGCGCTCTCTCACCTTCACACGTCACCCTACCCACCTGCGTTCTCCCCTCCCTGCGCTCGTCCCAACAAGCCCTCCTCCCTACGCCATATATGCCTGGTCGGTCTGCATCCTCACGGCTTTTTCCCACTACACCTTCCCCCTCGTTGCTATCGCTCCCCAACTTTTAATTTCGTTTTTTAATTTTAAAATTTAAAATCCGCCCTCCACTCCTTGTAATTATTTTATTACAGTTTAAATTCCCACCCACCATCCCTTTTTAATTTATTAAATTCCCTCCCATTTCTACTATCATTCCTTTTCCCATTTTTTTTTAATTAATTTAAAAAAAAAAAATTAAAAATTCTCTCCCACCCATTTTAAATTCCCCCTCCCATTTAATTTCCCTCCCTTTATAAATTCTCTCTATACTTAATTAACTTCTTTTTAATTAATTAATTTATTTTTTAATTAATTTAAAAAAAAAAAACAGCAGAGAGAGAGAGGAAAGAGAGAATATGAACAGCAGAAAAGAGGAATTGACATATGAAGAAGATGGACTGAATACATAGAAAAACGAGAAGATTTGACATTGTGTGATTTGTGGCATAAGAGTGATTTTTTGAAGAAATTGACATTTGAAGACAAGTTTGCCATCATTGAAAACAACTCTTTGAAGAAAAAATTCAGCTACCTTAAAGGCTTTTTGCATAGTGTTTTCAGCGGCACATTTACAAAATATTTTTGCAGAGATATTGACATTGTATTATGAGTGGAATTTGCTTCTTCATTCATAATTGGAATCAATGTATTTTAGTTGTTGGATTGTTGATTGCCCTCCATCATTTGAGGAGCAGATTTTGTACTATGAGAATTCCTTGGAGTCATTTGTATTTCTTGAAAGCAAGTTGCATCACATTGTAAACGGGTGCATTTTCGGTTGAAGCCGACACCCTTTCATTTTTTGAGCCTAAGTTGGTGAAAATGGCTAAAATCAATGAAGCATTAGTGTTGTTGAATAACCTCATTCATTCCAATGTTGATGACATGATAAAAATGAGCAAGAATGCTCTTTGTAAAATTCACAGTTGTTTGCAAGATGCACAAGAAAAGATTGAGTTTTTGCAGTTGGAAACTCAACTCCAGCAAGATGAACTTCAGCAAAAGAGTCACCATTCTGAACCTGTTTCTGTTCAGAACATTGTGAAAGACTCCCATCAGCAGCAAGTCAGTAAAGTTGAAGTTGATTCACATTCAGTTCCTTGTAGAAGAGCAGATTTTCATGCAGATGCAGCAGCCCAGCCTGCACTTCCTAAGCCCATCATTAGACCTTGGGAAGAGCTTGTCCACAACAAGCACCGAACTGGTCTTGGATATGACAAGGATGCGTCCTCTCATATTCCGGATTACACCAAGCCCATCATATTTCAGAGTGTCGGATTCATGTATGACAGTTCACCTGCAACTGTTCCAGATCCTGTTCCACAACAACAACAAATTGAGAAATGCCAACACTGTGATCGAGTTGGCCATATGAAAGACCACTGTTTTGATCTTCATCCATGCAAGCACTGTGGTCGGCACACTCATTCTTCAGACAGATGCTTCAAAAACAAGCCTCCTGCAAGAACCAAGATTCATCTTGGATGGATCGCTTGGCTCATGGACATCAAAGAATCAAGAAGATGTTTAAGTCGATGTCGAACATGTCTACTGATATTGAGCAAACTTGCACCTGAGTTTTCGCCATCACTCACCTTGTCCCCCGATGTGGGGAAAATGGTGGTCACACAAGCTTCTCAAGCTATTTCAGTAGAGTCAAGCATTATTCTATTCCATGTTCGCAGCAGTAGCTAGAAGTGTTCAAGCGAGCCTGAGCCACAATTTGTCATTCCGGATTCAGAGATGTAGCCAGAGACACGGATGCCCATGAGCATGCCTTCGATTGGTGGAAAACCTTAAACCATCATCTTTGGTTGGTGGATAACCTAAAACCATCACAGGTAGTAGACCTCCCTTCTTTTAGGTCGAAGGTCTCCCTTTCATATATGAGGAACACTTCCTCTAGCAGAAGCCTTCAGCTTCTTGCCAACTTTGGTTGAGTTCCAGAAAATGCTTCAAGCATTCTAGAGTTGTTGGTCATCCTAAAACCATCACAGGTAGTAGACCTCCCTTCTTTTAGGTTGAAGGTCTCCCTTTTTTATGAGGGACAATTCCTCTAGCAGAAGCTTTCAGCTTCTTGCCAGTTTTGGAAGAGTTCCGGGAACTGCAACAAGTATTGCATTCCAGTGTTGGTGGTCATCCTTAAACCACCTCTTTTTCCAACATTTCAGAGAGTTGATTCAGCCCAAGTGCTGCCATGTATACTTTGCATATTTGTATTACAACTCTTTTCTTGGACTCACACATACCCCTTCGGATTAAGAGGGGATGTTGGAACACCTAATCCTACATGGGTAGGTGTGGAATGCGAAAAGTCACAATGGAGTCCAAGTGACCTTGGAATATGAAACCAAGAGTCACACCATTGTACTATAAATGTACATCTTTGTATAATGGAAAATAAGAAAGCCTCACGCTTATCTTTCATTGTGTGTTGAGTCTCTTGTGTGTGTGTGTTCAACATGGTGTTTAACACCTCTGAAACTACGTTGTCCCTTCAGATCTGCCCTATTGCTGCTGCTGCACTTCCTGTTGCTTTCTGCAGCAAGATCCTTCAATCTCTTGTTGGTGACTCTCCTAGATCTGTAATCACTCTGATATGATGTGAAATTTTTTGAATGTTACTAATGCATAAATCTATTGTTATATCTAGTTATGCTTCTCTTACTTAATTAATTTATTAAGTCGAAAATTCAGATTAATATCGAAGCAAAACACATAACAGACTTTCACCAATTCAGATCTAGAAAAAGTACATGCACACATAGACAAAGTGACACAAGGATTTTATGGACAATAGTCCCCGGAAAAACCCAGTGCGGGAAAACCAGTCTTCTGGCTAATGGAGGGTTTTATTATTAAGAGTATTTCTAAATACATCAAATCTGGGTTCTAGTTCTGGAAAACCCGACATAAAAAACATAGATCTACAACTAACCTGTTGTTCTGAAGCCAAAATATTGACTGATCCACACCCTTAAACGAGATTTACAAGACTCAGCCAGATCTTGGCCCTAGAAACCCCAGCACTGCCCCTGAAGCCTCTGCGTCAGTTTCGGCAGCCTCTGCATCCCTCTGCGTTGGCCTGAAGAGGGCTGCATAACCCCAGACTAGGTGACGCAAACCCTATGCTGCCCCTAAGGGTCTTTGCGTAACCCCTGAGTGACTCGTGTTGCCCAACGTTGCCCTAGGAGAGACTGTGTAGTTGAAGCTTCCCCTGCACTGCGCAGCTACTGCCCTCTCTGCTGCTACTACTCCTGCTTCTCTGCAATGCCTCTGGAAGCTACTCTCTGCCTCTTGCTGATTCTAGGCACTAGGATCAGACCATCCCCTTTTCCTAAACTCCCCTCTCTGCAGCTGAAACACTTATGATAATTCTTAGGAAACCCTGCCCTAGAATCTCAACTTAGCTTCAGTGCTCTGCCTCTGTCTGAGCAAATGACCCTAAGCCTTTCCCTTATACTTTTCTCGTTGGGAAACCAACGACCATGATCAAATCTTGAATCAATGTCTAAGATTAAAAGAAAGCTTAATCCATGTGACTTAAGACAATTTCATCACATGTTTAATTTAATTAACTTTAATTATTTAATTTTCCTAAGTTTAGACTTAGGAAATACATTAAAATAATTAATTAATTAAATATCTTCCAAACCAGATGAAATTTCCCAAATCCTTTTTGGGTCTTGTAGATCAGGTGTACTCTAGTCCCTCCACAAATTTTGGGAGCTAGACCAATTCTGATGCTACCCCAATACACAAAATCTCCCTCCACAAATTTGGGGAGCTAGACCACATCCGATGCTACCGCAATACACAAAATCTCAACATCCCATTCATGCTGCAGGGATCTTCCTGAACCCCACATTTTCTTACTCCTGTGGTTTCTTATTTGATGCTGAGGTCATGGATGGATTCTTCACTTGTGTTCAGAAGATAGTTCCATCTCCAACAGAACGTGCAAAAATCTCCAAAGAAATAGAGATGTACAGAATGGCAGGTGGCACATTTAGCTTTGACATGGCTATCTAGGATAGGAATACTAAAATACCAGGTAAGATTTAGTTTGTTTCAAAATTCATTGTCTCTTCAAGTTCATTATTTCATACTTCGCTTCAGCTTTCAATTTTCAAATTTTCATGATTTTTCTTATGTTTATAACTTATCTTATTTGTTGTAGATGCATGGTGGAGAAGCTACGGTGGAAAAATACACACCAAAAAGCGCAACAAGTTAAAATATTCCAATTGATTTTTTGAATTTATTAAATAATTTTTTCTTTATAATTATTAATTTATTATTTATATTATATAATTTATTAATTTATGACTCTTGTATAGGTTAGAGTCCCTGCGACTTAATGACATGGTCTATGTCTACTACAATCTTAGATTGTGGGCGAGGCAACTTGAGAGGACACTTGATATGGAAGCCATCTCATTGGATGCATGTTATGAAACCAGCTCACAAAATAGAAGAAAAGAGAGATCAACGACTTATAAATCAACCACTTCGAGGGGGCAACCTCCTTTACATTATATAAATGAACAATTCTTGGATGATTCAAATGATAAAACCTCCTTTCTATATATAGGCATCCATGGGGTCACAATATAATCCTAACCGACCTAACAATAATAATGTAAGGGCACAACTGTAGAAATTTCCTGTTTCCCACCCCGGTTTTCAGTTTCACCTTATTTTTCCAAATAGTTAAATGCCCTTTCCCATATCCTTACATTCAACAAACTGGAAAATATTTTTTTGCTGAAAACACAAATTCTGGAAAATTTACAGAATGCTGGAAAATGCAGAAATAAAAATCAGCAGATACAAACAGCCATTCAACACATGATAACACTGTGATTTTTGGTCAAGGTGACCCTGGAAAAACCCCCTACAACTCTTGGGGAAAACCAGTTCGAAAACTCCTCCTTATTTCTAGGAAAATGCTTTTTACTTTAAGAGAAAAACTCAAAAAAAATCAGCAAGTACAGATTACAACTTATCTCGTTTTTCGTGCTTTAACACCACCTCGAAAAACGTGTAAACAGCAAAATAGACCAGCAATAAATGTTGTACGGCCTCCTTGGTTTTCGTGCCAAAATTTGCAGCCTTAAATGCTGCTATATGGACTGTCTAGAAAAGCGTGCAAGCTGCCATAAATGCTGTTGTACTGTTTTTCTCGATTTCTGTGCAGAAAAAAAAACAGCAAGACTGTTGTACGAATTTCTGCTTCGAAATCTGTGCAAGGGTATAGCCACTTGTTGTACGGCCTCCCTCAAAAAACGTGCCAGCAAAATAGCTTCTCTACTCCTCGATTTTCGTGCCAACTTGTTGTACGACCCTCTTGGAAACTGAGCCAAAACTGCTGTACGGATTTTCTAGAAAATCGTGCCCAAAATATACCTTTCACTGTGTGCTAACTCTGCTGTACGGACTTGCTGAAACACTGCCTTGGAATGTGTGCCAAGTTGCTGCCTCCTCCTCCTCACTGCCCAGAAATCTCCCTTGCTCTCTTTCTCTCCTTCTCCCAATCTGCTCATGAAAGAATGAATGATCTTTTCCTCCTTTCCCTCCTTTAACCTAACCCTAAGTGACTTTTGGGGAATCCTTAAATCCAATGGCTGAAATAGATTGAGATCTAGGGTTGAGATTAAATGCTCATTTAAATCTCACTTTCTATTTTTTAATTCACCCCACTTTAATAAAGACCCACTTAGTCATTTATTTCCAAAGTCACTTTTTCCTTTCTAATTTTACATCGACTTTATTAAAGTCACTTTAAATTAGACTTTAGTAACTTTATCACTTAAAGTCACTTTAAATTAGATTTGACTTTATAAAAATTATAAAATCACTGTAGAGAAAAAATTAAATTTTTTGGACACTCTTCCCCCTAGCCAAAGATCAAAGCCTTAGGGAACCACCTCGTCTCCGGTAACCAAATTTCAAACTCCCTCTACCGAGGAAGGTGTTCCTCACCACACCCATCTGTCTCTGAATAGACATGCTTTACCCCGTAAAAGGCTTTGGTAAGAATATCTGCAACCTGCTCATCAGTGGGAATATACTCAAGCTTCACAGCTCCCTTCTGAACATAGTCTCTGATGAAATGATATTTGATCCCGATATGCTTTGACCTGTCATGAAAAACTGGATTCTCCGTGAGTTTAATGCAACTCTGATTATCACAGTAAATCACTAAAGGTCTCAACGGCTGACCAAATAAGCCAAACAACATCTTGCGAAGCCAAATGGCCTCACAACTAGCTAGACTGGCTGCCATATACTCTGCTTCCGCTGAACTCAATGCTACTGACTGCTGCTTTCGGCTGAACCATGACACTACTGCCGAACTCAACCCAAAACAGCACCCTGAAGTGCTCTTCCTATCAGAAGCACAACCTGCCCAATCAGAATCAGTGTAACCTGCCAATCTCACTCCATCCCCCTGCCTGTAGTCCAGACCATAATCCACTGTCCCCTGCAAGTATCGCAAAATGTGTTTTGCAGCCACCCAGTGAACCTTCCTAGGCTCACACATAAACCGACTCATCGTGTTGGCTCATCGTGTTGATCGCAAAACATCGTGTTGACTGCAAAACAAATATCTGGTCTAGTGTTGACCAAATACATCAAGGAACCAATCAGCTGTCTGTACAATGTGGGATCCACCAACTCGGAATCCGAAGCATGAAGCTTCTTCCAGTTGGTGATCATCAGTGTCGACATGGGTCTACAATCCTCCATGTGGAATCTGCCAAGGATGTCCACAATATACAAGGATGTCCACAATATACTTCCCCTGTCCCAGGAAGAAATGCCCCTCCTCCCGCCACACCTCCAAACCCAAAAAGTAATGCATCAAGCCGATGTCCTTCATCTCAAACTCCGCCGCAAGATCTCTCTTGCAGTGCTCTATGAGTCTCTCTACACCCGTAATGACCAAGTCATCCACATACAGCACCAGAATGAGAGGCTCCTCACCTATCACAATGTAGTAAAGGTTCGGATCTGCCTCACTCTTTGTGAAACCCATCTCCTGCAAGTATGTATCTATCCTGGAGTACCAAGCTCTGGGAGCTTGCTTCAGGCCATAAAGGGCCTTCTTCAGTCTGCACACATGAGACTCCTTCCCATGCACCTCAAAGCCATGTGGCTGCTCAATGTACACCTCCTCTTGTATGAAGCCATTGAGAAATGCGGTCTTCACATCCATCTGGTGGATCTTCCAACCCATCTCTGCTGCTATCGATATAATGGAGCGAATCGAAGTATATCGAGCCACGGGAGCGAAGGTCTCCTCATAATCAACTCCCTCTACCCGGGAGAACCCTCTAGCCACAAACCTCGCTTTGAATTTCTCAATGCTGCCATCTGCAGCATGCTTTACCTTGTAAAGCCATCTGGAAGTAACCACGGATTTGCTCTCAGGCCTCGGCACCACCTCCCAAACATCATTCTTCATGATAGAAGAATACTCCTCCTGCATGGCCTCTCTCCAGACCTGCTGGCTAGCTGCCTCCTCATAGCTAGAAGGCTCAGAGTCAAGGATGTTGGCAACCATTGCCATATAGCTACAAAACCTCTCAGGTGGTCTGCTCTCTCTGACCGGCCTCTTAGGCCCAGCAACAGATGTGGCCTCTCTCAAGGTATCCTAAAGCCACTTGGGCTTCCTCTTCCCTGAGCACACTTCTCCCACTGGAGAATAAAACTCCTCCTCCTCATCATTAGGAGCCTGAACTCCTGATTGTCTGTCTGCTGTCCTCCTGCCTGCACCTGAACCTATAGATGCTGAGGTACCGTGTGAACTGTCCATCAATGGACTCCCTAGTGAACTGCTCTACGGACTGCTTTTCATGCTGCCCGAAGCACCACCCCTCTGACTCTATGAGCCACTGCTCACTGATGGACCTGACATCGTCATAGATGTACCTCCTGATCCTCCTGATCCCTGCCCACTGGATCCCTGTTACTGACTCAACTGCTACTGAGGGTCTGGCTGATCCAGATACTCTAACTCCTGTGACCTCCTAAAGGCCTTCTCCTCCTCGAACTTCACATCCCGCCTGACAACAACTCTCCTCTGTGCGGGAATATAAATCTGAAAGGCCTTTGAGGTCTCACTATAGCCCACAAAGATACCCTTCTCTGCGGTGGGCTCTAGTTTGGTCCTCTTCTCCTTGGGTATGTAGGAGTATGTAATACACCCAAAGATACGAAGATGACCAATATCAGGCTTCTTCCCAGAAAAAGCCTCCTCCGGAGTCATGTGCCCCAAGGCACGATGCGGACTCCTGTTCTGCAAGTAAACAGCTGTGTTGCAGGCCTCTGCCCACAAAAACAATGGCAACCCCCGATCATGTAACATGGCTTTGGCAGCCCCTCCGATGGATCTGTTCTTCCTCTCCGCAACCCCGTTCTACTGGGGGTTGTAAGGAACAGTGAGCTCCCTCCTAATGCCTGCCTCCGCACAATAGTCAACAAACTCTCCAAGGGTGTACTCTCCTCCATTGTCTGACCTCAGGGACTTGATCTTCCAACCTGTCTGTGTCTCCACAAGAGCTCTGAACTCCTGAAACCGCTTGAAGACCTCACTCTTGGTCTTCAAGAAATAAATCCAGGTCCTCCTGGAGTGATCATCAATGAATAACACATAGTACTCATATCCACTCAAGGAAACATGAGACATCCGACCGCTCACATCGAAATGAATCAAATCAAGTATCCCAGTCGCTCTGCTGTCACTGCTGGGAAAAGGGGATTTGGCAAACTTGCCCATCGCACATCCTCTGCAAGTATCCAAGTGATCAGTACTGAAATCTGGCATACCTGTAGTGATCTCCCGCAGGGTCCTCAAGGCTCCATGATACATATGCCCCATCCTGCGGTCCCAAATCTCACATAGCTCAGAATTGCTAGCTCTGCTGTCGGTACTACTGCTCAATGCCAAAAGGGGTTGGAATGCAAACTTGTACACCTTTGCATGGCGTACACCTATCACTCTAGCTGAATCAGCTAGAGTGCCCCTGGGATACATCAACACCTGTCCTCCCCTGAACAGTACCTCATATCCTCTATCCTCCAAAGCTGAGACGGATATGAGGTTCTTCCTCATCCTTGGCACATAAAGAACATCTGACACCTTCAAGGGAGGTTTAGACTCCCTCTGAAATGTCAGTGTTCCCACACCGACTGCTCTAACAACTCTGTCATCATCGAGTACTACCTCTATATCAGTGCCACTCTCTGAAAGCTCTGAGAAGTACTCACGGACTCCTGTCATATGACGTGAAGCCCCATTGTCCACATACCAGATACCCGAAGATGCTCCGCTAGTCGAGGGAAATGCATGCTCCCTCTGAACCTCTATGGCAGGTAATCCTGCACTAGAGGACTCACACACAATGAACCCAAACTCTCGGTCAAAGCGATCTGCAAAGTCCTCAACCTCTGCTGATGCTGCCATGCTCTGGTTCTTCCCCTTCTTCTTCTTCTTCTCCGGACACACAACTGCATAGTGTCCCATCTTCTGACAATTCCAACACTTCACCTTGAAATAGTCCTTCTGTGTGTTACCCTGTTTACCTTTACCTTTACCTTTGCCCCCACCATTGCTTGTGGAAGCCTGCTTCTTGCCTTTGCCTTTCTTGCCTCCTGCCAATAGTGCTACATCCTCATCCTGCTCAACTGGCTTGGCTGCCCCAAGCTGACCTTTCCTGATCTCTGTCTGAATGCAATCATCCCAAAACCTCTCCCATGTGGGAAGGGTCTCACGTGCACAAACCCCATCAACAAAGTTCATCCATGAACTGGGGAGGCCATTCACTGCTATCCGCACCAACTCAGTGGGTGGAATGACCTCTCCAATTGCTGCCAACTCATCTCTCACATTAGTAATCTTTGTGAGATATCCAGCTGCACTATCAGCCTTACCCATCTTAATGGTTTTCAGCTTCTCCTTCAGGACCATTTTCCGGTTCTCATTGGTACTTTGGTAGAGATTGGACAATGCTGTCCACATCTTATGAGCATTTCTCTTTCCTTTCACATGAGGAATGCAATGGTCTTTGATTCCGTCTAGAATCAGTCTCTTACCCTTGTTGTTCTTCCTATTATATGCTGCCAACTGAGTAGCATCAGTAGGCACATTAACAGGTTGTTGTTGGGTATGAACCATGATATCCCAGACTTCTGCCTCCTCAAAGATACTCTGCATTCTCTCCTTCCAAACGCTGTAATTGGTATGCCCATCCAACCTATCCTCCACCCTCAATCCCAATGACATCCTGCTGTCCTAAAACTAAAAAATAGCACTGCTGTAGTAAAGATAAAAATTATGTTTGTGAAAAATCAGCTTGCTGGAATTTTCTGAGTGAAAAATCAGCAGGCTGTATTTTTCACTTTGCTGTTCCAAACTGCACTTTCAGCACTCAAGCTCTAATACCATGTAGAAATTTCCTGTTTCCCACCCCGGTTTTCAGTTTCACCTTATTTCTCCAAATAGTTAAATGCCCTTTCCCATATCCTTACATTCAACAAACTGGAAAATAAATTTTTGTTGAAAACACAAATTCTGGAAAATTTACAGAATGCTGGAAAATGAAGAAATAAAAATCAGCGGATACAAACAACCATTCAACACATGATAACACAGTGATTTTTGGTCAAGGTGACCCTGGAAAAACCCCCTACAACTCTTGGGGAAAACCAGTTCGAAAGCTCCTTCTTATTTCTGGGAAAATGCTTTTTATAGTAAGAGAAAAACTCAGAAAAAATCAGCAAGTACAGATTACAACTTATCTCGTTTTTCGTGCTTTACCACCACCTCGAAAAACGTGTAAACAGCAAAATAGATCAGCAATAAATGTTGTATGGCCTCCTTGGTTTTCGTGCCAAAATTTGCAGCCTTAAATGCTGTTGTACGGACTGTCTAGAAAAGTGTGCAAGCTACCATAAATGCTGCTGTACTGTTTTTCTCGATTTCCATGCAAAAAAAACAACAAGACTGATGTACGGATTTCTGCCTCGAAATCTATGCAAGGCTACAGCCACTTGCTGTACAGCCTCCCTAAAAAAACGTGCCAGCAAAACAGCTTCTCTACTCCTCGATTTTCGTGCCAACTTGTTGTACGGCCCTCTTGGAAACTGAGCCAAAACTGCTGTACGGATTTTCTAGAAAGTCGTGCCCAAAATCTGCCTTTCACTGTGTGCTAACTCTGTTGTACGGACTTACTGAAACACTTCCTTGGAATGTGTGCCAAGCTGTTGCCTCCTTCTCCTCACTGCCCAGAAATCTCCCTTGCTCTCTTTCTCTCCTTCTCCCAATCTGCTCATGAAAGAATGAATGACCTTTTCCTCCTTTCCCTCCTTTAACCTAACCCTAAGTGACTTTTGGGGAATCCCTAAATCCAATGGCTAAAATAGATTGAGATCTAGGGCTGAAATTAAATGTTCATTTAAATCTCACTTTCTATTTTTTAATTCACCCCACTTTAATAAAGACCCACTTAGTCATTTATTTTGAAAGTCACTTTTCCTTTCTAATTTTTCATTGACTTTATTAAAGTCACTTTAAAATTAGACTTTAGTAACTTTATCACTTAAAGTCACTTTTAAATTAGATTTGACTTTATAAAAATTATAAAATCACTTTAGGAGAAAAATTAAATTCTTTTGGACACTTTTCCCTAGGCCAAAGATCAAAGCCTTAGGGAACCACCTGTCCTCCGGTAACCAAATTTCAACAACAACAATAACAATAAGGGGGCTACACTAACAACAATAAGGGACTACACTAGTAATATAGGGACCTAACAATGTGATTGACGCCACTGTTGCATGAAGGGTTGAGGCCAAGAGGCCTATAATGGAGTCGGCCCTTGATTGGTTAGAGCAGGAGGTAGTGGAGGGGGAGGAGCAGTAGCAGCAACAACAGGAGGTGACACAACCTACCCCTGTCACCGATAGAGGACGTGGTCTACCTCCTATAGCTCCCAGTGCTTCTACTTCTAGAGCACAACAGAGTCCACTGCCAACCCCACCAGCTTCTTCATCTAAAGGGAAAGTTGTTACATTTTCTCACAAGAGGGGCAGAGGAAATCAATAGTATTATTTATTTGGTTCATTCCTTTGTATATGACATTATGACTCATGATATGAGATACATTATTATATTTTTTTGTTGATATTTTGAGGTTGAGTTGGGGCTCAGGACTTAGTATTCAGGACATGATTCATTGTTATGCTTGATGTAGCATTAGACATGATATTACACATCTTATATATTAGTTTTCTTTTCATATTTATGTGTCAATGCATTTATTTTATATTGTGGATGCTTTAGATATTAAAAAAACTGAATATTTTTGTATGTGCCGACTTTTTCCCCTCGCCAATTTAATCCCGATCGCGATGTTCGCAACAATGATTTATATAGACAAGAAGGTTTCAAGCTACTTTTCTTATCTAGGGGATTTCTTTCTACTTTCCCCATGTAATTTTGGGACCTTGAGGGAAGAAATAAAGGGCTAGGACCTTACCAGAACTTTAGAATATCTTCCTTTCATACCTTCTCCTGAAGGGGGAAGTGGTACCACCCCCTTATAGATGATATTACCATCCCTACCTTCTTCCTTCAGCCAAAGTGGTACCTTCTCCCTTGAAGGTTGGGGTCATGACATGAAAATGTCTTCCAGCTAGGGCCTTCTACGAAGTCATGTGCTGTCTTGTATCCTTGGCAGGAAAGAAAGACAAGAACTCTGTGAAGGGCAGGCATGAAAACATCTTCCAAGTGGATAACTCCTGCTATTTTTTATTTTACATTCCAATTTCGTTTTTATTCCTTTTAGTCCTTAGTAGAACAAAAGTTAATAGGAATCTATTGTAATATTCCATATTAGGAAAAACAAGAATATAGAACATATAACTGGTGAATGCAGTGAAATATCAACACATCAAATAGGAGCAGATCATAGTTCCATTTTATTAGACATTATAGCTGAAAATGTGTACAAGATCTTGAGGAAAAAGACACTCAAGCTAGGCAAAACAAGCCTCTAAGGACCCAGTACATAAAATATGAAGAACAACTGCTACACAAAATGCCGAAGGCTATGAAAGCGCAGTTTTTGATGGGACTAACTGCTGCTGTAAATGAGAAAACATGGATCTACTGATCTAGTGTTTAGAAAATGCCAGGATCATAGATCTAGGCTTTCTAGCACAATTCCAAGACAACCCAGAAAGGGTTTTTGGAAATACACAAAAATGCAAAATGCAGCCCTAGGGCTGAATAACACTCTGTAGTTGGATAACTGCTAGGAGGTGGCTGATCTGATGTTAAAATGGCTGATACCCCTCCTCACTGACTTTCCGGATGAAGGGTTGCTCCCGTGACTAGAAGACAAGGTCAAGAACTTGGGTACTTGACCCTCCATTGCAACTGCCCTGCAAAATAACGCAGTTTCTGAAGGAGACTGCGCTATAGATGATGGTTGCTGCTTGGCCTGATGCTGGATGGTGGAATAATGCTCAATGAACTTCCTTGTTAGACTCCTGGATGAAGGGTTGCTCCCCTCACTGGAAAACAAGCTCAGAAACTGGGTCTATCAACCCTCCATTGCTACTGCCCTGCAAAACAACACAATCTTGAAGGAGACTACGCTGTGGATAATGGCTAGAGCTTGGCTTGATGTCGAATAGTGGAAATGAAGCTCAATGAACCTCTCCTGAGTGGGCACTCGAAGTCCCCCGAGGATGAGGGTGGGATTTCTGCTTGGAAACACCATTGTGCTAAACAACACAACAGACTCCGCTAAACAGCTGAAGCGTGCAGAAAGTCATAAAAGACCAAGACATAAACAATAATCAGAATGCCCTCCATGGTTTCCATCCCCTTCCTTATATGCTTGGTGAGCTTCCTCACCCTTGGTCCCAATCATTAAAGATGCTACTCTCGTGCATACACTCCTTTATCATAGCTGTGTTGTCCTCCAATAACTCTCCACTACCTCCATGACAGCATTGTTGATTTAGTCATGCTACTCCTGGATTGTGGCTAGGTCTCCCAATGTTAGATTCTTTGGAACTCCCCACAAGGATGAAGCAATTGCTCCATTTCCACCTCCAGGTGGTGGTGGATCTCCTCCTGGTGCTACAGCACTGGTATCTCCTTCCAGCTCTTCTTCTTCCTCCTCATCATTATCGGAGAATACCTCATCATCACTAAGATATCCTTTGTCTTGGTTCTCTCTTGAGGGAGGAACCTTCATAGCTTCCCCTTTTGACTGAGAGGAGAAATCTTGCTGAAGGGGGGCTCTTGCCCTTAGCAAAGTATTTTGCAAGTCTCTAGCCCTCTCAATAGCATCCTGGAGCGTAGATGGTCTAGTGGATTCTACCAACTTATGCAAAGGCTCTTCTAGTCCATCAATAAACATATGTACTCTTCTAGTTGCGGATAGATCTGACACCATGACTGAAAGTTTCAAAAATTCAGAGATATAAGTCTCCGGATCTCTTGACTGCTTGAGCTTAGCTAGCTCAACAAAATGAGCTTGTGGCTCTCTTCTGTCAAATCTTTCCACCAACCCTTGGGTAAATTCTGCATAAGCAGTTATACTGGCATGCCCCAATGTAGATAGGCCATGAAACCACCACTCATGTGCTTCACCTTCAAGGTGCAACACTGCTATCTTAATGGCCTCCATCTTTGAAACTCGGTTCAGCTGAAAATAGATGTCTAATTTCCCTACCCAAGCCTTGGCTGTGCACTTGGGTGACCCACCAAAAGCAGGCATAAAGAATCTACCCAAAGTATGTTGCAGACCATTGTTCTGCATGTACCCTCTACCTCTATTGTGATTACTGAGTCTTCTATTATCCTTGATCTGATAGAACCCTTGGAAGTTTAGATGCTCTTTGAACCATTGAGATTCATATTCTAGGAGATAATCACCAAGAGTCTCCTCCTTGATTGCTCACGCCAATAATGTGAGGTGCCAGAACTCTCTTCATTGAGACCTTCTTGGGGTCTCTTCATGTCTGTCCATCCTCATCTCCTTGATTTATCTGGCAATATCCTACATAGTTTGGAGAAGAAGTTTTGGAAACTCTCTTCCATCCATTGCTCCAGATTTATAGATATAGTGCCCCACAGGCTAAGCCAAGATTATGCTCTGATACCACTGTAATATTCCAAATTAGGAAAAACAGGAATATAGAACATATAACTGGAGAATGCAGTGAAATATCAACACATCAAATAGGAGCAGATCATAGAGCCATTTTATTAGACATTATAGCAGAAAATGTGTACAAGATCTTTAGGAAAAAGACACTCAAGATAGGCAAAACAAGCCTCTAAGGACCCAATACATAAAATATGAAGAACAACTGCTACACAAAATGTCGGAGGCTATGATAGCGCAGTTTTTGCTGGGACTAACTTCTGCTATAAATGAGAATACATGGATTTGATGATCTAGTTTTTAGAAAATGTCCGGATCAGAGATCTAGGCTTTCTAGGACAATTCCAAGACAACCCAGAAAGAGTTTCCAGAAATACACAAAAATGCAAAATGCAGCCCTAGGGCTGAATAACGCTCTGTAGCTAGATAACTGCTGGGAGGTGGCTGATCTGATGTGAAAATGGCTGATACCCCTCCTCACTGACTTTCTGGATGAAGGGCTGCTCCCCTCACTGGAAAACAAAGTCAAGAACTTGGGTACTTGACCCTCCACTGCAACTGCCCTGCAAAATAACACAGTTTCTAAAGGAGACTGTGTTGTAGATGATGGTTGTTGCTTGGCATGATGTCTAATGGTGGAATAATGCTCAAAGAACTTCCTTGCTAGCCTCCTGGATGAAGGGCTTCTCCCCTCATTGGAAAACAAGCTCAGAAACTGGGTCTATCAACTCTCCACTACTATTTCTCTACAAAACAACACAATCCTGAAGAAGACTGTGCTGTGGATAATGGTCGGAGCTTGCCCTGATGCCGGATAGTGGAAATGAATCTCAATGAACCTCTCCTGAGTGGGCACTCAAAGTCCCCCAAGGATGAGGGTGGGATTTCTGCTTAGAAACACCTTTGTGCTAAACAGCACAGCGGACTCCGCTAAACAGCTAAAGCGTGCAGAAAGTCATAAAAGACCAAGACATAAACAATAATCAGAATGCCCTCTATGGTTGCCATCCCCTTCCTTATATGTTTGGTGAGCTTCCTCACTCTTTGTCCCACTCATTAAAGATACTACTCTCATGCATACACTCCTCCATCATAACTGCGCTGCCCTCCAATAACTCTTCACTACCTCCATGACAGCGTTGTTGATTTGGTCAACCTTGACTCTATCCAAATGCTTTAGCCCCTATTCACACTCAAAAGTGATTTATTCAGCTGATACAATGATCCACATTCACATTAGAAGTGGTTTTATTCCTACTAAAGAGATTTATGGGTGTCTCTACCCTCTTATTCATCTATTTTATTAACAAAAGCATAAATTAATATTCCAACTAGCTGAAATCTAATTAGGAATATTACATCTACGCTGGTTGTTCTCAGTTCTGTAATATGAACATGATTTTGATGTCGAACGTTCATTGATGATTTGGAAGCTCTTGAGAGATTTTCCGATGTATTGATCTGTTTCCTTGAGAATTCTAACTTTAAAATATCTTACTAACAAACTCAGTTAACAATCTTTGATCCATTTTTTAGAGTAGATGGGAACCATTTTTTATGTATTGCTATTGTTTTACCCCTTTTTTGAAACCTATACAGAAAATATGTTATTTCAATAGCCATTTTCATGGCATCCCTTTAAATTTTAAACTATTATTGAGAGTATATGGGGACCATTTTTTATGTATTGGTATAGTTTTACCCCTTTTTTGTAAACCTATGCAGTAAAGCTGGGAACCATTTTTTATGTATTTGTAACAGCCTACCTCGCTAATACCATACTTGATACCATGTGCAAGGTCTCTGTCTCACTTATAAAACAAAACACTTATCTGACTCCCTACAGTTAAGCCGGATTTAATTTGCAAGAGAATTTAAACATGATTTTTAAGTTAAATCTAAGTAAAATCACAGTAACCAGCTAATGCTTAAACCACAGTGACTAGCTGATGCTGAAATATAATAATTCACTGATGCTAAGAGGAGGAATACCTGGAAACGGAGAGATCCAACTAGAATACCTGGAACCGTGATCCTCCTCTTCAGCTGATCGGACAGATTACAGAACCAAAATGTTCCTCCCAGCCAAATTTAGAATTTAATCCTAAATCCAGAGGACGCCTCCTCTGCCCCCGTGCCCAAAATCCCGAGAACAGTGAGTCTCCTTCCCACCCTTGATAAATTTTACCATAACAACCTCCTCAAATTCATCACGATAGCCTTCTCCATTTCCTCACAACAGCCTTCTCCCTCTTCTTTCCCAACCAAAAGACCCCTCCCTTCTTCATGTCTTCGTGTTTAAATAATAATCTGCCCCACCGCCACAACACCATCCTGCTAACATCCCACCGCCACACTCCATCGAGATAAGGCCTCCATAAATGTAGAAATGAATGTTTTTAAAGAGGTATCATTCGAGTGATATGGTTCTCATTAATGAAATGTCCTTTGAATGTAATAAGATAAGGTTGTATTAATGAGAGGTCATTCGAATAAGAGGATATGATTTATTAATGAGAGGTAACTTGAATGCAAGAGGATAAGATGTATAAGGTCGTATTAAACAGCCGTCATTTAAATGAAAAGAATATGATTGTATTAATTTGAAGGTATTCAATCGGGGTGCTGTTTAATTAATCATTCTAATTATTCTTTTAAAGTTAGTTTTTCTTTATGTTGGTCTTTTAACTTTTAGTTAAATATTAGGAAGTAGGGACTTAGGGTGTGGGTTGTTACAGTATTGGTATAGTTTTACCCCTTGTTTGTAAACCTATGCAGTAATGCTGTTATTCAGTGCCCACTTTAATAGGTTCCACTATTGTTTCTCAAACCAGATCAACCCCAAAGAATTTCAAAATGAGGTATCAAATCAACAATTGATCAGGTTAGTTAAATGCTGAAGTACGAGACCACAATCTGACTTTTGTGTTGTAAGCTGCCTTCATTGCTGCTTATTCCATTATTGAGGAGTTTTGTCAAATTACAATCAGACTTTGTTTTACGCTGACTTGGTTGCTTCTTATTCCATTATTTTGAGTTTTATCAATTGTTTAAAGGACAATTGTGGCCCAAGAAGGATATAGTGAAAGATTGCTAGTCTCACAACAACTATCATAAACGGGGCAAATCTTTTAATGAGATTATAACTTTCTTTTGAACATCTTAGATACCAATATGCAACAAGTTTATCAAAATCTACGTTTAGTACTTAATATCAATGCATGAAAATTTTATATTTGATACAATCTCATGGTAGTAGAAGACAAGCATATGCATATCCCTGATCAAAATCTTACTTCTAGCTTGCAAGAAGGTTAATACTTAGTATCAGTGGATGAAAAATTACATTTGATACAATCGCATGGTAGTAGAAGACATACATAGGCATAGTCCTCGTTCGAAATCTTACTTCTAGCTTGCAATTCCTGTCCGTGTCAGGTATGCTACTGACATTTTTCCTCTCCAAAATCCCATGTGTCCAAATTTGGTTGGCACCTATTTTGTTTTCTCCGAGTTGTTTTTTTTTATGTTCCAATTATTTATAAATGCTATACTTGAAAACCAGAGTTGACTAAACTGTTGAGCCAGTGCTATAATTAACGTCCGTCCGGCATTCATTTATCAATGATGAGTCCTTTATTAGTTTCTGAAATGTGAAGCCCGATACAGAAAATAGAAGACCAAGTGTCTTGTGGAAATCTAGATGATATTTACATTGTTTTAGTTATCATTGGCTCAACAGTCAACACAGTAACATGTTATGTCAAGAAATTGTAGAATCAAAGTGATGAATCCAAACACTGACCAGGCTTCTCATTTGATGTAACAATGTATTATCCACTTTAGTAAATTATTTGGCACATGCATATATGTATAGGAAATATGGACACACGCAGAGATGTCTCTCAAGCACAACCTGCAAAGTTATTGGCGATATGTTAAAAGCTTTTTATAATGTTTGTCGTGTACTATCCTTCTGAATATAGCGTTTCATTGTTAAACTTTTCAGGTTAACCCTTGTGGGTCTGTTATGCTGTATGACATCACTTTTCCTGCTAGTAATGATAATATTTCAGATTGACGACTATTGATACTCCTTCGGAGCAACATAGGGCTTTTCGGCCATGTAAACTTTCACTGTGCTTCCAGAGAATCATTAGCGCCATTTCACAGCATCAGCATTCGAAATGCTTGAATGGTTCAGATACTTTTGATATCAAGGCAGAATGTTATTCAAAGTTAGTAAGATTGTACCCATCCTACTCTGCCAAAAGCTTGAGTAACGGATTGTATAAAGAAATGATTTTAATCCAACAAGTCAACGAGTGTTCTTTATTTGTTGGCAGCCTTAGAACTGCCGAGGAGGCATAGCCAGGGTTATTATTCACTAGACATATTAGCTAGCCAACCGTCTCAGAATTTCTCATACAAATGTGGTTAAGAAAAAGTCGTTTATTAACAAACTATTGGATTGAAGAACTAAAAGTCGTTTATAACAAATTGTTGGATTGAAGAACTAATATCATTGGCTACCTTACCGAAGAACCCAGTTTGGTCAGTTTGGTCCTTTGGCTAAGGATCCACATCCAAGTGTAAGAGGTTTGGTCAATAAGAAAGTGAAAAAAGAGTTATGTACAGGGCACGCCGTACTATGTTCTACTTGACAGGTGAATCGATGACTGGTTATACTTTGATGTAGAAATTCAGACCACGTCTTTGGAAGCTCATATTTCCAACTGAATTTTATAATTAACTTTTTCATCTGTATGTCATCATTCCCTGTTTAGTAGGCCCTTAGATTATAGTTATATAGTGAATGTGTACCCGTGCATTGGTGGTACACAGCCAACATTATATGATGCAGGTGATACAGCTGACCTATCTTAAAGCACAAGTCTGATGTAAATCAATAATTTAGATTTTCTTGTCACTTTTTTTATTATTAAAAATGAACCCCAATGCTAGCAAACAAGAAATAGGTCTACAGCTAGGCAATCATGTTTTGCCATGAGTGAAATATTAAGACTTGAGCTCCTGCGAGTTACTAACATCTCACATCATAGAAGCTTCAAAATGAATGCCAGGAGAGTCATGTTCCAGGATAGTGATGTTTTTCCTCGGGGAGTTACTCTTTATACATTTTCCTCTAGTCCTCAAAACATAATAGTTCGTACATGATAGTTATGCTATAGAATGTAATGATTATATCTATGATTATGTGACTTAGTTACAAACTTACCGTCCCAGTTACAAGTAATAATTGTATACGACCCTGCAAACACTGAATGGATTTTTATTTATCACAGCCACTGCATGGTTATATTAACCTAATTCTCTTAAAAAGAGTTCTTAAAAAGAGTTCCGTCGTACTAGAACATATAGGAAGAGTCATGAGGACTATTTGCCTGTGAGGAATAGTGATTCTACATAATTATGAGATCAAAGTTGAAATTAGATTTCTAACTTCTCTTTTTTTTTCTTTTGGCATTGTGTTGAAAATAGCTTTCTAATTTCTCTTTTTTTGCATTAAACATAATTTTCAGAGATATTAATATAATATTAAAAAAAAAAAATTCTTTCCGTTAATATAATATATTTTAGTTAACCTACATAGCGATATTTACTTTTTATTATTAAATAACTCAAATATGAAAGCTTGTTATTAGAGAAGTAAAATGATATTATAAAAACAAAAGCTAAAAGAACATGGTAATCTATTGTTTACATATTTTTCAACTTTGGTGAAAGTTCAAATGTTCTATTTGACTCCTTTGGTGGGTTAGATTTCTATATTGAGAACCTTTATCTTGGTCCCTGAAAATTTGATAACACCTCTTTCTATATTTTTAATATTTCATATGAATAAATGGTTGAATATATTTGAAATATATAGATTTCCTATATTTTCAACATTTGTTGAATATATTTGAAATATATAACTTCAAAAAAAAAATACATATAATGAATTTTAATCAAAAAATATATATAATGAATTTCAAACAAAGTATATTATAGCATTTAAATAAAAAAATAATTTTATTGTAGAATTTTTTAAAGATAAAAATAATTCAATTCATGAAAATTATAAGTATTATTATCTTAATGTAATGACACAATTTTAATAGATTGTATAAAACTACATGCCATTGATGAGTGTCATAATTCCACATAAATTAAATATATTTAGAAAAATATAAATTTGGCTCTAAGATGTGTATAGAGGTGGGATCTCTTCCATACTTCCCCCAAGCCATGGACTTGTGACCTTAATGTAGCAAGGTGATTAGTCCTTAAAAAACATGACCTCATGAAGTATTCATAACAAAGCAAGCACGAAAATGACCAATCAATAATGGTCAAGGAAATCAAGGTCTCAATTTCCAGAAGCATGTACAGCGACCAAAGGTGATCTAAAAGGACTGTATTAGTTTATTATGCTAAGTGTCTTTTCAGTTATAAAACATGTACAATTTGTCTCCATTTGTTTGCTTAAGGAATGAGTAATTTAACCATGAAACATAGATGAATTTGTGAGTTTTAAGCATGTAAATAAGCCTAAATAACATTGAACAATAGTGTATAACAGAGAAATAACATCACACATAAGTTTTACACAGCAGGCACGATGAAGCAGTTCACCCCTCCTGGGCTACATCTGTTGGTCCAACGCCCAATGGCATGTTCCTCTTTGGCATTATGCTCAAAATTGCAAATACATGTATTTACAAGCCTCTAATGGTTGTTTTCTCTGCACCAGTGGCTCCAGAATGCTCCAATTAGTCTAAGTAGATTCTTGTTTCACCCAAATTGGTTGAAAATTGACCTCCTTAGCCATTTTCCCAATCACAGCTACTAAAACCTCCACTAATTGTGGAGAACTGCAGTTATCCACAGCTAATTTTGGCCAAAAGTCCGAAATTTAGGGGCAGAACTAATCTTTCGCCAATCCTCAAACCATAACATTAAGTTTCAAGTTAAGGGGGAGGGGGTGGCCACATGCCAACCCCCGAAAACCCTGCAGTCACAATAAATTAGAGCGGAACTCCAACGAAATTGTGGTTGAGTGGAGTTAAGACCAGAGTTTACATCGGTGTTAAAGTCTGACCGCGCGGAGAAGCCGGAACCGCCAGAGCAAACAATGTTATGTGATAAGGTTTGCAAATTGAATTTTTAATGTTGTGGGTTGCATCTGCCAGAAGTTATGTTAACATAATCGTTGGTTGTTTGCGATGACATGTGAATACAAACTTTAGACCGCCATCGGGTTGGGACCGTCGGCAGTCCCAGACCCCAATATGATTTTTGATAAACTTTAAATATATCTCCCCACCCTTAGTGGTTAAGACACAACACATAGCGCAAATGATGGAAAGCTTTGTGCGCATGCTGGAGGTCACGAGGTCGAACCCCTCAGACCTCAATAAAATTTTATAACACTATTCAGGGGACACATGGCGGCTTCAGGGCTGGCCACGTGTCACCCATCCATTGGCTATTAAAACCAGCTCATACAACCATCCACAAATAAAAATGCACCACTTGGCAAAATATCACTGGCTTGAGAAAATGGAATATTCATAAGAATATTCCTCTTTTGCTGACTGTGCACCTGCATGCTAACTGGGCATCCCAGTCACCCGTCACAAAAATTTAGTTGTTTAAGAAAACGATCAAAACTTGATATCTCCCTCATACGACATCGGTTTTTCGAACCGTTTGCGACACTAGAATCATAACGATGAGATCTACCCGGTCACTCAGGGTTGGTACAGTTTTGAGCACTTACAATTTTGAGCAAAATTCATGATCTCCTAATCACACCTCCCCATTGGGAAGCTTTTGGACCCCAAAAGACTTTAATTACCTGTTCAGTAGATGAGGGTACAACTCCCTCACCTTTCCAACTTCCATCCACCTTGCCTTGCTTTACTTATTGCCTTTGAGCCCAACTCAAAGGTAGTCGACACTTCCCCTCTTATATGTTCTTGTCCTCCTGTCAAGGATGGTATCCTCCTTGAGCTCATCTAGAAATTCTGGCGAGAAATCTTCTATAGATGGCAGCTGAACATCACTCCCTTGATCATCAATCAAAGGAGGCTCATACAAACGTAAATTTTCAACAATGAAAATTGAATACATTTGCATATATGAAGGCAAGTCAAGTTGCAATGCATTATTACCAACTTTCTTGACGATCTTGAATGGACCATAGCAAATGGGCTTGAAATTTTTACCTTCTCCTTGCATCCTTTCTTTGTTTATGTGCAACCATACTTCATCTCCTTCTTGATACTTGTGATCAACTCTATGTTTGTCATGCCTCTCCTTGTATTTGCTTTGACTCTTCTCAAGTTGTTATTGAACTTGTTAATAAATAATCTGAATTTGCTCAATGAACTTTCGAGCCTTGTCAATATCACTATGCCCATCAATTGCAACATCCTTCTCAAATATGAAGTCTAATGACGATTTTAGCAAATACCCAAAGCATGCTTCAAAAGGTGAAGTATTTGTAGAAGAGTGCTTGGCCCGGTTGTAAGTGTGATGAATGTAATGCAGTTGTTCATCCCACAACTTGGGATGTTTGTTACAATATCCTCTCAATAGATGCACAGTGGTTCTGTTCACCACCTCGGTTTGGCCATCAGTTTGCGGATGAAAAGCAATACTCATTTTCAACTTTGTGTCCATCATCTTCCAAAGATTGGACCAAAAATTCCCAATGAACCCGAAATCCCTGTCACTAACAATAGAATTTGGCAATCCATAATGAACACATACATGTTGAAAATAAAGTTCAGCAGTAATGGTTTTCTTACATGGCATAAGTATACACATTTTACTGAATCTATCCACAACTACATAAAGATAATCATGTTGTTTTCTTAACATAGGTAGACCTCCAACAAAGTCCATGGAGACACTCTCCCATGGCCTTGATGGTACTAGTAGTGGTGTGTACAACCCAAGCTTCCTCTTGCTGGGCTTGCTTGTTGCACACATAGAACAACCTGTTATAAAACGTGACACACTATCTATCATGTGAGGCCAATAGCAGTACCTTTGTATATGCGCCATTGTTTTGCTTACTCTAAAGTGTCCAACAATAAGAGACGAATGAGCCTCTCTCATAACACTTAGCCTCTCTCCTTGTGTTATACACAGCTTACCCAAATGAAACAGCAAATTGTTATGCATGTGATAATCATTTTCCTCAACTTGATTCCCTTCACTCAAACTAGCATACACATCTTGAAAATCAACATCATGTGCATATTGTTCTATCTAACTCTCATGTAATAGAATCATTTTTTAAGTAAAGTAGAAGCACTTATAATTGGCCTGAAAGCATATCAACAACTTTATTGAAAATACCTGTCTTTACCTTATAACCAAGTGAAATTGTTGAAGAAATACCATCCACCTGAAATGTCATGATTGTTGCAATTTTGTTTCTGACTATAAGTATTGTAATGGTTGGTGATCGGTATGTATAATCATCTCTTTACCCATCAAGTAGTGTTTCCACTTCTTGACGCTTTGTACCAACACATACAGCTTTTTGTCATATGTAGGATATTTAGTTACAGCACCATTGAATGTTTCAGAATGAAAAGCAATAGGCTTACCATGTTGCAAAAGTACTTCACCCATGGCATAATCACTAGCATCGGTTTGTGTCTTGAATGGTTGTCTCAAATTCGGTAATGCAAGGACCAGAGCTGAACTGATCTTGTATTTTAAATCTTCAAAAGCTTGTTTTTGTTTGCCTCCCCATTGGAAGTCTTTCTTCACACTTGTCATTGCATGCGTAGGAGCTGCTACGTCAAAAATGTTACCAATAAACTTTCTCCAATACTGAGTTGCGCCTAAGAAACTTCTTACCTTGGTTACTGTTTTGGGAGTGGGCCAATTCACAATGGCTTCCACTTTAGAAGGATCAATTCTCAACTCGCCTCCTCCTACAATGTGTCCAAAATAAACCAGAGAAGTCTTTCCGAACTCACACTTTGACATCTTAAAAAATAATTTATCTTTCTTTAAAACATCAAGCACCATTTTCACATGCAAGACATGTTCTTCTCTTGTTTTGCTGAAAATGAGTATATCATCTAAATACACAATCACAAAGTCAACAAGAAATGGACGCAAAACATTATCTATAACTCGCATGAAAGGTGTCGGTGAATTACACAAACCAAACGGCATAACCAACCACTCAAAGAGTCCTTGTTTGGTTTTGAATGCAGTCTTCCATATATCACTTTCTGCAATTCTTACTTGATGATATCCACTTCATAAATCTAACTTAGTGAAAAAATTTGCTTCTTTCATCTGATCAAGTAAATCACCTATCCTTGGGAGTGGGTATCGATTCTTTACCGCTATCTTGATCAAAGCTCTAAAGTCTACACACATGCGCCAAGTCCCATATTTCTTTGGAATCAAGACTATGGGTGAACCGCATGGCGAAGTGTTTGGTCTTATGAGTCCCTTGTCCAACATGTCCTTGATTTTCCTCTTAATTTCAACACTCTCCATTATCGACATGCGATACATGTCGAGGTTTGGAAGAGGACAATCTTGTTGCAACTGAATCTCATGTGGAATCTTCCTTTTTGGAGGCAATCCTGTTGGCTCCTAAAAAATCTTATGATGTGCATCAACTGCATCATATAAATCTGATTTCAACTTAGGATCACAATCCTCAAATTATTCATGATTAACATTAGCTTTAGGCTTAATCATTAGAAGAACAAAATTCTTACTTGAATTCACCAGCCTCTTTACCTGTCCAACATTTACCACTGCAATATTTGTCTTCTTGCAATGTGCTCTAAAAATGTACTCCTTGACATATTTGAATAAATGGTATTTTTTCTCATGGCGATGGAAGATCGCTTTCCTGTCATACAAGTAAGGACTACCCAACACAATACCTGTAATATCAAGTGGAACCACATCTAATTCAACTGTGTCAACAATATGTGCAGTTATTGCAAACCACAATATGCACTTCTTTGAAACTTGTAAATTTGCATCCTTACAAATCCACCCAAGTGGACATGGTTTTGGATGTGGAATGGTCTCAAGATTAAGTTTCTTGACCAAGTCTTCAGAGATTAAGTTTTCTTGTGACCCACTATCAAACAGTGTGTCAATCTTGGTATGTTTGGATATGACCCTCACATGAAACAGTTCAATTCTCTCCTCTTCATTTGGAGCTTGTATACAGTGACAGTTTGGTGTACTAGTACTGGGTTTTGTTTCAATTTCTTTCCCCTTCATGTTCTTCAATCCCATGGCTGTAATTTTAGATTCATCACCTGAATCCTCTCCTAAATCATGTTGAGTTGTAGCTACAGTTTTTTGTTTCCCTTTGTTGTTATAATGTTTGGGTCTCTTTTCAGGATGTAATTTCCAACAATTTTTCTCTTCATGGCCTTCTCTTGAACAATGTTTACAAACCACTTTTTCTCCCTCTTTCTTGACAGATGCATTATGTTTTCCCTTACCTTTTGAGGTCTTCTCTTTGTTTTACCCCTTAAAAGGTTTCTTTCTACCCTCATCAGTAATGTTTTTCCCTCTAGCTTCTAGATGTGTGGCCTGAATACAAACTTCATCTAGACTTGTAGGGTTAAACATGAGGATAGTATGTTTTAGGTAGCTATGTAAGCCTCCTATGTACTTGAGAAAAGTATCTTGTTTCTACAAATCTACCCCTAATAAGAGAGCTCTTCTCCTAAATTCTTGGGTGTATTCTTGCACATTCTGTCCTTTCAATTTTGTCAGTTCATTATGGCTTTCTGCATATGAGATAATGGATAAAACTGTTGTTTTATTGCAGTAATGAAATCGGTCCATGATAGAATAATCTTACCATGCTTCTTGATCTCCTCCTTTGTCTTTCCTTCCCACCAAACAAGCGTTGCACCTTCCATTCTTAATGAAGCTAGTTGGATTTTGGTATCATCATCATGAAGGTTCTGAATTCTCAAATAGACCTCCAATTGCCTAATCCAATTATCAAGCTTTTCTACATTGACTTCACCATTAAACATTGGCAATTCAAACTTAACATCAAGTTTTAGAAAATGACTTTTACTAGTGTTCTTTGACTTGTGTGGCTGATGTACTGAAGATGAAGTGGAGGATGATGATGATGATGACGATGATGAGGGTGATGATGGTGACTTTCCACTATCTCCATTTCCTCCATTTCCCTTCTTTGATTTATCTTCATCATTGTGACCTCCTAATGATCCCTATCCTTCCTTGTGAAGTTTGGATCATTCTCCTTCTAGTCTCTCATTATTTTCTTGATAAAGGACTATCACCATCTCAGTCATGTCAAGGAATGCTTTCCTGAACACTCTTTCTTCTTCTTTGGGATCCACCTCTTCATGGATTTCTCCTTCTCCTGCAGGCACGCTTAATGTTGTTTTGGCTTCTTTTGGAGGTGAACTAGGTGGTGGAGAATGTGGCAATATTTCCCTCCTTTGTTATGGCTCACTTTGAGACCCTCTTGCTTCCACCAATTTGTCTTCTCCTCTCTTAAGCTTGAGCCTAGTAAGCATGTGAACACTTGCAAATAGTTAAATAAATATTTGCACACAACAACACCAGAGAATAAACTCTAGCTCTGATACCAACCTGATCTGAAAAGATATATTAGTTTTATGTGCTAAGTGTCTTTTTAGTTATAAAACATGTACAATTTGTCTCCATTTGTTTGCTTAAGGAATGAGTAATTTAACCATGAAACATAGATGAATTTGTGAGTTTTAAGCATGTAAATAAGCCTAAATAACATTGAACAACAGTGTATAATAGATAAATAACATCACACATAAGTTTTACGCATTAGGCATGATGAAGCAGTTCACCCCTCTTGGGCTAGATCTGTTGGTCCAACTCCCAATGGCATGTCCCTTTTTGTCATTATGCTCAAAATTGAAAATACATATATTTACAAGCCTCTAATGGTTGTTTTCTCTACACCAGTGGCTCCAAAATGCTCCAATTAGTCTAGGTAGACTCTTGTTTCACCGAAATTGGTCAAAAATTGACCTCCCTAGCCATTTTCCCAATCACAGTTACCAAAACCTCCACTAATTGTAGAGAATTGCAGTTATCCGCAGCTAATTTTGGCCAAAAGTCTGAAATTTAGGGGCAGCACTAATCTTTCGCCAATCCTCAAACCGTAACATTAAGTTTCAAGTTAAGGGGGAGGGGGTGGCCACATGCGAACCCTTGAAAACCCCACGGTCACAATAAATTGGAGCGGAACTCCAGCGAAACTATGGTTGAGTGGAGTTAAGACCGGAATTTATATCGGTGTTAAAGTCTGACCGCGCAGAGAAGCCGAAACCGCTGGAGCAAAAAGTGTTATGTGATAAGGTTTTCAAATTGAAGTTTTAATGTTGTGGGTTGCATCCACCGGAAGTTACGTTAACATAATCGTTGGTTGTTTGCGATGACATGTGAACACAAACTTTGGACCGTCGACGGTCCCAAACCCCAATATGATTTTTGATCAAATTTAAATATATCTTCCGACCCTTAGTGGTTAAGACACAACACGTAGCGCAGACGGTGGAAATCTTTGCATGCATGCTGGAGGTCGCAGGGTCGAACCCCCTGGACCTCAATAAAATTGTATAACACTGTTCAGGGGACACGTGGCGGCCTCAGGGTTGGCCACGTGTCACCCATCCATTAGCTACTAAAACCAACTCATATAACCATCCACGAATCAAAACGCGCCACTTGTCAGAATATCATTGGCTTTAGAAAATGGAATATTCTTAAGAATATTCCTCTTTCGTTGACTGTGCACCTGCATGCTGACTGGGCATCCCAGTAACCCTTGTCACAAAAATTTAGTTGTTTGGATAAATGATCAGAATGCGATATCTCCCTCATAATACATCAGTTTTTCGAACCGTTCGCAGCGCCGGAATCGCAACGATGAGATCTATCCAGTCGCTCAAGTCCGATACATTTTTGAGCACTTACCGTTTTGAGCAAAATTAATGATCTCCTGATCACACCTCCCCATTGGGAAGCTTTTGAACCCCAAAATACTTTAATTACCTATTCAGTAGATGAGGGTACAGCTCCCTCACCTTTCCAATTTCCATCCACCTTGCCTTGCTTGGATTACTGCCTTTGAGCCCAACTCAAAGGTAGTCGACACATCCCCTCTTAGATGTTCTTGTCCTCCTGTCAAGGATGGTATCCTCCTTGAGCTCATCCAGAAATTCTAGCGAGAAATCTTCTATAGACGGTAGCTGAACATCACTCCCTTGATCATCAATCAAAGGAGCCTCACACAAATGTAAATTTTCAACATTGACAACTGAATACATTTGCATATATGAAGGCAAGTCAAGTTGAAATGCATTATTACCAACTTTTTTGATGACCTTGAATGGACCATAACGGATGGGATTGAGTTTTTTACCTTCTCCTTGCATCCTTTCTTTGCTTATGTGGAACCATACTTCATCTCCTTCTTGAAACTTGTGATCAACTCTATGTTTTCCATGCCTCTCCTTGTGTTTGCTTTGATTCTTCTCAAGTTGTTCTTGAACTTGTTGATGAATAATCTGAATTTGCTCAATGAACTTTTGACCCTTGTCAATATCACTATGCCCGTCAAGTGCAACATCCTTCTCAAAGATGAAGTCTAATGGCGATTTTGGCAAATACCCAAAGCATGCTTCAAAAGGTGAAGTATTTGTAGAAGAGTGCTTGGCCCAGTTGTAAGCGTGATGAATGTAATGCAGTTATTCATCACACAACTTGGGATGTTTGCTACAATATCCTCTCAATAGATGCACAACGGTTTTTTTCACCACCTCAGTTTGGCCATCAGTTTGCGGATGAAAAGAGGTACTCTTTTTTAACTTTGTGTCCATTATCTTCCAAAGATTGGACCAAAAATTCTCAATGAACCTGGAATCCTTGTCACTAACAATAGAAGTTGGCAATCCATAATAAACCCATACATGTTGAAAATAAAGTTTAGTTGTTTGTTCAGCAGTATAAGTATACACATTTTACTGAATCTATCCACAACTACATAAAGATAATCATGTTGTTTTCTTGACATAGGTAGACCTCCAACAAATTCCATGGAGACACTCTCCCATGGACTTGATGGTACCGGTAGTGGCATATACAACCCAAGCTTCCTGTTGTTAGGCTTGCTTGTTGCACACATAGAACAACCTCTTATAAAACATGACACACTATCTATCATGTGAGGCCAATAGCAATACCTCTGTAGATGCGCCACTGTTTTGCTTACCCTAAAGTGTCCAAAAATAAGAGACAAATGAGCCTCTCTCCTTGTGGTATACACAACATACCCAAATGAAACAACAAATTGTTATGCATGCGATAATCATTTTTCTCAACTTGATTCCCTTCACTCAAACTAGCATACACATCTTGAAAATCAACATCATGTGCATATTGTTCTATGTAACTCTCATGTACAATAGAATCATTTTTAAGTAAAGTAGAAGCACTTATAATTGACCTTGAAAGCATATCAACAACTTTATTGAAAATACCTTTCTTGTACCTTATAACCAAGTGAAACTATTGAAGAAATCCCATCCACATGAAATGTCGTGATTGTTGAAATTTTGTTTATGACTGCAAGTATTGTAATGGTTGGTGATCGGTATGTATAATGGTCTCTTTACCCATCAAGTAGTGTTTCCAATTATTGACACTTTGTACCAACGCATACAACTCTTTGTCATATGTAGTGTTGAGACGGTAAATCCCCTCTACAGACAGAGGTGATCCCACTAGCCCTAGGGTGGGTCTAGCAATAATCGTAACACACAAAGTTATTGGTTCCTAGTTACAAAAGACAAAGTCGCGATAGATCGCTTACCGTGATTCCTTCGTTGCTTGTTTTCGAAGAAGAAGTTGTGCTTCCATTCCTAGCTGGACAGGGCACGATCCGTGAGCTCCCTGTATCCAGATACCTGTACACATGCAAAGAAGAAAGACAGCACGCAACATAATATTTCACACTTTTATAACTATGGATCAGTCAAAGAGGAACGAATGAAATTGCATTATACAATGAAAAACACAATCATGGAACCAATAGCAGATTCATGTATATTAAGATACGAGAGAATGATTACAACCGATGCTCTGACATCGTGATCTTCCTTCGACAGGGCTCCAGCGGGATGTGTCTCACAAAGCTCGTCAGGGATTTGACAAAACTCTCTCTCTCATAGGGTTCTCCTTAGCTCTGCTCTTGATTGTCACTTCGCTATAATTTCCTTCCCAAAAGTTCAGCTAGCTAGAAAATGGAGAGGGCAGGCTTTTATAGAGGGATAAGGAGAGGTTAGGCTCCCTATAATCATGGGGGAGAGTCCTATCTCTTAGGAAGGTTCCATGAGAGGTGGAAAACCACGTCCTAATCAGGGAGATCCGGAGGCAAACAACCCAACCTCATTTTGATGATCCGTTCTAAAGTTGTTAGAATCAAACTTCTGCCTTCTATTGTTAAAAAACATTCCTTAAAAGGCTTGGCGCGGGCATAACACAGGGACAGAGTGCCAATTGGCATGCCCACTAGTGTGCATTTTCCCCATTGGTGCGAGGGATGAACTGGCTACCCACGCCAATGCCAAAACATGGATTTTTAGGGTTTTCCATAGGAATTGTTCTTCAGGAGAATTCTTGTCCTTATGCAGAAGGATGTCTTTAAGGTGTTTTCAAGACATTTTACTGTTCACAGGTCACGGGAATAGTCCTCCAATGTATGGGATAAGGGATTGCAGGGACGGTGACAAAATGTTGTGTAACAGATGCCCCCTAAAGCATGAGGTCCGAGAGAGAGGGAGGGGTGAAATTCTTTATGAGAACATGCCCAACTGAAAACACTACCGTCGGAAAACCTGCGAATACAAATACGACTGATATATCTGATACATGATATGTGGTATGGGCGCAACCATCCATAACAAAGTGTACAATAAACCGGGATCCAAGGTATGGACGCAGCCATCCAGTAAATAAGGATCGACAAGTAGACTCAAGTATGGTCGCAGCCATCCAATCAAATGAGCCAAGTAATAAATCACAATATAAAGAACCCGCAACCTGGATGTTTATCAGACAAAACCCAGGGTTTTGTGCTCCATCTCGACCCGAACAGAGTACAAGTTCGAGAATGCGAATATATGAGCTGAAGTCGAACATGTGGAACATCGTCTGATTACTAGCCAATAATGAAAGTCGTTAACAAACACGAGAGAAACCACCAATAATGATGATGGATCTCAAGGTACAAGAGGTACAATCCACGGAATGTGAATAGTGAGCTGACGTCGAACACCCGTAGAATCATGCGATCGAATGCCAATAATGAAAACCTTGCGTTGAATGCGAAGAACCTGCCATTGTGGCATGCAGGCTTCAAGGTACCTGAAGGGAGTCTCTAGATCAGCTTCCTGGATAATGAGCTGAAGTCGACAGGAAGTGACTTTGATCAAAGGTGGGCCATAATGTTTCCCACATCATCGACACGAGACAGAGGGATATAATGTTTGTGAATCAAGACCAACAGAGAATCAGAGGGAGGTTGAAAATTGCAGAGGCTAACTTCTCTTGAACATATCGGCGGCACGACATTGGATTTGGCAGTATTTGACATCACAGGATCTGAGGTCATGGTGACCTGGCAAAGAGAAGATGAGCAATCAAAATAGACTACCCAAACCCATGGAGGCAAGAAGATAGCAAGATGAGATGTCCCCAACCCGACACAAACGCAAACAAGTGCCATGTTCAAGAGCGACATACTGCCGACACGACTATAATACTAGTTCCATTTTCCCCCACCATTTCTGGAGAGTACCCCAATTATTTTTGAAAACAAGCTTGAAGGGGATAGCATGTGCTTGCGATATAAGTTTGTCCTTCAGACAAATCCAACCTAGTACATTTAACGAGCCCTAGGAAGGAGGAACTCGAGTAACGTCATTCCGACGGAGTCCGATGTCATTAGTTTTTAACGAGTCTGACAAAGGAAGAACTCGACGTCTTTTTTTATGTTTAGAGAGTTTGAAAAAATAGCGAAAAAGAAAACTCCAGCAGTCCCTTTTCATAGATAGTCCCACAGATCCGAAAAGGTAGAAAACTATGTCTGAGAGAACCTCCTAGTCGCGATAGGCTAGGGTATTCCTTTTTTGTAAATAATATATCCCAACCCGAAAAAGGGGTAAACGTACACTGGGTAGATGTCGTTCATAGCCAATTTAACGAGCTCAAAACGACAAGCGACTCGGCGATCTTTTCAACTTTAGAGAGTCAGAAAAGAGCTGAAAGGTGACTCTAGTAGTGACTTTTTCGTGTCTTTACTGAGTCTGAAAAAGTATAAAATACAACTTGCGTCGTCGTCCTAATCACGTCAAAACCTATCGATGCACAAAAAGCAAGTGTAAAACCCATTTTTCGACAAAAATATAGTAAAATATCGGAAAAACAAGTCCCAAAACCTAATTTTGATTTTGAAAAGTTATAAACATTACCAATAGTAAAAACTTATTTACTTTTCACCTTTTTACCTCTTTGCAGAGCGATAGTGAGCCATTTCCTTTGCGATTTTGAGGTTACGATTGAGAGCAATCCAGTGGACGAATCCGGATCCCATCTTCTTCAGGTAAGAGCCGCTTCCATTAGCCATCTTTTAAGCCATATTTCATAGCTTTTAACTGTCATTTGGTATCCCTGAGGGGGGGAATTGCAAATTTAGGGCCTCCACGGTTGGCGTGGGTATCAAGCACGGACCCGCGCCAACTGACCCGTTTTCACACAGGGGTCGCACCAGGTGGCGCAAATGTCAGCAAAACAGCCACACTAACCGTGCAACCCATCATTCTGCTCAAATTTAACAAAAATAGAGCCAATTAATTGTTGTTTTAAGTGCCCAAGGGATCTTACAATGTGTTTATGACCAAATTGATGCAGGTACACAGCGAAAATGGTGATTGAATGGAAGGAAAGAGAGCATAGTGAGGAAGATGAGTTGGAAATGGGGAATGAGCAATGTATGAATGCTCTCTGAAATTGCGGTTTGAAAAAATTCTTCCTAACGCCACGTCTCCGAGCTCAGCCCGAACTAATACAATACCTGATAAGTATCTGGGATGAGGACGAGGAGAAGTTTAAACTTCGAGATCAAGTACTTGAGCTCGAAGTTTCAGACGTGTACTTCATCACTGGACTGTCCCGGAGGGGTCTAGTTCCTATCTTGACTGGTACCAGGCATTCTAGTGAAAACATGACAATGGTCATGGACAGGGTGTGCGTAGGGGCACGCAAAGGGTCAGGTAGCGGAAAGGTAGACATTCAAACCATTCCTGATCTAGCACTCAGAGTAGTGCTACATACTATTACGCGGGCTGTGAGGTCGCAGGCACCGCACGAGGCTACCAAGACACAGCTGCTTCTCGCGTCAGAGTGCATGAACCCAACAATGTTTGACTAGGCCACAACGGTGACTATGAACATCAAACGGAAACTGACCAAATGCAAAAATACCAAACTGAAACATTTTGGATACGGGTCAATTTTGGTATCGTTCTTCCTGGAACGACTACCTATCTTCCAAGGCCAGGGGGCCATAGTCCCAGATCCACCATTGAGAGAGCCATGGATGGCTCGATGGGTAGCATTGATGCCCAGGGCAGGGGGTGGCCAGCAGATGTCATGGCGGCTCGAGTTCTTTGGATGGATCTGACGACAACTGATCATCGTAGAGGACTGGCCCTATGCGGGCACTGATTTCACTGGAGACCCATATCTTCCGCTCCCGGAAGGAGAGGACTGGGATGAGGAGCTGGGTAAGAATCTTTTAAATTTTATGAGTTTTATGATTTTTTGGTATACATACATGTTCTAACAGCTGATCCTATATGTATGCAGATGTTGGCCCAAAGAGGCCCGTCGGAATGTCACCAGTAGCGAGGAGGACCCCTCTCGCTTATGACCCTCAAGGTGAGGGGGGTGAGGGGGACGAGCTTGTGCAAAACCTAGAGGGGATTTCTCGCGGAGTTCCGGATTATACTCGTATAGCTGATGTTCCTTTAACTTATCAGAGACACACCGTAGGGGTGCCGAGTCAACTCCACCGCTTACTGAGGCGATTGGTGCGGGCAGTGACATGCTACCATGAGCACCATGCCGATTAGTCACCTAGGCTTTTTATATGCATATTTTTTGAGACACATGTCATCTCTGGATGTAACTGAAACAAACATGTATATTTTTGGTTTTATATGATGCACACGTTGCAAACACTCGACATATATATATATATACATCTATTTTCTACATGGATCTTGTTTACATATGATGATGTTTTTTATAAATTGCGTAAATGTCTCTCTAATACCATGTTGGCTACTGCATTTGTTAGTGTATTCATTCGTCTTGGTATATGCTGATATGTAATCAAAATTTCTTTCAAGTAAACGAATACGTAGATACAGTCTTAAAATGCAAGGGTTTCTAACTGAATAATGACCATTGAGTTGTAAAACCACAAGCTGTGAATCTAGATGTACAAGTAATGCACGAATACCGAGGTTAACAGCCTCGTTTAACAATTCCAAAACGACACTATACTCCGTGACATTATTTTTGGCAGGCCCTAGACAAACACCTTGTAAATTAACCAACTCACCAGCAAGATTGTAAATTACCCAGGCTGCCGAAGACAGGTTCCTGGTATTGCGGGAGGCACCATCCGCGAAACCGACATAAGGATTAATAGACATCTGCACAATCAGAAAGACCCAATGAGCAGAAAAACGCTTACAAAGCACACCACACCACACATGCACAAAAAATGAAAAATCACCTATGTACATATACTACGCAAGAATGGTTCAAGCATAATATTTCTTCAGGTACAACCCATTTCTGGGCTGTGCCAAAGAAAGACCTTCATAATCGATCAGCTCATAAGCCCAATTTTTCAATACTCGTTTAACGATATAGGGCCCATGCCACATAGGTTGGAATTTTCTTGCCCCAATTTTGTCATGGGCTTGATCATACAAGAGGACGAGGTCCCTTTCGATAAAAGAGCGCGAAGAAACCGTTTGATCGAAATGAGCTTTAACCCGCTTTTTCTATGCCTCGATAACCAAATCAGCCAAGCGGCGAGTTTCGTCCAATCTCTCGAGATATAGGAGACGTTCTTCCTCCGGGGAGGTATCGGGGAGTAATTCCACAGCCAATTTCAGTGAAGGGATCTCACATTCAACTAGAAGAGTAGCTTCCAGACCATACACCAACTAAAATGGTGTGAATCCGGTCGCACTCTTCACTGACGTTAAGTAGGCCTAGAGAGCTGAAAACAACTGGAGATGCCAATTTGATTTGTGTATACCAATTGTTCATTAAAGCATCGTGACAAGCACTTTTTTCACGGCTTCAACCTGGCCATTTGCCTAAGGGTAGTATGGCGTTGAGCTGTCATGATGCAAGCCCAACTTAGATGTCAACTCTACCATCATGTAGTTCCGAAAATGAGAGCCATGATCTGACGATGGCTTGAGGAATGCTGAAACGCGTGATCACATGGTTGAAAATGAATTGTGCAGCTGTCTTGCCGTATGCAGCCAGTGTAGGCATCGCTTCGGCCCACTTGGTGAAATAATCTACGGCAACGATGATATAAGCATGCCTCCCGTCCAAGTGAGGGTAACATGTCATAAAATCAATGCCCCATTTGGCAAAAGGGCCTACGGTAATGACAAGATGTAATGGGAGAGGTGGCGCACACACCTTGCGCTAGAAAATCTGGCACTCATGACACTTTCGTACTGCAACAATACAGTCTTTAAATATAGATGGCCAAAAATAGCCCACACGCAAAATCTTTTGGGCGGTAGCATAACCGGACATGTGACTGCCACAGACGCCATTGTGACAGTCATTCAGAACTTTCTCAACCTCCTCTAAGGTCAAACACCAGCGGAGTACAGAATCGACTCCGACACGATATAAGGTATCTCCGACAATGCGATATGGTTGTGACTGATGTTGAACGCGACGTCAAGCATTCTTCGTTAACTCGGACTGGAAGGTAGATGTCTGGAGGTACATAATGATATCACCGTACCATGGATCGAGAGTGTTGATTAAGAAGAGAGTTTCGTCCGAGATGTGATCCTCGGATCGAAATGGAACAGAGTCGGTAGGAAGAGAACAAATGAGATCAACAAAAACCAGCGATTTATTTGATTTGGCAGTAGTCAACTCCAAATCAAACTCTTGGAGGATGACAATCCACTTTGAGTACTTGCCCCCCAGCAATTGTCGGGACAAAATGTAATTCATGGGGTTGCAGTCAGAAATCATGGTTACAGTGCGCAACAGGATGTAATGGCGAAACCGTTGAATGGCCTGGACCGCAGCCAGTGCCAACTTCTCGATGTGTGCATAACGTGTTTCAGTGTCGAGGAGGTTTCAAGATAGATAATAAACCACGTGTTCGTTACCATCATCGTCATCCTGTACCAAAACCATGGCAATCGTACTAAATGCAGCAGCCAAATAGAGGGTAAAGTCGCGATGATAGTTTGGAGGACGGATTAAAGGAGCATTGACAAGCAACGTCTTAAGGTTATCAAAAGATTACTAGGCAATCTCGTCCCAATAGAAGGGAACATCCTACTTTAGAAGTCGCGTAAACCCTTTGGCTACCTCTGCATGGTTCGGGATAAAGCGACGTAAAAAATTCGCTTTCCCCTGAAGACTCTGAAGTTGATGCAACGAGGATGGAGAGGGGAGGTTAACAATAGCCTCGACCTTGAGAGGGTCAAAGCGAATTCCATCCTTAGAGACAATGAATCCTAAAAGTCGACCAGAGTCAACGCAGAAGACACACTTGTGAGGATTAAGCCTGATGTTGTAACGTCTGCAGCGGAGAAAAATCTGGCGGAGATGTTCCGGATGGTATTCGCGTAGAGCTGAATGAGCGAGAAGGTCATCCAGGTACGGCTAAACAACATTACGTATGTCGTGAAATGCTTAAGACATGGCACGCTGGAAGGTGGCCCCAGCGTTTTTTAAGCCGAAAGGGAGCTTCTTATAGGCGAATGTTCCCCACGGACAGATGAAAACGGTCTTATGTTGATCGGATGGAAGGATATTGATTTGATTATAACCCAAAAATCCGTCCATAAGGGAAAATATCTCACTCCCCGCACAATCATTAATGATCTGATCTATAAAGGGGGTGGGATAGTTTTCCTTAGGGCAAGCCCGATTGATATCTTGATAGTCAACACAGACTCGAATTGTGCCCTGCTTCTTATCCACGGGGACAATATTGGAAACCCACTCTGTCAGATGGATCGGATATATGAAGCCTGCTTTAAGAAGTTTCTCAACTTCAGCTTTTATAGCACCATCTTTCCGAGGATGCACTGGACGCAGACGCTGGCGCACAGGCTTCACATCGAGATAGGTGGGAATTTCGTGCACGACGATACCGGGATCGATTCCAGGAATCTCTTCATAAGACCACGTGAAAACATCACGGAATTCGCAGAAGAGACTAGTGTACACTTGAATCTCATCGGGATAACAAGTGACTCCCATATGGATGTTCTCGATGACTCCCGGTTTAACAGAGATGTCGATAGGCATTGTTTGGGTAATATTACTCAGATTTCCTTCCGAAAATACTTCATGAGTCAATATTGGCGTTTGGAGAGGTGGAGAGGGAACCTGAGATGCAAAACGCTCGAGACAATTAGACATTGCCCCCAGGCCAGGCATAAACGAGGAACGATGATGTCCATCACTCCACGACAAATCTTCAAGAGACATAGTCTCCATGATAGCTTTGTCAGACGAAAAAACTTCTCTCAAAGGATCGGGCGAATCTGCATCGCCGAGCCAAGGGGATTGAGAATAAACATCAAGAGCCATGCTCAAAGGAGCAATATCAGCAGGAGGACGATCTGATGCGGCAACGATCTCACAATAATTGATTTCAACCGGGGTCAGAGGCATCGATTCTCCAAAAGAGGCAACCTGTTCAGGAGAAGGGATGATCCATGGGTCGTCTGACCTAGAGATCATATTGACTTGAACGGTGTTCGGTGGTGGAATGGTAAAAATACCCATGAGAACCGGTCCTTGAAAAGACCTGGTCCTATACTGTCGGGGGGATTAGGAATTTGATCTACGTATGGTACGTTGTTCTCGGAGGACGAGGTAAAGAAAGACAACTGATCGACGGTAATAATCTTGCCCTCATGTGGAAACTTCAAAATTCGAAAGAGGGTGGATGGAACGCACAACATGGCATGGGTCCAGCTGCGATCGAGTAGAAGATTGTAGTTGAGTTTGGCATCAACAACTTCCAATTCGACGTTGACTGTCTTACCTTGCAATGTAATCGGTAGACTCGCGAGAACACCCAAGGTCTTTGATTCCATTCCATCGAATGCCTCAAGGGCATTGGGAGATGAAGTGAGGGCTGGAGAGCCAATGGCCTTCCAGCAGGTAGATGACATAACACAGGTAGAGGAAATTTCGTCCACAACGGCTCTATGAATATTGAGGCCGTTAATGCCAACTTGTATAACAAGCGCGATCTGGTGCAGAAGAAAGGGGACGAAATTCTCTAGATCGAAGGCAAGCTAGAATTGACGAGATCGATTCCGCCAATTGCAGATAACAAAGCTTTCCGCTGAGACGGACAACTCTAAAGTACTTCCAATGCGGACATCGCGGAAGGCGCCTGTGCCAAATCCTCAACAATGCTATAATGCTGAGCAACACGGGCGTTCGGATTGTAGGAAGACTTTTGGAGAACACCTTTGGAAGGTGGTCATACAATGGGTTCAGCACTGGGCCTTTCAATATCAAGAGGACCAGAGGCAGGCGGGGGGGGAGGGCCATCAACGACTTCCTTCCCAACTGCCTGGCGTGATCCGGCATAATCCTTTGATCGAGTGGCAATAGAAACAGGTGCAGCACCATTCATCATGAAAACTTGAGACCCAAACGGTGCAGATGGCGAAGGATGCTCGACCATCTGGGTCTACTGAGATGGAAAAGGTTCCTTAAGAACTTCCGGAGTTCCCTTAGAGCCCTTAAGAAGTTGACTAACCTCGGATCGTCTAGGACAATCTTTGGTGTAGTGGTCTTCATCATAGATCAGGCAAGGGTACTTCGGTTTTCTCTGTGAACCATCATCAGCACGTGGTTTGGACGATTCTGGTTTTGGGGCATCGGATTTAGCTTTGCCTTTGCCCTTCTTCTTCCCTTTGGAAGTCTTGTTCGCAGGATTGGCCTAAATGGCGTTGACCTCCGCGGTCTTACCAAAATCTGGGGTAGTCTGAGGAGCATAATTGTTGGAAGAATTCAATTTATGCTTCCCATTGGAAGACTTGCGAGAAGTCTGAGAGACGGAACCAATAACACCGTCAACTGATGGAGTAGCCAGCACTTTAGAGGTCCCTGGTCGCGGGGCATCAGTCAAGATGTCGTATAGCGTGTCAGACTGAGAGTACACTAAATCGAGGTACTGGGCATGAGCAATGGCTTGTTCCTCGGTTACACATGCCCCCATAGCAATGTCTTGTGCAATCTTATTGACAAAGGAGGTAGTGAACCAGTGAGTTAGAAGTTGATCAGGAATGTCAAACTTGATCAGACGACGACGACGTCTCCATTCGTGAATATGATCTGAAATATGAGTGGCTTTGTCCTATTTCAGAGATGTCAGGAGATGTACCTCGGCTTCATAACAAACTGGTAACTGGAAATGCGTCAGGAATTCCATAGCTAGAGTATTAAAATCTTGAAAAATACCGCGGGGAAGTTTTATATACCATTTAGCAACAGCACTAGTGAGAGTACGCTGGAAAAGACGTAGACGAATCGAGTCATCGATCCAAGAATGCGAAGAACACCATAAGTGGTATGTCATGACATGTGCTTAGGGGTCTTCTCCAGATACGCCCTCAAACTTAGGACAATCACTAGGCACCTTCGTCAGAACCAGAGGCCAATATGGATTATGAAGAATCGGATCATTGGTCAATTTGAACACGTCTGGTAACTCCAACGTGGCGAGAAAAGGCAATTGAGGGTTAAAAGGCATGCCAGGTCCCCGATAAGGACCTGTACCTGTACTCCATCTTGGTTGAGCATAACTTTGCCCCCATTGGTTCTGTCCTGGAGGATTCTAACCATAGGGGGTATAAGCCGGATAATGAGGTTGATATGATGGCTGATAACCAGGATACAGGGGTTGATAACCAAGATACTGATTCTGATTATATGTGGGCCCCAATTAAGCAGTGTATGGATTTTGCTGCGGAGTATAAGTATAGCCTAGCTATTGAGGGTAATAACTAGAACCTTGAGGCAAGTTGTAAACCGGTCGAGACTGACCTTGAAGGTAATAGCCGCCTTGGGGTCGAACGGGCTGCTAGTAAGTGGGGCCCCACTGAGTCGGATAAGTCGGGCGCATAGGTGGATTCGGCTGTGTCATAGAATAGATTGGCTGCTGAGCAGGGTTAACAGGTTGTGTATGTTGTCCTGGTTGAACAGGTTGACCTGACTGTGTAGGTTGCCCTGGTTGAACAGGTTGACCTGGATGATGAGGGACACCAGGTTGCCCTAGTTGAGCAGGTTGGCCTAATCGCAGGAGTGGGCCAGGTTGTGCCTGATAACCAGGTTGACCTGTGATAGGACCATAAGATGGCCTTGGTTGTACAACATTTTGACCAATTGGAAAATGAGGCTGTTGAGGTTGCAAAAAAAGTTGAGAAGGATGGGTTTGCCCCCCAGGACCGTATGGTGGTCCAGTTTGATACCCCAGTTGCCCTGCCGGTCCTTAAGGTTTCCCTGGTTGGACCATAGGGTGAGGCTACAGAGGTTGACCTTGAGGATTGTAAGACTGCCCTTGTGGGTCATAAAGTAATCCCTACTGGACCGAAGGTTGTCCCTGTAAGGGTTGTCCTTGCAGGTCATACGCATACCCTGGCTGGGCCGAAGGTTGTCCCGGAAAGGGTTGTCCTTGTTGATTAGAAGGTTGCCCAGGCTGGGTAGATATAAAACCGTTAATATATTGATAAGCCTCATGAGCAGGAAAACGAAGGGGGTTGCCCTGCTCATCATATTGATATGGAAATACGTAAATCGGGGCACCATCCACTCCATAATGGGAAAAGTAAGGACAATTAAGATTCTGAGAGGACTGACCAACCTCAGAGATCGACGACTGTAAAGACAGCCGGTACTCCTCGGGAGAAATGTTCTCGAGAATGGCAGAAGTTATATAAACGTCTTCATGAGGAACTGACGAGGTCCTAGTTGACTGAGTAGTGACAACAGGCGTAGACATAGCCACGCAGACAGTAGGTCTAACAGGTGCTGATGTGACAAAAGGAGATGCCTTGAGAGGTGTCGATGGCGACATCCCTAACGAGGGAATGGTCAGATTCATAGATGGAGTCGATATTCCCATAGAGGCAATAGCGGCCATGACCTGAATTAAAGACCTATATCCATCTGGGAGCGTTGGACCAGGTGAAGACATAACAGAAGGTTCGGGGATGTCTTCGGGAAAAAGCTGGTAATCTTCACCAGAAGTAGGAATTCCCTCACTAGGAGAAGGATTGGATGAGTCCATATCTGACCCTGTCATAAGATCTTCTAAAAGATGACGGAGACTAGGAGGTATGACAGCAGCCAAAAAGTGTGATCCCGATGTAAGAGGAGGGAAGTGCTCCCCTACTCCAAATCCAAACCAAGTGTTGGACAAGGGCCAATTGAACTCAACTGGTTCTCCAAAGGGAAGTTCAGATATAACCGGTCCCCCGTTGGGAAACTCGGATACAACGGACTGTTGATACTCAACAAAGGACTGGGAGACCTCTGATGAATCGTCTGTATAAGGACTACCAGTAGAAGAAACTGATGGTTCCACCACTGTGACTATAGCAAAAAAGAGGAAGAGATCAAAAACAAAGACGCACGGGCAAACCAAGACAAACAAAAATAGGCCGAAAAATCAATCTCTAAATGGGCGTGTGATCGTAGGTGATTAATTTTACCACATTGAAACTGGAAATTTTACTGTTTCATGTTTTAAGAGTCTAGAAACAAGTAAAAGATGACTCTATCACTTTCAGTTTGGAAACAAGCGTGAAAGGAAAAGCGCTTGATGATATTTTCAAGTTTAAGGAGTCAGTAAAGATAAAAATGACTGCTCTTGTAATCTAGGTAAATGGGTGTACCAGATATCTGTGAACTGCCATATACACCTTGGTAAAAATGAAAAGAAATCAACCAAGGACTTGATGTACATGCAGGTAATCTCCTCGAATGTTGTGTCTGGTGTATCACGGGTAAAAGGCGGCAGACTCGGCTTCCTACAAATAAAGGATTTGCAACCTAATGGGGTCTCCCTTTATATACTCGACGGTATGGGGCGCACAAGTCCGTACTAGCACCGCCTGTAGCCAGATGGCGACCGATAGCTGCTAGGCTTAAAGACGTCGGAACACGTCTCTACCTTAGACTACTAGATATTTTGTTAAGCTTCAATGCTGCCTTAGGTTAATTCAGTAAATTTTAAAGTTGATATTCAATTTATGTTTCAATGTCAAGGCCCTATCGAATGTTGGATCTCATAAAACCTCTAGATGCAAACTACATGCCACAAAATATCATTTTGTTCAATGAAGAGCTATCTACGGGAGAGGTAAGAGCTTTCAAATGACAGCAAAATGAACACACAAAAACATTCACTACCGTTTCCAATGCATGCTAATGAAACTAGAAAACTTTTCTCTAGAGTTATATAACACTAGTAATGCGAAATAGCTTTCAATTGTCACTATGCCAATCAAAATGCAAAAGACTTTGTTTTTGTATTTTTAAATATATTAGAGAAAATGCACTAAATGAATGAAAAACTAATGAAAACATCAATTTGAGAAATGAGAAAGAGAGAGCTGAAACAAAACAAGTTCACTCAATTCAAACGCACACAATCAAGACTCAAACCGATGATGAAATCCCTCAAAGTGAAGAAGAATCTCGAAAGAGACTCAAACAAACCATGTAATCTATGCTTGGAGTAACACAAAGCGAAACTGAACGAAAGAGAGTACAATCACTTAATTAACACAATGATTCAATGGAATCTAGCAAGATGAATGCAAAGAAGCAAAAACGAAGTTGACCGTGAAAGCAAAGACCCAAAAATCCCAAGAGAGGGTCAGCACACTAAAGCACCTAGAAGCCCTAGGGCTAGAATGCAAAATTGATAGGAAAAGGTGAACAACCAGAGGACAGGGGATAAACATAGTCAAAAATGACTTCAAAGCACTCAAGCAATCAGAAAAAATGAACCAGGACCAAAAGTCAAGCTCGGAAAGTCCAAGAACAGGCAAACCCTAATACCAAGCAAGATTGGCGCACCTGTTTAGCTGTAATTTGCGCCAAACAGGGGTTGGCGCGAGGGCCTAATTAGCAACTAGCACCAATTGGCGCGACTGTTAAGAGTATAACTGCGCCAAGCCAGTTTACCCTAGAAAAATATGAAAAATGGACAAACAGAGGCTGGATCTGGTCTTCTGGGGGCTGAACAAGGGTTTAACACCAAGGAAAGTGAACTAGAAAAGCAGACTAATCAATCAAAAGCCAAAAAACAACCCAAATGGAGGAAGTAATAACTCCCACTGATCCCCAGCGAAGTCGCCAAAATTTTTTGAGGTGGTAAATCCCCTCTGTGGATAGAGGTGATCCCACTAGCCCTAGGGTGGGTCTAGCAACAATCAAAACACGCAAAGTTATTGGTTCCTAGTTACAAAAGACAGAGTTGTGATAGATTTCTTAACGTGATTCCTTCACTACTTTTTGTCGAAGAAGAAGTGGCGCTTTCGTTCCTAGCTGGACAGGTCACGATCCGTGAGCTTGCTGCATCCAGATACCTGTACACATGTAAAGAAGAAAGACAACACGCAACGTAATATTTCACACTTTTATAACTATCGATCAGTCAGAGAAGAACGAATGAAATTGCATTATACAATGAAAAACACAATCATGGAACCATAGCAGAGTCATGCGTATTAAGATATGAGAGAATGATTACAAATGATGCTCTGACGTCGTGATCTTCCTTCGACAGGGCTCCAGCGGGACGTGTCTCACAAAGCTCGTCAGGGATTTGACAGAACTCTCTCTCTCACAGGGTTCTCCTTAGCTCTGCTCTTGATTGTCACTTAGCTATAATTTCCTTCACAAAAGTTCAGCTAGCTAGCAAATGGAGAGCGCAGGCTTTTATAGAGGGAGAAGGAGAGGTTAGGCTCCCTATAATCATGGGGGAGAGTCCTATCTCTTAGCAAAGGTTCCATGAGAGGTGGAAAACCACTTCCTAATCAAGGAGATCTGGAGGCAAACAACCCAACCTCATTTTGATGATCCGTTCTAAAGTTGTTAGAATCAAAATTCTGCCTTCTGTTGTTAAAAAACATTCCTTAAAAGGCTTGGCGCGGGCATAACACAGGGACAGAGGGCCAATTGGCGCACCCACTAGTGTGAATTTTCCCCATTGGCGCGAGGGATGAACTAGCTACCTGCGCCAATGCCAAAACATGGATTTTTAGGGTTTTCCAGAGGAATTTTTCCTTAGGAGAATTCTTGTCCTTATGCAGAAGGATGCCTTTAAGGTGTTTTCAGGACATTTTACTGTTCACAGGTCACGGGAATAGTCCTCCAATGTATGGGATGAGAGATTGCAGGGATGGTGACAAAATGTTGTGTAACATGTAGGGTAGTTAGTTACAACACCATTGAATGTTTTAGAATGAAAATCAATAGGCTTACCATGCTGCAAAAGTACTACGCCCATGGCATAATCACTAGCATCGGTTTGTATCTCGAATGGTTGTCTCAAATTCGGTAATGCAAGGACCGGAGCTGAACTGATCTTGTATTTTAAAGCTTCAAAAGCTTGTTGTTTTTTGCCTCCCCATTAGAAGCCTTTCTTCACACTTGTCACTGCATGCATAGGAGCTGCTATGGCAGAAAAGTTAGCAATAAACTTTCTCCAATATTGAGTTGCGCCTAAGAAACTTCTTACCTCGGTTACTGTTTTGGGCGTGGGCCAATTCACAATGGCTTCCACTTTAAAAGGATCAATTCTCAACTCGCATCCTCCTACAATGTGTCCCAAATAAACTAGAGAAGTCTTTCCGAACTCACACTTTGACATCTTAAGAAATAATTTCTCTTTCTTCAAAACATCAAGCACCCTTTTCACATGCAAGACATGTTCTTCTCTTGTTTTGTTGAAAATGAGTATATCATCTAAATACACAATGACAAAGACATCAAGAAATGGACGCAAAACATTATCCATAACACGCATGAAAGTTTTCGGTGCATTACACAAACCAAACGGCATAACCAACCACTCAAAGAGTCCTTGTTTGGTTTTGACTGCAGTCTTCCATATATCACTTTCTACAATTATTACTTGATAATATCCACTTCGTAAATCTAACTTATTGAAAAACCTTGCTTCTTTCAGTTTATCAAGTAAATCATCTATCCTTGGGAGTGGGTATCGATTCTTTACCGCTATCTTGTTCAAAGCTCTGAAGTATACACACATGCGCCAAGTCCCATCTTTCTTCTTCAAAAATCACATTTCAGGCATCCATACATAGTCACTTTATGATCTCCTTCTTCTTCGTCTAATGTTCATCCTTGATTTTATTTCTTAATTTCAAGAGTCATTAATGCATATGTGATACATGTCGATGTTTGGAAGAGGACAATCTTGTTGCAACTGAATCTCATTTTGAATCTCCCTTTTTGGAGGCAATCCTGTTGGCTCCTGAAACATATCATGATGTGCATCAACTACATCGTATAAATCAGATTTCAACTTAGGATCACAATCATCAAATGATTCATGATTAACATTAGCTTTAGATTTAATCATTAGAAGAACAAAATTCTTCCTTGAATTCACCAGCCTCTTTACCTATCCAGCATTTACCATTGCATTATTTGTCTTCTTGTGATGTGCTCTAACAATGTACTCCTTGCCATCTTTGAATAAATGGTATTTGTTCTCATGGCGATGGAAGATCGCTTTCCTGTCATACAAGTAAGTATTTCCCAACACAATACCTGTAATATCAAGCAAAACCACATCTAATTCAAATGTGTCAACAAAATGTGCAGTTATTGCAAACCGCATTTCTTTGAAACCTATAAATTTGCATCCTTACAAATCCACCCAAGTGGATATGGTTTTGGATGTGGAATGGTCTCAAGATTAATTTTCTTGACCAAGTATTCATAAATTAATTTTGTTGGTGACCCACTATCAAACAATGTGTCAATCTTGGTATGTTTGGATATGACCCTCACACGAAACAATTCAATTCTCTCTTCTTCATTTGGAGCTTGTATGTGAAATTTTGGTGTACTAGTACTGGGTTGTGTTTCAATTTCTTTCCCCTTCATGTTCTTCAATCCCATGGCTGTAATTTTAGATTCATCACCTGAATCCTCTCCTAAATCATGTTAAGTTGTAGCTGCGGTTTTCTGTTTCCCTTTGTTGTTCTGATGTTTGGGCCTCTTTTCAAGATGTAATTTCCAACAATTTTTCTCTTCATGACCTTCTCTTGAACAATGTTTACAGACCACTTTTTCTCCCTCTTTCTTGACAGATGCATTCTTTTTGCCCTTACCTTTTGAGGTCTTCTCTCTTTTTTTCCCTATTAAAAGGTTTCTTTCTACCCTCATCAGTGATGTTTTTCCCTCTAGCTTCTAGATGTGTGGCCTGAACACAAACTTCATCTATACTTGTAGGGTTAAACATGAGGATAGTATGTTTTAGGTAGCTATGTAATCCCCCTATGTACTTGAGAAAAGTATCTTGGCATCTGCAAATCTACCCCTAAATTTAGAGAGCTCTGCTCCTAAATTCATGGGTGTATTCTTGCACATTTTGTCCTTTCAATTGTCTAAAATTTTGTCAGTTCATTATGGTTTTCTGCATATGAGCTAATGGATAAAACTGTTGTTTTATTGCAGTAATGAAATCATTCCATGATAGAATAATCTTACCATGCTTCTTGATCTCATCATTTGTCTTTCCTTCCCACCAAACAAGTGTTGCACCTTCCATTCTCAATGAAGCTAGTTGGATTTTGGTATCATCATCATGAAGGTTTTGAATTCTCAAATACACCTCCAAATGGTTAATCCAATTATCAAGCTTTTCTGCATTGACTTCACCATTAAACATTGGAAATTCAAACTTAACATCAAGTTTTAGAAAATGACTTTTACCAGTGTTCTTTGACTTGTGTGGCTAATGTATTGAAGATGAAGTAGAGGATGATGATGATGATGAGGGTGATGATGGTGACTTTCCACTGGCTCCATTTCCTCCATTTCCCTTCTTTGATTTATCTTCATCATTGTGACCTCCTGATGATCCATGTCATTCCTTGTGAAGTTTGGATCATTCTCCTTCTAGTCTCTCATTCCTTTCTTGATAAAGGACTCTCACCATCTCAATCATGTCAAGGAATGCTTTCTTGAACACTCTTTCTTCTTCTTTGGGATCCACCTCTTTATGGATTTCTTCTTCTCCTAGAGGCATGTTTAATGTTGCTTCTGCTTCTTTTGGAGGTGAACTAGGTGGTGGAGAATGTGGCAATCTTGTCCTTCTTTGTTGTGGCTCACTTTGAGACCCTCTTGCTTCCACCAATTTGTCTTCTCCTCTCTTAAGCTTGAGCCTAGTAAGCATATGAACACTTGCAAATAGTTAAAAAAATATTTGCACACAACAACACCAAAGAATAAACTCTAGCTCTAATGCCAACCTGATCTAAAAGGATTATATTAGTTTGTTGTGCTAACTGTCTTTTCAGTTATAAAAAATGTACAATTTGTCTCCATTTGTTTGCTTAAGGAATGAGTAATTTAACCATGAAACATAGATGAATTTGCGAGTTTTAAGCATGTAAATAAGCCTAAATAACATTGAATAACAATGTATAACAGAGAAATAACATCACACATAAGTTTTACACAAAAGGCATGAAGAAGCATTTCACCCCTCCTGGGCTACATCTGCTGGTCCAGCTCCCAATGACACGTCCCTCTTTGTCATTATGCTCAAAATTGCAAATACATGTGTTTACAATGTTGAGAATTTGTAGGGCTTGAGATTAATGCAAATTCTCTTCTTGATAATTACTTGTGAGCTTTCTTGTGTTTCTTATGTATTCTTTTAGTTAATCTTTCATCAAGTCAATTATCAAAATGCACAGGACACAAATTTTTAAGTAGAAGTAACACTTTTATTGTAGGAAGGTAAATCACATATTTACCTTCCTTACATTACACTTCAGATTTGTACTTCAACACTTCACATTAACCTTTAGTACCTTGCCTTTAGCATTTAGCATTTTCTTTCAGCACTTCGAATTTACCTTCAGCATTTCAGGTTTATACTTTGGATTTACCTTCAGACTTCCAGACCTTCAGACTTCGCTTTTACTTTCAGACCTTCAGACCTTTAGACTTCGCTTTTACCTTCAGACCTTCAAACCTTTAGACCTATACTGTTGTGAACTTACTGGTCATTTCCTCAATTTGTACCATTCAATCTGCACTAAAATCTGTCCTTAGATCTACACCTTTTGGCCGATATAAAACCTCAAACAGATCCACGAATTGTCTCTTCTACGCAGCATATGTAGGTTATAAATAGTTGTTCCTGTCAGATAATAAGCCAACCTTCCAGCCTTTATGTAGGCCAACTTCCACACAGTTTGTAGGTCGACTTCCTTGCATCAATTAGGCTTATCTTCAACGTTGAATATGGGCAGTCTTGAAGGCCATTCTTTGGCATTGTCTTGGAGGATATTCTTCCATTTACATGACTCTTAATTACACTTTTGTTCATAAGACAAAAACACATTTTATTATTTTTGACTTCTTCTTTACATAAGTACATAATTACATAGTCAACATGAAGACCGACCTAGTTACATTTTTCAACACTCCCTCTTAACTAGGGAGGTATTCATACTAGTACATGGTTACTTTCAAACTGAAGAATCTCATAAGAAGAATCGGATTGGTAATCGCATCTGTATAGCATCATATCAACCAACATTGTCCTAGTGCAAGGCCTTGACTAAGAGCCCCATCCCTTCAACGAGACAATGGGCTTCAATGTTGGCGAGACACATGACTTATAAACACCTTCGTCATTATCTCTCCAAGGTACATACTCCACCCGGGTGTTCCCAAAGTATGACCTTCTTGGACTATTCTTCTCTTGGGTGGCCAGCCCTCAAAGAATATTGGTCCACGACTACTCTTATCTTGAATGCCCTATCTCATTATCAAACAGTATCGAATGCCAGATGATTACCCAATCCTCCATTCTGTCTTCTAGGTGAAGACCAGAATGATGTGTCTATCCATTCTCTTCACATGGCCTTCACTAAGACTTACGGTTGTTAGTCCTGGTCTAGTGCATGACACATGTAATATATAATAACATACGCCACTCCCTCTCAACACAGGAAGGACATACTTCAAGTTTCTTCCAAGCAAGAAACTTACCACCAGGCTCCCCATCAACCAGGGTCCTACAGCAGCAATCCAACTACTCATGAAGAGTTCCTCCCCTCAATGTCATGGTTTTCGATATTGAGGAATCTTCAACTTTTGGCTTCATAGGGCACAAATCATCCATCACTTTCAGTCACAAGTCACGACTACTATCAAGAAGTGATTCATCAATCTTCCTTATATGGTCCACCATTATGCCACGCTTCTTTCCTTTGAATCATCCCCAAGAATCATACATCCTTTCTTATGATTAGCAGCCCTACACAAATTCATCCAGATAAACATATACATATAAAAAGTTACCTTAGTGTTGATCTTTCACCATGACTTCTTCCTTTAGGCATCGAAATCCTTCATATAGATTGACACATCTCCTAATGATATGTTTTGCTAAGGGTCTTCTTCTTTAATAGACTTCCGTCAGAGTCTACATATCTACCCAGGAGATCTCCTAGTCACATATACTTGGCCTCAGGATGATAATTTCCTCTTGACATGGTTTCACTTCATGATCTCTCCCTTTCTGTGCATTCTTCATTCCCAGGATCTTACAATCTCTCTAGTTTCTCGTTCATATACAACTACCTCACATTACATGAGGACATATTAAGTTGATTTCATATGTTCGTGCACTGATAGATTCTCCTCCCTAGATCATACTTCTAAATACAGAAGTTCATTACCTGCAACCGTATGACATGACTTCACAACATCCAATGTTAGCATATAAATATATACATACCTCATACCCTTTTTCCCTTGAGTCATCTTGTAGCAATTTCTCAGGAATGAAGAGCTTCATTCTCTTGGCCTGCTTCATCTATATCACATCCCAAAAATATGTTTTCATGATGACCCTTACTCTTGATGACTGCTTTCCATTAGTAATGTTATTAGAGGTTTTCCCCTGGAGCTGATTTACCAAGAGCTCCTGCCATGCTTTGATTAGGACGCTACATTGATTCCAAAAGAAATCAATTCCTTATTCATAAGTTTGTGTGATTTTCCTTGAACTTCTTTTCTTCATCTTCTTCCATCCTTTTCGATGATATGGGTTTCCTTTCTTTCTCCTATTGAGATTGTCATTTTAGGACCATCTTTCTTGTAACGTCCATAAGTCTTCCACATTTCTTTAACAAATTTTTGAGTCTTTTATCCTTCAACATTTTTTCCCTTGATCTAGCATAGAGACCACAAGTTGAATGAGGTAATTTTCTTGTCTATTTGTTATGTTGTCCATCTTATCATCTTTTCTTGGTCTCACAGTTGAGATCTTATGAAGATATACTTTCATTCTTTGATACCTCAATTTTGTGTAAATCGGGTCTAAGTGACATAACCTTATTTATTGCATAGAATAGTTCTTTTAGATTATCATATATTCTCTTGATGTATCCAATCCTTCATAGGATTTTCATGGCTTTACTTTCTTCGAGGACTGTGACTATCCTCCTCATGCAAGGATTCTTGGTAACCCAGCCAACTTATAGATATCCCTACAAAAGTAATGTCATTTAACCAAAATTTGATTATAGAACGAAATATACTTACTTGATGAGTGAAGATAAAATCTTCAGCCTAACTTCTTCGATGGTTGTTGAGAAAATATGTGTTAGTGCCTTTTCTTTGGATGATCTTCTTCTAGAATAAGGATTAGATCCTTGTTGTAATGATGATAAACCCTTCTTTTGGTTGTCTATGTCTTGTGCTATCTCTGTCATGAAATCGAGGTCTCATTTTGATACTGAAATCGTTCTTTTAAGATAGCACTACATCATTGTGATTGCACTGTGAGTTCTTAAAGATTGCGGTGTCAATATATACATATCTTTGTTCCTTTAGTCATGAGGTGGCAGTAAATATATGACTTGATCCTTTATTATTTTGATGGAAATATAGAAAATGTTTTACATTACGATTTTTTGATAGCTTGAATATCTCAGTTTGTAGTTATATAACACTTCTATCTGAAATAGTATTATGAACTCCCTCTCTAAGATATCAAACTTGATCTCTGAGATATATCAAACTCTTTTATATTCTGAACTTGCACCGAACTTGTTTTATGGGGTTGCACTGAACTTGTATCACTGGAATTTCATCGAACATGTATCTCTGCAATTGCACCGACCTTGTATCAATACCACCAAGATTGTATCTCTGCATTAGTACCCAACTTCTTCTTTGTAATAACACCAAACTTATTTTCTCTGAATTTTATCTTAGACAGTCACTTTTATCTAATTCCAAAATCTTCTTGCCAATAAGGTGATCTTATTTTATTGTAGATCGTTGCTTCATCATCGAGACCATTAAGTTGACACCAAGGCACAACACCGAGATCTTTGTGCCCTCATTTTTTACTGTGATAGTACCGAGAAGACACAACACCTTTTCATGACACTGTACCATCCTACTGCCACCGAGATCATGACTGTGATTTCAACAGAAGATATCACATGTTGTGATTGGCCCGAGACTGTGATCTTTACTGTGGGAGATATCCGAAATTATGACAATGTTAGTCATCCTGTAATGCCTACCAAAAAACTCAGAGAATCCCGATCTCTGTTGTGCCATCTGAAAATCACAGAGGTGTGTCACCAAAAATCTTAGAGAATGATTTCTGAATATTGTCTTGGTGGACTGATCTGAGGTTCCTTGAGTTTCTCTTAGATTGTATGCCCTTTCCTTAATTGTTACCTTAGCTCTAATACCATGTTGAGAATTTGTAGGGCTTGAGATTAATACAAATTCTATTCTTGATAATTACTTGTGAGCTTGCTTGTGTTGCTTATGTATTCTTTTAGTTAATATTTCATCAAGTCAATTATCAAAATGCACAGGACACAAATGCTTAAGTAGAAGTAACACTTTTATTGTAGGAAGGTAAATCACAGATTTACCTTCCTTACATTACACTTCAAATCTGTACTTCAGCACTTCACATTGACCTTTAGTACCTTGCCTTCAACATTTAGCATTTTCTTTCAGCACTTCAAATTTACCTTCAGACTTTCAGACCTTCAGACTTTGCTTTTACCTTTAGACCTTCAGACCTTCAGACTTCACTTTTACCTTCATACCTTCAGACCTTCAGACCTGTACTGTTGTGAACTTACTTGTCTTTTCCTCAATTTGTACCATTCAATCTACACTAAACTCTGTCCTTAGATCTCACCTTTTGGCCGATATAAAAACTCAAACAGATCCATGAATTGTCTCTTCTACGCAGCATATGTAGCGTATAAATAGTTTTTCATGTCAGATAATAAGCTGACCTTCCAGCCTATATGTAGGCCAACTTCCACATAGTTTGTAGGTTGACTTCCTTGCGTTAATTAGGCTTATCTTCAATGTTGAATATGGGCAGTCTTGAAGGCCATTCTTCCACATTTTCTTGGATGATATTCTTCCATTTACATGACTCTTAATTACACTTTTGTTCATAAGACAAAAAAACATTTTATTATTTTTTACTTCTTCTTTACATAAGTACATAATTACATAGTCAACATGAAGACCGACCTAGTTACGTTTTTCAACATACAAGCCTCTAATGGTTGTTTTCTCTGCATCAGTGGCTCCAGAACGCTCCAATTAGTCTAGTTAGACTCTTGTTTCACCCAAATTGGTCGAAAATTGACCTCCCTAGCCATTTTCCCAATCACAACTACCAAAACTCTCACTAATTGTGGAGAACTGCAGTTATCCGCAACTAATTTTGGCCACAAGTTTTAAATTTAGGGGCAGCACTAATATTTTGCCAATCCTCAAACTGTAACATTAAGTTTCAAGTTAAGGGGGAGGGGGTGGACACATGCCAACCCCCAAAAACCCTGCAGTCACAATAAATTGGAGCGAAACTCCAGCAAAACTGTGGTTGAGTGGAGTTAAGACTGGAGTTTACGTCAGTGTTAAAATTTGATGGCACAGAGAAGCCAAAACCGCTGGAGAAAACAATGTTATGTGATAAGGTTTTCAACTTGAATTTTTAATGTAGCGGGTTGCATCCGCCAGAAGTTACGTTAACATAACCATTAGTTGTTTGCGATGACATGTGAACACAAACTTTGGACCGCCGGTGGGTTGGGACCGTCAGCGGTCCCAAACCCCAATATGATTTTTGATAAAATTTAAATATATCTTTCGACCCTTAATGGTTAAGACACAACACGTAGCGCAGATGGTAGAAATCTTTGTGCGCATGTTGGAGGTCATGGGGTTGAACCCCTGGACCTCAATAATATTTTATAGTACTATTCAGGGGACACGTGGCGGCCTCAGGGCTGGCCATGTGTTACCCATCCATTAGCTACTAAAACCAGCTCGTACAACCGTCCAAGAATCAAAACGCGCGACTTGGCAAAATATCACTGGCTTGAGAAAATGGAATATCTTAAGAATATTCTTCTTTTGCTGACTGTGCACATGCATGCTGACTAGGCATCCTAGTCACCCCTGCCACAAAATTTTAGTTGTTTGGGAAAATGATCAGAACTTGATATCTCCCTCATATGACATCGGTTTTTTGAACCGTTTGCGGCGCCGTACTCACGACGACGAAATGTACCTAGTCGCTTAGGTTCGGTACAGTTTTGAACACTTACAATTTTTAGCAAAATTCATGATCTCTTGATCAAAAGGAGAATTTATATGATCACCACCTTCAAGATAGTTAACGTTGGGAGGGGTAGTCAACTATGTTGACTAAAACCAACAATCGATCAGAGTAGAGGAATTGTTGATTGTCTAGTTAGAATTGTAAGTTGATCAACCAACCAAGGTAGTTAGACAGTTACATCTACCTTGTAATTGAATATTGATTATAAATATGTGCATCATGTAACATAGAACAAGAAGGATTATAATAGTTGTTGTTGTGATATATCAAAAAAGTGCATATTGCTAGTCTTCCCACTTCTTTTGTTCTCTTTCATCTCTTCTCTATGTGTATGCTGCATATTATTTCATAATATTGTTTAGTGCTTTGTCTAAGGATACTAAAAAAAATTTCTCCTCACAAAACCGTAGATTACAACATTGGTTTTGTTGTTATTAGTTCCTAAACTTTAGCATTAAAATAATGCAGACATAGTTGTCGAGCTTGGAAGAGATATGCAAGTGGTGGGAATGCAAGATAAATAACTACCTCAAATATATCCACATTGAAATCGACTAACCTTGGCTAAAGCAAGACCACAATTCTTCACAAAGACATATGAATGATTCTTGGAAGCCATCCCTGAGGAAATTAACAAATACATTAATCATCCCAATAATGATCCAACTTACCACAGATCAATGATAATGCTAAAAGATATTAATGGGGTTCAGACAAATTTGCACAAGTGGGTAGATAAAATTGCTAAATAAAATTGTGAGGAACAAGCAATAGAAGAAAGAATTCCAGTTGACAAAACAAAAATAAAGGTTCTACAACAATTTCCATGATGAATTTTTTTGTACAATACCTTATCTACTACATAATTTTTGTTAGATAAGGGATTCTATATCTACTACATAATTTTTGTTAGATAATGGATTCTATCATATTGTTGAATACGACACCCCTCTCCATAAGCATTGCAAAATTATAACTATGAGAAATAACAAAGCAATTAGGAAGAATTCTTAGAAGCCAGTTGCAAAGGCATAGATGAAGCTTGGGATTTCTTTTTAAAGAAATAAGTATGGCAATCATGTGCACTATCGTCGGTCTAGAGGAATTCATGACTGGCGATGGGGGGTTGACGATTTGTGAGATGCCTTAATCGAAGTAAGCTTTAATAGACCATGTGAAATTTCCATGAATGCACCAACTGGAGTTTAATATTCTAATTGTTAGAGGTTTATTTTTTTACGGAAAATAAAGGTTAAATCATTGATGTGTTCTTCACAATAAAAATGCTACGGAATTAAAATAGGAACTGAGAAATAGATGCACACACAATAAAAATGACACCAATATTTTGGACTAAACATCCATGGAAAAACCCTGAAGGGAAAATCGGTGCAGCAGATGAGGGTTTATTTTATTAAGAAACAATTTGGAAATTATTACAACTCTATTCCCAACTAGAAATCCTTTATAAATATACTGGAAAATAATATGGAGATCCTAGATATCCTGAAAATAAACTCAACCTCCTTTGGTCTACTCGCACCCCACCCCAGCAACTCACATTGTTGCTTGGAATATGCACTATTTCATGTGGATCCACTTGCACTACCTAGAAAATGGCTCCAAATGAATTGTCTCGCCTCCCTTTGTCACTGGAAACCACTCGCTCTGCCTTCTGGAACTATATTTGGCCTTCAGCTATTGATTTGTGGCTCTTCCGGCAACTCACACTAGGGTTTCTGGCTATTCACATTGTTTGTATAACCTCCTCTGCAAATGTATTTGACGTCCCTTTTCCTTCCACTCTGGCATTGGGAATATCTTTTGAATTCTACTCTCAAATTATTTGTTCTCCCTCTCTTCGATGCTCTCCCTCTGGCTCGAAATGCGCCATTGTTGAAGACTATAAACTAGGTTGCTTGATCTGCCTCTCACAACTCGATCACATCGATCTCTCTAATGTTGTCTTCAAGCCCTTCAAATTTCTCTTATGATATCTCATTGAGTCTTCAACAACCATGATTTAATATCCTTCGACAGCTAAGATCAATTAGACTTCATCAATAAAAGTCTCTAGAGCAATCTTGAACATCCTTAATTAATTAACTTTAGTTTACCACTTTTCCTAAGTTAGGAAATATTTTAATTATGGCAAATTAATTTAATTAAGGTGTTTCCCAAGCTTATCTCATGAAACCTTTTCTTGGTTTTTGAGATCTAGTCTTCCTTAGCCTCTTAACATCATCTAAGACTAGAACACCTATCTGATGCTACACAAACTAGCACTCCCTCTTAGTGAGGAAGGTGTTCTTCATTACACCCATATGTTCTTTGAAATAGATTAACTTAGCTCTTCCTAGAGATTTCATGAGTATATTTGTAACTTGCTACTCTGTGGGAACATGTTGTAGTTGTACTGATCCACATTGCACATGTCTAACATTACTGCCCACCATGCTACTGTGCATAATCTGATCCACCTCGCATTGTTGTTACCACAACTCTTCTACTACAACTATTGAAATAGTCAGTCTAATCTCATTTGATCTCCCTCTAAAATTGAATCGGGAAATATCTCTTGGATGGAAACTCCCTCGTGGAGTCTCACTCTAGCTGGAACTAGACTTGCAACCTGCAACTAGGCAACTGGCACTGCCTCCTCATATGAATTTTGTACGATTGCAATTGGAAACTTGATCTAATGTGCCCTTGCAACTGGCTCTGCAATTTTCCCTTGAGTCTCTGACAAAAACTAGCTTTGCACTTCCCATTGAGCGTTGACTACACCTAACTGGCTCTATTATTTCCACTCATGTATCTAACTGCAACTAGCTCTGCAATTTCCCCTCAAGATTTGATTGTGCCTTGTTAACACCTCGATCTCATGCTACTATGATTGTGGGCTCTTGTAGCAAAGGTATTGATCCATGTGAACAACAAACAGATATGATCTAGACTTTCTTTTGCTCTCCTATGGACCCTACCCAAACTTATAATCTGAAGCATCATGCTTCTCCTCCATCTCGAGGTATCACTACTATCAATGTGAATTCCTCAAATCTAGAGGTCAACTTATCGATCTATACCGAAGTTTTTTTTTTTGCCCCTTCTTGTGCTTCTTCCTCTTAGGACACTAGGCGATGTAGTGACCAAATTCACCACATCCAAAGCACTTGACCTTCGATGGGTCCTTTTTATTCTTCTATCCTCCTTTTAAGTTATTTCCTTAACTAGGACCCTTCTTCACCTTCCCTTTACTTGCAAGGGCTACATTCTCTTCTTCTTCCTTATCAAATTTCGGTCCCTTATCACTGCCAATGGTAGCACCCTTGATGAGACTAAGCCCCAACTCCTCTCGAGTGAAGTCACTCCGCAGGCGTTCCCATCCTGGAAGCTGATCTCGTCCACTGATCCCTTGAACAAAGGTTTTCCATTCCTTGGTAAACATTTTTAGAGTTGTTCACACTAGTTCACCATCAGTTGATTTTTCTCCAACAAACTGCAAACTCGTCTCAGACTCCTTGAATCATAGTGAGATAGGAGGTCGCACTCTCACCCTTATGCATATTTTTTGTCCTCATATTCTCCTTGAGAATCATTTTTCAGATTCTCAAATTAATCCTAGTATAGCTTCATAATGGCATCCCACTTGTCCTTTGCCATATTATTCTCAGCAATATGTGGTACAATATGATCTTGAATCCTATTTAGGACCATCCTCTTGGATTTCACCATCTCCTTCTTGAAGTTTTACAATTTTTGTGTATTTGTTGGTTCTTCCATGACATTTGTCACAAACTCCTTCAAGCCATGCTCATTTAGTAGGAATTGCATTTGGGCCCGCTAACAGCCAAAATTTGAGGCTTCGTCAAGTTTATCCTGATTCTGAGTCCTTCTGAAGCCATCTCTACGACATTGAAATCAAATAGAAAATTATACGTTATAAATCTCCTCCTTCCAGCAACTCGACCTTGTTTTTTCCACACGCACTTTGTGCTAGAAATGCACAGATTTTCCTTTGCACTTGCCTCTAGTGTCCTTCCCAGAACTCTCTTTACCTACTGCTTCTTCTGGGTTACTCACACTACCTCTCAGAATTCCTTCTCCAAAATCTGGCACATGTACTGCTAACTGTAAAACCCGGACTGGCTATACTGACAAGTTTTTTATGTCCTTTTGCTGTTAGAAATCACAACCTCCTTTCCTACAACTGAAAATTTGAAAACCATCTTAGAAATAAATTAGAAATTTCACTTGTGTGTTTTTCTCTTCCTTCCCTGCGCAGATCTACAACTACAAACCCTTGCTGAAAATCTCTACAACCGTATATACTCTGTTAAATTACTGATTTTCTCATTGGAACCCTCTCTTCGGAAAATCCACTGCTTGTTGGCACTGCTACTGGGACAAATCGATTTTTTCCTTCAACCTGAACTGGAAATCAATTTTCCTACCCCAAAAATTCGCACTACGTGGTTAGCCTATGCAGATCTCGAATTTGGTGCTTCAAATATCCCTCTGAAACTGCATAATTTCACTTCCTTTGATTTTGAGCCTCTAGTCTAATCAATAATGTTCCGATACCATGTGAAATTTCCACGAAAGCACCAATTGGAGTTTTATCTTCTAATTATTAATAGTTTAATTTTTTATGGAAAATAAAGATTAAATCATTGATGCATTCTTCACAATAAAAATGTTGTGGAATTAAAACGGGAACTGAAAAATATATGCATACACATAATATAAATAACACCAATATTTTTGGACTAAACGTCCCCAAAAAAACCCCGAAGGGAAAACTGGTGCAGCAAATGAGGGTTTATTTTATTTTGCAGTGATTTGGAAATTATTACAACTAGATGCCCAACTGGAAATCATCTGGAAATATACTGGAAAATAACCTGGAGATCCCATATCTCCTCTAAAATAAACTCGTCCTCATGTGGCCTACTCGAACCCAACAGTAGCAACCTGCATCATTGCCTGGAATATGCACTACTTCCTTTAGATCCACTCGCGTTGCCTGAAAACTAGCTCTAACTAAGTCGTCCTACCTCTCTCTACCACTGGAAACCACCCACTCTGCCTTCTGGAACTATATTTTTCCTTCAAAAACTGATCGGATCTTCTGGCAACTCACACTAGGGTTTCTAGTTATTCGCACTGCTTGTGCGACCTCTTATGCATATGTATTCGACCTCCCTTTTCCTGCCACTCTAGCACTGGAAAATCACTGGGAATCTCTCTGGAATTATGCTCCCAAATTATCTACTACTCCCTCTCTTTGATGCTCTCCCACTGGCTCAAACTACGCCCTTGCTAAAGATTGCAAATTGGGTAGCTTGATTTTCCTCTCACAACTCAATCACATTTATCTCTTTGATGTTATCTCCAAGCCCTTTGAATTTCTCTTATAATCTCTCATTGAGTCTTCAAAAACCATGATTTAATCTCCATCGATGATTAAGATCAATTGGACTTCATTAATAGAAGTCTTTAGATAAATATCGAACATCATCAATTAATTAACTTTAATTTACCACTTTTTCTAGGTTGTGACTTGGGAAATATTTTAATTATGGAAAATTAATTTATTTAAGGTGTTTCCCAAGCTTATCTCGCAAAACCTTTTCTGGGTTTTGGAGATCTATTTTTCGTTAGCCTCTTAGCATCATCTGAGACTATAACACATGTCCAATGTTACAAAAACTAACAGACCACGCCAAAAAGTATAATGAGAGAGACAAGAGGAAGTTGATCAAAAGAGCATACACATTGGAAGAAGAATCAAGGAGAAATATTGTATGCTAGATGAAACAATATAAACCTTTAATCGACATTCAAAAATCAGAATGAGACAAAAGACAAAGAGATGAGAGGATATGCTTAATGTGAAGGATCCTCCAAGTTTGAATAGAGAAGTCCCCCAGGAGAAATTGATTGTTGGTGTGATAGCCTCATCTGAGCTTAGCAATGGCCAACCGAATTTGAGGAGCAACTTCGATGGCCCCTGTAACAGCCCTAGTTAAAAATCCATGTAATAAAGTTAATAAAGGTAAAATAAGACCATGGTCATGGCACAAGTATTCCAAGCTAAATGTTGGGAAAAAACATAGTGATGTGGATCACTTGTGATTAATTAATGGCTAAGGAAATTGGCAAAGGCAATGGCAAAGGCTTTGGAAAGGCATGAGGCATTTATTAGCATTTTATTTATGAAAATAATGGAAACAAGAGAAAAGGGAAGTGAAAGGTCACAGGTTTCATGTGAGGAAAATGAAGGAAAATTGAAGAAAATAGAGGCCTCATTAATAAAAAGGCTTCTAAGGATCAGTTCATGGCTTTTTTTCAGTTCATTTTTTAGAGCTCTCATTCTATTCCCTGTCTCTCATGCTTGGGATTTGGAGCACCCTTAGAGGAGTGTGGCATACTTGATATTTGGAGCAAGAAGGCAAAGGAAAAGAAGGAAAGTGCAAGAAGACATTGAGATCAGCAGCTACAACGGGTTTTGCTTGTAGGTACCGAATTGCATGTATGGTGTCTTTACTAGTTTTGGCATGCATAGCACATGCATGTGGTTTCTTGTTTACCATCCTTCATTGGCATGAAGGATTGCTAGGATTGACAGTGGTTTTTCCTAGCCTTTCCATTTCCTGGATAACCATTGTGTTGTGGGTTTATCTGTGTTTTTTGGTTGGTGCTCATGTTCCTTTGGTTGTGGTTTTAGTTATTAGTTCTTGGAAGCCTTGGTTCGAAAAACACTCTGGAAGCCATGTAACATCTTGGGTTGAGTTACTAGTCCTGGAAGACTTGGTTGGACAAAAAAGCTGGAAGCCCTTGGTGGGTTGAGTTACTAGTCCTAGAAGCCCTGGTTGGACAAACACAACAGTTGTGGGTTGATTTACTAATCCTAGAAGCCCTGGTTGGAACAAATGCTCTGGAGCTTTATACATCTTGGGTAGAGACCAATCTGGTGATGGTTAGTGATGTTTGACCATTAGGTCGAATCACTGGTTGAGGGTTGAGGTATTTTGGCCTTTGGAAGCCCTAGTTTGGTTTTGTTTGGTTTACTCCATGAGATCCCACATTCATGCTTGAAATACGGCATGGGGGTGACTGGTTGAAAGAGAGATTTGGTTCAGCCTAGTATATGGAAGTCCCAGACCTGGTTTCATTTTACACATGTTAATAAGAGATATTTCCCTCTTGTATTTGATGGGTAAATATACTTGCTCATATGTGGTTGTTATGGTTGTTATATCCTTGCTATTTATGTTGGTTATATGATGGTTATGAGTAGGTTTTATGACAAACTTGATATATGGATCTCATCATGTTTTGATTAGCAATTGAATGAACAATGAATATATGACGTAATAGATGATAATGCAGCTATTGCGATAATGCATCAACGCTTCTTATTGATTCTCATATAAGTATGAGACCCCTATGCTCAGATCTATTGTTATGACCTGTAGATTACATATTTGTGACATGTTTGATGAAATGCATGTCATGGCTAGTAGGGTTCAGATCAAGTCCTTGATGAAATGTTTACATTAGTAACCTTGTTTCAATTTTTTTTATCATTTCTAGGATTTTAATGAAGTTTTGGGCAGTGGCCTGAGACTTAGCCCTAAAAAAGTGGCTCAGAATCTGGGGTCACTAGCACGGAACTACCTGAAAAAGTCCACAGTCGTCGCCATGCCTTGTTGTGGGAGCGACTGGAAGGCCTCAGTCACATGCATGCCTTGTCATGGGAGAGACTGTGAGTCCAAATCAATAAAATGTCATTTTGTCTCAGGGGTTGGTCACCTGGAAGGGTTGGTTGGCTCATGAAGGTTCTATAACATGTGTGGAAGGTCAGTTTGGTTGTGTCATGTCGTTTTCACTTCCTTGGTTGTACTTAGAGAGTTTAATCACATCATAGTAACCTATTGTCACATGTTTACCCCAATGGACCGGTTAACTTGGGTAAATGTGGGAGGAGGGTGGTTACAGAGTGGTATCAGAGCATGGTTCACCCCTTGTACTGGATGGGCAGTTTTTTTCCATGCATATGTGTCGGTTGCATATATGTTCCTTATGCTTGTGGTATATGTGTTTTTTGTGTATGCATGGTGGTGGTCATGGTTGCGGTTGTGTTTCCATGTGAAATTTGATAATGTGGATGTTGGATGTGTTTATCATGAGTATATGTCGGTTATGCATTGGTTATGTAAGCCAGTGTTTGTATTTATTGTGTATGTATGTGTGTTGTACATATGTTGTTATGCATGTATTGTGTCTAGTTAGTATTGTAGTTGTGGCATCATGCATGGCAACTGAAATAGGATTGAGATGATGTCTATACACTGTTATGATTATGATTATGCATGTATTGTGTCAATTTGGTTGGTCTTGCAAATGAGATATCCTCTTCGAAATACACTAAGGTACATTGGTCTGTCTATGATTTGGTTTAGCTGATATAGTATACCTTGCAGGAAAAGAAGAACAAATATGGCTAGCAGAATGGTAGATTATAGTTTGTGAAAATTTCGAAAACTGGAATCCTATTGCAGCAACTGATGTTAATTCTTCTAATTTTTTAATTAAGTAAACAATTTATTTGTTGTTTCCTATGGAAAATATCGAATTAAATTCATTGCAACCTTCACAAATAAAATACTACAGAATAAATAAAAACGCTAGAAGAAATAGATGCACACACACAATATGACACTGTTATTTTTGGACTAAGTCCCTAGAAAAACCAAACTTGGGAAAATCGGTGAAGCAGCTAAGGGTTTTGATATTAAGTAGTAGTGAAAATCTGAGTACAAACTATGGATTCCCAAACTGTAAATCCAAACAGAGAAATACTAGCAAAAATAACTAATGAGAAAAAATATCTCACTCCATCGCTGATCCGACACTGAACTCAGCTCGAATTGAGTTGTCCCTTGCTCCCTTTGCGCAGTCACTACGTCAACCTACATAGTTACTGTGTCCCTGAAGCTCGTAATTGTGTCTCCTCTCACTGTCTAGGAAACTAATACTGTCTGCCTTTGGACCATTTTCCCAGCTTCTGGATCAGAATCTCGCCTTCTCCCCAGCAAACATAAATCTCTTCTAGAGGGATTTTCGCTGCCTCTATGTGGCAATCACTGTCTCTCTGCAATGGACTCGTCGGAACTAGATAAGCTTCATCTGGCCTCACTATCTCTGCCCCTCTCTCGTTGCTTTGACCTCACAGAATCACCTCCTGGAATTGAATGTTGCTACTCTGGAGATCGATTTCTCAGGAAAATCGAATGATAAATTGATTTGGTGTATCTTCTCCAAACCCCATCGAATTCTTCTTATAATCCTCTGTTGATACTTCAACGACCACGATTAAACCTTAATCGATGGCTAGGATTAACTAGAAATCGATCCATGCACCTTTCTAGAACATTCTCACCATGACTTAATTAATTCCTTTTAATTAATCATATTTCCTAATTTTACACTTAGGAAATATTAAAAACTGACTAATTAATTTAATTAAGTCATCTCTAGGTGGAATTTTCAGAAACTATTTTTGGGTGTTGGAGAATACTTGTATTCTAGCCTCTCTGCCAAATCTTGTGGCTAGAACATATCTGATGCTGCAAAAACTAACACTCCCTCTTAGCGAGGAAAGTGTTCTAGTACTGCAACTACTGGTACAATACACTTCATTTGCGCCATCTCCTGTCATGTTGTTGATGTTTGGATATTGGTTCCCACCAACTACTGTGAAACTCTGATATGTGTTGCATCTGTGTTGTTGCTAACCCTGTTGAACTGTTTCCAACACTGAAACTGCACTGCAACTCTGTTGTTGTTGCTACTGCAACATCTGCAACTCCCTCTCATATGTTGTTACTGAAACTGCAGCATCTCCAATTGAGAATTATCCAACATATTAAACCAATTTTGGTTAGTATAATGCATATATCACCTGACTCCTGACTGTTGTTAGTCTCTGCACTATCACTGAAACCTGTGCGCTACTATTAAATATGCAAATGTGTCAACTACATTGTTTCCAACTCTGCACTACTTTGCCTAGTATCTAACTACTACTAGTCTCTGCAAGTGTCACTCTGGCATTTGAAAGCACCAACTTCCACTGGTTCGTTGTGATACTGAATAATGTGGGCCCCTGTAGCCAAGTATTGATTCAAGAGGTGGGCCTCCTTAAGAATCTTGCCCATCATGTAGCACTCTAGGGCTACAAAACCAAATCACCCCACCTCACTCCTAGAGGGATGTCTGATGTTAGGTCCCTATATTACTAGTATAGTCCCTTATTGTTATTAGTGTAACCCCCTTATTGTTATTATTGTACCCTTGTAACCCCCATTTTGTTATTATTGTGCCCTTAAATTATTATTGTTAGGTCGGCTAGGATTACATTGTGGCCCACTAGGATTACATTATGACCACATGGACTCCTATATATAGAAAGGAGGTTTTGTAAATTGTATCATCCAAGAATTGTTCATTTATGTAATGTATTGGAGGTTTCCCCCTCGAAGTGGCTTATTTCTAAGGCGTTGATATCTCTTTTTGTCTATTTTTGGAGCTGGTTACACAACATTTGGTATCAGAGGTTGGGATTCTAGGGTTTCGCTGCTCCAAACAGGTCACCGTGGCATTTTCGCTATAACATTTTTTTCTACGAAGTTTCGTAATTTGAAATTTTTAGGGTGTGAAGTTATTCCGAGGAAGATCTTCTAAAATTTTGTGAGCTTATTCATGACATTTTCTGAGATATGATTCAGGGAAGTTGTGTATTTTTTCTGTGCTCCTAAACAAATGTGGCATTTGCGTTTATAAATTTTTTTCTACGAAGGTTCAGAATCTAAAATTTTTAGGGTGGGAAGCTGAAATCCCGAGGAAAATCGTCACAAAATTTCAGAGATTGGTTCGCAATATTTTTGGAGATATGATCTGTGGAAGGTAGTGCTTTTTCAGGCTCCCGAATTTCATCACAAATAGGTGATCGTGGGAAACGTTCAATAACTCTCTCTCTGAGCATTGGATTGGAGTCTCGTAAAAAGCTGTCGCAAGTACATGAAATTTAGTTTCTTGGCTATCAATTTCAGAGGCGAAGGATGAAACAGTGACACGTGGCAAGTCGTACTAGTTCGCTCTACTGAACCAGTCCATAATTAGGTCATTGTGGGAGATTGAACATAAATTTGTCTTGGAGAATCAAAATCAGGTCAGACCTGTTGCATTCAAAAGAGAATTCAGAGGGCTAATTCAGTGCTTAATTTCAAATATTGAAGAGCCACAATCACAGATATAATCCAATTTCAATATCGAGCTTCTCAAAAGCAAGAAAAATGTTTTTTTTTTTTCCGAATTGCATAGCTCTTGTGAAAATCAATTTCAATCAGATTCCAAGGGCATATTGTAGAATAGAGATATCAAGATAATTCCAAAAAATGCCCGTAAAAATAATTCAACACTCCATTAAGCCTTCATAAGGCTCTACTATGACTCATGAAGATGAAGAATTGCAACATGATCTATCAAAATTATAAGAGAAAGTGCACTAAATTTTGCTTCCTGTGAGTGTTAAAAATGAAATGGAAGCTGAAGAAAGGCGTGGAATCTAAGATAGATGGCATGGAAGCCGGCATGGAATCTAAGATGGATGACATGGAAGCTAAAATGGAAAACATGAAGAATGATCTAAAAGCAGACATGGAAGGTTTGACAAAGTTGATACAAGAAATGTTTCCTAATGGTGAAAAGATAGTAGAGGAAACTCATGATGAGAACAAATAAATGTTAATCGTGATTTCATAAACTCTAATGTTGGCGGGAAGAACCACCATATTCCAAAAATGGATATGAGGAAGTTTGATGGAAAGGATCCTGTAACATGGATACTACAGATGGAGCAATATTTTGATCTCCATAACGTGCAAAACACACAAAGGTACGCATTGCAACTTTACATTTAGAACAAAATACATTTGTATGGTATCGATGGCTTTGCTCCCGTAAAAAAATTGTCACTTGGTCAATTTTTGCGGAGGAAATGATAGCACATTATGAGGATACAAAGAGCAACACCTTCTTTAGCCAATTGATAAATCTCAAACAAAAGGGTTTAGTGGGGCAGCACATTGAGGACTTCCAAAAATTGAATATAAGGGTAACTGATATTCCAGAGGAACACAAGATTGATCTCTTCATAGGCACTTTAAAGGATAACATCTAACATGAAGTTCGCGTTTTGGAACCTGATTCATTGGAGAAGGCATTCAGGTTGGCAAGAAAAATTGAATGTAAAATTATGGCGACAAGGAAGCCTACCACTCACTTCTATAAAGAAGGAAGTGTTTCTATGCCTAGATTTCCACAACCTACAAGGTTGACACCACAACAATTGGAAGAAAAAATAGCAAAAGGGCTTTGCTACAGTTGTGATAGCAAATACACTAAAGGTCATAAGTGTGCTGAGAAGAAATTATTTTACATAGATTGTGAAGAGGAAGAAGAAATGAACAAGAAGAGGATATACACCAGGAACCAGCCCCAGAAGAGGAAGAAATGAATCCGAACATATCGTGTAATGCACTGGCAGGAATTACCACTCCTCAAACTCTCAAGATAAAAGGACAAATCAAGAAGAAAAAGGTAATAGTGTTGATTGATTCAGGTAGCACCCATAATTTTATTCATTGTAAGGTAGCCAAGGAATTAAATTGTTTCTTATACCCAACACCAGAATGTCAAGTGATGGTTGCAAATGGAGGAACTATAAATTGCTCTGGAAAATGCCATAACATCAAGCTAACCATGGGGGAATATGTGCTGACTAGTCCAATGCTTTCCATTCCTATGGGAGGTGCTGATGTTGTACTAGGAGTACAATGGTTACAATCTTTGGGGACGGTAGCTTTTAATTTTCAAGAACTTTCCTTGAAATTTTTTTCAGAAGGAAAGGAAGTCGAATTACGGGGTATTGAAGGGAAGCCGGGAAGGATAATAAGCTCTAATGTCATGACAAAGCTTCTAAAGAAAGAACAATGAGGTGTAATTGCACAATTATGCTCACTAGAAGTTCCGACATCAAAATCATCTATTTCTGCACATCTCCAACAAGTCTTGGACAATCATTCCAAGGTGTTTGAAACTCCCAAAGGACTCCCACCTATTCGTGATCATGATCATGCTATTCATTTGATTCCAGGGAGTGTTCCTCCAAACATCAGGCCTTATAGATATCCTTATTTCCAAAAGAGCGAAATTGAACGTATGATTGCAGAAATGTTAGAGGCGGGTATAATTCAACCTAGTCAAAGTTCCTTCTCTGCTCCTGTAGTATTGGTACACAAGAAGGATGGATCATGGCGCATGTGTCCGGATTATAGGGAGCTCAATAAGCTCACCATTAAAGATAAATTCCCCATTCCTGTGATTGATGAATTATTGGATGAATTACATGGAGCAATTTATTTTACCAAGTTGGATCTTCGTTCAGGATATCATCAAATTAGAATGAAGACTGAAGATATTCCAAAACAGCATTTCGAACTCATGAGGGTCATTATGAATTTTTGGTCATGCCTTTTGGCCTTACCAATGCACCTTCTACATTTCAAGGGCTGATGAATTCCATTTTCAAACCCTTCCTTAGAAAATTTGTGCTAGTATTTTTTGATGATATACTAATCTACAGCAGGTCTTGGAAGGATCATGTTGAACATGTTGACAGGGTGCTCAAACTATTGCAGGAGAAACAATTATATGCAAAAAAATCCAAATGTTTCTTTGGAGTACAAGAGGTGGAAAATCTGGGTCATATTGTATCTCACGAGGGTGTTAAAGTAGACCCTAACAAAATTAAAGCCATTAAGGAATGGAAAGTCCCCACAACCATAAAGCAGTTGCGAGGATTTCTCGGGTTAACAGGGTATTATCGTAAGTTTGTTAATAATTATGGGAGAATAGCAGCACCTCTAACAACATTATTGAAGAAAGATGCATTTTCATGGACTCCTGAAGCAACTAAGGCCTTTGAACATCTTAAAGAGGCAATGTGCCTAGCACCGGTCTTAGCTACGCCGGACTTCACAAAAACCTTTATTGTGGAATGTGATGCCTCAGGAAATGGAATTGGTGCAGTTTTAATGCAGGAAGGAAGACCCATTGCTTTTGAAAGTCGTCTAATCAAAGGAAAGTATTTACAGAAACCTATTTATGAGAAGTAAATGTTAGCAATACTACATGCACTAAAGAAATGGTGAACTTACCTAATGGGAAGACACTTCAAGGTAAAAACTGATCATGATAGTCTTAAACGCTTTTTGGAACAAAGACTATCTTTAGAAGAGCAGCAAAAATGGGTCACAAAGATGTTGGGTTATGACTTTGAAATAATCTACAAAAAGGGAAGCTTAATGTTGTTGCAGATGCACTCTCAAGAAAGAATGAAGAGGTGGAAGCATTGCTTTGTGCCATTTCTATTATCCAACCAGATTGGATAACTGAAGCAAGAGATGAATGGAAGAAGGACAAGATGTATGGACACTCATTCAAAAGTTGCAGCAAGATCCTAGTACATCTGATACATTTAGTTGGAAAAATGATTCCTTATGGTACAAAGATCGCTTATATCTTTGTAAGAATTCCCAACTAAAACAAAATATTCTTCCGGAATTGCACACTTCTCCTTTAGGAGGACACTCAGGATTTTTAAAAACTTACCACAGGGTGAAGAAAGAATTTTTTTGGGATGGCCTTAAATCCGATATTCAAAAGTTGGTGGCGGAATGTTTGGTTTGCCAGCAGAATAAAGTGGAAACAATTAAGACCCCAGGACTTCTACAACCTTTATCCATTCCAAGTCAACGTTGGGAAAAGATTTCAATGGATTTTATCACAGGTTTACCTAAGTCCGAAGGAAAGAGTGTCATCATGGTGGTAGTTGATAGACTTACCAAGTATGCAAACTTTTTTGCATTATCTCATCCATTTAAAGCAAGTACAGTTGCTACTACATTTATGGACAGAATTCAAAAGCTACATGGAAGCCCAAGGGTTATTGTGAGCGACAGAGATCCCATTTTTACTGGAAATTTTTGGACGGAGTTATTTTATTGTTTGGGTACTCAATTAGCTCATAGCTCATCTTATCATCTTCAATCTGATGGTCAAACTGAGATAGTAAATAAATGTTTGGAAGGATATCTTCGTTGTTTTGTATCTGATAAACAAACACAATGGGTCAAGTGGTTACCTCTCGCTGAATGGTGGTATAACACTTCCTTCCATACTGTAGCAAAAATGACCCTATTTATGGAACTTTATGGATATCATCCACCATCCATCACATCATCTTTAAGGGAAAATTTGAAGGTTCAAGCAATGGAAGATCACATCGAGCATCAGCAAGAAGTTCTCCAACTCTTAAAGGATAACCTGAATTTGGCACAAAATCGAATGAAACAACAGGCAGATCAACATCGCAGCGAGAGAAGTTTTGATGTAGGAGATTGGGCATTTTTATGGCTACAACCATATAAACAAATGTCCCTCAAGCAAGCTAAGAAGGATAATAAATTATTGCCAAAGTACTATGGTCCTTACAAGGTGTTGCAAAAGATTGGTACTATGGCATACAAATTGGAGCTTCCTGCTTCTTCGTGAGTGCATCTAGTTTTCCATGTTTCATGCTTAAAGAAGGTTATAGGTGAAAATCTTCCAGTTCAAACAATATTGCCAGAACTTGATGAGGAAGGAAAAATCATATTGGAACCTGAAGCGGTCACAGAAACAAGAACTCGACAACTACGGAATCGATCAATTTCAGAGTATCTCATCAAGTGGAAGAACTTATCCACTGAAGATTCTACATGGGAGGATGAGAATTTTATACAAAAGCACCCAGAGCTACTCAAGCGTTGAGGACAACACTTTTTTTGAAGGAGAGGGGCATGTTAGGTCCCTATATTACTAGTATAGTCCCTTATTATTGTTAGTGTAACCCCCTTATTGTTATTATTGTACCTTGTAACCCCCATTTTGTTATTATTGTGCCCTTAAATTATTATTGTTAGGTCGGCTAGGATTACATTGTGGCCCACTAGGATTACATTATGGCTACATGGACTCCTATATATAGAAAGGAGGTTTTGTAAATTGTATCATCCAAGAATTGTTCATTCATGTAATGTATTGGAGGTTGCCCCCTCGAAGTGGCTTATTTCTAAGGCGTTGATATCTCTTTTCTTCTATTTTTGGAGCTGGTTACACAACATCTGCTATCATGGCAAAGCCTTCCTCCAACCTGGAGGACAGCGTATCGATCTCAATAGAAGCTTCTTTTTGGTCTTGCTTCTCCTCTTTGTCCTTATTCCTGAGAGGACACTAGGTACTGTAGTGACCTAGCTCGCCACACCTAAAGCACTTGACCTTTGACGGATCCTTCTTCTTCCTACACTACTCCCCCTACCCCTTTGATGTGAGGGTCACATTCTCCTCCTCCTTCACTGTCTTCGACCCACTGCTGATGTTTTTGCCCCTGATGGTGCTCTTCATCAGATCTCGCCTCAAATCCTCTAGTTGCAAATCTACCCACATTTTTTCCCATCTTGGCAAGGTTTCTATACCCAAAATGCTTTGGAAAAACACCTAGCACTCCTTGGAGACAGAATTGAGAGATATATGCACCATCTCTGAAGCTTGAAGCATTGACCCTATAGCTACCAGCTCATCTCAGATATCTTGAATCCTGGTGAGGAAGGGGTATATGTGCTCCCCCTTCTGCGTATGAGTACATCTGCGGTTTTATTCTAAGTACATATTTTGCTGCTCGAAAGATCCTTAGTACAACGTGAAAAGGGATTCCCACATCTCCTTGGTCGTTCCCAGGCTCGCTATGTGAGAAACCACATGATCCAAAACTCCATCAAGGATCAATCTCTTTTCCTTCACCATCTCCTTTTTGTACACCTTCAGCAAATCTGGATATATGGGGACAACCACCATGTTATTGATGTATTCTTTGAGATCATACTCATCCAGAAGGAAGGAAATCCTTGCCTTCCAGATCACATAGTTGGATTCTTCGTCCAACCTATCCTAATTTCGCAGCCCGGTTGATGTCATCTCAACAAAAAAAATGTGACAAAAACCTCCTCTTCTCTTCTGATCAGTTGTTGCTAAGCTCTACGCACTCCCTGCTGGAGTGAGTAACTCTGCTTACAATGACTGCTGATCTACAAGGTAAATCGAACTTCTGAAGCTAAAAGTCCCCTAAGGAAAATTTTTGCTTAGTGTGTGCTCTTTCTTCCTCCTGTCGCTATTTTTCACTCACGACTGCTGCAAAATAGTGTGTCTAGCTAGAGATCTGCTCTACAAGGAAAACACTGACTGCACCTTCTGCCTCTGATAATCCTCGATTTGGAGAAATCAAATTTCTCTAGCGCTCTCTCATAGAAATCGATTTTTCCTCAAGAAATTGACCCTCCTGGCCAAAGGACTACACTGCCTCTGAGGATTTTTAGTTGTTGCTTACGCAAAGCTATGAAATTTCTCTTCCTTTCTGCTAATGAGCTCTCTGGCTTACAATTTGCGCTCTAATACCATGTGAAAATTCCGAAATTCCAAATCGTATTACAGTGTTTAATGTTAATTCTTATAATTGTTTAATTAACTAAAAATTTTACTTCTTGTTTCCTACGGAAAATATCTAATTAAATTCACTACAACCTACACAAATAAACTTTTTCAGAATAAATAAAAACATTGGAATAAATAGATGCACGCACACAAATATGACACTATTATGTTTGGACTAAGTCCTCGTAAAAACCCAACTCGGGAAAACTAGTGCAACAGTTGAGGTTTTTGATATTAAGTAGCAGTGAAAGTATGAGTACAAACTATGGATACCCAAACTGGGAATCCAAACAGATATATACTAGCAAAAATAACTAGTGAGAAAAAATATCTCACCCACAGGTGATCTAACACTGACCTCAGCTCAAATTGAGTTGTCCCTTGCTCCCTCTATGTAGTCACTGTGTCAATCTATGCAGTTATTGTGTCCCTCAAGCTCGAAATTGCATCTCTTCTCACTGTCTCATCAATTTTTAGTTGGGAAACTGATACTCTCTGCCTCTGGACCCTCTGTCCAGCTTGTAGCTCAGAATCTCATCTTCTCCCCAGCAAAATAGAAAATTCCTCTAGAGGGCTCTGTGCTGCCTCTCTGTGGCAATGACTGCCTCTCTACAATGTACTCGCTGGAACTAGAAAAGCTTCCTCTGACCTCACTATCTCTGCCCCTTTCTCACTACTTCGACCTCACTGAATCACCTCTCGCAACTGAATCATGGTACTCTGGAGATTGATTTCTCAGGAAAATCGAATTCTCAACTTATTTGGTGTATTTTCTCCAAGCCCTGTCGACTTCTTCGTATAATCCTAAGTTGATACTTCAACGGCCATGATTAAATCTTAATCGATGGCTAGGATTAATTATAACTAGATCCATGCACTTTTCTATAACATTCTCACCATGAATTAATTAATTCCTTTTAATTAATCATGTTTCCTAATTTTACACTTAGGAAATATTAAAAATCGACTAATTAATTTAATTAAGTCGTCTCTAGGTGGAATTTCCAGAAATGATTTATAGGTATTGGAGAATACATGTATTCTAGCCACTCTACCAAATTTCATGGCTAGAACACATCTGATGCTACAAAAACTAACACAATTCATGAGATTCTCCCTATGGATCAGATGAGCAACATGGTGATGAGTACTCCCCTCACATAGCAGACACTTTGAGAAGTTTAAAGGCAGAAATAAGGAGTTGCAAAGCATAAAATGAAAGAATCGTTCAATCACAAGAGAGACTTGCTAGGGCACAGGATAAACAAGTAGAATCCAATGCATCATTTCTTCAAATATTGTCAAACTTGCAGAGACAAGGACCACTTAGAAGCATTCATGACCATGAGGATAATACTAATGGGGAATATGGCAGTAGATCTCATGGTGGGAACAGGTAGGATAGAGATGACACAATTAGATATGGAAGGTTCATGGATACACCCGACAGGAGAGGTGATGGACACAAGTTCTATGCTAGTTCTAGTTCTCACAAGTATCAGGATCATCATTGTTATCATCCTTACTAGAGGAATGACAAGGGATATTTTTCGGATGAGTTCGAGAAAGAAAATACACCTTTGACGTAGAAATGAAGAAGTCGCGGGATGTAGAAGCTTGGTTTCTTGTAATAAATAAGTTCTTTCAGTTGCATGATTACTCATAGAACATGAAGGCCAAAATAGCTATATTCAGTCTTAAAGGTAAAGCAGATATTTGGTGGGAATATGTAAAGAATGTCATATGGATTCAGGAAGAGGAGTTTACTTGGAGTGAATTCGAGAGACTATTTAGGAAGAAGTACCTATCGGAAAGATACTATGATGACAGGGAAAAATAATTCTATGAGATAAAGATGGGATCTATGACTAATGAAAAGTACACTAGCAGATTCTTGGAACTATTGATGAATGTGCCTTATCTGAAGGAGGAGAAATTGAATATTCATAGATTAATCAGTGGGTTTCTAGTAGCATTCAAGGACGATATTGAGTTTGATGATCATAGATCATTGGAGGAAGCCATCAAGAAGCTAAAGCATTGTTATGAACAATCAAAGCATAGATCTAAGACTAAGCATGATTGGAAAGGTAATGCAAAGAACAAAGGAAAATGGGATAAGAATAAAGAAAGGCATCATAACGCAGGTAACAAAGAGAATGTAGCATCATCTAAGAAGTTCAATGCATCTAACAGAGAACAAGAGTTTCAGTTTGAGGAGAAGAACAAGGGTGTGGATTGGAAGCCTTTACAGTGTTGGACTTGTGGCAAGAATCATCACGAGAGAGATTTTGCACAGTATAAGTGTGGTAGACCGAAGATTTACAGTGCTCAAGAGGCACAGAGAGTGGGGGATGTGGACAAATTATTCCTCGGATTTATGCAGTGTTGTAGGAATTAAGATCATTAGGCATCTATTATCAATATGGATGATAATATTTGTGATCAAGTTGTTTCTATTTTGATTGAACCTGGATTTAATTATAGTTATGTTAATCCTGACTTGGTGGATAAGTGTGGTTTGAATAAATAAGTGCATGCAAAGTCTTGGTTAGTGAAATTGGCTACAGGTACAAAAAAAGAGTTCATCAATGGGTAAGAGCTTGTGCATTTGAACTGAATGGTATGCCTACGTCAATGCATTTAAATGTATTATCATTGGGGTCATACAGTATGTTGTTGGGTATGGACTGGGTGTGTCTTCATAGGACCAAGGTGGATTGTTATGAAAATTTCATTGAGTGCTTGGATGACAATGGGGGACAAGGAAGCTTATAGGGTAATAAGAAGGCAACATCAGTATGAATGGTGACAGCTATGTAGTCCAAGCATAGTCGTAGAAAATGGTGTTTGTTGTTCGCAGTACATATTTCCAGTGATCAAGATAAGGAAGTTGAAGATGCGGATGTCTTGAGCAAGTACCTAGTCCTACAATAGTTTCAGGATGTGTTTACAGCAGATATTTCAGAGTTGTCACCTCACAGAGAAGTGGACATTTCTATTGATTTGGTACTAGGGGCCGCACCAACATCAAAAGCACCATACAGGATGAGCACCCCAGAGGTAGTAGAGTTGAAGTTGTAGTTGAAGGAAATTCTTGACAAAGGATACATTATGCCAAGTGTATCATTGTGGGGTGCACCAGTGTTGTTTTTGAAGAAGAAGGATTACAGGTAGTTGAACAAGGTAACCATCAAGAACATGTATATGTTACCTAGGATTGATGACTTGTTCGATCAGTTGAACGGAGTATAAGCGTTCTCGAAGATTGATTTGATAGCAGGATACCATTAGGTATGCATTAAAGAAGAGGACATATACAATACAACTTTCCGGACTAGGTATGGGAATTATGAGCTTCTTGAATAATGCTCCAACTACTTTTATGTGTTGGATGACACTATTGTGTCCTTATTTGGAAAATTTTATTATTGTATTCATTGATGATGTATTGATATATTCTAAGAATGAGAAAGAACACTTAGCAACAATATTGAGATTGTTGAGAGAGCATCAGTTGTATGTTAAGCTCAGTAAATGCAGTTTTTTTAGACATAGGTACACTACTTGGGACATGTGGTTTCCAAGGAATGCGTTGCAGTGGATCCAGAAAAGATAAGGGCTATCATGGAATGGAAGCTCCTAGGAATGTGGATGAGGTAAGATCATTCATGGGAATAGCAGGTTATTACAAAAGGTTCATCGAGAACTACTCATAGATTGTTTATCCTATTACATCTTTACAAAGGAAAGGTAAGAAGCTTGAATGGATAGAGGAATGTGCAACTATTTTTGAGAAGTTGAAGAAGATGTTGAGAAATTCTCTAGTTCTAAATATTGTAGGTATGAACAAAGAATTTTTGGTATGTAAAGATGCTTGCAAGAGAGGAATTGGTGGAGTCCTAATGCAATAAATACAAGTAGTGTGATATGAATCAAGGAAACTAACTGAGCACGAGCAAAATTATCTGACACATGATCTTGAGTTGGAAATGATCATCCATGAATTGAAGATGTGGAGGCACTATCTTCTGGGCAAGAAGTTCATACTGATGAGTGATCACATTGGATTGAGGTATCTATTTGACCAACCAAATATGAATGTCAAATAAGCTAGATGGTTGGCCATGATCAATGAGTTCGACTTTGAGATCAGGTACATTAAAGGTAAAGAGAATAAGGTTGCATATGCTCTTAGCAGGAGGATACAAGTGAACCATATAGAAGCTATGAGCTCCTATGGGACATATTTAAAGGATTAGGTCTTACAGGTAGGACAACATGATGACAAGTATAGGGAGATTATGCACAAGTTATAGTAGGGTACAGGTGATCAAGATGTGGACTATCATCTCAAAGCAGATGGCTTGGTCAGGTTTAGTGACATGATATATGTGACAGATAGAAGTGAGCTCAAAAAGATTATCTTGAGGGAATTTCATGATAAGTTGTATTCAAGTCACCCAGGATATCAAAAGACATTGACAATGGTGAAGAAATTTTAGTATTGGTTGAATCTGAAGAAGGAAGTGGCAGAGTTTGTGGCTAGATGCTTGGATTGTTAACATGTAAAAGCATAGTGTAAGCATCCAGGTGGATTACTACAGTCGATTATGATTCGAGAATGGAAGTGAGAGGTCATTTCTATGGATTTTATCACAGGTTTTCCAAGGACATCTAGACAGCATGATTCTACCGTGGTTGTAGTGGCCAGGTTGACAAGGTAACACAATTCATTCAAGTGAAGTCTATATATTGAACTAGAGATATAGCACATGTATTCATCAGAGATGTGGTGAGATTTCATGGTGTACCGAAGAATGTGTCAGACAGGGATGTCAAGTTCACTTCTAGGTTTTGGAAAGAGTTATTTGCAGGTTTGGGTACAGACTTTGCCTTTAGCACAACTTATCATTTGCAGACAGATGGACAGACATAGAGGTTCAACGGGATATTAGAAGACATGTTAAGGATGTATGTGATCCATCAGCAAAAGAGATGAGAGGAGTAACTTCCATTGTTTGATTTTTCTTACAACAATGGTTACTAGGAGTCACTAAGAATGAGTCAATTCAAGGCACTCTATGGCCGGAGTTTCAATACTCCCATTACTTGGACATAACAGTTTGTTTAAGGAGTTTCATGTTTGGGAACAGGTGTACTTGTGCATCAATCCAAAGAAAAACTCCTTGAGGATTGGATCTTGTGCCAAGTTGGAACGTCGATATTGTGGACCTTTCAAGATTCTTGAAAGGATTGGACCAGTAGCCTATAAACTTATACTGCCTTGGACAAAACATTTTATGCAAATTAGAACAGTTTGTTTAAGGAGTTTCATGTTTGGGAACATGTGTAATTGTGCATCAATCCAAATAAAAACTCCTTGAGGATTGGATCTTGTGCCAAGTTGGAACGTCGATATTGTGGATTGGACCAGTAGCCTATAAACTTGTACTGCCTCAGATAGTGAAAATTCATCATGTTTTCCATGTGTCATTACTTAAGAAGTATGTTAAATATTTTGTTCATGTGATTAATTGGTATGTATTGCAAGTGGAGTCAGAAGGAGAATTTCAGTCAGAACCTTAGCGTATCTGACGGAGAAATATGTTCATGCTCCGGAATCGAGAAATTGAGCAGGTTAAAGTGCAATGGAAACACTTTGGGCCCGATGAAGCTACATGGGAGATGATAGATCAGATGTGGGCTATGTATCCTGAGTCTATTCGTTGGTTGAGTGAATGTTTTTGGCATATGTTTTGGTGTGATGCATTGGTATATGTGTATATATGTATATGGATGTAAATATCACCATGAGCTATGTTATAAAGTTCAAATAAGCGGTATGGGTATCATCTCATTATAGTTGTCATGTTATGTTGTCATGTTGGTTTGCTTCTCAGCAAGTTGATCATTGTAAATACTACAACGAGCTAATTTATAAAGCTCCATGGGAAGTATTTTTTTCTTTCAGTAGACTTGTTGGTTGTAGGTGTCATTGAACACCGAGGATGGTGTTCCCCCAAGGGGGAGGGTTCTGTAGCATCCCTGGTTAAAAATCCATGTAATAAAGTTAATAAAGGTAAAATAAGACCATGGTCATGGGACACATATTCCAAGTTGAATGTTGGGAAAAAACATAGTGGTGGGGATCACATGTGATTAATTAATGGCTAAGTAAATTGGAAAAGACAATCGCAAAGGATTTGGAAAGGCATGAGGAATTTATTATCATTTTATTTATGAAAATAATGGAAATAGGAGAAAAGGAAGGTGAAAGATCACAAGTTGCATGTGAGGAGGAAAATATTGGAAAATATTGGAAAATTGAAGAAAATAGAGGCTTCATTAATAAAAATGCTTATGAGAATTAGTTCATGGCTTTTGATCTGTTCAGTTTTTGAAGCTCTCATTTTATTCTCTCTCTCTCTCTCTCTCTCTCTCTCTCTTGGACACTTAGAGTTTTCTTGGATCACTCTTGGAGTGTGGCATACTTGGTATTTGGAGCAAGAAGGCAAAGGAAAATCAAGAAAGCGCAAGAGGACACCAAGATCAGCAGCGACATCAGATTTTTCTTGCAGGTACCGAATTGCATGTATGATTTCCTTGCTATTTTTGGCATGCATAGCACATGCATGTGGTTTCTTGGTTACAATATTTCATTGACATGGAGGATTTTCTGGATTGACAGTGGTTTTGCCTAGCATTTTCATTTACCAAATATCTATGGTTTTTGGGTTTTATCTTTGTTTTCTCGTTGGTTCTCATGTTCCTTTAGTTGTGGGTTGAGTTATTAGTTCCTGGAAGCCTTGGTTGGACAAACACTCTGGAAGCCTTGTAATAGCTTGCATTGATTTACTAGTCCTTGAAGCCTTTGTTGGAAAAACACTCTTGAAGCCCTTCGTGGGTTTAGTTACTAGTCCTAGAATCCCTGATTGGACAAACATAGTAATTGTGGGTTGCGTTACTAGTCTTGGAAGCCCAAGTTTGAAAAAAATCTGTAGATCCCTAGACAACTCGGGTAGAGACCAATCTGGTGATGGTTAGTGATGTACAACCATGAGGTGGAATCACTAGTTGATGGTTGAGGTGGTTTTGCCTTTGGAAGCCCTATTTTGGTTTTGTTTGGTTTACTCCATGAGATCTCACATTTATGCTTTGAATATGGCATGGGGGTGACTGGTTGAAAGAAATATTTGGCTCAGCATAGTCTATGGTCGGGTGGTAGGTGGAAGTCCCAGACCTAGTTGCATTTTACACATGTTAATAAGCGTTATTCTCTCTTATATTTGATGGGTGAATATACTTGCTCATATGTGGTTGTTATGATTGTTATATCCTTGTTATTTTTGTTGTTTATATGTTGTTTATGAGTAGGTTTTATGACAGACTTGATGTATGGCTCTCATCATGTTTTGATTAGAAACTGAATGAACAATGAATATATGAACTAATAAATAATAATGCAGTTATTGTGATAAGGTGTCAATTTTTCTTATTGATTATCATATAAGTATAATACCCCTATGCTCAGATCTGTTGTTATGACTTGTAGATTACATATTTGTGACATGTTTGACGAAATGTATGTCATGGGTAGTAGGGGTCAAATAAATTCATTGATCAAATTTTTGCATTAGTGACCTTGTTTCAATGTTTTTAATCATTTCTGGGAGTTTCATGAAGTTTTGGGCAATGGCCTGTGACCTCACCCTGAAAAAGTGGCTCAGAATCCAGTGTCGCTGGCACAAAACTACCTGAAAAAGTCCATAGTCGTTGCCATGCCTTGTTGTGGGAGTGAATGGAAGGCTTTAGTCGCATGCATGGTTTTTCATGGGAGCAGCTAAGGGTCCAGATCAGTAAACAAGTTGTCTCAAGGGTTGGTCACCTGGAAGGGTTGGTTGGCTCCTAAAGGTTCTATAGCATGTGTGGAAGGTCAGATTGGGCGTGTCAAGTCGGTTCCACTTCCTTAATTGTATTTGCAGATTTGAATCACATTATAGTAGCCTCTCATCACATGTTTACCCCAACAGACCAGTTAACTTGGGTAAATGTGGGAGGAGGGCATTACAGCTCCCGTGAGGAGTGCAATTCTATTGTTGGTTGAGATAGCAAGTGGTGCCCTTCAACTGGTAGACACAGTTCGAAGTATGGATGTTGATGATTCAAGACTCGAAATGCCTCTGTCTCTTATTGGAGATGTTAATCCATGCATTAGATATTTACTCCAACAAATATTACATATAGATCTTGAACCCTCCAAGGTGTGGTATATAATGGATGACCAAGGCAACCTATATGACAAGGTTTTGATAAACATTCTATAAATATATTAAAGCTAGGTGAATAGTTGAGGAGATGAAAGAATACTCCTTTACATCAAGTATCTCATGGAAATGCAACCACCTCTTCCCCCCCCGCCCCCCTCCCCCCCACCTCCGCATTAGGTAAACTTTCTTATTGAAGAAGACAATTCAAAAGCAATCAACAGTCAAGACAAACCAACATGTTGCAAGTAAAACCAATTAGTGGAATATATAGATAAGGATTTCCAAATATATGAAATAATCTAAGAAAATTAATATTTATAAGAATCAGCTAAACATACATCTAGTCCAATAGAGAAATTAACTACTCTAGTCCAGTCGACCACCCTATGATTGATTATCCCAATCGAAGTACAATGGACTTCATAGTCGAGTCTCCTAGCTAGTCGATAGATGCAAACTTATCTTAATAATCTAAAGTCGAATCATATAATGAAACACAAAATGGTCTTGCACCATATCCCACTTTATAAGAGAATTGAGGACCCTAAAAGGCATTGATTTGTTTATAATAAATTCTAGGAAGTGGTAGATATAATTGTTGAAAACAAGAAAATGGTTCAATTCATTGGCATCTTAAGAAAATGAGCATTACTACTAGTTCATGGACTTCATAGAAAACCAAACAAAGAATAAGCTAGTTTTCTTTCTTTCTTTAAAGCACAAGATGTTAAACATCTTATTGCTCAAAAACTTAAATAAATTAAGAAAAAGTTAAGAGATATTGTGTAAGCATGACAAACTATTTAAGGATTTTCCTAGTCAAATCCCGTACACCTTATATGAACAATTCTTGGTGCAATAGTACGTGTATGGATTGCTCCAAAGTATTAAAGGAACATTGTGTATGCATGAAATCCAGTCTTGGGAAGAAGCATTAAAGAAAGATCAATGCATTGAAACCAATTATGACTAGTAATAGAATTCATCATCAACTAATAAATGACTAGAAACTAAAAATGTTGCAATAGTCATTGAGAAATTTGGCTATTAGAAGAAATGGCATCTAGTGCACCAATTGTATGAGTGAAGGTCACACAAAAGATAATTGCAAATACAATGACCCATTCAAAAGTGACAAAAATTTCCCTCAAGTTTATGCATAAATATACTATGACATTTGTCAATCTATTCAAGTCACAATACCAAATATTCCCCTCATAATTTAAATAATTCAAAGCCTAAATGGTGTGCAATTTGCGAGGAAGTAAGCCACTTGACACATGAATGTAAATTAAATGGTCAAAATAAGCCAAATTACTATGTAATTTACCATATATGGGTGATTGACCAACATGTCAATCAAGGAAACAATGATGGATCTAAAGGGTGCAAAAATGGATTCCAAGAAAGAGGTGGATACCAAGGAAGAGGAGGAAATAGAGGTGATTATAATAGAGTATATGGAAGAGGAGGCCGTGGAGGCCATGATTAAGTTTAAACATACTACTTTACGTGCTAGAAGGATGACCATATCTACCCCCATTTCCCACTATAATAAAGGATCAATCTTGAGTTTTGTGATATATGTGGAGTGGGGGATCACTCCTTAGAATATTGTCCCGTCATTCTTTCAAAAGTCATGAATAAAAAAATTATCAATATACTTCACAATGTACCAAAGCATGAATTCCTAAATTTGTAAATTACACATTGTTACAAGATTTAAAGCAAGTTAAGGGAATTACATGTGAAAAGAATTGCTTATACGACCAAGTAAAAATGGCCATGCTTATCCCAACCCAAATAAGTAGGGAAGGGTAATACATGAAGTGTTGGAATTCTTTAAAAATAATGAATATGCCATACCTTTAAGTTGAGAGTGTGACCAGAAAATACAACACTTAAGGATATTATCTTGCAAGAGTTCTAAGTCAGTTACTGAAAGAAAAATAGTTGATTGGTCTATTATTGGAACTATTAAATATTTTGAAAGAATACAAATTGTTGGATAATGTAACTAGATTTGTTCTTCATAATTAAATTTGTAATTATGACATTGTATATTTTTGTAAAAAGAAGAAAAGGAATTATTATTTTAAGTCATGTGTTTCATGCTCAAGTTGATTTTTCACTAGGTCAAGCAATTTATTCATACTTCTAGGGTTTGTCAAGTTAAAAGGATATGTGTCATAAGTCTTGAAGCTAAGTCCCATTTGGAATTTGAAAAGAAAATGTAAAGAAAAAATTATTTTGAGTCAAAATTTCATTTTTGTCCCTACAAGAACAAGTCGGCCCATTTTTGGGTAATTCGACCTCCTCATATGTGTATATATAAGAGTAATTCAACCTCATTTAAAGGACACACACAAGCAATTTCAATCTCTTGCAAAAGAGGAAAAATTAGTGAGAAAGGAAAGGAACGAAGTCGCAAGTCAAGGAGAGAGAAAGCAAGGTCAAAGGAAGAGAAAATATGCCCTAAAAACTCCCACACGTGCGAAAATTTTAAAATTGGAAGTGAGCAAAATCGCAGACCTAATTAAAGGTCTGAAATTATGTTGCAAGGAGGTTGAAACTTCTATTGCAGGGTTTGAAGTCTAAAGTTTTACCAGCTTTGGAAGGGTTTGATTGTTGTTCACTTGAGGAGATTTTGACTTGTTGGAAAAACTAGGAAGGAGGGTTGACTTGGGGCTTATGAGTGGACTTGGTCTTGGCATTTGGACCTCGGATTTATCATTTGATTTGATTTTATAAGAAATAGAAGATATTATTTTGGGGTTTTTCCCTGGCTTGGAGCTTGCATTTTGTCTCCAATGTCTTTTATTATATTCATGGTTTATGGTCTTGATAAATGTTTGATGAAGGAATAAAATAAAGAACAATAAGAATCTAACTAAAGTTCACAAGAAATTATAAAGGATAGGAGAATTCTGTTAATAGCTTCCTGATTAGGAGTTCATAAATTTTGCTCAAAATTTAAAGTTACAGGATTGGGTTGAAACCAGGATGGTTGCATTGATCTCGTCTTCCTGATTCTAGCGTCGTGAACAGTTCGAAAAACCGATGTCGTATGAGGGAGATATCGCATTCTAATCGAAAAGCCAAATAGGTAAAATTGTGACAGTTTGACCAAGTTTGACTGGGATGCACAGTCAGAAAAATGGGAATATTTCGAGGAATATTCCTTCCTCAAAATCAATTGCAATTTGACAAGTGTCTGATTGCTATTGGCTGGATAGATTTTGAAGAAACAATCATAGGGTGACACGTGGCCAGCCCTGAGGCCACCACATGTCCCCAATACTGCATTGTAAAATTTTGGTTGGGTCTGCAGGAATCGACCCCGCGACCTCCCGCCAGGCATGTACAAGCTCTACCATTCGCGCTACAAATTGTTTCTTAACCATATGGATTGCGGCTTTGTATTAAGGTTGAGTACACAATGTATTTGGGGTTGGAACTGCTGATGATCCCAACTCGCCAGCGGTTCCACAAGAATGTCACATGGCATACATGAAAATGTTAATGTAACCTCCAACCCGCAGTCACCGCCAGCTAATTGTTTCACGTTGTGTGTTGTCACATGGCCACGAAAAACATTAAGTCTCTACAGTTAGAACTAACCAACGGGATTTCAACCACGATTCAAGTTTCCAACCACAGTTTATGCTGACAGTTCCGCTAACCACCACCATAACCCACGGATTTGGGGTTGGCATGTGACCACCCCAACCGTCAATTTAAATGTTGCGGTTAGTTTCGGTGGAAATTTTGGAGGGCATGCCTTTATTGGCGAAATTTACTATTTTAGCTCCAGTTAAGTGGAGTTCCCCACTTTTAGTGGAGCTTTTCTAGGTGAAACTACGCAAAAGAGTAGGAGACTCAATTTTCACCCATTCTGAGTGAATTAAGAGTCATTTTTTACTAATTGGAGCATTCTGGAGCCATTGATGTAGAGAAAATAACCATTAGAGCATTGTAAATACATTTAATAGCAAAAAATTTAGCATGATGAAATATGGACATGCCAATGGGAGCTATACCAGCAGATGTAGCCCAGGAGGGGTGAATTGCTTCATCATGCCTGCTATATAAATTTCATGTGGTGACTTATTTCTCTGTTTTACACTGTTTTTCAGTATTATTTAAGCTTGTTTTATGCTTCTAGTTCACTAATAATCATCTACAATTCATGGACAAACACCTCAATCCTTAAGCAAACTAATGAGACAAGTATGCACATGTTTATAAATTGAAAAGACACTTAGCACAGTAAAACTAATACATTCATTCAGATCAGATTGGTATCAGATCTAGAGTTTATTCTCTGGTGTGGTTTAGTGCAAATAATTGTTTAACTTTTTTCAAGTTTTATATGCTTGCAAGGCTCAAGCTCAAGAGAGGAGAAGGCAAATTGGTGGAAGCAGGAGGGTCTCAAGAAGAGCCAAAGCAAAGGAGAGAAATATTGCCACAATATCCACCACCTATTTCACCTCCTAAAGTATCAGAAGCTTCATTAAGCATGCCTCAAAAGGAGGGAGAAATCCATGAAGAAGTTGATCCCAAGGAGGAAGAATGAGTGTTCAAGAAAGCATTTCTTGACATGACTGAGATGGTTAGAATCCTTTATCAAGAAAGGAATGAGAGACTAGAAGGAGAAGGATCTAAACTTCACAATGAAGTACAAGGATCTTCAAGAGATAAACATTATGAAGATAAGTTAAAGAAGGTAAATGGAGGAAATGGAGGTAATGGAGATCCGTCATCCTCACCCTCATCATTATCATCCTCCACTTCTTCTTCAGTACATCAGCCACACAAGTCAAAGAACACTGGTAAAAGTCCTTTTTTAAAACTTGATGTTAAGTTCGAATTGCCTATGTTTAATGGTGAAGTCAATGCAAAAAATCTTGATAATTGGATTAGAAAATTGGAGGTCTATTTGAGAATCCATAACCTTCAAGATGATGATACCAAAATTCAATTAGCTTCATTGAGAATGGAAGGTGTAGCACTTGTTTGGTGGGAAGCCAAGACAAAGGAGTAAATCAAGAAACATGGTAAGATTATTCTATCATGGTCAGATTTCATTACTACTATTAAACAAGAGTTTTATCCATTAGCTCATATGCAGAAAGGCATCATGAACTGGCAGAACTTTAGGCAATTAAAGGGACAAAATGTGCAAGAACACACCCAATAATTTAGGAGAAGAGCTCTCTTATTAGGGGTAGATTTGCAGAGCCAAGATACTTTGCTCAAGTACATATGAGTCTTACATAGCTACCTAAAACATACTATTCTCATGTTTAACCCTGCCAGTCTAGATGAAGTATGTGTTTAGGCCACACATCTAGAAGCTAGAGGGAAGAACATTTCTAAAGAGGGTAGAAAGAAACCTTTTAAGGGTAAAGCCAAAGAAAATACCTCAAAAGGTAAAAACAAAAATAATGCATCTGTTAAGAAAGAGAGAGAAAAAGTGGTTTGTAAACATTGTTCAAAAGAAGGCCATGATGAAACTCATTGTTGGAAATTACATCCTGAATTGAGGCCAAAGAAACCCAGTAACAAAGGGAAACAGAAAACTGTTGCTACAACTCAACATGGTTTAGGATCTTATTCAGGTGATGAATCTAAGATTACAGCCATGGGATTGAAGAACATGAAGGGAAAAGAAATTGGAACTAAACCCAGTACCAGTACATCAAACTGTCACATAAGCACTCCAAATGAAGAAGAAAGAATATAATTGTTTCATGTGAGGCTCATATCCAAGCATACCAATATTGACACATTGTTTGACAGTGGGTCACAAGCAAACTTAATCTCTGAAGACTTGGTCAAGAAACTTAACCTTGATAGCATACCACATCCAAAACCATATCCATTAGGTTGTATTTGTAAGGATGCAAATCTACAGGTTTCAAAGAAATGTATATTGAGGTTTTCAATCACTACAAATTTTGTTGACACAATTGAATTAGATGTGTTCTGCTTGACATCACTGGTATTGTATTAGGGAGTCCTTAATTTTATGATAGGAAAGCGATCTTTTATCGCCATGAGAACAAGTATCATTTATTCAAAGCTGGAAAGGAGTTAATTATTAGAGCACATCGCAAGAAGACAAACATTGCTATGGTAAATTCTGGACAGGTAAAGAGGCTGGTAAATTCAAGTAAGAATTTTGTTCTTCTTATGATTAAGCCTAAAGTTGATATTAATCATGAATCATTTGAGGGATGTGATCCTAAGTTGAAATCATATTTATATGATGTGGTTAATGTGTAGCATGAGATGTTTCAGGAGCCAACAGGATTGCCTCCAAAAAGAGAGATTCAACATGATTCAGTTGCAGCAAGATTGTCCTTTTCCAAACATCGGTAGGTATCGCATGTCGATAATGGAGAATGCTGAAATAAAGAGGCAAATCAAAGAGATGTTGGACAAAGGAATCATAAGGAAAAGCACCTCGCCATGCGGTTCACCCATAGTCTTGATACCAAAGAAAGATGGGACTTGGCGCATGTGTATAGATTTTTGAGCTTTGAAAAAAATTACGGTAAAAAATTGTTACCCACTCTGAAGAATAGATGATTTTCTTGATCAGCTGAAAGAAGAAAAGTTTTTCACTAAGTTAGATTTACAAAGTGGATATCATCAAGTAAGAATTGCAGAAAATGATATATGGAAAATTGCATTCAAAACCAAACAAGGACTCTTTGAGTGGCTAGTTATGCCTTTTGGTTTGTGTAATGCACCGGAAACTTTCATGCATGTTATGGATAGTGTTTTGAGACCATTCTTTGATGACTTTGTTATTTTCTAATTAGATGACATATGTATTTTCATCAAAACAAGAGAATATCATGTCTTATATGTGAATAGAGTGCTTAATATTTTGAAGAAAGATAAATTATTTCTTAAGATTTCAAAGTGTGAATTTGGAAAGACTTATTTGGTCTATTTGGGACATATAGTAGGAGGAGGAGAATTGAGAATTGATCCTTCTAAAGTGGAAGCAATTGTGAATTGGCCCACACCCAAAACAATAATTGAAGTAAGTTTCTTAGGTGCAGCTCAATATTGGAGAAAGTTTATTGCTAACTTTTCTTCCATCGCAGCTCCTATGCATGCAGTGACAAGTGTGAAGAAAGGCTTCCAATGGGGAGGAAAACAACAACAAGCTTTCAAAGCTTTAAAAGACAAGATTAGTTCATCTCCAGTCCTTACATTACCAAATTTGAGATAGTCATTTGAGATTCAAACCGATGTTAGTGATTATGCCATGGGCACAATATTTTTGCAGCATGGTAAGCCTATCACTTTTCATTCTGAAACTTTAAATGGTGATGTGACTAATTATCCTACATATGACAAAGAAATATATGCATTGGTACAAAGTGTCAAGAAGTGGAGACACTACTTGAGGGTAAAGAGACTATTGTACACACCGATCACCAACCATTACAGTACTCGCAATCACAAACAAAATTGCAACAATCAAGAAATTTCAGGTGGATGGGATTTCTTCAACAGTTTCACTTGGTTATAAGGTACAAGAAAGGTATTTTCAATAAAGTTGCAGATGTGCTTTCAAAACCAATCATTAGTGCTTCTACTTTACTCAAAAATGATTATGTTTTACATGAGAGTTACATAGAACAATATGCACATGACATTTATTTTCAAGATGGGTATGCTACTTTGAGTGAAGGGAGTCAAGTTGAAGAAAAAGATTATCACATGCATAAAAATTTGTTGTTTCATTTGGGGAAGCTATGTATTCCACAAGCAGAGAGGCTAAGTGTCATGAGAGACGCTGATTCATCTCTTATTGTTGGACACTTTTGGGTAAGCAAACAGTGGCGCATATACAGAGGTATTGCTATTGGCCTCGCATGATAGATAGTGTGTCAAATTTTATAAGAGGTTGTTCTATGTGTGCAACAAGTAAGCCTAGCAATAGGAAGCTTGGGTTGTACATGCCACTACCGGTACCATCAAGGCCATGGGAGAGTGTCTCCATGGAATTTGTTGGAGGTCTACCTATGTCAAGAAAATAGCATGACTATATTTTTGTAGTTGTGGATAGATTCAATAAAATGTGTATACTTATGCCATGTAAGAAAACCATTACTGCTGAAGAAAATAATGAACTTTATTTTCAACATGTTTGGGTTCATTTTGGATTTCCAACTTCTATTGTTAGTGATAGGGATTCTAGATTCATTGGTAATTTTTGGTCAAATATATGGAGAATGATGGACACAGTTGAAAAAGAGTACCGCTTTTCATCCACAAATAGATGGACAAACCGAGTTGGTGAACAGAACAATTGTGCATCTATTGAGAGGATATTGCAGCAAACATCCTAAGTTGTGGGATGAAAAACTGCACTACATTCAACACACTTACAACTGGGCAAAGCACTCTTCAACACAAACATCATCTTTTGAAGTATATGCTTAGAGTATTTTCCAAAATCGCCATTAGACTTCATATTTGGGAAGGATGTTGCAATAGATGGCCATGGTGACATTGATAAGGCTCGAAAGTTCATTGATAAAACTCAGATTATACATCAACAAGTTCAAGAACAGCTTGAGAAAATTCAAAGCAAATAAAAAGAGAGGCATGACAAACATTAGGTTGATCACAAGTTTCAAGAGGGAGATGAGGTATGGTTTCACATTAGTAAAGAAAGGATGCAAGGGGAAGGTAAAAAGCTCAAACCCATTCGCTATGGTCCTTTCAAGATCATAAAACAAGTTGGTAATAATGCATTCCAACTTGACTTGCCTTCTTATATGAAAATGTATTCAGTTTTTAATGTTGAAAACTTACGCCTGTATGAGCCACATTTGATCGATGATCAAGGAAGTGATGTTCAACTACCTTCTATTGAATATTTCTCGCCAGAATTTCTGGATGAGCTCAAAGAAGATACAATTCTTAACAGGAGGACAAGAGCATCCAAGAAGGGAAGTGTTGACTACCTTCGATTTGGGCTCAAAGGCACTAAACTGAGCAAGGAAAAATGGATGTAGGTTGGAAAGGTGAGGGAGTTGTACCCTCATATACTGAATAGGTAATCAACTCTTTTGGGTTCCAAAAGCTTCCCAATAGGGACGAATGATCAGGAGTTCATAATTTTTTCTCAAAATTCAAAATTACAGGATTGGTTTGAAACCAGGATGGTTTCATACATCTCATCTTCCTAATTCCGGTGCCACAAATGGTTCGAAAAACCAATGTCGTATGGGGGAGATATCACGTTTTGATCGAAAAGCCAAACAGGTAAAATTGCGACAGTTTGACCAAGTTTGACTGGGATGCACAGTCAACAAAAAGGGAATATTCCTTCCTCAGAATCAATTGCAGTTTGACAAGTGTCTAATTGCTATTGGTTGGATAGATTTTGAAGAACCAATCATAGAGTGACACGTGGCCAGCCCTGAGGTCGCCACGTGTCCCCGATACTGCATTGTAAAATCATTGGTTGGGTCCGCAGGAATCGACCCCGCGACCTTCCGTCAGGCATCTATATGCTTTACCGTCCACGCTACAATTTTTTTCTTGACCATATGGGTTGTTTCTTTGTATTAAGGTTGAGTACAAAATGTATTGGGGGTTGGAACTATCGGCGGTCCCAACCCGCCAGAGGTTCCACATGTCACATGGCATATATGAAAACGTGAACGTAACCTCCAACCCGCAGTCACCACCAGCTAATTGTTCCACGTCATGTACTGTCACATGACCATGAAAAACGTTAATTCTTTGCGGTCAGTGCTAACCAACGAGATTTCAACCACAATTCAAGCTTCCAACCATAGTTTATGCTGACAGTTCCGCTAACCACCACCGTAACTCGTGGGTTTAGGGTTGGCATGTGGCCACCCCTACCATCAAGTTAAATGTTGCGGTTAGTTTCAGCAAAAATTTTGGAGGGCGCATCTTTATTGGCAGAATTTACTATTTTAGCTCCATCTAAGTGGAGTTATCCACTTTTAATGGAGCTTTTCTAGGTGAAACTGGGCAAAAGAGTAGGAGACTTAATTTTCGCCCATTATGAGTGACTGAAGAATCATTTTTGACTAATTGGAGCATTCTAGAGCCATTGGTGCAGAGAAAATGGCCATTAGAGCACTGTAAATACATGTAATAGCAAAATTTTAGCATAATGAAAGATGGACATGCCATTGGGAGTTGGACCAGCAAATGTAGCCTAGGAGGGGTGAACTGCTTCATCATGTGTGCTGTGTAAATTTCATGTGGTGACTTATTTCTCTATTTTACACTATTGTTCAGTGTTATTTAAGCTTGTTTTATGCTTCTAATTCACTAATAATCACCTACAATTCATGGACAAACACATCAATCCTTAAGCAAACTAATGAGAAAAGTATGCACAAGTTTATAAACTGAAAAGACACTTAGGTAAAACTAATACAGTCATTTCATATCACTTCCCTATTTGATTCTCCAACATGGTATGAGAGCTTAGGTGAGAAGAAGGAATCTCGAGGATCATCATTGTTGGCATAAGGGGAAGACATTCGTTGAAGGACATAATTTTCTAAAGGAAATAAGGAAGGGCATAAGAAGAGGATCTATTTACCTAGAAGGAAGAATACTATAAGCTCTCATTGAAGGCTCTTTAGTGTACTCCATCTGATCTTGAAAAAGAACATATATCTCTCTCTCTTTCTCTTGAATGAAGGACATCTTTGAAGTTTCTTGAAAGTTTCAAGATAGTTGAAGGCATCATTAAGAAGGACACTTGTTTGACAAGTAAGTACCATATTGTCTTCCATGTCTCAATCTACAAATCAAATGACCTCGTTTTGCAAGGAAAGAAATATGCTATGTGGATCAGCAAAATTTCTAGCATGGAAGAAAAGGATTGATTTGGAGATCATAGAAAATGAGGTCATTGAATATGTTCTTGGCGAATTTACTATACCATACAAAAACAAGACTCAAAAATTAGCAAAATACAAGGAAGGGGAAGTGAGGGCACAAAGGATTCTCATTGAATATATAAATGATCATCTCATTCCCTTAGTTGCTTATTTGAGTACATCTAAAGCAATCTATGATAAGTTGGTAAAATTGTACTCCATAAGTACCCCAGGTCAGAAAATATCCTTGAGGATCAACGATATAGAACAAGTACATAGAAGAATGAAGATATGTCCACGTAGCTAATGAAGATATCATAATTAAGGGACTAGTTGCAAGGGCTTGGAGAAGTCATATTTGATTCAGAGATGACCACTTGTGTACTAAATTTTTTTCCACCTAAATGGAGAAATTTTGCAACTAGTGTCTACTCAAGAAAAGATACTACTCCCTTTGATAAACTATGGGCTCAATGTATCTTGGAAGAAACAAGATTGAAGGCAAAGGATGACACTGAATTAAATGAAAATTTTCAAGCCTTTATTGTAAAATCCAAGAACAAGAAAGGGAAGTTTTGAAAGTCCAGAGGAAAACAAGATATGTCCAAGATACAATGATATGGATGCAATGAATATGGAAATTTTAATAGGGATTTTCCAAACAAGTAAATAAATAAAAGTAAGGAAAGGAGTGGAGCTCACATAGCTAAAGATAAAAAAGAACCTGAGAAGAAGCCAAAGGGTGAAGATTCCAAGGATCTATACTGTTGAAGGAGCTCCAACTATATCAGGTTTATTTGCAGTTTGTCTTTCTTTTATTAGAAAGTAGAATTTAGAGTAGTATGCATAGTTTCATTCTCTAGAAGAGTCTTGGTTTGTGAAGCATGGCATCATAGAAGCGATCATATGATAGTAGAAGACTTAGAGTCTACATGATCAAATTGCTTTAAAAGAAGCCATCTAGCTGACAAGAATGAGAATATTTGGACCATATTTCACTTCACAGTTCATCCAAGTATTTTCTAACATAATGTTAGAGGTAGTCATCTTGTATAAAGTATCACCAAGATCCTCCAATAAGAACCATAATTCAAGGAAGGTTCTTTATTATTTGAAAGAAGCATTATGACATAACTAGTATATTCCACTTAGTATGGAAACAATTGTCTCGAAGGATGAATGCATGTAGATGTTCAAGTTGTGGATTAAAGGGCGTACTTGAAGTCTTTCTCCTCTTATGAAGGAAAACTCCTCTTCGATAAGGATAAAAGCAAGATCATTCAAAGAAATGATGGCTAGATGGTTATATGGAAGAGAATAGGTATGCATGTTTTTAGTAACTCTTCTCTAGAAGGTAGAATTCATGTCTACAAGAACCTTGTAGAAATATTTGTTCATAAACACAAGCATGAGAATTATTTTATGTAGTCACTTGATGCTTGGAAGAAGGAATTTGGTATGCCTTGGAATGGATAAATATCAAAACTCTCCATAAGATAGCATGATTTAGACATGATGATATTGATCAACATCATATATGGTCTCCTGAATAAAAGAGATTTTATAATGAAAACTCCTAGGAAGAAGATATTGCAACTTGCTCCATGGGCACTTTGATTAAAATCAAAATCATGTAGAAGGATTTTTGTACAAATATACCATGAGAAAGGACGTTGATATAAAAGGAAAAAAGTAAGTAGAATATGATATTTTAGCAAAAGGCCATCATTTTAAGGTAATTTGATATTGATGTTTTAGTATTGGTTTTCTGGTTGGTACTTTGTTTTGCTACCAGGAAAAATGTGGAAGAAATGCATAATGGAAGTTTACTCAAGAATATCTAGAATTGTTTGTTATTTAACTCAATTTAGTGAATTCATGGATTGAGTGGATGCCTTTGGTGATCCTTGAAGGATTATATGGTCAAGATGCTTGCATCATCTTCGGATTGAAAGGTAGCAGTACAAAAATATAACATGATGTTTATGAAGATCGCTTTCATGAGTAGATCTACGTTGATTGGCTCTATATAATGCCTTTGTTGACGATGACTAAAAGAAATTGGTATGAAATTTTGATGACCTAAACCCTGTCACAAATTGAAGAAAAGGTTTGGCTCAATTGCATCCATAAAGATAAAATATCAATATGATGAGATGAAAAGAAGAGGAGGAGCCATGCAGCTACTTGAATATATCCATAAAAGAACTAGTCATTAAGGGAATTTTGAGGTCTAAAATGGGCCTCCTAAGGAAATAATAAAATAATAGCTAAATCAATAAAATAATATTTATCAATTTTCAATTCACTTTTTGCACCACAATCAATGTAACCATGGTTAAATTCAATTCAAAATTTGTACCAAAATAAAATTAATAAAAAATTTGTATTTATGTGACTATAAATAAGAATGAGTTTTTCAAGAAAAAGTCATTATCATTGAACAACTAATGCATTTTTCCTTTGTACTTAAATAACTTAAATAAAATATAAATATAAATTTATAAATTATTAGTTATATAATATGTTATTAATTAAAAATTTTATTATTTAAATTGTATAATAACATGTAATTAATGTACTATATAAAAGTAATATAATAAATGTAATATATTATTTTATGTATGAATTTTATTCAAAAAATATGAAATGACATTTATTATTAATACTTTACTTTGAATTTAAAAGTACTTAAGCACTACCATGTTTAACCATGAAAATAATATAATAAATGTAATATATTATTTTATGTATGAATTTTATTCAAAAAATGTGAAATGAAATTTATTATGAGTACTTTACTTTGACTTTAAAAGTACTTAAAGCACTACCATGGTTAACCATGAGTTTTTATCAACCATTGAGAATGTGACAAGTAAGTACCTTTAACTCAAGCAATGCCACCTCAACCATTAGGGATGATGTCATCCCCTAAAATGTGATTGGTTCTCATAAAGTGAATTTTAATTGTACATTTTTCTTAAGAGGCCCATTTTTTACCTCAAAATTCCCCTAATGAGTTTATGTATTGATGAATTTTTCGACAAGCTAAATGGCTTGTGGTTATGTCTTCCTAGTTAAAAGGAAGTAAGGAATCTACTCTATGTTTGAGAGGGAGTAAGAAGTCTTCTTTAATGCTTGAGCAGGAGCAAGGATCAATTCATTAACCAAGTGGGAATGAAGATCTCATATCTAGTTGAGAAGGAGTGATGTTAGGCATCATATTTTCCATGTGCCATGCAGTAGACTAGGACTAATAATTGTAATTCTAGTGAAGGCACTAAGAAGGAGAATGAAGGATTGGATAAGCATCTGGGATTGGTATTCCTTGAGGATAGAGAATCCAAGATAGGAAGTAACCTTGTAGACCAACACTCTTTGAGGATTGGACAAGGTATCCAATACAAGAGTGGTTGAATAGGATCGATATTCTTTGAGGAATGGGAATCCAAGATAATAATTGTCCTAGAAAGACATAAAAAGTGAACATCTGGCTGAGGTATGTGCCTTAAGAGGTAGTTTGGTGTCTCGCGTAAAACCTCGCAGCATTGTGCTCTGATCTAGTGAAGAGATATAGCTTTTTAGTCAAGGCCTTGCTATGTTGACAATGTTGGTTATGATGTTGATGTTTGAGAATGGCTTATCAATCCGACTCTTCTTATGAGAATATTTCTGTTTGAGAGAATACTTGTACTGGATATGTAATTATGAATACCTCCCTAGTTAAGAGGGAATGTTGGAGAATGCAACTAGATTTGATCTTCATAATTACCTTTGTACTTATAGAATTGTATATTATTGCAAAAATAATAAATGGAATTATTATTTTAAAGCATGGGTTTCATGCTTAAGTTGGTTTGTCACTAGATCAAGCATCTTTTTCATGCTTCTAGGTTTTTTCAAGTTAAAAGGATATTTTTCATAAATCTTGAAGTAAATTCCCATTTGGAATTTGAAAATAACATGTAAATAAAAAATTATTTTGAGTCAAAATGTCATTTTTGTTGCTACAAGACCAAGCCTGCTCTGTCTCTTCAAGTCGACCAAAATTGGGGTGATTCGGCCTGCTCGTGTGTATATATAAGAGTAGTTCAACCTCATTTGAAGGAAACACAAGAAAATTCGATCTCTTGAGAAAGGAGGTGGGAAATCAGTGAGAAAGGAAAGGAAAGAAGTCAAAATCAAGGAGAGAGAAAGCAAGGTCAAAGGAGGAGAAAATCTGCCCTAAAAACTCCACACATTCGAAAATTTTAGAACTATAGGGGAGGAATTAGAGACCTAGTTACAAGTATGAAATTTTGTTGTAGGGAGGTTGAAACTTCTATTGCAGGGGCCGAAGTTTGAAGTTTGACTAGCTTTGGAAGGGTTTGACTATCATTGACTTGAGGAGATTTTGACATGTTGGAAAAACTAGGAAGGAGCGTTGACTTGGGGCTTGTGAGTGGACTCAGTCTTGGCATTTGGGTCTTGGATTTTTCATTTGATCTGATTCTATAAGAAGAGAAGATATTATTTTTGTTTTTCCCCCTTTGGAGGGGTTTTTCCCTAGCTTGGAGCCTATATTTTGTGTCCATTGTTTTTTATGATCTTCATGGTTTAGGGTCTTGATAATTGTTTGATGAAAATAATCTAATAAATAACAATAAGAAACTAACTAAAGTTCATAAGAAATTATTAAGGATAGGAGAATTGTGTTAATAGTTTCCCTATTTGATTCTCCAACAAAAAGAAGAACAAAATTCTTACAAGAACCTAAGGCATCTATCTTAGAATAAACTACAAGAAAACCTTGATCCATAGTTCGGCTTTGAAATCGAAAATTATATGGTAAATAAATTCATAGTCGATATCGGATCCCAAGTTAACATTCTCCCTGGGGATACATGGTTAATATTGGGATAACTTCAACTTTATAAAACAATAATTTACTAGGAATTAGCATACCAAAGATTTTGTGATCCCATTGGCACTCTAAGAAACATTGAAACTCTGATATTGGGGATTTTGACTTTAGTCGATTTTGAAGTTATAAGCTTAGAGGAAAGAATCTCTAACTTTCTATCATTGATTGAATATCCTTGGGGTAGCAAAATGAAAGAAAACATCTCTCTAGAGAGAGATAGAAATAAGCTTAAAGGAAATGACAGAGAAATTGCAATTCCTCTTAACCCAAAAAAGGAAAACCACGGGTTGAAGCATGGGAGGAAGACATATAATTCAGAAATTTATATCAAATTATGCACAAGGATAGAGATAATGTTAAATCAAATGTGTATAGAGGAATTTTAAGAGGTTCATCATTGTTAGTCAACCAAAACTCAAATATTTCACTTTAGGAATGGTTGTCGGAAGACTATAAGTCAACAACAAAAGAATGTCGGTCAACTAAGGTCATACATATCAAAAAAATTCACTCATGGTATTTAGTAAAAGCAATACCATTTTTGTATAATAAAAAAAATTAAACTAATCCCAAGCCTCCTAGCTACAAATTTAAATTCAGGTCTAGTGTCTCCACTAAGGTTCAAAGGAAAAAATTCCTAGTCAACCCATGTCAACAATATCTAAATCAATTGGAGAAAATGGAAGAATGTAGAGTTGGTACAATCACTCACTAGCCAAGCATCATGATGATGGCAGACTCACACTCTGTGACTATAGACATGGATAGTATCCAACAAATACTTCGTGGAGTGATTTGGTGGTAGGAAACTTTCTTCACAAGCCAATATCCCAACGTTCAAGGCATCCTTTGACCTTGTAGCCCATGTGCACCAATGTGAAATGAATGGCAAAGAAATAGTTACAAGGACTGACCTATTGGATCAGTAAAGTGTTCGAAAGTGGTCGAAACTGACGTCAAAACAAAGATCACATCTACCTGAATCCAGTGCAGCTCAAATCGCTCAAAACCAATTTTGTATGCTCCCGATATCGCATTCTAATCGTTTCCCAAACAGCTAAAAATTTTGTAGTGGGTTGCAGGTATGCACAATCAGCAGTATGCACGCTGACTAGGAAGGTGACTGGACAGGTTTATTGTGTATTTTTGGGCCAATGTTTCTTCTCCAAGTGTCTTCATGTGGTTGGTAAAATTTTATTGAGTTTTGATTGGTTGTTGGTGTTTTGAGTTGGTCCAATGGTGGAGGTCCACGTGGGCCAATGGTTGGCTGCCACATGGCCTCCTAATAGTGTTGTAAAATTTGTATCGGTCAAACCGGGCCTGGCAGGATTTGAACGTGCAGAAACCTTTTGAGTAACAGCGTGGAATCTTACCACTCTTCCACTGGTGTTGCTTACAATACATAGCATTGAATTCCATTTTAAACTTTAATGGTTGGAAAGTCAGGGGACGAGGCCTGGGTTAACCCCTGGCCCCCAGTCCACCCCAACCCACGAGACCGCAGGTCAAGGTGCCCAGGGCGCAGGGTGAACCTTGGCCCCAAACCATGGATCACATGACACCATACCACAGTTGTTGGATAGTCAGTTAACCAGCAGTTGCGAAACCCATACCATGAGAAACCATGGTAATGGAGCATGGTTGGGGTTTGTGTTTATGGAGCGGAGTTTCAAACTCAAACAATAGTTCAACAACCCAACCACAGTTTGTGTATAGTCATGTTTTGGCACGGGAATTCAAATGTGTAAATTTTTGTAGATGTTCTATGCTTGATGCAACTTTAATTTTATTCCCAATATCAAACAGAAATCACATAAACAAGAAATTAAAATTCTGATAGAACATACCAATAGATCAATAGAAGACAAGCCAAAAATACACTTAACTTGATCAGCAAAATATATGTGTTGTGGTGCGTTACGGCAGTCAATAGGATGCTTCAACTAGCAAATTCTCTACACGGTCAGCCAACCAGAATGTGTCACACAACCCTCTCGAACATCTCTATAACAATCAACCCAAACTCAACAAAAATTCAACGCTGTCCAGTCAACGATCCAGCAGCAAAATTCAACGCAGCTAGGTCCAAGTCAACGTCCAGCCTCGATTTTTGTGCCAAAAAATGTAGACTGCAGAAATCAAAATTTTGGGAGAGTTTGAGGTCAGTTTGACCATGCGTTGACCGAATTCAAAGCTGGTCAAATATGTGCTGAAACCCTAGGTCAAAACTAGAAAATCATTTGCTACAATTTCCCACATGTGAGAGAAGAAGAGCCTCCAAAATGATGATCAAACCAATCAGATGATGAGACAGAATGTGTGATGAGTGATGGTGAAAATGAACTCCAACGTTGACCTATATATATCCATCAGTGAGGGTGTGTGACAAATTTGTTGGGGCTCCAAGCCTACATTACAATTCAGGCCAACCTTGCACATAAGTGGAATTAATTCAAAATAAATGTTCTGCTCATTAGATAAAGATGATATTTAGATCAATCTTGCACCTCTCCGAAAGAGGAATCCAATAAAAATATTAGCATCTTCATCTAAGCATCACAACATGGATTTTGGACCTAGTTGTCCAAAATTAACACTCCCTCTCAACCAAGGAGAACTCCATCCACCTATGCCATCCAAACATCATGTGTCATCCCACTGTAACTTGCTTTTTTGGCTTCTTTATTTCAAAATAGAAGGTGAGTCACAAAGACATCGCTCTCAGCTGACAAAATCAGCTCAGAGGTCTGAAACCTCTATAGGACTCAAAGGAGTAACATACCAACCTGAAGTTGGTTTAACTGACCCAAAGTTAGTTGGAGGTCTGAAACCTCACTAGAATTTATCCTACATCAAGTGGTTGGACACGTTCCATCCTATACATAGAGAGTACAGAAATATATGATGCGTCCATCAGTCTTTGCTACTGGTCTCTAGATTTTCCCGCCTCATTTTCCAAATGAGAGGTACTTCCCATAAGTCTGAGACTCCATGGGTAGGATGCATGCGGGGCACAGATCATGAGAGGTGAACCAACTCAATATCAAAATGGTGGGTGAGAAGCACACCAACAAGGTTCAGCAAGCCTAGCCCTGTGGTTTCTTATATCTCCAAGAAGCTATCCCCAAGGTCCCTTGGAGCTCGTAGAGCTCATCGTCCAACAGGACCCTCAGAATAGGGTCGTTCCATGATACCAAGATTATCACAGAAGGTTAGGAACTTGATCTTCACCAAGGGCTTTGTGAGAATATATGTGACATGATCATCAGTTCCTATATGATCAAGCCTTACGGTGCCTCGCTATACTATATCCCAAATAAAGTGGTACTTGATATCAATATGCTTGGATCGATCGTGGAACACGAGATTCTCGGACAACCGAATCCCACTCTGTTTATCACAAAGGATAATGGTCGTATCTAGCACATGCCCGAACATCTCACTGAAGAGCTTTCGCAACCAAAATACTTTACAATAGTCCATACTCACTGCAATGTATTCGGCCTCAGCGGTGCTCAAATTCACCGAATTCTACTTCCCGCTCATCCAAGATATCGAAGCAAACCCAAGTGTGAAGCAACATCCATATGTGCTCTTGCGATCTACCACACTGCCAGCCCAATCGGCATCAATATATCCATGGAGTTTCATTCTCCCGTCAGTTGATCTCAGCCCATCGTTTATCATGCCCCGAAGCTATCTCAACATATTCTTGGCACCAACTCAGTGAATGTGATGAGGATCAACCATGTGTTGACTCAAAGTGTTCACTACAAAACATATGTGTGGACGGGTGTTCACTAAGAACATCAGGGCCCCTACGAGTTGATGATATTCTGTAGGATTTTCTAGCACAAGCCCAGTAGTGCTGCCACTCAACTTCTTAAACTTGAGCTCCATCGGTGTCGACACGGACTTATAGTCCACCATTCCAAATCTTTCTAGCAGCTTAACAATATATTTTCCTTGAGAAAGGAAAATCTCGCCAAGTCTCTACCAGACCTCCAGGCCTAGGAAGTAATGCATCAGTCCTAGGTCCTTCATCTTGAACTCAGAAGCAAGCTCTCTGTTACACTGATGAATGAGAGGGTCAGCACATGTCAGGAAGATATCATCCACATAGAGAACCAGAATGAAAGGCTTTTCTCTATCAACCTTTAAGTAAAGGTTAGGATCAGTATTACTACAAGTGAAGCCCAGCTTCATCAAGTAGCTATATATCCTCTCATACCAAGCCTTGGGGGCTTGCTTCAACCCATAGAGGGATTTCTTCAACCTGAAAACATGATATTCTCTATCATGGACTTCGAACCCCAGAGGTTGCTCCACATAAACCTCTTCCTTTATTGCACCATGCAGAAAGGTTGTCTTCACATCCATCTGATGAAGATTCCATCCTTGCGTAGCAGCAAGGGCTATGATAGATCGGGTGGTGGTATATCAGGCCACAAGTGCAAATATATCATCATAGTCTACGCCTTCCTTTTGAGAGAAGCCATGGGCAACGAATCTTGCCTTGAACTTTTCAACACTACAATCAGATCCATGCTTGATCTTATAGAGCCATTTCGAGGTGACAACTACTTTGTCCTCCGGTCTCAGATTCACATCCTAGACATCATTCTTCATAATGGACCCATATTCTTCATGCATAGAATCCTTCCGGACTTGATGATTTACGGCTTCTTCAAAGGATCCAGGCTTAGATTATAGGATTGTACTCATGGCTGCTAGATACCCTTGGTATCTGTTCAGCTTCTTGCTTTCACAGAATGTCCCCCTTGGGGCCATATGTCTCTTTGCATCCTCAAGAGTATCCCTGAGCCATGATGGTCTTCTCTTCATTAAAGGAGTTGTATCAATACGGTCCATCGGTCCTTCAACATCGGGCATTGTCTCATCCTTCGGTTCTTCCTGATTTCCAGACCTAACTTCATGATCTTCCTCAAAGTTCAGAAGATTGATTTCTTTCCTGAGGGAAGCATATTCATCAAAGGTAACATTGTGGCATATCTCCACATCTCTTTGACCAGGCACATAGACTCTATAAGCCTTTGAAGTTTCACTGTAGCCCACAAAAATTCCCTTTTTCCCAGAAGCATCCAACTTGCTCCTCTTCTCTTTTGGCACATGAAACATTAGGGGAATTTTGAGATCTAAAATGGGCCTCCTAAGAAAAATGTACAACCAAAATGAACTTTATAAGAACCAATGGGATTCAATATGATGATGTCAACCATGGGGGATGATTCACCATTTTTGCGGTAAAAAAGTAAAAAGATTAAAAAATAACAAAATAACAAAACTACTTTTTCAACTCGTATTTTCAACTTATCTACCTAATTTTTTTGTCAAATTTTGAGTGGGAGCACTCATTGGATGCAAAACTTAATTCCTCATCCAAGGATCAGTACCCATGTTGCATGCTTTCGATGAACCCCGCCACAAGAAAAATGAGAAATACATGAAAAAACGTGATTGCAATCATGTTTTTCATGTATTTCTAATTTTTCATGTAGAAAGGTCCGTTGAAAGTATGCAACATGGGTACTCCTTGGATGAGGAATAAAATTATGCATCCAACAAGTGTTTCCGCTCAAAATTTGAGTAAACCCATATGGAGATAAGTTGAAAATACGAGTTGAAAAATAGTTTTTTTTTTCTTTTTTCCCTCTAAAATTTGATGATGTAATCAAATATTATTTTATTATTTCCACTATTATTTTATAATTTCCTTAGGAGGCCCATTTTAGACGTCAAAACTCCCCTAATGATAAATGGGACAACCCAAAACTCTAAAATAAGAAACGTTAGGTTTCTTACAAGAGAAAACCTCTTCGGGAGTTTTGGCGTGCAGAGCGGAATGCGGGCATCGTTTTTGTATGTACACAGTAGTGTTTGTAGCTTCTCCCCACAAAAACTTCAAAGGACCTTGGCCAGATAGCATGGCATAGGCAGCTTCCACAATGGTCCTATTCTTTCTTTCAGCAACTCCATTTTTCTCAGGAGTATATATGGTTTTGGTCTCCCTTTTGATGTCAGCTTCTCTGCAAAAGTTATTGAACTCGTTCGTCTCATATTCAGTGCTATTATCGGTCCTCAAAATCTTGATCTTCTTCCCTATTTGATTTTCCACCAAGGCTTTGAAAGTACGAAACCACATGAAAGCCACATCCTTCTTCTTCAAGAAGTATATCCAGGTTTTGCGAGAGAAGTCATATAAAAACATCATATAATAATAACATCGTCCCAAGGATGTCACGGGAAGCATACTAGACAAATCGGAATGTATCAATTGCAAGACATAAGATGTCTTTATGACACTTGTGGGGAAAGGTCCCCTTGTATGCTTTCCTTTGTCACAACCTTGACATAAACCTTCATGATCATTTTTGAACTCGGACATCCTTGTCACCACCTTCCTTGCTTCAGGAAGGGCTTTGTAATGAAGGTGTCCAAACCTCTGGTGCCATAGTTCAGTCTGTGGGATAGTATCACATGTCATCGCTCCCAGTGGACTTCCTCCAACCTGGTAGAGTGTATCAACTCTAAACCAAATCGTGATAGCTTCCTTTAAGCTCTTCTTCTAGATGTGTACCTTCCCATCAACAAATTCCACATTGAACCCTCTGTCTTCCATGGCCGAAATAGACACAAGGTTCTTCTTCAAATCAAGTATGTTGGTGTCCCATGTTTTGATATTTTGGCAAATCAAAATACAAGGCAACATCAGAACCAATCTTTAGAGTCCCAAGATCTAGTCCTCCTGTTCTCAGAGAGGGATCTCTCGAATATTTGTTTGCAAAGGTTTATCTTGTGTGCTTAGAGTATTGATTTTAGACTAGTTATTAAGTGCAGGTGTTTGTTTGTTTGGTTGGATGGAATGGATACAGCAAAACATGAAAGTTCTAGGAAAGATACACAGAATGGACAAACATCTGATTCATTGGGCAATGGAGTTAAGAAAAGGTCATAACAAACTCATCAAATGATATGGGATATCAAAGGGCAAATCTAACTTGGCCACAGGATCCTTTTGTTTTTGGAATGGGATGAACATTAATGATTTGGAAAGAGAAATTGAATTCTCAACAAAGGGAACCTGAAAACATAACTTAAACAATAAAGAGATATTTGATACACAGGGCTAACCATAAATTCTACAAACATTCTTTAAGCAAATAATGATTTCAAGACAACTTTCAAAATGAAATCTAAGATTCGGGGAACACCCTATTTCCTCAAAGATTTTAGTTTAAAGGACTTAGAAACATAAAAGATTTATTGATAACTACAGTCATAGAAGAGGGAACACCTAAAAACATCTATGATCATAATTATAAACGACCTTTAAGCCAACTATTTAAGTGAGGACAAAGGGCAAGATCGAAACAGACCTCTTTGATTCACTGTAAGCAAAGAACTTCAAAGGGATACTTCAATAACAGTTTTAAGTGGCAGCAGACAAGCAAGGAGAACCATAAATCATGATGAAACCAACTATTCAAAACTATTAAGGAAATAAACGAGCATGAAGACTGAAGAGAAAGATTAAAGCCTCTAAAATACTTCAGCAGAAGAAAACATAAAACAGTGAAGGAGGAACAGACCTAAGGCGCTTCCAAGAGTCATTTCTTAGCCCAAAAGTTTCAACCTACTTTAGTAAAGAAATTATGGAACATAATGAAAATAGGGGAAAACATAAAACAGTTCAGAACACTTCACCAACAGCCAAGCTCATGGATCCAATGATATAGCCTTCTCAGGAACAAAAATGCAACAACATCATCAAGACCTCCAAAACTTCAATTTCATCTTCAACTTCAACAGACTTTATATTTATTTCAAAGAGTTTCAGTATTACAACTTGTGATCAAATAACAACCAACCCCTATCTCATCTTCTTTAGAAGTATTTATAGAAGAAATGAGGAGGTGGGATCTAACAAAGATCTCAAGGATAATTAATACAGACTTAAGACTTCTCGGCCTTTTGAGGGGCTTGATGGAGAAGTTTACAGGTGGACGACTGTATTAATGTTTTACAATTAATACCAAAGCTTGGTGGGAGCTTTGTTTGACTTTAAGGCTCTGCGTACTATGGGAGTAGCTCTGCAGATATTTGTTGCATTTAAGTTCCTTGCAGCAGTAATTCCCTAGCTGTGCTGGAGGCGAAATATCAGATTTGGAACAATAACTTCGGCCTCTGTTTTCAATGCTTTTAAGGCACAGGTGGCGTTTATGGTAGCTGAGGAATCAATTCACCTCAAAATGCAGCGATGGAGGCCTCTTTGCCTGATAGATCTTTTTGGATTTTCTTTTAATTCTATTTTAATTTGGGGGATTAGGCTTTTGATATTCAATCTTAGCCGTAATCCCCAAATATGTCTTCAATCTTCATTCTGCCGCGCTCTGTCTTCATAAAATTGATACTATTTTTAAATGTGTTTTTAAACACAGTGTCTTGTAGATGTGCAGGGCCGCGCAGGGCTCTTTATGGTATCAACACTCATAAATCATTGATAAAACAATGGAATAGAGTCCGCGAATGGTTCTCTTTAATAGCTCAAAAGCACAGGAAACGTATTTCCCGGCCCTCGGCCTTTCTCTTCAATACAATGGAAAACCATTAAAAAGACCTGAAAAACACATAAATAATTAAAAAATCCTTCGAAATAGGTTAAACTGCTTCAGAAGGTGGGAGAGGAGTGTAGCCGTTGGATCTGGACACGTGGATGGTCCAGATCTAATCGAGAGATCACAACCGCCGGGAGGAGAAAAGGGGCGCGATGAAAAAACTCTGATGCGATTTCACGGTCGAAAGGGCTGAGGCGATTAAGCGATGGCCGTTGATCTAAGGACGAGATAAATGGTGGAGAATGATTCGGGGGACTGAACGATCGAAGGGACAAACAAAATGCGTGTGATTAAACATTGTGATGTGATTGAAATTGCCGATGCAATGGAGCGATGGCCATTTGATCGCCGTTTGATCAACGGCGGGGATTAGTCCTAGAGTGAACTGGCGGAAAAAACTTTATAACATATGAAAACTCAAACTTTGGAATAAAATAAAGGTTTTTATAGATCGGGGGCGGAAAATATATAAGGTGGACAGGCGCCCGACTGCGGGGCCTTAGGTCTTTGCAGAATGCAATATGCCCGGGGCGTATTAAAACAAAGGCCAATCGCAATCGGGCCATCGGGCCTGGTCTTTTCAATCGACCCATTTAAATATTTGCGATGCGATTGGCGCCCGGGATCTTTAACACTTGGGCCCGGGGAAAGTCATATGAAACAGAGGCAGGGGGAAGTTTTAACACACAAGACCCAATCACATCGGAACTTTGATGCGGGTCTTCTCGATCAACCCATGTAAATCCTCCGATCGCGATTGCGCGATCGGGTCTTCTTAATCTACCCATTTTTATATTAAAACACGTGACTTTGGTTTTTTATAACAAACTTTGGATAAATGGGTTTTTCATTTTACAAAGGGAAAAGCGGATCGGGGAAGAAATATTATGAGGTTTTAAATGCCAAGGGGGGCCCACAGGATATATATAAAATATGATGTGATCGAGGTTTTATAACACAAGGATGATCGCATCACAATTTTTAAACATAGAAAAAAAACCTGCGCACTTGAATCTTTCCGATGCGATTAGCGCTCGGGGTAATAACTCTTGGTTTTTCAAAATAAACATGAGATCTGGAGTTATATCAAAGGGAGCCAATCGCATCGGAGTTTTTGTGTAACAAAACATATGCGCTCATTTGATTTATTCTGATGCGATAAGCGCCGATGGGAGTAGTGCCTGGTTCCAACTTGTGGGCATGTGGGGGGAAGTGGTTAGGACTTAGCCCAAGGGGGCTGAGGTCCATAGTAAATAAAAACTTGTTTTTTATGAATTTTTCAGAGTTTTTCAATGGAATTTGATGGTTTCGGTAAGGTAAAAAAAATGAGTTTTTAACCTTGTAAAGATGATTTTCATGAATGGAAGAAGGGAAAACATGAAGAATAGAGGAATTTTATGGAGAAAAGGGTAGAAAATGAAGGTTAATTTTGGAAGAGGGGAAGGGGGAAAATGATGGTCTTTCAGCAGACTTTCCTCATGAAATTAGCAAAATTTCTGAGTATAAAATGGGAACAGCAATGAAGATTTTGGACAGAGGCATGAGGCCTTAAATGAGACTTCAAGAGCCAACATTTTTTAGTAAATAAAATCCGTTCCTTGAAGGCTCCAAATACTCTTAGCCACCTTTTGCTATAACAAATATTATAGGTGGCTAACAGTGGCTCCACTTGGGGATGATGCCTTCTTGAAGGCATCAAGAACTTCAGACTTGCATTTTCTGGGAGGCTGACCTATGCCTGATCCATTGGGATGCTCTTCCTTTGCTAGGATAATCTTGCTCTGAAAACATATTAGCAGCTAAAAAAAAATGGATTTTGCATCTACAAGCTTTCTACCTACCCAATCCTACTGATCTAGCATTTTTTCTTCTTTAGAGTGCACTTGGATTGGCAAACTCTTTTCATAACATTTTATTCTTTTAAAAGCAGGAAATCTAATCTATTTCTACTCCCTATTTCTCCATGGACTCAGATTAAACAGTTGAGTCCATAAAATTCTCTACCTAATCTACCATCTGTTGGGATTGAACTGTCCAACCAATTTTATTCTCTAAATTCTACAACAAAAATTAAAAAAGCATACAAGTTAGGATTGAACAGTCTAACTTGATGCTGATCTATGGCATAAAAACAAGCTGCACATAGATTATTATTTGCAGAAAATTAAATCAAAATAATGAAGGCTAAGATCTGAAAATTCAAAGCACTTCCTTCATCCTTTTACAGCTCTGATTTGACTTTATTTGAGTTGTTTCTTCTTTGCCATCTGGTTCAGATTTTGAGCTAATTAAAACCAAATTTTTATCCTTTTTGACTCAAAAAAATAAAACAAATTTGAGTCATTTTCTTTTTGAAATGTTAGGTTCAGATTTTGAGCATGTTTGAACCTTTGATTTCTATCCTTATCTATCTACTGATAAGCCAAGATTACACAGTTTGGCAAATCAAATTCACTATTATATCAGCAGAAAATTTAAAGCTAATTAGTCAAGATTAGGATGTTTGACTAACTAGAAGTGCATTATTCAGGAGTGGAATTTAAGCTTGCACACTTTCAGAATTTGTTTCTCTTTTTTGGTATGGGGCTATACCTTTATTGTTTTTACAATCAGCCCTCTTTTCTTTCTTTGTTTTTGTATTTTTTTTATTTTTCTAACTTTGAATGCAATGGTTAGACTATGAAATTTACAATGAAAAATAAAATGCTTTGAAACTTAAGATTCTTGGCAGAAGTAATGCTTGAGCATTCTGCCATTGACCGGACCTCCATATAGATCTTCTCCATTCAGTTCTTTCAAGAAAAATTCATTGTGACCCCTCTCAGCATGAATAATATAGGGCCCTTTCCACAAGTTCTCAAACTTTCCATGTTTTCCCTTCTCTTCTCTTCTTGAATCCCATTTAAGAACAACATTTCCAATTTGGAAATTGTTTGCCTTAGTCCTCTTATCAAATAGTTTCTTCATATTTTCTTGGACTAACTGTGTTCTCTCATAAACTTCTTCTCTGGTCTGCTATAAATGGATTGTTTGGTTGATTCTTCTCTGCATATCATTCTCTTCACTCTGCACTTCTTGAAGGAGTTTCATGACTGGAACTCCCAATGAGGTAGGAAAAAATGCATCCATGCCATAAACCAACTGATAGGGGGACATATTTATTGACTTCTTTGTAGTTAATCTATCAGCCCATAAGGCATGAACCAGCTTACTGTGCCATGATTTCTGATTTTGTTCCAACATTTTTTTGATTATATTGAGGAGACTCTTGTTGGAGGATTCAGCTAATCCATTTCCTTGGGGATAGTAAGCAGTGGAATGGCCCAAGGTTATGTGGTATTTATAACAAAAATCAACCATTTTCTTAGATTTAAAAGCAGCATCATTGTCTGTTATGATTTTTCTGGGACAACCAAATCTGGATAGGATATTTGTTTCAAGGAACTTGATAATGACAAAGTCATTAGCATTTCTGGAGGGTATAGCCTCTATCCACTTGGTAAAGAAGTCAGTGGCTGTGAGGATCCACTTATGCTGAGCTGAGGAGGATGGATGAATTTCCCCAATGAAGTCCAGCCCCCATTGTTGAAAAGGTGCCTCAACTCTGATATGATGTAAAGGTAAGGGAAGGAGTTTTCTTTTTCCATCAAAGATTTGACACTTATGGCAAGACATAACCAACTTTTGAGTGTCTAGGAAAAGGGTAGGCCAATAGTAACCAGATCTAAGAATTTTTTTGGCTGTGGCCTTCCAGTAGAGGTGACTTCCACATTCTCCATCATGCAATTCATGCATGATTTTCCCTACATCATCTTCAAGTAAACATTTAAGCAAAATTCCAATAGCATTTTTCCAATACAATACTCCATCTAAGATACAAAAACTCAAAGCCTTTTGTTTCAAGAATCTAGCTTTATTTTTAGACAAAGAAGGAGGGGTATTTAAATATAAAAGCACATAAATAATGTCAGCATACCACGGATAATTTAGAAATTTTTCTTCAATAACAGGAGCATCAGATTCTTCTATTTCTTCCAACACATCTACCATATTGATGTCTAGTGCTTGGAAGTTAGACTCAGCCATAAGTTTTGCTAACCCTTGCCCTTTAACTAGTTTGGTGGGCCTAATTTCTAAGTCATATTCAATAATAGTTGCAATCCATTTTCCCCTTTTACCATCAGGGTCTTGACTTAGAATGTCCTTGACAACAGTATGTGGAACAAAAGCAATTATGTGAGAGTGTAAAATATAGACCCTAAAGTATTTTAGTGCTTTCACTAATGCTAAGGCTTGCTTCTCCATGATATTATATTTGAGAGGAGCATCTCTTAAGGCCCTAATAAAGAAATATATTGATTTTTCTTGCCCAAAATCATTCTTTTGAAGTAAAATTGCAGCTATTTTATGCTCAGATGCAAAAGAAAAGATGTAAAAATCTTTGGTAAAATCTGGACTAATCAGGATCGGTGTTTGGGTAATAACTTGTTTGACCAGTTTGAATGATTGTTTAGCTGGTAAATTCCATTTTACACCCACATCTTTCTTAAGCATGTTTGTAATTTTTTTTAATAGCTCAGCAAGGTTAGGGATAAACCTTCTCAAAAAATTAATCTTTCCAATGAAAGATTGTAATTCTTTGAGGCTTCTTGGATGGCTAATTTGCAATATGCCATATATCCTTGTAGGGTCTATTTTGATTCCTTCTTCTAAAATTATGTGACCAAGAAGCTTACCTTCTTGGAGACCGAAGAGTGTCTTCTTGGGATTCAATGACAAGCCAAATCTCCTACATTTCTCAAAAAAATTTCTCAAGTGAGTCAAATGTTCTTCATCAGTTTTTGAAAAGACAGTTATGTCATCAAGGTAAATAATTATGAAATAGCCAATATCTTCAGAAAATGTTATTTCCATGGCCCTTTGGAAGGTGGCCCCTGCATTCATTAACCCGAAAGGCATTTTGACATACATAAAGGTGCCCCAAGGTGTGGTAAAAGCAGTTTTGATTTGATCACTTGGGAGCACTAACACCTGGTTGTAACCCGAGAACCCATCTAAGAGTGATATCATTTTTGACCCAACTACCTTCTGAAGTATATGATCCATCTTGGGCAATGGGTAGTTGTCTTTTAGGGATGCTATGTTTAAGTTTCTGAAGTCGATACAGAGTCTGATCTCCCCTATCTTTTTTCTAACAGAAACTAAGTTTGATACCCATTCTGAAAATATAACAGGTACTATAATGCCAGCATCATGCATATTTTCAATTTCGTCTCTAACTAAAGGTAATAAAAGTGGGTTTATTCTCCTTAGTTTTTGTTTGAAGGGCTTTTTATTTTCCTTCAAGGGAATCTTGTGCTGAATAATGTTGGTATCGTAAGATTTCAGATCGGTGTATGCCCAGGAAAAAACATCTTTAAACTCCTTAAACAGATCAATGTATCGAGATTTTATGTGAGTTGGAAGAGTGCTGGACAATTTAATCATCTTGGGTTCTGTTAGGGAGCCTATGTTGTGTTCTTCTACGTTTTTTTCTACAGGCTCCATTTTTGGTTCTTTGGCTACCTCATTAAAGTCAAAAAGGTGTTCCAAAGGTGAGAGACCTCTTGGAATTGAACCGTTTTTACATTATAAAACTTCCAGGTCTCTTTGGTCCACGTTGTCAATTGACTCTGCTTCAAACGTATTCTCACAATGACTTATATCAGCAGAGTGTGTTATTTAACTTCTGGGATTTCTTCAATATATGGACAGTTTTGATTATGGCTAGATTCTGATGTTGGTATGGTGAAATCGTTTTCTGACTTCAAGAAATTGTCTATGTGTTGGTCAGAATCAAACACTTGCCAGTGATCTACGTTATCAGGCACTACAGGCCTATGTTTTACCTTTACGCTAAGTTGTTCATTTATCTTACGTATTTGACAGTTACTGGCATTAAAAGCGAGTTCATTTTCTAAATGATTAAATGCTCTAGGAATGAAAACAAGTTCGTATTTTTCAAAGGTTTTCAATAAATCGAGAGCAGCGTTCCGATATTCCCTAAGCCTCGGATTTCTGGCTGAGTATTCTCCTTTGATTTGTTTTATGATAAGTTCAGAATCTCCTAAGATTGTTACCTTTTGGGCCTATAATTGTTTGAGCAATTGTAAACCTAGGAGAAGTGCTTCGTACTCAGCAATATTGTTAGTGCACGGGAAATCCAATTTATATGAAAAACTCTGATTCGTATTCTGGATCCATACGCCTGCACCTGCGCTTGCTTTATTACAGGATCCATCAAAGTTCATTGTCCAAATTACGTTTGATTAATTTTTGTTTTCTTGTTGTTGTTGATTGTCGATGTTTTGAAGTTGATTTGAGAGAAGATTTGATTTTTCTAGTGAATCAATGGGGTCTATGTTCTCTTTATCTTGTTGAGTAATTTTATCTTCATTACATAAGATAAAGGAATCTAAACTTGATCGAGTAGAATAGATTGGAGTGTTTTTCAGTTTGTCTAGGTTGCTTACCATGTACTTCATGTGAGATTTCCTGTATAGTCTTCTGTTTTGGTTAAAAACAGGGATGGTGGCATAAGACATGTCCATTTGAAGGCTTCCTTGAAGTTTGGCTCCCCAAGATCTTGATAAGAGCATGCCATACTTAGGGGGAATTTCAGCTACAACTATATCCATAACTAGACTTTTAGCAGGGATCTGAGCTAGATTAACACATAAATCTTTGATTAAACCCAAACATTTGACTCGGCTTGAGTCAAAAGAATACAAATCTTTGTATGGTTTAGTAATGTCTAAGCCTAAGCTCTCCATTACCACCTTGGGCATTAGATTGTGTGAAGCTCCTGAGTCTAACATGGCATTATGTAAAATTTTCTTGTGTATGTTCAAGCGAACATAGAAGGGAGGGACAACCCCTTCTTGATATTCTCCTTCAACTTCAGGACCGAATAACAACTCAATTTTATCATCTGTTAGGTTCAAAGTGTCAGTATCACTTCCTAAGTTCAAAGCTTTCAAAACTTGGTTTTTGTACACCTCTTGTGTTACTAGTTCAGCTAGGGGGATGGTAATTTTTATCTTGGCAATTTCTCCCTCAAGGCTGAAAGGAATAATTGACTTGTTGATATTTACATCTGCTTTTTCAATTGAATTCTTTTCAGCAACTTTGATTTTCTTAACCTTATTTGGACTGATAATTGGGGCAGTTTTGTTAGGACCACTAGCTGAAGTGCTAGGGGTACTTTGTTCAACCTTTGGCTGGACACCTTTATCTTTGTTTAAGTCTGGTTTTTTAGCCAAAATGTTGGTTTTATCTGCTGTCTTTTTGGGCTAGTTTTCTGCGTTTTTCTTGACAGCAGTGCTAGTGTTCTTATCCTTTGAATTATCTATGTTTCCCTTGCTCCTAATATCATATTGTTTGTGTACCTCCATGATTGCATTTTCAAAACCTAATCTATAGTCATCATAATCTTCATAGGTGTTTGTATTTTGATCATAAGAGAAGAAATCTTGTTCTTCCTCGGTGAGGAATACATCATCCCCACTGTCTGATCCAATCAAGTTTACATGAGATTCTTCCAACCTTTCCAACTCCCTATCTTCCTCATATTGATCTACATAGTTCTGATGAAAAGGAGGAGTGATCTGTTGATCATCTTCCCTAGGTCTGTTTGGAGGTTGGTTTCTTCTAAAATTCTGGTTTTGGTTCTGGTTTTTATTTTGAGGAGCAGTTTGGTTTTGATTTTCTTGTGCTCTCTTAATTATGCTCATTTCTTTCATCATTTCTTCCAACATCCTCTCCATCTTTGAGCTTGAAGTAGAAGGAGTGGATTCCTCTCTAAAAGATACTCTCTTCTCAGTTTTCATTCTTGCTCTCTTCTCCATTAAGTTGACTTCCATAGAAAGAGCACCCTTTTGCATATCTTCAAGAGTTGCAAAATCTCTTTCTCTCAGCTGATAGGTCATGTCGGAGTCAAAACCTTCAGGAAAATTGTTTAAAGCTGAGCCCTGTGGAGGTTTTAGTTCTGGGGATAGTGCATTATACACACTATTGAATCTAGTGCAGTAAGCTTGCACACTTTCCCCAGTGTTTCTATGGAGGTTCTTGTAGTCAGAAAGGACTTGGAGAGGGTTTTTCTTTACTTCCCATTTGTTTAAGAATGTTTGATGGAAGGCTTGGAGATCATTAATACTATGGGGGGCTAAACCTTTGAACCATTTTCTTACTTCTCCCCCTAAGCTCTGAGCAAATAACCTAAGCTTGACAGAATCATCATCAATTTCATTTCTGTCAAAATAGTCATTCATCTTATCCACATGTTGTGATGCATTTGTAGCATTGTTGGCATCATATAATGGAATTTTGGACTAATAGTCCTATGGAATATTAACTAATGGTACAGGAAGGACTAGGGGAGCGTACCATGCTGCCATGATAGGTGGTGGGGGAGGATTTACAAGGAGTGGATTAACAACAGGAGCAGTGGACTGAAATGGAGTGGTTTGAACAGTGGATGTAGGGTGAGCAGAAGTGGATGGACCAGGAATAGACTGTTGAGCTGATCTTGGATGAGAGACACCTAAGTTGTGAAGGAAATGTAAATCAGGAGGTGTTGTTTCTCTGCTACCAAGAGGTTCACTTGTTTCAGGAGATGATAGTGAAGACTCAGAATCTAACTGATCTAAATCACCAAGAGACCTAGTTCTAAAAGGATTTACTAAGTCAACTTGAGATTGTTGTAGAGCTGAAAGATTTTCAGGAACTGAATTAGCTCTCAAGGGTGATCTGAAAATAGTTGATAATTTTATCTTAGGAGACTTCCTAAGGATAGTTTCAGGGTTGTCAACTATTCTCGGTGGGTTTGGGTCAGGGCAAGCTCTAGTATGAATCTTCCTAGGAGCCACTATGCTATGTGTTTCAGACCTAGTTAAAAAGAAAAGCTTAACCAAATATGAAAATCTTAGATAGGCTAACTGATCTTTTCAGAAGAAGGAAAATTTTAATCTCAAAGCCTTCTAGCTAAGTTTGTAAGATGCTATTAAGACTTGGGGTCTTCCCAGTGGAGTCTTAAGGTCTGTTTTTAGGATTGTGGAGTCGCTAGGTGGGAATTTTTAGCTCTTTTGGAGGTAAAGGTTTTATGGTCCACCACCAAGTTTATTATGAAGCCAAACTGAAATGTTTTGGGTTTTTCTGAGTTATTTTGGTCTTATAGGTTAAGAGAGTGTTCTAAGTCTGATTTAACACTTAGCTAGGGTGTCAAAACGTACAGAGTTTACTCTTATGGCTTGGTAACTAAAATCTTCAAGGTTTGACAAGGCTTTATGAGAATCCTAAGGGTTACTTAGTTTGTCACTGATTCAAAGGTCCTATCATGATTACCATTATGCTTGGTAGTGCTTGAATAAGGTTACTTATGTTATGCTAGACAGTGAGTGTTTAATTTTTGAAGATTTTACTCAGTGTCCCACTGTGATCGCCATTATGTTGGTGTCCCGTGTTTTGATAGTTTGGAAAATCAAAAGACAAGGCAACATCAAAACCAATATTTAGAGTCCTAGGATCTATTCCTCCTATTCTCAGAGAGGGATCTCTCGAATATTTGTTTGCAAAGGTTTATCTTGTGTGCTTAGAGTATTGATTTTAGACTAGTTATTAAGTGCAGGTGTTTGTTTGTTTGGTTGGATGGAATGGATACAGCAGAACATGAAAGGTCTAGGAAAGATACACAGAATGAACAAACATCTGATTCATTGGGCAATGGAGTCAAGAAAAGGTCATAACAAACTCATTAAAGGATATGGGATATCAAAGGGAAAATCTAACTTGGCCACAGGATCCTTTTTTTTTTTGGAATGGGATGAACATTAATGATTTGGAAAGAGAAATTGAATTCTCAACAAAGGGAACCTGAAAAAATAACTTAAACAATAAAGAGATATTTGATAGACAGGACTAACCATAAATTCTACCAACATTCTTTAAGCAAATAATGATTTCAAGAAAACTTTCAAAATGAAATCTAAGATTCGGGGAACACCCTATTTCCTCAAATATTTTAGTTTAAAGGACTTAGAAACATAAAATATTTACTGATAACTACAGTCATAGAAGAGGGAACACCTAAAAACATCTATGATCATAATTATAAACGACCTTTAAGCCAACTGTTTAAGTGAGGACAAAGGGCAAGATCGAAACAGACCTCTTTGATTCACTGTAAGCAAAGAACTTCAAAGGGAGACTTCAATAACAGTTTTAAGTGGCAACAGATAAGCAAGGAGAACCATAAATCATGCTGAAACCAACTATTCGAAACTATTAAGGAAATAAATGAGCATGAAGACTGAAGAGAAATATTAAAGCCTCTAAAATACTTCAGCAGAAGAAAACATAAAACAGTGAAGGATGAACAGGCCTAAGGTGCTTCCAAGAGTCATTTCTTAGCCCAAAAGTTTCAACCTACTGTAGTAAATAAATTATGGAACATAATGAAAACGGGGGAAAACATAAAACAGTTCAGAACACTTCACCAACAGCCAAGCTCATGGATCCAATGATAGAGCCTTCTCAGGAACAAAAATGCAACAACATCATCAAGACCTCCAAAAATTCAATTTCATCTTCAACTTCAACAGACTGTATATTTATTTCAAAGAGTTTCAGTATTACAACTTGTGATCAAATAACAACCAACCCCTATCTCATCTTCTTTATAAGTATTTATAGAAGAAATGAGGAGGTGGGATCTAACAAAGATCTCAAGGATAATTAATACAGACTTAAGACTTCTCGGCCTTTTGAGGGGCTCGATGGAGAATTTTACAGGTGGACGGTTGTATTAATGTTTTACAATTAATATCAAAGCTCAGTGGGAGCTTTGTTTGAATTTAAGGCTCTGCGTACTATGGGAGTAACTCTGCAGATATTTGTTGAATTTAAGTTCCTTGCAGCAGTAATTCCCTGGCTGTGCTAGAGGCGAAATATCATATTTGGAACAATAACTTTGGCCTCTGTTTTCAATGCTTTTAAGGCACAGGTGGCGTTTATGGTAGCTGAGGAATCAATTCGCCTCAAAATGCAACGATGGAGGCCTCTTTGCCTGATAGATCTTTTTGGATTTTCTTTTAATTCTGTTTTAATTTGGGGGATCAGGATTTTGATATTCAATCTTAACCGTAATCCCCAAATATGTCTTCAATCTTCATTCTGCCGCGTTTTGTCTTCAGAAAACTGATACTCTTTTTAACTGTGTTTTTAAACACAGTGTCTTGTAGATGTGCAGGGCCGCGCAGGGCTCTTTATGGTATCAACGCTCATAAATCATTGAGAAAACAATGGAATAGAGTCTGCGAATGGTTCTCTTTAATAGCTCAAAAGCGCAGGAAACATCTTTCCCGGCCCTCGGCCTTTCTCTTCAATACAATGGAAAACCATTAAAAAGACCTGAAAAACACAGAAATAATTAAAAAATCATGCGAAATGGGTTAAATTGCTTCAGAAGGCAAGAGAGGAGCGTAGCCGTTGGATCTGGACACATGGACGGTCCAGATCTAATCGGGAGATCGCAATCGGCGGGAGGAGAAAATTGGCGCGATGAAAAAACTCTAATGCGATTGCGCGATCGAAAGGGCTGAGGTGATTAAGCGATGGTTGTTGATCTAAGGATGAGATCAATGGTGGAGAATGATTCGGGGGACTGACCGATCGGAGGGACAAACAAAATGCGTGTGATTAAACATTGCGATGCGATTGAAATTGCCGATGCAACGGAGCAATGGCCGTTTGATCGGCGTTCGATCAACGGCGGGGATTAGTCCTAGAGTGAACTGGCTGAAAAAAATTTATAACATATGAAAACTCAAACTTTGGAATAAAACAAAGGTTTTTATAGATCGGGGGCGGAAAATATATAAGTTGGATAGGCGCCCGACTGCGGGGCCTTCGGTCTTTGCAGAATGCAATATGCCCGGGGCGTATTAAAACAAAGGCCAATCGCAATCGGGCCATCGGGCCTGGTCTTTTCAATCGACCCATTTAAATATTTGTGATGCGATTGGCGCCCGGGATCTTTAACACTTGGGCCCGAGGAAAGTCATATGAAACAGAGGCGGGGGGAAGTTTTAACACACAAGACCCAATCGCACCGGAACTTTGATGCGGGTCTTCTCGATCAACCCATGTGAATCCTCCGATCGCGATTGCGCGATCGGGTATTCTTAATCTACCCATTTTTATATTAAAACACGTGACTTTGGTTTTTTATAACAAACTTTGGATAAATGGGTTTTTCATTTTACAAAGGGAAAAGTGGATCGGGGAAGAAATATTATGATGTTTTAAACGCCAAGGGGGGCCCACAGGATATATATAAAATATGATGCGATCGGGTTTTTATAACACAAGGATGATCGCATCGCAATTTTTAAACATAGAAACAAAACCTGCACACTTGAATCTTTCCGATGCGATTAGCGCTGGGGGTAATAACTCTTGGTTTTTCAAAAGAAACATGAGATCTGGAGTTATATCAAAGGGAGCCAATTGCATCTGAGTTTTTGTGTAACAAAACATATGCGCTCATTTGATTTATTCCGATGCGATAAGCGCCGATGCGACTAGCGCCTGGTTCCAACGTGTGGGCATGTGGGGGGAAGTGGTTAGGACTTAGCCCAAGGGGGCTTAGGTCCATAGTAAATAAAAACTTGTTTTTTATGAATTTTTCAGATTTTTTCAATGGAATTTGATGGTTTCGGTAAGGTAAAAAAAATGAGTTTTTAACCTTGTAAAGATGATTTTCATGAATGGAAGAAGGGAAAACATGAAAAATAGAGGAATTTTATGGAGAAAAGGGTAGCAAATGAAGGTTAATTTTGGAAGAGTGGAAGGGGGAAAATGATGGTCTTTCAGTAGTCTTTCCTCATGAAATTAGCAGAATTTCTGAGTATAAAATGGGAACAGAAATGAAGATTTTGGACAGAGGCATGAGGCCTTAAATGAGACTTCAAGAGCCAACATTTTTTAGTAAATAAAATCCGTTCCTTGAAGGCTCCAAATACTCTTAGCCACCTTTTTCTATAAAAAATATTATAGGTGGCTAACAAGGTACATATAGTACATCTTGCAAACAGAGGACTTGACCTTGAGACAAGTGGAGGTTCACAGTCCCAGACCCTTTCACAAGATATGTGGCATTATCTTCAAGGATAATTTTCATATTAACATCCTTCTCAACCAAATCAGAAAGTGCTTCCTTAAACCCAATGAGGTTCCTTGAGGCACCACTATCAATCAACCAGACATCCATGGTGTTGGGTGGAGATGTAGTAGAGAGGGCAGATACAAGAATGAATTCATCTATTTTATCATCAACAACATTAGACTCCTCATACCTAGAATTTCTCTACCTTTTGAAAGGTTGCCCATTTCCATTGCGACCAGAGGGAGCCTTCCTCTTACCTTTGAACCTGTTGTTCCTTTGATTCCCATTCCTCTGGTTGTTGTTGTTGTCATCATCCCGAGGAGAATCCTTCTTATTAGGGCATTCTTTAGCATAGTGGTCGGTCTTGTTACATGTGTAACATATTCCTTTCTTTCCTTGGGCCCCTGCTCTTCCATGGTTCATTAGACCACCACTGTTCTTCTTCTTAGCATGAACAGTGAAGGTGCCATTACCTTCATTTTCATATTCCTTCATTCTTGTTTCCTCTTGTACGCACCTCTATAATACTTCGTCAAAATCAATTATAACATTGTTATTGAGAATGGTAGTATTGAATACATGTCATTCGGAGGAGAGACCTCCAAGTGCATTGAGAACCATTTCTCGATCGGCTATTGTCTCCCCAATGGCCAGAAGATTATTTCTGATTTCGATCAACTTCATAAAATAGGATTGAACGGATTCATCCCTACTTTCTTCAGATTCTTCAGTTGGCTCTTAAAGAAAAGGACTTGATTTTCATTGTTGGCCTTGAACATGTTGACCAACTTATCATACATATCCTTGGATGTGTGTAGCTCAGAGATGTAGGCAACCATGCTCTTATGAATTAAAACTCAGATCATCATCTTTGATTTTATTTTCCCCTTCTTATATTTTGACTTAGTGGCAGCAGGTGTAGATGATGGAGGCTCTTGGATTTTACCAGGCACATATTCTATGACATCTTGGTCTTCCAACATTAGATCCAAAGTCATCTTCCAGGCATGGAAGTCTTTCTTCCCAGTCAACTTTTCATCAGCTTTGAAGCCATTATATTTTGAGCTACCCATGGGTCCTTGATGAATGCTCCTTCTTCGATGATTGCTCTCAATACAAACTTAGGCTTTGTCTTCACCTTAGCTCTGATACCATGTAAATTTTCGTAGATGTTCTATGCTTGATGCAACTTTACTTTTATTCCCAATATCAAATAGCAATCACATAAATAAGAAAGTAAAATTTTGATAGAAGATACCAATAGATCGACTAAAGACAAGCCAAAAATACACTTAACTTGATCAGCAAAATATGTGTTGTGGTGTGTTATGGCAATCAACGGGATGATTCAACCAAAAAAGTCTCTACACGGTCAGCCAACCAGAATGTGTCACACAACCCTCTCAGATAGCTCTATAATACTCAACCCAAAGTCAACAAAAAGTCAAGGATGTCTAGTCAATGGTCAACATAAAACAACAGTAGCAAAAGTCAACACAGCCAGGTCAAAGTCAACATCCAGCCTCGATTTCTGTGCCAAAAAATAAGGACTGCAGAAATCAGAATTTTAGGAGATTTTTAGGTCAGTTTCACCATGCGTTGACCAAAGTCAACGTTGGGAAAATCTGTGTTGAAACCCTAGATCAAGACCAGAAAATCCTTTGATGCAATTTCCCACTTGTGAGAGAAGAAGAGCCTCCAAGATGATGATCAAACCAATCAGATGATGAGAGAGAATTTGTGATGAGTGATGGTGAAAATGACCTCCAATGTTGACCTATATATATATATATATATATATATATATATATATATATATATATATATATATCAGTGAGGATGTGTGACACATTTGTTGGGGCTCCAAGCCTACATTACAATTCTGGCGAACCTTACACATAAGTGGAATTAATTCAAAATAAATGTTCTGCTCATTGGATCAAGATGATCTTTAGATCGATCTTGCACCTCTTCGAAAGAGGAATCCAATAAAAATATTGATATCTTGATCTAAGCATCACAACATGGATTTTGGACTAGTTGTGCAAAATTAACAAAATGTTAACCCAGCAGGTATTAACCAAACCACCACACCAACCATTGTTGAGGCTTGCGTCAAGCCATTGGTGGGATTGGTTTGAACCAACCCAATATCAATTTCAATATTTGCACCACCTGGCCCCAATCCATCGGCTCATGGGGTCACTGCACCATTAAAAGAGGTGAAAATTTTCACCCGAACCACCGTGAATCTCTTCGATGCGGGGTGAATTTGCCACTCCACGATTCCGCAAATGGCAGAAAATGTAGGATGGATAGCAGGTCGATGTGGATTGTAGAATAGTTAACAGAAAAATTACACCAAAGCATAACTCGGTCAGTTTTTAACCAAATTGATGCAGAAATATAGGGATTTTTTTACTGTTCTTGAGCCATCGGAGACATTATTTTTTCATTTTGAGCACTGCAAATCCATGTAAACATAATTGAGCACATAATGAAAGAGGCCCAACATTGGAAGATGGACCATGAGATGTAGCCCGAGAGGGGTGAACTCCATCATTTTGTTGCATTTTGTTTTTGTTATGGTATTTTTGTCTCTGTTTTATGCTACAAAACTGAGTTTAAACACTTAGTTTGTGTGTTATTGCAACTTGTTTAATTGCATAAAAAAACATAACATTTCACTTGCAAGCTTTCATCAAACCTTCAAGTTTTCATATACAAATCAGTTTGGTATAATACCTTAGGTTCTTTGGTTGTATTAAGGATTTAATTTTGTTACAAGTGTCTTCTGATGCTTACAAGGTTGAAGCTCAAAAGAGGAGAAGGAAATATTGTGAGAGAAAGTAATCAAGTTAGTTCAAGGAGAGAAAATTTGCCACAAGTTTCACCTCAAGTGTCACTAAAGGCCTTACCAGTCATAGCACATGAAGGATAGCCTGATAATATGACTGAGGATGAGAAGGCTTTCATAAAAGCATTTTGTGACATGACTGAGATGGTGAAACTTCTTTATGAGGAAAGTAACTCAAGGTTGCAAGGTGAGAACTCAAATCATCCAAAGGGAAATGGAGGAAATGGAGACGGGACTCCAAAATGGAATGGAGGAAATGGTGATAAGCCACCTCTACCTCCACCTTTCTCCTCACCTTCATATTCACCATCATCATTTTCTACGTCAACCCCTTCACAAACACATCCAAATTCTCTAAAGGGACATGGTAAAATTCCATTTTTAAAACTTAACATAAAGTTTGAATTGCCTATGTATAATGGAGAGGTAAATGTTGAGAAATTAGATAATTGGGTTCGTCAAATTGAAGCGTATTACAGGATACTAAGAATCAAAGATGATGAGATCAAGATTCATCTTATTTCATTAAGGTTGGAAAGTGCAGCAGTCATTTGGTGGGAAGTCAAAACTCAAGAGGACATGAAGAAACATGGTAAGGTTTAATCCTCTTGGACTTATTTTGTGCTTTCATTAAGAAGATGTTAGGTCCCTACAATACTAGTGTATCCCCTTATTGTTGTTAGTATAGCCCCCTTATTGTTAATGTTGTACCCCTGTAGCCCCCATATTGTTATTATTGTGCCCTTACATTATTATTGTTGGGTCGGCTAGGATTATATTGTGACCCCATGGACTCCTATATAGAAAGGAGGTTTTTTCATTTGTACAATCCAAGAATTGTTCATTTATGTAACGTAAAGGAGGTTTCCCCTCGAAATGGCTTATTTCTAAGGTGTTGATCTCTCTTTTCTTCTATTTTTGGAGTTGGTTTCATAACATTTGGTATCAGAGTTTTGGATTCTAGGGTTTCGCTGCTCCAAACAAGTCATCGTGGAATTTTCGCTGTAACTTTTTTTATACGAAGGCTCAGAAGTTGAAATTTGTATCATGCGAAGCTGAAATCCAGAGGAACTTCGTGTAAAAATTTCATATCTTGGTTCGCAATAGTTTCGGAGATACGATCTGTGGAAGTTAGGGTTTTTTCAGGCTCCCGAATTTCATCTCAAAGAGGTGATCATGGGAAGAGCATAATAACTCTCTCTATGAGCATCGGATTGGGATTTTGTAAAAATTGGTTGAAATCACACGGACTGTAGTTTCCTGTGTATCTATTTTAGAGCTGAAGGAGGAAACGGTGACACGTGGCACGTTGTACAAGTTCGCTCTACTGAACGAGTCCATAATTAGGTCATTGTGGGAGGTTGGTAATAACTTTTCCTTGAATCATCCAAAGTAGGTCAGACCAGTAGCATTGGAAAGAAGATTCAGAGGGCTACTACATGACCGAATTTCAGATATTGAAGATCCGAAACCACAGAGATAATTCAGTTTCAATATTGATCTCCTCAAAAGAAAGAAAAATGTGTGTATTTGTTTTTTCGAATTGCATAAATCTTGTGTGAAAAATCAGTTTGAATTGATTCCAAGGGAATATTGTAGAATATATATTAATATTGGGTTCTAAAATGCCCCCTCGAAGTGGCTTATTTATAAGGCGTTGATCTCTCTTTTCTTCTACTTTTTGAGTTGGTTTTATAACATTTGGTATCAGACCGAATTTCAGATATTGAAGATCCGAAATCATAGAGATAATTCAATTCCAATATCGATCTCCTCAAAAGTAAGAACAAGGTGTGTATTTGTTTTTTCGAATTGCATAAGTCTTGTTTGAAAAATCAGTTTGAAGTGATTCCAAGGGCATATTGAAGCATATATATCAGTATTGGGTTCTATAATGCCTCATAAAATTAATTCCACACCCAGTAAGCCCTCAGAAAGATCTACTATGACACATGAAGATAAAGCATTGCAGTATGATATATCAAAATTACGGTACCAATTGCTACAAATCTCGATCTTACAAGGAGAAATCAAGCATGACATAGATGGTTTAAAAGAAAAAATGGAGGCTAAGTTGGATGGTTTGAAGGATCAAATGAAAGCTAATATGTATGATAAATTAGTGGAAGATCACATCGAGCATCAACAACAAGTTCTCCAACTTTCAGAGGATAACATATCTTTGGTGCAGAATCAAATGAAACAACATGAAGATCAACATCGTAGAAAAATAAGTTTTGAAGCAATCACAGAAACAAGAACTCGATAACTACCAAATCGATCAATTTCAGAGTATCTTAGAAAGTGGAAGAACTTACCCTTGAAGATTCCACATGGGAGAATGAGACTTTTATACAGAAGCATCTAGAAATAATCAAGCGTTGAGGGCAACACTTGTTTGAAGGAAAGGGGCATGTTAGGTCCCTACAATACTAGTGTATCTCATTATTGTTGTTAGTGTAGCCCCCTTATTGTTATTTTTGTACCCCTGTAGCCCCCATATTGTTATTATTGTGCCATTACATTATTATTGTTAGGTCAGCTAGGATTATATTGTGACCCCATGGACTCCTATATATAGAAAGTAGTTTTTTTCATTTGTATCATCCAAGAATTGTTCATTTATGTAATGTAAAGGAGGTTTCCTCCTCGAAGTGGCTTATTTCTAAGGAATTGATCTCCCTTTTCTTCTATTTTTGGAGCCGGTTTCATAACATAATACAATTTTATCTTTTAGCATACATGCAAAAAGCTATAATGGATTGGAAAAACTTTAGGCAACTAAAGGGTCCAAGTGTGCAATTTTATACCCAAGAGTTTAGAAGGAGAGCATTGATTTTGGGTGTAGATTTATACTCTCAAGACACTTTACTCAAATACATTGGAGGTTTACATAGCTACTTGAGACGCACAATTCTCATGTTTAACCATACAAATCTAGATGAGGTTTGTGTACATGAAACACATCTAGAAGCAAGAGGGAAGACTGTTTCTAAAGAAACTAGTGAGAACTCATTTGAGTCAGGAGACAAAGGAAATGAGAAGTTCAAAGGAAAATGGAAGAGGAATGATTACATCAAGAAGGAGAGAGAAAAACTCACATGTTGACATTGTTCCAAAGAAGACCATGATGAAGACCACTGTAGGAAACTTCATACCGAGATGAGACCCAAAAATTTTAACAACAAGCAGAAAGAAAAGGTTGTTTCAACTGTACAACAAGATTTAGGATTTGATTCCAGGGATGAAACAAAGATCACAATCATGGCATTGAAAGGTAAGGACTCCATTGCAAGTACTAGCTCATCAAATAGCCTCAATGAAACTCAATATGAAAAAAAAAGAATAGGGTGTTTCCACATTAGAGTTATTTCAAAACATACCAAGATAGATACTCTGTTTGATAGTGGATCACAAGAAAACCTCATTTTAGAAGAAATTATCAAGAAACTAAATTTTGAAACCATTACTCATCCTAAACCTTATCCTTTGGGTTGGTTATGTGACAATGCCAAATTGCAAGTGACAAGAAAATGCATACTTAGATTTTTCATCACTGCAAACTTCATTGATGAGGTAGAACTTGATGTAGTTCCATTAGACATATGCGGTATTGTTTTGGGAACACTATAAGTAAAATACCCTCTAGCGGATGTTTTTGAGGAACCCCTTATAAAAATACCCCATACGTCCGTTTCTAACGGAGGTTACTAGAGGAGGTTGGTGGGCGGAGGGTTTTGTGGATGTTTTATGCTCAATGTGCTTATCATCTTAAACCGCACCGGTGCACTCGACAACAGAAAGCACCAGTGCACACAAAACATTGGCACACCGGACACTGTGCGCTCTGTACACACCCGCCCAATGCGTCGTATTACTGTAGAGCACTGGTACTTTACAACTATTCCGCACCAGTGCATCATAAAACACCATGCCAAAATAGAAACCACTCGGTGTGGTATTAAGAAACTGCACCGGTGCATCATAAAACACCGCGCCAAAACAGAAACCGCCTGGTGCGGTCATAAGACATAGCACCGGTGCGCCTATAAAACCATGCGCACTGGAACAAGGTTAAATAATGAAAAAATTATGGCCAAAAAATTGCACTTTTCACTTTCCTCAGTGCTTTAGAGCTCTCAAGCACTGGTGCAATTTATCCTTGCCTAAGTCGCCCTGACATCAGTGCTCCCATTGCACCCATTGCATGCACTGCTACTATGCATTTCCCACCAATCTCTAGCTTGCATTTTGCGAAATGGTGGGCAAATTTTCTTTTGCAAATTCTACAACCAATATGCCTCCTCGACGGCGAAATGTACAGGTATTTTTCTTGTTTTTCCATATTTAAGCTTTTTATCATATTAGAATTTCAAATAACCTTAAAATTAGCCATTTAAAATTAAAAAAAAAAAATTGTCATGCGATGCGCACGAGCCGTTTGGCTTGCACCGGTAAGCAGTGCTGCCTGTAAAATTTACAGGCCACACCGCAACCGGTGCTAACGATATCCACAACATTTTTGGGGCAATACCGAAAGGCACACTGCGTTATTTTAAAATTAAAAAAAAAATAATAATAATAATGGTGCGGTCTTTTAGCTGGCCGCATCGTTGACCATGTGGAATAGCAGCAACGCAGTGCGTTGATGGAAATATTCACCCCAGTGTTTGTCAGCATACCGCATTCGGCATTCCGACAGGGTCAACGGTGCGTCCTGGTAAAAGACCGCATCGTTGACTATGTAATTAGTCAAGAAGTTTTTTGTCAGCGCACCGCACTCCTGACATCCTACATAGTCAACGGTGCTTTGAAAATTTTCAGGTTCACCGCATAGAGTGTGTTTACTGTCATCTAGGGCACTGCCCCCGGTGCGTGACAAACAAACAACGCAATGAAATCGGTGCATGACTGTATTTTGTGGCGCACTGATTGGTTTGTTTTTTTTTCAAAAAATAATCATATATGTATATTCCTAAATAGATGTCTCATTTAATAAAAAAAAATATTTAATATGTCAATCATTCAAAGAGAAGAGGGAGAACAACAGCAACAGAACAAGCGGAGCAGTATGACATGGTTCGCCTGTGGGAGGCACGAGAGAGGAAGAGAGATGTGTACCCTCTCCCTATTACAGCAGTTACCCAGGGGCTCCTAAGGCAGGTAGGCCTCCTCAAGTTCTATGAGGAAGCTACTTCCCTAAAGGCCCTGGTGTGTTTTTGAGACATCTTATCCGCAGGTGGAATGCCCACCGACAGGCTTTCCAGGTTGGTCCTAACCAGTGGTACCCACCCACTAAGGAGGATATATATTTCATTACAGAGCTATCGAGGAGAGGGGTGGATTTTCCCTCGTTCACAGAGGTTCTAACTGTTTGTGTAGCATGGAGACAGTTAGTGTACTCCCAGAGATACATTGGAGCATTAGTACTGTCTCTTGCATATTTTCAAGTCACTGGAGGTCAGTTATGTATTGGTGCATTTGGTAGTGAGAGGTGCAGTGCCTCTCACTTCTCATTTAGACCATTTCACACAACACCAGTGACGGTAAACGCATTAGTTTCTCACTTCTATATTATGTTGATTCTTTAGTACAGGAGCCATGACTTGTCAGGTGGTCTGCCATTTTTTTGCGGTAGTTCTGTCCAGCCTTAGATAGATGTCGTGCTCATGCACAAGGGAGGGTCAACTTCCCTTTTGCTTCGGAGCTTTTTTGTTCATTTTTTGAGAGGTTTCCAGAGACGAGGCCTAATTTTGTTCGGCAACCTCGTAGGACGATGATCGAGGCACGGATGCACATGTGGGGGCAGATGATGCCCAAGAGGGGTGAGACTATGTTTCCAGTGAGGATATTCCATGATGCACTGGAGTTGCTATCTAGTGTTGACGAGTTGCATCCCTTCATTATGGTTCCCTATCCTTATGCTGGATTAGATTAGAGAGGGTGTGCCAACATCCTCTTCACAGATGATGAGTCACCAAATGATAGAGGTAATATTATTGTTTTATTTAAATTTATTCTAACATGTTATTTAACTTTTTTTTGTTAAATTGTGTAATGAAATTGTCTAATTATTGTTGTGTACTTGTATATATTTTGCAGGCATTGGCTCTTTTGATGGCGACGACATGCCGACACCACCACATGATCCAGGTATGGATCTTGATGATGATGAGGGCATGCCATATGCTAAGGATCATCAGGAGGTCAGCCATGCAGAGAAACTTGTTCCTGTTGGTGCATTGGTACCGCCTGTTGCTAGGCGTGGTCGACTTGATACTAGATATAGGGTGGAGTTGGGCGACCAACTCACTGCATTGATGGTTGAGGCGGGCATCAGGCCCGCTCATTACAGAGACATACAGGCCAATGGTAGGCTATTACAGATGTGGAGAGGCATACCACATGACATGTACAGCCTAATGCGGCATGTCGTAAGAGCTACGACCTCAGTTACGTGGCTGAGGAGGACTGTGGCACGTTATAGGCGTGGTCGAGATACAACACGTGATCAACAGTCCGCGAGCAGCGACTTATCATCTCAGAATCATTCACCTCATGTCGCGCCAGATGAGCAGCCTCCACTAGCATCTCACAGCAGTCATCATGGAGATGAGGCTGGACCATCATCCACGTCCAGTCAGTAGCCTACAGCATCCATCAGTACTCATTATCATGAGCAGGTTGGACCATCGACCATCGAGATTGCACCATTGACTGAGCAAGCCTCGACTAGTATTGCTATTGATGTTGTACCACCAGCTGATCCATGACATTTATATTACAGTTGTATATTTTTAACATTATTCAGTTATATATATATATATATATATGGTCCATATATTTTATGTTCATGTTGCAGTTGTACTTAATTTACATGTTGGTGATCATCATGATGTGTATATTGTTAGGTCATGTTAGATATGTTCATTTAATGTGTAGCTTGTAGATAGATGTGTATGTGATAGCATGAGTTATTTGACATGAGATGTATATTTGATGTTTGTGTTGTGATGATGTTATACAATGCTAATTGTGTTTTGTTAGATGATCATGATCACGATGATGTTAGCGAATTTGAATGTGTTTTTTAGTCGAATATGATGTTTGTATGATGGTTATCATGATCGTGATGTTTATTAATTAATTTAATATTAAATGACCATGATATTTATTAAATATTATGTCATGATTGTAATTTAAATTTTAATTTTAATTGTATGTAAAATTGTAAAATTGTATTTCTATTTGTAATTGTAATTTTAACTGTAATTGTATGTAAAATTGTAATTGTAATTGTAATATTTAATTTATTGTGAAATGATTGTAATTGTAATTTTAATTGTAATTGTATATATGAAAAATTGTAAAATTCTAATTCTAATTCTAATTGTATGTAAAATTCTAAAATTGTATTTGTATTTGTAATTGTAATTTTAATTGTAATTGTATGTAATATATTTGTAAAATTGTAATTGTAATTGTAAATGTAATTCTAATTATAATTATAATTGTATGTAAAATATTTGTAAAATTTTAATTGTATCACTGTGAAATGATTGTGATTGTAAAATTTTAATTGTAATTGTAATTATACGTAAAATTAAAATTAAAATTCTAATTCTAATCGTAATTGTATGTGAAATTGTAAAATTCTAATTCTAATTCTAATTGTATGTAAAATATTTGTAAAATTTTAATTGTATTAATGTGAAATTATTTTATTAAAATCTGTAAATTTGTAAATTTGTAAATAATTGTTAAATAATAAATCTAGAATATTATGAAATTTTATAACATAAAAAAGTTTAGAAAATAATGCAAATAAATTCATATACTTTATAATTATCATTATTTTATTATGATCTTACATACCAAAAAAAAAAAAAACTTTATACAGTACGCCATTTCTAGCGGAGATTCTTGGTTTTTCATCCAGTGTGTTTATCATCATAACACGCACCAGTGTGTCTTAATACTAATATGCATCGGTGCTTCACAACTCTTTCGTATCGGTGCGTCATAAAACACCGCGCCAAAACATAAACCTCGATCTTACGAAACCGCACCGGTGCGCCTATAAAACCCTGCACACCGGAACAGGGTTATTCTGTAAAGTGCAGTATTGGAGCAGCGGAGGGTTCGAATCTCGGGCAAGGATTTTTCTGAGGAGACGAGGGTTTGAAAAGACAGAAAGATGGAAAAATACACTTACAGGGATGCAGACGGCTATAGAGCTCGACAGAGTACAAAAGGAGAAAAGATCTATGAAAAATACGAGAAGGGCGGTCGAGAAAGCTCGGTTGAGACCGGCAGAGAGCATTCGGTTGAGGCCAGTGATAGGGTTAAGAGGTCCCATGATGGAGAAAGGGAGAGTAGAGTTGATGGCAAAGAAATACCTGTCGACACCCTGGCGACTAGCAAGGTGAAACGGTCCTTCGAAAGAAAGGAGTCTTATTCGCTAAGGGATGTCAGAGAGATATCAATTGAGTCTCTTGAACGGGCTAAGAGATCACATGAAGGTAACGATTCTCATTCTTACAAGGATGGTAGGGAAAGATTGGACAGTAGAGAAAGATCAATCAAGGCAGTCCATAAAGCCAAGAGGCAACATGAAGCGAAGGATTCTCATTCCCTTAAGGACAGCAAAGAAAGATCAATTGACGTTGTTGACCGGGTTGGTAGGTCCCATGAAGTGAAAGTTTCTCCAGAATGCGTTTAAAAGTAGTTGGGCGTATTGCCCGAGCTTCAGTTGGCTTACGTAAACTTTTACCAGCAAAGCTGACGTCGCATAAAATCACATCTTTGGCTTTCGATTGAACCTGAATGGCATCTCTAACTTGTATAAGTTGTGGTCCTGTGGATAACGAGGAATATCACATGGAAGGTACCCAAAAATCAAATTTTTTGAAAGTATAGGTGAATTAGCACCTTTCAAAGGACGAAATGCAGAACAAAATGTGAACGAGATACACTTAAGGATTCCCTAGTTCCATTTGTTATTGAAAATGATGCTCTCTGTGGATGAAACCAGTAAAAATTCAGCTTGTATTATAAATGGAAATCTAGTGACCATTTATGTGGGAAGAAAAGCATAGATACCTACAGCTACCATATTTCCACCTGCAAACCAGTTTCCCATTGGAAAAGCTAATGTAATAGCCCTCTTTGCAATGTCTTTCCTCTGCTGAACCCTATACTCATTTTCTACGGGAAACCATTTCCTCCACATGTAATAACAGCATCATCTAGTCGAAAATTGGTATTCTTCTGCTAACAAATGCATAATGAAGGACTCGTTGTCATTACTCTGGGAACATTCAAGGTAAGTTTCTCGTAAAACAAAGATTGTATAAATTCTGTTGAGATCAAGATAGAAAGCACAATGGAGAAAAGAGGAAATTTGAAGCCAATATGGAGGAGGAACTTACAAATGAGCAAGTAGATCATGGGTCAGCAAGCAGATCATGGGGCACCTTTTCTTGTTGCAAGTTATGGAAAGGTTCAAGTTTATTTTTGTGAAAGAAGAAGAAGTGTAGTTTTGAAAAGAAATGGCCTAAAGATTTTCACAGCAAAATGTGCATTTCCAACATGTCTAATTATGGTGTACACACGTAAAAATAATTTCGGTGCCTCAACCACAAATTGGTGCTAATGTATAGATAACCGCACCGGTGCGTTCTAGTTACTATGCACTGGTGTCGTGTTACCAATGGATGCACCAGTGCGGTGCTATTAAGTGATGCACCTACAACGAATAAATGCAAATAAAAAAAGCGCACCTCTATTTTCTTTAAGTGAAAAAAAGTGGCAAATTGAAAAATGGGCAGCAAAATATTTTCGAAAATCTAATTTCATAAAAAAATTCTTTAAATACTAAACACTTTTCATTATTTCACTATTTTTGCTAAAAATTTTAGCCAGAGATTTCCAGGAGACACACCTGGAGCAAGAGAGCACTGTGGAGCAGCGAAATACGTTCGAATAGAAGTATTCAGAAAATCAAAATCCAAACCTCTGGTGATTCAAACCCTGTAGCATAGGATTTCAGACGATCTCGTGATTAAATTTGATTATTATTTTTTTACTTTTTCTACAGTTATTTTACTTTTTCTACAGTTTTATCCATTTTTACCCTAAACCCTTCACTTTTTTTTTGTTTCTGCCCTTTCTTCTCTGTTTTCTGTGATTTCAGAATTAGGGATTTTCATTTTATATTGAATCCAACCCATAGGACAACTTGCATAGTCGGATCCCAATCCATGTTTCCCCTTGTGTGAATTTTTGAAAAAAATTGATTTTTTTTATCGATGCGTCCTGCGTAACCGAGCGCACCACACAAGTATTGTGTAATAAAAAATTTAAAAACAATTTTTTTAAATCAATGTGCCATATCTAAAATAGCGCACTGGTGCGCTATGTTACGAGGATAGCATCGTACGATCTATTACACTTTTGTGCGGTGCGTTTATAATACCCCCACACACCATACGGTCTATTATAGTGTTTGTGCAGTGTGTTTATAATACCCCCACACACTGACTTCGGTGCGTACAGCATGAAAGGCGCACTGGTTTCTTGATATTTATTTTTTACTTAAAAAGTTGACAATTTATTTATAAATATATTAATGAATGATATGGTACAGGTTTCAGATTGATAAAGAAATGACTGACAAGAGATCAAGTAACAAAAATACTGATAACACATCAAGAAAAGAAAAAAAGGCAAGTTCTTTGTAAATTATTTACAAAAGTTATTATTTTTAACTATATGTAAGTTTAACTAATATGTATTGTTTACTGTTTATCATGTAGAGCCACAAAATGATGAAGCTCGATAAGATTATTTTTTATCTAGGACCAAAAGAGCTTAAAAGCTTGAGTTGTTAAACTAGCTCCAAAAAGAGAAGAAAAGAGATATCAACGCCTTAGAAATAAGCCACTTCAAGGGGGAAACCTCCAATACATTACATGAATGAACAATTCTTGGATCATACAAATTACAAAACCTCCTTTCTATATATAGGAGTCCATGGGGCCACAATGTAATCCTAGCCAACCTAACAATAATAATTTAAGGGCACAATAATAATAATATGGGGGTTACAGGGGTACAATAATAACAATAAGGGGGTTACACTAACAACAATAAGGGACTATACTAGTAATACAAGGACCTAACATGCCCCTCTCCTTCAAAAAATTGTTGTCCTCAATGCTTGAGTAGCTCTGGGTGCTTCTGTATAAAATTCTCATCCTCCCATGTATAATCTTCAGTCAGTAAGTTCTTCCACTTGATGAGATACTCTAAAATTTATCGATTCCGTAGCTGTCGAGTTCTTGTTTCCGTGACCGCTTCAGGTTCCAATATGATGTTTCCTTCCTCATCAAGTTCTGGCAATATTGTTTTAACTGGAAGATTTTCACCTATAACCTTCTTTAAACATGAAACATGGAAAACTGGATGCACTCGTGAAGAAGCAGGAAGCTCCAATTTGTATGCCATAGTACCAATCTTTTGCAACACCTTGTAAGGACCATAGTACTTTGGCAATAATTTATTATCCTTCTTAGCTTGCCTGAGGGACATTTGTTTGTATGGTTGTAGCCGTAAAAATACCCAATCTCCTACATCAAAACTTCTCTCGCTGCGATGTTGATCTGCCTGTTGTTTCATTCGATTTTGTGCCAAATTCAGGTTATCCTTTAAGAGTTGGAGAACTTCTTTCTAATGCTCGATGTGATCTTCCACTGCTTGAACCTTCGAATTTTCTCTTAAATATGATGTGATGGATGGTGGACGATATCCATAAAGTGCCATAAATGGGGTCATTTTTGCTGCAGTATGGAAGGAAGTGTTATACCACCATTCAGCAAGAGGTAACCACTTGACCCATTGTGTTTGTTTATCAGATACAAAACAACGAAGATATCCTTCCAAACATTCATTTACTATCTCAGTTTGACCATCAGATTGAGGATGATAAGATGAGCTATGAGCTAATTGAGTACCCAAACAAGAAAATAACTCCGTCCAAAAATTTCCAGTAAAAATGGGATCTCTGTCGCTCACAATAATCCTTGGGCTTCCATGTAGCTTTTGAATTCTGTCCATAAATGTAGTAGCAACTGTACTTGCTTTAAATGGATGAGATAATGCACAAAAGTGTGCATGCTTGGTAAGTCTATCAACTACCACCATGATGACACTCTTTCCTTCGGACTTAGGTAAACCTGTGATAAAATCCATTGAAATCTCCTCCCAACGTTGACTTGGAATGGATAAAGGTTGTAGAAGTCCCAGGGTCTTAATTGTTTCCACTTTATTCTGCTGGCAAACCAAACATTCCGCCACAAACTTTTGAATATCGGATTTAAGGCCATCCCAAAAAAATTCTTTCTTCACCCTGTGGTAAGTTTTTAAAAATCCTGAGTGTCCTCCTAAAGGAGAAGTGTGCAATTCCAAAGGAATATTTTGTTTTAGTTGGGAATTCTTACAAAGATATAAGCGATCTTTGTACCATAAGGAATCATTTTTCCAACTAAATGTATCAGATGTACTAGGATCTTGCTGCAACTTTTGAATGAGTATCCATACATCTTTGTCCTTCTTCCATTCATCTCTTGCTTGAGTTATCCAATCTGGTTGGATAATAGAAATGGCACAAAGCAATGCTTCCACCTCTTCATTCTTTCTTGAGAGTGCATCTGCAACAACATTAAGCTTTCCTTTTTTGTAGATTATTTCAAAGTCATAACCCAACATATTTGTGACCCATTTTTTCTGCTCTTCTGAAGATAGTCTTTGTTCCAAAAGTGTTTAAGACTATCATGATCAGTTTTTACCTTGAAGTGTCTTCCCATTAGGTAAGTTCGCCATTTCTTTAGTGCATGCAGTATTGCTAACATTTCCTTCTCATAAATAGGTTTCTGTAAATACTTTCCTTTGATTGGACAACTTTCAAAATCAATGGGTCTTCCTTCCTACATTAAAATAGCACCAATTCCATTTCCTGAGGCATCACATTCCACAATAAAGGTTTTTGTGAAGTCTGGCGTAGCTAAGACCGGTGCTAGGCACATTGCCTCTTTAAGATGTTCAAAGGCCTTAGTTGCTTCAGGAGTCCATGAAAATTCATATTTCTTCAATAATGTTGTTAGAGGTGCTGCTATTCTCCCATAATTCTTAAAAAACTTGTGATAATACCCTATTAACCCGAGAAATCCTCACAACTGCTTTATGGTTGTGGGGACTTTCCATTCCTTAATGGCTTTAATTTTGTTAGGGTCTACCTTAACACCCTCGTGAGATACAATATGACCCAGATATTCCACCTCTTGTACTCCAATGAAACATTTGGATGTTTTTGCATATAATTGTTTCTCCTACAATAGTTTGAGCACCCTGTCAACATGTTCAACATGATCCTTCCAAGACCTGCAGTAGATTAGTATATCATCAAAAAATACTAGCACAAATTTTCTAAGGAAGGGTTTGAAAATGGAATTCATCAACCCTTGAAATGTAGAAGGTGCATTGGTAAGACCAAAAGGCATGACCAGAAATTCATAATGACCCTCATGAGTTCTAAATGCTATTTTTGGAATATCTTTAGTCTTAATTCTAATTTGATGATATCCTGAACGAAGATCCAACTTGGTAAAATAAATTGCTCCATGTAATTCATCCAATAATTCATCAATCACAGGAATGGGAAATTTGTCTTTAATGGTGAGCTTATTGAGCTCCCTATAATCTGGACACATTCGCCATGATCCATCTTTCTTGTGTACCAATACTACAGGAGCAGAGAAAGAACTTTGACTAGGTTGAATTATACCCGCCTCTAACATTTCTACAATCATACGTTCAATTTCGCTCTTTGGACATAAGGATATATATAAGGCCTGATGTTTGGAGGAACACTTCCTGGAATCAAATGAATAGCATGATCATGATCACGAATAGGTGGGAGTCCTTTGGGAGTTTCAAACACCTTGGAATGATTGTCCAAGACTTTTTGGAGATCTGCAGAAATAGATGATTTTGATGTTGTAACTTCTAGTGAGCATAATTGTGCAATTACGCCTCGTTGTTCTTTCTTTAGAAGCTTTTTCATGACATTAGAGCTTATTATCTTTCCCGGTTTCCCTGCAATACCCTGTAATTCGACTTCCTTTCCTTCTGAAAAAAAATTCAAGAAAATTTCTTGAAAATTAAAATTTGTCGTCCCCAAAGATTGTAACCATTGTACTCCTAGTACAACATCAGCACCTCCCATAGGAATGGAAAGCATTTGACTATTCAATACATATTCCCCCATGGTTAGCTTGATATTACGTCATTTTCCAGAGCAATTTATAGTTCCTCCATTTGCAACCATCACTTGACATTTTGGTGTTGGGTATATGAAACAATTCAATTTCTTGGGTACCTTACAATGAATAAAAGTATGGGTGCTACCTAAATCAATCAACACTATTACCTTTTTCTTCTTGATATTTCCTTCTATCTTGAGAGTTTGAGGAGTGGTAATTCCTTCCAATGCATTACATGATATGGTCGGAATCATTTCTTCCTCTTCTAGGACTGGTTCCTGGTGTATATCCTTTTCTTTTGAAGATTCTTGTTCATTTTATTCTTCCTCTTCACAATCTATGTAAAATAATTTTTTCTCAGCACACTTATGACCTTTAGTGTATTTTCTATCACAACTGTAGCAAATCCCTTTTGCTCTTTTTTCTTCCAATTGTTGTGGTGTCAACCTTGTAGGTTGTGGAAATCTAGGAGTAGCAACACTTACATGTTTATAGAAGTGAGTGGTAGGCTTCCTTGTCGCCATAATTTTACATTCAGTTTTTCTTGACAACCTGAATGCCTTCTCCAATGAATCAGGTTCCAAAACACGAGCTTCATGTTGGATGTTATCCTTTAAAGTACCTATGAAGAGATAAATCTTGTGTTCCTCTGGAATATCAGTTACCCTTATATTCAATTTTTTGAAGTCCTGAATGTGCTTCCCCACTGAACACTTTTGTTTGAGATTTATCAATTGGCTAAAGAAAGTGTTGTTCTTTGTATCCTGATAATGTACTATCATTTCCTCCGTAAAAATTGACCAAGTGACAATTTTTTTACGGGAACAAAGCCATCGATACCATACAAATGTATTTTGTTCTAAATGTAAAATTTCAATGCGTACCTTTTGTGTGTTTTGCACATTATTGAGATCAAAATATTGCTCCATCTGTAGTATCCATGTTACAGGATCCTTTCCATCAAAATTCCTCATATCCATTTTTGGAATATGGTGGTTCTTCCCTCCAACATTAGAGTTTATGAAATCACGATTAACATTTATTTTGTTCTCATCATGAGTTCCCTCTACTATCTTTTCACCATTAGGAAACATTTCTTGTATCAACTTTGTCAAAACTTCCATGTATGCTTTTAGATCATTCTTCATGTTTTCCATCTTAGCTTCCATGTCATCCATCTTAAATTCCATGCCAGCGTCCATGCCATCCATCTTAGCTTCCACGCCATTCTTCAAACGATCCATCTTAGATTCCACGCCTTTCTTCAAAACTTCCATGTCATTTTTTGTTGTTCTTTGCGAGAGCGAAATTTGTTGCACTTGCTCTTGTAATTTTGATATGTGATAATGTCATTCTTCGTCATCATGAGTCATAGTAGAGCCTTCTAAAGGCTTAATGGGTGTTGAATTATTTTTAGGGGCCATTTGAGAATCCAATACTGATATATGTTCTACAATATGCCCTTGAAATCAATTCAACTTGATTCTTCAAACAAGACTATGCAATTCAGATAAAATAAATAAATAAATAAAAATTAAAAATTAGAAAATTAAAAAAAAAAATTACACACCTTTTACTTTCTTTTGAGGAGCTCAATATTGAAATTGACTTATCTCTATACTTGCAGATCCTCAATATCTAACATTCGGCCCTGTAGTAGTCCTATGAAGCTTCTTTCAAATTCCACAGGTCTGACTTGATTTGGATTCTTCACAACAAATTTATATCCAATCTCCCACAATGACCTAATTATGGACTAGTTCAGTAGAGAGAACTTGTACGACTTGCCACATATCAATGTTTGCTCCATTGACTCTGAAATTTATAGATAAGAAACTAAAGTCTGTGTAATTCTAGCCACTTTTTACATAATTCCAATCTGATACTCAAAGAGAAAGTTATGAATATTTTCCCACGATCACCTCTTTTATATGAAATTTGGGAGCCTAAAAAAGACTGAACTTCCACAGATCATAACTCCGAAAATATTGTGAACCAAGCTCTAAAATTTTGCAACGATGTTCCTCAGGATTTCAGCTTCGCTCTCTAAAAATTTCAACCTCTGAACCTTCGTAGAAAAAATGTTATAGCGAAACTTCCGCAATGACCTTTTTAAGTGAAATTCAGGAGCCTGAAAAAAGCCCTAACTTCAACAGATCATATCTTTGAAAATATTACGAACCAAGCTCTGAAATTTTGCGATGATGTTCCTTAGGATTTCGGCTTTGCACTCTAAAAATTTCAGCTTCTGAACCTTTGTAGAAAAAATATTATAGCGAAAACTCCACGACGACCTGTTTGGAGCAGCGAAACCCTAGAATCCAAAGCTCTGATACCAAATGTTGTGAAACCAGCTCCAAAAAGAGAAGAAAAGAGATATCAATGCCTTAGAAATAAGCCACTTCGAGGGGCAACCTCCAATACATTACATGAATGAACAATTCTTGGATCATACAAATTACAAAACCTCCTTTCTATATATAGGAGTCCATGGGGCCATAATGTAATCCTAGTCGACCTAACAATAATAATTTAAGGGCAAAATAGTAATAATATGGGGGTTACAGGGGTACAATAATAACAATAAGGGGGTTACACTAACAACAATAAGGGACTATACTAGTAATATAGGGACCTAACACAGAGCCACAAAATGATGAAGCTCGATAAGATTATTTCTGATCTAGGACTAGAAGAGCTTAAAAGCTTGATAGAAAAATTTCAAAATGATGAATCAAGTGAATAAAAAAATACTATTGATCCAATATGAGTTTATTTTTTTAATTTTCGTTAATAATATACTTAAAATTATTAGATAACATGTGTCAAACAGTCTATTAATTCACATCTGTTTAATGTTCTACAGGGACCAACAACTCAGAAAAGGAATGTTGTTCTAAGAAAAGAAAAAAAATAGAACATGCAAATGAAAATGAATTTCTCCTTAGCTCATCTAGAGTGGTGCTGGAGGTTAATGAAAGGGGGAAAAACTTTTACAAAGTTTGAGAGATCTAGTGGAACGAATGTATAGATGTTCTTTCCACTTACAATATAAAAACCAATCCAATGATTCCAAGAACCAAATTTTATCTAAACTATAGGAAGAGTTTCCAAAGAATTGGTTAATGAGACATGTCGGACTTTTAATAGCAAAAACGTACAACAACAAAAAAGAAGGAATGAAAAAGTAATATTCCTTTAAATGTTCGTCTAAAATTATTTATAAATGTCACTTTTCTTATATTTACTTTTCATATATCAATATAAAAATCAAATAGTTTATTGTCATGTTACATTTTCAGGAAGATTATGAAAATCTCAAAAGATGAACGAGTTGATATCAGAAATATGCCAGTAGGAATTGTCAAAAAGGTGTACAAGGAGATGGTCAAAGAAATGGACAAAATTGCATCGCAGGAGGAATCATCTCAACAACAACGTGCTTCAAATGTAATATGTAATCATTGAACTTTTAAATCATTAGGTACAATAAATAAACAATTTAGAATTAAATATTAATTTTCAAAAAATTTCTTGCAGAAAAAAAAAAGAAAATGGAACCCATTCAGCATACAAAACAGGATGACAAGGAAGAAAAGGGTTGATATCTATGTTTGTGACTTCCTTATAACAACTTAACTAGACTTTATTTTTGTATTTTTTAAGTTGTTTTACAAAAATCATCATTGAATGTCTTCAAACAGGTGCTAACATACAAAGAAGAACCATCAAACGAATTGATTGAAATTGGGTTATATGGATTGTGAGTATATGTTGGCATATCAGAAATTAATTGTGGAATTTGTAAGCATCTATTGATCTTGTTTTACTTAGCTCCGTCTATAATTAATAGAACAAAAAAAATATTTTATATTAAATATATGATTTTTTATGGGGTATAAAACTTGCAGGAAACAAAGTATGGAACTACGCCAACGGATGAAATTTTGATAGATGGCATGGTACATGGTTTTGAAAGAATGTGTATAGTTTATGAGTCAATTTTTGTTGTGGTACGTCATTTTTCTTTTCGATTTACATTGATGTATATTATTTGATATTTAAATTTTCATTATTCACACCAATGTATATACACTCATTTCAGTTTATTTTTATGTTTGTAGATGGAAGGTGAAGAAGAAAAAAACAATCAACACCGTGAACAAAACATTCCTGAAAATAACCCAAGTCATGGAAGTAGCTCTAGCAGTGACAGCAGTTCAAGCGAAGAATGATGATCACTATGTTTGGATATCAAAGCAAGGCGTTGTATTTTTTGAAATATTTTTCTGTGAAATCAGACATTTTCTTTAATGTAATGGACATAGTGTCCCAATTGAAAGACAAAGGGATACCAATAACTGTCCCATTTTGTACGACAAAGACTGTCTTATTCATATATATATATATATATATATATAATAAAATATGTTTTAATTTATTCTATTGTGTTCTCCATTATCGTTCTCAAATGCACTAATAAAAATTTAATTCATATGAATATTGTTATAAGATATATGTGTCGACTTTTGATGAATAATGAATAAATCACAATAATTATGATATGATATAACAAATTAATCCAAACATCACATTCAAATGCATTAATAAAAAATTAATTAATATGAATATTGTTATAAAATGTGTCGACTTTTGATAAATAATGAATTTAGAAAAATCACAATAATTGCACTATCACAGGTCGATGTTTCTCAAAATTAAAAAATGAACACCGGTGCATTTGTATGTTTTACCACACCGGTGCGTTTCTACGACCTATGGGAAATGCACAAATACCAAAACCAATTAAAAATTTCGGTGCATTTGTGAGATACAACGTACCAGTGCTTTTATTTGAGACTACGCACTGGTGCATTTGTACGACATATGGGCATCGCACAAATACCGATACCAATTGTAAATATCGGTGTGTTTTTTTGAACTGTGCACCGGTGCGTTTCTATAAGTTTACGCACCGGTGTGTTGAGAAAACCTATGGGCATCACACAAATCCTAAGACCAATTGGTACAACCCTGTGCGTTGTATCACCAACATTGCGCTCAGTGCGGTTTTATACCTTGACGGCCCGGTGCAGTAACCTTCGACCGGCCTGGGGTCACCGCCTAGATGACACGCACCGGTGCGTTGTAACCTTAGTAGTGCACCGATGAAAAAAACATCCGTAATAACCTCCGCCCACCCATTTTTTTTTAGTTGTGTTGAATTTCCATTAAAACCTCCACCAAAACCTCCGTAACCATAAACAAATGTTGTAGCAAATGTTTTTTTGACAATTTTTCCCAATTTTATAACACTAAAAACCTCCTTTATAACCTCTGCTAGAGGGTATTTTCCTTGTAGTGGAAGCCCGTATCTTTATGATAGGAAAGCCATCTTTCATCACAATTAAAACAAGTATCATTTGTTTAAATATGGTATTGAGTACATTGTTAGAGCACATAGCAAGAAATTGAGTTTGTCTCTTGTGAATGTTGGACAAATGAAGAGGCTTGTTAATGCTAGTCAGAATTTTGCATTGTTAATGATCAAACACAAAGATGTTGAGGAATATAAAGCCTTTCAAGGATATGAATCAAGTTTGAATCTAATTTGATTGAGGTTGCTAATTCATGTGATAAAATGTTTCAGGAGTCTAACATGTTGCCTCCTAAAAGAGTTAAACAACATGAAGTGCAATTGCAGCAGGATGCATCATTGTTGAACATTGGTATGAAAAAGATGTCAGTATTAAATAATGTAGGGATCAAAAAGTAGATGAAAAATCTATTTGACAAAGAGGAAATTGGTTCTAAGGCATATTCTTGTGAGTTTCATAATTTTTTGGCTTTGAAGAAGGATGGTGCATGGCGATGGTGATCACATTTGGTAAAGATTCAAGCCAAGTGTTGTGCTAGACATGCTAAGCATCATTATGACTATAGTTTTCAAGGTGAAGTGAACTTGAAATTGCATAAGTCTCCTTTGATTGAAGATCAAGGACGGAATGTTCAAATTCCTTCATGGGCATTTTTGTTTTCTGAATATATTGAAGAACTGCAGAAAGGCATCATCCTTGATAGGAAAAAGGGGACTTCAAAATGAGGGAACGTGGAGTACCTTCGTTTGAGGCTCAAAGCAACAAATCCAAGCAAATCCAAATGGATTGAGATTAGCAGGGTGAGGTAACTATACCCACATATTTTTGTTGACTGAAAATAAGCTTTTGGAGGTCCAAACGCTTCTAGTGGGGAGGAATTATCCAGTGGATCAATTAATTTCTCAAAATTCAAAGTGCTTGAAAGTGCTTGAAACCAGTGTCAAAACAAATATCTCATCACCCTGAATCCAACGTAATTTGAATCACTCAAAAACAATATCGTATGCTCCTGATATCGTGTTCTAACTGGTTTCCCTAAGAGATAAAACTTTTGCAGTGGGTTGCAGGTACACACAGTCAATATTCTGTATGCTGACTCGGTCGGTGACTAGACAGGTTGATTGTGTATTTTTGGACCAATCGCTCTTTTCCAAGTGTCTTCATGTGGTTGGTCTAATTTTCTTGAGTTTTGAATGGTTGTTGGTGTTTTGAGTTGTTCCAATGATGGAGGTCCACATGGGCCAATGGTTGGCTTCCACGTGGCCTCCTAACATTGTTGTAAAATTTGTATGGGTCAACCCGAGCCTGGAAGGATTCAAACGCGAGACCTGTTGAGTAACAGCTAGGAGTCTTACCACTCCTCCACGAGTGTTGCTTACTATATATAGTTCCAAAGTCACTTTTAAACTTTAATGGTTGGTAAGCCAGGGGACAGGGCCGGGGTTAACCCCTGGCCCCCAGTCCACCCCAACCCACGAGACGGCAAGTCAAGGCGCCAAGGGCGCAAGTTTAACCCTGGCCCCAAACCATGGATTAGACGACACCATACCTAGTTGTTGGACAGTCAGTTAACTAGAGGTTCCGAAACACATACCATGAGCAACCACGGTAACATAGCAAGGTTGGAGTTTGTGTTTATGGCGCGAAGTTTCAAACTCAAACCATAGTACAAAAATCGACCACAATTCATGTACAGTTAGGTTTTGGTGCGGGAATTCAAATGTTAACCCGACGGGTATTAACCAAACCACCACACCAACCATGGTTCAGGCCTGGGTCAATCCATTATCAGTATTGGTTTGAACTGGCCCGAAATCAATGGCAATATTTGCACCACATGGCCTGAATCTTTCAGCTCATGGATTCACCGCACCATTAAAAGATGTGAAATTTTTCACTTGAACTGGCACAAATCTCGCCGACGCAGGGCGAATTTGTCACTCCATGATGCCGCAAATGGAGGAAATTGTAGGATGGATAGCAGGGGGGTGTGGATTTTAGAACAATTAGTAGAAAAATTACACCAAATCATAACTCAGTCAATTTTTAACCAAATTGAGTGTAGAAAGAGCCTGGCTAGGAGTTTTTTTATTGTTCTGGAGCCATTAGAGACATTATTTTTGCATTAATATGAGCACTGCAAATCCATGTAAACACATAATTGAGCACATAATGAAATAGGCCCAACATTGGAAGCTATACCAGGAGATGTAGCCCAAGAGGGATGAACTCCTTCATCATTTTTTTGTCTTGTGTTTCTATTATGGTATTTTTGTCTTTTTTTTATGCTGCAAAACTGAGTTTAAACACTTAATTTATGTGTTATTGCAACTTGTTTAATTACATAAAAAACATAAAATTTCACTTGCAAACTTTCATCAAACCTTCAAGTTTTCATATACAAATCAAAGACTAACATATCTAGTCCCATATGTTTCTTAGCACATTCAATGACATACCCAATAAGTGGTATAAAATTTAGGAAGCATGGGGAGATAAATTTTCTTAGGAAAACTTTATGAAGGAATTTGAATTTATACCTAAAGAAGCAAAATTATTAGAAGTAGTTCAATCAATTAAAGACTTCATTGAGAAAACAAATCCTATATAAATAGTAAAAAGAGGAAAAGCTAACGTCAACTTTGACTTGCAACTTTTTCTTTTATTAGACTCTTTGACTTTCATAAGACAATTCAAAATCAATCGATAATCAAGACAAACCAATGTGTTTGAAGGAAAAATAATTTGTAGAATATATATGTATATATATATAAGGGTTTCCAAATCAATGAAATAATCCAATCAAATGAAGAGGTCAAATAATCAACTAAACACACATCAACAAAAACATAACAATTGACTACTCTAGTTGGGTCACAATTAAAGTGCAATCTAAATCACAGTCAAATGTCTCAGTTAGTCAATAGACACAAACTCTTCTTAATAAATAAAAATCGAGGCCTCTAATCAAAGATATTTGTATTTGATATATAGTTTTATCGAGAAAAGAGAATATTAGACCTGACCACGTCTCTCAACTCAATGTAGGTGAATACATGAAAGGGATAGAAGATGAACTAATTGATGCTGACATGTTTCGTGTTAAGGAAGCCCCTATGGACTTACCAAATATAGTGCAGCTTTTAGAAGGGAGGAAGGCACCCCATGATCTTCCAAAAAAGAAGAAAAAATTGTTAGCAATAAAGATTGCTTCATTTACAGTAATGTAGATGTGCTCTTGAGCACAAATGGTAAGATATCATAGATGAAGCTCATGATGGTCCTGCAGGTGACCATTATCAAGCTAACGTGATAGTAATATCTTTCAAGCTAGCCTTTGGTGGAGAACTTTACATAACTATAGTCGGATAAAGGAAAAGAAATGTGATAATGAATGGGTTGTTTGCTTATGAATAATGAAATTCCCTTGAATTTAGTAAACCCTTTTTTACCATTTGAAATGTGGGTTATCAAATTTGTCATCCCATTCCCTCAAAGGGTGAAATGGAAAGGAGCAAAATATATCATTACAACAATCAAATATTTAGGGAAATGGGCTGAGGCATAACCAATTGAATCATGTAAAAATGAAATAGGATCCAAGTTTATATATGAAAATATCATCATGATATTTGGATTTCTCTTAACCACAATTAATGATCAAGGAACATATTTTTTTATTGGTACAATTAAAATATTGCTAAAAAAATTTATGATCGACCATAGAAATATGTTGGGTTATCATCCCTAATCAAATCGTGTAGTCAAATCTTTTAATAAGACTTTACATAAACGATTAACAAAAATTTGTGGGATTGACCATGGTGATAGGGATGATAAGGTCCGAGCAGTACTCTGGGCCTATAGAATTGTATATAAAAGTGATTTGTAAATTGACTTGGATGTTCCACTGGGATAGTTGATCATAATTGATATGATAAAAATAATTGAAATCTATACTGTGAAGTTTAATTTTCCTTTAGATCTCAAATTCTTTAATAATTGATATTTTGCTTAAAAAAATGAAATAGCTAAAATGTGAGAAACAAAGAACATGAATAAATGCATGCACACACACATACACATCCATAATTGAAACAAAGATTCCCTTAGGAAACGCTTACGGGAGAAAACCCAATGAGAATATGAGGTTGCTCTACTCTTTTCTCTAATATGAAAAGATGCAAGTACAAAGAGAGAGGTACTCTCTATGGAGTTACTAAAATATGTGGCCTATAAAGCTACTACATAAACTTAACTTCCTTTGTTCTACTCTCTAACTTCTCTCTTTCAATTGCTCTTCTCAACTATGGAATAAAGTACAATAGCATAGAATGAAATCCCTACTCCTAGCAGCATGATATTTAAACAAAGTACCTATCAAATGGGAAATGTAACCTCAAAACAATAACTCTAGCCAAAAAAAAACATAAAAAAACTGTCTGGAAAAAAGAAAAAAAAAATGTGTATGTTGGAAAGACGTCTTGTTTGTTTTTCAACAATTTTTTTTAAAATGGCACTGAAAACAAAAACAAAAAACACCCTAAAAAATTGTTGATGCTGGAATAGCGTCTTTTTTTTCGGGGTAAATTTTCAACAGTTTTTAGCAATGGTGTTAAAGATAAAATATTAAGACTCCAAAAAACCTTAAAATTCCAACAATTTTCAAGTGTGGTGTTAAAAATAAAATATCATGTCTCTGAAAAGCCTTAAAATTCTAAAAAAATTTAGCCATGGCATTAAAGATAAAATACTTATAATTGTTTTCAAACATAACATTAAAGATAAAATATCATGACTCAAAATTCTTAAATTTTGACAATTTTTCAACCATGGAATTAAAACCAAATATCACGATTACAAAAAACCTTAAGTTTTCAATATATTTAAACCATGGTCGCATTATGAAAAAAATTGTATGACTAAAAAAAACTTTAAAAATGAATACCTAAATGAAAGAGTCATTATACCAAGAGTAGTTTCTTTTTCAAATGTTAAAAGTATAGCTATTTTAAAATATTATCCTGAGACAACTTAACACATTGCAACGAAAAATTAAAAATCAACCATCAAATTGACACGTAGTATAGGCGAACTCGACCCATTGCCTTGAAATATTTAAAATTAACCATGAAATTGGCATGCTAGGAGGGCATACTTGATCCATTATAACGAAAACTTTAAAATCAACTATCAAATTAACACATAATGGGGTTGAGCTGCTAGTTGAGGATCGACACGAACCATAATAATAATAATAACAACAAATAATAAATAAATAATATAAAACAAAACAAAAACTAAAAGATTGAAAAAAAAACTAAAAAAAAAAGAAAGAAAATAATCACTGATAAATAAAAAACTATGTTAAAATATTTAAAAAAAAATCAAACATATATATATATATATATATAAACACAAAAAAGCATCAAACATAATAATTGTTTTAAAAAAATCAAAAGTAACTCATAAAAGATAAAAATTTAACAAAAAAAATAAATATTAAAAATAAATGAAAAAATAAAAAATAATATACAATGTTTTTTTTAGATTTTTAGATTTTTTTTTTTTTTTTTTTCTTTTTTTTTTTTTTTTAAATAATTTTCATTTTTTATTTACATTTTAATGTGTTTTTGCATTTCATTTTTTTTTTGTTTTTTTTTTTTTTTGTAAGAATGGCAGTTTCTTTTATTTTCTATTAATCATAAAAGCAGGTTACATAGATATGATGTTCGATGGCCTCAACCTGCTCGAAGGAAACCAGGTCTGTTGGCCACCGAACTGCTTTATAGGTCATCCAAAACATGAATATTTTGAGTCTCTCTACCCACACCAAGTAGGCCTTTAAGTCCCTTACACTACTATACTTAAGATTACTAAAATAAAAGCTATTTATCAAAAAGAAAATAGCAAAAAGAAAAATTAACACATATTGTCTATAGCTAGTATTCATACGACTCTACTAGTGTTGGATCCTTAGCACTCGAACATGGCATTTCGAACTGGTGCATACCCTGTAACTATCTCTCAATTCTGCCCAGACAGACATACTGATGGTGCAGCTGGAGCTGAATAGATTGTAGCTCCTTCTGAATTTCCTTGGGGTTCATCTCATCCTGCGGATGCCTCTCTCCTTCCTGAATTTCAGTGATGACTCTCACCATGATGCATTTCAATAGCCAGTATAATTGGACTAGTTGTTTGAACAAGATGAGGCACCCTCAGGTGTTCCCTAGGTCTGTAATCTGAGTCTCCCATTCCTTGGCAGATGCCTTTGCTACTGCTTTTGTTTTTAATTTTTACCCCCATACTGATATCATTGTTTTGACCTATGTCGGGGTCCCGACACTGAACACATGCAATATGGTATGCATGTTCTATGCATCTGACTTTCCACCTCGCTTCTGGGGCCTGCTGGTCAAAGCCTCTTCCCTTTCTCATTTTCTCCTTGCTGCTTGTCGACGCGTCCTCCCCGCCCTCTCTTTCCATTGCCTTGAGCCTTCCCCATATTCTCTTTCGATGGGCCACCCTTCACCTTCAAGACCGTGCGTACCCACACAAGAGATGGGACCCTCTGTGTAGGATCCGGTACACTTGTCATGTTAGGTGGACCTGTATTGATCCAACAAAGCCAATGTTTAGTAAATCTTCATTGTATGAAGTTCAGAATGGTTCTTGGCACTATTTTCCCTTCCTCTCTACTATCAAACCTTAGTTTTTTCCTTTGCAGAGAACCCCAATTTCCTATGTTTCTGAGCTGCGTCATGGGAATGACAGCGAGCCCAACCGATATTCCCTCTGCGGACAGAATTCTCGGTATCTCTGTAGCCCCTATTGCCTTTTTCTCTCTCTGGTTTTCTAAGGTGGAAACCATAGATGGAGCAGGACGTCGACCAAACCAACTTCAATTACCAACCAGTAACACTTATACATGCCCATTTTTAATAACAGGGTACCATAGAAAATAGAGAGCATCGTGGCCAAAATAGGTGAAAACAAGTAAACCAACAATATACACATCCAGAGCAGAATTCTCCTCCAACCCTTCCATTCTTGCAGTTTTAACTTAGGCAGACCCTCCATTCCCTTTACTCAGTAGACCAAAGAAACATACCAAAGGGCATGACCGTCTCTCGCTTGGTTCCTCCGACGCCTCAACTTTCCAGACTAACACGGTATGACTTCTACCTCCCGTGGAGCACAATGAACCGCACACCACCAAAAGGAAGCCTACATACAAAATGAACCACACAACACCTAGAGAGCGAGATTAAGTTCGCACCAAGCTCCGTTTGACACCCACTATCATAACCTCTTATCCCTCATAACACTGAACATGCAGTGGCATTGGGAAGCCTTCCCACTTGCCTTATCTACCATGTGAGCCTTCATTAACTCGATCCCTAGGTGGATTCCTCGTCCTCTCACCCCGATTGGAGGTTTTTTTTTAATGTTTAAAAAAGAAATAATGTTATTTTTATTTTTTATTTATGTTTTTTTTAATTGTATTTTTTTATTTTATTTTTTTTATTTTTTTTATTTATTTATTTATTTATTTTAATTGTATTTTTTTACTTGTTTAATTATTTTAACTTAATTTAATGTGAATCATTTTTTTTTTTGAAAAAAAAACTTCAAATTTCAATATTTTATATATAAAATTAATAAAAAAATCATAAAATTTGTTATTTTTTCCAACTTGTTTTAATCAATTTTTTCATAAAAGTCGTTTATTTAACATGTCATTTTTAGCGAAAATGTCTCGAAATATGTATTTTTTTAATTATATCTATATGCAAAATGTATATTTTTTGTCAAGTGTTCAAAATTATTATTTTTTAATGACAATTATTTTATATCTATGGAAGTGTTAATTAACGATATATAAAAATATAAAAATATTAGTCTCAAAATACTATTTTTATTATTTTTTTAACTTTGCGAAAAAATTAAAAAATCCATTATGAAAAGACATTGGAAAGAAAAACAAAAAATACAAGTTTGGAAAACCCTTAAAAAATAAGAAAAGGAATAAGACAACTTGAAAAATGGTTAAATAATCAACATTTAAAAAAAAAAAATTGTGCATACTTAGGACATAAGAAAATTTAAAGTGTTAAAAATATGTCTAAAAAAAAGGTTGATGCTACTTTCAAAATCCGCATGAAAATCATCAACATTTTAAAAAGTTATCTATACTTAATATATCGAAAAAAAATAAAGTGTCAAAAATAAGCCCCAAAAAAAGGGGTTGATGTTGCATTAACACTTTTTTAAATTAGCATGAAAATCACTAACATTTTTAAAAAAATGTGCATACTTAATACATAAGAATTTCAAAAATATGCTCCAAAAATAAGGTGTATTCTGAATCAACACTTTTCAAAGTCAGAATGATATTTTACAACTCTAAAAAAGTGAGAACTCGGTATATCTCTTGTTTGATATGTTACTTTGTTTTTAACATAGCCCAAGATTTATACGACTCTTGGACCTTCTACATACTTTTTGAAATCCCACATATGGCTATCCCCACTTGTGTGAGTAACAGGGTTGTCATGGCACCCAGTCGTACCATAGTGTTCAACTAGGTAGGTCAACTTGTGGGAGCCATAAATTTCTCGTACAAAATCCAATTGAAATAATTCTTACACCATTAGAAAGGTATTGGTGTGTATAATATTGTATCATGGTCAATAGTGAGTTTAGGACCACAAAAAGTTGTTTTGTGAGGCTTAAAATTTCTTTGGAAGATTTCAAGAAGTTTTTCACCCCCAATTTTCCAAACTAAGATTGTCGCTAAAATGATCGTAAAAATTGATTCCTTCAATTTTTTCCACTCTTAAACCATTAAGAAATATGAAAAAAAATATAATAACCCAATCTATATCAAAAATGTTGATTATATATACACCATTCAAACTTGTTTATAGATAGGAAGTTGTAGCTTGATTGCACACTTCTAGACAAATGTTGTGAGGGTCTCATCAGTCCTCCCTTTTGACCACAACAAAGAAAATAGCAACACCTCTACCAATTAAGTAAATTATATGACAAAACATTAATTGCATTGCACCACCATGGATTCAAAAAGGGGCCGCAAAATCCTGTCATGACCGACATATAAAGAAAATGGACACAAAGCAAGGAGATTTGGTTCCATTATATGATAATCAAATAAAAGGGAAGTCGGGGAAATAGAAGACTACCTAGTTAGGCCCCTTTATAATATAGAATATTAGATTGACCAGGGCATATAGTTAAGAACCTTGCAAAGGCACCTATTTGAAAGAGTGGTAAACTTGGTTCTTGACCTAAAAAACACTATACAAAACAACAATAGGATGTTTATTGGTGGAAACCTCCTTGGGTGCCAATAGACATCGACTAGGTGGAAAACTATTTGTGAAAACTTAGCCTTAGAATAAATCATGAACAATCAGTTGTGAAGAGTTGGGTAAAAAAATTGTCCAAGGATCGCGATTTACATGAGGAACATGCCAACTTGGACCAATAATAAAGCATCATCATTTACATATTGCATAAAGGAAAAATGAAAACATATCAACCCTAAAGGAAAATTGAAAATATATCAACTTTAATGGAAAAGAAGTCGATCAAAAAATGCCCATAGAAAAAAGTTGACAAATAATTTTTAACACTAAAGAAACAACTACATTTATAAGAACACAATATACAACAATTTATAAACAAGCAAACAAGGAAGAATCTAAACAATTGTAATTCGGTTAAATCAAGCGAGTGAGACATTTATAGCTTAAGTGATCCAAATGAAAGAAACTAACAAGAAAATTAAATCGACCATGCAGTTGAGTTCGAATGACACAAAACAATCAACTATGAAAAAAATAGCATGAAAAAAGTAAATTAGAAAACAAAACCTCATCAAGTCATTCAAACCAACCAGAAAAAGCAATTCAACCGGCTAGACTAACTAGAAAAATAAATTCAACCAATTGAACTATCATGGCAGAAATAAAAAAAATTGACCAAGTTGGGAAAATCAATACAAACAAAGATATCAACCCAGTCAGAAAAATCGATAGAAATAAATAAATCTACCCGGTTAGTTGTACTAACCCACACATGCATCCTGACTTGAATGACCACTGACCAAACCCATTCAACTAGCATACACTCTACACAAACAATAATTTACACCTACAATAAATTTCAAAGTGCATTTATTCATCATTCCTGCATGTGAATTTATCAGTCAAGTCAAAAATATATATAAATTTGAATGTTGTATATGACATCAAAGTTTGTTTTTTTACTCTCAAGTAATACTTTTGTGAAGACCAATAACTTGATCATTAGACTAATGAAAAACGTAAGGAAAGAAATAAATAAATTATTTTAACGTCCACGGGGTTAAGGCTAGTTCTGACCTCCATCACTCAACCTCTACAAAACTAGAAGAAAACTCCAACCAAGAACATTTTGCAATCATGCCAAAGATGAGGCGACAATTGAGAAGAAGTAAAACCCTAGTTAAGCCAAGAATCAAGTAAAAGTTTGATAAATTGATCATTGTTGATCTCAAAGTGAGAGTAAAAAACATGAGGGAAAAATGGAGGAAATCGTAAGGGACACGCATTGGAAAAAATTTATGAGATAGGGATTCATTGTTGGGAAATGAAAAAGAGAAGCCCAAATTCTAGAGAGAAAAAATCATAGATTATTTAGAAGTCATCAAATTGATAACTTTGGTTGATGGAAATAGTAAGCAACAAAATTTATTGTCAATGGCATCCATGGGGTTACTGGAAACTAGCGCATCCATTACCCATCATCATTGGCATTGTACATATAATTGTTGATCTTGTTGAAAAATGCAGCAATAAATTCTCAATTTGATTTTGCCTTGATTAAATTGATAAAATTCTAATTTCCACATCAGCAGACAAATTGGATGATGTTAGCTTGAGTGACATGGCTTTTGTCACCCATTTTACTCAGTTAATTTGATTTGGAGGAGTTATAGTTCATTTTAGCATGTGTGATTGCTAATTTTTAGCAATCAAGGTCAATTATCTAGGTTTTTTCAGTTAACCTAGTTCCAAATATTGAAAGAACTAGTGGAGGGTCAAGTTGTGCGATGAGACTTCGGTCAAACTCAGTGATCATCCAATTAACTGATCAATCAACGCAAAATATCTAGTGCGTGCAGAGAATTCGAGTTACCCAGTTGAGATAGAGATTCCAAGGCAGTGTAACATCAGTTGTAGAGTAGTTCTGGGCGTACAGGTGTTGCATATGTTGAAGAATGTAACTAGGTTTGGTCTTCATAATTGTATTTGAGTCATAATGAAATGTATTTATCAAAAGAAAGAAAGAAAAAATTATTATTATTATTATTATTATGACTTATTAAAGCATGGGTTTCATGATTGGGTCATCATATTTTAGTTCTTCCCCATTGAGGAATTCTAGGTTTTATATTGAGTCATTAGAGTCATTATCCATTTATGAGACCCTTCTTGGGATTTTGAATCATGTAAAAAGAATTATTATTGAGTCAAATAACTCATTTGTCACCTCCACACCAATTCGGCCCTCACATGATGAAGTCGGCCTACAATAGGGAAATTTGACCCACATAAAAGGTTATATATAGCAGTGCAGTTCGAATCATTTGGAAGATCACTCACTCAAGTTCGATACTCAAGAAGGAGAAGCAAAAAAGTGTGAAGTTGCAAAATAAGGAAGAGAATTATAGGAAAAGGTTAAATCAAAGTTTTGGGCTATCTATCTCTCACTTGTGCTAAGTTACTAGGCTACTACTGGAAGGTCAAAGTTCTACTGCTATGCGGTTGAAGTGTTGTTGCTTCAAGGTCGAAGTTTATGTTGCATCAAGGTCAAAGTTTTTGATGCATCAAGGTCAAAGTTTTTTTTGCATCAAGGTTGAAGTTTCTGCTACATCAAGGTCGAAGTTTCTAATGCATCAAGGTCAAATTTTTTGTTGCATCGAAGTCGAAGTTTTTTTTTGCTTCAAGGTTGAAGTTTCTGCTGCATCAAGATCTGATGCTACTAGGTTGAAGTTTTGTTGCTTCTAGTTCAAATTTCTATTGTTGCTGCTAGGTCAAAGCACAGTTACTGCAAGGTCAAAGTTCTAGGTCGAAGTTGCTAGAATGTTTTCATCTACAGAAGAAGGGAGGGTTGACTTGGTGATTGGAGGAAATCTATGTCTAGGTCAAAGAGTCTTGGATTATCTTGTGAAACTACTGAAGGAAGGGTTGTTGACTAGGATTTCCACTAGATATGGGTTTTTCCCTGGTTGTCTTCCTACATCTGTGTCTTTGATCCTCGTGTTATGGTTTTGGTAATTTTTTGATGAACTAAGAGAAAATAAGAAGATAATAAATTTAATAATAATATAAGAATATCACAAGCAATTATCATCATAAAGAAAATATTTCTGCCTTTAATTTTCCAACATGGAATCAGAGCTAAAGTGAAAAGAAGGAGAAAGGAATCTTGAAGATCTATTGAAAGGAGAATAAGGCAATCTCAAGAAGTTGAATAAGGGTCATAAAAGGGGATCATACAAGGAGAGAAGCCTACTATCTTCAAAAACCATGCCTAACTCAAAAAAATGGAGAAAACAAATTAGAGGGAGAATCTGTCTCTGTGTTTCCTAGCATAGAAATGTTGTTGCTACTCCACTGAATCTGTTACTAGGGCTTGGAATAATGCCCAGAAAATCTGGGCTTTTAACCACGGTCTCTTCTCATGAAACCCACAGTAACCCACAAAGGATTTGCCAAATATTGACCTCGAAATTTCTGCCTAATTTTCCCCTAGCTCCTCTAGATGTTGGTTGAGTTGGGATCTCGGTTTTCCCTCTTAATTCTACCCAGAAAAATCTTCCAAATTAATCTTGGCCTCTCCTCAATAAACCGATAAAAAACCCAAAAAGGGATTGTCCTAGTTTTGACTTCGGAAATTTGACCTCTTGGGCTTGGCACAATGAACTACTAGGGGAAATCGAACCACTGGAAGAATCTACTCGGAAATGTCTCTGGAATGCTATAATAAACCTTGATAGGAGGTGGCTAGCCTCCCCTCCAAATATTTTGATTAGAATTCCCTTCTCTCCAACCTCCCGACTCAAACTCCTCACTACACTACGTTCTCCATTGCGTAGTCTGCTCCTCCTCTGCACAGTCCAGAAATGGCTACGCTCCCTCCTGATTTTGCTAGTAGAAAAATCCCTCACAAAAGGATGGAACTCCCCTCCTAAGTGGGCACTTAAAGTCCCACGAGGAATATGTTGATATCTCCGCTTGAAAATCTCGTGTGCTAAATAACATTGTAGACTTGGCTCTCCGGCTCAAGCATGCTTTGTCAAAATCAAAAAAAGAAAATAGTTGAGTGAATGAATGAATCCAAATGAGCCTTCCCTTCCTCCTTTTATCCATTGAGGCCCAATGTATGCCTTGGGTCCCACCTTGGCCTGTGCTCCCTCTCCTTGACTAATAGTGTGTTGCCTTCCTCTAGCCAATCCCACGTTGTCCCTTTCTTGCCTCTTCTACACTGCCACCTAAGGCCAATTCAACCCCACCATTTAGAGCCGCAATTTTCCCTTAGGGACTTTAGGAAAATACTTTATTTGGCTTAATTATTAGTTTTGGGTCCTCTAACCACTTTATTTCTACCCAACATTAGGAAATGCCAAAATAAATCAAAATTAATATTCCAATTAGCTTACTGCCAATTTGGAATATTACAGTCCTCCCCACCAAAATTTGCTTGTCCTCAAGCAATGCCTGAACAAGAATCCTCTCTAGCTGACAGTACCCCATGGTCACTGCAAAATTTTCCAGGGTCCCATATGTGCCATTGAATCATCCATGATCTTTGCATCGCCCTGATATGAATGGATATCTCAATACTAGGATCCCAAGCCATCATGTCCAACATGAAGGTCTCCCTGCTCCACTCACCATCCTATCAGGCATAAGTAACAGAAGCCCTCTGCACACCATCAGTGAGTAGGGAATCATGATGATATGGCATTGTGCCCCATTCTTCATGAAGTTTCCCTACCAAGTAGTCCATCCCATGTACTCCAAGATTAGACCCCCGAAGATACCACCTAATCCCTATTGAGATAATGTCTTGCTCACGTGAGCTCCTTCGTATATCATGTTTTTGGCCCTCCTGCCAAGCTGCTGAGGTTACCGACGCCATCGGGGAATCACTAAAGACCAATGGAAGATCTGCATGATCTCCCCTTATGGTAGCCAGCTCATCCCTAAGGGGTATTGAGCTGTAAGGAGCGGTGATGATCAAGCCCCCTACCGAACTCAAAGTGGTGCCACCATGTTGATGTTGCACTACTCTGATTATGGCATACTCCCCACCATGTGTAGATCATATCCTCCTCTCATGAGGCCTAGCAGTGGAAGGTCGGTGAGAGCCAATTTCATCCTGCCTGGGCATCACCTTGATGCCAATATCTACCCCTCCACATCTAACGCTGATCCTATGCAGCAACAGAGAAATTCGACCTCTCCATCCATTGGAGGCCTCTAAGTACCCCCATGTTCCAACCCAATAATGAGCTAGATCACTCTTTGTCTTGACTCTGACCATCACGAGACTGAATGGTCTATAAATCAGTTGAATCTCTACCTCCCATAATCAGACCCACTGGACCATAGCTCTGAAAGCTGCAGGAATCCCTCCATGCCTCATCTCTATTCCCTGCATGTGACCAATATAGAGGGTCCATATATCATGGGAAAATTTGATGCATGCTAACTTTCCATGTGCCTGCCACTTTGTAGTATTGATGACTGTTGGAAGCCACAAGTGAAAAATAGCCACCCCCTGAATGCAACCAATAGATGGATATCTGATAATCGCAATCGACTCAAGGTATGTGGATCCCTCCTATTCCTGCCAACCATCTCCATTGGGTCTGCTATCCACCCTCTCAATAATGTGTCAATACATTGTCTGGAGCCCAGACACATACTGGGATGATACCCTGGTTGTACCCAGTACCCTCTGCTCATGCATGGTCTCGACATGCCCTGAGAAAAGAGTGACGTGTGTTTCCCTCATGACCCACTCCCTAGGCGTAGGCTCAATGATGAATGATATGACACCCCTACAGATGATCATCTCATCCCCAAACCTATGGTTGTCAACTAACGCACCGACCCAATGCCACAGTTGAGAAATCTCTCCCCAAGTGTGTTGAGTGTCATCTAAGTATCTTGGGTGAGCTTCGTGTACCCTGTTTGGTCTCAATATAGTCTCCTAAATTGAGCTCATTTAATTGTCAACCAAGGTTGGTAAACTGCTGAAGTGAAGTGTACTGTATGTACCCAGGTGCTTGTTTCTTAATGCGTTTTGTGTAGTGTTTTGTGATGTTTTTGGTCTTTTGTGATGATTTATGAATGGACAAAGGAAAATGAGGTAAAGTGGAATGAAAGAAAGCACAATTTTGAGGCTCAACATACCCTGATGCTCATGCCCAGAGTGCCAAAGGACAACAAAAAAATCAATTGTGCCTGTGAGTAATTTACAAGAGGTTCAGACGTGTGAATCCCCATGGATGTCGTCAAGTATCGCTCATTTTTCTCCCCATTGATCCTGGGTGAAATATCCCCAAAGGTATTCCTGGTGTCTCCGTCCATGAGTCTCCTTGGGGGAAATACTCTAAGACCCTATTGTGCCGCACCATACACCCTTGCATAACACCAATCATTCATATACTCCTCTGCATGCCACTGCACACTGCGGCATACCCCAACTACTGTTGTACCACCCTATACCATCCCATGCCTTATCTGTGTCAAGGCACCAGTCACTCCTCGCGTGTACTCAATGTGATGTAAGACACTCCTACTCTACAATGCAGTCCCACACACTACAATATACCACCATGTGCCTCTGTGTCCACCGATATTCTAATGATCAATGTTAGATTCTCCCACACATCCTTGGATGTGATGGCCTAGAGTTTTGTCTCTACATGTCGGACAACCCCCAATCGATATCATCACCTCTACCATCGCATCACTACACCAATCGATGGATGGATCATCACTCCAAACCCTCCCTAATGGGTCCAAGAAGTGAATCTCCCTATGTGTCAGTAATGATTCCACCACTACTCTGCTCCACTACGACCTCTGTGCCCCATGCAAAGGTGAAGAATCCTTGGCTCCATACAAGGCATCATTTGGTGGCCTACCAATGCCACTTCCTCCGACAATATGCTACTAAAGTATGTTGATCACCACGTGACCCCGTATACAAATGTCATACCAAGACAACCCAAGGACTTTGTCCATAAACCAATTAGCCATTGGAGCTGACTGAAACTCCCCTAACGAATTTGCACGCCCAACTGCTAGGCCAACTATACCCTCTAAGATATAGTAAACCGACCTGCCTGGGAAATGTTAGGTAGTCCCACCCAGATCCCAATGCCAGTTTGGGGTTCCTATATTCCCAACGCCTGAAAACTCCTGTTGAAGTACACCTGGGTCCACCACCATCTCCATAACCCACTCCACCGAGTACCAACTCAAAATATCTCACCATCCAACCTCAACATGTGGATGTTTCACCCTTTGCAACTCCAATTGTCTCATCCTGCTATCCAGGTCAACATATGAAAACTGAATAGGTGGCTCTGTCTCTCTCTCTCCAATGGGAAGAGGTGACACAACAGTGCTGCTAGCCCCGTTTATGTATTCCTAAAGGGGGTTTCTCTGACACTCTAATGTGCCCTCTAGTTGTACCATTAGGGAATCCAACCATTCCCCAATGTGGGCCAACTTGGCCGCTGACTTAGCGCAAACCACTCTCATGCCCTCTAGTTCCTCATTCTGCGACAAAATAGCCTCTCATATTGATGTGGCCTTCCCTTTCAAAGCTAGAAGATCAGCCTAATGCTGATGACATTGTTGTGTGTGACCATCATCCAATACCTCTGTATCTCCTAGCGCCTCATCAAGGGTTAGTCCAAAGGATGGTTGCACACCCTCCTCCATATACACTCCAACACGAAATACATGCTCACTAGTCAACTACATGTGATTGTCATCTGACAATTTTTTCATAGACTTGGAGGCCTCTGTACCTATCAGCTCCTCAACAACAGTGGAGTTGTCTCCTGACACCTCATCAACCTGTGATGCTTTTCTATCATCAAAGAACTCGGCCACAACCCCGAATATGCCATCAATGGATACCTCAACAATGGGTGTTGTCTCATCAGAGAGTGTATGCTCAACTATCTCCTTGCCAACCATGGCCCCTTCAACTACTCTTCCATATTATTCCTTAATCTGTCTCACCATCCCTGTATAATTCCAACGAATTCCCCCTGATTTGTGCATGTCTCTTAGTTCATGGAACTCCTAAAAAGGGAGGGACGCTTTAATGTCATGTACCAATGGTTGGTATGCCCGCTAATTTGTTGCTAATAACTCCACATCAGTTGCAATAATGTCTTGATTCCCAATTGTTGCATGAATTAGTTTCTTCCCCACATTAACCATCATTTGTTGCACCCTAATCACCTCATTCAAGTTTACTGCCATGGCATCTGAGTTTAACCTTTCTTGGGATCCCATAAAAATTTGTTTTCCTGGTCTTGTCATAGAATGAAGGGTTTCCCACAGGCTAAGCCAAGATTATGCTCTGATACCATTGTAATATCCCAAATTGGGATTAACAGTAATAAAAGTGAAAATATCCTAAAAGTTATGGCAACAGAAAATACATCATCAAAACATGTAAACCAGAGCCAAAAACAATTGTTGAGCCATTTTATTAAATTGAATGGAATGAGTATAATAGTGGTGATATAAAGCTTGCACCTGGGCCTTCTCAAAGCAGGCTGAAGCACAACTCAAAACTAAGCTAAATATCCTACTGGAAGTGGCTATGTGTGCCTCTATATATGTGCTGCCTAGCCTAGAAATGTTGTTGTTGTTCCATGGAATCATCTGCTAGGGCCTAGAATAATGCTCAGAAAAATCTGGACTTTTAACCATGGTCTCTGCTCAAGAAATCCACAATAACCCATGAAGGATTTTTCCAAATATTTACCTAAGAAGTTCTGCCTAATTTTCCCCTAGCTCCTCTAGGTGTTGGCTGAGTTGGGATCCTGGTTTTCCCTCTTAATTATACCCAGAAAATTATGCCAAATTAATCTTTGCCTCTCCTCAATAAACCCAGAAAGGGTTTGTCCTAGTTTTGACTTCGGAAATTGGCCCTCTTGGGCTTGGCACAATGAACTACTAGGGGAAATCGAACCACTAGAATAATCTACTGAGAAAATTCTCTGGAATGCTACAATAAACCCTGGTAGGAGGTGGCTATCCTACCCTCCAAATCTCCTGATGATAATTCCCTTCTCTCCAACCTCCTGAATCAGACTCCTCAATACACTGCGTACTCCATTGTGCAATATGCTCCTCCTTTGCGCAATCAAGAAATGGCTACGCTCCCTCATGATGCTACTGGTAGAAAATTCCCTCACAAAAGGGTGGAACTCGCCTCCTGAGCGAGCACTCGAAGTCCCCCAAGGCAGAGGTTGATATCTCCGCTTGAATATCTCGTGTGCTAAACATCACTGTAGACTTGGCTCTTCATCTCAAGTGTGCTCTGTCAAAATGACAAGAATAAAATAGTTGAATGAATCAATCAATCCAAATGTTCCTTCCCTTCCTTATTTTATCCGTTGAGGCCCAACGTACGCCTTGGGTCCCACCTTGGCCTGCGCTGCCTCTCCTTGACCAATAATGTGTTGCCTTCCTCTAGTGAATCCCACGTTGTCCCTTCTGCGCCTCTTCTACATTGCCACCTAAGGCCAATTCGACCCCACCATTTAGAGACGAAATTTTCCCTTAGGGACTTTAGGAAAATACTTTATTTGGATTAATTATTAGTTGTGGGTCCCCTAACAACTTTATTTCTGCCCAACATTAGGAAATGCCTAAATAAATCAAAATTAATATTCCAATTAGATGACTGCTAATTTTGAATATTACATTGTTTGAATTGCTTCTAGGGTTTTCAATATGTCATAGAATAGTTTTTCATATCTCTAAAGGAAATATTCAGGTCGTAGATATAATGAGACCGATATCTTGATTGAGTTACTTTAAATGATGTGATCTAGGGTTTATAACTAAACTCGAGCAAGAAGTTGAAGTATATAAGTTTGTGTCTATTGTTGATTATGAAACTAAATAATTTTAGGTATTTGATGTCTAAAGTATAATTCTTCCATTATTGTATATTTAAATTCATGATTATATATATTTGTTTGGTTGTACTTGTTATTTAAGTTGTGCAGGTACATAATCTTCAAGATGTTGAAGATATTCGTAAGTGAAGTTGAATTGATTGGCAAGCATGATGAAGGAAGTTATATGAATGATGATGATCAAAATGACTCTAATAAGAAGGATGGAATCCATGACATATTCTCTGATGTCATAGAAATTATTTGATCTCCCTAAGTTAAGAGGGAGTCTAGATAAAAGAAAGGGTCGCTATCTCCCAAGTTGAGAGGGAGGGCATATTGTAGTCATGATGGTTACCTTGAAGAAGAAATTGGAGAATGTATATTGAGGTGTTGTTGAAAGAAGGAAACAAGGATATGGTTGTAAAATATGTTGTTGCATGTGAAGTAGGAAAGGAAGTTGAAAGGTTGAGGAAAATTTTGTCAAGATTCATTTGGGAAGCCTCTAAGTCCCACTGTGATAAAATTGTTAAGTAGAATCAAGATGTTTGAAGACCCTGAAGTTTTTTGTTTAATTATGTATTTGAAATATTGTTATTGATTGGGGTTTTTTTTGTACAGGTAATTCTCTCGGAGTTTTGGAAGCATATTTTTGCATGCTTGGTGTCACCGATATGTTTGATCAGGAGATCCACTTATTTCAATCCACCTGTATCATGTTATTCGAAGTTACGCAGCCAACTGAAGACCATGATGGCTATCACATGGTGCATACTACGGTTAAGGATATTTCCATCATGAAAATCTATTGCATGGGAGGATGAACCAGCGTTGTTGTTTTAAAACCACCGAAAAAGAAGGAGCAGTATCAGTTGTGATTCTAGTTATTAGAGAACAAGTTTTCTAAGAGTTGTAGTTTGAGGAGGAGTGTAGATTTCAGACAGGATTTTAGAGGAAGACACAAAAAAACTCGTTAGGTGATCTCTTTTAGCTCTGCCACCTATCATTTTTCAGAGATAGGTTATTAATTTCTGAAGATGACTAAAAAAGGAGGGAAGATAAAATGAATTGAACCACAGGGTGCTGACCTAGTGGATGCAAATTCGAAGGTGAGAATATTGTTTGTTCAAGCAGGATGGTATTATTTGTGCATCAGACTGAGAAGCTCTCACTTATGAGTAGCTCAAGAGTTTGCAAACTCTTTCAATGGATAGGAAGCCACATTCTATGGTGTTACATTGCAGGTTTCAGTAGATTTAGTTGTTAAGGAAATCAATCTTCCACAGGAAGGATAAATGTTGTTTAAAAGATCAAGTTAGCACTGGTGGAGACCTCAATAGTTTCCTCATGGAAGGACACAGAGATCCCAACTGGGCCAAAGGAATTCCCAACAGCTACCTCAAAAATGAATGGGAAAAAGTTGTTAAACTCATCAAGATTTACCTCACTTGTGAGAGGAGGTATACATTAGTGTTTCTTTATCATTTGAGATTTATTTTTCATGTTGCAGGTATGAAGACCCTCAATTTTCCATACTTTTTTTTGAAGAGTCTAACAAAGATGTCAGCCAGGATCCAAACTCACATTGTTGCCTCAGAATACAGATTGTATCATCAAGATCTCATCAAGGTGTTAGTTGAAGAAGAGTTAAGGAAAAGAAATCAAACCTGGGACCATTTATTGTTTTACAGGGTAGGCCAACCTTCACCTACACCTCCAGTTTCACAACAACACCCTCAACTTGCAAAAAGAACCAAGAGGAAGGCTAAAGAGAAGAATATCCATAAAGCCAAGAGCAGAAAAGAAAATATTTCTTCAGTCAAGGTTGAGAGAAAGTTGGAGAAAGGAGAGAGTTCTTCAGCAAATAAACCCAAGTCTATGAAAATGGTGCCCCCCATTCCTCCTTTTCCTAATGTCTACACCAGAACTTGAAGAGGAAGTTCTGCAACTACAGAGAAATCTAAATCACAGATGCTACTAGAAATTCCGGAAGCATATATTCAGCAGAAAATTCAAAAAGAGTATCAGCGCAGAAAGTCTGATGAAGAACTCCTCAAAGATGCAGGGTATGAGATCAGTAGCAAGAAGAAGAAAGAGGAAGCCAAACTTTTTGTTGGTACCAGAAAAAGACATGCTAGAGACAGCAACATGTTCAGGCTTAATTCCAAGGCTCTACACGATCCAAGTTTATTGACAAAGGTCATTGATATAGAAGGAAAATATGAAGGGTCAAAGACAAATGAATCTAAGAAGAAAGATAATAAAAAAAACCCCTTTAGAGCAGCACTCAAAACCTTCAAAAGAAGAAAGATCCAAAATGGTTCAAAGGATGAGAAGGCCATTGTTAAGGAAGCAACCACAAGAAAAACCATATCAAGATCAGCTACTGACAGCGAGACAAACTTGGACAAGCTTGTTGAAGTTGCAACCCACATGGAAGGAAGGTAAAAAGGTTTTTTGATACAAACACCTTTTTGCTTGTCAATTGCAATTTCGAACAACAGCTCAAATGTCAAAGAATGTAAGTCTGCATAATTTTTTCAGTTTTTTCTATGCATTTTTTAAAAAGAAATAGAGTGTTATCGGAAATTCCGCTAGCATTCCAGTTTTTGCACAGTTACAGGTTTTTACCAAAATTTATGGCAGCGCCTGTTTTAACTTATTTTTGACACCTATCAGCAAATCTTATGAGCCAATTAAGGAAAGATAAGGACTCATAGCCAAATGGATATAACAAGTGATGGTAAAAATTGGTTATGAGGTTGTTGGAGGTCATATTAAATGAATATACATGATTATTTAAAGACCAAAGACATAAGGAGACAAATCAGCAAAAAAAGGGGCAACATGTCAGCAAACTCAGCAGTTCATCCCAGATTTCTTCTCTTCTTTCTTCTACATCTGCCTTTTCATTTAGATTTCGATGGGATATGGTTTTAATGTCCTATGACACCTATGTAATGTTAGGAGTAGTGTTTCCTTGTTTTTAGAAGAGATGGAGTTGGTGCCTCTCTTTCTATATATACCATTTATAAATACCATTTCCAGGTTGGATGTTAGTCTACCTAAAGACTGAATATGATAAATAAAAGCATTTTTGCACTTCATGCTTGAGGATTTTGTGACTCAAGAAATATATAATGTATGGTGTGTCTTCTTTCTTTGTTAATTTCTTCTAATTTATGAGTTGCAGCAGCTAGTAAGGTGTGAGTGAGAAACTATTAAAGGATTTAATAGTACATTATCTGCTCTCCAACTTTCTGCAAATCATATATGTGTAGTAGAACATGTTAGTGAGGATTTCATAAAGGATTTGTGAAATACCTTATGCATGCAATCTACTTTCTGAATGTTGTGTACTCTGCATAAATAGATTTTGTGTAAAGAGCCATCATTATAGTTGTGTGACTGATTTAGGATATGAATATTTCCTAGAATAGGTACCAGCTAAATATCTCCTTTCATTTGTTACACTCTACTCCCTCTACTACCAATTTACCCATACAATTTATACTTGCCACGGCTTGCCAAATGCATGAAAGTCTTAAAGAATATAAAAATCATTTCAAAATATTTGAGAAGCCATCCCACCACTCAAAACCCTTTAAAATTTGAAATGAACTATGATGTGTAAGGCTTACTCCTTTTGCAGTCAAGGAGTGACTCCTTGTGCTAACACCATGGACGAGAAGGTACAGGAAGTGGTGTATACAATCCCAAATTTTTATTGTTAGGCTTACTGATAGCACATAATGAACATCCTCTTACAAATCATGACACACTTTCAAGCATATGAAGCCAATAACAATACCTCTATAATTGTGCCACTGGCTTACCTACACTGAAATGACCAGCAATAAGAGAATTATGTGCTTCCCTTATGATGTTAACTCTCTCTCCCTGTGGAATACAAAGCTTTCCAAGATGGTACAATAAGTTATCATGCACGTGATAATCCAATTCCTCTACTTGGTTACCTTGACACAAATTTTCATATACATCTTTGAAATCACTATCTAAATCGTATTTTTCAACATAGCTCTCATGCATGACATAATTATGCTTAATAATAGTGGATGCACTAACTATTTGTTTAGAAAGAAAATCTGCAACCTTGTCATAGATACCTTTCTTATACCTTATCACCAAGTGTAATTTTTGAAGAAATACCATCCATCGAAAGTGCCTTGATTGTTGCATTTCTTTTTGTGATTTCAAGTATTGCAATGGCTAATGATCCGTGTGAATGATTTTTTCCACTTTTCCACACTTTGCACCAATGCATACAATTCCTTGTCATATGTAGGATAGTTAATCACAACACCATTAAAAGTTCCTGAATAAAAACAAATGGGCTTACCATGTTGCATTAGGACTGTGCCCATGGCACAGTCGCTTGCATCAGTCTATCTAAAATGACTATCTCAAGTTAGGAAGTGCAAGTACAGGAGTCGAACTAATCTTTTCCTTCAATGCATCAAATGTTTTTTTTTGTTTACCTCCCCACTGAAAAACCTGCTTCGCACTTTTCAATGCATGTAATGGAGTTGCGATAGAAGAAAAGTTGGCAAAAAAATCTCCTATATTGGGCTGCTCCCAAAAAACCTCTAACCTCTGTCATTGTTTTGGGCTTCGGCCAATTCAAAATGACATCAAACTTGGAGGGATATATTTTCAACTCACCTCCTCCAACATTATGACCCAAGTAGACTAAAGAATTTTTTCCAAATTCACATTTCGACATATTTAAAAAACAGTTGTTCTTTATTCAAGACATATAATACTTTCTTGCCATGCATGACATGTTCTTCACGGGACTTGCTGAAAATTAATGTGTCATCTAAATATAATATCACAAAGTCATCTAGAAAATGCCTCAATACATCATTCATCGCATGCATGAAAGTAGCAGGAGCATTACAAATCCCAAAGGGCATAACCAACCATTCAAACAAACCTTGTTTTGTTTTGAATGTTGTCTTCCATATGTCTCCTTCAACTATTTTTATTTAATGATAGCCACTCCTCAATTCCAACCTAGTAAAATACACATCTTTCAATTGATCAAGTAAATCATCAATTCTAGGAAGTGGGTAACAGTTCTTTACCATAATCTTGTTCAATACACGGAAGTCCACACACATGCGCCATGGTCCATCTTTCTTTGGAACCAAAACAATAGATGAACCGCATGGCGAAGTACTTGGTCAGATGTCAAGCAAAGGCTTGGATTTGTTTTTTTAATTTCTGCATTTTCCATGAGTGACATCTTGTACATGCCAATGTTAGGAACAGGACAATCTTGCTGCAATTGGATTTCATGTTGGATTCCTCTTTTAGGAGGCAATCCCTTAGGCTCCTGAAACATCTCATCATACTAGTTAACAACCTCAACCAAATCAAATTTAAACTTTGAATCACAACCTTGAAAATCTTCATTATAAACATCAATCTTGGGTTTGATCATTAGAAGCACAAAATTATTGCTAGATTTAACAAGTCTCTTCATTTTTTTGGCATTCACAAGTGAAAAATTTAGTTTATTGCGATGTGCTCTAACAATGTACTCAATACCATCCTTGAACAAGTGATATTTTTGTTCATGGCGATAAAAGATAGCTTTCATGTCATAAAGATATGGGCTTCCCAAAAAAATACCACATATGTCTAATGGCACTACATCAAGTCCTACCTCATCAATGAAGTTTGCAGTAATGGAAAATTTCATATTTCATTTTCTAGTTACTTGCAGCTTTGCATTGTCACACACCCAACCTAAAGGATATGGTTTATGATGTGGGATGGTTTCCAAATTCAACTTTTTGACAATGTTTTCAGAAATGAGATTTGCTTGTGATCCACTCTTAAATAGAGTGTCAATATTGTTATGCTTTGAGATTACTCTTATATGGAAAAGTTATATCCTCTCTTTTTAATTTTGAGTTTCATTGTGGCTATTTGAAGAACTAGTGTTAGCAATGGATTCCTTACCTTTCAATCCCATAGTTGTGATATTTCTTTCATCTCCTGAATCGGATCCTAAATCATGTTGTGTTGTTGCAGTTGTGTTTTGCTTTCCTCTCGGTCTCATCTCGGGATGAAGTTTCCAACAATTTTCTTAATCATGGCCATCCTTTGAACAATGCTTGCATGTTATTTTTTATCCCTCTTTCTTAATGGAAGCATTCTTCTTCCCTTTTCCTTTGAACTTACCCTTTCCTTTGTCTCCACCTTTCAATGAATTTTTGTTGCCCGCTTGTGGAACATTTTTCACTCTTGCTTCTAGATGTGTTGCATGTACACAAACCTCATCTAAACTTGTAGGGTTAAACATGAAAATTATATGTCACAAATAGCTATGCAAACCTCCAATGTATTTCATCAAAGTATCTTAAGATGACAAATATACACCCAATATCAGTGCTCTTCTTCTAAACTCTTGAGTATAGCTTTGCACACTTTGACCCTTTAATTGCCTAAAGTTTTTCCAATCCATGATAGATTTTTGCATGTATGCTAATGGATAAACTTTTCTCCTAAATGCAGAACCAAAATCATTCCAAGAGGTTAAGATCTTACCATGTTTCTTCATGTCCTCTTGAGTTTTGGCTTCCCACCAAATAAGTGTCGCACTCTCCAACCTTAATGAAGCAAGTTGAATCTTGGTCTCATCATACTTAATCCTTTGTATCCTACAATACACTTCAAGCTGATGAACCCAATTATGTAATCTATCAACATTCATGTCTCTGTTATACATAGGCAATTCAAATTTTATGTCAAGTTTTCACAGTGGATTTTTACCATGTCCCTTTGGAGAATGTGGATGTGTTTGTGAAGGGGTTGATGTGGAAGATGATGTTGGTGAATATGGTGATGAGGATGGAGGTGAAGAGAATGGTGGTGTCAAAGGTGGTTTTTTTCCACTCCCTCCATTACCTTTTGGAGTCTTGTCCCCATCTCCTCCATCTCCTCTTGAAGACTTATCTCCTTTTTCATGATTGGAGCTCTCACCTTGCAACCTTGTGTTTCTCTCTTCATAGAGAAATTTCACCATTTGTGTCATGTAAAAGAATGTTTTCCTGAAATCCTTTTCATCCTCTAACATGTTTTCAAGCTCTCCTTCATGTGACATTATTATTGAAGCTTCAGGTGCAAATTGAGGTGGAATTTTTTGTGGAGATTGTGGCAATTGTGTTCTCCTTGTCCTTGACCTAACTTGAGGACTTGCAACCACAATATTTCCTTCTCCTCTCTTGAGCTTCAACCTTATAATCATCAGAAACACTTGCAAACAAATTAAACCCTTAAAGTAACAAAGAACCTGGATCTGATACCAAACTAATCTGTATATGAAAGATTGAGGTCTTTTTGATAAAATTTACAAGTGAATAGATTAGGGTTTTTTACCTCTTGTGTCAAGTTCATTAACACATAAACATGATTTAAAGCTCAGTTTTGCATAAATAAAAGAAGATATCAATATCATAACAGTTAACACAAAACAACAAGTGATGAAAGAGTTCACCCCTCTTGGGCTACATCTCCTGGTCCAACTTCCAATGGTTGGGCCTCTTTCATTATGCTCAAAAAAGTTTTCTTACATCAACTTGAAATGCTCAAATGGCTTAAAATATGTACCTAATGGCTCTAGAACAGTAAAAAAAACCCTAGATGAGCTCTTTCTGCTCCAAAAAAAGTCAAAAATTGGATGAGTTATGCTCCAATGAATTTTTTTCACTATTTTTCCTACAATTTTCACTTCCCTGCAACTGGTTCTACAAATTCTTCCTTTCGCAACCACGTGGAATGAAAATTTCACATCGCGTCGGCGAGATTCCCGTCGCCCTAGGTGCAAATTGTCACCTCCTTAATTGTGCCGGTTAGCCCACTATCCTGTTAAATTTTTTCCACTTGTCCTCTTATCTGCTGTTGATTCTGGATTCTAGTATGGTTTCCTGCCAGTTGAAAACCCCGTATGACCGTGGTTTCATATGCGATTCGGTTGTGGTTAGGGTTTGTGGAACCTTTCCCAAGGTAGGTTCCACTACCTGTTGGTTGTTCTAACCACGGCAATAGATGTTGGAGACCCACTGCATATGTGAACACCCCAACATGGTTAATGCAATCGGCTCTGAAAGTATTAACAACCTTGTTGCACATAAACTTTGGATATGGTATGTCAGATGGTTCGATGTCATATGGTCCGGTGGTTGGAATATATGGTTTACTCCGCCAAAACATGTGTTGCCCCAAATTTTGGTTATTATTTTTTAATACATAGTCTCAGTTCGGGGTTATCCCTTGACCCCGGTCCATGGACAGAGGTCGAGGGTTAACCTCAGTCCCCTCCACCAATTGCAAAACTCTGAAACCTTAAATAGAACCTAAGAAATATAGTATTTAAGAACTACTACATCAGAGATGGTTGGAGTTCTTTGTTGCCTAGTGGAGGCCTCGCACTCGAACCCCAGGAGACCCGCTCTGGCCCTTAAACAAATTTTAGTCAGCCATAAGGAGGCCATGTGGCAACCCCTGGTTGGCCCACATGGCACTCTCTCATTGGACCACCTTAACAAATTGTAAACCAATAAAAAGAAACGAAATCTAAACCAAGTGTTGAATAGTCATTAGCCAATGGAGCAAAGTCACCCTGTCTAGTCATGGTCCAGCACCCCTCCATCCAAATTCCAAATTTTTTTGTTGTTTCCCAAAAAGGACAGAACGCGACATCAATAGCATCCAATGTCAGATTTGATTGAAACGAGTTGCGTTGGATTCAAGACAATGATATCTACGCTTTGGCGCAAGTTTTGAGCTAATATGAGAACTTTGAAATATGAGCATTTTCTTGATCCACTGGATCACCTAATGTATCTGTCAGGCTAGGAGATAACTCCACAAAATGACTAGGATGAATTTATTGAGGTTTCCTATGAATATATACATGGAGGTGAGACTATTGGGATTCATTTCCCAATGCCTCTTATACTTCCTTATTTCCTATTTTACACTAATGTACGATTTCTCCCAATCCCTTAGGATTAGGTGTCAACATTCCCCACCTTAATCTGAAGGGATGTTGGTGAGTCCAAGCATCGTTCTGAATTTTTCAAACTTTTCTCTTCCAAGCACTTTGGTGAAGATGTTTTCAATCTGCTCGTTTGTGGAACAATGACATAGATGGCTTGTTTTGGCCTCAACATGATGTTGAATCAAATAGTATTTTGTATTGATGTGCTTCATTCGATCATGGAAATTTGGGTTCTTGGCCAACTTTATTTTATGTTCTTGGTTGTTGGCCAATACATAGCACAAGGAAACTTAAGCAATGTATTGCAGAACAAGCTCTGGAATGTGAATGTGATGCCAATTGTTTGTTATGATTTCCTATAATACAAGCATCACATTGCTTAAGTTTCCTAGGAATTTTAGGCAATATAGTAACACCATTTTTCTTCAACAATCAAAGGTTTTCATAGTTTAAGTGTCCAAATATAGCATTGCATAAAAGACTTGATGGTAATGTACCTTCATTATAGTGAGAACTAAATGCAAAGTTTTGTGCATGAGTAGAGGTACCTTGCAGCTTTAGGAGTCTTCCTTCTTCTATTCCTCTCATGACAAGTGAGAGATATGATGCTTTTCTGACCTCAACCATGTCATCAAACATGTGAATGGAGTGTCCTTGCTGGTGGATGTGGACCAAGGACAACAAGTTTCTCCTCAACTCAGGGAGGTATAGAACCTCATGTAGAAGATGGTCTGGAAAACCAAGAAACTTAAGCCTGATTGTGCCAAGCCTTGATGGATTGAGTTTAGATTTGTCTGCAAAGTATACTACTCCATCAACCTTGTCAGTAAATTCTTCAAAAAAATATTTTCTAAAATTCATGTGACATGTTGCTCCTGAATCTAGCAACCAATCATTTCTCCAAGAAGTAAGTGAAGCATTGAACAAGTCTTTAGTTACTCCAATGTTACAATGTGCTACAACATAATGAGTGGATTCAAGTGCTTTACCTTTGTCTCTATCATGAGTTTTACCTTTTTCTTGATTTATTTCCTACTCAATTTTGTCCCAAGGAAGCTTACATGTAGATGCATCATGCCAATCTCTATTGCAGTGTATGCAATGAAGATCGGATTTTTCATTTTTAGCGTGTTCCCCCCCCCCCTTTCCTCTAAAATTTATTCTTCCCCATCCTCTTCGGCCACCTCTTCCTCTGGAAGAATCTTGAGCATGATTCTTCTCTCTATGTGTGAAACATACAGCTTCTTCACAAGATTGAGGGGATGTCTTCTTCCCAAAAGCCTTCTCTCTTTCTGCAAACTTTTTCTCAAGGGAGTCAAAGGTGGTCTCCTTGAGGTTTCCACTTGCATGCAATGACTGAAGGTAGTGTGAGTAAGTGGGATACAATGCCTTAACATAAGCTATGAGAGGTATGTCAATTTCTACACTAGTAGTTTTAATGTCATGCATGATAGATCTTACTTCTGATGCTAAAGCAAGAGGGTCATCGTTTTTCAATTCAAGGCTGAGTAGCTTAATCATTAATTGAAAAAATTCAAGTTATTAATGTGAGTCATAGAGTTCTTTTAATTTCATCAAGGCATCATGTGCATTTGAAAATGGTGTAATATGGTGACTCACCTCTTCATTTACAGAAGCTGCAATCAAGGCATAGGCCTTGCAATTCTTATTTTCCCAAATGGCAATATCTTTGTCTGAGGTGGGCTTTGCAGGTGCATTATCTCCTTCTCCTTCATAGATTCCTCTCCACAACTCATTAAAAATGAATGTGTGATTTATCTTCTGGACCAATCAAGATAGTTCTCTTTTCCAGAGAGAACTACTCCAATAATCGATATCAATGAATGCATTAAAATATGTGTATTGAAAAGGAACTTCTACTTCTGGTGGAAAAAAAAAGAGTTCTATTTGTAGAGGAAAAAATATACATTTTTGGTGTAAAATGAAATTCGCCAAAAAAAAATGGGTTAATTTATTTTTCAGAGGCAGTATTTGGGGGAAGTAGGACCTAGGGGAGGTAGGATCTGGGAAGGGTGGATCTGGGGAGGGCGGAGCTGTGGAAGGTGGATATGGGGAGGGAGGAGGGAGGAGGGAGTGATGGCGGAGGGAGGGACGGGTGGAGGGAGGATGGAGGATGGGGTGACAGCGGAGGGAGGGACGGGCGTAGGGAGGAAGGAGGAGGAAGCGACGGTGAAGAGATGGACGAGTGGAGGGAGGGACGGAGTGACCTGGGGATAGTGCTACAGCCGAGAGAGTGTTGCGGACTAGGGGTAGTGCTGCAGCCGAGGGAGTGTCGCGGCCTGATGTGGGAGTGCCAAGGCACACACAGCCATGGAGGGAGGTGAGAGTGTGAGCATAGTGTTGTCTTTGGGAATGCCAAGGCCGAGGGAGTAGAGCGTCGGACTACAGTTCGACTCTGCACAAAGGAGGCCTCACACAAAAAACAAAAACAAAAAAAATAGAATGCAATAGAGGCAGAATGCAATAGGAGCACAGAATTTAATAGGACAATTTTCACACAAAAAAAATTATAGAGAAGGAACAGTTCTGCTAGGTGTTGGCAGAGAAGCAGAGAGGGAGTTACACGGGCATAAATGTTAGAAATAGAACTGGCTCTGATACCATGTCAGGCCAAGAGGTAACTCCAAAAAATAACTCATATGAATTTATTGAGGGCACCTATGAATATATACATGGAGGTGAGACTGTTGGGATTCATTTCCCGATGTCTCTTAGACTTCCTTATTTCCTATTTTCCACTAATGTCCAATTTTTCCCAATCCCTTAGGATTAGGTGTCAACAATATCCTTTATCAAACATTTAATTAAGCTGCAACTTCAATTCCACTAAATCTGGAGTGTTCATCCTGTAATGTGGCTTTGATCTATGTGTTGCTCCTTGTACCAACTCAATTGAGAAATCCACTTCCCTATGAGGTGGTAACTATGAAATATCTGCAAGAAAAACATCATGAAATTGCTACAAAATAAGATGCCTCTTCAGAACTTTATCATCCTCAACATCCTTCCCTTTGTCACTAGAAATATGAACTGCAAATAATAAACATCCTTTCCTATTATTGTGCTTTTTCTGCATAGCTGTAACCATTCTCATTGATGTAGGCTTATTCTTTTCCTCTTAGATTCTCTTATCTCCATCATCATCTAAGCACTGAATAGCCTTATCATAGCAGTCCACTTTAGTCCTGTGGAGGTACAACCAATCCATGCCCAACAACATACTATATGAACCCAAAGGAAGCACATTTATATGTGTTGATGTAGGAATACCTTTCAACTCAAATGCACAAGATCTCACCCAATAATGAACTCTTTTCTTGGCCCCTGTAGCCAATTATACCATCCAATACCCTACATGCACTTCTTTATTCAAGCCACACCTATCCATCAGGTCATGATTAACATAACTATAATTAGATTTGAGATCAATAAAAATTGAAATAACTTGATCATGGAGCTTAGCTTCTATCTCAGTAATGGATGCCTAGTGGTCTACTTGCCTATTATCAAATGTTGCATATATCTGAGAAATACTATGCCCAAAATCCCCAACTATATGTGCCTCCTAAGCAATGTAAATTTGAGGTTTTCCACCATGATCCTGTGGAAAATCTCTAATGTGATGCTCTTCACCACAAGTCCAACACTGCAAACACTTCTTGTCATTGCCTTTGTTCCTCTCCTCAGGCTGAGACTCATGTCCTCTGTCAACTACATTGAACTTCTTGTACAATGTTGCATTCTCCTTGTTACCTACATCCTGAGGTCTTCCTTTCTTCTTATCCCACTTTCCTTTAGTATTTTCATTCCCCTTCAAATCACGCTTAGGTTCAGACTTAAGCTTAGACTGCTCATAACAATGCTTCAAATTCCCAATGAATTTCTTCAACAACTGAGGCTCATCATACTCAATTTGGTCCTTAAATTTTAAAGGAAACCCAATGATGAGTCTTTGAACCTTCATCATATCATCCATAAAATATGGCACATACCTCAACAGCTCCAAAAGCGTAGTCATATGTTATTCATATGGCATAGATCCCATCTTCAACTCATATAACTCCTTAGCCTTTCCATAATAATACCTCTCAGACAAGTACTTCTTTCTAAAGAGTATTTCAAACTAATTCCAACTCAACTCCTCTATCATGATGCCTCTGACATGATTCACATCTTCCCACCAGATGCCCGCTTTCCATTTGAGACTAAAAATAACTATCCTTAATTTTATATTCTTTGTATAATCATGCAGCTTGAAGAACTTCTTCATTCCAAGTAGCCATGCTTCTGCATATTCTAGTTTCTTCAGCTCTCCATTAAAGGTAGGATTCTTGGCTTTCTAGAACTCATCTATAAAATACCCCCTCTCACTCCTCATTTAAGGATGATAGTAATGATGACCATGATGTCTCTGTAAACCATAACTAGAATAGAACCCATAAGATACTTACTACCATATTCCCCATTAGTCCTTTCCTCTTGTCCATGACAGAGTCTTAGTTTTCCTTAGCTTTTCAAATCTAATAAGCTCTAAAGGATCACTGCATTGACCTTTGCTTATTTCTTCTAAGCTCTAGTAAGTCTTTCCTGTGACTAAATGATCCTATCATTATACGTCGTTCAACTTATAATTTCTACCTTCATACTTCCCAGTATGTCTGAAATGATGAGAGTACTCATCTCCTTGTTGCTCAACTGACCTATAAAGAGATTCACGTGAGATATAATCAACCATTTTTCTCATCATCTCTGATCTTCTTCTTCCTGCAAACATATCATGTTAGATAAACCAAATATAAACATAATGAAACATACCTTACTGTGTTTCATGGGAGGCTATCTCGTCTACACAATAAATTGAGATTAGCACAACATGTATACACATAATGAAATCAACATATCAATAATATCAACATCAACATTGTTGTGGTGGATTTGACGCACGGGTGTACGAAATCGCACCAATTTAAGGGGTGTGGTCTACCCCTATAAACTATTGGTAACAGGCAGAAAGTGGTGGAGCTCAAAAGCATATAATCTAGAGGAAAAAATATGCGAATGTATGCTCAAAGTAAACTAAAAACTAAAACACAAATATACAGAAGCTATTGAAGAGAGTCAAAACGATAATAATGCAAACGATGGCTCAAGGCCTCTTCTCATTAAACGTTTAATATGGAGAATAAATTTTACCCACTTTCCAAAGGGCCCCTAGACAATGGTTCTAGGTCCCAATGCAAGGATGTTGTTTTTCCAAGTTCTGCCTCTAATGTAGTCTCCCTCTCTCTCTGTTGTGATGGACTAGGATTGTTGGGTGGCCAACAATCGAGTCCCCTCTATCTCCAGCTCTGAGTCACACACTGCTAGTATTTCTTGGGAAATTCTGGCCAGCATAACAATGTGATCACCCATTCTTCATCTCTTGGTGGCTTTATATAGGGGATTTCAAATCCTCTTTCCCTCCCTTGGTACATGGTGGATGGTGACCCAAGGGAGAGGTATGATTCCATTGTGTGCTCCAAATATTCCTTTGTGTGTTCACATGGTGTCTAAGGAGGCACTGGTGGTTGTCCTTAGGCAGCTTCATATAAGGAGTAATTGTCCTTTGCTTTGTGTGGTCCCGGAAAGCAAAATTTTTCCACTTTCAGGAATGTGCGCTTATCAGGAAAAAAGGCGCACAAAAGGCACTCTTCTCGAAGGATTAAGCGCGCAATTTAGCATTTAATACTAGTTCAAATCTGATTTTCTCAAAACCTTAGAGATTTTAAATACTTTCTTGATTTTGTAATGTCTTCCTACCCTGTAAATCCTTTGGCTTGACATTAATTAATGTCATATTCTATTGTACGATTTTCCAATGTTAACAGTTTCCCCCTAATGTGTGAGGTCTAGGAAGGACTATATAGCCGAAATACATTATAGTTTCTTTTATGTATCGTGCGCAGAGAGAGAGAGAGAGGTCTGCGTGAATCTTGGAATTGACAACACCTTGCATCATTTTCGAGGTTACCATGGCCTAAGGGACCCCTGCAAGCAAATAATTTACAACATATATACAAAATTTTAACGAGGTAGGCATGTCCCATGCTCATGATGCTATGGCTAGTCAAACAAAATTGACAGATACATGTGTTGTCTGCATTACTACTGTGGTAGTGATGGCGGTGATTATTTGACGACGACTGTTGACGCCCTCAGGGGCGTTTTTTCTTTGACGATAGGTGGAATGTGGTACCCATATGTGTAAACTTGGTATGCCATATAGTTGCACAATGTACGCATATGTATTGGCTGGGACCTTCCCATGTAAGCATTGTTGACAAAGACGCTTACGAAGGCACGGGTCTTCAACAGATTTGGTCAAAGTGCAATGGTTGTAAGGTATGATACCATCTTGACATGAAAGCTTTTGTCGTAGTTGAATTTCAGGAGGATCGATGACATCTATGGACAATGATGTCTCCCACACTACCACCCGAGGATACCCCTTTGCATGGGGAGGGGTGATCCAAGGTACCGCTTCCTTTTTGGAAAAGAGGTGTCGAGGTCGACAGAAAGGAAGCCTTAACCGAACCATGGGTCATCGGCCTGAGGGGTCGAGGACGTGGATGTGATGGGTTTAACATAGGCATGTTGGTGAGAGGTGACTGAAAACAAAGGATGGGGATTCAGTGGCCCGAGGTCGGAGTATACTTTAGCAGCTTGGCGGTAGTCATAGTTATTTCTGAATGGAAAATCCCTGGAGTCGGTAAGACTTCCAGGGCGGGTGTGAACCGGCTATGAATGTCGTGATGGTGCATGCGTGGGGGTGAAATACTCTGACCAAGGGGAATGAGGGACTACTTCCATGGGGGGGAATATGAAATATGAGGGTGAAGGGGCAAATGTACACTTACCAAAAGAATAAAATAATGAGGTTTGGTTTGTACAAAACACAGAGATGGGTACCCCAAAACATGAAAGGGTTCGCTCACTGAAGGTGTGAGGACGGTGTTTTGTTGGGGGTGGTGGTCCCATTGATTGGTCTCGTGTTCGGGGTTGATGAAGCAGATGAAGAAGTGTCACAGATGGGATTATGCTAGTGGAGGTATGGTGGGCCAAATGCGATGCGTGGAGGTGCGCTTTCAATCTTCTTGTACAACCTGGTCGTCCAGGAAGAGGGTGTCAGCTTATATGCTGAACTTGACCTTGTGCATGATGAATGGATGGGCACGAGGGGCTTCTCAGATTGAAGTGGTATGGCCATGGCGTCACTTGTGTTATGATCTATGGTCTACTTTGGGTGACGAGCGCCATTGAGGGAAGGCTCTACTGACCAACGCAAATGTTTATCATATGCAGGGTGAGGTGATGATAAACGCGGTCGGGTATGAGGACCCTATGGTTTATTTCTGATGGAGAAATGATGTCAGGATATGCAAAGATTTCTGGGACTTTATCATGCTGAGGGTAGAATGATACTTGCTTTGGAACCTTCAGTGGATGGTGTTGTAAGTGGTTTGCAGTTTCCTCCTGCAAAAACAACTACCTCAAGTGAAAGCATCTTCTTTTCATCAAATATTATTGAAAGGCATGAGATGTTAAAAAGGAAGATGGGAGAGGGCATACCTGTCGGCGCTGAAAATTTATTTTTCCTGGAAAGCGAATGTGTGGCATGTTCATCATGGCATACTGATGATGGTGCAACTTATGGTTTACAGAATGGACCTTCTGATCTTCTGTTATGGACCTTTGAAGTTCTTGAAAAGGGCGATAAATATGGGATTATGGACCTAATCATGTTCATTTGTACTTACTGATTTTTGGGAGATCAGAGGTGCTTGCAGAGCCTTTCTTGTCCTTGCGGTCAGCCCGTGTACCAGGGACTAGCGATATTATGCTGAGGTAACTTTCATGATGCCCTACATTGTAATTTTCTCAATTTGATGGTGCTGGGGGCCGTATAAATTGGGTTTTTATGGCCTCTGAGTGAATTTTTCACTAGATTTTGCGGGAGATCTAGGTAAAAGAGCACCTTCTTTGCACGTAATTCTGAGGGACGGGCGTGCAAGAGCGCACTGTTCCCTTCTTTTTGCGCACAAAGGCCATGATGACAGAAATTTTTGTTATTTTTTGTCTATTTTTTATGTTTTTCTTTGTACTTATGGGTGCTTGTGATGCTGGCAAGTTGGTGTGGAGAGAGCGGGATTGGTCTGAGATCCGGATCACTCTAGCTGCTGATGTAGGGGCGTGCCATCAGTTGGCCGCATGGGGCCTTCTGAAATTTGCTGAGATTGAGTTCCTGCGGTCACAGGATTGTTTATTACATTACATTATATAGCATTGGCGCAAGAGGCGCAACATGTTCGCGTTGCGGGGGACAAACCTGGTGATCCGTCCTGAGATGGATATCTATTTCGTGACCAGGTTACTGCCTCAGGGGGAGGCTTTGAGATACCCACTCTCCTCTGGGAGAGTGAACCTGGATAGATTCCGGAGGTGCCATTGTGGAGGGGTGCCTCTCACTGAGGGATGCATCAACCTTGCATCAGTGACAGATGTGGCAGAGCGGTGTGCTCTGGCAGTGATCGTACTACTGGCGAGGTCATTTTCTCCGCATCGGGCGTCTGGCCCGCAGGTTGGAGTTTTGCACCGGTTGAGGTACGGGCATTTCTTTTATTTTTCCCGATTCTGCTTTGATGGTATGGTGTCACAACTGAACAAGGTCCAACATGGATCGAAATCATTTGTGTATGCCATTATACTATGCAGCATCATGTGTGAGTGGGTGGTGTTGTTGAGGTCAGCGATGGCCATGCCTATTGGGGGGCCACGGGAGCCACGGATGAGGAGGTGGGCTCTGGTGATGCCGCAGTGCAGCGGTGGCGTGGTGGGGCATTACTGGAATGCCACGACAAAGGCCTGGTTTGAGGCCAATCCACAAATGTTCTTACCATACCCATATGTGAGGATGGACTTCCAGGGTGACCCAGACATGGGTCTCCCTTTTGGTTATGTTTAGGGACCTGCAGGTATGCATTATATATTTTTTATCTACATTTGTTTGAGTATTTATGTACTTATGTGTTTTTCCATTGACACTAACATTATTCTGGTTACTCGTGCAGATGTTCGCGAGGTAGGTTGCCCCGTGGTCCGATTGGTGGGTCAGGATCCTCCGCTACGACCTCGAGGTGGTCAGGGAGGAGGTGGTGCAGGTGGACCAGATGGTGGTGCCAGTGGACCTGGCAGAGATGGTGCTGGCCCTTCTGGTGAGGGTAGCATCTCGGTTGCAGCAGAGATTGCAGTCGAGCGAGCTCGTGCTGATGTGGCTGAGGTGCGCAATGCAGTACTGACAGCTCAGGTGGCCACTCTTAAGGACTTCTGAGGTCGAGTGGACCGCTTGAACCAAGGTATGCCTGCTTGAGGTTTCATGGAAGACTTCGAGGAGGTTTGGTTAGAGATGGTGATGGCTCGCGAGAGGGATTATCATCCCACTCTACGTCGGGTGGCGATTGCAGTGGCGACAGCGGCTCTGGTAGTGGTACTAGGAGCAGTGATGGGTCTAGGTGCCCCTCTTGAGGGGGCACCCCCCTAGAGTAGTTTTGTACATAGGGAAAGCACCCGTTATGAGGATTTTTTGACGACTTTTGTATCTTTGGGCTAGCCAATGGGCCAACGACATTATTTTTTTGTACTCAGATACACATATTTATATATATATATGAGAGATGTTTTTTGCGTCTATACATCATGTATCACCTATTTCGGCTTTTATGTTGTGTTATGCTGATAGATGCCTATATTTTTTGTTTTTATGTATGATGGTTTATTCGAGATGCATTCCAGTTTAGGATATTGTTAGCTATGCGATCAGTTGTTTGGTTTTGACTCCTTATTACATGTGAAAATGTCATGTAATCAAATTGTCTCCTTAATATTTTGGCACACAAATATTTTCTAAACAGATGTGTGTCTCTGGTCTCAAATGTTTGATTTATTTGTGATAATACTAACTGGGAATCGAGGTAGATAAGCATATGGCGAATGCCCCGATGGAGGGCGTCGCACATAATTCTAATGACGGCGTCATATTCTGCCTGATTGTTTGTTGCTGAATCGATACATGCGCCATTTGAACATAGTGGTGATCGGTCAGGGCAGTAAAAGACCCGGGTGGCTGCGGCTAAATTTTGAGACCATCTTGATGCTCCATCAGCAAATCTGAAATACGGTTCATTTTAGTGATCCACGGTGATATTTTGAGTGCTTTTTAAATAAGTCTTTGGGTAACAAATTTTGAGTGGGTGGGTTTTTTGTGTACTCTAACTCTAGGGGAAAGGGCTGCTGGGGACCTTATGGGTAGAACTTCTTGAGGTAAAGGTCGTTGACGGGGTTAGTGAGGCAAGTCCTGTCCAGTTCCACCAAGATGTATGCCCCCTGTTAGAGGCAGTGTTTAATGATGTAGGGTCCTTTCCACAAGGTTTTGAACTTTCCTGGCCCTAAGGCCTCTTTTTCGACATCATAGCGAAGGACTAATTCTCCCTTGGTGAACGAGCGAGGGGTGATGTGGCAATCAATGAGGCTTTAACCCTTTTCTTTTGGGCATCGTTGTGTTGCAGCGACTGTCGTCGATTTTCGTCGACAAGCTCTAGTTGTACTAGGCGCTGCTCCAGAGGTTGAGTGTCATTGAGGAGTTCGATGGCAGCATGTACATTCGGGTTTTTGTGAAAATCAATGCAAAAGCATGAGGTACGTTGGGTTTTGGTGATAGGAATATGGTGGAAATCCTGGGACGGGGGTGAGGCAGTCATCCTATCGCCAATATGGGCGGATACAAATCGTATACGGTGGATTGTGTCGTCACCATTTGGCGGGGACAGAATCTCTGTAATGGAATTTTTTATGGGCTCAAGGTTGGGTTCCCCACAAGGATGGTTGATTTCCGGTAGGTGGAAATTGTGCCTACCGTAGAGGTGCCTAAATTTTTCCATTAGTGGGCATGACTCTGGTGTGTGATTTTGGTCGGTGTAGATGGTGCATGGTATCACGAAGCCAACGGAGTAGATAGTCTGAGATTCTATGCTACTCGTTGTTCCTGACGTGAATGCTTGGAAAGGGTCGGTCATAGAAGATGTTGTCTTCTGATTCCATTTCTGTATCATTGGCTTAGACGTGTCTTCCTTTTTGGTGGAGTGTAGACTGAACGCATCTCGTGCCGCTCTCAGCTTGGGAAGATGTACACACTTAAACGTATGATGAAATTGTGAGAAAATTAGGTAATAAGTGCGCGTGATCTTCTCTTGATTGGAGAGAAGTTTTTGAGGGAGAGAAGAGACTATGCGGAGACTATTTGCAAGGGGCTTGAGTTCTCACATTCGTTGACTCGATAATCGTTGCGATAACATAGGTCTCATGTTATCCTAGGCTTGGTCGAGGTTATGCTTTGGTGGTGTGTTGTCTTATCAGGCTTGATACACCATTGTGGAGGTGGGGACATTGACCCGGTGATGTACTTTTTATGCCATTCCTGGAGATTGTCATATCTCTTGTCTATGGCATTAATCATGTCGATAGTGGGACGAATTTGCGAGGCATAAGTACAAGGTCGCTCATAATGATTACCCTGACATATCAGGCAAAAAATCCTTGATATGAAGGTTTTTTCGAGTTCCGTTTGAGGTCTGATGGGGAACCAACGTCGGAAGGCTGCTAAATCAGGGCAATGGACGACTGCATGGTCCGTCTTTTTGCATAACGTACATGTTGGTCGTCACTGCAAAGTGTGGTTGGGGGTAACTAGGGGTTCCTGGGGGTCGTTCTTCGGCTGTCAATAACATGATAGATGTGCTCATCTCATCTGCTTGGGTCATGGAGCTGCCTATAGACTCGGCATCCATATCGTCTTCTTGGGAAAGGCGGACTATTGTTGAACGAAGGCTAGCAAGGGCTAGCCGAAAGTGAGGTATGTAGTGACAATCCTCCAAAAGGTGATTGTTGGCGCATAATGGGCATGTGAATTGTGTTGCCCGTAGCCCTACGTAGTAAACCCTTTGAATTGGATACCATCTGTGAATGAGCTCCAAGGCTGCGCATTCTTTGAGGTAGTGACCACGTTCATCGCATAGCATACAATGTATAATGGGCATTACAGGGGGCCTTTCTACAATCTTATGCTCCTCTTATAAGTATAGGATGGTACAAGGTTCATCGTTGACAGACTGGATGGAGGGATCCTCTTGATAGGATTGCTTGATCGCATGTAAGGCATCCCTATATCGTGGTATCTTTGGACAATGGTGGGTATAGTGCCCATAGTTTCCACAGAGAGTGCATGTGTGATTGGTACGCAACCGTTTGCCTTTACCTTTTGTGGTAGGTTCCTTTTTACGAGAACGCAGCATCAAGATGTCTACTTCGGAGCCCAGGAGTGGTTTTAATTCATCCAGCTTTGGACATATATGGGTAGGGTGGCCTATAACGTTGCATATGGCGTAGACTGGTGATTCCCTTTGAATGGCGGGGGTCACCATATTATTTCCTCTCTTTGCGGTTTTCTTGGTCGTGATTACCGGTTTCTCAATGGGAATTTCCTTTGTGGGGGCGGTCTCAGCCATTTCTTGGGTAGGTTGCAGCTCCTCGGGACTGAGGGTATTTAACCCTATGGAAGTAACATTGGTAGCTTTTATTCCGGAAGGGGGAATGAGGTACCAAACTGGGAATGCCAATGATATGTTGGGTAACACCAGTGTTGCCAAAACCTGCTGGGAGACGAAGCTAGCTGGGGGGTAGAGGAAAGGGGTTTGGGAGGTGGCGTAGGCTAGAGAGGTTGTCGTGGCCGATGCCTCAGTGTCGTTACTACTTGAGTCCGTGTCCTGGCTAACCTCGGTGCTTGATGTGGACATCATGCACATCAGGGCCCCTGTAGCATCGGGTGATGCCTCAGGGATAATGGGAGGATCTCCTAGGAATGACCCTAGAACGGACGACGGTTTGAATTGGCCAAGGCCATATTCTTGGTATTATGAAAGACCATCTGAGGTTGTATCTACATAGGGTAGAATTACATCTGTGTTGGTTAGATGGCGCTTCTCGTTGTGTGTCAGCCGGTCTACAGTAATGATGCGATCCTCGTGGGAGAACATCATAATGTGGAAGACAGAGGAGGCTATGGTGGACATGGCATACATATAACTCCGCCTGAGGAGTATATTGTAATCCAAGTGAGCATCCAAGCCTTCAATGTCTATGTGGACTATCTTTCCGACTAAGCAAACCAGGAAATTTTGGTAGAGGCCGACGGGGGTCAAGGGACGATCATCGTATGCTCGAAGCGTTATGACCGACGGTTTTAGTTCAGGAAAACCCAACTTCTTCCAAACATTTTTTGACATGATGCATGTCGATGCACCCTCGTCAATGACACATCGGTGAATAGTGATATTCTGGACTAACACTGGTATTTGGAAGGAGACCATAGAAGGAAGCCTAGGGGTGGCTTTGTCTAAGTCAAAAGCCATCATGCATGTATCGGCAGGGTCGATAGCACCTAACGTGGAAAGTAGGGCTTTCTGTTGCTTTGGGCACGACTGCAATACTTATAGCGCGGACATAGCAGCGGGTGATTGAGCTAAATCATCCACGATGCTATAATTATGGGCTGCTTTGGAGTAGTTACCCATTCTCCTATTAGGTCCCTTTTCCATCTTTGGCAATGGTTCTATATGCATCTTTGAAATGGTCAAAGGTGCAGTCAGCGCACTAGTACTAGCCCCTTATGTAGTGGTGTCTGGTGGGGTGTCGTAACTGCAGTTCTATGTTTGGAAAAACATTTCTTCCCCAATCATGTAGATTTCATGGCTGCTTTTCCCAAAATCGTATGGGTTTTGTTGCTGAGTGCTGACCGTCCCTTGGTGGGGGAAAGGTTCTTTCATAACAGCGGGTTGTTGGGAAGATCCTCCTTGTCCTCAGTCACTCTGCAGCTTTTTTAGCTCAGGGAGATCGAGACAGTGGTGAGTATAGTGCCCATACTCACCACATATTTAACAAGAGCGGTTTGTTCGCAGAGGTGGCCTTTTTCCTTGTCGCTGGGCATTGCTTGGCTCCTGGTTCTGATTCCTATTGGAGTTGCCTCCAGCCTGGGATTGCGGTGGGTGCTATTGGTTTTTTCCCCCCTATCCAGGGTTCCCTTTTAGCTTGTTTTTTGAATTTTTCTTAACCATGTTAGGAGGGTAGTTCTTCTGGTTATACTGGTGTGGCTGATTTTGGGACAGCTGCACAAATTTCACCTGTGCATTAGTTTGCGTAGGTGGGTCGTGTGCTTGGGACTGAACATAACGTTGTCCCTTGTTTACACTTGGCCATTGGAGGGGAGCTCTTCCATCAGTGTTTCTTTCTGCGTACTGGGTCCCCTCAGCCAGAGGATAGGTTCCTCCTTGGCGATACGCTTGCGCACTATTAGTCAAATCTTACTAAGGCATATGATGACTCTGAAATCCAGGTTGAGGCATGTTCTGAGTAGAATTATATGCGTAGCCGAGATTTTGACTACTACTACTACCTAGGTAACCTTAGGTCATTTACCCTATTAATATGTCTGCAGAGTTAGACATGCCTGGAAATTATTAATAAGTTTGCAGGCGCGGGGTGTTAGGCAGGATGTTATAAATGTATCATGACTGCGTATAAATCATTTCAAGCTTCTGGGCTTTACTGATTGCATCCTATTCGGTTGTGGGGTATTGTTGTGCCACATCCTTTGAAATCTCTTTCGTCAAAGTTTTCAAGAATAAATCTAAGAGGACCCGATCGTCGAGTTTAGATTTACATAAACTGAGACGCCACCTCCATTCATGAAGATGTTCAGAGATATGGACAGCAGGGGTTTGTCTAAAATGAGTCAGTAACTCCATTCCCGAATCATGGTGAATGGGTAGCTAAAAATATGTGAGGAACACGGTAGCGAGGGCGCTAAAGGTTCCATGTGAAGCAAGAGGTTACTCCACATACCACTTCGGGCTACTCCCATAAGAGTGCATTGAAATAGCCTTAATCAAATAGTGTCATTGATGATACTATTCGATGAGCACCACAGGTGAAAGGTCATTACATGATTACCTGGGTCTTCCGTTTTCTTGCCTTCGAACTTTGGTATGTCCAAAGGGAGCTTCGTGGGCATGGGAGGCCATGAGGGATCATGTGCGATGGGGTCATTTGTTAGCTTGGTTAAATCGGGTAGATTCAACGCAGCTAAGAAAGGTGACTGGGAGGTTGACGCCATTGCAACATGTGAAGACATGAATTTCTAGTTAGAACGAGGGTTATTCTGTGACGTACCCTGATGTGTGTTCAATTGGATTCCCGAATGGGACGCACTCCTTTGTCCCCTAGGGGTCAAGGGAGGAGTGGTGTGGGGTGTGGTGTTGGGAGACCAACTAGGGTTCCCAACTATGGTTGCTCAAATGAAGGAAGAACCAATGACGGTGGCAGTGTTCCGTCTTTGACGCCTAAATGGTGAAATATCTGGAACCCCTCCCTGTAATGGGTGGGGGGGGTCCAAAAGACACCTGGATAGATGAGGTTCTGTTGGGACCATTCGGGTGTCAACTAGGTTAGGTTTTGGAAAAATTTGAGAGGATAGAGTTTATGATCAAAGAAAATTTATGGCCACATACATAAAACAAAGCGAAAATGAAATGAGTTTTCCCTTTAACTTAATCTATGTGATCAATCAAGAAAAAAGATGGTTTTTTGTTTGTTTGCACATGATACTCAAAATCCTATAAGACCTATGCATCCTCACACACTCAAAATTAACTAGGCCTTGAGAATATTTCTTGCGAGTGCCGGCACAACGTCCCGTACGCGCTAGCGACACCCCTAGTTAGCCGAAGAGAATCCACCAAGGTAAGGGTAGAGGGTTTGGCGCTTGCCTGCACCGTCACCTATAAGGTAAAGGATGCCCTAGTTTTTGGCCACTAAGAACCACCGTCCCACATGAGCACTCGAGTCTTATGCTTCTTGGTAGTTAGCTAACAGTACCGAGTATCAGTCGAGTCAAGTAGCACCAACTGATACCGCACGCACTACGCCTAAGCCTAACCCCCTCTGAATCGAGTCTCTGTCGTGCTCGGGTTTTCTTTGCCATGGGCTGATAGGTGGATTTGAAGCTCCCTAAATACACAACTTCTATGTTTCAATATCAAGTATGATCAAGGCGGCTTATTGGATGCCTACCCCCTTGATCCTAACTTAAACTATAAATTCTTTTGTGGCCCCTGTGGGGAGAATTTAGTGAGTTTGTTTAAGTTAGTTTTAGGTGTCTTCCTTTGCTTAGTGGGTGAGTGTGTGTGAGCATATGGTGAAAAATCTCATAGTTTTAACATATGGATATCAGTGATCCTTTACAAAATTCCCCTAGTTAAACTATGTTATATTGTTCCTGGCTCAAATGGAAAACATTTGCGGATAAAGGGCCGCTTTCAAATTTTCCTAGTTAATCTATGTGACTAACTAAAGGGAGATGGTGAATTGTAAATATAGAGCATTCATATGCTTACCTAGGATCACCGAAGGGTGCAAAGGTAGCAGAGATTACTTGCTATAGTCGACAATTCAATCCTAGTCCTGCACTTCCTAATGCAAAAATTTAACTAAACTAAACAATTTCTACACTAGAAAATGAAACTAGCTATGCATGTGTGGTCTTGGGCCACTTGCTCGGACTAGTTTATCTAAGTGTGAATACCAGAATTTTCAAAACATAAATTGTTCAGAATGCAATGGTTAATTTTCCCCCTACTTAAACTATGTGAAGATTTTTGCAAAAAACCAACTTAAAGGAAAACTAACTCTAAGCCTATAGAAGGCAGCTAAAATTAAGTTCTCAGAAGTTGTGGGGTATCAACACAAATGCTGGCATATACATTAGGGGCTGCCCAACACACTTACAAGCATAAAAATGCAGAATATAGGGAGAAAAATCTCATTTTGTAATTTTCGTGGAAAAGCCTCTGACAGGTGCGCTTTCCTGCGCACAGGTCAGTCCTGAATACGCGCAATTTGCATCTGTGAGAAAGTACTGCGCACAAAAATCATGCAAGTAAAAATATTAGGAGCTGCCTTCTTTAGTCTATCACTCCAAGTGAATCTAGGGACTGCAAGATGGATTAGAGGACTATCAGCTCCACTCTCTAGCGTAGACAAAGGTCTCTTGCAAGATATGGCACAACCACATAAACTTGTAAAACGTTAGTGGAGTCGCCAATCCTATTGTGGTGGATTAGACGCATGGGTGTACAAAATCGTACCAGTTTAAGGGGTGTGGCCTACCCCTATAAACTATTGGTAACAGGCAGAAAGTGGTGGAGCTCAAAAGCATATAATCTAGAGGAAAAAATATGCGGATGTATGCTCAAAGTAAACTAAAAACTAAAACACAAATATACAAAAGCTATTGAAGAGAGTCAAAATGATAATAATGCAAACGATGGATCAAGGCCTCTTCTTATTAAACGTTTTATATGGAGAACAAATTTTACCCACTTGCCAAAGGGCCCCTAGACAATGGTTCTAGGTCCTGATGCAAGGATGTTGTTTTTCCAAGTTCTACCTCTGATGCAGTCTCCCTCTCTCTCCGTTGTGATGGACTAGGATTATTGGGTGGCCAACAATCAAGTCCCCTATATATCCAGCTCCAGATCACACACTACTAGTATTTCTTGGGAAATTCTGGCCATCATAACAATGTGATCACCCATTCTTCATCTCTTGGTGGCTTTATATAGGGGATTTCAAATCCTCCTTCCCTCCCTTGGTACATAGTGGATGGTGACCCAAGGGAGAGGTATGATTCGATTGTGTGCTCCAAATATTCCTTTGTGTGCTCACATAATGTCTAAGGAGGTGCTGGTGGTTGTTCTTAGGCGGCTTCATATAAGGAGTAATTGTCCTTTGTTTGTGTGGTCCCGAAAAGCGACATTTTTCCACTTTCAGGAATGTGCGCTTATCGGGAAAAAAGGCGCGCAGAAGGCGCTCTTCTCGAAGGATTAAGCACGCAATTTAGCATTTGAGACTAGTTCAAATCTTATTTTCTCAAAACCTTAGAGATTTTAAATACTTTCTTGATTCCATAATGTATTCCTGCCCTATAAATCCTTTGGCTTGACATTAATTAATGTCATCTTCTGTTGTACAATTTTCCAGTGTTAACAAACATGATGACACAAGACTGCAAAAATGGCCATTATAACGCATGCATAACAACCATATAAATAACTAACATGCATGCACAATAATCACATATATCCCATCCAGTCCAAGTATTGAACTGGAAGCTTTGACACCACCCTATGGTATCATATATTACCCAAAGAGAACGAAACCTCACTTTGATACCACCCTGTAACGCCTCTTCCCACATTTACCCAATTTCATAAGCCTGCTAGGGTAAACATGAGACGAGTGTCACTATTACATGACCTAACCTCCAATTTTCAATTATGAAAGTGGGGGCCTACAAACTAAAACATTTCCAACCTTTCTCAGGGGCTACAGACCACCTGGGAGCTAAACAACCACCCCAAGTGTCCAATCCCTAATCTGGATTTTTTCTTCACTGACCTAGACCCATAAATGTAACCCTAACACTGCTTCCATGTGGTTATGAGTCTATAATTTCACTCATAGGCTTTCCTCCATGCAGTTATGGCCCAAAAGCTACAATTTTGTGCCTGCGATTCTGGGATCTGAGCCACTTTTTTAGGCCAGCCTCCAAACCACTGCCCATAATTGCCTGAACCTTTCCAGAATGCAATCAAAGGTACTGATAATGATAATCAATCAAAACTCAAGCAATAACTTGACCCAAATATTTCTAATCCATAACATACATTTCGTCAAACATATGTAAAACATGTAAGCAACAGGTCATGAATGCATATATGATCATAAATTGAGAGTCTTCATCTGAGGATCATCGATAAGGTCTAATGCCCTCTCATCATATCTGAAATAACACTTGTTAGCCCATGCATTCATCAACTATTTATTAACATATCAAATCATAACAAGAGCCTTAGAAAGTATACATCATCTTACCAGCATATAACCAACAAATAACTAGAGTAGAAACCATGGAAAATAAACCATAATATCACCAACATAATCACTACAAGTATTCATAAATCACATTAGGAAGATAGCTCTTATTCATATATGAAAATACCAGGAAAGTCAAGGAATTACACCTACCAACCGACCATAGATTGGGATGAACCAAATCTCTCTTTCATCCAATCACCCCCGCGCCATATTCCAAGCATGATTGTAACAAACCCGGACTAAAATTTCATGTAATAAAATTTAATAAAGGCAAAAAATAATACCACGATTAAGGGAAACTTATTCCAAGCTAAATATTGGACAAAAACATCCTAGTAAGGGTGTTCATTTTGGTTATTATGGCTAAGGAAAAATGGCAATGGAAAAGGCAAAGGATTTGGAAAGGCCAAAAGTATTTTGGCACATTTCTTTAAGAAAATGATGGAAATTAGGTGAAAATGAAGGTGAAAGGTCACAAGTTGCATGTGAGGGGGAATTTGAAGGAAACTAATGGAAAATGAAGAAAATAGAGGCCTCATTGATTGGAAAAATTTTGAGGATCAGTTGTCAATTTTTGCCGGTTAAGATTTTTCTCTCTCATTATTCTCTCTCTCCCTCACACTCTTGGATATTTAGAGTTTTCTTGGATCAATTCAACTTTGTTCCAAGGAGAAGGAAGCAAGAAAAATGAGTACAAGAAAGGAAAGTAAAACAAGGATCAAGCAAGGAAGAGCAGGATCTAGCAGCTTCAACAGGAATAGTTGCAGATAGCATATTGCATGTGTGATTTCCTAGTTGGTTTTGACATGCATGGCTTATGTATGTTGGTATTTAGTTCTCTTGTTGTCTATGGCATGATTTTTTCAGGTTTTGATAGTGGTTTTCAGCCTTGCCTTGCATTTTTCGAGATGCCATGGTGTGTTGGGATTTTGATCTCGGTTTTGAGCTTTGGAATTTCTGAATGGATTTCGGAATCCAAGGCGAAGGTGGTCTCAAGGTTCATTCCCAAAGGCCTAGGAATCCCTTGACCGGTTTTGGTGGGATACACGGTAAATCCTAAGGGAGGTGTCTCGGTTTAGGGCCTAGTAATCTGGGATTGGATTTCCGTAAATCCTTAGAGACAAGGAGACGAAATTTTTCTCAAGGATAGCGATGGATTCTGGATGGCATTCCAAGTTCTGCTTGGTTTTGTAATCAGAGCATCGGTTTGGTGTGATCACAGTTTGGTGAGGGTGGAGGTGGTTTAACCTCTAGATTCCCTTGGTTGTGTTTTGGATTGGTTTATAGATGAGATACCACATTCATGCTTGGAATATGGCATGGGGGTGACTTGCTGAAGAGAGATTTGGCTCAACCATGTCTATGGTCAGGTGGATCGTGGAAGTCTCGAACCTAGTTAGTATTTTCCTATGTTTAATGGAAGCTAAGTTCTCTTGCTTTTGTACCTGTTATTATTGTTGGGCATTTGGTTCAATGCTCCCCATGTGTTTCGCGACATGGACTAACTGCCTCTCGTGGATCCTAACTCTGGAAATTGTAGCAGATACTAATGCCTGCGGGTTTTGGTCTAATGACAATCGTGATTCCAACAAGTGGTATCAGAGCACCAGGTCTCAAGTTCGAAACTCACCCGGCTCGCGTTGGGGGGGAGATTGTTGGAAATTGTGTTCAACGCTCCCCGTGAGTTTCACGACATGGACTAACCGCCTCTCATGGATCCTAACTCTGGAAATTGTAGCAGAGACTAAGGCATGCAGGTTTTGGTCTAACGAAAATCGTGATTCCAACAATTATGTGGATTTAATGGTTGTATTCTCACTGTTATTTCCATGGTTTTATGTTGGTTATAGGCATGTTTAAATGATCGGTTCATGTCATGGTTATTTCATGTATTTACATGTAAATGTAAAAATAATGGATGCAGCACCTAATCGATGTCATATTAGTTCAAGGAAGAGGGTGGTGATCCTTCTTTTCATGTCTCATAAGAGTTTTTAGTCATTCATGCTCTCGCTTGTATCCTAGACCTGTATATTTCATCCATGCCAAGTGTTTGACAGAATCTCAGTCCTGATTGAGGATGGTCATGCCTAGTCCTGAAGTTAGTTTTTGGTTTATTAGCCTTGTCATCATGTGTTCTATGGATTCCGAAAGCTATAGCAAGTTCTGGGTAATCACCGAAATCCTGGGCTTGAAAAGTGCCTTAAATATCATTGACGTAGGCATAAGTCTGGGCAATTTAGTCCCTAGATGCAAGCATGTAGGCTTGTGGGTGCGTCCAAAGCCTCCTAGATGCATGCAGGCAAGCTTGTGGGAATGTCTGGGGGTTTTTCTTCATAAAATATCAGTGGGACCTAGGGACAAGTCAGGTGGATGACTGGGATAGCCTCTAGGGGTCCTGTAGAAGGTGGTATAGATCTGTGTTATGGTTTTTCGCTTCGATTCCACTTCCTTAAAGTCACCAAGGAGGTTGAGTCTGTCTTAACTGCCCCTCATCTCATGATTACCCTGGTTGGTAGATTACTTGGGTTGGTGTGAGGGGAGGTGTACATCATAGTGGTATCAGAGCCAGGTTGCGCTCTCCTTGGGAAAAGTTTGATGTTGTCAAGATTATTGTCGTCATGCCTTTTTGTTCATTACATATGTGTTCCTTATTCTTGTAGCCTATGTGCTTGTTGCATTGGCATGGTTTTGGACATGGTGGCAGTGATGTCGCCATGGGAGAGCTGATGGTGTTGTTGATTATATGTGTTCGTCATGCGTACATGTCGGTTATGCATCTATTATGCATGTCAGTGTCTATATGTTGTTAGGCATACATTGTCATGGTTAAGACTGTTGTCCATGAGGTCATTGTATGAATTTTAGGTCATCATGATGTTGTTTATATGTTATGATGTTGATGTGTTGGTTGAGATAGAGCAAGAGATGCAGGTCATCAAAGTGAAGTTGTGGCACTAGAGTTTGGGGTAAGAGAAGATCATCATACAGGTATTGTATGATTGGAATGCAGGTATCACACTAATTTGGATTGGCCTATGCAGTCGGTTAGGGTTATGACATTCAGGTATGATTCGACCTAATTATGATAGTGTGTTCTAATAATATAGATTGATTGTGCATATGTGATTGTTATGCATGAATGAGAATTGTTTATGAGCTTATGATGTGAACATGTTAGCTAGTTATTGTTATGAATATCATGACCTTATTCATGATTGAGTTTATATGTTGTGAATTTATGTTGTGCTAATCTAGATTGATTGTGCAGACAAGATAGCCCCCTTGAGATACATTAAGGTATAAGTTTGCTTATGTCGTCTACTTGGTGCTTAACTATTTTATTAGGTCATCTATCTTGTGTTGAGTGCTGGTGTTCATTATGTTGTGTAGTTGATTTATCTAACATGTTACGTTTATAGTTTGTTTGAATATTTGGTTAATTTCATGGTACGAGTATGTGTCTGTAAGATTGCAAGAAGAAATGGCCTTGTCTTAAGATGATTGTATTAATACATATGTGTTAAGACATTTGATATGTGTGTGAGTGTGAGTAGGTGATAGTGTAGCATTATGTATTATGACTAAAGAATGTGAATTAATTATTGATTATGACATGGTTGTTAGTCTTCGTAAAATTTGATTTCAAATTGATAAATGTGTTGTCTTGATATTTAATACATATGACTGACATGTGTGTTCAGTTACACGTCAGCATACTTGGAAAAACAAGGTAATATAGTTCGTATATTGTTATATTTATTTATGCGCTGAAAATTATGTGGTTGTGGCAGTATGATGCAGGGGATTGCCTGGCAAGAGACTGCCATGAAATCTTGCAGAAGGCTCAAGTTGAGATTTCCCTAGGAAGCACGGGGGACCCATGGGGATTGATTTATGGTGTTTGTTGCCAGTCTTATGCTTTTGGTCTCTTGTGGTTTGTTGCACTTGATTTGCGGCTTTTTTTATGTGTAGTGTATGATCATGCCACTTTGTGTGCGGTGTTGTATTGCAATTGGTTTTCCATGGTTTTCTTCTTTTGTTTCTTATGCTTGCCTTTTATGTATCGAGAATCTTGGGGATTGGTTTGGGAAAGAGGAAAATTAATGTTGCTCAGGGAGAGTTTTGTGGTACCCAACAAGTAATGTAAGGCCCGAATGAAGCTCGGTGCATGAGTAAAGGGCAGCGGAAGGCAGGAGTATCACAGTCAGTTGGACTGGTTGGGTCTATTGTGGTAAATGGACGATGGCAGTACAAACATGAGAAAGGCAACATAAAAGGGTAAAGTAAATGGATCTGAGGTGTCAGATGCCTTAGCTATGTTGGGAACGGTTGTTCTCAATGTTGTGCATGGTGTGCATAGATAAAGGAAGTCCTCTTAACCTTTACCTTATGATATCTGGTAATTATGTTGTTATCATGATTATGTTGATGTTTCTACATGTATACATGTATGTACGTATGTATGTCATGTCTGAGAGGGTTTTCATGGATCAAGGTTGTTTAATGTTAAATATTTATATGTATATATGTGTGTGTTTATGTTTTTTTATGACAGGAGGATGATTATTTTATGTTAATGATTATATATGTATGTATGTGTCTATCTATGTCACTGTATGACAAGGTTTTGGGGGATCATTCTTGCGGAGGAATGATTAGGTGAATGGCATGAAGAGGTTCTTCGTCTTATGGGGAAACAAGTGGGAATAATAACCCTCACAGATCTACAAGGTCAGTATCATGTGGGTATGATTTTTGATATTATGTGATTATACTATGTATATGTCTATATTATGGCAGGTAGTGTTGAGGGGTACATCAGCGAAGTGAAAGTAGTGTGATCTGCGGCATGCTAGGATAAGCATGCATAGTGGAAAGATATTAAAGCAATGTTGCTTTGTCGATTCAGTGTGTGGTCTACGTATGTGCAGTACTACTGTTGTGTATATGTTGTGCATGTTGTATATTTAGTGATTGTACCTATGGTGATGTGTACATGTAACATATGTAGCATTGTGTACATATGATGTTGTATGTCTATTGTATATATGCTGTTATGAGTATATCGCATATGCAGTGCTAGGTATAAAATGTGTTATGTACATATTGGATATGCAGTGTTGTGTACATACCACACTATGCGCATGTTGGATATGCGGTGTTGTGTGCATATGGTGTTGTGCGCATGTTGAATATGTTGTGTTGTGTACGTATGGTGCTATGTACATGTTGTATATGTAGTGTTATGTACATATGATGTTGTGTGCGTGTTGTACATATGGTGCTATGTACATATGGTGTTGTGTGCATGATTGTACATGTGGTGTTGTGTGCATGTGGTGCTATGTATATGTTATACATGTCGTGTTTTTTGCAGGTGGTGTCGTGTGCATGTCATGCATGTGGCGCTATGTACATGTGGTGTCGTGTACATGTCATGCATGTGGTTTTGTGTACATGTGTTATTGTGTACACATTATAAAAGTGGTGCGGTGTTCATTTGGTGTTGTGTACACGTTGTGTAGGTGGTGTCATGTACATGTGATGTTGTGCACATGTTTTGCAGGTAGTGTTGTGTACAAGTGGTACTGTGTACATGTCGTGCATATGGTACTGGTATACATGTAGTATTGTGTACATGTCGTACTTGTTGTGTTGCGGCCATGCGATACTAAGTATGTGCATTGTGTAATCATGGTATCGTGACATCAGTATTAGTTGTGTTGTATGCCTGGTGTAGGTGTATGTATGTGTTTTTTTGTAAACTGGGTGTAGGTATATGTGTTGTGTTGTACACCAAATGTATGTGTATGTATTGTGTTGTGTCGTAAATCGGATGTAGGTGTATTTGTTGTGTTGTATGCTGGTGTAGGAATATGTATTGCATTGTATTATACACCAGGTGTAGGTGTATGTGTCGTATGTCATTGTGGGTGTGTGTATTGTATGGTGTTGTATGTTGTATGTGGGTGTACGCGTTGTGAGTACATTGTGTGTATGTGTACATTATTGAAGAGAAGCAAAGGCATTGGGTGCTTTCCAGTTGTGGAAACTGATCTGATGTGTGTAAAAAAGAACGAAGGTAGAAGTAAGGACTAATGAAGGATAAGTATCGATGTTATTTCAATTCTATAATGTATGTATTCTACGATACTAACTTATGATGGTTACATGTGATTTATGATTATGGTTTATGATGATTTCATGCGATTTATGATTTTTATTTATGATGGTTTTGTTTTGAGCTAACTAGATGTGATATGCTTATTCATGATGATTTGGTCAAAGATATGATTTGACTTGTTGTGACAAGAAGTGAACCGAATTACAAGTGTACCTTATTGACGAGCTACCAATGAGGTATGATTTGAAGTTATTTCGTATTATTTAGAATCTAATGGTAGTTATGCACTTGGTACAGGAGGCACGGAAATGCCCGATTGGGTGGTTGAAACTGATTCACTACAAGGAAAATACCCTCTAGCGGATGTTTTTGAGGAACCCCTTATAAAAATACCCCAGACATCCGTTTCTAACGGAGGTTAATAGAGGAGGTTGGCGGGTGGACTTTTTTGCAGATTTTTTTCATCTGGTGCGCTTATCATCCTAAATTGCATCGATGGGTTAAATAAGAGAAAGCATCGGTGCGCACAAAACATTGGCGCACCGTGCGCTCCGTACAAACCCGCTCAGTGTGACTTATTACTGTAGCACACTGGTGCTTTATAAATATTCCACACGGATGCGTCCTAAAACCTGATGCCAAAACTAAAACTGCCCAGTGCGGTCTTAAGAAACCGCACTGGTGCGCCTATAAAACCTCGCGCACTGGAACAGGGTTAAATAATTAAAAAAAAAACCGCATTTTTCACTTTTCTCAGTGCTCCAAAGCTCTCAAGCACTAGTTCCATTTATCCTTGTCTAATTCGCCCTGACATCGGTGCTCCCATTACACCCATTGCACGCACTACTATTGTGCATTGCCCACCAATCTCCAACTTGAATTTTGCAAAACGGTGGGCAAATCTACTTTTGAAAATTCTACAACCAATATGCCTCCTCGATGGCCAAATGTACAGGTATTTTTCTTGTTTTTCCATAATTAAGCCTTTTAGTGGATTATAATTGTAAATTACCTTAAAATTAACCATTTAAGAAAAAAAATAATACTAATAATGTCGTGTGGTGCACTCGAGCCCTTCGGCTCGCACCGGTTCGCGGTGCTGCCTGTAAATTTATAGGCAGCACTGCAACCGGTGCTAACGGTATTCGCACTGGTTCCGGGTCGGTATTGAAAGGTGCACCGTACTATTTTAAAATTTAAAAAAAGTGCGGTGCGGTCGGTTACCCGGCCGCACTATTGACCCTGTGGAATAGCTGCAATGCAGTGCGTTGACTTAAATACCCGCCCCGGCGGTGCGGTCGGTTACCCGGCCGCACTGTTGACCCTGCGGAATAGCTGCAATGCAGTGCGTTGACTTAAATACCCGCCCCGGGGCGGGTATTTTTTTCAGTGCACCGAATTCCAGCATTTCGACACGATCAACAGTGCAGCCTGGTAAAAGACCGCACTGTTGACTATGTAATTATGTCAGGAGGTTGGTGTGTTGACCGAACTATACGCCGTGGGGCGTATAGTTTGGTCAGTGCACCACCCTCTCGACACGGTCCATAGTCAACGATGCAGTTTGTTATACCACTGCACCGTTGACTTAAGAACAATACCAGGAGGGTGGTGCGCTGAAAATTTTCAGGTGAACCGACTCCGGTTCGCTGAAGATTTTCTGGTGCACCACCGCCGGTGCATGACAAAAAAATATGCACCGGTACCAGTGTATGCCTATTTTTTGTGGCGCACCGACTGTTTTTTTTTCCAAAAAAAATTATATATGTATATTCATAAATATGTGTCTCATTTAATAAAAAAAATTGTATTTAATATGTCAATCAGTCAGAGACATGAAAGGAGAGAAGAGATGGAACAACAGCAACAACTGGTGGACCAGTATAACATGGTTCGCCTGTGGGAGGCATGAGAGAGGGAGATAGTTGTGTACGCTCACCCTATTACAGCAACTACCCAGGGGCTCCTAAGGCTGGTAGGCCTCCTCAAGTTCTATGAGGAGGCTACTTCCCTAAAGGGCCATGGTTTTTTTTTTAGACATCTTATCCGTAGGTGGAATGCCCACCAAAGGCTTTTCGGGTTGGTCCTAACCAGTATTACGCGCCCACTGAGGAAGAAATATATTTCATTAATGGGCTATTGAGGAGAGGGGTGGATTTTCCCTTGTTTCCAGAGGTTCCAGTTGGCTATGTAGTAGGGATTCAGTTGGTGTACTCCCAGAGATACATTAGCGCAAATATATTGTCTCCTTCAGATTTTCAGGTCTCTGGAGGTCAGTTACGTATTGCTGCATTTGGTAGTGAGGAGGTGAGGTGCCTCTCACTTTTGCTTTCGACCATTTCACACAACACCAATGACAGGCAACACATTAGTTTCCCTCTTCTATATTATGTTGATTCTTTAGTATAGGAGCCACGACTTGTCAAGTGGTCTGCCATTTTTTTGCGACAATTCTGTACAGCCTTAGATAGATTTCGTGCTCATGCACAAGGGAGGGTCAACTTCCCTTTTGCTTCAGAGCTTTTTTTTATTTTTTGAGAGGTTTTCAGAGACAATGCCTACTTTTGTTTGGTAGCCTCGTAGGCCGATGTTGGAGGTACGGATGCACATGTGGTGACAACTGATGCCCAAGAGGGGCGACACTGAGTTTTTCGCAAGGATATCACATGATCCACTGGAGTTGCTAGCTATTATTGAAGAGCATTCCTTCGTTATGGTCTCCTGTCTTTATGTTGGTTTGGATTGGCGAGGGTGTGCCAACATCCTCTTCACAGATGATGAGTTTTCGAATGATAGAGGTCATATTACTGTCTTATTTAAATTTATTCTAACATGTTCTTTAACTTGTTTTTATTAAATTTTGTAATGAAATTGTCTAATTATTGTTGTGTACTTATATATATTTTGCAGACATTGGGTCTTTTAATGGTGAGGACATGCAAGTGCAACCATGTGATCCAGGTGTGGATCTTGATGATGATCAGGATATGCCAGATGTCGAGGATCATCGGGAGGTCGGTGCAGAGAGACCTGTTCCTGCTGGTGTGCGGGTACCACCTTTTGCTAGGCGCAGTAGGCTTGATAGCAGATTGAGGATGGATTTGGGTGACCAACTCTATGCATTCATTATTGAGGTGGGAGTCAAGCCCGCTGCTATGAGAGACATATAGGTCGATGGTAGGCTGGTACATATGTGGAGATGCATGATGCGTGACATGTACAGCCTGATACGGCATGTCGTAGGAGCTATGACCTTAGTGACACGGCTAAGGAGGACACTTGCACGTTATAGGTGTGGTCGAGACGTAGCACATGATCGAGAGTCTGCGAGCAGCACTGACGCATCATCTGATGATCACGATCAGGGGAGTGATCATCGTTCACCTCGCATCGCGCCAGATGAGCAGCCTCCACTAGCATCGAGCAGCAGTCATCATGGAGAGCAGGCTGGATCATCGACCACGTCGAGTCAGCAGCCTGCAGCATCCAGCAGTACTCATGATCATGAGTAGGTTGGACCATGGACCATGTTGAGTCATCATGATGAGTAGCCGATAGTTGATCTTGATCAGCATGAGGCACTAGTACTAGATCAGCAGGCACGTGATGATTAGCATGTATCTGAGCTTGTTAAGGCTGCACCATTGACTAAGCAAGCCTCAACTAGTACTGCTATTAATGATGTACCACCAGCTGATATATGACATTTATATTACAGTTGTATATTTTTGACATTATTCAGTTTTATATATATATATATATGGTCCATGTATTTTATGTTCATGTTGGAGTTGTACTTAATTTACATGTTGGTGATCATGATGATGTGTATATTGTTAGGTCATGTTATATATGTTCATTTAATGTGTAGCTTGCAGATAGATGTGTATGTGATAGCAGTTATTTCACATGAGATGTATATTTGATGTTTGTGTTGTGATGATGTTATACAATGCTAATTGTGTTTTGTTAGATGATCATGATCACGATGATGTTAGCGAATTTGAATGTGTTTTTTAGTCAAATATGATGTTTGTACGATGGTTATCATGATCATGATGTTTATTAATTAATTTAATATTAAATGATCATGATATTGTAAAATTGTAATATTTGTAATTCTAATTGTATGTAAAATTCTAAAATTGTAATTCTATTTGCAATTGTAATTTTAATTGTAATTGTATGTAAAATATTTGTAAAATTTTAATTGTAATTGTAATATTTAATTTATTGTGAAATGATTGTAATTGTTATTTTAATTGTAATTGTATATATGTAAAATTGTAATTCTAATTCTAATTGTATATAAAATTCTAAAATTGTAATTGTATGTAAAATTCTAAAATTGTAATTGTAATGGTATACATGTAAATTTGTAAAATTGCAGTTGTAATTGTAAATTTTAAATTTGTAAAATTGTAATTGTATATATCTAAAATTCTAATTTTATATAAAATTCTAAAATCGTAATTGTATGTAAAATTCTAAAATTGTAATTGTAATGGTATATATGTAAATTTGTAAAATTGTAATTGTAATTGTAAATTGTAAATTTGTAAAGTCATAATTGTATATATGTAAAATTCTAAAATTGTAATTGTAAGTGAAATTGTAAAATTGTAATTCTAATTCTAATTCTATGTAAAATATTTGTAAAATTTTAATTGTATTACTGTGAAATGATTGTAATTGTAACTGTAATTGTATGAAAAATTCTAAAATTGTAATTGTAATTGTAACTGTAATTGTATGAAAAATTCTAAAATTGTAATTGTAATTGTAATTGTATGTGAAATTGTAAAATTGCAATTGCAATTCTAATTCTAATTCTATTCTAATTCTAATTCTAATTTTAATTGTATTAATGTGAAAAATTTAATTGTATTAATCTGAAATGATTTTATTAAAAATTTTAAATTTGTAAATTTGTAAAATTTTAAATAATTGTAAAATAATAAATCTAGAATAATACGAATTTTTGTAACATAATAAAGAGTATAAAATAATGCAAATAAATTCATGTACTTTAGAATTATTATTATTTTATTATGATCTTACATACAAACAAAAAAACTTTCTACAGTACGCCATTGTTTTTGAGATCAACATAATTGCAAATTATCAAGTGAAATATTGATTTTAACATTAACACAATGCAAATTACCAATTAATTCAAAATACATATTATAATGTTTCGAAAAACCCATCTTAAAAAGTATAAATATTGATGAAATAACACATGTACCATATCACTCTTGGTTCTCATGATCACCCTCATTGTCTTCCAGCTCGCATGGCATGATAACACTATTGTTCCCAAAAATATGTTTTGATCTAGGGTCATGTCTCAATACGAACCACCAATCCCTATCCAACACATCTGGGTAAAAAACACCTGGTTGTAGTGTTTTGGGAAAACATAGGGCTCCTTAGCTTCATCCCACATCTTTCTAGAGTTGATACATATCAACCTACTATCACGATCTTCCTTTACATTATTCTGATCAAAGGTGTCCCACCACTTGCACCTAAAAATAACACATTGGAAAGAAGCGAAATCCACTTCAATGATCTCTTGTATCTTTTCGACGTAACCTAACGTCCCTCGTACTAGGTTTTCATCACGGTGGCTAGATCGACTAGATTGATCGAACTCGACTTCCACTCCACAGTCTTGTGTGATGTTTCCAGCATCGGCATTTTCTGTGCGAAAATGGTGTCCATATTCCCACATAGATGCGAACAAATGCACCTATTATAAAAAAGTTTAAAAAATCATAGTGTCATGTGTCTTATAATAACCCAATAGTTAAAATATGAAATATAGATGTAATTACATTTGAAAGGTGCATTATTAAGTTTCAAATGTACATATAAATTAAATAGATTATTACCTAGTTGCTACACCCAATCCCTACGTTTATCGCATCCTCTTCAACACGTGGGTAACGACCAGTTGCACCGTATTTCTCTCTTACTTGGTCAGCAACCCAACTGTTGGGGCATATTTTTGGCATATTTTCTTTTAAATGATCAAGATAAGGCACACTTCTACCATTCAACCGTCTGAATTCTTTCCTGTCACTATCCCATTTCATCCTCTTTTATTCGTACAATGCGACCCACGGTTGTGTCGCTTCAGAATTGTAAAGAACGAATTTATTGATTTCTTCAATTTATGCATTCACTGATGAAATCAAACTGACATTATATAGTACATAGAGATGAAAATATACATTATATCTAAGTTCAACATAAATATCTACTTTGTGTAAATTTGAAAAATTATAAGTCACTTACTCTTTATTAAGCACTTTTTTCCACTCGTTTAGAGCAGCTCCCCTTCTCTTTTGTCTTTATCCCTTTCATCATCCCAAATCACCACACCCGGTCTGTTGTCGATCTGCTTGATGTACTCACTGGCATAATATAAAGACTCATATGATATGTACCCCTCTACCATAGACCCCTCGGGTTTTTCCCTTTATCGAACAAAACCTTTCAATTTCTTCATGTACCTCTCTAAGAAGAACATCCAACGATAAGAAACCACCCCAACTAATTCAACCTCTTCTACTAGGTGGATTAGAAGATGAACTTGAAAGTCCATGAAACTCGTCAAAAGTTCCTTCTCAAACATACAAACAATCTAAACTATTTCTTGACGCCACCGTGGAATGCTAGCCACATGAATCTCCTTTGACGTGATCCAACTTATAAATGCAGATAATTTAGATATGGCATGTCCTCGGTCTTGAGGGAATTCATGTTTCACACACCCACGCATGAACAAGGGATAATGACACTGCAAAGTTATAAATATGTGCAATAATATACAAAATTAGTTATGTTTTATGATCCCTGCATGGAATAAAATTTATTAATATAACAAATAATTAGATCATGCTTTTGACATTATACGTACTCTTAGAAGATTCAGATGTTCATGCGATTTCATCCACGACAAATGGTCATCCATGGTGAAGCAGCGTCGTAGTGAAGACCCGTATGAAGATGGCACCCTCACACCCATTATAACTTCCTTTGCCAAATAAAGATCATCTTTTTTAAAAATCCATGGGACATCACCTTCTTTGAAATACCATGAATTAGAGGGACCAGCGCCTGTCACTCATCCTGTATTTTCTAATCGTCTTAGCCAATGTTTCTTTTTAGTTTTTGAAGTAATAAGATATTTCCTAACAGCCAATGTGTCACTTTGTTTCGATGATATGTTCCTCCATAAAGATGATGAAACATTTTTAAATATATGCATGGGATCTAATAAGTGGGTAATCTTAATATGTTCCCAATATGGGAGGTTATAAAAGATAGATTTCCTTTGCATCCCAATGGGAAATTTCTCAACATAGGTGTCAAAGAATTTTGGATCATCGAACATAGGCTCCCCATTTGAATCGAACATTTCTATGAATTCCTTATCCTTCTCTCTCTCATATGCTCTAAGCCATTCAGTTGGTGTCGTCCTTTGGGTTCTCTCTCGTGATGTTGCTCTTCTGTAAGGGTTTTCTTCTGGGAGGAATACCCTGGAGCAATCATACACTGGCTTTCGTAGGTCCTTGGACCATCTAGCTTTTAGAGAAGGTCCACAACATTTAAATCCAAAATACTTTTTTGTTACAAGACCTGCAAGATTATTGTATACAATTAATATGCATGGCACATTAAAGAATATCATGAAGATCAAAACAATTACAACTAATTAAATAACTAATATGTGAAAGAATATTGTTACATATATAAACAAATGAATAAATTAAACATCTAATTTACCAGAGAAAACTCTTCAACCTGGATAATCATGTGTCGTGTAAGAACATATGCCATACAACGTTAAACTTCTCTCTGTTGTGATGGGTCTTGATACATCGTATACATTTATCCCATCCCATAGTTCATTCAATTCATCTACCAGTGGTTGTAAGTAGACATCCATATTTTTCACTTGGCTTCTACCAAGGACTATGAGAGCCAACATAAGATGTTCATTCTTCACGAAAAACCATGTGGGGATATTGTTATTGATCACTACTATAGGCCAAAAAAAATAGTTGGTGTTCTGGAGAGAATATGGGTTGACGCCATCCATGGTTATGATGAGTCGTAGACTTTGTACTTCATCCTTGAATTTTTGGGCCATGTATCCTCTATATGCTTCATGGTTATTGAATTAGTTAGGATTTGCATAACTCCCAACTCACTTCTGTGTGAGGCATGCCATCCTTGCAACATAGCTAATTATTTGCAACGAAAGAGCCTTTGAATCCTTGGGATTATAGGAATGTGCCTCAATATCTTAAAAGGAGGACCAACACATGATTTACCCTTATTTTTTTATTTATCATACATGTCATGCCCACATTTCGAACATATCTCTTTGTTTGCATTTTCTCCTCTATATAGAATACAATCATTTGGACATGCATGATATGATACGTACTCAACAACCAACATCTTCAACAATTTCTTTGCCTCTTCGTAGCTATCGGGCACGACATTATCACTCGGAAGAACCTTATCTTTGAATAACCTGTAGTTGGTGATCATGGAAAAATATCTTAATAAATGTACATATATGTCGATATAATTATTAACGTTCATAAAATTTACCATTTGTAATGTTCATTGTGTACTTATTATATTTCTCAAATTTATATAATGGAGGACTTTATGGTAACTTACCTAAAAATTTCCAAAAAACATGCATTCGACAAGCCAAACTTTGCTTTCAAGTTGTACAATAACATCGTTGTCCCCAACTGGGTAGACTTTGACTGACCGCTAGGTCCTAAGAGAGGGGTTGTCGAAGCAAATTTAAGGCTTTCGAAAAAGGTGTCAGTGATATGAGCATCATCCCCTAGCTGATCATCGTTTTGGAATGCATCTAACAACATTGTATCCATGGCAGTTGTATCCCTTAAGTAATCATCCATACCAATCTTTATTTGATTGCCTCCGTTTCCAGCTTGTGAAGAACTACTATTGTTGTAGTCATTCCTAATTGGTGAATCTGGACGTAGCGGGAATTGAATTGGTGGTTGATTCAACCATTCTGGGTATCGTTCCTCTCTGATTTTTGGGAATTGAATTGGTGGTTGATTCAACCATTCTGGGTATCGTTCCTCTCCGATTTTTTATCTTAATTCAGTCTTCTCTTGATTTGACATTGTCGTGGGGTACAACGAAAGATGGTAGGTAGGTCGCTCATCATCATTAAAATCCTAATAATTTGAAAAATATATATTTTAACATGATTAGTACAAAATATATGATATCAATTAGTAAGCACGTTGACAATATTGCATGAATATTTGGTTTGACGTTGAAATAATTACATTAATCAATATACCAACCAATTATAATTATTACCATCATTGTCCCAGGATTGTGGTTGGAAGATGCAATATTGTTACAATTGGTTGGGTGGAGTGGTTGTCCATTTTTATCTAGCAAATGCGCCTTACGGTATGATGCTCCTGATAAGAGCTTCCAATGTTTTGGAGCTGTTTGCATATTTGATGCATCTAAACTCGATTTTGAATATGCATGAACCTGGAAATTTGTATACATTATAAATTTAATTAAGTTGTGCATGATTAACATGGATAAAAAACATAAATTCAATTAGATAATGAAAATATAAATAAAATCTGCAGTAAATATTACGTCTCAAGATGGATAGGGAGAACTCCGCGATGGACTGTGAGAAATATTATGCAACCAGCTGGATTTTGAATAATTGTCCATTCGATATAATTATGATATTTTCTCCCCGCATTTGAGCAAAATCAACAATAAGTTTTGGTGTACACAACTAAAATTAATTTTGGTGCCTTAAAAATGGACTCCTTGTAATCGGTTCTAATGCACAGATAACCGCACCGGTGCGTTTTAGCTACTGCGCACCTGTGTCGTGTTATTAATGGATGCACCGGTGCAGTGCTATTAAGTGACGCACCAGTGACGAATAACCGCAAATAAAAAAAGTGCAACTCTATTTTCTTTAAGTGAACAAAAAAAAAAAGGCAGTAAATTGAAAAATGGGCGGCAAAATATTTTCGAAAATATAATTTCATAAAAAAATTCTTTAAATACTAAACACTTTCCATTATTTCACTATTTTTGCAAAAAATTTCAGCCAGAGATTTGCAGGAGACATACATGGAGCAAGAGAGCGCGAGAGCACTATGGAGCAGCGAAATACATTCGAACAGAAGTATTCAGACAATCAGAATTCCACACCTCTCGTTATTCAAACCTTGTAGCATAGAATTTCAAACAATCTCGTGATTAAATTTTTATTTTTATTTTTGTACTTTTTCTGCAGTTTTTTTTACGCAGTAAGGAAAAAAATTTCAATATGTTTTTCATTTTCAGAAGAAAAAAACAAAAAAAAAACAAAACAAAACAAAAACAAACAAACAAACAAACAAAAACAAAAAATCCATTTTTACCCTAAACCCTTCATTCTTTTTGTTTCTGCCATTTCTTCTCCCTATTTCTGTGATTTCAGAATTAGGACTTTTCATTTTAGATTTATAGGGTTTGTATTGCTATATATAGGCCTATGACATCCAACCCACGGGATGACTTGCATAGTTGGATCCCAATCCATGTCAGCCGTTGCATGAATTTTTGAAAAAATATTTTTTTTGTATCGGTGCACCCAACGTATCCTAGCGCACCGGTGCGTTGGATTATCCCAACGCACCGCGAAAGTATTGTGTGTTAAAAAGTTTAAAAACAATTTTTTTAATCAGTGCGCCATATGTAAAATAGGGCATCGGTGTTTTATTTCATTATGGCGCACCACACACGTGTTGTTTCGCAAAAAATTAATTTATTGTGTTAATCGGTGCACCATGTAACATATAACGCACCGCACTGGGTCTCCTAGTTGACAGAGAGCACCGTATGGTGGCCCCTTGTTTGCACGGGGCGTTTATGCTACAAAAACTAACACTGGATGATTTTTATTATTTTGTCTGTGTTAATCGGTGCGGTGGTTAACATATAACGCACTGGTGCTCCTTGTTGACATAGAGCATCGTACGGTCTATTATACTGTTTTGGCGGTGCATTTATAAGACCCCACGCACCGACGTTGGTGCGTACACCATGAATGGCGCACCAGTTTCTTGAGAATTTTTTTTTACCTGAAAAGTTGACAATTTATTTATAAAATATATTAATGAATAATATGGTACATGTTTCATATTGATAAATAAATGGCTGACAAGAGATCAAGTAACAAAAATACTGATAACACGTCAAGAAAATTAAAAAAAAAGGCAAGTTCTTTGTAAATTATTTACAAAAAATATTATTTTTGAACTATACGTAAGTTTAACTTATATGTATTGTTTACTGTGCATCATGCAAAGCCACAAAATGACGAAGCTCGATAAGATTATTTCTGATTTAGGACCAGAAGAGCGTAAAAGCTTGATGGAAAAATTGCAAAATGATGAATTAGGTGAATGAAAAAATACCCTTGATTCAATATGAGTTTCTGTTTTTAATTTTCATTAATAATATACTTAAAATTATTAAATAACATGTGTCAAACAATATATTAATTCACATCTGTTTAATTTTCTACAGGGACCAACAACTCAGAAAATTAATGTTGTTCTAAGAAAAGAAAAAAATAGATCATGCAAATGAAAATGAATTGCTATTTAGCTCATCTAGAGTGGTGTTGGAGGTTAATGAAAGAGGGGGGAACTTTTACAAAAGTTTGAGGGATCTAGTGGAACGAATGTATAGACGTTATTTCCACTTACAATACAAAAATCAATCCAATGATTCCAAGAACCAAATTATATCTAAACTACAGGAAGAGTTTTCAGAGAATTGATCAACGAGACATGTCAGACTTTTAATAGCAAAAATGTACAACAACAAAAAAGAATGAATGAAAAAAGTAATATTCTTTTAAATGTTTGTCTATAATTATTTATAAATATCACTTTTGTTATATTTACTTTTCATATATCAATATAAAAATTAAATAGTTTATTTTCATGTTACATTTTCAGGAAGATTATGAAAATCTCAAAAGATGAACGAACTGATATCAGAAATATGCCAGAAGGAATGTCCAAAAAAGTGTACAAGGAGATGGTCAAAGAAATGGACAAAATTGCATCGCAAGAGGAGCCATCTCAACAACAACGTGATTCAAATGTAATACGTAATCATTGAATTTTTAGATCATTAGGTACAATAAATAAACAATTTAGCATTAAATATTAATTTTCAAGTATTTTCTTGCAAAAAATAAAAGAAAATGGAACCCATTCAGCACATAAAATAGGACGACAAGGAAGAAAAGGGTTGATATCTAAGTTTGTGAGTAATTGTTACTTCCTTATAACAATTTAACTAGATTTCATTATTTGTATTTTTTAAGTTGTTTTACAAAAATCATCATTGAATGTCTTCAAATAGGTGCTAACATACAAAGAAGAACCATCAGACGAATTGATTGAGATTGGGTTAAATATGGGTTGTGAGTATATGTTGGCATATAAGAAATTAATTGTGGAATTTGTAACCATCTATCGATCTTGTTTTACTTAGCTCCTTCTATAATTAATAGAACAAAAAAATCTTTTATATTAAATATATGATTTGTTATGGGGTATAAAACTTGCAGGAAATAAAGTATGGAACTGTGCCAACAGATGAAATCTTGAAATATGGCATACTACATGGTTTTGAAAGAATGTGTATAGTTCTTGAGTCAATTGTTGCTATGGTACGTCATTTATTTTTTATTTACATTGATGTATATTATTTAATATTTCAATTTTCATTATCCTCGCCAATGTATATACATTCATTATAGTTTATTTTTATGTTTGTAGATGGAAGGTGAAGAAGAAGAAAGCAATCAACACCGTGAACAAAGCATTCCTGAAAATAACCCAAGTCATGGAAGTAGCTCTAGCAGTGACAACAGTTCAAGTGAAGAATGATGATCACTATGTTTGGATATCAAAGCAAGGCGTTGTATTTTTTGAAATATTTGTCTATGAAATCAGACATTTTGTTTAATGTAATGAACATAGTGTCCCAATTGAAAGACAAAGGGATACCAATAACTGTCCCATTTTGTATGATAAAGACTGTCTTATATATATATATATATATATATATATATATATATATATATATATATATATATATATATATATATATATATTCTATTATGCTTCCGCGTCGTGAAATGTAACACCACTGATTAAATGTATGGATGATTAAATATTATAATGAAGAGATGTGAAATTTGATGATATTATATAACAAATTAATCCAAACATCACATTCATATGCGCTAATAAAAAATTAATTCATATGAATATTGTTATAAGATATATATGTGTCGACTTTTGATGATTAATGAATTTTAAAAAATCACAATAATTATGATATTATGATATAACAAATTAATCCAAACATCACATTCAAATGCATTAATAAAAATTTAATTAATATGAATAATGTTATAATATGTTTCGACTTTTGATGAATAATGAATTTTTAAAAATCACAATAATTGCACTGTCACAAGTCGATGTTTCTAAAAAATACAAAATGAACACCGGTGTGTGTCAGTTACTGTACACCGGTGCATGTCAGTTACTGTACACCGGTGCGTGTCAGTTATTGTACACTGGTGCGTTTGTATGACACAACACACCGGTGTGTTTCTACGACCTATAGGCACCGCACAAATACCAATACCAATTATAAATCTCAGTGTGTTTGTGCAATATTGCGCACCAGTGCGTTTATGTGAGACTACGTACCGGTGCATTTGTACAACCTATGGGCCCCGCACAAATACCAATACGAATTAGAACAATCGGTGGTTTTTTTTTATACTGTGCACTGGTGTGTTTCTATAAGTCTATGTACCGTTGCGGTGAGACAACCTATGGGCACTGCACAAATCCCAAGATCAATTAGAATGGCCCCGTGCGTTGTATCACCAACGCTGCGCCCGATGTGGTTTTATACCTTAATGGCCCAGTGCATGCACCTTCGACCACCCCGGGCCGCCTTCTAGATGACACGCACTGGTGCATTGAGGCCTTAGTAGCGCACCGATGAAAAAACATCCGTAATAACCTCTGGTCGCATAGTTTTTTAGTTGTGTTGAATTTTCGTTAAAAGCTCTGCCAAAACCTCCATAACCATAAATGGATGTTGTAGAAAATGTTTTTTTGACAATTTTGGCCAATTTTATAACACTAAAAACCTCCTTTATAACCTCTGCTAGAGGGTATTTTCCTTGTAGTGATTGCAAGCATTAGCAGCAACAAAAAAAGGAATTGCAGCAAGCAGCATTATGTTGGTAAAGCACTTCAAGAGCAGTACCATTGTGGGACACTGGTACCCAATAGTGTCCATTGATTTCCATGAGCATGTTATGACCCTTATGATGGTTTTGAGGCAGGGATATGCCTTGGTTTGAAGCAGTTATATGCCTTGGTTTTTGTATCTTACGATGTAAGGAAGCCTTGCCAAGGGATGCATCGCTCAAGATAGGGGATGCCAGGGAACTTGGAAGGTGAGTGACTGCACAGAAGGAGATGACCGGATTTCCTGAGGGAATATGTAGCAAAGAAAGGAAGGTCGGGGAATGGATTTGTTTTGGTCATTAGTATTGCAGGATGGAATCAAATTCACATTTGGAGTGCATCGTGGAACAATGAGCTGGTAATTGTTCACTCAAGGTACAATAGCACAGGATGGTAGCACTTGACATTGGATGCAGCTTTGACTATGGCATTGGATTCTGGACTTCCTGGGAAGGAATTTAATCCTGGTATTACTTTGAGGGTGGAGGTGGTTTAACATTTGGAATCCCTTGTTGTGGATGCAAGCATCGTATCCTTTCATTTTATTGTTGAGAAAATGGCTTAAGTATATGTGGTTGCTATTGTAAATACTATAATGAGATGTGTTATAAAGCTCTAGTACATGGTATGATTGTCATGATGGTTTTTGCTTTTAAGCAGTTTATTCATTGTAGATATTGCAATGAGTTGTGTTATAAAGCTCCACAGGCAGTATGTTTTCTCTTCACCGGTTTTGCTGAGGTATAGGTGTGGTTTAACACTGAGGATGGTGTTCCCGCAAGAGGGAGGGTTCTATAACAAACCCGGGCTAAAAGTTCATGTAATAAATTTAATAAAGGAAAAAAACAAGACCACAATTAAGGGACACTTATTCCAAGCTGAATGTTGGGAAAAAACATCCTAGTGAGGGTGTTCATTTTGGTTATTATGGCTAAGGAAAAATGGAAATGGAAAAGGCAAAGGCTTTCGAAAGGAAAAAAGGTATCTTGGCACATTTATTTATGAAAATGATGGAAATTAGGATAAAATGAAGGTGAAAGGTCCAAGGTTGCATATGAGGAGTAAATTGAAGGAAAATAATGGGAAATGAAGAAAATAGAGACCTCAGTGATAAAAAAAGCTTATGAGGATCAGTTGGCAAGATTTTGGTTGGTTAAGATTTTTCTCTCTCATTATTATCTCTCTCTCTCACACTCTTAGATACTTAGATTTTTCTTGGAGAAATTCAACATTGTGCCAAGGAGGAGGATGCAAGAAAAATAAGGACAAGAAAGGAAAGGAAAGTAAGGATCAAGCAAGGAAGAGCAGGATCTAGTAGCTTCACTAGGAATACTTGCAAGTAACATATTGCATGTGTGATTTCTTAGTTGGCTTGGACATGCATGGCTTATGCATGTTGGTATTTAGTTCTCTTTTTGTCGGTGGCATGGTTTTGTCAGGTTTTGACAGTGGTTTTCAACCTTGCCTTGCCTTTTTCTGGATGCCATGGTGTGTTGGGATTTTGATCTCAGTTTTGAGCTTTGGAATTGTCATATGGATTTAGGAATCTGGGGCGGAGGTGGTCTCAAGGTTCATTCCCAAAGGCCTAGGAATACCTTGACCAATTTTGGTGGGATGCATGGTAAAGCCTAAGGGAGGTGTATCGATTTCGGGCCTAGTGATCTGGGATTGGATTGTCGTAGAGCCTAAGAGACAAGGAGACGGAAAATTCCTCAAGGATAGTGATGGATTATGGATGGCATTCCAATTTCTGCTTGGTTTTGTGATTAGAGCACCAGTTTGGTGTGATCACAGTATGGTGAGAGTGGAGGTGGTTTAACCTATGGATTCCCTTGGTTGTGTTTTGGATTCCTTTATCCATGAGATCTCACATTCTTTCTTGTAATATGGCACGGGGGTTACTAGCTGAAGAGAGATTTGGCTCAACCATGTTTATGGTCGATTGGAACATGGAAGTCTCGAATCTGGTTGGTATTTGCCTATGTTTAATGGAAGCTAAGTTATATTGATTTTGTACCTATTATTGTGTGGATTTAATGGTTTTATTCTCACAGTTATTTCCATGGTTTTATGTTGGTTATAAGCATGTTTAAATTACTGGTTCACGTCATGGTTATTTCATGTATTTACTTGTAAATATTAAAATAATGGATGAAAGACCTAATTGATGTCATATTAGTTCAAGGAAGAGCGTGGTGATCCTTCTTGTCATGTCTCGTAAGGGTTTTCAGTCATTCATGCTCTGTCTTGTATCCTAGACCTATAGATTTCATTCATGCCAATTGTTTAATAGAATTTTTGTCTCAGTTGGGGATAGTCATGCCTAGTCCTGGATTTAGTTTTTGGTTTATTAGCCTTGTCATCATGTGCTCAATGGATTCCGGAAGTTACAGCAAGTTCTGGGTAGTGGCCAGAATGGGCTTGAAAAGTGCCTTATATCTCGTGGAAGCAGGCACAATTTTGGGAAATTTAGTCCTTGGACGTAGGCATGCAGGCTTGTGGGTGTATCCAAAGCCTCACAAACGCATGCATGCAGGCTTGTGGGAGCATATGGGGGGGTTTCTTCATAAAATCTCAGTGGGACCCAGGGACAAGTCAAGTGGATGACTCATACAATCTCTGGAGGTCTTCTAGCAGGTGGTATAGGTCTATGTTATGGTTTTCCGCTTTGATTCCACTTCCTTAAATTCACTAAGGAGGTTTAGTCTATCTTTATTTTCCCTCATCTCATGTTTACCCTAGTTTGTTGGTTACTTGGGTAGGTGTGAGGGGAGTTGTACATTACAATGAATATGGGATCTCGTGGGTTAAACCAAAATGAAACTAACCAAAGCTTCTAGAGGCCAAACCACCTCAACCACAGTGAATCCACCTCTACGGTCCAGACATAACTAACACCAACCATATTGGTCTCTACCCAAGTTTTCTAGGGCTCCAGGAATTAGTAACCCAACCCACGGCCTTCCAAGGCTCCAGAGCATTTGTTCCAACCGTGTCTCCAAGGACAAGTAACTCAAACCACCAAGTGTTCCAAAGTGTTTGTCCCAACCTATGGTTTCAGGAAATTGTAACTCAACCAAAGTTGTTCTATGGATTCTAGAGCGTTTGTTCCAAACCAAATCCATAAGGAACCTGTGCACCAATCAAAAAAAGAACAAGTGTAAAAACCCACAACACCATGACTATGTAGGAAATGGCAAGGCAATGATGAAACCATTGTCAATCCAGGAAAATCTCCATGCAAATAAAAACAAAACCAAGGATTCAAGTGCATGTACCATGCATCCAAAAATCAGTAAATAAATCACACATGCAACTTGTTACCTATCAAGTATCCTTGCTATAGTTTTTGATCCAATTGTTCCCTTGTGCTCCCTTGCTTTCCTTTGGCTCCTTTCTCCAAATCCAAGTGAATGTTAAAATGCTCCAAGAATACTCTAATTGTGCAAGAGTATGAGAGAATGAGAGAATGAAAGGAGAGAGACAAAACTGAAATGACAAAAGCTCAACCAGCAATAGGCTATGAACTGATACTCAAAATCCTTTTTATCGTTGAGGCCTATATTTTCTTCATTTTTCCTCTAATTTCCTTTGCATGAAAAAATTGTGTCTCTTCACCTTCCATTTCTCCTATTTTCCTTTTTCATAAATAAATGCCAATTATTGACTATATTCCTTTGCCAATGCCTTTTCCAATTTCCATAGCCATTAATTAATCAAAAGTGATTCCCATTGAAGTGTTTTGCCGAGCATTTGTTAGGTCCCTATATTACTAGTGTAGTCCCTTATTGTTGTAGTGTAGCCCCCTTATTGTTATTTTTGTACCCTTGTAGTCCACATATTGTTATTATCGTGCCCCATAAAACCCCACTATTTCTATTGTTGGCCCTTAGATTATTATTTTTAGGTCGGCTAGGATTATATTGTGACCCCATGAACTCCTATAAATAGAAAGGAGGTTTTTTCATCTGAATCATCCAAGAATTGTTCATTTATGTAATGTAAAGGAGGTTTCCCCCTCGAACTGACTGATTTCTAAGGCGTTGATCTCTCTTAGGCTTCTATTTTAGGAGCTGGTTTCATAACATTTGGTATCAGAGCTTTGGATTCTAGGGTTTCGCAGCTTCAAACAAGTCATCGTGGCATTTTCGCTATAAATTTTTTCTATGAAGGTTCAAACGCTAAAAAAACCCATTTGCGAATAAATCATGATGAAGTTCATGTAAAAATTCCAGATATTGATTCACAATATTTTCATAGATATGATATGTGGAAGTTACAGTTTTTGCACACTCCTGAATTTCAACTTAAAGAGGTGACCTTGGGAAAATCATCATAACTCTCTCTAAGCATCCGATTTGAATTCTGTAAGAAGTGGCAGAAAGTACACAGAATATAGCTTTCTATGTATATTTTTCATAGCCGAAGGAGGAAAATTTGACACGTGCCATGTGGTACAAGTTCGCTCTACTGAACCAGTCCATAATTAGGTCATTGTGGGAGATTGGGAATAACTTTATCTTGAAAAATCCTAATCAAGTCAGACATGTGGAATTGGAAAGAATATTCAGAGGGCTATTACAATAATGAAGCTTAAATCTCATGGATCCAAAATTACAGAGATACATCAATTTCAATATCGAGCTCCTCAAAAGCAAGAAAAAGGTGTGTATTTTTTTTTCAAATTGCATAAGTCTTGTTTGAAAAATCAATTTGAAGTGATTCCAAGGGGATATTGAAGCATAGATACCAGTATTGGGTTCTAAAATTCCCCCAAAAAAAATTAAACACCCATTAAGCCCTCAGAAGGCTCTACTATGACTCATGAATTGGAAGAAATGCAAATGACATATCAAAACTACAAGAGCAAGTGCACCTAATTTCGCTCTCGCAAAGAGCAACAAAAAATGAAATGGAAGTTTTGAAGAAAGGCATGGAAGCCAAGATGGATGGTTTGAAGAAAGGCGTGGAAGCTAATATGGATGGTTTGAAGAAATTCATGGAATCTAAGATGGATGGCATGGAAGCTAAGATGGATGGCATGGAAACTAACATGGAAGGTTTGAAGGAAGGTTTGAGAAAGTTGATACAAGAAATTATTCATAATGGCGAAAAGGTAGTGTGGGAAACTCATGATGAGAACAAAATAAATGTTAATAGTGATCTCATAAGCTCTAATGTTTAATCAAAGACCCACCATATTCCAAAGATGGATATGATGAAGTTTTATGGCAAGGATCCTGTAACATGGATACTACAGATGGAGCAATATTTTGATCTCCATAATGTGAAAAATACACACAAAAGGTATGCATTGCAACTTTACATTTAGAACAAAATACATTTGTATGGTATCGATGGCTTTTCTCTCTTAAAAAAATTGTCACTTGGTCAATTTTTATGGAGGAAATGATAGCACATTATGAGGATACAAAGAGCAACACCTTGTTTAGCCAATTGATAAATCTAAAAAAAAAGGGTTCATTAAGGACTTCAAAAAATTGAATATAAGGGTAATTGATACTCCACAAGAACACAAGATTGATGTCTTCATAGGGACTTTAAAGGGTAACATCCAACATGAGATTCGCCTTTGGGAACCTGATTCATTAGAGAAGGAATTCAGGTTGGCAAGAAAAAATGAAAGTAAATTTATGGCGACAAGGAAGCCTACCACTAACATCTATAAATATGGAAGTGTTGCTACTCCTAGACATCCACAACCTACAAGGTTGACACCACAATAATTGGAAGAAAAAAGAGAAAAAGGGATTTTCTACAATTGTGATAGCAAATACATTAAAGGTCATAAGTGTGCTGAGAATATATTATTTTACATAGATTGTGAAGAGGAGGAAGAAAATGAATAAGAAAATTCAAAAGAAGAGGATATACAACAGGAACCAACCCTAGAGAAAGAATAAATGAGTCCAACCATATCCTGCAATGCATTTGTAGGAATTACCACTCCTCAAAATCTCAAGATAGAAGGACATATCAAGAAGAAAAAGGTAATAGTGTTGATTGATTTAGGTAGTAGCCATAATTTTATTCATTGTAAGGCAGCCAAGGAATTGAATTGCTTCCTATACCGAGCACCAGAGTGTCAAGTGATGGTTGCAAATGCAGGGACTATAAATTTCTCTGGAAAATGCCATAATATCAAGCTAACCATGGGTGAATATGTATTGAATAGTCCAATGTTTTCCATTCCAATGGGAGGTGTTGATTGATGAGCTCCATCATTAGACATATTTGGAGGGGTTAATGGTCACCTTTTTGCCTTCTTATATCTCTTTTTCTTGAATTTTTATTTTTATTTGGTTTTATGATGCTAGTATAGGTGGTGATTAAGGAAAACATACTTTGAGTGCCTAATATGAGGTTGAGTGTAGAAAATCATGATTTATTAAGCATTTTTATAAGGATTTTATCATAAAGACTTGGAGGAGACAGTAAGGAGAAATTATTGGAGGATTGTCCGCCCTCCTTAACTCTCAAAGGCAGCCAAATGATCCCAAATATTCTCTCCAGCAATTCGAAATTCCAAAGGTAGCCAAAGGATCCCCAGGGATTCTCTCCAGAAATTAGAATTCCAGAGGCAGCCAAGCAACTCAAAGAGGAGTGCACTCAATATTTGTTTACTTGGAGTCAAATGGACTCAATCATTATTTTCTAGGGAGTTGTTGGTAGCTGCCCTATAGAATAAATAGAGCAGAGCTAGAGCTAGGAAGAGTTAGTCGATTCTAGTTGAAACTTTGTTGCAAGCTATTTATCTTTTTATTATTTTAGTAAGTGATCAAACTTTCAGACATGTATGAGGTTATTCTTTTATGAAATGAGCAGATTGATTTCATTCGAATGATTTAAGTTTCAGAGATCTAGGCTCGTGGGTTAGGGCCCAATCCATGTGCCTCAGCTTCTCTGTTGTTACTATCTTTTCCTTTCTACCATTACGCTAATTTTCTTTCTGTCGTTCAATTTGTTATGCTTCTCATAGTTTCATCGCTGCTTAGTTTTTTCTTTCAGTGTGCTGTTGTTGTTTTTCATTTGCTTGTGAGTAATAGAACAGAGGATAAAACTCTAAAAGTTATGGATCAAGACCCCCTTCTCATCTCTATCAATAGAGCTAGAGGAGGGTAGATCGTCCCACAGTCCAAAAACTTCTTTTTGTTCATTGTTTTGTCACACATTTCCTCTATTTTTCGTACATGAATCCGCAGCTTTGTTTGCAAGAATAAGCATCAAAATCCCTAAGAAGATCATCAATCCATCCTGTTTCATTTCCCAGCTCTGTTCTCATGCCTGAGCACTAATTTTGTACCTCCATTTCCCTCATTTTTCTCTTATTTGCATCCATCACCCTTTTCATTCCCAAAATGCTTGAAAAGCATTAGAATTAGACATCCACCCCTTTCTCCTCGAAACTCCCGCTCGTCGTACCTCGCTCCATCGCAAATCAAAAATTTCTTGTGATGTTTATTAACGCTATCTCATTCCAAGTCTGAATGCGATATCCCTTTCTACTTCCCTTCGCTGCACTTTTATTAAACATAGTCAAAAACATTAGAAACCGCATTTTTTTCCCTTTGGACTTACCATCGCTCCTCATCGCAGATCGCATTTTTTTCCCGTTTCCTTTAATAATTACCACTTCCAAACGCCGATTGCAAAACTGTGATCATGCTTTGCCACCGGTCCCACCACCACGTCACCCATCGCAATTGCACTTCGCACATTTTCCTTGTTTCTTTAATACTTACCGCTTTCAAACTCCGATTGCAATATTGTGATCGCACTCCGCCGTCGATCCCACTGCCATGTCACTCATCGCAATCGCATTTCACACCTTTTCCTTGTTTCTTTAAGATTTACCACTCCAAACGCCGACTACAAACTCCAACGCATCGCAAATTGCCTTTCACAGTTTTTGTTTTGTTCCTATTAACCTTTACCGCTCCAACCTTGCGACATTACAATTGCGATATCGCAGATCACATATCGCACTTCTATCCGCCAATCATAACTCTGCCATCGCATATTTCAATCATTCCACTCTAAAAGAATCTTGGCACCATATCATAAGGTTTTATAAGGTTTAAATCCCTGCTTTCCACTCCTAAGCCCTGTTTCATGTGTTAAACCCTCCAATAGCCTCTTTAGCCCTTTTCTTTCCTCCAAACTACAAAATCAACACTTTTTCAATTAGGATTAAGTCATGGATAGCTTAGTTGCATAGCTAGAAGGATGGTAGATAGAACATATGATAAATAGAGTGAATTTAGTCGTTTGTCCAAGTTAAGTGTGGTTTAGAATTAATTTCCTTTCTGCCATTTATTTTCAACAAGTTAAATTAGTTTCATTTCTATCATTTCTTTTAAATTAGTCTCATTCTTGTCATTTATTTTCTACAATTTAGTTTAGTTTCCTTTCTGTCATTTCCTTCCAGCAATTTACTTTCCAGTTCTTATCATATTTTAAGAAATAGCACCCTTTTGTAAATCAAAAGAGGATGACATGAACAGATTGCATCTGCTATGTATATAGCACTGTCACCTTCAAGTTTTTACGAGCCCCAGGTTGATAAAGTAAAGTAGGGCAGCCCCTAGGAGTTGCAACACTCTTGGTGCAATACCAGGGCTCACCACTGATGTTGTGCTAGGAGTACAATGGTTACAATCTTTGGGGACGACAGCGTTTAATTTTCAACAACTTTTCTTGAAATGTCTTTTGGAAGGAAAGGAATTTGAATTAATGGGTATTGCAGGGAAGCCGAGAAAGATAGTAAGCTCTAATGTCATGAAAAAGCTTCTGAAGAAAGAACAATGAGGCGTAATTACACAATTATGCTCACTAGAAGTTACAACATCAAAATCATCTATTTCTCCAGATCTCCAAAAATTCTTGGACAATCATTCCAAGGTGTTTGAAACTCCCAAACGACTTCCACCTATTCGTGATCATGATCATGCTATTCATTTGATTCCAAGAATTGTTCCTCCGAATTAGGCCTTAAACATATCCTTATGTCCAAAAGAGCGAAATTGAACGTATGATTGCAGAAATGTTAGAGGCTGGTATAATTCAACCTAGTCAAAGTTCTTTCTCTGCTCCAGTAGTATTGGTGCACAAGAAGGATGGATCATCACGCATGTGTCCGGTGTTAGGTCCCTATATTACTAGTTTAGTCCCTTATTGTTATTAGTGTAGCCCTCGTATTGTTATTGTTGTACCCCTGTAGCCCCAATATTGTTATTATTGTGCCCTTACATTATTATTGTTAGGTCAACAAGGATTATATTGTGGCCCCATGGACTCCTATATATAGAAGGAGGTTTTGGTCATTTGTATCATCCAAGAATTGTTCATTTATGTAATGTAAAGAAGGTTTCCCCCTCAAAGTGGCTTATTTCTAAGGCGTTGATCTCTCTTTTCTTCTCTTTTTGGAGTTGGTTTCATAACATTTGGTATCAGAGCTTTGGATTCTAGGGTTTCACTGCTCCAAAAAGGTCATCGTGGAATTTTCACTATAGCCTTTTTTCTACGAAGGTTCAGAAGCTGAAATTTTCCCAACGCGAAGCCAAAATCCCGAGGAACATCATGGAAAATTTTCAGATCTTGGTTCGCAATATTTTCGGAGATATGATCTGTGGAAGTTAGGGAATTTTGTAGGTTCCTGAATTTAACCTAAACAGGTTATCATGGAATTTTTTTCTACGAGGTTTCAGAAGCTGAAATTTTTACAAAGTGAAGATGAAATCCTGAGGAACATCATGGAAAAATTTCAGATCTTGCTTCACAATATTTTCAGAGATATGATCTGTGGAAGTTAGGATTGTTTCAGGCTTCTGAATTTCATATCAAAGAGGTGACCGTGGGAAAATCATCATAACTCTTTCTCTGATCATCGGATTGGAATTCTATAAAACGTGGTTGCAAGTACACGGATTGAAGTTTCCCTTGTATTAATTTCAGAGATGAAGGAGGAAAAAATGACATGTGGCACGTCATACAATTTCTCTTTGCTGAACCAGTCCATAATTAGGTCATTGTGGGAGATTGGGTATAACTTTGCTTTGAAGAATCCAAATCAGGTCAGACCTATGGCATTTGAAAGAAGCTTCAGAGGGCTACTACAGGGCCGAATTTCAGATATTAAAGATCCAAAATCATAGAGATACTTGAGTTTCAATATCGAGCTCCTGAAAAGTAAGAAAAAGGTGTGTATTTTTTTCGAACTGCATAAGTCTCGTGTGAAAAATCGGTTTGAATTGATTCCAAGGGAATATTGTAGCATAGATATCAGTATTGGGTTCTAAAATTCCACCTAAAAATAATTCAACACCCATTAAGCCTTCAAAGGTCTCTACTATGACTCATGAAGATGAAGAAATACGACATGACATATCCAAATTACAAGAGCAAGTGCACCAAATTTCGCTCTCGCAAAGAGAAACAAAAAATAAGATGGATGGCATGGAAGCTAACATCAATGAAAATTAAAGACAACATGGAAAACATGAAGAATGATCTAAAAGTAGACATGGAAGGTTTGAAAAAGTTGATACAATAAATTTTTCCTAATGGCAAAAATATAGTAGAGGAAACTCATGATGAGAACAAAATAAATGTTAATAACGATTTCATAAACTCTAATGTTGGATGGAAGAACCACCATATTCCAAAGATGGATATGAGGAAGTTTGATGGCAAGGATCCTGTAACATGGATACTACAGATGGAGCAATATTTTGATCTCAATAACGTGCAAAATGCACAAAAGGTACGCATTGCAACTTTACATTTAGAAAAAAATACATTTGTATGGTATTGATGGCTTTTCTCCTGTAAAAAAATTGTCACTTCGTCAATTTTTAAAGAGGAAACGATAGGACATTATGAGGATACAAAAAGCAACATCGTCTTTAGCCAACTGATAAATCTCAAACAAAAGGGTTTAGTGGTGGAGCACATTGAGGACTTCCAAAATTGAATATAAGGGTAACTGATATTCCAGAAGAACACAGGATTGATGTCTTCATAGGGACTTTAAAGGATAACATCCAACATGAAGTTCGAGTTTGGGAACCTGATTCATTGGAAAAGGCATTCAGGTTGGCAAGAAAAATTGAATGTAAAATTATGGCGACAAGTAAGCTTACCACTCACACATATAAAGATGGAAGTGTTGCTACACCTAGACTTCCACAACCTACAAGGTTGACACCACAAAAATTGGAAGAAAAAAGAGCAAAAGGGCTTTGCTATAGTTGTGATAGCAAATACACTAAACGTCATAAGTGTGCTAAGAAGAATTTATTTACATAGATTGTGAAGAGGAAGAAGAAAATGAACAATAATCTTCAAAAGAAGAGGATATACACTAGGAACCAACCCTAGAAGAGGAAGAAATGAGTCTGACCATATCTTGTAATGTATTGGCAGGAATTACCACTCCTCAAACTCTCAAGATAGAAGGACATATCAAGAAGAAAAAGGTAATAGTGTTGATTGATTCGGGTAGTACCCATAATTTTATTCATTATAAGGTAGCCAAGGAATTGAATTGTTTCCTATACCCGACACCAGAATGTCAAGTGATGGTTGTAAATGGAGGAACTATAAATTTCTCTGGAAAATGCCATAATATTAAGCTAACCATGGGGTAATATGTATTGAATAGTCCAATGCTTTCCATTCCAATGGGAGGCGCTGATGTTGTACTAGGAGTACAATGGTTACAATCATTGGGGACGGTAGCTTTTAATTTTCAAGAACTTTTCTTGAAATTTTTTCAGAAGGAAAGGAAGTAAAATTACGAGGTATCGCAGGGAATCCAGGAAAGATAATAAGCTATAATGTCATGACAAAGCTTTTGAAGAAAGAACAACGAGGCGTAATTGCACAATTATGCTCACTAGAAGTTCCAAAATCAAAATCATCTATTTCTGAATATCCCCAAAAAGTCTTGGACAATCATTCCAAGGTGTTTGAAACTCTCAAAGGACTCCCACCTATTCATGATCATGATCATGTTATTAATTTGATTCCAAGAAGTGCTCCTCCAAACATCAGGCCTTATAGATATCCTTATGTCCAAAAGAGTGAAATTGAATGTATGATTGCAAAAATGTTAGAGGCTGGTATAATTCAACCTAGTCAAAGTTATTTCTCTGCTCCAGTGGTATTGGTGCACAAGAAGGATGGATCATGGCGCATGTGTCTGGATTATAGGGAGCTCAATAAGCTCACTATTAAAGATAAATTTCCCATTCAAATGATTGATGAATTATTGGATGAATTACATGGAGCAAATTATTTTACCAAGTTGGATCTTTGTTAAGGATATCATCAAGTTAGATGAAGACTGAAGATATTCTGAAAACATCATTTCGAACTCATGAGAGTCATTATGAATTTTTTTTCATGCCTTTTGGCCTTACCAATGCACCTTCTACATTTCAATGGTTGATGAATTCCATTTTCAAAACATTCCTTAGAAAAATTGTGCTAGTATTTTTTGATGATATACTAATCTACAGTAGGTCTTGGAAGGATCATGTTCAACATGTTGATAGGATGCTCAAACTATTGCAGGAGAAACAATTATATGCAAAAACATCCAAATTTTTCTTTGGAGTATAAGAGGTGAAATATCTGGGTCATATTGTATCTCACGAGGGTGTTAAGGTAGACCCTAACAAAAATAAAGCCATTAAGGAATGGAAATTCCCCACAACCATAAAGCAGTTGTGAGGATTTCTCGGGTTAACAAGGTATTCTCGCAAGTTTGTTAAGAATTATGGGAGAATAGCAGCACCTCTAACAACATTATTGAAGAAAGATGCATTTTCATGGACTCCTGAAGCAACTAAGGCCTTTGCACATCTTAAAGAGGAAATGTGCCTAACACCGGTCTTAGCTATGCCAGACTTCACAAAAACCTTTATTGTGGAATGTGATGCCTCAGGAAATGGAAATGGTGTTGTTTTAACGCAAGAAGGAAGATCGATTGCTTTTGAAAGTCGTCCAATGAAAGGAAAGTATTTACAAAAAGCTATTTTTGAGAAGGAAATGTTAGCAACACTGCATGCACTAAAGAAATGGTGACCTTACCTAATGGGAAGACACTTCAAGGTAAAAACTGATCATGATAGTCTTAAACACTTTTTGGAACAAAGATTATCTTCAAGAGAGTGGTACAAATAGGTCACAAAGATGTTGGGTTATGACTTTGAAATAATCTACAAAAAAGGGAAGCTAAATGTTGTTGCAGATGCACTCTCAAGAAAGAATGAAGAGGTGGAAGCATTGCTTTGTGCCATTTCTATTATCCAACCAAATTGGATAATCGAAGCAAGAGATGAATGGAAGAAGGACAAAGATGTATGGACACTCATTCAAAATTTGCAGCAAGATCCTAGTACATCTGATACATTTAGTTGGAAAAATGATTCCTTATGGTACAAAGATCGCTTATATCTTTGTAACAATTCCCAACTAAAACAAAAGATTCTTCTGGAATTGCACACTTCTCCTTTAGGAGGACACTCAGGATTTTTAAAAACTTACCACAGGGTGAAGAAAGAATTTTTTTGGGATGGCCTTAAATCTAATATTCAAAATTTTGTAGCGGAATGTTTGGTTTTCCAGCAAAATAAAGTTGAGACAATTAAGACCCCGGGTCTTCTACAACCTTTATCCATTCCAAGTCAACATTGAGAGGAGATTTCAATGGATTTTATCATAGGTTTACCCAAGTCCCAAGGAAAGAGTGTCATCATGGTGGTAGTTGATAGACTTACCAAGTATGCACACTTTTGTGCATTATCTCATCCATTTAAAGCAAGTACAGTTGCTACTACATTTATGGACACAATTCGAAAGCTACATGGAAACCCAAGGGTTATTGTGAGCGACAGAGATCCCATTTTTACTGGAAATTTTTGGACAGAGTTATTTTCTTGTTTGGGTACTCAATTAGCTCATAGCTCATCTTATCATCCTCAATCTGATGGTCAAACTGAGATAGTAAATAAATGTTTTGAAGGATATCTTCGTTGTTTTGTATTTGATAAACAAACACAATGGGTCAAGTGGTTACCTCTTGCTGAATGGTGGTATAACACTTCCTTCCATACTGCACCAAAAATGACCCCATTTATGGCACTTTATGGATATCATCCACCATCCATCACATCATCTTTAAGGGAAAATTCGAAGGTTCAAGCAGTGGAAGATCACATTGAGCATCAGCAAGAAGTTCTCCAACTCTTAAAGGATAACCTGAATTTGGCACATAATCGAATGAAACAACAGGTAGATCAACATCGCAGCGAGAGAAGTTTTGATGTAGGAGATTGGGTATTTTTACGGCTACAACCATACAAACAAATGTCCCTCAAGCAAGCTAAGAAGGATAATAAATTATCATCAAAGTACTATGGTCCTTACAAGGTGTTGCAAAAGATTGGTACTATGGCATACAAATTGGAGCTTCCTGCTTCTTCGCGAGTACATCCAGTTTTCCATGTTTCATGCTTAAAGAAGATTATAGGTGAAAATCTTCCAGTTCAAACAGTATTGCCAAAACTTGATGGGGAAGGGAAAATCATATTGGAACCTGAAGCAGTCATGGAAAAAAGAACTCGACAACTACGGAATCGATCAATTTCAGAGTATCTCATCAAGTGGAAGAACTTACCCACTGAAGATTCTACATGGGAGGATGAGAATTTTGTACAGAAGCACCCAAAGCTACTCAAGCATTGAGGACAACACTTTTTTGAAGGAGAGGGGCATGTTAGGTCCCTATATTACTAGTATAGTCCCTTATTGTTGTTAGTGTAACCCCCTTATTGTTATTATTGTACCCCTGTAACCCCCACATTGTTATTATTGTGCCCTTAAATTATTATTGTTAGGTCGGCTAGGATTACATTGTGGCCCCATGGACTCCTATATATAGAAAGGAGGTTTTGTAATTTGTATCATCCAAGGATTGTTCATTCATGTAATGTATTGGAGGTTGCCCCCTCGAAGTAGCTTATTTCTAAGGCGTTGAGATCTTCTTCAAGAGCGGTTTCATAACATCCGGATTATAGGGAGCTCAATAAACTCACTAGTAAAGATAAAATTTCCATTTTTGATTGATGTATTATTGGATGAATTACATGGAGCAATTTATTTCATCAAGTTGATCTTCATTCGTGATATCATCAAATTAGAATAAGAATGAAGATATTTCAAAACATCATTTCGAACTCACAGAGGGTCACAGAATTTTGTCAAGGTTTCTTTGTTTTATCAATGTTCTTTCATATTTCAAGGGTTGATGAATTCCATTTTCAAACCCTTCCTTAGCAAATTTGTGCTAGTATTTTTTGATGATATACTAATCTACAACAGGTCTTGGAAGGATCATGTTGAACATGTTGACAGGGTGCTCAAACTATTGCAGGAGAAACAATTATATGCAAAAACATCCAAATGTTTCTTTGGAGTACAAGAGGTGGAATATCTTGGTCATATTGTATCTCGCGAGGGTGTTAAGGTAGACCCTAACAAAATTAAAGCCATTAAGGAATGGAAAGTCCCCACAACCATAAAGCAGTTGCGAGGATTTCTCGGGTTAACAGGGTATTATCGCAAGTTTGTTAAGAATTATGAGAGAATAGCAGCACCTCTAACAACATTATTGAAGAAAGATGCATTTTCATGGACTCCTGAAGCAACTAAGACCTTTGAATGTCTTAAAGAGGCAATGTGCCTAGCACCGGTCTTAGCTACGCCAGACTTCACAAAAACCTTTATTGTGGAATGTGATGCCTCAGGAAATGGAATTGGTGCAGTTTTAATGCAGGAAGGAAGACCCATTGATTTTGAAAGTCATCCAATCAAAGGAAAGTATTTACAGAAACCTATTTATGAGAAGGAAATGTTAGCAATACTACATGCACTAAAGAAATGGCGAACTTACCTAATGGGAAGACACTTCAAGGTAAAAACTGATCATGATAGTCTTAAACACTTTTTGGAACAAATACTATTGTCAGAAGAGCAGCAAAAATGGGTCACAAAGATGTTGGGTTATGACTTTGAAATAATCTACAAAAAAGGAAAGCTTAATGTTGTTGCAGATGCACTCTCAAGAAAGAATGAAGAGGTGGAAGCATTGTTTTGTGCCATTTTTATTATCCAACCAGATTCGATAACTGAAGCAAGAGATGAATGGAAGAAGGACAAAGATATATGGACACTCATTCAAAAGTTGCAGCAAGATCCTAGTACATCTGATACATTTAGTTGGAAAAATGATTCCTTATAGTACAAAGATCGCTTATATCTTTGTAAGAATTCCCAACTAAAACAAAATATTCTTCTGGAATTGCACACTTCTCCTTTAGGAGGACACTCAGGATTTTTAAAAACTTACCACAGGGTGAAGAAAGAATTTTTTGGGGATGGCCTTAAATCTGATATTCAAAAGTTTGTGGCGGAATGTTTGGTTTGCCAGCAGAATAAAGTGGAAACAATTAAGACCCCGGGACTTCTACAACCTTTACCCATTCCAAGTCAACGTTGGGAGGAGATTTCAATGGATTTTATCACAGGTTTACCTAAGTCCGAAGGAAAGAGTGTCATCATGGTGGTAGTTGATAGACTTACCAAATATGCACACTTTTGTGCATTATCTCATCCATTTAAAGCAAGTACAGTTGCTACTGCATTTATGGAAACAATTCAAAAGCTACACGGAAACCCAAAGATTATTATAAGAGACAGAGATCCCATTTTCACTGGAAATTTTTGGATGAAATTATTTTCTTTTTTGGGTACTCAACTAGCCCATAGCTCATCTTATCATCCTCAATCCGATGGGAAAATTGATATAGCCAACAAATTTTTGGAAGGATATCTTCGTTGTTTTTTATCTGATAAACAAACACAATGGGTCAAGTGGTTACCTCTGGTTGAATGGTGGTATAACACTTCCTTCCATACTGCAGCAAAAATAACCCTATTTATGGCACTTTATGGATATCATCCATCGTCTATCACATCATATTTAAGAGAAAATTCTAAGGTTCAAGTAGTGGAAGATCAAATCGAGCATCAACAAGAAGTTCCCCAACTTTTAAAGGATAACCTAAATTTGGCACAAAATGAAATGAAACAATAGGCAGATCAACATCGCAGCAAGAGAATTTTTGACGTAGGAGACTGGGTATTTTTACGGATATAACCATACAAACAAATGTCACTCAAGCAAGCTAAGAAGGATAATAAATTATTGCCAAAGTACTATGGTCCTTACAAGGTGTTGTAAAATATTGGTACTATGGCATACAAATTGGAGCTTCCTACATCTTCTCGAGTGCACCCAGTTTTCCATGTTTCATGCTTAAATAAGGTTATAGGTGACAAAATTCCAGTTCAAACAATATTGACAGAACTTGATGAGGAAGGAAAAAATATATTGGAACCTGAATCAGTCACGGAAACAAGAACTCGACAGCTATGAAATCAATCAATTTCAGAGTATCTCATCAAGTGGAAGAACTTACCCACTGAAGATTCCACATGGGAGATTAAGAATTTTATACAAAAGCATCCAGAGCTACTCAAGCATTGAGGAAAACACTTTTTTGAAGGAGAGGGGCATGTTAGGTCCCTATATTACTAGTGTAGTCCCTTATTGTTGTAGTGTAGCCCCCTTATTGTTATCGTTGTACCCCTGCAGTCCCCATATTATTATTATTGTGCCCCATAAAACCCCACTATTCCTATTGTTGGCCCTTATATTATCAGTGTTCGGTCAGCTAGGATTCTATTGTGACCCCATGGACTCCTATATATAGAAAGGAGGTTTTGTCATTTGAATCATCCAAAAATTGTTCAATTATGTAATGTAAAGGAGGTTGCCCCCTCAAAGCGGTTGATTTCTAAGGTGTTGATCTCTCTTTTCTTCTATTTTTGGAGTTGGTTTCATAACAACATTCAACACTGAATATGTGTCCCATGATCTTGGTCTTATTTTATTTACATGGAAAATCAATGAGGGGTTGTTACAAGAATTCATGGAGAAGAGGAACTCTTATGATAAATAGATGAGAAATCCATGGGGCTTGCCCACTGATAATCATGGAGTAATGGCTATGCCTTATAGAGTTGACAAATCCATGAGAGAACTTACTAGTTGATAACCTTTGGAAGGTGGAGGCGTACAGGAATAGTGGGTTGATAATACCTGATGGTAGTTCCATGGGAATTGAGCTGAAAACACAGGTAGAAGATTCTGCTAACTACTAGGATGTGCACCCTTATTCCTTCAAAGATAACATGGTTGATAAATCCTCCATCTTATTAACTAAATATCTCTCTCTCCACATTAGAATTGAGACTCACAGTGACTAAATCCCTATAGATGTTGGGATGTTGTAATATAAGTCCCTCATTATAAAAGAAAACACTCCCTGCCTTATGTGAAATATTGGAATAGCTGGTGGGTGAAGGTAGTGTGGTCTTGAAACACTCTGTACCAGCTAATAATATTTATTTATAATTACTCTTGAAGCTCTCCACCTTAATCTTTGTAATTTGGTTTGGGAGTGACAACTATAAGTAATAGTGGTTGTAGCTTGTTTATGGTTGGGTGGCGAGTTGGAGTCTTGATCTCAATTTCCACCTCTAGTATTAATCCTAGATAAGTGTCAATAAATGTTTTTCTCATTATTGAGATCGTGATTGCGATGTAAGCCATTGTTTTATTTATTGTATGAATGGTTCATGGTTCGTCATGGTTGGAATGGTTAAATTTTGATGGATGTATGCATGTTGCCATGATGATTGCATTAATGTCCTTTATGCCAGAAACCTACATATTTATAATCAAATAGGCGAGTGTTGTAGGCACTGAGTCACACCACTATCGGTGGTATGAGCGTTGGATTTTCACTATGCGGCTCATGCCTGGAATTCCCGTCCATAAGATTGAAATGTTGGTGGCCTTGTAAAATTGTTAATCATGTGCCTATATATATGGTTTATGCCTATAGTTAAATTGAAAAGGAGGATTTTATGATTCGTTAAATGTTGAACTCCTTAAGGCCTTCTTGGCACCATATGCCTTTTGGTCACTTTTATAGGCTTATTATGCTTATTTGTTTCCCAAAAGGGACATGTAGACCTCTGAGCCAAGAATTGTTTGTTCCTCAGAAGATACTGAAGACCCGATGGACTGCAGATCTTTAAGAGACTGAATGGACAAGTCCCTGAATTGTGCATTTTATTTATATCATCAAGAACCCTGAGATGTTATTCTTGCGAAAAGCTCAAGAGGGATACCACCATAATGTGTTTTATAAGCCCTTAATTTCTATGGTAGTGCTTTGGCGCAAATCTAGACATTTGGGGAACCACCGTAGTCGACCCATGGTTGGAATCCTTTGAAAAAGGCTCAATGTGGGTGTTATTCAACCCAAGTATTGGGTAGAATCACTGCGGCATCAACTAAGAGTATGAAATTATGTGCATAGTGCAGAGCGGGAGGAATAACATTTCTCTTATCCTCATCCTGTTAGTCTTATGAATGATATTAGATGAGTTTATTAGGCCATGTGATGGTCAGCTTGAACGCATGGGTGCTAGCCATATGAATGTGAGACGAAGAGCTAAAGCTCATATGACCAACGAGTTGGAATGAGAAAGAGAAACCAATGACCAAGGGGGAACCTGATATGATGTAAGCCCAGATGTTATAACCCCAGAAGACCACGAGAAGTCGCATAAGGAAATTTTGGGTTGATGAGGACCGGGCTAGCATGGCATGGTTGGTAGCATGGAGTAGGTTGGGATGGTTTGGAGGTTGTGCATTAGCTAACAAAGGAACCACGTCCGATGTAAATTACACCTATCACAACACTGGGAGGTTTAAGGCGGGCCCTTATAACCAGAAATTTTAATGGCAACCGACGAGAACTTTCACATCCAAGAGTCTATCTCATGGAGGTGGCCTCGTGTAGTGCTGAAGGGTGAGCCAGGATGACTTGGCACGAGAGGGGTCATTTGGCTATTATGTAAGAGTGGGGGGTTGTGAACTAATCGAAGGCATTGATCATGTAGATGACCAGACCTACCAAAACATGTAAGCTCAGAGGTTGGTTCTCGGTTGTCCTAAGGTGAGTTGAATTTAAGAGGTTGAGGGATGACATGACACGATGAAACAATGGCATATATGTGATCCCAATTTTCCTCTCATTGGTGGAGAGTGGACCCTCCATATTTTTCATCTCAGAAGGTTGTTCCTGGGATAAATCATGGAAGCAAAAAAACAAAGTGGGCGCAAGATGGTGTAATCCCAGGCTACAGTGGCATACACAGGAGCCTAAAAGATTATCGATTGGTGCAAGGGCATAACCACAGACAGGCCAACCCAGGAGACTAATCTCGAAGGAACTTGCGAATGAGAAAAGTGTTAATGGTTGGGGTAATGGAAGATTTACCGACAGTTGATGGCCCGTCAATTTGTGTGTGTGTGTGTGTGTGTGGCTAGCGACATAGGCAGAGTTAGATGAATATAAATATAAGTGAGGATCAAAGACCAAAGCCATGTACTAGTCGAAAACCAATACACCATTGCCAAGTTGTGCCAGCAACTTCGCTATGGAAATCACATGGGTGCCATGTGGCAAGGTTGATGATGTGGTGATTTCTAATTTGTTAAAAATTCAAATGGTCATATCACTTGATCTGAATTTCAAATTAAGGTGAAATTTTATATCACCACAATCATCCCGACGAGACAAACATGATGAGTGTATCCATACGAAATTTTTAGCTAATTGAAAATATCATAAATTTTAGACCCCATTTCCATAACGGTACCTTGGATATTGGGTTAACATAGTAACCACTTCCTTTTAACTGGTGTTTTAGTTGGGATTAAGAGGGGGTATATTATAGACTCCAACTTTCATATGAAGATCAACCATATTCCAAAAATAGATATGAGGAAGTTTGATGGAAATGATCACGTAACATGGATACTACATATGGAGCATTTATTTGATCTACGCGATGTGCAACACAAACAAAAGGTACACATCGCATCTTTATATTTAGAACCAAATCAGTTTGTGTGGTATCGATGGCTTTGTTATCGTAAATCCCTTGTCACTTGGACAATTTTGACAAAGGAATTGATAGTACATTATGAGGATACAAAGAGCAATAATTTCTCTATCCAATTGATAAATATAAAACAAAAGGGTTCAATTGGGGAGCACATTGAAGACTTCCAACTATTGAATATTAAGGTAGCTAATATTCCAGAGGAGCATATGATTTATGCCTTCATAGGGACCTTAAAGGATAACATCAAACATGAGGTTTTCCTTTGCCAATTACTTTGCCACTTTCCATAGACATTAATTAATCACAAGTGATTCCCAATAACGTGTTTTTCCCAACATTCAACATTAAATATGTGTCCCATGACCTTGGTCTTATTTTATTTGCATCCAAAATTAACCAGGGGTTATTACAAAAATTCATGGAGAAGAGGAACTCTAATGATAACCAGCTTAGAAATCCATGGGACTTTCCCACCAATAATCATGGAGTAATGGATATGCCTCAAAGAGTTGAAAAATCCACCAAAGACCTTACTAGTTGATAGCCTTTGGAAGGTGGAGGCACACAGGGCTAGTGGGATGATAAAACCTTATGGTAGTTCCATGGGAATTGGGTTGAAAACATAGGTAGAAGATTCCACTAAGCTTTTTTTTTTTTTTTCCGAGGAATAAACTCGCGGAGAACCCGGGCGCACTTCCCCAGAATATCTGGATGGTACGCGCGATAAACCGTCGGCGCTGATTACGGCGCCTGACCCCAAGGGACTCAAATTCAGAATCGAACTCGTGACCTCCCTGATTACGGAGAGGACCCACGTCTGGCTCAGACCAGTTGAGCTATCCCTTGGGGCTAAGATTCCACTAAGCTACTGGGATGTGCACTCATATTCCTTCAAAGATAACATGGTTGATAAATACTCCATCTCATTAACTATATATATCTCTCTCCACATTTGAATTCAGACTCTCAGTGACTGAATCCCTAAAGATGTCGGGATGTTGTAATATAATTCCCTCATTATAAAAGAAAACGCACCCTGCTTGATGTGAAATCTTGGAATAACTGGTGTGTGCATTAGGATAATTTTGAGGTCTAAAATGGGCCTCCTAAGAAAAATGTACAACAAAAATAAACTTTATAGGAACCAATAGGATTCAAGATGATGATGTCAACCATGGGGGATGATTCACCATTTTTTAAGTAAAAGGGTAAAAGGATTAAAAAATAATAAAATAATAAAACTACTTTTTCAACTCCTAATTTCAACTTATCTCCCAAAGTTTTTACTCAAATTTCGAGCGGGAGTACTCGTTGGATGCAAAATTTAACTCCACATCCAAGGAGTACCCATGTTTCATACTTTCGATGGACCCTGTTGCACAAAAAATGAGAAATACATTTTAAAAAAAAAAAAAACGTGATTACAATCACGTTTTTCATGTATTTCTCATTTTTCGTGTAGCAAGACCCATCGAAAGTGTGCAACATGGGTACTCCTTGGATGAGGAATTAAATTTTACATCCAATGATTACTCCAACTTTAAATTTGAGTAAATACTTTGGGAGATAGTTGAAAATATGAGTTGAAAAAGTAGTTTTTTCTTTTTCCCCTCTAAAATTTGATGGTGTAATCAAATATTATTTTATTATTTCGAATATTATTTTATAATTTCCTTAGGAGGCCCATTTTAGACCTCAAAGTTCCCCTAATTGAAGGCAGTGTGGTCTTGAAACACTCTGTATCAACAAAAAATATTGATTTATAATTCCTCTTGAAGCACTCCACCTCAATCTTTGGAATCTGGTTCAGGGGTGACAACTACAAGTAATAGTGGTTGCATCTTGTTTATGGTTGGGTGGAGAGTTGCAGTCCCAATCTCAATTTATAACTCTAGAATTAATCACAAATAAGTGTCAATAAATTATTTCCTCATTATTGAGATCATGATTGAGTTGTAAGCCATTGTTGTGTTTATTGTATGAATGGTTCATGGCTCGTTGTGGTTGGAAAGGTTATATTTTGATGGATGTATGCTTGTTTCCATGATGATTGCATTAATGTCCTTTATACAGGAAACCCACACAACTATAATAATCTAGGTGAGTGTTTTAGGCACTAAGTAACACCACTATAGGTGGTATGAGCGTTGGATGCTCACTATGAGGCTCATGCATGGAATTCCCATCCATAATATTGAAATGTTTGTGGCCTTGTAAAAATTTTAATCATGTACCTGTATATATGTTTTATGCCTGTAGTGAAATTGAAAAGGAGGATTTTTTGATTCGTGAAATCTTGAACTCCTTGAGTCCTTCTTGGCACCATATGCCTTTTGGTCACTTTTATAAGCTTACTATGCTTCTTTGTTTCCCAAAAGAGACTTGTAGATCTATGAGCCAAATCTTGTTTGTTCCCCATAATATAATGAAGACTCGATGGAATGAAAATCTTTAAGAAACTGAATGAACAAGTCCCTGAACTGTGCATTGTATTTCTATCATCAAGAACCCTGAGATGTTATTCTTGTGAAAATCTCAATAAGGATAGCATTAAAATGTATTTTATAAGCCCTTAATTGTTATGGTATGGCTTTGGCGTAAGTCTAGACATTTGTGGAACTATTGTAGCTGACCCATGGTTGGAATCCTTCGCAAAAGGCTCAATGTGGGTTTTATTCAACCCAAGTATCAGGTAGAACCACTATGACCTCAACTAAAATTATGCAATTGTGTGCATAGTGCATAGCAGGAGGAAGACCCTTTCTCTTATCCTCGACCTCTTAGTCTTATCAATGGTACTGGATGAGTTTATTAGGACACATGATGGTCAACTTGAAGGACTGGGTGCTAACCATATGAATGTGAGATGAAGATATAGAGCTCATATGATCAATGACTGGGAATGAGCAAGAGAAATCAATGACCAAGTGGAAACCTAAGATGATGTAAGCCCATAGGTTATAAGCCCAGAATCCCATGAGAAGTTGCATAAGGAAAGGTCGGGCTTATGAGGACCGAGATAGCATGGTAGGGTTGGTAGCATGGAATAGGTTGGGATGATCTAGAGTTTGCGAATTAGATGAAAAATGAACCACTTTCAATATAAAGCAGACCTATCGCAGCGCTAGGAGGCTTAAGGTGGGCCCGTATAAGCGAAAATTTTAGCGGCAACCAACGAGAAATTTCACGTCCTAGATTCTATCTCTCGTAGGTGGCCTCATGTAGTGCTGAAGGGTGATCTGAGATGACATGGCATTGGGATACCTTGGCAGGAGAGGGGTCTTCAGGCTATTATGCAAGAGCTGGGGGCTTTGAACCGTTTGGAGGCATTGATCATGCAGACAACCGAACCCACCAAAACACGTAAGCTTAGAGGTTGGTTCCCGGTTTTTCTAAGGTGAGGGATGACATGATGCAAAGACACAATGGCATAGATGTGATCTCAATTTTCATCTCATTGGTGCAAATTGCGCCCTCCATATAGTTCATCCCGAAAGGTCGTGTCTAGGACAACTCGTGGAAGCATAAAACAAAGTGGGTGCAATATGGCGTAAGCCTGGGCTGCAGTAGAACATGAGCCTGAAAGATTATTCATTGGCACAAGGGAAAACCCATAGACAAGTCATCCCAAGAGACTAATCCCAGAGGAACTCATGAATGAGCAAAGTGTTAATGGTCGGGGTAATTTAATATTTACCGACAGTTGATGGCCAGTGAATCTGTATGTGTGTGTGTGTGTGGGGCTAGCAGCATAGGTAGAGTTACATAAATATAAATATAAGTGAGGATAGAAGACCAAGTCTAAGTACTGGTTGACAACCAATATACCATTGTCAAGTTGTGCCAGCAGCTTCGCTATGGTAATCACATGGGTGCCATGTGGCAAGGTTGATGATGTAGTGATCTCTATTTTGTTAGAAATTCAAATGGTAATATCACTTGATTCAAAGGTCGCATTAAGATGAAATTTTATATCACCAGAAACATCCCAACGAGATGAACACGATGAATGTATCCATATGAAGTTTTAAGCTAATTGAAAATATCATAAATTTTAGACCCAATTTCCATAACAGTACCTTGCATCTTGGGTTAACAAAGTAACCACCTCCTTTTAACTAATGTTTTAGTTTGGATTAAGAGGGGGAGTGTTATAGACTCCAAATTTCGTATAAATATCAACCATATTCCAAATATTTATAGTGAGGAATTTTGATGGCAACGATCACGTAACATGGATACTACATATGGATCAGTTATTTGATCTACACAATCATTGTGCAATACAAACAAAAGTTACGCATTGCATCTTCATATTTAGAACCAAATCAGTTTTTGTGGTATTGATGGATTTGTTATCGTAAATCACTTGTCACTTGGACAATTTTTATGGAGGAATTGATAGCACATTATGAGGATACAAAGAGAAATACCTTCTATGACCAATTTATAAATATCAAACAAAAGGGTTCAATTGGGGAGCACATTGACGAATTCCAAAGATTGAATATCAAGGTAGCTAATATTCCACAACAACATATGATTTATGCCTTCATAGGGACCTTAAATAATAACATCTAACATGAGGTTTTCCTTTGGGAACCTAAGTCCTTGGAGAATGCATTCAGGGTGGCAAGAAAAGTTGAAAGTAAAATTATGGCAACAAGAAGGTATACCACTCACAACTATAAAGATGGAAGTGTTACCGCTCCTAGCCTCCCATGACCTATAAGGTTGAAACCACAACAACTAGAGGAAAAAAAGAGAAAAAAAGGCTTTGTTGCAATTTTGATAACAAATACACTAAATTTAATAAGTGTGTTGAGAAGAAATTATTTTACATAGATTGTGAAGAGGAGGAAGAAAAAGAAGAAGATATACACCAGGAACCAACCCCGGGGGTTGAAAAAAAGTAATGAATATGACCATATCTTGTAATGCATTGGTGGGAATTACCACTCGCCAAACTCTTAAGATAAAAGGATATATCAAAAATAAAAAGTAATAGTGTTGATTTATTAAAGTAGTACTCATAATGTAACACCCCACCCTACATTTACCCACTTTAACATGCTTTCCATAATAAACATGAGTTTAGAGTAACTATGCATGACCCAATTTCCAAGATGCAGTTAAGGTAATGGAGTCCACTTGTCCAAAATTTACTGCAAACACCCAGATATGCATGATCACACTGCTTTCAACTTAACTCTACCTAGTGATCATCTTCCCTAAGGTTTGACCACTCCTTTACCCAATTTATGTCCCAGACACACGCATGCAGGCCTGTGAGTGCGGCCAAAGGCTTGTAACCACATGCATAACCCATCCTTAGTGCGGTTGTGGCTGAGTTTACCCAATTCAAGCAGCATGCCCATGAACCTTGATCAAGAATTATAAGTCCAACATTCAAGCCAATTTCCCAAACATTTCCAGAACTATGTCAATAATGTGTGTAAGTCTTCATGCTTTGTTCTTAGGCTCTATTGTGCCTCATGCTTTCCTAACACATAATATTAATTTATACAAACACGTTGTAACTATGGTACCCATAAGTCATGGATGCATAGATTGTTCATTGTTTCATTAGTTTCATCAGATGTTCATCGAGAAGGCTTGTTGCCCTCTCATACTAGCTGCAATAAAACACATATTATCTCATGCATTCATATAAATTATCTAAGAGCTTGTCAAACCATGAAACAAATCAATAATGAGAGAAATTCATATAACAAGAAATACACAATGCATGTAACATGCACTTAACCAATAAATGAGCCATGACAACCCAGTCACATAATTAACACATTAAACCAAAACTTGTGCTCATTGATCTTCATTGAAGAATAACAAATATTAACATATGCCTAGTACCAACCAAGTTAGGGACTTCCATGTTCCACCCGACCATAGATTGGGTTGAACCGATTTTTCTTTCCACCTAATCACCTTAGTGCCATATTTGAAGCCCGAATTTGGGATTACATGGGATAAACCAAAACATAACCAAACAGGGAATCTAGAGGAAAACCACCTCCAACCTCAAGCCATAATGATTTCACCTAAACCAAGTCCATAAATAACCAAAACCAATACAAGCTTGGATGCCTCAAAATTTCTTCACCATACCCAGAGGATTTTTCTTGTATCCACCTACTTGTCAAGGGCTTACTCGAAGAAAACCATATCCACCCTCAACCCTTCGGATTTTCCTGAGACCACATCTCTAGGATCCAAAATCTATTGGCTTCCAAAGATCAACCAATTAAGTTTTCAAGGAACCCACTACATCATGGCTATCTAGGAAATGACATAAGGAAAGGTTTTACATGAATGCCAACCCAGGTAAATCTCCATGTCAATGAATACAAAAATGACCAATAAACCAATGCATGAACCATGCATTCAAATCCCAACAAGATAATAAACATGCACATTGTTACCTGCAAAAATCCTCTTGTTGGCTGCTTTTTCCTCTATTATTTCCTGCTCTGGCTAGATGTTGTTCCAACCTTCTTCTTGCATTGCTTGCTTTCCTTGCTTGTCTCTTGTTTATATCCTGCTTGTCCAAGTGTTGTTGTTATTCTCACTTATTGTAGTGTTCTCTCTCCTTTTTCCTCTCTTTTCCCCAAAGAGAATTTTCTACCTCTAATTTTCTTTTTTCTTTTTCTTGTTCTTCATTTTTCCTTGCATGCATATTCTTTTACTATATTTATCCTTTTCTTGTCTATTCCTCTTCCCCACATGCTGAAGTGGAATTTTTTTCATTTTTCCTTCATTCCTTTTGCATTTTGCCTCATGTCGTTCTTGGCATATAATAATTAATTTGTCATTTATTGCTTGTTGCCAATGCCAATTTCCATAGCCAATAAATAATTAACCACAAGTGGATCCCAATGTAATGTCTTTCCCTTCATTCAACTTAGAATACGTGTCCTGTGACCGTGGTTAATTTTTGTTCATATAATGTCCATACATTATTTATTTACATGGAAATTTAACCCAAGTTTGTTACAAACCCCTACCCCTTGGGGGAACACTGTCCTCGGTGTTCTATAACTCTTCTGAGAAGACAAAATTTTTGAGAACATGAAAAACATACTGCTTATTGGAGCTTTATAAACTCGGCTCGATAGAATATTTACAACGTTATATATATATAAACACGGCTTGATAGAATATTTACAATGTTATATATATATATATATATATATATATATATATATATATATATATATATACCTAAGAACATTTTTCTTCATCCAACAAATAAATAAGGATATAATGTTGGCATATGATCAACCATCTCCCATTTAGCTTCCTCAGGCCCAAATTGTTTCCATTGCCCTTTAACTTGCTCTATTTCTTGGTTCTGGAGCATGAGCTTCTTCCACTGCAAGATGCCTTGAGGTTCTGGTTGAAACTCTCCCTCTAGTTCCACCTGCAATACAAACCAATAAATCCTATATTCCATTGGTCCAATCCTTTCAAGGATTTCAAAGTGTCCACAATAGTGAGGTTCCAACTTGGACCATGACCCAATCTTCAAATAACTCTTCTTGGGATTGGTACGCAAGTACACAAACTCTCCAGCCTGAAACTCCTTGAATACTCTATGCCAATCCGCATAGCTCTTCTACCTATCCTGAGTTGCCTTCAAATTCTTTTTGATAACATGTATATCTTTCTCCATCTCTTTCAAAATATTGGGTCCAATCAACACCCTTCTCACTAGATCACTCCAGCTGATAGGAGTATTACAACTCCTCCCATAGAGAGCCTCAAATGGACTCATCTTCAAGTATTCTTGATACCCATTATTATAATCAAACTCTACCAGTGGAAGATACTCTTCCCAGTTCCTTTGTTGATGCATGACATACATCCTCAACATATCCTCAAGGATATTGTTGATCCTCTCTATCTTCCCATATGTCTGTGGATGATAAGTTGTACTGCAGGCTAGTTTTGTCCCCAAGCCTGCAAACAATTCCCTACAAAAGTTGGAAGTGAAATTGGCATATCTATCTGATATAATCCTCATGGGAACTCCATGTAACCTCACTATATCCTTAATGAATTTTTGAACCACTTCACTACCTGAATGAGTAGACTTTACTGCAATGAAGTGAGCTACCTTGCTCAACTTGTCAACCACAACCATGATGGAATCATGTTGCGTTGATGTCCTTGGAAATCCCATAATGAAATCCATGTAAATGACCTCCCATTTCCATTCTGTATTCGAAATAGGCTGTAATAAACTAGTTGGATGCTTGCATTCAACTTTCAATTGTTGAAAATCCAAGCACTTAGCAACAAACTCAGTCACCCCTTTCCTCAAATTAGGAAAATAGTATAACTTCTTGATAGTTTTCAAATTCTATTGGTATCTTGGATGGCCTAAATATGGCTTGACATGAAACTCTCTCAAGACGAGCTTCTTCAATTTACTAGTATCAGGCACATAGATCTTGCTTTTGGATCTAACTAAGCCATTTATTCTGAGGGTGATACTCCTCATCCTTATCATCCTCACCATGTTGTTACAAACTCTACTTCAACTATTGGTACCTCTCATCACGATGCCATGCATTTAATATTTGCTCCTTTAAATATGTCTCATAAGAGCTCACAGCTAAAATATGATTCATCGTGTACTCTCGTATTGAGTGCATCTGCAACCCAGTTCTCTTTGCCTTTTATATACTTGGTTTAAAGTCAAAATCACTGAGAGTAGCCAACCATCTAACTTGCCTTACATTAAAATTGGGATGGTTAAATAAGTACCTTAGTCCATTATGGTCACTCATCAAAATGAACTTCCTGCCAAGGAGATAATGTCTCCACATATTCAACGCATGAATGATAGCTACCAACTCAATATCATGAGTTACATAATTATGCTCATGCTCATTCAGATTTTGTGATTCAAATCAAACCACATGCACTTCCTACATCAGGACTCCATCAAGTCCTTCCTTGCAAACATTTGTACAACCCACAAAGTCTTTATCGGGATCTACAATCCTCAAAACTGGAGCATTGGTAAACAATTTCTTCAACTAATCAAAGCTAGTTGCACACTCAACAGTCCATTCAAAATTATTTCCTTTGCTCTGCAAAGATGTGATAGGATAACCAATCTTAGAGAAGTTCCTAATGAACCTCCTGCTAGTACCATAAATGATTTGACCTCATTCATATTCTTTGGAGTTGGCCACTCCATAATAGCCTTAATATTTTCTAGATCCACTGTTATCCTCTCCTTTGAAACAACATGTCTTAAGTATTGAATTTGAGCCTAAAAGAAGCAACACTTGATGAGATTGGCATACAACTTATGCTCTCTCAAAAATCTTACTATTGTTTCTAGGTGTGTTGCATGCTCTTCCTCATACTTTGAATATACCAATATATCATCAACAAATACTATCTCAAACTTATCTAGGTAAGGGCGCAACAAATTGTTCATCAAACACATGAAGGTGGATGGAGAATTAGTAAGACCAAAAGGAACCACTACAAACTCATACTGCCCATACCTTGTACGAAATGTAGTCTTATAGATGTATTGTTCTTTGATGCGCACCTGATGATATCATCATCTCAAATCAATCTTTGAAAATATTGCAGCTCCCTTTAGTTGATCAAACAAATCATCAATCCAAGGCAATGGATACCTATTCTTGATGGTCACCTTGTTCAACTACCTGTAATGAATGCAAAATCTGAGAGTATCGTCCTTCTTCCTTACAAACAACATGAGTGCTCCCTAGGGAGATACACTTTGCCTTATGTATCACTTACCAAGCATATTTTTAAGCTGCAACTTCAATTCTACCAACTTGGGAATGCTCATCCTGTATGGTGCCTTAGATGTTGGTGCTTCTCTTGGTACCAACTCAATAGATAATTCCACCTCTCTATAATGAGGAAGCTCTTGAATATTTGTAGGAAACACATCCCAAAACTGTTTTAAGATAGGATACCTCCTTAGGAATTCACCGTCATCGTCATCCAACCATTTATCACTGGAAATATGTACTATAAACAATAAACACCCTTTTATGTGGTTGCGCTTAGCTTGCATGGCTATAATCCTCCTCACTGATGTAGACTTCTGCTTTCCATGTAAGCCTCTCTTTTTCCCAACCACATCCAGGCACCCAATGGCCTTCTCATAGCAATCTACCTTGGTCCAATGAATAAACAACCAAACCATGCCTACAAATATGTTATATGCACCCAAAGGAAGAAAATTCAAGTTTGTTGTTGTAGGCATGCCATTAAGCTCAAATGCACAAGATTTCACCCAATGGTGAACTCTTCTCTTGGTCCCTGTAGCCAACTGCACCAACCAATATTCTACTTGCACTTCCTTGTCCAAACAACATTGATCCACTAGTTCAGGACTAATATAGCTATAATTTGATATGGGATCAATAAAAATAGAAACAACTTGATCACATATCTTACCTTCCATCTCGATAATTGATGTATGGTGTCTTCCTTCTTGTTATCAACTACTGCATAGATCTGGGGAATGCTCTAAGCTACAACCCAACTGTATGTGCCTCCTGAACACTGTAGATATGAGTCGTGGTATCTTGATATAATGGAAAATCCTTCTTGCGATGGTCTCTACCACAAATTCAACACCGTAATGGTTCTTTGTTAATACCTTTATTCTATTGCTCCATAGGTTGAGACTCATGTCCTTCCTCAGCTGCATTGAAATTATTATGAGGAGCCATATTTTCCTTCTCTCCTGCATACTGAGATATTCCTCGCTTCTTGATCCATTTTCCTTAGTCTTCTCACTACCCTTCTAGTCATGCTTGAACTGAAGCTTGTGCTTTGACTATTCATAGCAATGCTTCAAATTTCTCATGGCTTCCTCCAATGACTGAGGCTCATAAAACTTAATCTGGTCTTTGAATGATAATTTAAATCCACAGATGAAACTTTGGATATTTTCTTTCTCATCCTTGAGGCAGGCAAAATATATCAATATCTCTAGAAATATAGTTGTATATTCTTCATTTGACATGGCACTTGTCCTGAGCTCATATAATTCTTTGGTCTTCCCATCATAATAAATCCTAGATAGGTGTTATGAAGGAAAATCCTCTTTGTAGACAGAGACGATCCCTCTAGCCCTAGGATGGGTCTAGTAACAATAGGGAACAATCTAAAGCCTACTTTCCTAGATTGCAAATGGACACATATCGTGAATAGATCACCTACCTCGATCTGATGTTGTTCCTTGCTTGAATCCTTTGATCCTTCGAGCTCCGTAGTCAGATCCTCCCTGTCGCCAGTGCTTGGTTACCTGCACAAGAGATCAAACAATAGCAAACGTGAAATCATAACATATATCTCACATAAATAATCTATCTAGTTGATCAAGGAGAACTAGAAATCCAATCATACGTTAAAGACAAGAATGGAAAGCAAGAATTAATTGTATTATATTAATATAGAGAGGGGGAGTTACAACCTACACCTTGATGTCGCAGCTCTCCTTCAATGGGTCTGGATCCAAGCACATCTCCAAAGCGCTCGTTTCAACTTGATATGAAGGGGCCGAAGGTCTCAACTCTTGCTCAACGCCTATAACAACAAAAATCTCTCTGATTTTCTTCTATATCTATTCTAACTAGCATAGGTATGGGAGGATGTCCATTTTATAGCAAGGGAAGAGGGAACATGGATCCACTTAAGGTGGGGAAATGGGTTATCCCTTTGGGTGGTTCCACTTTTGTAGGAACAAGAAGCCCAAAGCGAGAAGATCGGCTCTATCCTCAGGAACAAACAGCGAGCTCTCCGCCAGAAGGCTTCTGTTATCACAAAATTAGACCTGATAGGTTGTTAATCAAATCAATCTCATGTAACTGTTTCAAACCAATCTTTTTATTGAGGCTTAGCCTCCTCAACCTGAGAGGGCTCACTCAAGGGTTAATGGTTTTTGATAGAAATATAGATGGATAACTCTATGTGGGGTAATAAGCATATAAATGATAGATATTGGTTGTAAATCACATCAGCAAGTGCACATTGGGCTTATGGAGTCAAAATAGCTTCATAAAAACCAAACAATCTACTTAGCATGGAAGTCAAGGCATATCAGAGTTCTAGTCAAGAGATACACATGTGAAACAGTAAAAAACACAGTCAATCTGTCTATATAGGAAGTCAGAGCATCAAAGATGAATTCTGAGTAACATAAAAAAACACCACTACCATAAGATAGTAAAAAGATGCAATTATAACAAGAACACACTAGAACTCTTTATGAATCTCAAGTTGGCTAAGAAGAAAACTCTGTATTAAGCTGAAAACTAGTCACTTACAATAAACACAATATCTTGCTAAAAATGTCCAACCCATGCATATTTGACTTCTTGATCTTTTATAGATCATTTACAACATAAGATAACTTTATCTACAGCTAGATACATCGAACTCCTGACTCTTAACACCTTGCCTAACCATATGACATGGTATTTATTACAAAAAGACAGTTGCTAATCTAATAAACAGTCCTATTACAAATAGGATTCAAACTCCTTATCTCTACTCATAACAACCTTATCTAAAATAAAGTACATTATTTTCCAAGTGTATTCACATATGGTCAAATCCAAATGATAAGCTTTAAAACTTTATGACCATAATGTTGATCTCCATTAAACCAAGAAATTGTCCCTTGTTTTCTAGGCATAGGATCCTTTGTATTCTTGAGACACTCTGACCATCATGAATTCGTCACTTCGAGGCTATTTGCTGCTAGAAACTAAAATAACACCTGCCCAAAATCTTCCCTCAGTCCAAGCTGTCGAAAACTATCATCAAACTGTTCAACATGAGCTGAAATAAAATGTGCTATGAAAACAACACAGTTTTGTAGCGCTTTTCGTAGCGCAGCTCCTTTACCCTTTCTTCTTCAAAATTTTAATTTCTTTCCTCCAGGATTATCTTCAATAACATTGATTACATCCTCCCCAGCAATTTTAGGTCATAATTCACACTTTTTCCCTTCAAAAATTTATGATAAAGAGTGAAAAAAGTTGCTACAGCAGTTTTGTAGCGCTTTTCACTCTTTTTACACTGTTTTCTCTACAAAACTGTTGAGTGAGCAGTTTTGTCCAAATTTTATCAAAATAAAAACCATAAATGTGCCAAAACTCAAAATAACATTGGTTTCATTCATACAAAAATTCATATGAACTGAAAAACACAATTTTCATGAGGTTCTTTCTTAATTTTCACTTGATTTAGTTTTTTTGATTTTTTAATGATTATCATTATGCACCTTTGTTTTTTAACTCATCTTGAGTCAATTTTAGCTATTGTTCCAAGTCCTCCACTTGATCTCTAAGTCTTCTATTACTGGCTCTCAAGTGAGTATTGATTACTCTGACAAATTTAGTTTCCTTGATGGCTGGAATTGTCCATGTGAAAAACTATTCTGCACTACTTGGGGATTCAGATCTAGAACTAGTTTGACCTTCCCACAGTGCTTTCATTATTTTGAATTATGTTTTTCAATACTGTGATTCCTAGCCTTCTTTCTCATCATAGCAATTTCTTGGTTTGCTAACCTCAATTTCTCCTCAAGATGTTGACACTCTGTCATTTCTTCTTTTCCCTTCATTATTCTGCTCGCTACATGTTCTACTGTTGGTGATGAGAGATCAACCACTTCTTTAGGGACTTTAACTATTTCAATAGGTTCTTGGACTTCCTTGTTGCCTTCTTTGAGTTTCTTAGCATGCCTAGTTAAAGGTTTCCTTGCTTGAAAGATAAAGGCTGCATTTTCACCCTCAAACTCAAGCTTATTTGCAGATTTAACCTTTTTATGTTTGTGTTCATCTACTCCAATGAAGTCAGCTTGCACAATGGGTGTATCCTCTATGTCAATAGCATGCAGGATGTCATCTAAATTTCCCTTAATAACGAGGCTATCCTCTGAAAATGAAACAATTGTCTTTCCTTTTGATGCCATTGCTTGGCTTCTTGTCACTCTTTTGATTTCCTGCTTGCTGACATCATTTTTCTATTTTGCCTCTTTGACACTCATTGACCTCTGTTTTATAGGTGATGGAGTTGGTGAAATAAGCACTTGTGTCTGCTCTGTCCTTATCTCAACTTGTTTCCTCGGTTTCAATTTTGCAAATTCCTTTGGTTTTGCAACCACAAGCTGACTAGCCTCTGCTACTGGTGGTGAAGGAGTTCCTTTAGTTTTAGGGTTTCTAGCTAGGGTTAGGGTTTCCAGCTCAAAACCATTCATAAAAAAAAGGATGACCAATCCCTACCTATATTTTGAAGCTCATTCAAAATCAACAACTTCATCAAACCATGATGAAACAAAGATGTTTCACAACCTTCAGATTTGGCTTGTACTTTATCAGCCATTTTAGCAAGACTCCTATGCAGGTAAAAGGGCAAATCAAGTGAAATTTTACCTGTGAAATGCAGAAGCAGCTTGAAATGATATGTGTAGACCTTATGATACCTGCCTTCACATGTAAAATATCTTTGGATGTTGAGCAACAGCTTTGCATAAATGTCTTTGATGCAGCCTCTAGGGATTTCATTATTGAGGTCCATATCTGCATACTCAGATTTCATGAATTCCTTGCATGGCTCCATATCAAATTTGAAACCTTTGAACCAAGTTTCTTGTCCCCTTGGTATTTCTGTCATAGTAGCAATAATTTCTAGTGTAATTGGCACATTTAGCATTCCAACCTTGGTAGTTGTTCCATTGAAGTGCAAGACAAATTCTTTAGACACCTGTGTGTGGCAACCCTGCAGCTTTTCACAAAACCGAAGACAACCTACTCTGTTGAATGCTTCCATCACTGCTGGGTCTTCAACAATGGCCTTCATATTTTTAGGCTCATATCTTAAGCAATGTCCCCCTCTATGAACTTTCTTTTCCTCTGCCATGCTTCTCATAAAAAACCTGTCAGCTTCACTTGGATATATGGAACAGCCTCGCTTGAATATATGAAATAGCCTTGCTTGATTAGGATATATTTGCCTCACTTGATTATATGAAACAACCTCGCTTGATTAGGATGAATATAACCTTTGTATGGAACAGCCACAGGTTTGGTTTGACTACTTAAGAGCTCAAACACTCGTATGGAGGAAAATAAAACAAGAATGACTAAATTAGGCAAAATTTTGAATTTGAAATGTCATCTCATAACTGAATGATGCATCATTCATACCGTATCATGACAATTATGACTGCACTATGGGTAAGTACATTGAATCTCATCACTAACTGACTCATCATACCACTAACCTGTCATTTCCCAACGGATTCTGACAAATTTCAGCTCGAATGACAAGATAGTTAAGAAACCGCGCTTTCGTAGCGCCGGCAGTGTATTTTTCCCAGTTTGCGCTACGAAACTATTAGCTCTTTCATAGCGCAAATCAACTTTTTTGAACTAGCGGTGCTACGAAAACGTGGATTCTTGACTAATTGTATAGTTTTGACCCAAAACCTTATGGAATGACTCCCAAATGGAAAATATGGATATTTGATAATGAATGAACCTTTAAAAGACTTTATTTGAACTTAACGATGACCTTTGAACTTGTAAAAATATAACCTACCCTTAACCAAATCCTAAAATAACTTCTAAACCTATTTTGAAATCATGATAAAAAACAGAGTTGACACAATAATGTTTTGAAAAATTTTGGGTGATAACAGCTTCTAGATCTCGAAGCTTCACTTCCATTTTTAAAAAACTTTCCAAAAGAGGATCAGCGCTGGTATTATTCTCATTCCAGCGCCAATCGGCGCTGCCCTAGAGCAAAAAATAGCAATCGGCGTGAGCAAGACACGCAGACGGCGTGCCACTCCATATAACCATGTATTTAAAGAGCTTATTCAAGAATGGTCAACAAAGAGTTTGTTCAATATGTTGCAAGGGATATAATGGCACATTTCATGATGGAAAATAGACACAAGGGTCTCCAGGATCAGGAACGGGTAATGCAGGGACAGTGATAAATTGTTGCGTAACAGATTCCCCCTAAAGCATGAAGGTCAAACGAGAGTGAGGGGTGAAATGATTTACGAGTACGTTCCAGGACCAAGATGTCGTCGTCAAAAAACTTGCGCAAACAAGCACATATATAAATAATTGAAATCTCTAAGATAATCACATGGCATGAGGTATGGACGCAGCCATCCGTAAAAGCAATCATGAAAGAGGATCTGAGGTATGGTCGCAGCCATCCAGATAAAGATGATCACAAATATGGACTCAAGGTATGGTCGCAGCCATCCAAATGAAAGATTCATGTGTGCAATCATGAATAATGCATATCACCTTGCAGCCTAGGCTTTATCAGACAAAACCTAGGGTCTTTCACTCTGTCACGACCCGATCAAATACAAATTCAGGCATGTGAATGAATGAGTTGAAGTTGAACATGCAATAAAATCGCCTGATTACAATTCAATGATGTAAATTGTTAACAAGTGTGAGAGAAACCACCAATAATGACAATGGTCGTCAAGGTACTAGCAGTAAAATCCACAATATGCGAATAAGGAGCTGACTCGAACAATCGTGAAATCATCTGATCGAAGACCAATGATGTGAGCATGTCATCGGCTGCGAACAACCTACCATTAGGGCATGTAGGCTCCAAGGTACTGAAAAGGAAAAGGGACCTCTAGATCCACTTCCCGGATAATGAGCTGAAGTCGACTGGAAGCGATCTATCGAAGGAGGGCCATAATGCGTCCCACATCATCGACACAAGATAAAGGCAATAAGATAATGATGAAAGTGATCAGAGAACGAGGAAATGAATAAGATGCAGAAGGAAATTCTCTTGAACATATCGGCGACATGACTCTAGAGTTTGGAAATATTTGACTCAAATATAATCAAAGGTCATGTTGACAAAAGTAGTAATGGCATGAGAGGCAAAAAAGATTTCCCAAACCCATGGAGGCAAAGTGACGAACGCAGGATGTCCCCAACCCAAAACGAAATAGAGGATGTGTCATGTTCAAGAGCAACATATTGTCGACACAACTTATTAATACTTTCCATTTTCCCCCATCATTTCTAGTGAGTACCCCAATTATTTTTTAATACAATATTGAAGGGGATAGCATATTCTTGTCATATAATTTTTTCCTTTGGAAAAATCCATCCTAGTACATTTGACGAGCACTAGGAAGGATTAACTCGATATCATCATCATGATGGATCCAATGCCGTTAAATTTTAACGAGCCCAACAAAGGTGGAACTCAACGTCTTTTCATGTTTAGAGAGTTTGAAAAGAGGCGAAAAGAAAACTCCAAATGGCCCTTTTCGTAAATAGTCCCTCATACCCGAAAAGGTAGAAAACAAATACTGAGAGAACCTCTTAGTCACGATTGAATAAGGTATTCATTTTTCACAAATAATCTATCCCATCCCGAAAAGGGGGTAAACGTATACTGGGTAAATGACATTTAATGCACTTTAACGAGTTTATAACGACAAAAACTCGGCAATATTTTCACATTTAGAGAGTCAGAAAAGAGCTGAAAGATGACTCCTCCTGGAGGAACGAGTGGTATAAAGGATAGCAACGGGTTCCGGTTATGATGGAATTGCTCAAAACATGATTAAGGTCAAGAGGTTGGCTAACAATAACACTCATTGGAGCGGTTCCTCGGGAATGGGTAAAACAATCAAGTGATGGAATATGATTGGCCAAGCAGATGGTGACAATGGAATGAGAAAACCAAGGTTCATCTAGCAAAACAGGCTGATAAAATGGCAATCACGAGAGGTAAAATGAGAATGGCTTCATTTTTACAGAAGATTGAAAACATGGAAAACTATGCTTGGAATTGGTTTCATTTTTACACAAGCTTGAAACATAGATAAATTATGCTTGGAATAAGCTTGCATGCCCACAGAATGGTGACTCAATTCGAGGCACATGCCCCCAAGCTTCAATGCATTCACCAGATAGACTGCTAGTTACTGACAGGTGGATGGAGTGAAGGGTCAATCATAAGATCAAGTGAAAGACTTGACTCGGATTTTACAAGATCTTATCAAGGACTAGAATCGAAAAGGGAACTTGTTTCATTTTTTAACGAGGTTGACACAGTAAAAGAACTATCCTCATGACACCTTGTTTTATTTTTTTAAAGAGCTTGACACAAGAAAAGAACTTTGCTCTGTAGAGCTTGTTTCATTTTTTAAGGAGCTTGACACAAGAAAATGAACTATGCTCCGAAGACCCAATCAAGACATATAATAAGTCATGGCTTCCAAGAGGTTCTCATCTAATGGGAGAACAAGTTTTTGGAAATCGTGATCTAATGCCCATAGTACATGGTACACGACGGCACTATCACTGGATGAGGTCAATGAACAAGTGGCCACGTAATTAACCTATGGCAGAGAAGACACCATTGGTAGATAAGGACCGAAAAGGGACGATGATAGGCTAGATGTCACATCAGGACCAATGAAATAAATATGATCAATGGTCACAATCTGACCTTCATGTGGAAAACAGATCACATGAAAGAGGGAAGAGACAAGCACTCCCATGACATAAGTACAGTCGCGCCCTAGGAGTAAGTTAAAATCCAAGGGGCCTTGGAAAACCATCACGTATATATAAGCAAGCTTTCCTCCTAAAGCAATAGGCAGCTTCGGTGACTCGTTCCTCTATTAAAAGCCAACAGATTTTGAGTAACAGGCACAAGCGGCGGAGAATCGAAATTTTGCTAGGTAGTTGAAGACATAATACTAATCGATGTGACTTCATATATAATTGTGCTTGGTACTGCCATATTGCAGGCATGTACAGTGATCTCAAAGGGCACGAAAGAAGGAAGACAATATCCTGTGAATCGACTCCAACCAAGGGAAGAGATCAAATTACATGGAGGGGGTGCCATAGGAAAAAGAATATTATCCCCTTGCATTACGGGAGCAGACATACCATCCTCCTGGACTCCGAGAATGAGAGTAGGAGGATCACTCTCTTGGACTGTGGTGACGGGAGGCAGAGGAGCACCCTCCTGGATCATGGGAACAAGAGGATCTCCCTTCGATCCTGGGGCATCAAAGGAAACAAAAATAACCTGACTGGGATGGGATCCACTCTCTGTGGAAAAGATCTGATGAACCATGTGGGGAATCAGGTCGACATTTTTCTCAACCAATCATTGGTCGAAAACGGACTCATGAGATTGACTTTCGGAGAGAGAGGAATTGATCAGAGATGAATCTAGATCAATTACTGGATCAACTAGTCGATGAATTGAATAAAACTTCCAGTAACCAATGCCAAGATAGGATCCAGAAGCCGAAAATTCATCCAACATTTTGGAGGCTTCATCTAGATAGGGACAATGGTAAATGGGATGGTTCCCTTCACATAATCTACATGGAAATTTGATCTTACCCTGTTTCTTATGAGCCTTACTGTCTTTAGTTGAAGGTTCATTATCAGCGTGATGTCCAGAGGTTTATGACGAAGGATGAATCGGGCCAACGGACCACACTTCTAAACACCTTGGGAATACCAGGGCAATCACAAATAAGGTGGTCACCCTCACATTGCTTGCAAGGGAATTTGAATTTGTGGGGCAAAGTGGGAGGTTTTCCAATATCAATCGCATGGGTAGCGATGGTTGTTGGTTTGTCCCATTGCTTATTTTTCTTCTTCTTATTCTTCTTCTTATTATTATTATTAGCCACCTGAGTACTAAAATCCAAAATTTCACCAGGGGAAGAGGAAGAACGAGGTAAAGAAATGGGCAAAGAAGGCGAGGGGTCAACCTTAATATCAACATGGGGTTGACATTGCTCAGGCGGAGGAGAACATAGTTGAGAAACAGTTGGTACATTCAAAACCACAAGGGTCAAAAATAACCAAACTGGCAGACCAATGGTTAATCCCAAGAGGGACAACATTTCCATATACGGGGCACCAACATTTCTGAAAGAAGGAAACGGACCAGTATTCCCATCTGAGGGGACCCCTGGGTTGATGAACTCAGGAATCGCTATCGTTGATCTCAACATAGGATCAGCTAAGGAGATGAGTACGGGTGAAATGTTATCGTGGCCGATAAATTTTAGAAATTAAACACAAATAATAATAAAAAGAGGGATAAACTAGGCAAGATGGTTTACCAAATATTTGTGAACTGCAATATACACCTTAGCAAATAAATTTACCAAGGACTTAACGTACGGTAGCCAATATCCTCGAATGTTGTGTTCGGTGTATCACATTTACAAAGCGGCAAACTCGGTTACCTATGGCGGGTTTGTAGCCTAGTGGTGCCTCCCAAAATATACGTGACGGTACGTAGGAGTCCAAATCTGTAGTAGTGTTGTCTAATGCGTAACCGTTCAATGAGATCGTCCCAAAATATACTTATCATACATCAATATACTTCCATACATGGGACGGGATATCACCCTCGAATTGTAACACAGACTATTAGTGAAAGCTCCTATAATTAAAGACACCGGAACACGTCTCTAGGGTAGACCTCTAAATATTTTGCGTTAGGTTTAAAATGCTCCTTAGGTTAATTGGGGTTCGTTTTAAAGTTGATCTTGATTAAATTTTCAATTCTAAGGCTTAAAACAATTGTTACCTAAACACCTATAATGCAACTAATATGAAAAATGACCCTTTTCAATTCGATGAACGCTATCTAGTTAAGGGAAGAGTTTCAAATAGTGATGCAAGAATCAGTAAGTAACAAACGCAACTTTTTCTAAACTAAACCACTCACACTATCTCAATCCATATCAAAATATTCACAGATATCAACCATGTAATGTAATTTATGCAAAAAATTATGTTGGGAAAACTATGCAATTGTAATATATGCACGTTTTCATTTTCTTTCGATGAAGAGCTACATCAAGGGGAGAAGGAAATTCACACAATCAATGCAGAATACAAGCAAACGTATTGAATGATATTTCACTATTTCCCCCAAGTGCATAACCTAAGAGAAATGAAAACCCTTTTCACTTCCTTATCTTTTAATTAAATGCACTACAAGCGGAGTGAAACGAAACTTTTCATTTTTGAAAGCAAAACAAAACAAAAATCTTTTTGTATTTTTCTTATAAGCACAATGCAAAATGTAGAATGTAAATCAAAAGCAATGCTTCGAGTACTAATGAAATCTCTCAAAAACGCTACAAGAGAAAAAGATTCGAAAATCAAAGAGAGACCCAAACCACTTTCCTCAAAACAAGACACTCTTCATTTCTACACTAATCAACACTCAAAGAAAAACAACCTTCATTCGAAAACAAGCAATTGTGATCTATGCTTGATGGAAAAGAGAAACCCAAATGCACCCAAGGTTAACACTTGAAAGTTATAATCGTGAAAATTAATCGAAAGACAAACTCAGTCAAACAAAAAGCTTGAAAGATATGATAAGATTCGACTCAATAATAAGTTTGGAAATCAACAAAGCACGCAACCGTTTGGATGACCCGAAAACATCTAGAAACCCTAGGATGACAAGGATGCACTAGCATTGCAAAAGAGAAAACCAAAGATGTGAAACTTGAATAAAAAATGTCACTGAACAGAGAAGAACAAGAGCTATTCAAACAACAAAGAAAACTCAGAAGGATAAGACCCACTGGCTGACCAATAGAAGGAAACCCTAAAAATATTACACACAGAAATTGGCGCTGCTATTAAGCTGCAACCCACGCTGGAAGAGGAAAAGCGCTACTGTGCAAATACATTCAACGCCAAGCGACGCAACTGTCAGGGCAATACTGGCGTCGATCGAGGAGAAGACTTGAAAATAAAAGGGTTTACTGAACTGACACCAGGCTTATCACTTCAACAAAGAGATGAATCTTTGTAAGCAATTACAGAAGCTACAGAGACAAGGAGATGGACACTCTACGAAAAATGATGACAAAACAAAAAATCAAAAGTTGAAAACAAGAGACTTAAAAGCTAGCACTCCCCAGCGGAGTCGCCAATTTTTTATGCAGTAAAATCCTCTCTGCGGACAGAGACGATCCCTATAGCCCTAGGATGGGTCTAGTAATGGTAGGGAACAATCTAAAGCCTACTTTCCTAGATTGCAAATGGACACATATCGTGAATAGATCACCTACCTCGATCTGATGATGTTCCTCGCTTGAATCCTTTTATCCTCCGCGCTCCGTAGTCAGATCCTCGATGTCATTAGCACTTGGTTACCTACACAAGAGATCTAATAACAAAAAATGTGAACGCATAACATATATCTCATATAAACAATCTATCTAGTTGATCAAGGAGAACTATAAATCCAATCATATGTTAAAGATGAGAATGAAAAGTAAGAATCAATTGTATTATATTAATATAGTGAGGGGCAGTTACAACTTGTGCGTTGATGTCGCAACTCTCCTTCAACGAGTCTGGATCCAGGCACGTCTCCAAAGCACTCGTTTCAACTTGATACGAAGGGGCCGAAGGTCTCAACTCTCACTCAATGCCTATAGCAACAAAAATCTCTCCGATGTTCTTCTATCTCTATTCTAACTAGTTGAGGTATGGGAGGATGTTCATTTTATAGCAAGGGAAGAGGGAATATGGATCCACTTAAGGTGGGGAAATGGGTTATCCCTTTTGGTGGTTCCACTTTTGTATGAACAAGAAGCCCAAAGGGAGAAGCTCGACTCTATCCTCGAGAACAAAAAACCAGCTCTCCACCATGAAGCTTCTAGATCTCGAAGCTTCACTTCCATTTTTGAAAAAAATTCCAAAAGAAGATTGGCGTGGGTGTGATTCTCATTCCAGCACCGATCGGCGTAGCCCCAAACCAAAAAAGATAAATCGGCGTGAGCAAGATACATAGAGGGCACGACGCTCCAGATAACCATGTTTTTAAAGAGCTGCTTCAGGAATGGTCAACCGAGAGTTTGTTCAATATGTTGCAAGGGATATAATGGCACATTTCATGATGGAAAATAAACACTGGGGTCACTGCTAGGGGTCTCCGGGATCAGGAATGGGGAGTATAGGGACAATGAAAAATTATTGTATAACAGTAGGTACTTCTTTATGAAGAGTATTTCAAATTCTTCCCAAATTAAATTCTCTTCCTTGATGCCCCTGACATGCTTGACATATTCCTACCAGGTATCTGTTTTTCCTTTGAGACTGAAAGTAGTTGTCTTGGCTTTCATATTCTCTGAGTAGTTATGAAATTTGAAAAAATTTCTCATACCAAGCGTACATGCTTCTACATCCTTTGATATGGTCATCTCACCATCAAAATTAGGATGCTTGGCTTTATTGAATTCCCCTGGAAAATACTCCTTCTCACTCCTCCTATGATGATGTTAGGGGTGATGGCGATGATATCTCATGGATGTAGAGCTATAATAAAATCCATTCGTACTAGCCCTCTTCTCAGGTGTACCCAAGAGTATGCCACTCTTTATTGTATCATCATGGTCCATTTTCTACCTTCTTTGAGATCGGCTTCTATCTACCCCATTAGTATTTTCTTCATTTTTGTCTCCATGATTGATCCCTAGTTGTCCATGTTTTTGTAAATCTAAAAGGATTTGAAGAGTAACTTCCTTAACCTCAACTTGCTTTTCTTGAGCTTTTGCAACCCTTTCTTGTGCTTCAATCAACCGCTCATTATCAACTTTACAACTTTTTAAATCTTCCCTCAAACTTATTAATGTATTTGTTAGATTAGGAGAGTCTCCCTCTCCCTGCTACTCTATTTATTTCTCCCATTCCACTGATTTCTCTTTTGGCTTGTGTGGGGAGTCATATGAACTATAATCAACCATTCTACCCTTCATCTCCTGGTCTTCTATTTGCATGCAACATACCATTGCTAGATAAATGAAATATAAGGCACAATCAAAAGCATTACCTCAATTTACTTATGGTGAGGCTATTGCATCTGCACGAGTCAATCCAAATTAGCATGATACATAATAATATCAAAAGCATATAAGTTCATGCATGAATCAAGATAATGACACCAAAACTGTAACAACATCATGTACATGGATATAACAATAATAAGAATAAAATAAATGACGTGCATGCATGATAACATATAGATCCACAAAAAAAGCTTCATATACCCTGAGGTCCAATGCTGTGAACTTGATCTGATACCACTCTGTAACACCCCACCCCACATTTACCCACTTTAACATGCTTTCCATGGTAAACATGAGTTGAGAGTTAATATACAGGACCCAACTTCCAATATGCAGTTATGGAAATGGGGTCCACTTATCCAAAATTTACTACAAATGCCCTGTTAGCACCTGATCTGGACCCCAGGCTGAAAAAGGGCAAAACAGGGTAACATCTAAACCACACTCAGCCTTGTAGCTAGCCCTACAAGGACAGGAGAGGGCTCTCTCCATGAAAGATATTCAACAAAGTACAATAATGGACTGCTTTTAGGCTAGGTATAATAATGGGGAAAATTTGTTTAATAAAGGAATGAATTTTTCAGGGATGTGTGGGACAAGATGGGACAGTTTGAAACTAGGAATAAATCAGGACACAGGGTATTTCATGGGGCAAGGTAGGTAGGAAATTTTAGCAATTAAGTTATATAAGGATGGAATGGAAAGACTGGTGAGGAGCTAAAAAGGGCATAGAAAATGGATCCTTTTCAAACATAAGAAAAACACAGAATATTGAATGATTTCCCAAGGCAAAGCATATAAAATGGATTCTACCTTTCTATCTTGAAAGCATTCAAAAGAGATGTTTATGAATGAATGGAACACATAACAATTTTACATATGAACACAAAGAGAGAACAAATGCTAAAACTCATACTACATGGATCCCACAAATCAGAGCTGCATCTCTTATTAATTCCCTGTCAAACTGTACAATGGAGTGCAGAGCTTTCTTTCCACACTATTCCCCTACTTCTGAGTTACAGATTGATTTACAGATGATTTACAATTACATTAAATAGACCATATTTGTGGGAACATAGATCCAAAAAAAGAGGAGCAGTTTTTACATCTCAAGAACTAAAGTGCAATCATAGAAAAGAAATCCAACAATCTGCCCCTGAAAATAAGGAAAAGCTATACATTTTTGGACATCTAAAAATTTTGCCGTTACACTGGATGAAAGAAAAATAGGCAATTCGAAAAATAGATTTCCTACTTTGCTGCTGCTGTAACAATCTCTGTCTCATATTAACTCTCGGTCCTTTGACTATTTCTTCCCATTTTTGTTTGAAGAAAACTGACTTTTTAATAAAATGTTGTTGAAATAAAATAAAATGAATGTATGCCTTAGTGAAGGGAGAAAACCGATTTTGAATGGAAAAAGGGAAGTGAAAGGAAGTGGGGTCCGCATCGCAATCGGGATCGGGGGTTTCGGATATATTTGAAACAAGTTCGAAAGCCTCCGATGCGTTGAGGATAGGCAATGGAGAAATACAATAATGGAGCAGAGAAATCCCTTTTAAAATATATATATATATATATAAATGGTTTTTCGCTTTTACAAAGGGAGGAGGATTTTTATTTGAAAGGTAGGAGGGCTTTTATGGTGGGACCGAGATATGAATAATTGCAATCGGAATTGGGAGGTCGGGGCAAGCATATGGAAATATGGATTTCCTCCGATGCGATGGGATTAGACCGTGGGAACTCCGTAATACAATGTAATTTGGAACTTACAAAGGGAAAAAAAACTTTGGTATTATAATGGGTGGAAGATTACAAGGCGGGACCCAGGGTCAATTGAGATCGGAAGGGAAGCGGGGTTACATAATAACATACCTCTGATGCGATGGGGAAAGGCCTTTGTATAAATAAAAATAAACAAAATTTAAGTTTAACAAAGGCAAAGGTCCATTGTATTATATATGGGCGGAGAATATTAAATGGTTGGACCCGTAGGTCCATCGACATCGGAGATCGGAGGAGGCGGAGGGACATTTTATATACAATTGCCTATCGCAATGATCCGATTCGTTGTGGGCCGTCAGATCGGATGATGAGATCGACAGCGGAGGTATGGTCGGAGGGTGTCAATAGGGGGGAAGTCTTTTGAACATGCCGATTGTGTACAGGCCGTCAGATCGTTGATCGGATCGACGGTCGAGGTGACATCGGCGGGTTTCCATTGTAGGTTGGCCACCGGAGATATACAATCGCATCGGAGCCTTAGTTAACATAAGGGCCAATCGGGGCGCATCGTTTGAATGTTGCGATGCGATCGGAAAGGGAAGGAATGGTGGGGTTTTACAATATAAAACCTTTAATTTTATTATAAGGTTTTAAAAGGGATGGAGGGGAAGTGGTTTGGGAACGGCGGGGATTATTTATATACATAAACTTTATTATAAAGTTTAGGGGTAATGGTGGGGAAGTGGTTATATCGCATCGGAAATTTGTATTGCAATTGGGTAATTGGAAGGGAAAAGGGGATTTTATTAAAATAAAGTTTAGGGAAATGTGGGAAAAGGGATTGTTTAAGGGTATAGGGGACTTTTTTACTTCACTTAGGCATAAATCTCAATCCAGAAGTCAGTTTTGAGAGTGTAGTATACCGTTGGAAAGCTCTTTCCAGGCTCTTTCTGCTGGATCTACTTAGAACATGATTTGACACTGAACATGCTGTGGAAAACTTCTCTGAGAGGTAGGGTGATGAATTTGTGGAGATGGCAGCTTCTGAATTGTTGACTTATTACATGTGATGAAATAAAATTACATAATAAATGATAATAAAGGAAAAGTATCATGTTTTCACCTCAAAACATGGTTTTGAGGTGAAAATTACATCAAACTGAATGAAACATTTCTTTGATCTTCCAGGTGTTTTGACTTTGAGTTTATTGACTTCCTCATGACCTTGCTGATATTTATTGACACTTGACTCATCAATTTGACCATGATGAGATCCTAGAACCTAATGAGACCAACCCTATGACCTAATGATGTGATTTTAAGAGAAAAATAGTGACTCGTGACTAAAGACCATAGAGAGGAGAATCAGCAAGTTTCACATGAGGGAAAACTGATAAAAAAAAAATTTACTACCATCAATGAATCCATGACCTAGCGGACTGGTGAAATTTATTGGTATGGGACTCCTAATATGCAAATGCAAAAGAGAAATTTTGATCACTGATGGCAGTATGACTAGACTGACACTAACACGCCCAAATACACATGATCACACTGCTTTCAACCTAACTCTACCTGGTGATCATGTTCCCTAAGCTTAGACCACTCCTCTACCCAATTTATGTCATAGTCGCACTCATGCAGGGATGTGAGTGCAACCAGAGGCTTCCAACCACACGCATAACCCATCCTCAATGTGGTTTTGGCCAAGTTTACCCAGTTCAGATAGTGTGGCCACAGACCTTGAGCCAAAATTTTAGGGATAGCATTCAAGCCAACTGCCCAAAATTTTCCAGAACTCTGTCAACAATGAGTGTAAGTATTCATGCTTTGTTCTTAGGCTCTGTTGTGGCTCATGCTTTCCCAACACATATTATTCATTTATACAAACACTTTGTAACTATGGTACCTATAAGTCATGAATGCATAGAATGTTCAATTTTTTCATTAGTTTAATTAGTTGTTCATCAAGAAGTCTTGTTGCCCTCTCATAGTAACTGCAATAAAACACATATAGCTCATGCATTCATATAAATTATGCAAGAGCCTATCAAACCATGAAACAAATCAATAATAAGAGCACTTCATATAACAAGAAATACACAATGCATGTAACATGCACTTAACCATTAAATGAGCCATGATAAACTAGTCACATAATCAACACATTAAACCAAAACTTGTGCTCATTGATCTTCATTAAATAATAACACATATTAACATATGCATAGTACCCACCTAGTCGAGGACTTCCATGTTCCACCCAACCATATATTGGGTTGAACCAATTATTTATTTCCACCCAATCACCACTATGCCATATTCGAAGATTGAATTTGGGATTACATGGATAAACCAAAACATAACCAAACAAGGAAACCAAACGAAAACCACCTCCACCCTCAAGCCATAGTGATTTCACCTAAATCAAGTCCATAAATCACCAAAACCAATACAAGCTTGGATGCCTCAAAATTTATTCACCATACCGAGAGGATTTTTCCTATCTCCACCCACTTGTCAAGGGCTTACCGGGAGAAAATCATCTCCACCATCAACCCTTGGGATTTTCCTGAGACCACTTGACTAGGTTCCAAAATCTATTAGCATCCAAAGCTCAACCAAACAATCTTCAGGGAACCCACTACATCATGGCTATCCAGGAAATGACATAAGGCAAGATTGTACATGATTTTTAATCTAGGAAAATCTCCATGCCAATGACAAAAAAAATGACCAATAAACCAATGCATGAACCATGCTTTCAAATCCCAACAAGATAATCAACATGCACACAACTACTTACAAAAATCTTCTTTTTGGTTGCTCTTTCCTCTGTTCTTTCATGCTCTGGCTAGTTGTTGTCCCAAACTTCTTCTTGTGTTGCATGTTTTCCTTGCTTATCTCTTACTTATGCCATGCTTGTCCAAATGTTTTTGTTGTTCTCCCTTGTTGCAATGTTCTCTCTCCATTTTCCTCTCATTTCCGCAAAGAGAATGTTAGAATGTTCTCTCTCCAAATTTTTATGTTTTCTTTTTCTTCATTTTTCCTTGCATCCATATTCATTTACTAATTTTATCCTTTTCTTTTCTCTTCCTCTTCACCACTTGATGAAGTGGAATTTCTTTAAATTTTCCTTCATTTCTTTTGCATTTTGCCTCATGTCCTTGCTAGCGTGTAATAATTAATTTTCCATTTATTTCATTTTTCCTCTTTCCAATGCCAATCTCCATAGGCAATAAATAATTAACCACAATTAGATCTCGATGTAATGTTTTTCCCCTCATTCAACTTGGAATACGTGTCCCATGACCTTGGTTTGATTTTTTCTTTTATAATGTGAATGCATTATTTATTTACATGGAAATTTAACTTGGGGTTGTTACACATAATTTTATTCATTGTAAGATAACCAAGTATTTGAATTGCTTTCTGTATCCAACACCAGAGTGTCAAGTGATGGTTTTAAATGGAGGAACTATAAATTACTTAGGGAAATGCCATAATATCAATCTAACTATAGGGGAATATGTATTAATATTCCAATGCTTTTCATTCCAATGGGTGGTGTAGATGTCGTATTAGGAGTCAAATCATTACAATCTTTGGGGACGATAGCTTTTAATTTTCAAGAACTTTTCTTGAATTTTTTCTCAAAAGGAAAGTAAATTGAGTTAAGGGGTATCACAAGGAAACTTAGGAAGATAATCAACTCTAATGGCATGAAAAAACTTCTGAAGAAGGAACAATGAGGGGTAATTGCACAATTATGTTCATTGGATGGTCAACCATCTAGGTCCTCCATTTCTCTATATCTCTAAGGATTCCTTCACAATCATTCCAAGGTATTTGAGACTCCCAAATGTATCCCACCTATTCATGATCATGATCATGATATTCACTTGATTCGAGGAATGTTCCTCAAAAAATCATACCTTACAAATATCCCTATTCCTAGAAGAGTGAAATTGAATATATGGTTGCAGAAATGCTAGAAGTAGGTACAATTCAACTTATCCAAAGTTCTTTCTCTTCTCCAGTAGTATTGGTGCACGATAATGATGGATAATGGCGTATGTGTTTGGATTATAGAGAGCTCGGCAAGCTCACTATTAAAGATAAATTTCACATTCCTATCATTGGTGAATCGTTGGATGAACTACATGGAGCAATTTACCTCACCAAGATGAATCTTAGTTCAGGATATCATCAAATTAGAATGAATAAAAAAGACATTATGAAAACAAAATTTAGAACTCATGAGGGTCATTATGAATTTTTGGTCATCCCTTTTGGCCTTATAATGTACTTTCCACATTTAAAGGTTTGTTGAATTCCACTTTCAAACCCTTCCTTAGAAAAAATGTGTTAGTATTTTTTGATGATATACTAATCTACAACAAGTCTTGGAAAGATCATGTTCAACATGTTGACAGGGTGTTCAAACAATTGGCGGAGAAACAATTGTATGAAAAACCATCCAAATGTTTATTTGGGGTACAAGAAGTGGAACATTCGGATCATATTGTATCTCATGAGAGTGTCAAGGTAGACCCTAACAAAATTAAAGCCATCAATGAATGGAAGAATCCCTACAACCTTAAGGCATCTTCAAGGATTTTTCAGGTTGACAGGGTATTATCACAATTTTGTTAAGAATTATGGGAAAATAGCAATACCTCTAATGAAATTACTAAATAAAGATGCATCCTTTTGGACTCCTTAAACAACTAAGGGCTTTGAAAATCTTAACGAGGCAATGTGTAGACCTCCAGTCTTAGATACACCAGACTTCACAAAAACCTTTATCGTGGAATGTGATGCCTTAATAAATGACATTGGTGTTGTTTTATTGCAAGAAGGAAGACCCATTTCTTTTTAAAGTTGTCTAATCAAGAGAAAGTATTTACAAAAACCTATTTATGAGAAGGAAATGTTGGCAATACTACATGCACTGAAGCAATGATGCCCTTATGTAATGGGAAGACACTTCAAGGTAAAAATCAATCATGATAGTCTTAAATACTTCTTGGAACAAATATTATCTTCAAAAGAGCAACAAAAATGGGTCACATAGATGTTGGACTATGACTTTGAAATCATTTACAAAAAAGGGAAGCAAAATTTTGTTGCAGGTGCACTTCTCAAGAAGGGATGACGATGTGGAGGCACAGCTCTGTGCCATTTTCACTATCCAACCTAATTGGATAACTGAAGCAAGGGATGAATGGAAGGATGATGAAGAGGTAGACGCTCATTCAAAAGTTGCAACAATATTTGAGTGAATTTGATACATTTATTTGGAAAATGGATTCACTATGGTACAAATATTGCTTGTATCTATGTAAGAACTCCCAACTCAAACAAAAGGTTCTTTTGGAATTGTACACCTCTCCTATAGGAGGGAACTCAGGTAATTTAAAAACTTACCACGGGGTCAAGAAGAAATTTTTTTGGGATGGACTTAGATTTTATATTTAGAATTTTGTGGCAAAATGTTTGGTTTTCCAACAAAATAAAGTTGATACAATTAAGACCCCGGGTTCTTTACAACCATTAACTATTCCAAGTCAACCTATTCCAAGTCAACTTTGGGAGGAGGTCTCAATGGATTATATCACAATTTTACCCAAGTCTGAAGGCAAGAGTGTCAGCATGGTGGTAGTTGATAGACTTACCAAGTTTGCACACTTTTGTGCACTATCCCGTCCTTTAAAATCTAGCATTGTTGATACTACATTTGTGGAAACAATCCAAAAGCTACATGAAAACCCATAGATTATTGTAAGTGATAGAGATCCCTTTTTCACTATAAATTTTTGGAAAAAAAATATTTTCTTGTCTTGGTACTCAATTAACTCATAGATCATCTTACCATCCTCAATCTGATGGGAAATTTGAGATAGTGAACAAATATTTGGAAGGATATCTTCGTTGCTTTGTATCTAATAAACAAACACAATGGATCAAGTGGTTACCTTTGGTAGAATGGTGGTATAAAACTTACTTCCATACCATAACAAAAATTACCCCATTTATGGTGCTCTATGGATACCATCCATCGTCCATCACATTATCTTTAAGAGACAATTCTAAGGTTTGAGAAATGGAGATCACATCGAGCATCAACAACAGTTCTCCAAATCTTAAAGGATAAATTGACTTTGGAACAAAATTGAATGAAACAATAGGTACATTAGCATCGTGATGAAAGAACTTTTGATGTGGGTGATTGAGTATTTTTATTGCTAAAATCATACAATCAAATGTCCCCAAATCAGGCTAAGAAGGATATTAAATTATCACCCAAGATCTATGACCCTTGTAAGGTGTTGCAGAAAATTGAAATTATGGCATAAAAAATGGTGTTTCCCACATCTTTGCAAGTACACCCAACTTTCCATGTTTCATGCTTAAATAAGAACATAGGTGACAAGCTCACATTGGAAAATATATTGCGAGAACTTGTTGAGTAAGGAAAAATAATATTGGAGTCTGAATTAATCATATAAATAAGAATTTGGTAGCTACGAAATAGATAAATTTCAAAGTATCTCATTAAGTGGAAGAACTTACCTGCTGAAGACTCCACATGGGAGGAAGATTATTTTATTCAAGAGCATCTAGAACTACAAAAGCATTGAGGACAACTCTTTTTTGAAGGAGAGGGGCATGTTAGGTCCCTATAATACTAGTGGAGCCCCCATATTGTTATTTTTGTGCCCTGTAGAAGCCCACTATTGTTTTTGTTGTGCCTTTACATTATTATTGTTATTTAGGATCTAATTATATTTTGACCCTTTGGACTCATATATATACCAAGGATGTCTTGCCATTTGAATCATCCAAGAATTTTTCATTTATGTGATGTGAAAGGAGGTCGCCCCCTCGAACTGACTTATCGTATAGTCATTGATCTATCTTTTCTTATGTTTATGTGTTATTTTGATCTCGTTACATAATAATACACTAGGACGAGGCTTTTAACATGATAGAAGGTTCTCTTTCTCTATCTAAAGCCTATATAATAGTAAGCATTCCTTAAATTAGTCACATCAACCATATTGAAATCCCCTTAGATGAGCTAGTGGGATTCCAAGAATTCACCCATTAGCTAACACGCGAATTTATTCATTTGTTTTGTGTCATTTCTGACATAAATATTCACCAAACCTCGTAACCACATAAAATAAGCATCGCCCACACTTCCCATTAAGACTATTAAGGCCTCATTTTTTATGCATGCAATAAATTGGGAGGGGGGTAAAATTGTAACCTCATATTTACCTTATTCCAAATCATAGTAATAAATAACCAAGCTTAACCAAATGCAATTAGGAGAATTTTTTTTAAAGGAATCCTAGTTATCAAGATGCAATTATTGCACCTTACTTCATCGAGTAGATGGTTTAACTAATAGTATTCAAATTAAATTCCTTTGGCCAAAAGGTTGTGGGTGGAGGATATATATTTCATTGATGATGCATGTGACCTGTATTGGGCTAGTCATATTGCATGTGTTTGCAATATCATAAGTTTAGGTGTTTCATTGGTAAGACTTGAACCCTTGGTATGGGGGTGTGCAATACCAATATCTTGCTTGCACCAATGCAATGAGGCACAATTGATTACAGTTTTCAAATTTAAGCCTACTATTTTAACCTCTTAAAAACATACAATGTTTACAACTTTTTTTTTAACAATAATGAAAATTCTTGTATTAGATCAAAGTTTGTGCCTGGTTCACAGTAAATACATCATCACAAGTCTAAGTATTTCAATTTGATCTTGTCTTTCCAAAATCAAAGATGTCCTCTCAAGAAGTACATTATTCACATGGAAAAATGGGGGGTTTTGGAGGTGAATACCTTCCAATAAAGCCTCGTAATAAAACAAAATTTATAGTGCATACACTCTTAGTTTATGATGTAACTTGATAATGCATGAATTTCATTGGAATTATTACTAAGGAATGAAGGATGGCCTTCATTGGTGATTAACCATCATTTCACCAAATTTTAGATTGCATCCCAGATTGGCACATCCATCCTCTTCCATATTATTATCCCGTAGTATGTACTTATAACTCACAATAGGGATTTCTTTTGTTTCCTTCTTGAAATGTTTTAAGAGATTATCCAAAAACTTATCTCTTGGAGATGAATCTTTATCCATGTGTTGAATGAAACCTAATTTTCTTTGTCAAGAATGATGCCTTGTAGTAAGCCATAGGATTCTGCCTAATTATTTTTCATCTTTCCCCAACCCCATGAGTGTTCTAAGACATTTTTTTCACCGCGACCATAAATAACCCCTCCTCCTCCTGTCACCCTTGATACTTACACCTTAAAGTAAATACCTTGATTTTCTCATATTTTTTTAGATTCAAAGTGTCTTATATTCCATGCGGTGACTTTCATTTCTCGAGGGTGGCAAGAGATTATAGGTTCATGAACCTCTCATTTTCTACACCCATTAACGTGTCAATCTCATTAGAAGTTGACATCAACTTAAGAGCATGAAAGGAGTGTAGCCATGCATAGAATCCTCTTTAACTTTTTAAGACCTCCTCTGGATTATAGGAGCTCAAAGGATTCAAAGAATAATAAAATAGAGAGTTGACAACTTTCTTAATCGAGGCATACCCTGAGAACCTTGGCAGTGCTAAGCAAGTCTTTATTCGAAGTCACAAAAATTAGGGAGCTTGTTTCTAAGGGAATTACCATTTTTTAATGGTCTAGGAAGTTGACTCACAAGGATGATAAACTAAAATTGTCTCACTATTTTAGGGATTGCTTGCTTCTAAATTCATTTGGAAAAAAATTAAACGCATCTTCTCACCATTTAAGTAGTCATTGAATTAGTTAGAGAAGCTTTAAGAGCTTAGGGTTCTAGGGCATTAGGTTTAGGCATATGGGGACACTCTTTGATATTTTGGTTTAGGCTTTGACACCCAAAATAGTTGTTGGGTGATTTGTATATCTATGTATTTCTAAAATTGAGCTTCGAGGGTTAGCTCAATTGGTTGAGTTCCCATTGATAAAGCACCTCGTCAGTGGGAGGTCATAGGGTTAATTATCCTCAACGCCCTTGGGGTTAGGATTTGTTAATAAGCTGACAGGATGTGATTTGTAAATAAAAATATTTCGGTAATAATCACATATGAACCAATTTCGTCGACGCGTTTTGAACCAACTATTGTGGTTCATCTTCAGGACATGATGAGAGCATAGATCAAGGCCTTCGGTTTAAATATATGAAAAGAGGATCATGCTAGCCGTTATAGTATAACGGCTTGTTTGACTAAATTAAGAGTTATATTAGTTATTTAATTACCATATGAGAAATTAAATTATTTCTAGTTATTAATAAATTAAAAATAAACAAGGTTAGTAAATTTAAGTTAATTTTGACTAAATTAAAAAAATTATCAATTCAATCATTTATAATATTTTTATTTTTAAAATGTTATATACTATTTAATTATTGGATATAAAATAAAAATAAAATAAAAAATTAAGGCTATAAATAGAATATTTATTTAGTTTTTTATTATTAGAACAAATAATAATTTAATTACAGAGAAATAAGCCAAAAGGACAAAAGGTTACGGGAACTAGGAGAATAAGGTTTCTAATAATATCAAAGCATAATACAAATTAAAAAACTCATAGGAATTCATAAGGAATAAAAAAAGAAGAAGAAGGAAGGGCCAGAGGCTAGAGGAAAAAACAACTAAAAGGATAGGGCAGGGATTCAGCATCTACTAATGCTCCAACCATCGTCTCTATTCAGATTCACCATCCTTTTCTCAATTTCTAAGGCCTCCCTTAATTTACGATGATGAAATTGATCAATCCTAGCAATGACCTTAGTTTATTCTATGCAGATGTAATGGTTTGCCTTCTCTGCATGCTCTGCCAATGCAAAGGAGTGAGATCTACCATGCTTTAGGTCAGTTGCATGTTCACAAATTCTTTGATTAATGGATCGACTAGTTTCACCAATGTATGGGGTTCCACAGGAGCATAGAATGATGTAAACATATTTACCATCTTTAGAGTTCAATGGGTCCTTCACAGGTCTTAAAGAGTCATCATAAATTAATGGAGGCCTTAGAAATTGAGAAAAGGCCGGTGAATCTGAATAGAGACGACGGTTGGAGAATTAGTAGATGATGGATCCCTACCCTATCCTCTTAGTTGTTTTTTCCTCTAGCCTCTATCCCTTCCTTTTTTTCCCTTATTAATTCCTCTAAGTTTTTTGTTTTATTATTATGCTTTGGTATTATTAAAAACCTTCTTCTCCTAGTTCCCCTGACCTTTTGTCCTTTTGGCTTATTTCTTTGTAATTAAATTATTTTTTCTAATAATAAAAACTAATATAAATATTTATAGCCTTAATTATTTTTATATACAATAATTAAATCTTAATTAAATAATAGATAATATATTAAAAATAAAAATATTATAAAATATTGAATTGATAAACTTTTTAGTTTAGTCAAAATCAACCTAAATTTAATGACCTTAGTTATTTTAATTTATTAATAATTAGAAATAATTTAATTTCTCATTTGGTAATTCAATAATTAATATAACCCTTAATTTAGCCAAACTAGCTGTTATACTATAACAACTAGTATGATCCTCTCTGCATCTATTTAAACTGAAGGCCTTGATCTATGCACTCATCATGTCCTGAAGATGAACCACAATAGTTGGTTCAAAATGCGTCGACGAAATTGGTTCGTATGTGATTATTACCGAAAGATTTTTATTTACAATTTATGGACAAGAGAAGCCAACTCTCAAACATTGAAACCATGCTCAGTAAGGATGTGATTCATTGAGGTTGATATGCTCGAACATTTTTTCGAGAAAAAAAATTAAAATACAAAATAAAATTTAAAATTTAAAATTTTAAAAATTAAAATTAAAAATTAAAAAATAAAAAATAAAAAATTGTTCCCAATTCAAATGAAAATAAATTCCTTTAGATTCTTAAACCAATTAACTTTGAGGTATGTTTACTTTTTAGTCCAAGAGTTGAAGAAACTCTTAAGCTCGCAACAAATAAACTCCCCAATGGGATTTAAAATACCATAAAGAATAGTAACAATTGTATGCGAAGAGTTCAAAATTATATGTTGACCAGATAATGAACCTTTGTACTATTTTAAATCAAGAAATCCTCATTGCATTGAGAAAATTTAGCCAAGCCGCTCTTAAAAATCCATGGACAACATGGAATGGCAACATCCCATATAACTTTGTTAGGAAAATTGAAATGAAAGAAGCCTTTCACTAGGCTTCGAGTGCTCTATCAATGAAAACTACAAGGTTCTCAATCCTCTTTCATCAAGGGCTTCATCATAGTTTCTTGAGAAACCCAATTGAGCAAACACCTGAAAAGTATGTGATCATTGTAACAAGAACCAATTACATCATATTTATGTATTGTAACATCAATAAGGTTTTCCATTTGGAAAATTATATATTACAGAGCAATGCAACACAAAAAATATGCGGAAAATGCAAGCACACAAAACACATAAAACCAAAGAGACACAGATATACGTGGTTCACCCAGTTTGGGCTATGTCCACAGCGAACAGCCAGTCCTTCCTTTCTATTATCCAACAAAATGAAGAGACACAACCTACAGTAGATCCGCTGTAATATCCTCTATTCTCTCTCACAGTCTCCCTATTTGTTTCCCGCTCTAAGAATACACATACAATACACAACCACGATGCAATGCCCTCACGCCCCCCGCAACGGTGCCTTCTAGGGAAAAAAAAACCCTAGGCTCGGCCTGCTTCTACAGAGGATCTGTCAACTAATAGATGGCCCAGGACCAATGGGGGTACTATACTTTACGAAATTTTTTTTGTCTGTTTTTTTAGCTTCGGGGGGGGCGTTTCCCACGAACGGCAGCAAGGGGGGCTCCATACGGAAAGTCACGGCCCCCCCCCCTCGGACCCCCCAAGCAGCGTTTAATTATGGTCGGTAATTCTGCCCCATGAAGGTACAGAGGTCCAACGTTGTGATACAAAATAAACAAGATAATCAGGCTCCACACCCAACAATATCCCACTTGGAGATTGAGTGCAGCAACTCCACCGCTGCTCCATTTGCTAGACAATGACTACTATTTGGACCTGGTTGTTTCTCATCTTCATTGTCATCCTTGAAGACCAATTGAAATTGAGCATATTCTCAGTTTCTCCCTGGTTACAACTTTTGTTAGCATATCTGCAGGATTCTTGCTGGTGTGTATCTTTTCCAGCTTCAACTATCCATCTTCCAATACTGACCGTATTAAATGGTACTTGAGTTGTATGTGTTTAGTCCTGGAATGAAATTTTGAGTTCTTTGAAAGATGAATGGCACTTTGGCTATCATTGTATAATGTGCCAATATCATGCTTCTTACCCAATCCATCCATAAACCATTGTAACCAAATCATTGACTTACTAGCCTTTGTAGCAGCAACATACTCTGCTTCTATTGTTGAAAGTGCAACAACACTTTTGGATTTTTGAAACCCAACTAACAGCTGTTCCACCTGCAGTAAATACATACCCTGTAGTGCTCCTCCTGATATCTCTGTCACCTGTCATATCTGCATCAACATATCCCTGTAGAGAAATGTTTGAACCACCAAAGCATAATGCTTGATTTGTGGTACCTCTCAAATATCTGAGAATCCATTTTACTGCCATCCAGTGTTCTTTTCTTGGATTTTTCATGTACCTGCTTAAAACCCCCACTACATGTGCAATATCAGGCCTTGTGCAGACCATTGCATACATTAAGCTTCCAACAAGTGATGCATATGGAACTTTAGACATATAATCCATTTCTTCTTGGGTCTTAGGGCACATCTCCTTACTAAGTTTGAAATGTCTAGCAAAAGGTGTACTAATTGGTTTTGCATTCTACATATTAAATCTTTTCAACACCTTTTGTATGTACTCATTCTGAGACAGTGTTAATTTGCGATTTTTCCTGTCTTTATTTATTCTCATACCAAGGATTTGTTTTGCAGATCCCAAATCCTTCATTTCAAATGAATTTGCCAATTTTATTTTGAGCACATTTATTTCTTGCATGTTAGACCCTGCAAAAAACATGTCATCTACATACAATAATAATATAATATAGTTTCCATCATTTTGCTTTTTCAAATACACACAATGATCAGAGTGACATCTAGTATAACCTTGTTCAGACATAAACCTGTCAAATTTTAGATACCACTGCCTTGGAGCCTGTTTTAATCCATACAAGCTCTTCTTTAACCTCCACACTAATTTTTCCTTCCCTTTGACCTCATTTCCTTCTAGTTGCGGCATATAGATCTCTTCCTCCAAATCTCCATGGAGAAAAGTTATCTTTACATCTAACTGTTCAAGATGTAAATCTTTCGCTGCTACAAGACTTAAAATAGTTCAAATTGAAGTCATCTTAACAACAGGAGAAAATATTTCATCAAAATCAATACCTTTCTTCTGTGCAAACCCCTTCACTACAAGTCTAAATTTGTACCTCTGTTTTCCTCCATCTTCTTCCTTCAGCCTATAAACCCATTTATTCTGCAATGTAGTTTTACCTGTAGGCAACTTGACTAAGTCCCAAGTCTGGTTATGCATTAATGAGTCCATCTCTTCTTTCATGGCTAGCTCACACTTCTTCCTGGTTTCAACCTGCATTGCTTCTTCATAACATTTGGGTTCACCAGAATCAGTCAACAATAAATAATATAATGACGGAGAGTATTTTTCAGGGGGTCTACTTATCCTGGTAGATCTTCTAACACCACTTTCAGGTGTTTGAGGTGCATGTTGTTGTTGTGGTGATTGTTGTGGTTGTGGTTGTTGATTATTATTATTTTCAAGCACCTTTACTTTTTCTGTGATCTCATCAAGAACTGTGTATTCTTTGTTTTCTTTTTCCTGTTTCTTTTCCTGCAACTGATTCTTATACAAGACCTTTTCATTGAATATTACATCTCCGCTCCTAATGATTTTGTGATTTTCATAATCATATAAGAGATAACCAAAATCATTAACACCATATCCAATAAAGGTACATTCCTTTGATTTTGCCTCAAGCTTTGTTCTATTTTCTTTATTAATATGGACAAAGTCCTCATAGCCAAAAGGCTTTAAAAAAGAGTAGTTTACATTTTTACCTGTCCATGCTTCCTCTGGAATATCACCATCCAAGAAATTTGAAGGCCTTTTGTTTATTAGATAAACAGCAGTATCTATAGCATCTGCCCAAAATTGTAAAGGCAATCCTGCATGCAATCTCATGTACCTTACACGCTCCATGATTCTTCTGTTCATCCTTTCTGACGCACCATTTTCTTGTGGTGTTCTTGGAATTGTCTTCTCTCTGCAAATTCCATGCTCTGAACAGTACCTATCAAACTCTTTGCCGCAATATTCACCTCCATTGTCTGATCTGAGACACTTCAACTTCTTTCCTTTCTCAATCTCAACCAAAGGTTTCCATTTCTTGAAAGTATCAAAAACATCAGATTTATTTTGAATACAATAAATCCAATTTTTTCTAGTTGCATCATCAATAAAAGTAACATAATAACGAGAGCCACCGAGAGATGATACCGAAGCAGGTCCCCATACATCTGTATGCACAAGCTCTAATTTTTCGCTCTTCTTTTCTTTCCCAACTCTGAGAAATCTGACTCTCTTATGTTTTCCATAAATACAATTCTCATAGAACTCCAAATCAACATTCTTCAAACCTGGCAACAAATTTCCTGAGTGAAGAATCTTCATCCCCTTCTCACTCATGTGTTGGAGCCTATGATGCCATAATACCGCATCTACTCCTTCGGAAGTTAAAGCATTAACAGAGTTAGAAATACCATTGCATAAATACAATGTACCAACCTTTTCACCTTTTGCTATTACCAAGGCTCCTTTGGTGACCTTCCAAGTTTTATCTGTGAAAGTTGTCACACAACCTTCACTACCTAACTGCCCTATTGAAATCGGATTTTTCTTTAGATCTGGAACATGCCTTACCTCCTTTAGTAACCATTGGTTTCCATTTTGTTGTTTTATAAGAACTTTACCCGTTCCAACAATTTTACAGGGTTTATCATCACCCAAACGAACTTGTCCAAAATCTCCTTGAACATAGTCATGAAAATATTTCTTATCGGGTATGGCATGGAATGAGGCCCCTGAATCTACAACCCAAGAATCAGTAACATTTTCGAAAAAAGAATCAAAGCATCTTGTAACACATCACCTATCACATTTGCTTCATGATTGTTTTCTTGTTGTGCATCTCCTTCTTTTCCATTCTGAGATCTACACTCTTAATTTAGGTGTCCTTTCTTTCCACATTTCTAGCACATTATCCCCAATCTGGACTTGGATCTGTCTTTCCTTGATTTACTGCAATATCCTGAGCTCTTTCCTCTTTCCATTCTTCTTCCCCTAGACTTTGCACTCAAAGCATTACCTGATGTCTCACCACAGCTTTTATGTCGCATTTCCTCGCTAAGGATAGCACCGACAACATCATAAAACTTTAAAGTACTAGATCCAGAGACAGAGTTACTAATGGCCATAACTAAACCATTCCAACTTTCTGGCAATGAGCAAAAAAATAACATAGCTCTAACTTCATCATCAATGTTTACCCCTACAGAACTTAACTGACTGGTAACTGTATTAAAATCATTTAAATCGTCTACAACAGATCCACCTTCCGACATCTTCATATTAAATAAACGTTTCATAAGAAATACCTTGTTTAAGGCCGGGGGTTTTTCATATAGTTTAGCCAATGCCTTAATCAAACCCTCTGTTGTTGTTTCCTTTGAAATATTGAAGGCTACTGATGCCGCAAGGCACAACCATACTGTTCCAAGTGCCTTTCTATTGAGAATCTCCCATTCTTTGTCTGTCATAGTCATCGGCATCTTTGTTTTTCTGCTCAATGGTAGGTACAGATCTTTCTGATACATATAATCTTCCATCTGCATCTTCCACAGCGGGAAGTTTTGGCCGTTAAATTTCTCGACCCTAAACTTACCATCTTCTGCCACTTCTCCCACTCGAACCAGGAACCCTTATTTCCTACGATTTTATCATCCAAATAGACCTTTGGCTCTGATACTAGTTGTTAGAAAATTATATATTACAGGGCAATGCAACACATAAAATATGCGGAAATCACAAGCACACAAAACACATAAAACCAGAGAGAAAAATATATACGTGGTTCACCCAGTTTGGGCTACGTCCACCCTAAACAGCCAGTCCTTCCTTTCTATTATCCCACAAAATGAAGAGACACAACCTACAGCAGATCTGCTGTAATATTCTCTGTTCTCTCTCACAGTCTCCCTATCTGTTTCTCGCTCTGAGAATGCACATACAATACACAGCCGCAATACAATACCCTCATACATGTGAGGGGTTGCCTTCTAGGGCAAAAAACCATAAACTAAACATAACTTCTACTGTCAGATCATCCACCTAATAAATGGCCCAGATTGACTAGAAATTACTATACTTTTACAAGGCAATTTTACATATGTTTTTAGATTCTGGGGCGCTGCCCCCGAAACATCCCGCCAAGGGGGGCTCCATAAAGTAGCATCCACCCCCCAGGCAGCATTTACTTACGGGCGGCATTGCCGCTCCATGAAGGTATAGGGGTCCAACGCTGTGATACAAAAATAAACAAGATAATCAGGCTCCACACCCAACATTTCCTAATGCTTATTAAATGTAAAATTATTGGATAACGTGCACATATGAATCTAGTTGAAAAAAGGAAAAGAAAAAATAAATGTGCAAGCTTGAGACCAAAAGAATGAACGAATTCCAATTTTCAATGCACACTAGGCTAGGCTTCAATTATATGCACATAGGTAATCACCAGTAAACAACCCCTTAGTCTATGCTAAATTGGCCATGCAATGGATTCATCCTTAGCTAACTAGCCATGCATAAGTGGAGGGATTACAACTTATGCATGCATAACAAACCTAAGTTAACTAGCCATGCACGAGTGAAAAAATTATGCATGCATAAAAACTTCATTCACTTAGCCTCACACACATGAAGCATGTAACACCCTTATCCCACATCTACCCAAGTAACCGGCCAACCGGGGTAAATATGTGACGAGAGGCCACTGTAATGGGATTCAACCTCGTATGTGACCTTAAGGAAGTGGAATTGACAAGAACACGTCAAAAAAACATTCCACATCAGCAACAAAACTCCCAGGAGCCATCCCGACCACTCAGGTAACTAGCCCCTGGGTCCCACTAGATTTTTAGATCATGAAATCCCCAGACGCTCCCTTGATATGAACAAGGGTGCATCTAAGAGGCTCTGGACGCTCCCACAGCATGACCATGCATGTGTCTAGGGACTTTTTTCCTCAGACTTGTGCTATCGTCCTAGGATTTGAGCCACTTTTTCAGGCCTGGAGCCCAGGTCACTGCCCAGAACTCAATGATAGGTTCATAAATGAATTATAATAGTGGAACAATGATACATTTGCAAAAACATTGACAAGGTGTATACTAGACCCCTACTAGCCATGACAAAAATTTCGTCAAACATGTCACAAATATGTAATCTACAGGTTTAAACAACAAATCTGAGCATAAGGGTCTCATAGTTATATTAGAATCACTAAGAAACATTGTTCCCTTATATAATTAGTTGCATTATCATCTATTAGGTCATAGATACATTATTAATTCATTTACAAATCAAAACATGAGGAGAGTCATACATCAACATTGTAATAATACATGCTTATAACCAGCATAATAACAAAAAAATATCAAGGATACATCAACCATAGAATCCACATATAAACTAGTACATTTACACATAAGATGTCATGGAAAGAACCTCTTATTAATGAATGCAAAAGTCAACCCAGGATGGGACTACCATGTTACACCCGACCATAAATTGGCTAAGCCAAATCTCTGTTCAGCCAATCACCCATGTGCCATATTCCAAGCATGAATGTGGAACTCAAACCAAAAGAACCAACCAAGGCATCTCGAGGCTAAACCACCTCCCCCTCATCAATAGCAACCCGGCTTTACTGCAATCCATCTCGGATCACTAGGCCATAAAATGTTAGGTCCCTATATTACTAGTATAGTTCCTTATTGTTGTTAGTGTAACCCCCTTATTATTGTTGTTGTACCCTTGTAACCCCAATATTGTTATTATTGTGCCCTTACATTATCATTGTTAGGTCGGCTAGGATTATATTGTGACCTCATGGACTCCTATATATAGAAGGAGGTTTTTTCATTTGTATCATTGAAGAATTTTTCATTTATTTAATGTATTGGAGGTTTCCCCCTCGAAGTGGCTGATTTTTAAGGCGTTGATCTCTCTTTTCTTCTATTTTTGGAACTGGTTTCACAACATTTGGTTTAGAGCTTTGGATTCTAGGGTTTCACTGCTCCAAACAAGTCATCGTAGCATTTTCGCTATAACATTTTTTCTACGAAGGTTCAGAAGCTGAAATTTTTACAGAGCGAAGCCGAAATCCAAAGGAACATCGTGTAAAAATTTCAGATCTTGGTTCGCAATCTTTTCGTAGATATGATTTGTGGAAGTTAGGGTTTTTTTAGGCTCCATAATTTCACCTAAAACAAGTCATCGTGGAATTTGCGCTATAACTTTGTTTCTACGAAGGTTCAGAAGCTTAAATATTTACAGACAGAAGAAAAAATCTTGAGGAACTTCTTATACCAATTTTAAATCTTAGTTCGCAATATTTTTGGAGATATGATCAATGGAATTTAGGGTTTTTTCAAGCTCCCAAATTTCATCTCAAAGAAGTGATCGTGGGAAAATCGTCATAACTCTCTCTGAGCGTCGGATTGGAATTCTGTAAAAATTTGCCGCAAGTAAATGGATTGTAGTTTCCTGTGTACCAATTTCAGAGCTGAAGGAGGAAACAGTGACATGTGGCACGTCGTACAAGTTCTCTCTACTGAACCAGTCCATAATTAGTTCATTGTGGGAGATTGGGCATAACTTTGCTTTGAATAATCCAAATCAGGTCAGACTTGTGGCATTCGAAAGAAGGTTCAAAGTGCTACTACAGGGCCAAATTTCAAATATTGAAGATCTAAAATCACAGAGATAATTCAATTTCAATATCGAGCTCCTCAAAGGCAAGAAAAAGGTGTGTATTTTATTTTTTATTTTTTCCGAATTGCATGAGTCTTGCTTGAAGAATCAATTTGAATTTATTCCAAGGGCATATTGTAGAATAGATATCAGTATTGGGTTCTAAAATCCCCCCCAGAAAGAATTCAACACCCATTAAGCCTTCAGAAGGCTCTACTATGGCTCATGAAGATGAATAAATGCAACATGACATATCAAAATTACAAGAGCAAGTGCACCAAATTTCGCTCTCGCAAAGAGCAACAAAAAATGAAATTGATGTTTTGACGAAAAACGTGGAAGCTAAGATGGATGCTTTGAAGCAAGGCTTGGAAGCTATGATGGATGGTTTGAAGAATGGTATGGAAGAAAAAATGGAAGGTTTGAAGGAATTTTTGTCAAATTTGATACAAGAAATGATTCCCAATGGAAAAAATATAGTTGAGGAAACTCATGATGAGAACAAAATAAATGTCAATCGTGATTTCATAAACTCTAATGTTGGAATGAAGAACCACCATATTCCAAAGATGGATATGAGGAAGTTTGATGGCAAGGATCCTTTGTAAATTTTTGTAGATGTTCTATGCTTGATGCAACTTTACTTTTATTACAGCAATCACACAAATGGTTAAGTAAAATGCTAATAGAACATATCAGTTGATCTTATATAAGACAAACCAGAAACAGAAAAAATGTGATGGTGCGTTACGGCGGTCAACAGGATGCTTGAACCAGCAAAGTCTCCTTGATCAGCCAACCCAGAATGTGTCACAAAAATCCTCCAATCAGCAATTGAGTCAACCCAAGTCAACTCCAGAAAAGTCAACGCTGTCCAGAAAAGTCAACGTAAAGGTTAGCTAAAAGTCAACGCAAAGAATGGGGCCTTGGTCAACCCTTTGACCTCCATTTCTGTGCCAATGTGTACGGCCTCTCAAAATCGAACTTTCCAACAAGTTTCAGCCCTTTCGGACCATGCGTTGACCAAAGTCAACGCTGGTCAAACTTCCAGCAAAACCCTAGCTGCAGAAATTCGTCCTTCAGCTCAGCCGTACGGATTCGTCCTCCTTCATCTTCACACGTGTGGGCTGAACTTGTCCTCCAAGGAGCTCGTACTAAATCAGATGAGAGAAGAAGATGTGTTGAGTTGTAGTGAAATGCTCTCCAACTTTGCCTGTATTTATATCCATCATTGGGGTGTGTGACACATCTGCTGGGGGTGTGAAACCTTAAGGCCGATCATACATATAATTTATTATAAATAATAAATTCAAAATAAATGTTTCCGCTCATCTGATTAAGATATATTTTATATGGATTTTACACCTCTCCGAAAGAGGAATCCAACAAAAATATTAGCCTCTTAATCCGAAAGCATCACAACATGGAGTTTGGACCTAGTTGTCCAAATTTAACACTCCCTCTCAACTAGGGAGAACTCATCCATCGCTGCAATCAAACATCATGCGTCATCCCAGCGCAACTTGCTTTATCGGGCTCTCATCTCCGGTAATGTAAGTGGTTCGGGCCACAAAGACATCATCCCCCGACTGACATAATCAGTCCAGAGGTTCAAAACCTCTATCAAACTCATGAAGAGTATCCAACCAACCCAAAGTTGGTTCATCTGACCCGAAGTCAGGTAGAGGTCCCAGACCTCACTAAACTTGATCCTAGATCAAGTGGTTGGACCGTGCCATCCTAGATAGAGAGTACGGCAATCTCTGATGCGTCCATCAGTCTTTGCTAATAGTCTCTAGCTTTTCCCACCTCATTGGCCAAATGAGAGGTACTTCCCATGAGCCCCGAACTCAATGGGTAGGATGCATACGGGGCACAGATAAATGAGAGGCGAACCAGCTCAATAATCACAAGGGTGGGGCAGAAGCATTATGAGTGCTTATAGCTCCGAGAAGCTATCCCCAAAGCCCCCCAGAGCTCCCAGAGCTCATTGTCCAATAGCACCCACATCATAGGGTCGTTCCACGACACCAAGACTCTCACGGAAGGTTAGGAACTTGACCTTCCCCAGGGGCTTAGTGAGAATATCCGCGACCTGCTCATCAGTTCCTATATGATCGAGCCTTACGGCGCCTCGCTGTACCATATCCCGGATAAAGTGGTACCCGATATCAATATGCTTGGATCGGTCGTGGAACACAGGATTCTCAGTCATACGAATCCCACTCTGATTATCACAGAGTATCACAGTGGTATCTAGCACATGTCCAAACAGCTCACTAAAGAGCTTCCGCAACCAAACTGCTTCACAACAGGCCATACTAGCAGCAATGTATTCGGCCTCCGCGGTGCTCAAAGCCACCGACTTCTGCTTCCCGCTCATCCATGAGATCGAAGCAGAACCAAGATTGAAGCAGCATCCCGATGTGCTCTTACGATCCACCACACTGCCAGCCCAATCGGCATCAGTATATCCACAGAGTGTCACACTCCCGGCAGTGTATCTCAGCCCATGGTTTATCGTGCCCCGAAGATATCTCAGAAGATTCTTGGCACCAACCCAGTGAAAATGATGAGGCTCAACCATCTGTTGACTCAAAGTGTTCACTACAAAACATATATCTGGTCGGGTGTTCACTAAGAACATCAAAGCTCCTATGAGTTGACGATACTCAGTAGGATTGGCCAAGATAGGCCCAACAGCGCTGCCACTCAACTTCTTGAAGTTGAGTTCCATTGGTGTTGACACGGACTTGCAGTCCACCATACCAAATCTCTCTAGAAGTTTCACAATGTATTTTCCTTAAGAAAGGAAAATCTCTCCAGGTCTCTGCCAGACCTCCAGGCCTAGGAAGTAGTGCATCAGTCCTAGGTCCTTCATCTCGAACTCAGCAGCGAGCTCCCTCTTGCATTGATGAATGAGAGGGTCCGCACCTGTCAGGAAGAGGTCGTTCACATACAGCACCAGAATGAGAGGCTTCCCCTGTACAACCTTGAAGTAAAGGTTCGGATCAGCATTACTTCGAGTGAAGCCTAGCTTCATCAAGTAACTATCCATCCTCTCGTACCAAGCTCTGGGTGCTTGCTTTAACCCATAGAGGGCTTTCTTCAACCTGCAGACATAAGCGTCTCGATCTTGAACTTCAAATCCCAGAGGTTGTTCTACATACACCTCTTCCTTTATTGCACCATGCAGAAAAGAGGTCTTGACATCCATCTGATGAAGACTCCATCCTTGCGTAGCAGCAAGGGCTATGATTGATCGAATTGGTGGTATATCGTGCCACAGGTGCAAATATGTCATCATAATCTATTCCTTCCTTTTGAGAGAAGCCACGGGAAACAAATCTTGCCTTTAACTTTTCAGCACTTCCATCAGATCCATGCTTGATCTTGTAGAGCCATTTCGTGGTGACAACTGATTTGTCCTTCGATCTTGGAACCACATCCCAGACATCATTATTCATTATGGACTCATATTATTCGTGCATAGCATCCTTCCAGACTTGATGCTTTATGGCTTCCTCAAAAGATCCAGGTTCAGATTGTACACTAGTACTCATGGCAGCCAGATACCATTGGTATCTACACGGTTTCTTGCTTTCTCGGAATGCCCCCCTCAGGGTAGCATGTCCCTTAGCATCTTCGAGAGTGTCCCTGAGCCATGATGGTCTCTTTCTTAGTGAAGGAGATGGATCAGGGTCCATTGGTCCTTCAATATCAGGCATTGTCTCATCCTCGCGGTTCTTTGATTTCCTGTGCCTTTCTTCATGATTTTCTTCGTATCTTGGAAGATCTACTACTTTCTTCAGGGAAGCATCTTCGTCAAAAGTGACATCATGGCATATCTCTACTTCCTTGACCAGGTACATAGACTCTATAGGCCTTCGAAGTTTCACTATAGCTCACAAACATTCCTTTCTTCCCAGAAGCATCCAACTTGCTCCTCTTTTCTTTCGGCATATGAAAGTAAACAGGACATCCAAAAATTCTAAAATGTGAGACATCAGGTTTCTTACCGGAGAAAACCTCTTCGGGAGATTTGGAGTCCAGAGCGGAATGAGGGCATCGGTTTTGAATATACACAGTGGTATCTGCAGCTTCTCCCCACAGAAACTTCGGTAGACCCTGGTCACATAGCATGGCACGGGAAGCTTCCACAATAGTCCTATTCTTGCATTCATCAACACCATTCTGCTTAGGAGTATATGCAGTGGTAGTCTCCCTCTTAATGCCAGGTTCTCTGCAAAAGTCTTTGAACTCATTTGACTCATATTCAGTGCCATTGTCGGTCCTCAAAATCTTGATCTTTTTTCCGGTCATATTTTCCACCAAGGCTTTGAAGGTACAGAACCACATGAAAGCCTCATCCTTCTTCTTCAAGAGGTATATCCGTGTTTTGCGAGAGAAGTCATCGTTGAATGTCATTGTCATGTATTAAGAGCATCCTCCCTGGGATGTCATGGGTAGCATACCAGAGCAGACTCTAATGGACCCACAGAAATATCGATGTCTTTGTGACACTTGAGGGGAAAGGTCCCTTTGTATGTTTTCCTTCAGCACAGCCCTTACATACACCTTCATGATTATTTCCAAAGTCAGGCATCCCTGTCACCACCTTCCTTGCTTCGGGAAGGGCCTTGTAATGAAGGTGTCCAAACCTTCGGTGCCATAGTTCGGTATGTCGGATAGTATCACAAGTCATTGCTCCCAGCGGACTTCCTCCAACCTGGTAGAGTGTGCCAACTCTAAAACCAATCGAGATAGCTTCCTTGAAGCTCTTCTTCCACATGAGCACCTTTCCATCAGAGAATGTTACATTGAACCCTTTGTCTTCCATGGCTGAAATAGACACAAGGTTCTTCTTCAATTTAGGCACATAGAGTACATCTTGCAAATGTAGGACTTGTCCTTGAGACAAGTGGAGGGTCACAGTCCCTATCCCTTTCACGGGGTATGTGCCATTATCTCCAAGGATAATGTCTAGATTAGTATCCCTCTCAACCATGTCGAGTGGCCTTTGGAATCCATGATTTGTCTTGAGATAATCACCATTCATCGCCCAAACATCCAGTGCTCAGCGGAGATGAAGCAGAGAGAGAAGATACAAGAATATACTCATTTCTTTTATCAAAAACATTAGACTCCTCATACATGGAGTTTCTAGACCTTTTAAAAGGTTGATTGTTTCCACCAGAGGGAGCCTTCCTCTTTCCTTTAGATCTCTGGCTGCTTTCGATTCCCATTCCTTCGGTTGTTGTTGTTATCATCATTATCGGGAGAATCCTTCTTGAAGGGACATTCTCTAGCATAGTGACCAGACCTATGGCAAGTGAAACACTTACCCTTATTTTCTTGAGCCCTTGTTCTTCCTTTGTCCTTAGGACCACCGGAGTTCTTCTTTCTAGAATGAGCACCATAGGCAGCATTTCTGTCATTTTCGAATTCATTCATCCTTGTTTCTTCTTGCATACATCTAGACAGAAGCTCGTCAAAGTTAGGAATGGTATTGTTATTGAGAATGGTAGTAGTGAATACTTTCCATTCATATGGGAATCCTCCAAGTGCGGTGAGAACCATTTCACGATCGCCTATTGTCTCCCAATACGCAGATTGTTCCTTGTTTCTACACCTCAAAAAGTAAGCTTCGAATAAACACTCATCCCGACCCTTCTTCATATTCTTCAACTTGTTCTTGAGGAATAGCACTTGGTTCACATTGTTTACTTTGAACATAAGGATCAATTTGTCATACATCTCCTTGGATGTGCCTAGTTCAGATATATAGGCAACCAGATTTTTATGTATGGATTCCCCGATCATCAGCTTTGCTTTGATCTCCCCCTTCTTATACTTGTTTTTAGCAATAGCGGTAGCATTGGATGGAGGTTCTTGAATCTTACGCAGTACATGATCCAAGAGATCATGGTCTTCCAATTTGAGATCTAATATCATCTTCCAGGCATGGAAGTCATCCCTTCCAATTAGCTTGTCATTCTCCTTGAATTCAAAACTTGTGGAACCCATTTCCTCCGATGGTGATTGCTAAAGTTAGGGCTTGTCTTCACCTCCGATCCGACACCATGTAAATTTTTGTAGATTCTCTATGCTTGATGCAAATTTACTTTTATTACAGAAATCACACAAATGGTTAAGTAAAATGCTGATAGAGCATATCAGTGGATCTTATAGAAGACAAACCAAAAACAAAAAAATGTGATGGTGCGTTACGGCGATCAACAAGATGCTTCAACCAGCAAAGTCTCCTTGATCAGCCAACCCAGAATGTGTCACAACAACCCTCAAATCAGCTATCGAGTCAACCCAATTCAACTCCAGAAAAGTCAACGCTGTCCATAAAAGTCAACGCAGGGCAGCAAGCAAAAAAGTCAACACAGCAGCAAGTTCGATCAACCTTTTGACCTTGATTTCTGTGCCAAAGTGTATGGCCTTCCAAAATTGAACTCTCCAACAATTTTCAGCCCTTTCGGACCATGTGTTGACCAAAGTCAACGCTTGTCAAACTTCATTGGAAACCCTAGCTGCAGAAATTTCGTCCTTCCTTTCAGCCGTACAGATTCGTCCTTCTTCTTCACACGTGTGGGCTGAACTTATCCTCCAAGGAGCTCGTGTACTAAATCAAATGAGAGAAGAAGATGTGTGTTGAGTTGTGTTGAAATGCTCTCCAACTTTGCCTGTATTTATATCCATCATTGGGGTGTGACACATCTGCTGGGGGTGTGAAACCTTAAGGCCGACCTGCACATATAATTTATTATAAATAATAAATTCAAAATAAATGTTCTGCTCATCGTATTAAGATATATTTTATATGGATTTTACACCTCTCCGAAAGAGGAATCCAACAAAAATATTAGCCTCTTAATCTGAGCATCACAACATGGAGTTTGGACCTAGTTGTCCAAATTTAACGTGGAAGCTAAGATGGATGGTTTGAAGCAAGGCATGGAAGCTATGATGGATGGTTTGAAGAATGGTATGGAAGAAAAAATGGAAGGTTTGAAGGAATTTTTGTCAAATTTGATACAAGAAATGATTCCCAATGGCAAAAATATAGTTGAGGAAACTCATGATGAGAACAAAATAAATGTCAATTGTGATTTCATAAACTCTAATGTTGGATTGAAGAACCACCATATTCCAAAGATGGATATGAGGAAGTTTGATGGCAAGGATCCTTTAACATGGATACTACAGATGGAGCAATATTTTGATCTCAATAATGTGCAAAACACACAAAAGGTACGCATTGCAACTTTACATTTAGAACAAAATACATTTGTATGGTATCGATGCCTTTGCTCCCGTAAAAAAATTGTCACTTGGTCAATTTTTACGGAGGAAATGATAGCACATTATGAGGATACAAAGAGCAAAACCTTCTTTATCCAATTGATAAATCTCAAACAAAAGGGTTTAGTGGGGCAGCACATTGAGGACTTCCAAAAATTGAATATAAGGGTAACTGATATTCTAGAGGAACACATGGTTGATCTCTTCATAGGTTCTTTAAAGGATAACATCCAACATGAAGTTCGCATTTTGGAACCTGATTCATTGGAGAAGGCATTCAGGTTGGCAAGAAAAATTGAATGTAAAATTATGGCGACAAGGAAGCCTACCACTCACTTCTATAAAGAGGGAAGTGTTGCTACTCCTAGATTTCCACAACCTACAAGGTTGACACGACAACAATTGGAAGAAAAAAGAGCAAAAGGGCTTTGCTACAGTTGTGATAGAAAATACACTAAAGGTCATAAGTGTGCTGAGAAGAAATTAGTTTACATAGATTGTGAAGAAGAAGAAGAAAATGAACAAGAAGAGGATATACACCAGGAACCACCCCTAGAAGAGGAAGAAATGAATCCGACCATATCGTGTAATGCACTGGCAGGAATTACCACTCCTCAAACTCTCAAGATAGAAGGACAAATCAAGAAGGAAAAGGTAATAGTGTTGATTGATTCAGGTAGCACCCATAATTTTATTCATTGTAAGGTAGCCAAGGAATCAAATTGTTTCCTATACCCAGCACCAGAATGTCAAGTGATGGTTGCAAATGGAGGAACTATAAATTGCTCTAGAAAATGCCATAATATCAAGCTAACCATGGGGGAATATGTATTGAATAGTCCAATTCTTTCCATTCCAATTGGAGGTGTTGATGTTGTACTAGGAGTACAATGGTTACAATCTTTGGGGACAGTAGCTTTTAATTTTCAAGAATTTTTCTTGAATTTTTTTCGAAAGGAAAGGAAATCAAATTAAGGGGTATCGCAAGGAATCCAAGAAAGATAATAAGCTCTAATGTTATGACAAAGCTTTTGAAGAAAGAACACGAGGCGTAATTGCACAATTATGCTCACTAGAAGTTCCAACATCAAAATCATCTATTTCTCCAAATCTCCAAAAAGTATTGTACAATCATTCCAAGGTGTTTGAAACTCCCAAAGGACTCCCACCTATTTGTGATCATGATCATGCTATTCATTTGATTCCAGGAAGTGTTCCTCCAAACATCAGACCTTACAGATATCCTTATGTCCAAAAGAGCGAAATTGAATGTGTGATTGCAGAAATGTTTGAGGCTGGTATAATTCAACCTAGTCAAAGTTCTTTCTCTGATCCAGTAGTATAGGTGCATAAGAAAGATAGATCATGGCGCATGTGTCCGGATTATAGGTAGCTCAATAAACTCACTATTAAACATAAATTTCCCATTCCTGTGATTGATTAATTATTGGATGAATTACATGGAACAATTTATTTTACCAAGTTGGATCTTCGTTAAGGATATCATCAAATTAGAATGAAGACTGAAGATATTCCGAAAACAACATTTTGAAATCATGAGGGTCATTATGAATTTTTGTTCATGCCTTTTGGCCTTACCAAGGCACCTTCTATATTTCAAGGGTTGATGAATTCCATTTTCAAACCCTTCCTTAGAAAATTTGTGCTAGTATTTTTTGATGACATACTAATCTACAGCAGGTCTTGGAAGGATCATGTTCAACATGTTGATAGGGTGCTCAAACTATTGGAGGAGAAACAATTATATGCAAAAACATCCAAATGTTTCTTTGGAGTACAAGAGGTGGAATATCTAGGTCATATTGTATCTCACGAAGGTGTTAAGGTAGACCCTAACAAAATTAAAGCCATTAAGGAATGGAAAGTCCCCACAACCATACAGCAGTTGCAAGGATTTCTCGAGTTAATAGGGTATTACCGCAAGTTTGTTAAGAATTATGGGAGAATAGCAGCACCTCTAACAACATTATTGAAGAAAGATGCATTTTCATGGACTCCTGAAGCAACTAAGGTCTTTGAACATCTTAAAGAGGCAATGTGCCTGGCACTAGTCTTAGCTACGCCAGACTTCACAAAAACCTTTATTGTGGAATGTGATGCCTCAGGAAATGGAATTGGTGCTGCTTTAATGCAAGAAGGAAGACCCATTGCTTTTGAAAGTCGTCCAATCAAAGGAAAGTATTTACAGAAAGCTATTTATGAGAAAGAAATGTTGGCACATTACATGAATTAAAGAAATGGTGACCTTACCTAATGGGAAGACACTTCAAGGTAAAAATTGATCATGATAGTCTTAAACACTTTTTGGAACAAAGACTGTCTTCAGAAGAGCAGAAAAAATGGGTCACAAAGATGTTGGGTTATGACTTTGAAATCATCTACAAAAAAAGAGAAGCTAAATGTTGTTTCAGATGCACTCTCAAGAAAGGATGAAGAGGTGGAAGCAATGCTTTGTGCCGTGTCTATTATCCAACCAGATTGGATAACCGAAGCAAGGGATGAATAGAAGAAGGATGAAAAAGTGTGGACACTCATTTAAAGTTGCAGCAAGATCCTAGTACATATTATACATTTAGTTGGAAAAATGATTCCTTATGGTACAAGGATTGCTTATATATTTGCAAGAATTCCCAACTAAAACAAAAGATTCTTTTGGAATTGCACACTTCTCCTTTAGGAGGAAACTCGAGATTTTTAAAAACTTACCACAGGGTGAAGAAAGATTGTTTTGGGATGGACTTAAATCTGATATTCAAAAGTTTGTGGCGAAATGTTTGGTTTGCCAGCAAAATAAAGTTGAGACAATTAAGAACCTGGGTCTTCTACAACCTTTATCTATTCCAAGTCAACGTTGGGAGGAGATTTCAATGGATTTTATCACAGTTTTACCTAAGTCCGAAGGAAAGAGTGTCATCATGGTGGCAGTTGATAGACTCACTAAGTATGCACACTTTTGTGCATTATCTCATCCATTTAAAGCAAGTACAATCGCTACTACATTTATGGAAACAATTCAAAAGCTACATGGAAACCTAAATGTTGGCTCGAGGGGTCCCGACCCAGGTTCAGAGTTCAAGGTTTACCAACAAACCCCTATACTACTGGCCCTTTCGGTAGTGACCTACTTGCGTAGGTCAAAGTCTCACCCGAAGTAGTATGGGTGTGTGCTGGAACCAGATTTCCGCACCCTGAGAAACGATAAGTAAGGCAAGCATAGCTGTGTTCTGCCTTTAGATGTCTAGATCTCCCCGAGCAGGACTTATGGGTCTCTTTCTGCATCTGCGTGTGCAAGGTTAATTGTACTATGGGGTTCAATAATCATATACTTCAAGACAGTAGCTCAACATTTCATAAACAGAACAGAACAGATCTAGATGCAGTAAAATACTTACACAAAACTTTCGTAGCGGAATACATAATACGCATAAGACAGTAAGTACTAATAATTTGCATCAATAGTACACATAGATTTAGTTCCCAAACAGCCTTTCGCATTCATTAATTCATCAACTTCCTCTTACAATACCCATCCCAGCGTGCGCACACAGTAGCAGGGTCTGCACACAGCAGGACTCTAGATCTCCGCACACATAGCCAGCAGGAGTCCTTCCCCAAAAACCCAAACAGACTTACTAAACCACAATTCGCATCAATAGCTCTTCATTACCTACTTACAATTCAAAATTTTCCTTTATTTATAACAATCTAGCCTAATATTTCCTACGATCCACAAACCGTAGTTTTCGGACCTCGGGTTTACCCTTTGACCCATTACAATGCTTTCGGGGCTTTGACCCACCCCAAAACCCCTACGCTAGACTAAATATAATAAAAAATATACAAAATCGGACCAGTTTCGCAACTCGTAGGAGACCCTGTTCCAACAGTCCCTCAACACAATCTTGTGACTCCTCCCGAGTCACTGTGGTGGTGCAATCTCTATCTACGCACATAAGGCATTGAAAGTGACGATGAGTGGAGGTAACACTTCCTGACTCTAGGCAGCAGCTCTTTGTGCGATATCGACAAGCTTTAGGGAGGCAGGGCCCTCAGGAGCCATGGTAACCTGCTCCAATATCTGGTTGAGGCGCGTGATGGTGTCATGAGCACCCTGAGATATCTGAAAGGCGGTATCGTCCCATGGCTTCAAGCACTTTCTGATGACATGCTTGGCGTGTCGGAGATCAGCAATCATGTCTATGAATGTGTTGTTGGTTTTCAAGAGGGCTAAACGATGCGCAGGGATGAGGGAAGGCAAGGTAGCTTCAATCTGATCAAAAGCACGTCCTTCTGTCGTAAGTATTCCTTGACACGTTGAAGCATCAGGTTGAACTGGACCGTTTTCCAGAGCTTCATGGCCGCCTCGAGCAACTGAGTGCCCAGAGTAAGTTGTCCCTTAATAATATCCGTTGCTTCTGTGATCATCGCAACCCGTTGTGCCCGTACTTCCGGGGGTATGGTAGGCTGTGCTTGGGCCTAACACTCGGAGAATTTGCGGGCCATGCGAGTCTCAAGGGTTTGGACTTCAGTTTGGGACGCTTTGAATGTTGCAACCAAGCCTTCGACGGTAGCCTAGGACGGAGCTGATGCCGGGATTTCATCAGGGAGCATTGTGCCGAGCTCGTGACCCACTGTTTCGAGCTGCTGTTGTGCAGTCTGGTCATGATGATGGATCTCTCGCAACACAACAGTGTGTAAATCCTGTAACACTTCATGGGGCAGCTGTGCCAAGTCTGCTTGTAGGTCCGTAGCTGTCGGGGCGTGGTCACCAACCACGATAGTGCGAGGTAGCGAACAAATATGTCTTTCACTGGCAGGTAGTCTAGAACTGCAGAGAAGTCGCAGTGTATCCCTATATCGCTTCATCCCCCAGGGAGAAGGAGTATCCCTGTTAGTCGTCCCTTTCGTGCGCAGGACTAGCTATGACTCGACTTCGCCAGTTCTGATAGCGTACTCTGGCAATTGCGTATCATCCTTCGTGGCATCTCCCGAGGCCGTCCGGATGGGGCCTACGATCATTCCAGGGTTGCAAAGGTCAGGAAGTCTCGTGGTGTAGCTTTGGTGCCCTTCTGTAAGGGTTCAAAGTCAATTTTCCCTGTGGGGAGCCAGAGGGAAATCATCTTATCAATCTCGACATCCCCAAACCCTCTCAACACCATGTCTGCAGGCGCTGAACCGGGAGGTGCCGAAGCGTTCGGTAGGATAGGGGCTGCCATAGCAACAAAAGGACAGGCCTCCCAAAGTGGAAACTCGCAGAAAACTCTAAAGATATAGACAAGCAAGTAGGAGAATAACAGAGGCAGAGTACAGGGAAAATATGGAGCCCTGAGCAGAGTTCTACTGTTGTCCTTATACTGTTCAGGGTTATCCAACGGTAGAGTAAATCTAACTTGAAACGTACCCTCAATCAACCGGTAACAACTCACCATAAATTGTCACATTGATTGCCAGTCGCCTGTTTTGTGTAACGGTAAGGTTCCCTTTTCACCAACGTGCAGTTGTCTGATGGTCATTATTCGTACTTGAGGGCTTTCCCACATATTTACAGACTTTGGATGACGCCTACTTCCTGCTCTCATACCCCGAATTAAAGTCGATGCTAGGTGTTTTGTAATGCGGTCCAGGTACCACTCCAGCAACTTGGCCACCGGATGCATCCCGCCCAGTGCCGCGGTTGGGATAGTGTGGGAATCAATCTTCCATTCTATCAGGCTATGGCTTCAGCATTCACCTGTGTGTGGTACCGGCGTACCCCTTGATCCGGGTGCGATGACCAGGTGTGATCTTCCCTTAGTTGAGGCGGTCGTGTGCTACAGAGCTGCGTCAAGCTCCCCTGTTCCATCTTCCACCCCAAATGTCTGCAGGAACTCCTCTCACAAATGCTCCCAATGGCACGTGCGCTGATACTGCTCCACATCTAGATACCATGCAGCGGGACACAGGTCTAGGTCATGAATAAACAGGTGAACCCATTCGTTTGGGGTCCTGTCACCCCATTGTGTTTCCCATGCAAGCAAATATCTGCGTGGATCTTCTGACCCAAGGAAATTTTGGATCTGTCTTCCCACTAGGGCTCCAAATCATAGGGTCATCTTATCCTGACATTCCTCCCAATTGCGAAATATCGTCCCATGCATATCCCACCAACGCGCAGGCGCTCCGCATAGAGCTAGCGAAAGGACCCCTAGCCTGCGTTCCTTGGGAACTTATGCCTTGAATGCATTTAAAATTCCTTAATGTCACCCAATTCCCTAAGGTAGGGCAGGTATCTTACCTCGGTGGAGATGTAGCGGAAGCTCCTTGTGACCCGAAGACATTGCAACGCCGAAACCTCATGCAACCGGCCTTGCCAATTCTCCAGTTCCCCATCAGAGTCGGAAAAGCATTCACTGTCTTTTTCCCAACATAGCACTCCTTCTGCCGTGGGGTTAATCCAGTCTTCGTCCTGCGTAGTCAACATGTAAATGTGATCTACTTCCTCCTCATCGCGCACTGGCTTTGTATACCACGCACCTTCCACAGGATCCAGTGGTACTATTACGCACGTACCATTATTTTCAAACACCATGCTGTGCTTTTTGAGATTGATAACACCCCCCATATCTATAGACCGGTCCATTCCTAGGAGTGCAGGGTAGGGATCCGCATCTTCGACAATTTAGATTACCTCGAAGTCAGCTTGGACCTTTACTCTTGCGATATCCACCATGACTTTTGGCAGCCTTCCCAGAGGGATGATCTTTTGGTGATTTTCCATGCATAGTTAGATGGTGGACCATTCCAATTTAGGTTCTCCCATTTGCTGCCACGTTTGCTTAGGTAACACGTTCGCATCTAATCTGAGGTCCAAAATAACTTGATCCATCTCGTAGTCACCAATCTGCGCAGTCAGCCGCATTTCCCTACCGGTGCATTTTCTATATCTGTATAGTTTGTGTACATATTTGGTCCCGGAGGTCGGATCGGACCGCGCTGCGCAGCTATTCATTAATGCCTGAAGGTTTTCTACAGCCTTTGGGTTACATAGCAACTTTAGACATGCCTGCAGAAAGGGCTCAACCCCCTCATCTGTATTGGGGTGTGTTGGTACCTGTGCAGTAGCTGTTATTCTCTGAGCGAGGTCCTGGTCAGCTAGGGCCATGGTCTTTTGTCCCCTATTTATGTTCAACCCTTCTTCCTCCTTCAATCCCTGGGTGACCATCCCACTACGTGTTATGACTTTCACACTTTGGTCTATGTTCCTTAGCTCGACTTTAACTCTCTACACATTCTGCGTAGGGGTGGGCTGCTTTTACTGCATTTTTTTTATTAAGATATGGCAATCTTCGACCACATGGTCCAGCTGTCTGCAATATTTGTAGGATTTCCTAGTGGGATTTGGACAGTCCCTAGCAAAATGCCCTATTTCTCCACAGTTATAATAGATTAGCTGTCCCCGCCCTCGACCTGCGCTTCCCCCCTGACCTCCCCTGCCCCTTGCTGGCGAGCCACCAAAGTTCACGGGAGATATTGGTGATGCAGGGTCTGATTGTACCCTATACAAGTTTCCCTGATCCATCATTAAGTCATAAGTGCGACAGTTCTGCTCTTTGTGTCCTATCGATCGACAGAACCTGCACCACTGTTGCTTTAGTTCTGGTACATATGCACCCAGCCGAGGGCAATGGTTCGTATCATGCAGCCCTGCTACACTGCAGTCATCGCACCATAGCGCAGGTCTGCCGGATCCTAATCGTGATAAGATGGGTCCCTCACTTGCTCCCGGGCGGATCCGACTAGGTCCTCCTGCTTGCATGTAATCTGCTAATATCGGGCACTAATCCTTCGTATGGCCAGATACCCAACATTGTATGCACCACAGATCGATGCTGGCTCCTTTTCCTTGTTATTTTCGCAGATTCTGAATTTCCATATGCATAGCTCCGAGTTGCTCCTGAATTTGTTATACTCCTAACGACGTATTCTCTCTGGGCACAACTTCTAATTTCATAGCGACTTCCACAGCTTTTTCCTGCGATTCAAAGGTTTGGTGACTCATTGGCGTACGTAGGTGGGGCAACAACATAGCGATAAACCACTTCGTATGTTGTCTATCGTCATACTCAAATCCCCCTCCCCTAATTGCTCTCTTCAATTGCTGATCAGCCTCCCATATAGATTCAGACGCACCTTGCTTGAAGTCCTTCACTTCTGCTACCAACTGAGAATAAGATTTTGGCTTTCGAAATTGTTGCTTCAAAGCGTCCTTAACGTCTTGAACAGACGCACTCCCGTTCTGAGAGACGTATTGCATATACCAATCGAGTGCTCTATCTTCGAATGCTAGGGACAGTTGCACCCTCTTCACCATGTCGTTTGTCACATTTTGCGCAGTCCATATGGAATCTGCAACAAACCAAAATTTATCCATATCCTCATCTCCTACCCCCTTGAAGGTAGGTAACTTCAGATGTGCAGCCATATCATTATCTGACGGAGGTGGAGGTATGGGCGAGTTCTTACCTTTGTGCGGCCCAAACGGCGGTGCCGCTGGGGGGTCTTCGCGCAGAGAGTTATAGGCAGATTTTCCCCCCTCAAGGTTGGTCCGGTAGTATTTACCACTGCGGGTCGCGCTTCCGTCTAGATCTGAGGTCATTCAGTTGGTATGACTACACAGAATGCTCTTTTCACACAGTAATATCTTAATCAGCAACGATAATGTTTTCATAAATTTTCCTCGGAACCCTTTAAAGAATCGTCGCTCGGCCTCAGAGTAGGAGACAAACTGATATTTGGTAAATTATGTCACAAATCCTCCTAGCACACTGTCCACCCAGTGATCTATAGTGTGCGTGATAGTATTGTCAGTGCTTTCTAGCTGTTGGATCAGCTCTGGGGTCCACTGAGTGACTCGTTCGTCCTTCCAACACTTCTGGAATTCTACGAGCCTATCCAGCCACTCCTGAAGCTCAATTTCAAATGTTACAAAGAATATTTCGTAGCTTTATGTAAGAATGTACCTATTTTTCCACCTTTCCACAATTAACTTCTTGCTGCAATTTTCTTTTACCGCAAATTCCTGGATTTGCTTTTCAAACCACTCCTCAATTTCCTTCCTTTCAGGCTTCCAATACTCTCTTGTCATTACCTGGTCCCTTTCTCAAAATGCTCTTGGTTTCGGCAACAGAACCATTTGCTGGCTCGAGGGGTCCTGACCCAGGTTTGAAGTTCAAGGTTTGCCAACAAACCCCTATACTATTGGCCCTTTCGGTAGTGACCTACTTATGCAGGTCAAAGTCTCACCCGAAGTATTATGGGTGGGTGCTGGAACCAGGTTTTCACACCTTGAGAAACAATAGGTAAGGCAAGCAGAGTTGCGTTCTACCTTGAGATGTCCAGATCTCCCCAAGCAGGACTTATGGGCCTCTTTCCGCATCCGCATGCGCAAGGTTAATTGTACTATGGGGCTCAATAATCATATACTTCAAGATAGTAGCTCAACATTGCATAAACAGAACAGAACAGGTCTAGATGCAGTAAAATAATTACACAGAACAGATCTAGATGCAGTAAAATACTTACACAGAACTTTCGCAACGGAATACAGAATATGCATATGACAGTAATTACCAATGGTTCGCATAAACAGTATACATAGATTTAGTTCCCAAATAGCCTTTCGCGCTCATTAATTCATCAAATTCCTCTTACAATACCTATCCTAGCCTGTGCACACAACATAAGGGTCCGCACACAACAGGACTTTGGATCTCTGCACACACAGCCAGCAGGAGTCCTTCCCCAAAAACCCAAACAGACTTACTAAACCACAATTCGCATCAATAGCTCTTTATTGCCTACTTACAATTCAAAATGTTCCTCTATTTATAACAATCTAGCCTAATCTTTCCTACGATCCTCAAACCATGGTTTTCGGACCCCAGGTTTACCCTTTGACCCATTACAATGCTTTTGGGGCTTTGACCCACCCCAAAACCCCTGCGCTAGACTAAATATAATAAAAAATATACAAAATTGGACTAGTTTCGCAGCTCGTAGGAGACCTTGTTCCAACACTAAAGATTATTGTAAGTGACAGAGATCCCATTTTTACTGGAAATTTTTGGACAGAATTATTTTCTTGTTTGGGTACTCAACTAGCTCATAGCTCATCTTATCATGCCCAATCTGATGGTCAAACTGAGATAGTGAATATATGTTTGGAAGGATATCTTCATTGTTTTGTATCTAATAAGCAAACACAATGGGTCAAGTGGTTACCTCTCGCTGTATGGTGGTATAACACTTCCTTCCATACTGCAGCAAAAATGACCCCATTTATGGCACTTTATGGATATTATCCACCGTCCATCACATCTTATTTAAGAGAAAATTCTAAGGTTTAAGCAGTGGAAGATCACATCGAGCATCAACAAGAAGTTATCCAACTCTTAAAGGATAACCTAAATTTGGCACAAAATCGAATGAAACAACAGCCAAATCAACATCGCAATGAGAGAAGTTTTGATGTAGGAGACTAGGTATTTTTAAGGCTACAACCATACAAACAAATGTCCCTTCAGCAAGCTAAGAAGGATAGTAAATTATTGCCAAAGTACTATGGTCCTTACAAGGTGTTCCAAAATATTGGTACTATGGCATGCAAATTGGAGCTTCCTACTTCTTCGCGAGTGCATCCAGTTTTCCATGTTTCATGCTTAAAGAAGGTTATAGGGGACAAACTTCCAGTTCAAACAATATTGCCAAAACTTGATGAGGAAGGAAAAATCGTATTGGAACCTGAAGCAGTCATTGAAACAAGAACTCGACAGTTGCGAAATCAATCAATTTCAGAGTATCTCATCAAATGGAAGAACTTACCCACTGAAGATTCTGCATGGGAGGATGAGAATTTTATATAGAAGCATTCGGAGCTACTCAAGCGTCGAGGACACCACTTTTTTGAAGGAGAGGGGCATGTTAGGTCACTATATTACTAGTATAGTCCCTTATTCTTATTAGTGTAACCCCCTTATTGCTATCGTTGTACCCCTGTAACCCCAATATTGTTATTATTGTGTCCTTACATTATTATTGTTAGGTTGGCTAGGATTATATTGTGACCCCATGGACTCCTATATATAGAAGGGGGTTTAGTCATTTGTATCATCGAAGAATTTTTCATTTATGTAATGTATTGGAGGTTTCCCCCTCGAAGTGGTTGATTTACATGGCGCTGATCTCTCTTTTCTTCTATTTTTGGAGTTGGTTTCATAACATAAAATAAGCATGAATGCCACTGGATTTCTCCACCTACACCGTGAGTAATTTTCTTGTCTCCTAGTCTCTCAGGCTTTACCACAATCCACAGCGGATCACTACGCCCTAAACCCATACTCCACCCTCTAGGATTTACCATATATCCCACCATTTACCGACAAGGATTCCTAGGCCTAATCAAGGGCAACCCCCTCTAGTATTTACCGTATATCCCACCATTAAATGATCGAGGATTCATGGGCCCACCAAGGCACACAATACCTAGCTTTACTGCAACCCATAGTGTGGTTCAAGGGTCACTAGGCCAGTGGCTTTACCACAATCCACAATTTGATTCAAGGATCACTAGGCCATGTGTTCTTCTTTTTTGAGATCCACCTCACTCAGCTTTGAATCCATCCAGCAATCTAGCTCAACAAAAACATGAGAACCCCATCACACCATGGCTATCCGGAAATGGCAAGGCAAGGTTGATAACACTATCACACCTGGAAAAACCCATGCCATGACAGTAAATAACCACATGAAATACCATGTATGCCAAATCTAGCAAGGAAATCACACATGTAAATCGATACCTGCAAATAATCGTATTGTAGTTGCTTGATCCTGCTCTTCCTTGATTGTTCCTTCCTTCCACTTGCCTTATTTTCCTTTCTTGATCCAATGCCAAATTTCTCCAAGAAAAATCTAAGTGTCCAAGAGTGTGAGAGAGAGAGGGAATAATGAGAGAGCTCCAAAACTGAGCTGACAAAAGGTTTGAGCCAAAAGCTTGCCCACTGATCTTCATAAGACTTTTTATCAATGCAGCCTCTATTTTCTTCATTTTCCATTATCTTCCTTCAATTTCCTCCTCATATGCAAATTGTGACCTTTCACCTTCCTTTTCTCCTATTTTCCATTATTTTCATAGATAAATTCCCAATTAATGCCTCATGCCTTTTTCATTGCCTTTGTCAATTTCCTTTGGCCATAATAACCAAAATGAGCACCCACTGGGATTTTCTTCCCAACATTCAGCTTGGAATAAGTGTCCCATCAACCGTGGTTATTATTTTTCCTTTATTAACTTTTATTACATGGAATTTTCACCAGGTTGTTACAAAACCCTCCCCCTTGGGGGAACACTGTCTTAGGTGATGACACCTATAAACCAACAAATTGATAAAAACAAAACATAGTGCCTATGAAGCTTTAAAACACATCTCGTTGCAGTATTTACAATTACCACATGTTGAAACATGACAATCATATTGTTTACTGGAGCTTTATAACACAACTCATTACGATATTTACAATAATATACACATATATACTCATACACATTTGCTTCAACCAACAAATGGAAGGATATGATGCCTGCATCCATAACAATGGAATCCAGAGGCTCACACCTCCACCCTCAAATTAATACTAGGATTCACCTCCTTCCCAGGAAGTCTAGAATCCACTGCCAAAGTCAAAGCTGCATCAAATTTCCAACATTACAATCCTGCGCTATTGTCCTCTCAATGAACAGTTACCATCTCATTGTTCCAGGGCACACTCCCAATGTGCATATGATTCCATCTGGCAATGTTAATGACCAAAATTCCCCGACCTTCCCTTCTCTGCTACACAATCCCTCGGAAATCCGGTCATCCTCTTCTGTGCAGTCACTCACCTTCCAAGTTCCATGACATCCCCTATCCTGGGCGATCCATCCCTTGGCAAGGCTTCCTCACATTGGAAGATACAAAAACCAAGGCATATACCTGCCTCAAAACCATCATATTGGTCATAGCATGCTCATGGAAATCAATTGACACTATTGGGTACTAGTGTCGCACAATGGCACTGCTACTAAAGTGCTTTACCAACATATTGTTGTTTGTTTCGATTCCTTTTGTTGTTGCTGCTAATGCTTGCAATCATCTTCAACCACCCAACCTGGCATTTTCGTGCTTCTTGTACCAAGCACATAACTGCCATTATATTCAAAATAAATTAAAATAAATTCATATCATACCTCATTGGTAGCTCGTCAATAAGGTACACTTGAAATTATGTTCTCTTCCTGCCACAACAAGGCAAACTAGTTGTTTGATCAAATCATCAGTATAAACATTTCACATTTCGTTAACTCAAAACACAACCACCAGAAATTAAAATCATGAGTCACATGAAATCACCATAAACCATAATCATAAATCACATGTAACCATCATAAATTAGAATCACATATCACATGCATAATAAAACTGAAATAAAATATCGATACTTATCCTTCATCAATCCTTACTTTTTCCTTTGTTCTTTTGTACACACACTGGATCAATTGCCACACCCGAAAAGCACCCAGTGCCCTTGCTTATCTTCAATCACGTACACATACACAAAGTGTACAACACAACACATACATCCAGTGTACAACACAACACATACACCTACGCCCTGTGTACAACACAACACATACACCTACACCCGATGTACAACACAATACAATACATACACATACATTGAGTGTACAACACAACACATACACCTACACCTGATGTACAACACAATATATATATGTACACATAGTACAACATAATGAGGACACATGTCACGATGCCACAACTGCACAATGCACATACATAGTACCGTATGCACGCAACACAACATGTGCGACATGCACACAATACCACATGTACACTAGTTCCATATGTACAACATGTACACAGTACCACCTATACATAGCACCACCTGCACAATGTGTGCACATCATCACATGTACATGACACCACCTGCAGAATGTGTACACAACACCACATGTACACCGCACCACATGTACAACATGTACGCAACAACACATGTACACAACACCACATGAATTACATGTACACTACACCACATGTACACAACATCACATGCACGACATGTACATAGCACCACCTACACACAACACCATATGTACAAAATGTACACAACACCACATGTACAATCATGCACACAACACCATATGTACATAGTGCCACATGTACAACATGCACACAACACCGCATATCCAACATGTGCACAACACCCAATGCACGCAACACTGCATATCCAACATGTACATATCACCATCTATACCTAGCACTGAATATGCAATATACACACAACAGCGTATATACATCAGACATACAACATCATATGTACACAATACTACATATGTTACATGTACACATAACCATAGGTATAATCATTGAATATACAACATGTGCAACATATACACAACAATAGTATTGCACATCCATAGACCACACAATGACCCCACAAATAACCTCGCTTCTAGTGTCTTTCCACTATCCATGCTTATCCTGGCATGTCGCAGATCTCACTACTTTCACTTCGATGATGTACCCCTCGGCATTACCTGTCCATAACATAAACATGGGCATAGTACAAGCATATAATATAAATTTATGTCCACAGCGTATTGACCTCATATATCTTTCAGTGTTACTCTTCCCACTTGATTCCTCATAAGACCAAGAGCCTCTTCATGCCATTCACCTGCATAAGCAATCATTCCTTCATGAGAATGATCCCTGACAACCCTGTCAGACAATGACATAGATACATACATATATAATCATTTAGCATTAAAAAAACATGATTCATGAAGACCCTGTCAGACATGACAAACATACATACAGACATGTATACATATATAAACATCAACATAATCATGATCACAACATAATTACAAGATAACATAAGGTAAAGGTTAAGATAACTTCCTTACTTGTCCACAACATGCACAACATTGAGAACCACAGTTCCCAACTTATCCAAGGCATATAATGTGTCAAATCCATTTACTTTATATTTCTGATTACCTTTCCCATGTATGTAATGCCACCATCCATTTACCACAATGCACTCAACGAGTCTGACCGACTGTCATATTCTTACCTTCCACTTCCCTTACTCATGCACTGAGCTTCATTCGAGCCTTACATTATCTATTGGGTACCACACATCTCTCCTCGAGCTCCATTAACTTTCCTCTTTCCCAAACCAATTCCAAAGACTCTCAAAACATAAAAGGCAAGAACAAGAGCAAGCGAGAATAAGACCATGAAAAACCAAAAGCAATATGACACTGCAATAAAGTGGCATGATCATGCACCAAACATAAAAAAAATTGCAAATCAAGCACAAACAAATCACAAATACTGAAAGCATAAAACTAGCAACAAATACCATGGCTCAATCCCCATGGGTTCCCAATGCTTCCAAGGGAAAGCTCACCTGAGCTTTCTCCAAGATTTCATATCAGTCTCTTTCAGCATGAAATACCTTGCATTATACCACCATAAACACATAATTGTCGGTGTATAATATGAATATACAATATACCAGTTACCTTACCTTGTTATGCCAGACACACTGCCTTTTATCTGAACACATACATATATCATCTCTCAAGGGACTCCATTTCCCTTGATGAATCCAACTATAACTAGAAACTAGCTAATATACATGTCAAATACATGTTCATAAATATAGCACATGTCCACATAATGTTAAACAAGATTGGGTTTAAGAAGACTTATTGTATGCAAAGCACTCATTCGTTTGGAATTAGGGTTTCCAGACATAGACAAAGGAATTCTTACCCAATTCCTTTTTTTTACCATTTACCTTGCTACAATTGAGTCTTTATTATGTGTTATCACATCACCCAGTTGTTAGTTATATAAGCAATCATCTCACAATCATTATTTATAATACATACAACTACAACTATCACCTACTTACACTCAAGTACATATAATGTTAATACAACCATCATAAAACAAGATCATTCTTTCATACAACCTTAAAGACACGTAGTCATATCATGCAATTAATCAAACACTCAAACAACTTGCAAACATACCATGTTAAATAAATCAACTAGATGACATACTCAAACACCAAATAGACGACATAATCAAACTCATATCTTGATGTATCTCAGGGGAGGCTATCTTATCTGCACCATCAATCTAGGTTAGCATGATATAACTTCACAACACATCAACTCAAACATAAATAAGGTCATGATATCCATAACAATAACTTGCTAACATGTTCACATCATAATCTCATAAACAAATGTCAAACAATCACATATGCACAGTCAATCTAGATTAGTACAACACAATATCACAAATATATCGACTCATACATTAATGTAATAACCCTAACCATCTACATAGGCCAATCCAAATTAGCATGATACATATAGCATCAATATCTTAATGCAATAACCCTAATCATCAAGTTAAATAACATATATTAACAACAACAAGTTATCATAAAACATACTCCTCATGACATATAACATAATCATCAAGTTAACTAACATAAAACAACAACAACAATGCATATAACAAGAAGTTACTATCATTCATGATTATTCAACACATGTGCATATGACCGCACTGATTCACTAGCATCTACCATGCATGTAACCATAATAACAATAGACTAACAAACATGTACACAACACTAATGCTTATAAAAACCATGAACTAACATACCTGCATGCCAACCATATAATATTTGCATGATGATCTGCCCTTGTCCAAAGTCTTGTGTTGCAACTTCACTTAATGATCTGCATCTCCTGCTCTATCTCAACCAGCACATCAACATCATATCATACCAAAAACATCATGATGACCTAAAATGCATACAATAACCTCATGGACAACAACTATAACCATGACAATGCATGCATAACAACATATAGACACGGACATGCATAAAAAATGAATATACAACCAAGATGCATTCATGACAAACGCACCCCAACAACAACAGTATCAACTTCCCCATGGTGACATAACTGCAATAATGACCACCACCATGAATACACAACAAGCACATATTCCACACACATATGTAACTAACATGTATGCATGACAAACACATTCTGCCCATCCAATCCAAGTGTTGAACCATGCTTTGATACCACTTTGTAACACCATCATGCCACATCTACCCAAGTAACCATCCAATCGAGGTAAAAATGTGACAAGAGGCAAATACAAATGGATTCAACCTCCTAGGTGACCTTAAGCAATTGGAATTGACGGAAACGGATCAAACATACCTTCCACATCATCAACAAAACTCCCAGGAGCGATCCCAACCACTTAGGTAACCATCCCCTGGGTCCCACTGGATCTTTAGACCATTAAACCCACAGAAGCTCCCTTGATATGGACAAGGGTGCATTTGGGAGGCTTTAGACGCTCCCACAACATGGGCATGCATGCGTCCAAGGACTTTTTTCCTTCGACTTATGCCAGCGTCCCCGGGATTTACGCCACTTTTTCAGGCCCGGAGTCCAATTCACTGCCTAGAACTCAATGACAGGTTCAAATATGAATTATAACAATGGAACAATGATACATTTGCAAAAACATTGACAAGGTCTAGACTGGACCCCTAATAGCCATGACAGGCATTTCTTCAAACAAGTCACAAATATGTAATCTATAGTTTAAACAACAAATATGAGCATAGGAGTCTCATACTTATCTGATAATCACTAAGACACATTGTCCCTTATATATATATTTTTTTTCCCAAGAAAAAGGTCATAATTTTTCATTAATAATAAGAAAAAATACATGTTGCATCTAGCATCATATCAACTATGCAAGTTCAAAATAATAGTCCATACTCCGAAGAGTCAATAACATGTCAAATAACCAAAGTCTGTTTTGCATCTAATCTATGGTAGGATATGTACAAATATATACAGATATAATTAGTTGTCGAAGATTAAGTAAAACTGAAAAGTAAAAATAGTCACAGCATGATTGTTCATGTTCTACCGCCAAAAATGTGCAAAAAGCCAAAAATTGCAGTCAGTGGATGACTGCGTCCTGTGCCTCTAGATCGTCAATGAAGGGGCGACAATAGAATTGGTAATCTTGTGCATCTTCATGAACTGATATATGCCACCGACCCCACTCTAACTATGATGCTTCTTTGGATAGTTGATCAGCCACCTTGTTCCCTTATATCATTAGTTGCATTATCATCTATTAGGTCATAGATACATTTTTCATTCATTCACAAATCAAAACATGAGGAGAGCCATACATCATCATTGTCATAATACATGCTTATAACCAGCATAATAACAACATAAATGTCAAGGATACATCAGCCATATAATCCACACATAAACCAGTACATTTACACATAAGATGTCAAGGAAATAACCTCTTATTAATGAATGCAAAAGCCAACCCGAGATGGGGCTACCACTTTCCACCCAACCATAGATTGGCTGAGACAAATTTCTCTTCATCCAATCACCCCCGTGCCATATTCCAAGCATGAATGTGGGACTCAAACCAAAAGAACCAACCAGGGCATCCTGAGGCTAAACCACCTCACCCTCATCAATAGCAACCAGGCTTTACCACAATCCATCCCGGATCACTAGGCCATAAAACAAGCATGAATTCCACCAGATTTCTCCACCTACACCGTGAGGAATTTTCCTATCTCCTAGTCTCTCAGGATTTATCGCAATCCACATAAGATCACTAGGCCCTAAACCGAGACTCCACCCTTTAGGATTTACCGTATATCTCGCCATTCACTGACAATAATTCCTTGGCCTAATCAAGGGCAACCAACTATAGGATTTACCGTATATCTCACCATTAACTGGTCAAGGATTCCTAGGCCCACCGAGGCACACAATACCTGGCTTTACTGCAACCCACAGTCTGGTTCAAGGGGCACTACTCCAATGGCTTTACCGCAATCCACAATTTGATTCAGGGATCACTAGGCCATGTGTTCTTCTTTTCGGAGATCCACCTCACTTAGTTTGGAATCAATCAGGCATTCTAGCTCAACCAAAACATGAGAACCCCATCATAGCATGGTTATCCGGAAAAGGCAAGGCTAGGCTGAAAAACATTGTCGCACCTGGAAAAACCCATGCCATGACAACAAAGAACCACATGCAATACCATCATGCCAAATCTAGCAAGGTAATCACACATGCAAATTGGTGCCTGCAAAGAATCTTGTTGTAGTTGCTTGATCCTTCTCTTTATTTATTACTCCTTCCTTCCTCTTGCCTTCTTTGCCTTTCTTGATCCAATGTTGAATTGCTCCAAGAAAACTCTAAGTCTTTAAGAGAGAGAGAGAGAGACAGAGAGAGCTCCAAAATTGAACCGACAAAAGGTTTGAGCCAAAATATTTCCCACTGATCCTCATAAACCTTTTTATCAATGAGGCCTCTATTTTCTTCATTTTCCATTATTTTCCTTCAATTTCCTCCTCACATGTAACCTGTAACCTTTCACCTTCCTTTTCTCCTATTTTCCATTATTTTCATAAATAAAATGCCACTTAATGCCTCATGCCTTTCCAAAGATTTTGCCATTGCCTTTGCAATATCCTGTAGCCATAATAACCGAAATGAGCACCCACTAGGATGTTCTTCCCAACATTCAGCTTGGAATAAGGGTCCCATCAAACATGGTTATTATTTTGCCTTTATTAACTTTTATTACATGGAATTTTCATGAGGGATGTTACAAAGCACACATTCCTTGGTGATGATTCTAAAGTTGGCATGCACGAGTGGATTGATGAGCTAACAATGTATGTAGAATTGGACTCCACTAGAGTAATTGAAGTGCACATGCTGCACAACTCAAGGAGAAGTGTGCAGTTGTGTAGGAGAAGAATATTCTCACCCAAATAAGAATATGTGAGACCACATGTGCTCTCTAGCCATGAACTGTAGAACTGAGGATAACATTCACTAGGTAAATATGCTTGTGCACTAATATAAGATACATTACCTTGTGGTATATCTTTGTCATAAACTTGGGGGGTCTATTCAATGATACCATTTTATAGACAACTATAAGATGCAAATTGAAAACATAATTAGGAACATAGAGAAAATAATGTCTAGGTGCATTATGGGCCGCAACAGGCTTCATCTAACCCTATAGTAGGAAGGCATGACCTCTATGGGTCTACTAATGCGAGATGTAGATTTTTTTACAGAAATTGCAATTGCTCGAGAATTCTAATTGGAAATCATGAGATGCAATTCTACTCTACTTATATGCGGAAATAAATTCACAATTTAGAGCAACATGCATAGACATGTAATAAGAAAAACCATAGATACAAGGTGATTTATAGGGGAACCCAATTGGGAAAAAACCCTAAAAGCCTCTTTGCATTAATCAATGAATTGAGATTCCATTACAATTGCTAGCTCCAAATATGAGCTCAACCTGCCAAAGAATAATGGTTCTCCTGCTTAGTGAACAAGCTCTGACCAACACTTAGCCAAATATTTGCCCACCAAGGCTCTTATTTCCTTGTGCAAAACTTGAGGGAATTAGCCCCTATTCTTTAGCAATTTATTCCAAATTGATTGCGCAATTCCCAAGGATTGATCATTGATTGCATGCAACACCTATACACTCAAGAATAGTCTACAACTGATGTTACACTGCCTTGTCATCTCCACTTCAACTAAGGAACTCGAATTCTCTACATGCACTAGCTATTTTGGGCTGATTGATCAGTTAACTGGAAGAACTACGAGTTAGAATGTTGTCCCACTATAGAACTAACCTTCAAATGACTCTATCAATAGTTAGAGGACAATTAATTGAACACAACTACAAATAATTGAACCATATTACTAAAATTTAGCAATCATGCATGCATAACTGAACTTCGAGCCCTCTAACTCAAATTTATTGAGCTAATTGAGTGACAAGAGCCATATTACACCGGTTAAATGCTTGCAATTTTTCCTATCGATGTGGAAATTCAGTTAACTGCTTCCAAATTTCTTCACTTGTTGCTTGACTTGCAGTCATGTATTCAGCCTTTGTTGAGTTGAGGGCCAAAAATCTTTGCTTCCTACTGTACTAGGAAATAGATACGGTCCCAACATTTAAGATAACACCTAATGTATTGTTCCTATCGGATGGACTGCCTTCCCATTCTGCATCAGTGAAGCCTTGCAACTTCACTCCCTCTGTCCGTCTGTACCATAATCCATACTAGGTAGTGCCTCTAAGGTATTGTAACACATGCTTTGCTACTTTCTAATATAATCTAGTAGGTTTCACCATAGCTTGGTTGAGATGGTTGACTTCATAGCACATTTTGTGTCGAGTGTTCACAAGGTACATCAGTGAAACCACAAGGCGCCTGTAAATGGTAGCATCAACTTCCTCACTTGAAGAAGCACACTCCTTCCTCCAGTTTGTAGTTATAGGTGTGTCCATGGGCTTACAATTCTCCACGTGATATCTCTAAAGTATCTTCGTAGTATACTTGCCTTGAGACACAAAAAATTCCCCATCACCCTGCCATGCTTCCAACCCGAGGAAGTAATGCATGAGGCCCATGTCTTTCATATCAAATTCCCTTTCAATATCCTCTTTGCAAGAGTGGATCAACTACTCATCAACTGCCAATATTAAATCATCAACATACAAAACAAGAATAAGAAACTTACCATATACAACAATGTGGTAGAGGTTCGCATCTGCTTCACATTTGGTGAAGTCCAATCCTCTGAGATAACTATCGATCAAAGTGTATCATGCTTAGGGTGCTTATTTGAGACCATTAAATGCTCTCTTGAGTCTACACACATGCTCTCAATCATATGTCTCAAATCCTTATGCCTACTCTATGTAAATCTCCTCCTCAACAACACCATTGAGAAAGGCGATCTTCACATATATCTGGTAGATTTTCTACCCCATATGCGCAACTAATGCTAGAATGGATCCAATTGAGGAATTTCTTGCAACTGGTGCAAACGTTTCCTCATATTCCACTCCCTCTATCTGAGAAAATCATTTAGCCATAAATCTGGCCTTGTACTTGTCGATGCTCCCATCCAATGCATGCTTCATTTTATAGATCCATCTCGAACCAACCATTGATTTACCTTCTAGCCTCAGCATCACCTCCCATACAATGTTCTTCATGATGGATTCGTATTCTTCCACCATGCCATGAACCCAAACAGGTTGAGCAACTGCTTCCTCAAATGAGGAATGCTTTGTCTCAATTAGCTCAATCATGAGAGCCATGTACTCATTGTACCTATCATGTGACCTCCTCTTCCTACGCTAAGATGTGGGGGCTGCCACATTTTCCGGTGCAACCTATAACAATCTATCAACTTCTGTGTTTCTCTTTCTCCCCTCTCTAAAGGATTATGGTTGAGTGGGTGCCTCCACTCTACCTCCTGTCTGCTCCTCTACATGTGGTTGCTCCACCACCTCTTAAATCTCATCTTGAGGCTCCTCCTTTGGATCTAGAATCTCCTGCTTCAGTGGGATACTCAACTCTTGTTCCAAAGATCATCTCATAGCCTTATCCTCATCGAACTTGACATCTCTCCTTACAACTATCATCCTTGGTGAAGAAAAATACACCCGGTAATTGTGTGTACTTTCGATGTATCCTACAAAAACTCCCAACTTTATTGTAGGCTCAAAATTCTTCATTGAATCCTTGGAGACAGACAGTAAAATCAAGCTCCAAAGATTGTGAAATGAGAAAAATCATCAAGCTTTCTCTTAGAGAAAGCTTCCTTTGGTGTGATCAAGCCAAGTATTCTATACAGACTCTGGTTCTGTAAGTAGATTGCGGTGTTTCATGCTTATGCCCATAGATGCAATGAAATCCCCTGATCATGCAACATGGCCCTTACTGCTCCCTCTATGCTCTTGTTGTTCCTCCCAACTACCCCATTTTGTTGTGCGTTGTGGGGTGTTGTGAGCTATCTTCGAATACCTTCTTTCGCACATAAATCTTTGAAGAATTGCAAAACAAATTCACCTCCATCGTAGCTATTGAGAGCCTTCACCTTCTTCCCAGTCTCCTTCTCAACTAATGCCTTGAACTCAAAAAATTTGGAGAAAACTTCATCCTTATTCCGCATGAAGAAGATCTAACATTTTATAGAGAAATCATTAATAAAAATTGCATAGTACTTATGCTTTGCTATGGAGGCTGTAGAAAAGGGTCCACAAACATCAGATTGGACTCGTTTCAAGGTTGCATCTTCTCTGCTCTCTCGGCCATGGAATATGGACTTGACGTACTTACCCAATGTGATTGATCATTAATTGCTTTGATACCATGTAGAAATTTGAATAACTGATATATTATTCACTGAGATTCTCCTGATCACACACTATTTGACTTCATGCACAATACAGAATCTCTTCTACCATTGATCATTACATGCGGAAATAAAATTAATTGCATGCACACATTAAAGCCATAAAAATTCACACATATGAACACAGTATGTAATGGGAAAGCTTAAAGCTGAAAACCCCAACTATCTATATATTATATGTCATAGAGATCATGTAACAATCATTATACAAAGCTCCTCACAAGCTCTCAGTATAATCTCCACTTGCTACACACTAATCAGGCTCGATCTTGCAAATCCCATGCACCGATCTTGCAAATCCCATGCACCGATCTTTGCCAGCCTTTAGCCTGCCTCTACTGCGCAATCCCTGCTGAAGAATGCCTCTTGATGAGTTCGAATTACCCCAACCTTGCTCACGCAGTCTTTATAGGCATCTCTATTGAGTGTTGGATGCAAACCATGCATCACTTATAGTCACAACTGATAGTCATACTTGCCCTTTCACCTATCTCTACATTGGTCTCCACTAAAATTGTCCATGCACTGAAGTTAACTGATGTATTCTTTAGTTGATTAATGAGTTTATAATTAGTGAATTAATTAATAATTAATTCACACCACTCTCACTAATTGTATCAATCAGTTAAAGTAGATACAAATAGCTCAACTATGTTTAGATTAGTTAAACTGAACACAACTCCATTAACTTCCTCAATCAACTCCACCAAACTCTGTCACATGAGTTCTAACTGAAGTATCCATGCAATAGCTCCACTTAACCCTCAGGAATAGCGTAATTCCTTCTGTAAGCTCCTGTGTCACATCTGTGCACTTAATTGAACTGCTCCAAGAGAATAAGATAATGTTTATAGTCCAAATATTATTAAGAGCTAATAATATTCGACATATCTATTTTTAGACTGGCAATCTAAAAATAGATTCCACTCAATATGTCTAAAAATAGAAATCCATCTATTTTTCCAAATTGACCAACCATCCACAAATAGCATCCTGCAACTCATAGAATATGATCGACATGTATAAAAATAGACATAGTCTAAAAATAGACTTTGTGACAAAAATCACTTGTGTGGCCCCCACCTAGTTTTGGTGATCACTTTCCAACTAGGATCAGGAATGATGTTTCAGGATGCCTCCTTCACTGTTTCTTGTTGCAATATTCAACAATGTGCACCCCTTTTAAATATCCTACTGGTCAAGGGAGCCTTTAGGGAGGTTGGTGGTAATTTGTTTCATGATCTTTAAGGCACCATGGTATAGATGACCCAATATCTTGTGCTAGATTTCTCCAAATCTTTACTTTTCACATTATCATCCTTTTTTATCATTGCAACTCAATCTCCCACCTCAAGTTTGTATAGGTTCTTCACTCGAAAACCTGATATGCTTCACTTGCTCGATAGCTAGGTGTCTCATAAAGGCCTTCCCTTTACTGGAAATAACATCATAGCCTCGGTACAAACATAACATCTTTGAGGCAAAGAGGTGAGGATTTCTCCCTCTCAAAGGTGATAATAACAATTCCAGTAGCATTGTACTGCACATCATCCCCTATTTTGAAATGCATATGGAAATACTTCTCCTCTAGGCTATTGAAAACCTCCTTTCACCCTGTCATATGGAAGGAGGCACCAAAATCAAGATACCACACACTCCCTATAACAGTGCTAGCCATGCATGCTATTAGGGTGAAGTCTAATTCGAATTGTGAAGCTACACTTCACCTGCAGACTTCTTGTGCAAACATTTTGTTGCATAATGCCTGAACTCGTGGCAGTGGAAGCACTTGATCTTGCTCAAGTCTTTCTTCTTGCCATTATTTTGGCTGGATTTATGATTTCTCTGATTCTTCTTCCCTTTTCCAACCAAGGAAAATGTATCTTCTTCCCGTGCTCTAGAAGAAGTTCCATCTCCGGTATTTCTCCTGAACTCTTCTTGAATCAAATCAGACCACAACGTTTCCCAATTCGGTAATTTTTCCCTTCCATTCACAGAGTCCTGGTAGTTGTGCTAGGACTTTGTAAGGCCTAGAAGAGTTAGGCTCACATGGTCATTGTCTACAACATTCACCCCAACCCCTCCAAGCTCACCCCAAACTTGTGTAAATATGGAGAGATATTGCATAATAGTATCATTCTTCTACATTCTAATGTTTCGAAGTTTGCCTTTTAGGGACAATTTTATATGGTCACTACTATTTTCGAATAACTCAATTTGTGTCTTCCACATAGCAAAAGTTGTCCCTTTTCCATGGAGATTTGAGACCACATGTGTAACAACTTCGGGTTAAAAATCTATGTAATAAAGTTAATAAAGGAAAAATAAGACCATGGTCACGGGACACGTATTCCAAGCTGAATGTTGGGAAAAAACATCCTAGTGTGGGTGTTCATTTGGTTTAATATGGATGAGGGAAATTGGAAAAAAGCAATGACAAAAGCTTTGAAAATGCATCAGATATTAATTGGCATTTTATTTAGGAAAATAATGGAAAATAAGAGAAAAACAAGGTGAAAGGCCACAAGTTGCGTGTGAGGAGGAAAATGAAAGATAATGATGGAAAATTGTAGAAATTAGAGGCCCCATTGATGCAAAGGATTATAAGGATTAGTTCACAACTTTTATCAGTTCGGTTTTGGAGCTCCATCTCTCTCTTCTCTCTCTCACATACTCTTGGACACTTAGAGTTTTCTTGGAGCACTCTAGCTTGAACAACCTTGGGTTAAATGTTAATGTAATAAAGTTAATAAAGGAAAAACAAGACCAAGGTCATGGGACACTTATTCCAAGTTGAATGTTGGGAAAAATATCTTAGTGGGCATCACTTGTTATTTATTATGGTTAAGGGGAAATCAACAAAGGCAGTGGCAAAGGCTTTGAAAAGGAAAAAAGTCATTATTGACATATTATTTATTAAAATAAAGGAAATTAGGAGAAAAGGAAGGTGACAGGTCACACATTGCATGTGAGGAGGAAATTGAAGGAAAATAGAGAAAAAATGAAGAAATTAGAGGCATCAATAATACAAAGACGTGAGAGCATCAATTCAAGCCCTTTTGTCACTTCAGTTTCAAAATTGGTTTAGAGAGGATTGGAGTACCAAGAGGAGAGATAAATCAAGCAAGGAAATGGAAGGAAAGAAAAGGAAAGGAAAGAGAGCAAAGTAAAGACAAGGAAAGAAAGGATCAAGCAAGGAAAGGTTAGATCAAGAAGCTTCAGTGGGAATACTTGCAGGTAACAGGTTGCATGTATGATTTCTTGGATGGTTTTGGCATGCACGGTATATGCATGCGTGTATTTGTTTCATTTGTTGTCATTGAAATGGGTTTTGCTAGTGGATTTTAGACTTGCCTTGCCATTTCCAGATAGCCATGGTGAGATAAGATTCTTTCTCGATTGAGCTTTGGATTGCCGAAATTTTTTGGAGCTGGGTGAGGCGGTCTCAAGAAAATCCCAAGGGTTGGGGGTGGAGATGGTTTTCTTTGAGAAACCCTCAATAGGTGGGTCGAGACAGGCAATTTCCTCAAGGGATGGTGAAGGAATATTAAGGCATCCAAGCTCGGTTTGGCTTTATGATCCCGGAACAGGTTTAGGTGAGATCACAATATGGGGAGGGCAGAGGTGGTATAACCTTTAGATTCCCTTGGTTGTTTATGGATTGGTTTATCCCATGAGATCCCACGTCCATGCTTGGAATATGGCATGGGGATGATTAGTTGAAAGGAATATTTGGTTCATCCCAATTTGTGGTCGAGTGGTATGTGGAAGTCCCTTACTTGGTTGGATTTTGCTTATGGTTAATAAGAGCTAAGTTTATCTTGTCATTAATGAGTAATTATACTTTTTATTATGTGGCTTTAATGTTTATTCTATCATTGTTAGTTATTTTTTTATATGTTGGTTATAAGCATGGTTTTATGATAAATCTTAGTCATGGCTCTCATCATGCTTTGATTAGTAAATGAATGAATAATGAATGCATTACCTAATTGGTGTCATGACAACTATTGTAATATGGCATTAGTCCTTCCTGTTAAACCTCGGATAAGTTTCAGATTCCTATGTTCAGATAAGCTTTCATGACTTTCAGGGTGCGTGTTCATCATGTGTTTGACAGAATGCTATTCCTAGTTGGGAAGTGTCTGGTCAAGTATTGGTTCAATTTTTGGTTTGGAAGCTTTGTTCCTATGTTATTCATCATTTCTGGAAGTCTCAATGAGTTCTGGGCAGGGGCCTGAGCTCTAGCCCATAAAATTGGCTCATAATTTGGGGCCGCATGCATAGAACTGACTAGAAAAGTCCATAGTAGTTGGGAAGCAATCTTATGAGTGCGACTGGAGGGATACAGACACATGGACGCCTTGGCAAGGGAGTGACTGGGGCTCTAAATCAGTGAAAAAGAGAGTTAACTCAGAGCTTGGACACCTAGAGGGTTTGGATAGCTCCTGGAGGTATTGTAGCACATGAGGGAGGTCAGCAAAGTCTTGAGTTGTCAACTCCATTTCCTTAAGGTCATTTAGGAGGTTGAGTCTTATAATAGTAACCCCCAACTCATGTTAACCCTAGGAAAACCAGCGAAAATGGTAAATGTGGGAGGAGGCGGGTTATAGGGCAGTATTAGAGCAAGTTGCACTCTCTTTGGGTAAAATCCGACGTTGTCAAGGTTATGCTTGTCATGCATGGAGTCATGACATGCAATTGTTATGGTCATGCATGATTTTGTTATATTGATATGATTATGATTATTTATATGTATACTGCTAATGTGGGCTGGTTTTGCAAATGAGATAAGCCTCCCCTAGACATCACTAAGGTATGGTTTTGATTTTGGTATCTATTTGGTTTATCTAACATGACCTACTTGCAGGAAGAAGAGAATTAAAGGTAACTAGTAAAATGGTAGACTAAAATTCTTGTTAATCTCCCTACATATCATTTAGGCAATAAGGAGGTGAATATTCTCCTGGTATAGTAGATACATTGAGGAGTTTGAGGGCATAGATCAAAAGTTGAAAAGCAGACAGTGACAGGTTGGTTGAGGCTCAGGAAAGACTTGCAAGGGCTCAGGAAAAGCAGGTAGAAGTCAATCCAATGATTCTTCAGAGCTTGTCAGAATTGCAGAGACAGGGACAATTGATGATCAATCAAGAACAAGAAGAGAAGACTAATGGAGCCTATGGTAGAAAGTCTTGGTCTGGATACAGATTGGATAAAGGGGACACAGTCAGAGATGGCAGATCACTGGATAAACCTTATAGGAGGACTAGTATGTATGGGCATCATTCTAGTTCCTCATCCAAGAGACATTATCATCGTCATCCTTACAGGAGGAGTGAGTACTTTCCTTAGGAGTTTAAGAAATTCAAGCCTTCTACACTTGATGGAGAGATGAAGAAGTTAGAAGATGCAGAGGCATGGTTTCTTGGGATGAAGAAAATCTTTAGATTGCATAGTTATTCAGAGAACATGAAATTCGAGATAACCACCTTTAGTCTCAAAGGGAAAGTAGATATTTGGTGGGAAGATGTGAAGAATGTTAAGGGCATTCAAGAAGAAGAGTTGGTTTGGGATGAGTTTGAGAGACTCTTCAAGAGGAAGTACTTATCTAAAAGGTATTATGATGACAGAGCCAAGAATTTTTATGAGATACAGATGGGTTCTATGATAGATGATGAGTATACTAGTAGGTTCCTAGAGCTATTGAGGCATGTGCCTTACCTCAAGGACGAGAAGGCTAAGATTCAGAGATTCATCAGTGGGTTGTTAGCAACATACAAAGACCAAATTGAGTTCGATGAGCCAAGATCGTTGGAGGATGCCATCCAGAATTTGAAGCATTGTTATGAGAAATCAAAGCACAAGGCTGAGCCTAAGCATGAGTTGAAGGAAACAATAAAATTAGATGGAAGTGGCCACTAAAGCAGGGAAGACCTCATGATGCAAGTGAGAAAGAAAATGTTGCTTCTTACAAGAAGTTCAATGCAGTGGAGAAGGGACATGGGTCACATCCTGGAGAGAGAAAAAATACAGGTGATGGTAGGGGACCGTTGCAGTGTTGGATATGTGGCAAATATCATCACGAAAAGGATTTTCCATTGTACCAGGGTGGCAAGCCTCAGATCTACAGTTCTCAGGAGGTGCAGATAGTTGGGGATGTGGGTCATAACATTCCTCATATTTATGCAGTTTTGGGCAACAAGCAAGCATATCATAAGGCACGTTATTGAGATGGAAGGTAAGCTCTATGGTTAAGTTGTTTATATTTTGGTTGACCTTGGATCAAATTATAGTTACGTTAATCCTGACCTGGTGGATAAGTGTGGCTTGAGAAAAGAAGTGCATGCAGAGTCTTGGTTGGTGCAGTTAGATACAAGTAGTAAGAAGAGAGTTCATCAGTGGGTAATATCTTGTGCATTTCAGCTGAATGATATTCCTACAACAACACATCTGAATGTACTGCCATTGGGATCATATAGTATGTTTTTGGGTATGGATTGGTGGTATCTTCACAGGATTAAGGTGGATTGTTATGAGAAATCTACTGAGTGCATGTATGATAGTGGGGAAAAGAGAATATTGTAGGGAAAGAAGAAGCCTATATCAGTGAGGATGGTCACCGCTATGCGGGCTAAGCGCAGTTGCATAAAATGGTGTGTGATGTTTGCAGTTCATATCTCCAGTGACAAGGGTAAGGATATTGAGGATGTAGAGATATTCAAGAGGTATCCAGTCTTGAAACAATTTCAGGATGTATTCCCAACAGAGATTGTAGAGTTGCCTCCTCACAGGGAAGTGGAATTTTTTATTGAGTTGGTACCAGGAGCAATACCAGCATCAAAGGCACCCTATAGGATGAGTACACCATAGTTAGTAGATTTGAAGTTGCAGCTGAAGGAAATGCTTGATAATGGATATATTAGGCCAAGTGTATCGCCTTGGGGTGCACCAATATTGTTCATGAATAAGAAGGATGATACTCTCATATTGTGCATTGATTACAAGCAACTGAACAAGGTGACGATCAAGAACATGTACCCATTGTCGAGGATTGGTGACTTGTTTGACCAGTTGAAGGGAGCAACAGTGTTCTCGAATATTGACTTGAGATCATGATACCACCAGGTACGCATCAAAGAAGAGGACATCTACAAGACTGCTTTTAAGACCAGGTATGGGATTATGAGTTTTTTGTGATTCCTTTTGGTTTGACTAATGCTCCAGCTACTTTTATGTTCTTGATAAATAGTGTATTGCATCCTTATCTAGAAAAGTTTGTTATCATGTTCATTGATGATATATTGATATATTCTAAGAATGAGGAAGAGCATTTCAACCACTTAGCAGTGGTGTTGAGATTTCTTAGAGAGTATCAATTGTATGTGATCCAGGTGGATATTGGTGGCCACCCACCTATTCCACTTGGGGCCCCACCATTGTCTTTTTAAGTTTTTTCAGTTTCGGCACAACTTACTATTTTTGGCAGTTTTTCGGGTCCTGAACTTCCGGAGCCGTTTTGAGGCCCTAAACGACGTTTTTTTGGGAAAATTGAGAGCAACATCAAGTACATTTTTTACATCAAAATTTGTATTCCTCAGATAGATATTTCTAACGAGGTATGGTGCACGTCAAACAGAGATCGTATGCCAAAGTTACGTCCCTAGGAAGTTCAAACACCAATTTACCTAAACAGGGCCCATAGTTTTGGCGCTTCATATCCTAGGGTTTGGGTTTTGGATGTTTAGGGCTTTCCATTGTTTCTAAATAATAAATAGGCCCTCGAGCCTCATTGTAACGCAGTTTAGAGACCTGTAGCCACCACATATCTTCTCAGAGATAAGCTACCAGCACCCTAGCTAGTTTATTTATATTCTGTCTATAAGCAAATTTCAGTTCTTTGATATTAATGAAATGAAGTGTTATTTCCACTGCATATTTGTATTTATGGTTACATGTGTATTCTGTTGTGTTCCTGCATAAATCTGGATCAGTGGTATAAGAGCGGTCTGCTTTTTCTCAATCCTTATTTGCATGTTCCCAACAAGGTCGGGGTATAAAGAGTTGGGGCTCGATCTGGTTGAACCTTTGCAAGATCAACCTCGCAAACCCCGACGGTCGCCCATGGGGGATGAAAAGAAAGATGAGGGAGTAGGAGATCCTATCAAAATATTTCTCGAGGAGGCCCTCGAGAAACAAAGGAATGCAATGATGGATAACTTTGCCCAGATCCTTCAACAACTGCCCACCAGCGGCACATCTGCATCCAACGGCCACTCTGGAGGTGCGACTCCCTTTAAAGTACAAGTAAACTTTGACATTCCTATATTTGAGGGTCAAATAGATGCAGATGTTGTAGATAGATGGTTGAATCTATTAGAATGATATTTCTTGGTTCATGACTTTTTCGACCGGGAGAAGATTATTTTTGCACTCCTCAAAGCTACCCCCATGTCAAGGACTGGTGGGAAACCTACTATGAGAAAAAGGACGAGACAAAACCCTCTCCATTCTCAGCCATACCCACTTGAAATTCTTTCTGAGATGCCATCAAGGAACAATACTATCCCATGGGGAGCTATGAGGACAAGTACATACAATGGACCACGCTGCGACAACAAAGGGATCAAAATGTGCATGATTTGACAAATATGTTCCATACCCTGGGCACAAATTTGGGTATCAAAGATTCGGAGAAACATTTGGTGCTAAAGTATCGCATTTGTCTGCACAGATACATCCAGGAGGAAATGGAATTCCTCGACATATCCTCGCTTGGTAAGGGTTACCGATATGCTACCAAGATTGAGTAGGAACTCAAGCAGAAGAAGCGAGACTTTGGATCTGCGAATAAAAAGCAAGGGAAAGGTGCCCTCAAACTGCAGAACAAAGGGCAAAGCCAAGGCATGGCAGCCCAATACAACCTGCCAAATACATAAGCAAAGAACAACACCACGAAGCCAAAGAAGGACACGGGAAAGTGGTGTGAGTTCCAAAAGAGCTCCACTCACAACACAAGTGAGTGTCGAGCCAAGTAGTCGCTCGTGGCTGAGATGAGGGCTTCTAAATCAGATGCATGCTTTGACTCTGAATCATAACCTGACAAGGGGAATGACAAAGAGAAACAGATTATTGATGTGGAGCCCAACGCCACTGTTGCTACTACGAAGATCCAGAAGGAGGAATCGGAAGATCCAGAGGAGGTGAAACGTCTCTTCCACTCCCAGATGTGGGTAAAGGGTTCCCCGCTACAGTTCATTGTCGACAATGGGAGCCAAAATAACCTCATTTCAGCAAATGTGATGAAGTGGTTAGGCTTACCGACCACAACGCACCCATAGCCATACACCATCGGGTGGCTTCACCAAGGACGGGATCTCCGTGTCAACTAACAGTGCTGCCTTCCCTATAGCATCAAGCCCTTCACGGATGAGGTATTACGTGACATTGCTCCTCTTGATGTTTCTGATGTATTATTAGGCCAACCATACTTGTGGAAGTGACATGCTATGTATGAGTCACGACCTCCGTTGTTATTGTTACCTTGGGAAATAAGCTGTACAGGATACCAAAGGTACCACCGCCTACCACTATCTCTTTGGTTACTGCAAAACAATGTAGTAAGCTCATTTCCCAAACCAGGAAATTTGTTTTCCTGATGATCCACCCCCAGGGCAAGAAGAAGACTGTGGCCACGACCTCCAGACATGGCTCCTCTACACGACAACAACAAATTGACAAGGTTGTGGAGGAGTACGGGGACATTTTCACCTTACCCACAGGGGTGCCTCTGCACTGTCAGGTCAAGCACCCCATTGATCTGACCCCAGGTGCGCCGCTACCCAACAAACCGATCCATCGACGCTCAGTTCTGGAGAACGATAAAATCAAGAGGCAGATTCACGAGCTGCTGCAGAAAGGTCACATCCGGCCAAGTTCATCGCCTTGTGGGAGCCCGATTGTGTTAGTATAGAAGAAGGATGGGACTTGGAGCCTCTGTATTGGCTATCGAGTGCTGAACAAGATCACTGTCTGGAATAGGTACTCGATCCCACAGATTGATGACCTTCTATACCAACTTAAAGGGGCGAAATATTTCAGCAAGATCGACTTGAAATCTGGGTATCACCAGGTACCCATCGAACCCTCCGATGTATAGAAGACTGCCTTCAAATCCAAGGAGGGCCTTTTCTAATGGTTGGTCATGCCTTTCGAGTTAACGAATGCTCCCGCAACCTTCATGAGGTTGATGGACAACATCTTGAGGCCATTCACCAACTCATTTATAGTGGTGTACTTAGATGACATTTTGATCTTCAACCAGACTTGGGAAGAGCACCTCCACCACATCCGACAAGTTCTCCAAACACTACGGCAACACAAGTTGTGTGCCAATCTGGAGAAGTGCACTTTTGGCATGACCCAGGTTCAATATTTGGGATACATTATTGATGAAAGGGGGGTGCATTTGGATCCAACCAATATCCAAGTCATTCGAGATTAGCTAGCCCCAACCACTCTAATAGAGCTTCGCAACTTTCTGGGTCTTGCTAATTTCTACCGCAGGTTTGTGTTGGGATTCTCTCATATCACTTGGCCCTTGAGTCAAGTCACCAAGGGAGGAGCGAGTGCAAAATTCTTTTGGTCGGAATCTCTACAAAAGGCATTCATAGAATTGAAACATTACCTCTGTTCTGCCCCAGTGCTCACATTACCGGACTTGTAACAACCATTTGAGATCGAGACAGATGCCTCTAACTATGCTACTAGGGTAGTTCTTACTCAACAGGGGCATCCAATGGCATATCATAGTGAGACATTGTTCGACACAGTTCGCAAGTATCCCACTTATGACAAAGAAATGTATTCCATTGTGCAGGCTTGTCGACAATGGAAGCATTGCATTTTTGGGAAGGAAACAATCATCCACACAGACCACTGACCCCTGCAGTTCATATAGACACAAGGGAAGTTGCAGAACGATCGCCATCAAAAGTGGTCCACATATCTACAACATTTTCATTTGAACATCAAGTACAAGAAGGGTAGCACCAATAATGTTGCAGACTGCCTCATCCAACCACTAATCGTGGCACTAACTACTGTTCTCAACTCTTTTGGGCACGAGACTTCTGATTGGCCGCTTCTCTACAAGAATGATCCAGAATTCGGCCACACATATAAGGCACTCTTGGGGGGTACGCAAGTTCCAAAATTTCACCTCCAAGATGCATTGTTATGTCACCTTAGACACCTTTGTGTTCCTTCAAGCGAGCATGCGAAGATGATATGGGAAGGACACTACAGTCGAGTCACTAGGCATTTCAGGGTCAAGAAAATAGTGGCAGTACTACAGAAGTATTTCTATTGGCCGAACCTTCAAAAGGATGTCGGGAAGTACATCATATCCTGCACTGCTTATGCCATTGCCAAACCGACCATCAAGAAGCAAGGCCTCTATACTCCGCTACCTACCCCTAGTCGACCTTAGGAATCCATCTCTATGGATTGCATGTCAGGCCTTCCTTCTACTAAGCATGGAAACGACTGTGTTTTCATGGTCGTCGAGAGATTCTTGAAGATGGCCATTATGGCGGCCTGTAAGAAGAATATAACAGCAAAAGCCACTGCTAAACTCTTCTTTGAATGAGTGTGGGTGCACTTTGGGATCCCACAATCTATCCTATCATATCGCGACAACAGGTTCTTCAGCACATTTTGGTCCAGCCTCTGGTCAATGTTGGACACCAAGCTCACCAAGTCCACAGCTTTCCATCCCCAAACCGATGGCCAGATAGAGGTCGTCAACATGATGATTGTACACATTTTGCGCATGTACAACTCAAAGCATCCATGCACATGGGATGAGAGCCTCCCCTATGTACAACACAATTATAATCGGGCTCTCCATAGCTCAACCGGCCACAGCCCCTTTCAGGTGGGCTTGGGATTCCAGCCACTATGTCCCATTGACGTAGCCATGCCATTTGCTACTACTCAGGGCGATTCGGCTCATGTCTAGTTTGAAGCTGACAAAGCGAAAAGCTTCATCGAGCGCATTCAGCACATCCACCAAAAAGTTCATGACATATTGGATAGAGCTAATGCTAAGTACAAGCAACGACATGACCAACATCAAATACCACACAACTTCTAGGTGGGCGACAAAGTGTGGCTACATTTGCAAAATGAGCGCCTCATTGGACCCCACCGCAAGCTTCACCCGCTCCGATATGGGCCATACACCATCACCAAGGCTGTAGGGAACAATGCCTTTGAGCTCAGTATTCCACCATTCCTTGGTCTGCACCCAGTATTCAATGTGGACCGCCTTTATTCCTACTTCCCACCTCTTTTAGACACCTCTAAAATTGGAGAACAACTCACAACAACAGAGTTAAACCTAGACTACATGGAACATGCCACCATAGATTGTATCATGGACATGCAAATCAAGAACACTCACCAACAGAAGATCCAGCTGTATCGGGTTGTCAAAGCTGGCCAACTCCTGCACCAAGGCAAGTGGTTCACCATGGACCAAGTTCAGCAAAAGTTTCCTCATCTCATGGAGGAACTCAACGCAATGGGGACCATTGCTTCCTAAGGGGGGAGGAATGATCCAAGTGGATATTGGTGGCAACCCACTTATTCCACTTGGGGCCCCACCATTGTCTTTTTCAGTTTTTCAATTTCGGCACAACGTACTATTTTTGGCAGTTTTTTGGGTTCAGAACTTTCGGAGCAGTTTTGAGGCCCTAAACGACTTTTTTTGGGAAAACCGAGAAATACATTAATTGTGTATATTGCATCAAAAGTTGTATTCCTCGGATAGATCTTTCTAGTGAGGTATGGTGCACATCAAATAGATATTGTATGCCAAAGTTACGTCCCCGGGAAGTTGAAACACCAATTTACCCAAACGGGGCCCATAGTTTTGGCACTTCATCTCCTAGGGTTAGGGTTTTGGATGTTTAGGGTTTTCCATTGTTTCTAAATAATAAATAGGCCCTCGAGCCTCATTGTAACTCAGTTCGAGGCGTAGCCACCACATCTCTTCTCAGAGATAAGCTACTAGCGCCCTAGCTAGTTTATTTATATTATGTCTGTAAGCAAATTTCAGTTCTTTGATATTAATGAAATGAAGTGTTATTTCCGCTGCATATTTGTATTTATGGTTACATGTGTATTCTGTTGCGTTCCTGCGTAAATCTGGATCAGTATGGCAAGCTTAGTAAATGAAACTTATTTCATACACATGTACATTACTTGGTACATGTTGTTTACAGGGAAGGCATAACAGTGAATCCAGAAAAGATAAAGGCTATCATGGAGTGGGTGCCTCCTATAAATGTGGATGAAGTGAGATCATCCATGGGGTTAGTAGGTTAATACATGAGCTTCTTCAGGAAATTTTCATGCATTGCATATCTTAGTACATCATTGCAGAGAAAAGGTAAGAAATTTGAATGGACAAAGGAATGTGCAATCAGTTTTGAGCAATTGCTGACAAATGCTCTAGTTCTTAAGATCGTAGATCTAGACAAAGAGTATGTGGTGTGTACAAATGCTTGCAAAAGAGGACTTGGTGGAGTCATGATGCAAGAGGGACAGGTGGTGTGCTATGAGTCCAAAAAACTAAATGAGCACGAGCAGAATTATGTGACTTGTGATCTTGAGTTGGCATCTATTATTCATGCCTTAAAGATGTGGAGGCATTATCTTCTTAGCAATAGGTTTTTATTGATGAGCGATCAAGGTGAGTTGAGATATCTGCTTGACCAACCGAAATTGAATGTCAGGCAAGCTAGATGGTTGGCTACTCTTAGTGATTTTGACTTTGAGAACAAATACATTAAGGGAAAGGAGAACAAGCTCGTCGCAGATGCTCTCAATATGAGAGTGCAGATGAACCATGTTGCTACGGTGAGCTTATATGCCACATATTTACAGGATCGGATCTTACAGGCAAGACAACATGATGACAAGTACATGGAGCTTAGGCACATGTTACAACATGGAATAAGTGATCAAGATGTGGACTATCATATTACAATAGATGGCTTGGTGAGATTCAGGGACAATATCTATATGCCAAATGACAGTGAGCTCAAGAAGCTTATCTTGAGAGAGTTTCATGTCAAACCATATTCAGGTCAACTAGGATATTAGAAAAAATTGATAACAATAAAGAAGTTCTATTATTGGCTGAATCTAAAGAAGGAAGTGGTAGAGTTTGTGGCTAGATGTTTAGACTGTCAGTAGGTGAAAGTATAGTGTAAGCATCCAGGTGGGTTGCTTAAACCTATTTCGATTCCATAATGGAAATGGGAGGTCATTTCCATGGATTTAATTATAGGTCTTATGAGGACATCAAGGCAACATGCTTCTATCATGGTTGTGGTCGATAGATTGAGCAAGGTAGCTCACTTCATTCCATTAAAGAATACTTATTCAACGAGTGAGGTGGCACAAGTCTTCGTCGGGGAGATCATGAGATTACACGGTGTTCCGAAGAATTTTATGTCTGACAAGGATGCTAAGTTCACTTCCAAGTTTTGGAAGGAGTTGTTTGCAGGTTTGGGGAAAAATTTGGCCTTCAATATAACTTATCATCTACAGAAAGATGGAAAAACAGAGCGGGTCAACAGGATTATGGAAGATATGCTAAGGATGCATGCCATGCATCGACAGAGGAGGTGGGAGGAGTATCTTCCACTAGTTGATTTTGTTTACAATGGTTATCAAGATTCATTGAGGATGAGTCTATTTGAGGCACTCTATGGGTGAAGTTATAACAATCCCATTAGCTGGAGTGATCTAGTGAACTGGGTACTTATTGGACCATACATGTTGGCGGAAATGGAACATGAAATGCAAGTTATAAAAAAGAATATAAAGGCAACACATGACATACATAAGAGTTATGCAGACCAACACAGGGCATTTAAGGAGTTTCAAGTTGGGGAGCATGTGTACTTGCGCATCAAGGTCAAGAAAAGCTCCTTGAGGATTGGATCATGTGCCAAGTTGGCACCACAATATTATGGGCCTTTTGAGATCCTTGAGAGGATGGACCAATGGCCTACATACTTGCACTGCCTCTGACAATGAAAGTCCATGATGTTTTCCATGTTTCATTGCTTAAAAGATATGTAAAGGATGTTGATCATGTGATTGATTGGTTTATATTGTAGGTGGAACCAGAAGGATAATTACAACCGAAACCTTAGTGCATATTGAAGTGAAAGCACCTCATGCTTCAAAACCAAACAATTGAATGAGTTAAAGTATAGTGGAAGCACTTTGGGCCCGATGAGGCTACATGGGAGAAGACTAATCAGATGTAGGCTATGCAACCTTCGTTCTTCTTCTTTTTTTTTTTTTTTTTTTTTAAGGAGTTTCAAGTTGGGGAGCATGTGTACTTGCGCATCAAGGCCAAGAAAATCTCCTTGAGGATTGGATCATGTGCCAAGTTGGCACCACAATATTATGGGCCTTTTGAGATCATTGAGAGGATGGACCAATGGCCTACATACTTGCACTGCCTCTGACAATGAAAGTCCATGATGTTTTCCATGTTTCATTGCTTAAAAGATATGTAAAGGATGTTGATCATGTGATTGATTGGTTTATATTGTAGGTGGAACCAGAAGGATAATTACAACCGAAACCTCAGTGCATATTGAAGTAAAAGCACCTCATGCTTCGAAACCAAACAATCGAATGAGTTAAAGTATAGTGGAAGCACTTTGGGCCCGATGAGGCTACATGGGAGAAGACTAATCAGAGGCAGGCTATGCAACCTTCGTTGTTTTTTTTTTTTTTTTTTTGAGGCAAATGAGTTATGATTGCTACTGTAAATACCACAATGATTTGTGTTATAAAGCTCCAACAAGCGATATGTTTGTCATGTTGTCATGAGTGTCATGATGGTTTTTCTTTTGAGCGGGTTGTTCATTGTAAATACTACAACGAGATAAGTTATAAAGCTCCATAAGCAGTATATTTTTCTTTTCAACGATTTTGTAGGTTGTAGGTGTCATAGAACACTGAGGATGGTGTTCCCCCAAGGGGAAGGGGTATGTAATAGTCTTGGGTTAAAAGTTCATGTAATAAAGTTAATGAAGGAAAAACAAGACCAAGGTCATAGGACACATATTCCAAGATAAATGTTGGGAAAAATATCCTAGTGGACATCACTTTTTGTTTATTACGGCTAAGGGGAAATTGGAAAAGGCAATGGCAAAGGCTTTGAAAAGGAAAAAAGTCAATTTTAGCATTTTATTTATGAAAATAAAGGAAGTTAGGAGAAAAGGAAGGCGAAAGGTCATAGGTTGCATGTGAGGAGGAAATTGAAGGAAAATAGAGGAAAATGAATAAATTAGAGGCATTAATAATAAAAATACGTAAGAGCATCAATTTAGGGCCTTTTGTCAGTTCAATTTCAAAATTGGTTAAGAGAGGAGAAGAGCACCAAGAGGAGAAAGTGAGCAAGCAAGCAAAGGAAAGGAAAGGAAATGAATGGAAAAGGAAGGACAACGAAAGCAAGGATCAAGCAAGGAAAAGTTGAATCAAGCAGCTTCAACGAGAATACTTACAGATAAAATGTTGCATGTATGATTTCCTAGTTAGTTTTTACATGCATGGTATTTGGTTCATTTTCTATCATTGGCACTGGTTTTTCCGGATTTTATCCTTTCCTTGCCATTTTTTAATAGCCATGGTGAGATGGGATTATTTCTCGGTTGAGCTTTGGATTGTAAGAAGGTTTTGGATCCGGGTGAGGTGGTCTCAAGAAAATCCCAAGGGTTAGGGGTGGAGATGGTTTTCTCTGAGAAGCCCTCAATAGATAGGTGGAGACAACCAAATTCCTTGAGGGATTGTGAAGGAATTTTTAGGCATCCAAACTCGGTTTGGTTTTGTGATCTTGGAATCAGTTTAGGTGAGATCACGATATGGTGAGGGTGGAGGTGGTTTAACCTTTGGATTCCCTTGGTTGTTTGTGGATTGGTTTATCCCATGAGATCCCACATTCATGCTTAGAATATGGCATGAGGGTGATTGGTTGAAAGAAATATTTGGTTCAGCCCAATCTATGGTCGGGTGGTACGTGGAAGTCCCTGACTTGGTTGGATTTTGCTTATGGATAATAAGATCTAAGTTTCTCTTGTCATTAATGAGTAATTATATTTGTTATTATGTGACTTTAATGGCTGTTCTATCACTATTAATTATTTGGTTATATGTTAGTTATAAACATGGTTTTATGATAGATTTTAGTCATGGATATCATCATGTTTTGATTAGTAAATGAATGAATAATTAATGCATGACCTAATTGGTGTTATGACAACTATTGTGAGAGGGCATTTGTCCTTCTTGTTAAACCCCAGATAAGTTTTAGATTCCTATGTTCATATATGCATTCATGACCTTTAGGCTGCCTATTCATCAAGTGTCTGATGGAATTCCAGTCCTTATTGGGAAGGGTCTAGTCAAGTTTTGGTTTGGAATTTTGTTTTTATGTTATTCTTCATTTTTGGAAGTCTCATTGAGTTATGGGAAGGGGCCTAAGCTCTAGCCTAGAAAAAGTGGCTTAGAATTCGGGGTCGTAGGCATAAAAATGACAAGAAAACTCACTAGTCGTTGTGAAGCAAGCTCATGGGCATGACTGGAGGGCCACAGTCACATGGAGGCCTTGGCAATGAAGCGATTGAGGCTCTAGATTAGTGAAAAAGATTTAACTCAGGGGTTGGGTAGCTCCTGGAGGTTTTGTAACACCTAAGGGAGGTCAGTAAAGTCGTAAGTTGTCAAATCCGTTTCCTTAAGGTCATATAGGAGGTTTAGTATTATCATAGTGACCCCATATCATGTTTACCTCAGGAAAACTGGTGAAAGTGGGTAAATGTGGGAGGAGGCAGGTTACACTAGCATTGGATTAAGAAAAGCAAAGGAAGGACAAAAAAGGCAAAGAAAAGCAAAGATTAAGCAAGGAATATTTGGATCAAGCGGCCACAACGAGATTACTTGTAGGTATCGAGTTGCATGTATGATTTCCTTGCTAGTTTTAGCATGCATGGTACATGCATGTGTGTATTTGGTTCTCTTGATATCATTGACATGGATTTTGTGAGGTGTGATAATGGTTTTCAACCTTGCCTTGCCATTTTTGGATAACCATGGTGTGATGGGGTCTCTCTTATTTGGTTGAGCTGGATTTCTAGATGGTTTAGAAACTGAGTGGGGTGGTGTCACGGGGAACACAAGGCCTAGGATTCCCTTGATCGTTAATGGCAGGATACACGGTAAAGCATGGCTTTGCATACCTCGTTGGGCCTAGGAATCCTTGACCGGTGAATGGTGGGATACACGATAAATCTTAGAGGTGTATGCCTTCGTTAGGCCTAGAAATCCCTTGACTAGTTATGGCGGGAGACATGGTAAATATTAGAGGGTGGAGACGAAAAAATTCCTCACAGTTTAGGTGGAGAAATATGGAGGCATCCATGCTTGTTTAGGGCCCAATGATCCCTTTAACGACTTGTAGTGTATGTTTATTGTTTGGGCCTATGAATCCTTTGGCGGGATACATGGTAAAGCCCGAGGAAGCCTTGAATGGTTTTGTTGTGAGTCCCACATTCATGCTTGGAATATGGCAAGGGGGTGATTAGCTGAAATAAATATTTGGTTCAACGCAATCTATGGTCGGTTGGTACAAAAGTCCCTAATTTGGTTGCATTTTTCATATGTTAATAAGAGATATTTTCCTTCTATGTATTATGTGTAGATGTGCTTGCTATTATGTGATCTTAATGGTTGTTCTACCATTGCTATTATGTTGGTTATATGCTAGTTATAAGCATTTTTTATGATAGACTTGAGTTATGGCTCTCATTATGTTTTGTTTAGTAAATGAATGAACACTGAATGCATGACCTAATAGATGATATTGCAGCTATTATGAGAGGGAATCAAGCATTCTTGACAAATATCAGATAAGTATGAAGTCCCTATGCTTAGATGTGTTTATATGACCTATAGATTACATGTTCATGATGTGTTTGAGGGAATGTCTAGTATGGCTAGGCCTTATCAGATCAGGTCCTTATTCAAATTTTGCATTAGAGGCCTTTTCATCTTGTTATTTATCCTTTCTAAGAGTTTCATCAAGTTATGGGCAAAGGCCTGAGTCCTGGCCTTGAAAAAGTGGCTCAGAATCTGAGGTCGCTAGCACAAAACTACCTGGAAAAGTATGCAATCGCATGGATGCAGGCTTGTGCATGCGACTGGAGGCTTTCAGCCGCATGGAGGTTTGGTCATCAGTGTGACTGGGGCTCTAGTTCAATCAAACAACAAGTTGCCTCGGGGGTTGGACACCTGAAAGGGTTGGTTGGCACCTGAAGGGCCTGTAGCATCTGAAGAAGGTCAGATTGGTCTTGTATTGTCAGTTCTACTTCCTTAACTGTACTTGGGGAGTTGAATCATATCACAGTAACTCTTTGTCACATGTTTACCTCGGTGGACCGGTTAGCTTGGGTAAATGTGGGAGGAGGGTGTCACATGGTCCCTCACACCTTCAAGAAGAATTCTCTTGGCCTTTGCAACATTCTTCTTCCATTGGGCTAGTTGTTGTGCATTTGACTGCTGGGGTTTTGCAATATTAGTTTTAATATATTCCAACACACCATTTTCATCGAACACTGCTTCCATTAGATCCTTCCAAACTATGAAATTCAAGCTACCCTCCAAGGCATACTCCAATTTCAGTCCGTTGAAAGACATTCCCCCGATCCTGAAGAAAAAATAATGCAAGAAATCTGAAAATTCAAAATTCTTGAGAGACAACTTCAAATTACTGGTTCTAATGTGAATTCAGGGCTTTGAAACCATGTAGAAATTTGATAGAAATTGCAACTGCTCAAGAATTCTAACTGAAAATCACGAGACACAGTTTTACTTTGTTGATATGCAAAATGAAATTCACAATTTAGAACAACATGCATAGACATGTAATAAGCAAAACCACAAATACACAATGATTTCTAGGGTAACCCAACTAGGAAAATCCCCTCAAAGCCTCCTTGCATTAATCAATGAATTGGGAAACTACTACAATTACCTGCTCCAACTTTGAGCTCAACCTGCAAAAGAATAACTGTTCTCCTGCTCAATGAACAAGTTATAGCCAACACTTAGCTAAATATTTTCTCACCAAGGCTTCTATTTCCTCGCAAAAATCTCGAGGAAATTAGCCCCTATTCTCTAGGAATTTCCTCCAAATTGACTGTGCAATTCCCAATGATTGAGCATTGATTGCATACAACCCCTGTACACTCAAGACTAGTCAACGACTGATGTTACACTGCCTTGTCATATCCACTTCAGCTGAGGAACTCAAATTCTCTGCATGCACTAAATATTTTGGGTTGATTGACTAGTTAACTAACATATCTTTGAGTTAGACTATTGTCCCATTTCACAACTGATCTTCAACTAACTATATTAATAGTTAGAGGCCAATTAACTAAATACAATTGTAAATAACTGAACTTGATTACTAAAATTTAGCAATCACACATGCATAACTAAAATCCAAGCTCTCTAACTCGAATTTACTGAGCTAACTCAGTGACAAGAGCCATGTCACACTAGTTAACTGCCTCCAAATTGTCCTATTGATGTGGAAATTCGATTTACTCAATTTGACCAAAGCTAAAATCAAATCAAGCCTCTCTAACTACATTTTTTCAACAAAAGACAACTAAAAAACATGCACTAAAAATAAACATAGAAATGATTAAATAACCTTAAAACGTAACATCACAAATATTCAAATTCTTAACATACCTCAAAATCCTCCTAACATCACAACATTCAAACTCTTAACAAACCTCATATCCTAGAAACGATATCTATTTATAATTTTAAAATTATTTTTAGTTTCAACAATCTACACAATTAACTTTAAATATAAATCAATAACCTTAATGAATTGAGAAACTTCTACAATTCCCTGCTCCAACTTTGAGATCATCCCGCAAAAGCATAATTGTTCTCCTGCTCAATGAACAAGCTATGGCCAACACTTAGCTAAATACTTGCTCACCAAGGCTCCTATTTCCTTGTGCAAATCTTGAGGAAATTAGCCCCTATTTTTTAGGAATTTCCTCCAAATTGATTGCAAAATTCCCAAGGATTGAGCATTGATTGCATGCAACACCTGTACACTCAAGACCAGTCTACAACTGATGTTACATTGCCTTGTCATATCCACTTCAGCTGAGGAACTCAAATTGTCTACATGCACTAGATATTTTGGGTTGATTGATCAATTAACTGACATATGTCTGAGTTAAACTGTTGTTCCATTGCACAACTGATCTTCAACTAACTATATCAATAGTTAGAGGCCAATTAACTAAATACAACTGCAAATAACTGAACTTGATTACTAAAATTTAACAAACACACATGCATAACTGAACTCCAAGCTCTCTAACTCGAATTTACTGAGCTAACTTAGTGACAAGAGCAATGTCACACTAGTTAACTGCCTCCAAATTGTCCTACTGATGTGGAAATTCGATTTACTCAATTTCACTAAAGCTAAAATCAAATCAAGCCTTTCTAACTACATTTTTTCAACAAAAGACAACTAAAAATAAACATAGAAATGACTAAGTAAGCTTAAAATGTAACATCACAAATATTCAAATTCTTAACATACCTCAAAATCCTCCTAACATCACAACATTCAAACTCTTAACAAACCTTAAGAAACAATATATATTTATAATTTTAAAATTATTTTGAATTTCAACAATCTCCACAATTAACTTTAAATATAAATCAATAACCTCAATGAATTGAGAAACTAGTACAATTACCTGCTTCAACTTTGAGCTCAACCTGCAATAGAATAACTGTTCTCCTTCTAAATGAACAAGCTATGGCCAACACTTAGCTAAATATTTGCTCACCAAGGCTTCTATTTCCTTGCGCAAATCTTGAGGAAATTAACTCCTATTCCTTAGGAATTTCCTCCAAATTGATTGCGCAATTCCCAAGGATTGAGCATTGATTGCATGCAACACCTATACACTCAAGACTAGTCTACGACTGATGTTACACTCCCTTGTCATATCCACTTCAACTGAGGAACTCAAATTCTTTGCACGCACTAGCTATTTTGGGCTGATTGATTAGTTAACTGACATATCTCTGAGTTATACTGTTGTTCCATTGCACAATTGATCTTCAACTAACTCTATCAATACTTATAGGCCAATTAACTAAATACAACTGTAAATAACTGAACTTGATTACTAAAATTTAGCAATCACACATGCATAACTGAATTCCAAGCTCTCTAACTCGAATTTACTGAGCTAACTTAGTGACAAGAGACATGTTACACTAGTTAACTGCCTCCAAATTGTCCTACTGATGTGGAAATTCGATTTACTCAATTTGACTAAAGCTAAAATCAAATCAAGAATTTCTAACTACATTTTTTCAACAAAAGACAACTAAAAAACATGTACTAAAAATAAACATAGAAATGATTAAATAACCTTAAAACATTACATCACAAATATTCAAATTCTTAACATACGTCAAAATCCTCCTAACATCACAACATTCAAACTCTTAACAAACCTCATTTCCCAGAAACAATATCTATTTATAATTTTAAAATTATTTTTGATTTCAACAATCTCCACAATTAACTTTAAATATAAATCAATAACCTTAATGAATTGAGAAACTACTACAACTACCTGCTCCAACTTTGAGCTCAACCTGCAAAAGAATAACTGTTCTCCTGCTCAATGAACAAGCTATGTCCAACACTTAGCTAAATATTTGTTCACCTAGGCTCATATTTCCTTGCACAAATCTTGAGGAAATTAACCCCTATTCTTTAGGGATTTCCTCCAAATCGATTGCGCAATTCTTAAGGATTGAGCATTGATTGCATGCAACACCTATACACTCAAGACTAGTCTACAACTGATGTCACACTGCCTTGTCATATCCACTTCAACTTAGGAACTCAAATTATTTGCATGCACTAGCTATTTTGGGTTTATTGATCAATTAACTGACATATCTCTAAGTTAGACTATTGTCCCATTGCACAACTGACCCTCAACTAACTCTATCAATAGTTAGAGTCCAATTCACTAAATACAACTGCAAATAACTAAACTTGATTCCTAAATTTAGCAATCACACATGCATCACTGAACTCCAAGCTCTCTAACTCGAATTTACTGAGTTAACTCAGTAACAAGAGCCATGTCACACTAGTTCACTGCCTCCAAATTCTCCTACTAATGTGGAAAACTTCGATTTACTCAATTTGACTAAAGCTAAAATCAAATCAAACCTTTCTAACTACATTTTTTCAAAAATAAAAACTAAAAAAACATATACTACAAATAAACATAAAAATACTCAAATAACCTTAAAACATAACATCACAAATAACCAAATTCTTAACGTACCTCAAAATCCTCTAATATCACAACATTCAAACTCTTAACAAACCTCATTTCCTAGAAACAATATCTATTTATAATTTGAAAATTACTTTTAATTTCAACACTCTCCACAATTAGCTTTAAATATAAATCAATAACCTCAATCAATAATCCCTTAATCCTTATCATAATCCCTTGTTAAATTAGTTATTTGAACAATTAACAAAATCTGTATTAACAACAAAGCCAATGCGTAGGGTCCCCGTTGATCTACACCGCAACCCTCAAGGCTATTTTTCAAGCCGCATGGGTACCAAAGCTCATAGAAGAATACCGACGATATAATTTATTCTCTGCATGAAGCATTCTTGCTCCTAATCCCACACATCTATATAACGAGGGTGAGTGTTAAAGGGTCCTGATGATGTATGTGCGTGGTTATGCTATTTCAAGTCTGCTGCCTTAAATAAATTGTTCAGCTCCATGCACTGAAGGCCGGAGAAGAGAATCGATCTGGTTTCGTATTATAAGGACCACAGAGGTGTATTCGCAATCTTTGCAAAGAAAGACAGAAGGTTAGGGTTTGAAGGAAGGGTTTCTGTTTAGATCTACGATGACGACCACGATGACGATACTTCCATCTCTGGCAAGCCAAATTGGCTTCTTGCTCAACAGCTTGAACGAGGCCAACTATCTCTCTGTCGCATACGAGCTTACCCACGTATGTGTATAATTCTGCCCTATCTCTTCTCCAATTTTATTTCCTTTATTTCTATTGAATTCGACGGAGGGTTTTCACAAATTGGTTCAGCCCCTTGTACACCATAGCCCTGATCTACTTTCCAATGGCTGCTTTGGTTCCGTTGCCATTTGACATTGCAACTGACTGTTTTTTGTTTTGGCTTGCTCTATTGATGGAGAGTTTGTCTTGATTTGCATTCAATTTAAAATATGGAGTATTTGGGGTGGATACTTATGTTCTGTCCCCATTGCTGGGGATGCATTATAAGATAATAAAGAACTTGTGAAGGGATATTGTAAAAATGCTGAAACTGGTTGTGAATAAAAATAATTTTTAAAAGAACTACAATCTGAAAAGATGCTTGCCTTAAAAGAAGATTTCCTAGCATCGCAGTTCCATTTAATCTGAAATTTAGCTCTTCCAAAATAGCCACATTCTAGAGCTAGAATCTGGTTCATTTTTTTTTTCTATATAACAGAAATGAAAGTTATATTGCTTTCAATGCGGGATGGGACCCGACACTCATTAAGTGAATATATAATAATCCCAACAGTACAATTTTTCTCATCTATGTAGCATGCTTATCCCAGCACAATATCCCCACACGTATAGGGAGGTATACGTGTAAAGTCTCGTGCCTCAAAGAAATTGATACTCAGCTCCATCCATTGAAGGTCGGAGAAGAGAATCAATTTGGATTCATATTGAGGACCACAGAGGTGTAATCACAATTTTCACAAAGAGAGAAAAAAAATTAGGGTTAGAAAGAAACTTCTGTTTAGATCTACTACGACGACCACGATGACAACTTCCAACTATGTCAAGCCAAATGGGCTTCTTTCTCAATATCTTGAATGAGGCCAACTATCTATCCTTTGCCAACGTGCTTACTCACGTATGCGTATAATTCTGCCCTTTCACTTTCACACATCGGTTCAGCCCTTTACACCATAGCCCTGATCTACTATCCCATGGCTGCCTCGCTTCCATTGTCATTCGACATTACATCTGACTGAATTTTTTGCTTTGTTCTATTGGTTGCGGGTTTGATTCGATTTACATTCAATTTAGTCGCGGTCTCGTGGAGGATTTAGGGTGGATACTTATGCTCTGCCCATATTGCTGAGGATGTGTTATAAGATAATAAAGAACTTGGTGAAAGAATACTGGAAATATGATGAAACTGGTTGTGATAAATGATTCTCAATAGAACCGCAATCTGAAAAGCTGCTGCTTTAAAAGAAAATTTCCAAGCTGCTATTTGTAGTTCCATTTAGTCTGAAAAGTAGCTTTTCCAAACTAGGCACATTCTAAAGTTAGAATCCAGTTCATTTTTTTTAATAACAGAAGCAACAGTTAGTATTATTTTTAAAACAGATAGCAGACCAGCCATATCTGTATACTAATACTGGACTACAATTACATTGTGCCAAGTTGCCAGCAGAGACATATCTTATAATTCATCAGCAAAATCCATACATCAATATCAACACGGTGACAAGTGACACATCAGACAAAGAGAGAAACGGACCACCCAGAGAATTGGCCACTTTTAGAGTCATTCCTTCTTATATGATTGTATTTGCTCTATTCCCATTCTTTTTTTTCCTTCTGCTTGTAACCTTTTTGAAACCTGGCATATCTGTATCCTACAAACAGTCTGTTCATTATTGCGTTTCCTGATTGTGAGAAGGTCATCCTTAATCTATGTCACTGTATCAGCATCCTTTTGCCTTAGGATTTGACTCATTTTCCAACCTTTGCATTATGACTGGAATCTCTTTGCCTATTACCATCAATCACTGCCCCATCCACAAGGATTTCTTGCAAATCACTTGGCAAACAAGAGATGGAATCCACAACCTCCTCAAAACCTAAGGTGTGAAATTTTCAACTATTGCAGCATCTGGAAATTATTCTTCTAGCTGTAAGTAAATTAATTTTGCAGTTTATTTGCTACAACGAACAACGAATAATTCACAACTGCAATTTTCACCAAAATAAATATTGCGGAAGATAAATTGGAAACTGAGAAAATGCTGGCACATAAACACAAAAATATAACACCGTTATTTTTGGACAAAGTCCCTGAAAAAACCCAATGTAGGAAAATCGGTGCAACAACCGAGGGTTTTTATTATTAAGCAACATTGAGAAAATTATGAGTACAACTGGATGCCTAAATTTTGTCTCACCCGACACTGCTCTAGCTCCAAAATTGGCAAATGCTGGGCTCCACAAAACCCTTACCTGCGTCAGCCTCTGCATTACTTCGCTGCAAACGCTAGTAAGCTCTGCCTGGAAATTGCAACTGATCAAGTTGTCTTCCAAACTCGACCTTTGAGAATGACTTGCTGGTCCTCTTCGAAAGTTCTCCCAGTCTCCAACAACTGTATTGACCCTTTAACTGGAGAAATCAAACTCTGGCTTGGAAGCTTCTGCGCTGGCACTGCACACCCTCATAGAGGAAACTTAACCTTCCTATAGCTGACCCTTCGGAACTGGAAGACTTCCTCCAGACTCACTGTCTCTGCCCCTCTCTGTTTCTGCATCCCCTCTTTGGCTCGAACACTTCTGGCATAATGCTCTTGCTCTCTGGAAAAATTGAACTATCGAAGGAAACTCGATCTCAACTGTCTTCCTCCATCTACCCATCGACTTCTTATAATCTCTAGTTGGGACTCCAACGACCACGAGTAAAACTTAATCAATAGTTGAGTCCATCTCCAAGTCGATCCATGTGAGTTTCTAGAGAAATCTCACCATCCTCAATTAGGTGTTGTTAATTAATCATTTTTCTTAAGTTAGACTTCGGAAAAAAATAATTACCAATTAATTAACTTAATTAAGGCATTTCTAGGTCGATTTTCCTGAAACCTATTTTGGGTTCTGGTGTTCTAGTGTTTCTTAGCCTCTTTGACAACCGTCGAGGCTAGAACACCATCTGACGCTATAAAAACAAATATAAGGGGGGCTTAACCTCAAGCTTTATGAACTTGGTACGATTAGAGGAGCCTCATAAACATCCAACATGCAATGAGCCTGTTGCATACCAATACTGCCCACACTCCAGGCATTGCAAAATCTTAAGATTCTTAAAGGGCAAATCTTAGCGATGATTTCCTGTTTTTGGCAAAATCAGGCATTTGAATGTAATCTTCATATAGTCCAAACATTGTGTCTGTTTTTTTCCCAACAAATCTAGTAAAATGGTTCTTATACGTCTCTACTAATGTAATGTTATATACAATGAGCAGTTTCAGAAAAAGAGCAGGTTGCAGAAGTGGCCACCTCCATGGGGCCAAAAAGAGGAATAAATAATTGTCCCCTCAAAAATGCAAAAGCTCAAAACTGAATAGGGACACTAAACATGCAGAATCCCATCAAAATCTATTCATTACAATAATCATTGGCATAAGGCCATGTTTTGAGTCCCATTAGGTTTGTTGAAGCTCATAGCGAAACCTCAAGTTGAATTTGAACTCGGTGGTTGAACTTGAAGTCAAATTTGAACCTAAAGGCGAATTGGGGTTTTGCTTTGTTCATTTTTATGAATTACAATTTTTTTTTGCTAGCCCTAGAGCTGTTGACTTAGAATTCCTTCTACCCTATTTTGTTCACTTCTTACTCAGCCGACTTACCTCGATTTTTCGCTTCATTGACCCTCTATGCTAATTCTTGGCATTGCTAAACGAAACCTTTGGTCCTGTGAGCACTTGACACTAACCATAGCCCTGACTCTTTGCTCAATGCGAAATCGACCCTCCATCACCATTACTAGAGGAGATGTATACCTGCTGAGTTGACAACCCACGATCCATGAAGATTTCTTTTGTTTGAGCCTGCTAGCCTGCCACCATCTTTGTGGCCAGCCTCCAGGTGATTTGCCACAGTCCTTAGCTCAAGTTGCAGTCTATAGCCTGTGACATAACCCACAACTCAAGTTGTAGACTATAGACTGTGCCACAGTCCATAGGATCTGTATCCACAGAGTAGTCATGACTGTACTCCGACTCTGTAGATTGTACAGTGGCTTGGACAACAAGGCTTCAAGCCATTACAAGAAATACCCATTATGAAGTTCTGAATTCATCAGGTCACATGCAATATTTGAAGTTTGAACCCTGGAGGGGAGGATAACAACATTTCTCCCATCCACCTAAGCTAAACCCAATTGACAGATAAAAATAATAATAATCTAATTTTAAGGTCATAGCCAAGCCAAGCCGGACACCAAATTGGTGTATGGAATCCCCTTGTTTGTGGGACTAGGGACCCACCTCTGCACAACGATTTGATTGCTAAAGTCTACAGAGGTGTACATACTCTACCCCCCTCTAGATTTGAACCTGCAACCTCATACGAGGAAACACATGTTCTTAATCATTGGGTCCACTCAATTGGGTGTATAGGGTCCACTCAATTGGGTATATATGAACCAATGAAACATGAATCTCCGAGCACTCGCGATTATTCACGAGTCAAACTCTGCTCTTCCCTCAAATGATCCGATTCAACTCTTGGCGAGTCAAACTTGCATTGACCGAGTTTGACTCGTGGTCGATGTGAATTTGACTTGCGACTCACCGATTAATTGTGATTTAAGCGATTTTCAGCCTTCGACTTGGCGAGCTCATATTTTAGCTTTTAGGGTTGTCGCATAGTTTAGTTAGGCTAAAAATTAAACGTCGGTCCATAACTCACTTATCATTGCTCAAGCCCACAACTCATACACCAAGAAGGTAATAGAGGCATGGTTTTAGTTTCGGTTTACTTCGCGTAATAGAGGCGTAGCATGCAGTGTACTCTAGCGTTAGCTTCAGCGTATGCATTGTCAAAGATTTTAGTAACAAACCATTATCGTATCATTTTAGCAACAATCAAGAGATTTCAGCTATTGCTTTCTTACAGATTTGTATGCAGCATTTTATAAACTTTTAGAAGCATATGATTCTCGTTCTATGTATTCATTGGTTAGGAGTTAGGACTCAGTGCCTTGGATCATGTTTGGACTCATCATGTTTGGAGTCATAACATATATGAGATACTTATTCATTCATGATATTTTGGACATGGCTTTATTGAATATCAATGAAAAATGTGTTTTGTTTTTGTTTTTTTTCTTAATTTGTTCTCTATATCTCTATTTAATTCAATATAGTGTATATCTTTATTTATTGAATTCACCAATTTTTTCCCGATCTGATTAAAACTCTTCGCTCTTTTGCCTCGCCGATTTATTGCCGATTCCGAGTCTGGTAACATTGATACGAACTTCATGGTGAACGTTATCCATACCACATTATATATGAAAATTTAAAAATGTATATAGATGAACCTCATGGTGAACCTTGTCCAAACCTCATAAAAAAATTTGAATTTGATTTGAACCTAGTTGTTTCCGAATCTGAATCATGTGACTTTTGATCATGAGTAAATATGATTAGAACTAGAATTGTGCCCTCCCTATTTACAAGCTAGAGCCTAGTGGCACACTTACTTTTTTCCTGGGAAAAAAAACTGCAATTTTATTTATAAGATAAACAAAATTAGAATGTATATATGCCTTGTGGCATTCTGATGGCTATTTAGCCTTTGCAAAAAATTATGACTTGGGAGCAAAAAAGACAATCCCTTCCATCATGAGGGAGAGAGGAGCTTTAAAACCTTTACAAAAAATTGTTACACTAATGACTTTGATATGCTTTTATTCTAAGGACAGTTTGTATTTTTGATGAGTGACATGCCCTTACAACTTATGCTCTTACGCATTTCTCAGTGGAAAGAATGGCACAAATAATGCTTTTTCTGATGACATTTATGGGATGCATTCGTTTCTCAACCTTTACAAAATCAGGGAGTTTGTTTTGTTGTACAATCAAGTAGTAAAATATGTATGGGATAACAGTATACCATATGAGCTCAACATCAATGAAGTTGTTTAGAATCTAGACTTCCAGTAGCACTAGCAGCAAATGTGAGAAGGAATTTCTCACAAATGGTAATACTAGACAATTGCTGAGAATTGCAGCTTCTCTTCCAAGTTTGGGATTATTTTAGGGGTCCCTCTTATTGTGTAGAGGTTTGAGGTTTGTTCTCCTTGGAGGTCCACTACTGATACAAGTAAACATGATCTTTGGAGTCTGGACCTAGAAAGAATACTATGCATTCCAGTAGGTAAATGCCAAACCTTGTTTGCCCTTCCGATAACTGGTTGATTGCACTCCAATATAGAATGAAAGATTATTATTAGTGTCTACAGGTAGTCAACAACATCTAATAGGGCTGATAGCACATCATAATATTAATTCACATGGGCACTGATGGGACAGCACCTTCTGCCCAATCCAAAGGTTTGAAACCAGGAGCTAGTATAGTAGAAGTAAAATTACAAAATCAAACACACAAGTGCTTTGATTGTAGCTTTCTCGGAGCTTTAACTACAGTATGCTTCTCCAAATTGATCAATGTTTTGAATCCCTTTAATACTACGGCAAACCTGCAATCAAAAAATCATTCCCACATGACTCTCAAATACAAGTGCTTTGTGTAAAGAGTCAGGCAAAAGATAGGGATGCAAGCTGCATAGAAGGCAAAGAAAAGTGAAAATAGTGAAGGCGCTAAGTGAGTGTAGTGAAAAGTCACATTGTTGGTGAAGAGTGCATGAATTCTACATATTGAGCACATCCTGTCCTCCACACACAGCTTCCATGAGGAGCCATTAGCCACCTCTGATGCCAAAGACATAGCTGTATGCTAATCTTTATCCGTTTATGGACTTGAAGCTTTCAATATTTTGAAGATTTTCATTCGTGTATCCAGACAGGTCCTCTTCCCTTGTTGCAGTGAAACTTCCAGCACATTTGGCCTGCATTCCAATCTATTATTGTTCATGGATAGGGCAATTTCTAGTTAGAGGGCAGATAATGAGAATCTTCATGCAGGAGAAGTGTTTCCATCTTATTTGTTCAGTGTTAATGCTAGATCTCATCAATTAACAGATAAATGGTTTCCATCTGTATTTTCCTTTTTTATTGCATCTTTGAAGTTTGAACTGGACATCTGATTGCACAGATTGTTATCAAATGAAAACGAGTTTGTAAATTCCATCAATGTTCTCTTGAGCAGCTTACAGGATATGGATTGGATAGTAGCATTGTGTTGCTCCAGAGCTGCTTGGATCAGGTGAATTTGTGCGAAGGAGATGTGCAGACCATGCAGTTGAAGTTAGAACTTCTTTCTATTGTAGTGAAATATCTGCTGCATCAACCGAATTTCAGTACGGTATTTTGTGTAGCTGTGAAGAATACTCAGACAGGTGAAAGTATCCTTGGGGATTTGTCAAGGACCTTGCATTTGTCATTACCTGAACAGATTGGATTGGGACTGGCCCTGGCAGACTCAGAGGATACAAGTCAAAGCCAAGAAGGTAGGTATAGTTGTGTCTGTTTATAACAAATATCTCACTTATCATTCTTTGAAACAGGGGTTTCTGAAAAGGATACTTGTCATCTTTTTTTTTTAGTCTTCCTTACTCACAGTTTTATACTTTTGAGATGGAACAACTTACACAGGTATTTCTGTTTTTAGGTCAAAATTTTTGTGAGTCTAAAATAATGGAACTGTACCAGAACCCAACAGCCAGCGTTTCTGAAGATCTCATTGAGCAGATTTCATTATTTCTTCATCAGAGTGAAGGATTATCAAAGCATGTGCCTGCTTTCCTTGAGGCATTGTCTTTGTTACAACCCAAAGCGCAAAACTCACTGTTACTGACTCCATTATTTACAAATGAAGTAAATGTTGTTAATTCCTTGAGGTATGCAGTTTCTTTAAATAGTTGATCATCTGGTGCTGTGTTAATTGTTATGACTCAATAATTATCAGAAAGGTAGGATCATGGCCTCGACAGGAACAAAAGCATATTGTTCATTTCTATCAGCATTGTATGCATGTTAATTCATTTCCATGCAAATTTCTTGCTGCAGGAGTTTTGAATCTCACTGTACAAGCACAGGACAAGTCTCAGATGATATTATGACCCAGTTAGAAGAGGCAACTGATGTTGCGAGTGTAATGGAGGAGCTTGGATATGGATGTACAATTGATGTTTCACACTGCAAAGATATTTTGTCATTGTTTTCTCCACTGAAGGAGGAGACTGTGTCCATGATAATAAGCATGGTTGTGCGCACTCATACAGGCCTTGAGGATGCCCATGGCACGCATGCAACATTTTATACTTCAATTTTTAACAGTTCCATAACTGATTCTTCATGGTTATCCTCTTGGAACATTGATGTTCTTTTGGATTCTATCAAACAACTGGTGAGATTTCTGCCATTCACCTGATCTTAACTTAGTTGCATCAGTTGAAATCTGAAGTTAATTTCTAGTGAGAAATGCTTAATAGTGTTGGTTGCTATACAGGCTCCAGAAATCAATTGGGTGTCTGTAATGGAGTCTCTGGATCAGGAATGCTTTTATTTGCCAGATCAAAAAGCCTTCTCTATTTTGATGTCAATTTATGGAAAAACTTGCCAGGTAGACATGCAGTTCTAAAGCAGTTGTTGCTATCTGTGGGATTTTGACATGATGAATTGCATGTGTTCTAACTTTTTGCTTTACATGGAAATTGGTTTTATCTTGCCACAAATGGCCGTAATATATCATTTATTGGTACTATTTGTTTGTAGGATCCTTTTCCCATTCAAACAGTATGTGGGAGTGTCTGGAATAATGATGAAGGTCAACTGTCCTTCTTGAGATTTGCTGTATCTGCCTCTCCTGAAGTTTTCACATTTGCACATTCAAAGAGGCAACAGGTGATGATGATATGACTTATCAGTTTGTCTCTGTTTTTGTTTTCTGGAGAAATGTAGTCCTTTGCTTGTGTATTAAGTTCTAAGTGAGGATGCTGGTTCCTTGCCATATCCCAGTGAATTTCCCCTGTCTTCCCCGGTTTTTCGGATGGAGCATGTTAGTAACCACCAGCTGAAATACCAGCTGGTAACCCCAAGGTGCTCAATGGGCTTTAATCTTGAGACCTCTATGAACTCACACAAGAGAATCTACCAATAGGGCTAACCTCTGGGTGATCAGTTTGTCTCTCTTTTCTATTATTACATCTCTCCATTTCTTTTTGGAACCAAAGTTTTTCTCTCTTTGCAGGCACCCCTCGAAGGTCCACATGGAAGTTTATTTCCATGTGGTTCTGCTAATCAGGCATGGCTGTCGGTTGATCTGGTAGAGGTATTGTGCCATTTGGCAGAGATTGGGCATGGGAGTGCTGTGCATGCATTACTTGAGTATCCTATAAAGCACTGTCCAGAGATATTGTTGATTGTTGTTGCCCAAGTCAAGGTAAAATGCATGGTCTTTACTCCTTTTCTCTTCAAAGTTTGTTTTATGTATGTTGAACACTTTACTGCTTTGTGTTCACTGAAACTGGTGTAACGTTGTTGTCCAGACTGCATTCAATCAGCTTCAGCACGAAATATTTGCTGCCCTTTTCCCGTCATATCTTGGTACCAATCCTACTTGTAGCATTCTCCTACATCAGCTTTGGCATGTCAATCCTGATATAGTTCTTTGGGGTATGATGGATATCCATGCAAAGGATCCTAGCTCTATTTCAAAGATTTTAGATGCATGCCAAGAGATAAAGGTAAGAGCTTGTAGTTGGGCTCAACATAGGAGAAAGATAGAAGATCTGTATGTGGCATAAATAGCATCCAACTTGTGTATCTCTTTGAACAGTATTTAGAAATATTTTGTATTGATTATAAATAATTTTCTGCTGTTCATTACTTAAGTAGAAACTGTAATTTAAAATTTCACTTTCAAAATTTATGATAATGGGAAACCAACAGAAGTTAAAAGTCAAAATGAACCATGTGTGCTATTTTATTGCTGGCAAGTCAAGTCAATGTTGTTAACCGACCACATTAGGATCTGAAACTACTCTAGTGTATTAGATTATCACTAGTTTTAGGCCTTTTGTAAAAACCTTGTGTTGTAAGATTGTATTCTTGATTTCTAGTGTTATTTAGGATGCTTGAGCCTTAAATTTAAGGTTATGGTCAGTGAAAATTTCAAGCTGGAAGTTTTTTTTGCTTGCTTTGACAACTTCATATCCAATATTTTTTTGGGCAGGGACAGGTCTGCTTTATAGTGTTTTTAAAAAAAAAAAGGAATATATCTTTTCAGTGCATAGCTTGTAATTCTGACGAATAATTTTTTTATCTGCAGGCCTTATCTATGGTATTGGACCTGACTCCATTTTCCTTTGCAATTGAACTTGCTGCTCTTGCATCAAAAAGGGAGTTTTTGAATTTGGAGAAGTGGCTAAATGATAATCTTAGCAGTCAACGGGATACTTTATTCGAGGTAAGGTGCTCTCTGCCTATTATTTTATGCAATCAGTCTGGATTACTGAATGTTGCATACTTGGGTAGTTGGTGGATTCTCAGCTCAATTTGAGGTTAATTGGAAGGCTGCTTTATTGGTTATCTTTTTACTGAAGTTGTTGATGACTGAATTATGTATCTTTTCATTAATGGACACTTTTGTAGGCATGTCTAAAATTTCTGAGGGAAAGAACTTTATTTGAAGCATCAAATGACTCATTAGGAAATCCAGTCCAACGTTCTGGACCTATTGTCAATCTTTCTTTGGAAACAACTGCAATATTCTTCAAAGTGAGTTATGTTTTTGTGATTTATGGACTTGTTTCAGAATGAATTATGGTATCTTGTTCACTATATAACTATCGGGTTATTCAGGTTCTTCAAGCTAATGTGGGCCAACTAGCTTCACGAGAACTTGCAGAGGAAATGAAACGATTACATTCTGCAACTGTCCATGTTAATCCCCGCTTATTGAGTGTTGGTGCTTCAGAACAGTCATCATCTGAAGTTTTTGCAGCTGATATCGAGGAAGAGGCAAACTCTTATTTTCAACAGACATATATTGGACAGTTGACAATTGATGATGTAATGCAAAAGCTTGCACATTTCAAAGAGTCATCTGAGAAGAGGTATCCTTCTTTCTAACCAGTAAGTTAAGCTAATAATGTTCTCAGCTATAAAAGCATTTATTGAATAATTTGTCTCTGGACATTGGAGGTTAGTGTGAGCTGTTTCTATTTGATCTCTTTCTAACAGTGACTGCTGCCACATCCTCGACAATTCAATAAACATGCAGGCTGTACTTGAGCTATATTTTTATTCCGTCTTTGATACCTAGCAAAGCAAGGTCTCAGAAAAATAACACTGGCATTCAATAGTATTAGCTTAGTTTATTATCATTTCCAATTTCAACTGCTTGAAAACAAGTCCATTTCTGGTTTGATTAGTTATCTGTCCATAAATCCTGTTTCTCTCTATTCATTTCTTACTTCTAAGTCTTGTCTACTAGAACCGTCTTGTATCTTGGTTGATTTATGGCCTATTTGAACATGTGTACTTGAAGACTAATATTGCATTTGGCTTGGTTAATTTTCCAGGGAAAAAGAAATCTTCGCTTGCATGATACAAAGCCTATTTGATGAATACCGTTTTTTCCCAAGGTATCCAGAGAGAGAATTGGAGATTACTGCGATTCTTTTTGGTAAGTATTCGTTGTTAAGCATTTTCAAACCTCACTTGCTAGCTTTTTAACTTATGTTTTATATGAATATTATGTGCATAAATATTTATTTTTTGAATAAAATGCTTTACTTTATACTAATATGTACAATAATCGTTACATGCACATTCTATGCCAAGGGTCATACAGACATCCACTGCATGCATTGAGCTGATACTGAGTCTGATCATGATATCAATAATGAAGCCACTCAGTGCCAAGAAGTAAATATGCCTAAGGCTGAACAAGCTAACAATTCAAAAAACATAAAATAAATGTGACATTATTTGAATATCAATCATTTATTCAAATATCTCTCTGTACTCCCCATGCGATATTGCAAGCACATTTTATTATGCAGGTCTATAACAATTGGTCTTTGAACATTTTGAGAATCTTGTTTCTCTTCTCCCCAATCCCCATGGTTAAGTTCCTGCGTGTAGAATGCAGAGTGTGAAGGCTTGCTGCTCTTTCTTTTCATGGAATATCAATCATCTCTTTGAATATCAATCATTTCTTTTCATGGTCGAGTTCTCGCATTCCTACATCTACTTATCCAGTGCGGAGCGTGGAGTTGAGAGTTGTTTTTTCTTTATTTGCATTCCCTTCCCTTATTTACATTTCCACATTTTTATATTCCAGATGTGGAATTGATCCTATTGCTCCCTTTTCTTGTTGCTCTTTCTCTCTTTGCATCATCACACCATTGCCTAAATTGTTGTTTGCTCCCCTAACATTGGACATGTGGGTAATTGGTCTTAGAGCTTCATGTGAGTGATATTGTTCTATTTAGTTGTGTACAAGGAACTTAGTTCTTCACCCATTCAAGATGAATCATTGTGTTTGTGTAATGAAGGAGGAGGGTTGCAAACAAGCGAACCCACTCTTATGAACTTTGTTGAGTCCCCATGTACCCAAGTGAACGTTTAATTTTTTAAATGATGTTTTAAGGCCATCTTCTTGACATCATACAAGAAAAAAATTGACATGATGAAATTTGATGGACAAGATACTTCAAATTATACCTGATGTAAGATAATTAAAAGGTTGAAATAACATCAATGCATAAGGACTTGCATACAATTAGTTCACATGGTGGAAAACCTAGATGACCGATATATGCCTCGGTTGGGACACGTTCTGTTGGCTTTAACAGCCAATTAATGAAGCAAGGGACATAGGGAATTTAAACAAGAAAATTCAAAAGAGGGAGTTATATCGAAACAACATTCTCGTGTGTGTTTGTATTGTACAAAATGGTCACTATTTATAATGATGGTGACCATAACAAATACATTATATTTGATAAATTTGTTCAAACCACCACCTATCTCCTTAAATATTTTCTTGAATCTCTCACTAAATCTGCTTCCCTATTTTTACTCATTCCTCTCAACAATTCTTACATAATGACTTGACCTTAAATTTAAATTGGGTGTTGGGTAACACAGAACATGCACCCCTTTTTATACAAAACAATCCAACTTTAACTTGAATCCAATTGAAACTCTCAAATTCACCTCATTACACCAATAATTTTGGCTTGAACTTTTGACCCATTACTTGGACCCCCATTAAACCAAGCTACCCATCACTTTAATGATATTGAGAGTTTCACAAGTTTCTCATGCCCTTTACTTATTTCCATATAATGTGACCCGATTTTAATTTTTTAAGAAAAATCCCTTTTTAAAAAATACAAAGTTTTTAAATGACTCCAAAGACATAAGCTTTGAAAACTACCTATATTAAAAAGGGTTTTTGGACACTTTCACTGTAAAAAATACAATGATAACATACCTCAAATACCCAACAGGTGCATCCTTAGGAGCTAGCCAAAGCCATTTTTCTTTGGAGCAGAACCCACATTCAACACTAAGACTTTTCTTATAGTCCTAAGTTTTGGTGATGGAACTATAAGCTAGGCACGTGTTGTTTTCAGATAATACTTGAATAAGAAATTGTGTTGTAGCACTAGGATACAAATACCCACCGGTTTCCCTAGATCATGCTTCACATGACAATAAAAAATACATATTCAACATTATATGCAAATGAAAATACTCAGGCAGGTTTCTCACCACCACTTCTACTAAATCAGTATATTAAGCTGCTAGGCATCCTTCTACCTATGACATCTTAGATTTTTCATGTATTTAATCACAACAAAAATCTAGTTCCTTCATCGTTGCCTATACACAGGATCGTACAACTCATGATTGACAAGATCAAGCTGCTACCTTATCTGGGTCAATGTTCCAATCCCAACCGTTTCAATTTATTTGTCTCGAGTGTGGATCGTTGCTGACTTTCTTCCATACTTCACTTCAAAAATTTCATCACTTATAATTATGCAATGATTTTCCTTGCAACTTTTAATTGGAGCTCCAAACAAACAATTCTGGTAACTAAGAGTAGCAGCTAGTGATATTCGTGTCCACTTCAGGTTCGAATCCAACACTCTATAGCAAGTTCTCACATGGGTCCACACACCAGTTTCGTGCCATGATCCATGGTACAGTTCCATTCTCAATACCACAGATCTGTGCTCCATGGTTAGATCCACAGATGCAGGCACACTTACCATTCACCAACTCTATGATCCAGGGTTAACATAATTTTGCAGGCTCCACACTAGGGGTCAAAATCTTGTAGACTTTACGCACACTGGTCCATGGACAGGTCCACAGTTCTTCCACGGCTCCACGCTTCAACCCTTCTATGCTTTAATACACACAACAATTTGATGGTGCAACAAATGTCCAACAACTCGACTCTCCACAACTCAACTCTATGCTTGAGCCTTAGTTGCACAAGTCCACACAGTAGGAATCTACACCACGCTGGCTCTGATACCAATTGTTGGCTTTAATAGCCAATCGATGAAGCAAGGGACACAAGAAATTTTCACAATAAAATCTAAAATATTAAATTATATCAATACAACATTCTTGTGTGTGTTTGTATTGTACAAAATGGTCACTATATATAATGATTCTGACCATAACAAATACATTATATTTGATAAATTTGTTCAAGCCACCACCATAACTATCTCCTCGTATCATTCCACAAATCTCTCACTGAATCTCCATCCCTATTTTCACTCATTCCTCTCAATCTCTCTACCTTCCCATAGACTTTCTTATTCCATCACATTCAAGGATGACTTTACAAAGCCTTAGAGCGTGGAAGAGAAGGGAATTTTAGCACAAATTTTTTGATTACAAGAGAAATGGACAATATAAGAACACTAGTAGGAAGTGCTTGCAACTTGTGTGCAAGGTCTATCTCCAAATGAAGTAGTTCAAATTTATGTTGCTTTAAAGTAGAGCAGTATAAGAATTGAGATCAAGATGTAGAACATAAGGTCTTGTTGACCACTCTGTGTCAACGACCCCATAGCAGTACACCCCCATTTTTGCAAATGGGATTCATCATGTTCGAGGTGTTCATGTCATTCAGTCTCTATCATCAATCGATAGTTTTATAAACGATGTAAACCCACGCTGCATGTTTATGATGTAAATGATCTAAGTAAGACCATCATGTATGTAACAACCTAGGTAAGCTTAGTATTTTGGTGACGATTTCTATCCTAGGAGGTTTTTTGTCTCACTGATTCATTTGTGTTTCTCGACACAAGCAATCGATCAAAGTTTTTCCCTCCAACCTCACCCCAAAGCTAAGGTGGGATTTGTCGTCAAGATGCTAAGTGAGCCCTAGTGTTTTCTATCGAGTCTTTTTAAAAGTAGCTTGGGAATAATCTTATCTAATTGGCTAGATTAGATTATTTTATTACAAGCTACTTCGGCTACTGGATCATGTTTTGAGTCGCAGAATTGAGTGGCTATTTGAAGGTTTATTACGAATGAGTTTTCCCCTTTCATGTGTCAAAATGTATTTATCTTATGTAAAGAGAGTTGGAAAAATAATTAAATCCCCTCTCAGTCAATTAATTAAATTTTCTGGCCAAATTAAATTAAAAATCTTAAGCCAGAAATTTAATTAATTTTAAGTCTTAGGTGATTTAAAATTCTTCAAAGACAAAATTTGTGGGCCCCTAAAAAATAAATTCTTAAAGGTTATAGGCCAAAAGAATATTGATAATTTCGAGAAATTTGTACCCTTGGGCCTTGGTGGTTAAGTCAAAGTCAAACTTTTAAGGTAATTAACTCAAAAATATTATTTTTGAGTTAATTAAAATGGAATTAAATGATAAATTCGAATTTCCTCAAAAATTTATAATTACGACGGTCGAGATTAAAAGATGATTAAATCTTTTTCGATGGTCGAGATTACTTTGACATGGATCAATTGAATTAGTCGTTGGGGATTTTATCTTATAAATTTGAGGTCATTCGATCGAGATTACTTTGACATGGATCAATCGAACTAGTCGTTGGAGATATTATCTTATAAATTCGAGATTACTTTGATTGATTTTATCTTTCAATCATCCGATCTTTGAATCATGCACTTGTTCTTAGAAGTTCTTGTAATTTTTTGATGAATAAAACATAAAGACTTTGGGGTTACAAACTTTGGTGTTCCTTTTCCAGATCTATGTGGTGATGTTGTCTCTAAACTTTGCTACTTTTATTGGCATTTGATGGTTGACGACCTTTATGGATTGATCTGCATAAAAGGTATCTTGTGCAGTTTTCTGGGTTTTTTAAATTGCATTTTGATTTGACAGAAATATCAGTTATCTATTTTTCTGAAAAGTCTCATGGTTATTTTTTAAATCTCTATCAATTTAAAATTCAGATCTAAGTGTCCAGAGATCATTATTCAAGATTTGAGCATTTGGGGAAATCTTCAGTTATATCAGCCGACTCTCAGATTTCAAAAAATCTTAAAAAGGCCATTGTTTTCTAATTTCTGAGGTTATCTTACGAAATATTTTTTACAGGGTCTTCTTGGGCTTGTGCCTCTCTTAATTTCGTTTTTATTAATTGTGCAAAATGGTTTTAAATCTTGAGGGCTTTTGATCTGTAAAATAGCAGTGTAAATACCACTTATTTTTATTTTATTCACTAGGGTTTTTGGGGTTTTTATTTTGTGCATATACTAGGTTTTTTGGGTCTCTTTTTTCTGGTTTTGTGTAGGTTGTACTAGGAGATTTTCAAAGATTTTTTAAAGATCTAAGCCAGATCTAGGCCTTGGAGGGTAAGATCCGGGCTCGGGATCGAATCTGGTTGCAGATCTGGGCTTGATCTTTGTTTTAAAGATTAAATAGTTGCAGGTGTTTCTCTTTTAAATTGAATTAAATTCTGTTGGAAAAAAGGAGAAATTCATAATTATTTATGCAACAGTGTGCCTGCAAATTTTTTTGTTTGGTATGCTGGCTGTCCGAATTTCCTCACACGATTTTTCTGCATTTCCAATTTTTGCCGCAGTCTCTGTCTCTGCTTCCAAATTTGCATGATCTCACCGCTGCTCCATTTTCTTCATTCGCTACTAGATCCATCGTTCTCACTGCTTTCGTCCTCTTGTCTGGAGCTAACTTGCAGCCTCTAAACCTGTATGCTCCATTTCTTCACACTGCCATCCTCATTGCGTTTTTCTTTATCCGTATCGCTGTCTTTTATCCCGACATCTCCATTTCCGCAGTGTTCTTTCATATGCATTCTACCCTAGCTCACAGCCTCCAGCCTCTCTTGCAGCAGCATTCTGGTAGCCTCCCTTGATTCCTTGCCAGCTGCTCCACGACTCTCCCTTCACTACCTACACACAAGCAAAAGAAATAAAAATAAAAGCACACATAAATTTAATTTTAATTTTTTTTTTGTTTTATGACTTTTCAATTTTGTTTTGTTTTAGGTTTGACATTGAATATCATTTAAACTTTAAAAAAATAAAATAAAAAATTAACTTTTCTTTATGACATTTCCATTTCTTTTTTTTTTTAGTTTGAAATTTCAATTTTGATTTGTTTTCTTAGTTTGACATTTAAGAACTTTTAAATCTAAAAAACATTAACATTTAATCTTTGGACTTTTGACATTCATTTTTTTTTAATTTTTATTTTTTAACTTTGAACTTTAAAACAAAACAAAAAGCTTAAAAATTTTAACATTAAAAAAATAAGTTTTTGACATTTTAGAAATTTAAAATAACATTTCATTTTTTATTTCTTTTTAATTTGTGTAAAGTTTTGTTTTATTAACATTTCAAATTGTGATTTTTTATTTTTATTAGCTTTTAATTTTAAATTTTAGCTTTTGATCTTATAAAGCCATTTAGAGGCAACAACAGATTTGTGCTCCGATCTTAGGACCACTTCCCAAACATCATTCTTCATAATGGACTCATATTCTTCGTGCATAGCATCCTTCCAAACTTGATGCTTTACGACTTCTTCAAATGATCTAGTTTCAGATTGTACTATTGTACTCATGGCTGCTAGATATCCTTGGTATCTCTTCGGCTTCTTTCTTTCACGGAATGTTTCCCTTGAGGCAATATGTCTCTCGACATTTTCGAGAGTATCCCTAAGCCATGAGGGTCTTCTCTTATTTGAAGGAGGTGGATCAATGGGATCCATAGGTCCTTCAACATCGGGCATCAAGTCATCCTTCAACTCTTCCAGCTTCCTTGTTTCTTCATCTTCTTTGTCTTCCTTGGAGCTAAGAAGATTTCTCACTTTCATGAGGGCAACATCTTCATTGAAGGTGACATCGTGGCATATCTCCACTTCTCTTTGACCGGGCACATAGATTTTATATGCTTTCGAAGTTTCACTGTAGCCCACAAACATTCCCTTCTTTCCAGAAGCATCCAACTTTCTTCTCTTTTCTTTCAGCACATGAAGTAAACAGGACAACCAAAAACTCTAAAATGAGAAACATCAGGTTTCTTACCAGAGAAGGCTTCTTCGGGAGTTTTGGAGTCTAGAGAGGAATGTGGGAATCTATTTTGAACATACACAATAGCGTTCGTAGCTTCTCCCCATAGAAACTTTAGAAGACCTTGGTCACATAGCATGGCGCGAGCAGCTTCCACAATGGTCTTGTTCTTTTTTTCAGCAACAACATTTTGTTCAGGAGTGTACGCAGTTGTGGTCTCCCTCTTAATGCCAGTGTCTCTACAAAATTCATTAAACTCATTTGACTCATAATCGGTCCCATAGTTGTTCCTCAAAACTTTGATTTTCTTCTCAGTTTGATTTTCCACCAAGGTCTTGAAGGTACATAACCATTTGAATGCTTTTTCCTTCTTCTTCTTCAAAATATATCCAGGTCTTGCGGGAGAAGTCATCTGTAAAAGTTATGTAATAGGAACATCCTTCCAAGGATATCACAAGAAGCATACCAGACAAGTCAGAATGTATCAACTGCAAGATATTAGTTGTCTTTGTGACACTTGAGGGGAATGGTTCCCTTGTATGCTTCCCTTCAGCACAACCCTAACATATACTTTCATGATCATCTCTAAATTCGAGCATCCTTGTCACCGCCTTCCTTGCTTCGGGAAGGGCTTTGTAATGAAGGTGTGCAAACCTCCGGTGCCATAACTCTGTTTGAAGAGTTGTATCACATGACATAGCCCCCAATGGACTTCCTCCAACCTCGTAGAGTTTATCAACTCTAAAACCAATAGAAAGAGCTTCCTTGAAGTTCTTCTTCCAGATACGCACCTTTCCATCAACGTATACCACCTTGAACCCTTTGTCTTCCATTGTTGAAATGGACACAAAGTTCTTCAAATCAGGTACGTACAACACATCTTGTAAGCAGAGGACTTGAACTTGAGATAAATGGAGGGTCACAGTCCCTGTTCCTTTCATGGGATAGGTGGCATTATCTCTAAGGATAATTTCCAGATTAGTATCCTTCTCAACCAAATCAGAAAGGGCTTCTCTATAACCAGTGAGGTGCCTTGAAGCACCACTATCAATCAACCAGACATCTAGGGTGTCGGGTGGAGATGCAACAGAGAGGGTAGATACAAGAATAAATTCATCTCTCGATCAGATATTTCTTCCTCAATAGCTAGGAGGTTATTTCTGATTTCAGTGAGCCTCATAAAATAGGAGTGAATAGATTCATCCTTACCCTTCTTGATATTCTTCAATTGATTCTTGAAGAAGAGGATTTGATTAGCATTGCTAGTCCTGAACATGCTCACCAGCTTAACATACATCTCCTTAGATGTCTTCAGCTCAGAAATGTAAGCAACCAAGTGTTGATGAATAGAATCTCGAATAATCATCTTTGCTTTGATTTCCCCTTTTCTATACTTCGTCTTCAAGGCAACAATTGCATTTGATGGAGGCTTTTGAATCTTCCCTTGCACATAGTCCATGACATCTTGATCTTCTAGCACCAAATTCAAGGACATCTTCCATGCATGATAATCAGACTTATCAGTCAATTTATCATCAACCTTGAAACCCTTGTAGGATGAGGAGGCCATTTGTCCTTGATAGGATTTCTTCCTTCAGAGATTGCTTCTAACACTAGCTTGGACTCTTGGACTTTGTCTTCACCTCAGCTTCGACCCCATGTTAAATTTAGATAACCATGGTGTTCTATGCTTGATGCACTTTTACTTCAATCTTTCATAGGCCCGATACAAAATAGAAATCACATAAACATGAAAGTAAGATGTTGATATAACACAATAATAGATCAATAGAAGACAAGCCAAATATAGATCAGATTTACAATTCCTTTTGTCCAGCAAAGATATGAGATATTGTTGCGTTATGACAATCAACAGGATGCTCCAACTAGCAAAGTCTTTCCGGGTCAGCGAGTCCTTAATGTGTCACACCCATAGCCCTCAAAGACAGCTCATCACCAGTCAACACTAGTCAACCCAAAGACAACACAAAAAGTCAATGCAGACATCAACATAAAAGTCAATGCAACAAATTAGGGCTTTGGTCAAACAACTCAGAATTCCTTGATTTTAGTGCCTAGTTGTATGACTTCCTAAAATCGAATTTTTGGCAGAGGATTGAGGTCAAACGACCAAGGGTTGACCACAGTCAACGCAGGTCAACATTGCAGCAGAAAGCCCTAAACAGATCCGTAGCAATTAGTAGCTTCGCTCCACACTTGTGAGGGGAAAAAGGCCTCCAAAGGCTATCGCACCAATCAGATCACAATGAGAGATTGTGTGATGAGTTGATGATGAAATGACCTCCAAGTCTCTCCAATTTATATCCATCAATGAGGATGTGTGACACATCTATTAGGCATGTGAGCTGGCCGACCTTGCACATGTGGAAAATAAATTCAAAATAAATGTTTTGCTCATCCGATCAAGATGATCTTTAGATCAATCTTGCACCTCTCCGAAAGAGGAATCCAACAAAAATATGACCATCGTCATATGAGTAGTGGAACTTGGAGTTTGGACCTAGTTGCCCAAATTAACAAAATATTAGTTATTTACTCAAATATATCTCTATACATCATGTGCAAATGAGTTTCGTTATGTAGTTCGTAATAGGCTTGATATGCAAACACTCCATTTTAATTTGAGAAGTGTATTTTCCTTCTACAAAGTGAAGAAAGAGTTATCAACAAAGTGGCCGTTAATTTGTTGATCACCATTAGGGCTTGGTAAGACCTTAGTGCCTTTAATATCATCCCTTAGGCTATTCTATTCTAAAGAAGATATGATAAAGAACATGTGCCAAGGGGCAACCTTGTCTAATAAAGCACATCACAAACTTGACTAACATAATTTCAACAACCTTGATAAAGAAGGGTCAAAACCACGGGTCTTCAACACAACAATGATGAATGACTACAACACTTTGTCACATGCCTTAAAGATCTTTTGCTAAAACCTGTTTGTTTAGGTTTGATAATCTTTGAGAGAATATGTTTTAGTCGCAACATTAGGGTTTTGGTCAAGTTCTTGTATGGAACAACAAGTAGTGTGATTGGTTGACTGCTAGTAATAAGCTTGAGGCCTCTAGGTTATGAAATGAACTTAACAAACCCCTTGTTAATGTAACTCGCTCGTCATTGGTTTGTAAGTTATCCCTATACACCCGAAGCAAGTTAGACTTGTTGAAATCCCAAGTGGTATTGTAAAATTCCCAAGTAATGCCTCGACTTGGGGACTTGTTGTCCCTTCAAGGATATTTCAAGTTGGTTCAAGATCAACTCTTTATCAAAAGATGTTTGAGGTTCTAGTGACAAACAATGTGAGTCTACATCAATGCATGTCTGCATGGTCCTCCTCCTCATTCATAAGCCCTTAGGATTGAAAAACCATCATCATATAGTGGTTTGATAATTCTCTTTCAAGTTCTTCTTGATCTATCACATGTCCCTCGTGTTTTGCGAGATTTCATTTATTTTGTTGACTCCTTGGTTGACAAGGCTTTGAAGAAGCTCGTAGCTAGCCTATCATTCAACATAACCAATGTAATGTGGCTCAGGTTTCCACCCCCTAAGCTTTGTTTGTTTATTCGACCTTCAAAAAATATCTCAGCGTGGTTGCTTTGGGTTGGGCTTGCTTGTTGGAAGGGTTACCTTGCGATTGTCTAGATAGTTGTTGGCTTTCTAAAATGGCATCCCTATGCTTCATTTTCTTGAAAGTGGTGAATTCTTACTTGTAGCTCTACAAGAGGTAGTGACTTGACCAATAACATCATCCCACTAAGATATCCATTTAAAACCCTTGGGTTTATTCTTTAAGTTTCAAATGCACTTGATAACTTCATTACAAATTGGTTGGTTGAGATGATAAAGGTTAAGCATAAAAGTGGATGATTAGATAGGGTAGGTTCTCCAACTATTAGAACATGCCTTCTTCCACTGTAGTCAAAGACTACTTGATAACTTTATTACAAATTGGTTGCTTGAGATGATAAAGGTTAATTGGTTGTGTCAGATGATTAGATAGTGTAAGTTTTCCACAGCTAGAACATGCCTTCTTTCCTTGTAGTCAAATAAAAACTTAAAAGGTTCTATCAAGCCCGCCTCATTGCTCTTTTATTGCTTTTTTTTGTACCCTTCCTGACATTTGGACAGTTGACAATCCCTCCATGTTATAAATGGTCTCCAAACAACCACCTTGTGGCTTTTCGGTTCTCATTTCCCAACTAATCCCACATGAATACTTTCTCATTTGTGTCATGGTAAGCATATACATTGTCTTGCCCTAAGCTTGGCCATATAAATCAATTGATGTCCAAACTAGGTCTTATTTTGAACTAGTGCCTTAACTAATGACAACAATGGCCAGCTTAATTGAGACCAACATCATGGCCCATCTATTTCCCATATGTTTGGAAAGAAACCTTACATATTTTTGGAAAGAAAACAACATTCGACCAAATAACTGGGAGGGCTGTTTACAACATTAAACCAACTATTTCAACTTCTTGTGAACACAAAATATAGTTTAGAGACAATTTCATGTGCTCTTTGCACTATGGATTTATGATATTTCTCCTTAGACCTTGAAATTTCAATGATACTACATTCATTGTGAATTTTAAACATGAAAATCCATTACCCCCTCATCCTAGGTCCTCAAGGGAGTCAAATGCATTTTGAAAGCTCACATTGTTCATTTGGGTGGGAACCAATCATTTACGGTTTTTATTGTTATTTTCTTTTGAGAATATTCCATATTAGGAGCCTGATTTAGAGTTAGGCTCTTTGCCCATAGGAGCAAGGTTCTTTGTAATGAGGTTAGGGTTAGGCTTTGAGGAAGATTGAGCTTCTTGGATTTTTGGAGCTTTTCCTTTTTTTACAACCTTTAACCACTCTTCATTAACGGTGGAGGGTGAGGTCATGGAGTCTTTGCATTGTACATTATAAGTTGCATAAGCTTCTACATTTTCCACCTTGATCTTTAGAGGGTTCTGCTTAATTCTGTGATCTGGGCTTGACACCTAAAGCAAGGGTTTGTGAGGTTGATATACTACATTATTTGATGAATAACTTTGCCTTGGATTTACACAAATTCCTTTAGGTCTTCAGATACGTTCATTATGGGACAAACCCTCTTTTGGTAATGCAGGTTAATAAATCTCATGTCTTGTGGCATATAAAATTCCCAATTTGTGCATAAATGTGTTCTAGCAAATTTGAGAATTGCACAGGTAACCTCGGGAATTCTACCCGTTTTGGGAAGTATGGTTAGGTGGCTTTGTCGAGTGAAATCTTTTCATGCCAATCAACAATGACAACTAGGGTCTTGTGATAATCTATGGGCCATGAGTAACCACATGATGGCAATGACTTTCTTAAACTGTGTGCACAGTTGTGCATGTTCAAGCATTGATTTTCTGGGCTTCCTTAATATATGCCATAATCATGGACTAAGGCATGGTACAGCTAACAAAATAACTGAAAAGGGTACATTGTGCATGGTTATGCATATGCAGCCATGAGTAACCACTTGATGGCAATGACTTTCTTACACGGTGTGCACGGTTGTGCATGTTCAGCCATTGATTTTCTAGACTTCCTTAATATATGCCATAATCATGGACTTGGGCATGGTACAACTAACAAAATAACTGAAAAGGGTACATTGTGCATGGTTATGCATATGCAACCATGGGTTTCCTAGGCATTCTTAATCTATGTCTTATTCATGGACTTGGGCATGATACAACTAATAAAATAGCTGAATAGGGTACATTGTTTCAAATTATCATAGAAATGACATCTTCATAATCTGCAATGTTACATCATGCATAGCTATTTCTTGAGTGACAATTGAAACGACAATATGAGATGGTGGGGTGTTCATTATAATGGTCCCTTGTGCTCCTCATGGTTGGCTCGGAGAACTACTATTTCTACCACTGTGACAGCTATGCTGTCCAAAACCAGTAAATGTGAAGAGACAGCTAGTAATTTTGTCTTTAACGGGAGTCAGGCTGCATTGAAACATTATGATGTCAGAAATACAAACCCTAGCAAAGGCAGACTTGCATAAAGATACATCTTTTGGACATAAACAAATTATGCGAGATAGAAATTTTGTTGCAAATTGTGTTATGGCAAGACAAACGATTGCATTGCTATCAGTGTATTTCCTCATTGGGTTGTGAATCCATGTTTGACTGTAAATGTATTTTGTTGTTAATTTAAGAATTAAGTTGCTGGGCTGGCATACATCTCAGCTCCATGGGACCTCAGTGTTGGACTTGTCCCACAGATAGTACTTCTACCTTTTTGTGTTCCATTACCATATTCTTTCTGATGATCTTGAGTGTTCATCTATAATGCTGATATTGAGCTGGGGCCTTGCTGTTATATATAGTACCTGTTGTTTTTTCATTCATTCTTTCTTTTCACATTATGCAAGGATGCTTTTTCATGTATTACTTCATGTATCTGTCAGTTTAGCTTACTGTATGCTTTTAGGGTAACCTGAGGTGCTTCTGGAGATGCTTATTGTTGATTTACCTTTTCTCTTCCATCCTATTTGATCAACCATTTTGGTCATTTGTTGGACATAAATACATTTATCTCATCTTACCTTGCATTAGGTCCAAACAATGAGCTCTTCTAATGTTTTTTTATGTTTCTGAATTATTTCTTTCACTTATCATGTGAAATATAATTCTATCATATTATATTGAAGCATTAATATTTTGATCACGTGTTTTAGGTTCACTGATAAAGCACCAGCTTGTCTCTTCTCTCACCCTTGGTATGGCACTACGAGTTGTCCTTGATGCTTTGCGTAAACCATTGGATTCTAAGGTTGGCCCTTATATTTGGTATACCATTTTTTAACATCTTTCAATGTCAATCAAGCTTAGGCTTACAGTACTGATGATTGGCTATTTAATTCTGTTTGCAGATGTTCTCCTTTGGCTTGACAGCTCTTGAACAATTTAGGGATCGACTAGTAGAATGGCCACAATACTGCAATCATATAATGCAGATATCGCATGTGCGAGATGCTCATCCAGAGTTAGTTGAGTTTATTGATAGGGCCCTTGCCCGTGTTTCATCTAGCCAGCCGGAACAAATTGGAGGGAATCCCGCCTCTATAGATCAAAACCAAAACTCCATGTCTTTGCCTTCAGATACCAATGAGGTAAGTAAATGTGCATAAGAGAGTATGGCTGTTTTTATTGACATATTTAGTAGACATGGGCATTAGAATCTGCCCAAATCAGGTTCACAGCCTTTTGGATCATATCTTGTTCTTGCTTTTAGAGTTCTGAGGCATCATGGCAGTCAATTGTGGGTCCCACAACTACACAGTCTGTATTGGCACAGAGACAGCAGGCAGGTAGTGCAGCAAATTATGTGAAGCAGTCTTCACTTCCTCCATCAGGGCAGTCAATATTAGTTGATTCCAATTCCGGGCTGAAGGTATCATGATATGTGCTTTTCTCATCCCATTCTTTGCCTTTTTTCTTAATTTTATTTAGTCACGAGTTATATTTGTTGTAGTGTGTATTTTTAAAACTGTCCTTAGTCCTAATAATTAGATAAGGTATGCTACTTCCTAGTTAAGTTCAAGCTCTAATATTAAATCCTAATGCTATTAATCATTGATGTTAGTTATGCCTCTCTACTGCTTAGCATTTGCCAGTGTTGCAGAACTTGCTGATTAAATTCTGAGGTCTGCCTGAAACAATTAATTTGATTTTTTGCCAACTTTTCCAATTTTTTGCATCCTTACCAATTTTATTTTCTACTGAGATCTGTGGCTCTACAATTTGCAATGGTGGCATTGTTTAAACGTGTCCTTTAATCTATAAAGGGGTTATTTCTGTTTATGGAGGTCAGTCTTATAATTTCAAAGCTTCAAATATGGATCAGTTGTACTCCCACCAACTTCCTATTGTTATTGATCACAGCCTTCCTGATAAAATAGCATTTGTAGTCTGTGTTCTCTCCAAAAGGTAGAGGATGAGGATCATTTCGTTTGGGTGCTGCATTTTTTTGCACCAGGAAAGTAGGGTTAAGGACTGTTAGAAGCCCTAAACAGGCTGGATCCTACAGCAGTACACGCAGGCACAGAATTGAGTAAAAAGCGTATATACAGGTGGGAAGTCTGTTAGGAGCTGTCATAAGTAGCCAAAGTTCAGTTCTTGTGAAGGACTACAAGACTGATATGAGAGGCAGAATTATTTAAGTACAGCCTCTTGTGAAGGATTACAAGACTGTTAGTGGGCAGGTGTTGGTGAGTTCTCTAAGTAGCTAGAATGACACATGCTGGAGTAGGATTGAGAGAGCTGGATAGACTTGATGATGCAGCAAATTTTGGTGTTTGGAAAGTCTGGATAATGTTCTTGTTCGTCGAGTTTGGGTGGAAGGATTTCGCTGAGAAAGGTGTCGTAGAAGCTTCAGATCCAAACGAGTTAAGGCATTTCCAAAGGCAGATGGCCAAGACCAAGAGGATGATCCTAGATGGGCTCCAGGGGATCATGTAGTCCATCATGTTGCTGGTAAAGATATAGCTAAGGAGATGTGGGATGCCTTAGTCAAGCTCTATCAAGACCCTTCCAAGAACTGGAAGATGATTCTGAAAGAGAAGTTGAGGACAATCAATATGTTGAAGGGTGAGACTGTAACTTACTATCTTACCAGGATTCAAGGAGTCCAAGACGAGTTAGCAGCTGTAGGAGAGAAGCTGGTGGATGGAGAGTTAGTACGAGTTGCTATAAATGGGTTTACCAAGGAGCGGGCTACTTTTGTTCAAGGGATTATTGGACGAGATAAGTTGCAGAATTGGGAGCGCTTGTGGAGTGACTTCACTCAGGATGAGCTAAGGCTCAGTTTAGTCAATGCTTCTATTTGCAGTGGTAAGGGTGCCAAGGTTGAGAAGGACAAGGAGAACTTTGCCCTGGCAGACAAGAGTAGCAATGTTAAGGGCAAGCAAGGGCCAAGGAGAGGGCGGGTCCTGTCAGAAGGGGAATAAGAAGGATCTAAGCAAGATCAAGTGCTTCCATTGCCATGTGTTTGCACACTATGCTAGTAAGCGTCCTAACCAAAAGAAGTCCAGTAAGAATCATGTTGCTGCATCAACAAAGGTAGATGCATTTTTTTGCCCAGTTCGAGAAAGACTTCTCATTGATTGCTTGCATGGAAAGCTCGACAGATAGCAATATATGGTATATTGATTCAGGAGCATCCTTCCACATGACTAGGAACAAGAAGAGTTTCAACCACCTGATGGAGAAGGACATGTAGTTTTACATTGAGCTAGGAGATGATGGTCAATATGCAACAAGAGGAGTTGGTACTGTAAGCTTTCAGAGGGGGTTAGGTAATCCTCTTCATCTCAGAGATGTTCTCTATGTTCCAGGATTGAGGCAGAATCTTGTTTCGGTAGCTACCCTTGAGGGCTAGGGATATGATATCATCTTCAACATATGTAAGGTCTACCTCCAACTTAGCTTCTAGATGTAAGAAGCATATAGGTGTGAGGGTGTAGAATCTCTACAAGGTGCAGGTAGAGACAGGTGCAACCTTGAGCAACAAGGCAGGGAGTGCATAGAGTAGTGAAGTGATGGTTGAGTAATAGCAGGATAAAGCTCTCAAAATGGAGTCTCAGCCACTATCTCAGTTTTAGGTTAAGTTAGTTGGCAGTTGGGTTGACAAGTGGGATGATGATGATGACGACCATAGCCCAAGGCGAGTGGAGGAAGCCACTTAGTTAGAGACTTCCTGTATAAGGAAAGTATGAGCCAAGTGAGCAAAGGATTTGGTTAAGGGAGATCATAAGAGAGTTGAGTCTTCCAGCATCAAGACACAACCATAGAGGTACACAGGGTACAGGGCACTTATGACTAAAGAAGTGGACTCATAGACAATGGTGGGAAAGAACAGTGCAAAGCAGGTTCCACAAAAGAAAGTGGGGAAGTCTCCTAGTTCAGAAGGAGCAACTGCAACAACGACGAACTTGGTAGTGTTGAGGACAAATCCAGATGGACGAGGTTCTTCCAGGAATCCCTTCCTTGCTAAGAGGGAGTGTTGAAAATAGTAGCAAGAAATTGATTCCTTGATTTGTGCCTTAATTCAAGGAGTCAAATTCAAGTTCCTTCTTGTGCATGCTTGAGTTCTTAAAATTTAGTAGTGTCCCAAAAAATTAGAACGATTTAGGATGCAATTAACGAATGTGAATAAATTGAAAGTCGAGTTCTCAATTTTCTAGTGCGAGTTGATTGAGGAAAAACACAAGTGATTGAGTTTCAAGTGGTTGACTTGAAATATGACGATTTGCATGAGCAATTAACTCAAGCTAATTCAATCAATAACAAAATCATTCCTTAATTAGAAATTCACTAATTTTAGCCATTCAAATTGCTATAAAGAAGGAATGATGGCACAATTGTATTCATTCTTGTATGCACCAATTTTGTGTAAGCTTGTAAGTGAGAGTGACAAGGAGGAGGCTTGTGTGAGTTGGTAGAAGGCAGTTTTCCCTTGGCTCATATGCTAGAATTCAGGAGGCAAACATCAACTCTTGTGTGGAATTAGGGACTTGGTTCCTTGGGTATATGGTAGGAATTTAGAGTAGAGGAGGAGCAAGGGAAGAGGGCAGCTTGATCAACATTTTTGCAAGGGTTTCATGCTTATGATAAGTAGGGAGAAGGGTGTATTCTCCAAGTAAAACAATTGTATTTCTAAGAGGTCAATTGCTCAGTTTCTATCAATAAACAAGCATAGGGTTTTCCCAATTGGGTTCCCTATAAAAATTCTGTCTTGAATTATGTGAATAGTATTTATTTTTGTTCCTATTTCGTTGCAAATTTGAAGTAGAGAAATTCCGTGTTTTAGTGAAAAGAACTAGTTTTCAGTTTTTAGATTATTCATAATAGAAGATCAAAATTTCGTGGATTTTCTATAGTATCCCTCTTGACCATCTTTCGATATCCTAATTGGAAATTGTTTCTTTGTTTCTTAGAGAGTGTTGTTCTTTCATGATATATTTTATGTTGCTTTAAACTTGCTAGATTGATCATGTCCTTTTCATCCCTTTCAGATACTGGAATATAAAGCATTTGGCTAACATCAGGAGTTTTGAAATGGACGATTCTAGATTTGTTGGACAATAATCCCTTTCTGAGTCTGACCTAGGGATGGTCTGTCATGCTAATTCTAGCTCTTGGTGTAGAAAACTAGTGACTGTCATTTTTGGTTTGAATGTTGTGGTGAAGAGCATATTACCAAACTGCACCCCCCCCCCCGGGTGGAGGTTCACAAATTTTGTTAAACTTAGGATAACTCCTAAAGCTTAGCTCTCGGTTGTTGTCTAGGATAGCTTTTCCAACTTCTCTTAGGGCCACCTCTTTAAGATTCTAAAACCATTTTTAATTTCAGTATTGGCAACTGCACAAGGATTGATGGATCTACATCGTCCTCATTCAAAGACTAAGGACAATGCATGTTATTTGATTTCTGTTAGTGATATAATATAAAATAATAAATTGAATTGCCAAATGGTTATGCTGATTTAATTCACATATCTTTTATAACACAATTTATATATATTAATTTAAATTTATTCTATGGTAATAAGTTTATATTAATATAAAAAATATATGTAATAAATCTTATATTATATAAAGTTATACAAAAGTGTATGTTCATGTAAATTAATTTACGTCATAAATTTTATATTTACATAATATGGTATAGATGTAATTATTACTGTAGACAACTATTTAATGTACCTCTTAACAAAATAAGGATGGCCACTCGGTGGTTTAGTTAAGTGGCTTGGTGTTTGGGCAGTGGGCTGTTGAGTAGGCTCCATGAAAAACTAGTTTCTTAAATGAGAATTTGAGATTAGCTAATCTATATATGCTTTGGACCCCACAAAACAAGAAACATTGTAGAGACCTCACAAAACAACCTAATAGATGGCTTAGCTAACCTATCTTCCATTTGATCACTGTAATGATACTCATATATGCAGGATGGGTCATGACGACACATTTGATGACTTTATGAAGGCCCGAGGTTCAATATGAACCAAACCATAGCTGGACATGAGCAAACCGTATGACATTAAACCTGGGACATTGTGTTAATACCAGTGTTCCATAGGGATGCATCCCCCAGGGTCGGGTGCACGCACCCCTCACACTCCATGCACCCGAGACAAGGTGACATTTGTGGCTGCGTTTCCCCACACACCCCTTTTGGGGAGCGTGGAGAGACGCAGGAGGGGTGCATTTCTCCAGTGTGGGGGATGCGACTCCTTAAAAGGCGTGCTTCTGGGCATCCCTCCTGGTGTGTCCCTCCTCGAATTTGTCTAATAACATTTAATAATAAAAAAATTGAAATTCACATATTAAAAAACTTAAAAAAATAAAATAATACAAAACTTGAAAAAATAAAATAAAAAACAAAACAAAACTAAAAATTAAAATGTTAAAACTGTAGTTATTAAAACTGGAACCGGTGATTGGACCGGTGGACCTAATGAACCGGGTTTCGAATCGGAACCGGTCTAACCAGTAGCGGTCAGATCTCAATGAACCGGTTTTAAAAAAAAATACATTAAATAATTATTTTTTAATAAAAAAAACTATTTTAAAGATTTGCAACCATGATTCCAAGCCAATAGAGACAAGATATGCAAAGTTTGCTCATTTATATACCATGCAAAGGTGAATATATCAAAATGGCACAGAGTGCAATACATATCATCGAAAAATACATAAGAAATGAGGCTCCAAATGGCCCATAAAGTCCAAAACCAATGCTACAAGCTATGAGGCCATTGGCCTAATACAAGACTACACATGAATGATGATCAATCATCAAATTCATCACCGCTACTAGACACAGGATCAACATCGGCTGCTACATAGACATCATCTGGATCAGAGTTTGAGGATGCCTTAGCCTCAGGCTCATCTGCAGCCTCAGTGCCCTTGCCACCAATAACAATAGAAGTGGACCTAATGGAAGCACGAGTTACTCGAGGTGCATGACTAGTGTCGTCCATTGGTTGTTTGCCTTTGCTTGATGCAGCTACCAATCCTGGGTCTGCGTCTGATGGCGCCACCAAATCTGCTTCAACTTCACCCCCCGCTACTGCTGCATCAAAATCAAAATCAGCCTCAAACATTGGATCTTCAGTCGCCTCCACCCATTTTGATGTTGGATCAATATCATCCAACACAATGGGATCTAGATCAGGTGTTTTGCTCATCAGTTGGTTCCGACTCAAGCGAAGGTTGTATTGCACAAACACAAGATCATTTAACTGTTTCTGTTCCAAACGGTTTCTCTTCTTTGTGTGTATGCGCTAAAAAACAGACCAATTGCGCTCACAACCTGAAGCACTGCAAGTTTGGCGGAGGATTCTAATTGCAAACTTTTGCAATTGAGGACATTGGCCGCCAAATGACTCCCACCAATGTGCTGCAAATAAAAAGACTCATTAGTAACATAGTTCATTTCATTACTTATTTACAAACAATTTAACTTGAAAAGAAAAACAAATTGGAATTGCTTACCTGGTTGATCCACATCTCTTGCCATTTTGCCAAGTTCTTTCCAAAGGTACTAGCCTTAGTTTTAAAAAACGACCGATTCGAATCGGACCAGGCGTGGTCGACCGAGCCATTATGCTTGCCAGTCCGACCAGGTACAAGAAACGGCCAGTTGGCCGGTTTTTGTACCGGCTTGGCTGGCTCGATAACAAACCGGCCGACCAGGCCTGGCTCGAGTTAACTCGGTCGAGCCAATTCCGCTGGCCGGTGGGCCCAAAAACTCGACTTTTGTGGACTTGAAACCGAATTTTATTCTGCTGTTAGGTTTGTTTGATGTTTTCTAACCCCTCCCCATGCTATTTAACTAACCCAACCCCTCTCAATACCTCACATCTTTCTCATTCAATTTGCTTGAGCATTTGTTAGAGTTTTCTGAAGATTGTGGAGTTGGTTTTGGAGCAGCGTTGAGGAGTCTTTTGGGCAAGCTTTGGAGCAGCAGTGAGCAGCTTATTGGGCAAGCTTTGGAGCAGCATTGAGCTAGAGGAAGCTAGAGGCTAGAGGTATTTATTTTTTCTCTTCTAAATTTGCCTTTGTTTGTTTTATTTATTCAACAAATCTAGCATTTGCCATTTGCATTTGCATAGTTTTTGGCATTTTCCATTTGGTGAAAGAAATGAACATAGAATGAATAGTTTTTTTTTGTTTTCATGTGCAGATTTAAACATTTTATTTCCAAGTCAAAAACTCAGTCCAAAATGGCCCCTAGAGCAAAAGACTCTGCTTGGGCATATGCTGAAATGGTTGGGGATCAAATGTTTTGCAAATTTTGCAAGAAAAAAAGTAAGGAGGGTGGAGGGGGCATTCATAGACTGAAACTACATTTGGCTGGTGTTAAAGGCTAAATTACTGCATGTGAAGCACCAAACATTGGGGAAATTAGGAAGCAATTGAAAGAACAATTTGACAAGTTTGAGCAAGAGAAAAATAGGCAAAAAGAAATACAAGCTGAAATTGGGAGGAAGAGGAATCTACAACATATGATGGCTGCCAACTAAAGTTTTGAATCTTTTGATTATGAGGATTCCTCATCTATCCCTTCCACTGATGCATCAAAAAACCCCTTTCGCTATGTTCCTCCCTCTAGGGAGTCTATTTCTGACAAGGGTAAGGGTGCAATGAGAAATAAGGGTACTATTAAAAGTTTTTTTGTGCCCTCATCTCCCTCTGATAGTGCAACTGCATATGGTCCTATTCCTCCAACTGTGCAGCCCACTTTAGATGCTCATTGGAAAAAAGAATTGAGAGATGTTGCTTGTGAGTACATTGCTAGATGGTGGTATGATGCTGATATTCTCTTCAATGCTACTCGTTCACCATATTATGAACCTATTTTTGATGCCATATATGCTGCTGTAAAGGGCTTCAAACCTCCTACTATGCATTAGTTAAGAGGATCTTTTTTGCAAAGAGAGATTTCAAACATTGACGATTATTTGAAAGAGTTCAAAAACTCATGGGCACGTACAGGATGTACCATCATGTCAGATGGATGGACTGATCAGAGGAACCATACCATCATAAACTTTCTTGTCTTTTGCCCACGGGGAACCATGTTTCTAAGATCAGTTGATGCATCTGATAGGGTGAAAGATGTACAGTTGTTGTTACATCTTTTGGATGAGGTTGTTGAAGAGGTGGGGGTGGCAAATGTTGTTCAAATCATCACAGACAATGCCTCTAACTATGTTCTTGCTGGTAAATTGTTAGAGGAAAAACACCCAACCATATTTTGGACCCCATGTGCTGCACATTGCATAGACCTTATGCTTGAGGATATTGGCAAAATAGACTGGATCAAGAACACTATAGAGCATGCCAAATGCATCAAAAAAATATATTTACAATCACTCATGGATTCTGAGTCTGATGAGGAAATACACAGGGGGCAAGGAACTTATTAGGCTTGCCATCACTAGATTTGCAACACTTTTTTTGACATTGCAATCTATATTTGCCCAACATAGAAACTTGCAAAAGATGTTTTCTAGTGATGAATGGAATGAATGTCAGTGGTCTCGCAAACAGGATGGCAAAGATGTGAAAAGGAAAGTCATTGAAGAAATGTTTTGGAAAAAGGGAGTAGAGATTGTGAAACTTGCTGAGCCATTGGTTAAGGTGTTGCGCTTGGTGGATGGGGAAAGATTGGGTACGGGCTTCATTTATGAGGCTATGGATCAAACAAAGGAGCAGATAAGGGCAGCATGCAAGGACAGAGTGGCTAAATATGGGCCCATTTGGGAAATCATTGATCAGAGATGGAACAATCAACTCCATCGCCCGATACATGCAGCTGGGTATTTTATGAACCCAAGGTATCATTATAAAGCTCAGGAAACAAGAGCTTTGACTGGGGAGGTTAGAGATGGATTGATTGACTGCATTGATCGCATGATCCCCACAGAGAGCGTGCAGTTGAAGATACACAAGCAGATCACTATGTTCAGCCATGCCACTGGTACCTTTGGCAAGAACCTTGCAAGGATTGCAAGGGAATCAAATGAGCCAGGTAAACAAAAAATTTCAATTTTCAAATTTATATTTTATAATTTATTATTTTGTATAATTGTTTATAAAATTATAATTTCAATTTCAAAGTTGGATATAAATTGTTGAGCTAACTGAAACTCATTTTTTGCAACACAATGGTGGGAGGCATTTGGTGCCCACTGTCCTGAATTGCAGAGGTTTGCAATCCGCATTTTGAGTCAAACTTGCAGTGCCTCTGGGTGTGAGCGCAATTGATCTGTCTTTGAGAGGATTCACACACACAAGAGAAACCGTTTGGAGCAAAAACGGTTAAATGATCTAGTGTTTGTCCAGTACAACCTCCGACTAAGACGGAACCAATCGCTGAACAAAAGACCTGATTCAGATCCCATTGTGTTGGAGGATATTGATCCAACATCAGATTGGGTAGTGGAGTCTTGTCCACCAGAGTTTGACATAGATGGGGGGATTGACTTGGATTTAGTGATGGAGGATACTATGCTCAATGTAGATCCACTAGTAGCAGACCCAGTCCCAAGCCATCCAGTTGCAGGTGCAGGCACTTCCTCTAGTCAGCCACGACGGAGACGCATAGCTCGTCTATTTGATTCTCAAGGTGGTAAGAGCAAGGGTATAGTTCCAGTTGAGGATGTTGATTCAGAGGAGGAGGCGGAGCGAGCGTCTTCCCCCTCTGGTTTAGAGTTTGAGGAAGAGGACATTGGCTTGTCACAATCAGATGACTAGCAATAGTTACTAGTGACTATTCATGTTTTGTTGTAGAGGCCATTTAGAGCCTCCTTAGTTATGTTTTTTGTTTTGATCTCTATATCATCATCATGTATTGGTCCTTGGACAGTGCACTGGGTGCAATTTTGATATAATGGATATATTCATGAGCCTACTTTGATCATATGTTGTCTTTTGTCTATATTGTAATGCTTTGTGTTTGGAATCATGAATAAAAATCTTTAAATTTATGTTTTTGTACAAAAAAATTAATATTTAATGTATTAATTACAAAAACCGAGTCATTGAAACCGAGTCATTACCGATTCGGAGTCATTACCGAGTCATTACCTCGGCCTGGTAGCTGACCGATTCTGTTTTTAAAACGCTGCCAGCTGCCATACTGAAATGAGTAAGTTGTTTATGTGTTTCCAAAAGGTCTGCACGGTTAGGGACCATGCGCTCCAAGAAATCAATCAATCTAGATCTGACCTCCCCATCCTGCTGATCTCCTAGTCGAGCTCTATAATGATACTTTGGGTTCAAAAAATACCCAGCTGCATGTATAGGACAATGGAGTTGATTGTTCCATCCGTTATCAATGATCTCCCATATCCGGCCATATTTAGCTAACCTGTCTCTGTAAGCTGCTCGTATCTGCTCATTGGCCTGATCCATAACCTCATAAATGTATCCCATTGCCTTGCCATCTTTTCCCCATCCACCATCCTTAGCACCTTAACAAGGGGCTCAGTAATTTTTACCAGCTCTGAAGACCTTTTCCAAAAATTAATGTCAAAGACTTTCTTTTTGGTGTCTTTTCCATCTTGTCTACGAGCCCACTGGGATTCAGTCGAATCATCAGAAGAAAACATTTTCTGCAGGTTTTTCTGTTGAGAATTGAGACATTGCAACATGAGGAAGTGAGTTGCAAATCTTGTAATGGCAGGCCTAAGAAGCTCTTTGCCCCTAGTGTTTTTCCTCATTAGGCTCAATACCCATGAGTGGTTGTAAATGTATTTTGTAATGCACTTGCCATGCTCTACAATGTTTTTTACCCATTCCACTTTGCCTATGTCCTCAAGCATGAGGTCTATGCAATGTGTAGCACATGGAGTCCAAAATATGGTATTATACTTGGACTCAAGCATCTTTCCAGCAAGAACATAGTTTGAGTCATTATCTGTGATGACCTGCACAACATTTTGCTCTCCCACTTCCTGAATAATCTCATCCAAAAGCTCAAATAGAAGGGTTGCATCCTTCACCTTATCAGATGCATCAATTGATCTCAAAAACATTGTTCCTCGAGGGCAAGCAACAAGGAAGTTAATGATAGTGCGGTTCTTTCCATCAGTCCATCCATCTGACATGATGGAACAACCTGTTTTGAGCCATGACTCTTTATATTCAGCCAAATACTCGTCAATATTACAGATCTCTTGTTGCAAAAGAGCTCCCCTTAAGTCATGCGCAGTAGGGCCTTTGAAGCCCTTTCCTGCAACAAAAACAGAGTCCCACATAGCTTGGTAATAAGGTAAGCGAGCAACATTAAATGGGATATTTGAATCATACCACCATCTAGCAATGTACTGATAAGAAGCTTCTTTGCATTGTTTTTTCCATTGTTGATCCAAAGTGGGTTGACGACTTGGAGTTGGCTGGGACATGGAGGCAGTGGCTGTGGGATTAGCAGTGGACGAGAAATAACTCATGAGGTTGGGTTTCTTTGTTGGGTTTGATCTTTTGCCAACAAGAGGAACATAGTGAAAGGGGTTATTGGTGGAAGGGATAGAAGTGGAGTCTTGAATCTCATACTCATCATTTTCTTACCCACTCTCTCTCATCATTTCTACTATTTCCCTCTTCCTTGCAATTTCATCTTGGATAGCCTTCTCCCTAGCCTTAGTCTCCTCAAACTTTTCAAGCTTGGCAAGGTATTCTGCCCTAATCGGACTTAACACTGCATTAGGTGCATCACATGGCGTTACATTGCCTCTTATCCCAGCCAAGTGACATTTCAATCTAAGAATACCCCCACCTCCAAAACATTTTCGACAAAGTTTGCATACCATCTTTCCATCAATCACATCACAATGGACCCATGCACTGTCCTTGGCTTTTGGAGGCATCTTGACTTGAAATAATTGAAATTTGGAAATAAATCTGCCATTTAAAAAAATTGCAGCTAAGATAAATGGACAACTAAGGCTAAATTTACGAAACAAAATGCACATTCAAATTTCAAACATACAAAATTTGATAGCATAGGACTAGAGATTTGAGAGCAATAAAATAGCTAAACACATGAGAAAAAAAATACATGAACAATAATGAAATGATGGATTTTTCAAGTGAAAATTCTTACCTGGCAATGCAAACTAGCTTCCTTAGCGTCCTCTTGAAGATGCCAACGCTATTGACAGCTCCAAACAATCTCCAAGATAGCTCCAACTCCAACTCCAAGCCTCCAAGATCACTGCTCCACCAAACACTCAACACTCTCCAAGCTCTCAATCAAACTCACAAATAACAAATGAGTTGGTGTGAGACAAAGGAGAGGCTGCTCCTCCCTATAAAAGATTGGGGAGGGTGTTTTTGGAGGTAAACAACCCTCCCCTTACCTCCACATATGCCCTAAGGCTGTGTTGCTGGCCGTCGGTGGGTCCGCGCAAGGAAGGGACACCTAACTGGTCGATTAGGTACGAAACCGACCGGTTTATGCATTGACCGGCCGGTTCCGTACCTAATTGGCCGGTTAGGTCCGGTTATCCGGCCAAATCAGGTGAGACCCTCCTCTAAACCCGGTTGCATGAGCGGTTTTGACCGGAGGCTGAGCTGACCGGCTGGTTTGACTGGTTACTGGTTAAAACCGGCCGGTTTTGATAACTATGGTTAAAACCTACGTTGGTTAACTTACCTATTCGTTTCCCAAAATCTCTTCCTCTACTAAGTGCTCTCTTGCGTTGTCGAGCTGTGCTTTCTTGTTGTCGTCAAGTTGTGCTCTCTTGTTGCCGTCAGGCTCTGCTAAGTGCTCTCTTGCAGCTGTCGAGCTGTGCTCTCTTACAATCGTCGAGCTGTGCTCTCTTGCATGCCATCGAGTTGTGCTCTCTTGTCTGCCGTCGAGCTGTGCTCTCTTGCCTGCCATCGAGCTGTGCTTTCTTGCTTGCCATCGCGCTGTGCTCTTCTGCAAATAAAATTTGAGGGTACTCCCACACGTCTCCCCGCACCGGAGTCTTGTTGGAACATAGGTTAATACAACCTTGATCACCATGCTAGTTGCTACTAGACCACACTCCCTTTTGTGACACATTATGCATTTATTTACATTATATCCCATATAGGGAGGAGATGCCTTAGAGACTCCATATTGTACTATTTTTGTTTGTTGAATTTTAGATCCACATCTACCTATTTTGGTCATTCATGGAAGTTCATAAATGTCTGCTTTCTTTGTGTTATATATAAAAGGGCTACACTATTTTTATTTGTTGAATTTTAGAGTCCCATCAATTTGTTTTTTTCATTTGTGGAGATTCATAATTATTTCATTCTTTATTTGTCTATAAAAAGGAAATTCCTTTAAATGAAAATCACAATCATTATTGTGGTACTCCTGCATGTCTCCCCTGTGTGTCTCCCTGCACCATAGTCTTGGTGGAACATAGGTTAATACAACCTTGATCACCATGCTGGTTGCTACTAGACCACACTCCCGTGTTACATTATATCTTTTCTAGGGAGGAGATGCCATAGGCACTCCTTATTGTACTGTTTTTGTTTGTTGAATTTTAGAGTCACATCAACCTATTTCTTTCATTCATGGAAGTTCATAAATGTTCGCTTTCTTTGTGCTATATTTAAAAGGGCTACGCTATTTTTATTTGTTGAATTTTAGAGTCACATCTACCTGTTTTTGTCATTTGTGGAGATTCATAATTGTTTTCTTTCTTTATTTGTCAATAAAAAGGAAATTCCTTTAAATGAAATCATAATTATGATTGTGAAATCATAATGCTTTAAATTTGAAACTTCCATTTTTGTTGATCAACTTTCATGTGGTTCATTTGGTTTTCAAGTGCCTTCCCTTTTATCTATTGATTTTTTCTTTTCATTTCTTAATGGCATGCTATTAGTCTTGTAATATGATGGATAATTGCGAAGAGGACCACTGTTCAAAAGGCAAGATAGTATAAGCCCAACAAATTTAAAGCAATGTTTGATGGTGCTTTGAAACAAAATGACTAGCCGAAAAGAGTCTTAAGCATCGATCTCATCCCTTTTGCATAACTACTTGGTAAAGAGCATCGTGTGTTTGATAAGTGTCGTTGGGGATAGGTGGAGAGAAAAAACTCGTTCAGACATCCATAGGTTTTAGAGGATGAATGTAGGGAGGCCGTTACACTGAAATCCCTTTGCCAACTAGTGGACTTCAACGTGAGCATTCATACGTCTCGTGCTAGATCACCTAACCCTTTAGTCACATGACACGAGGACACGAGACATGAAGGACACAAAAATATGAGTATTTGACATGTGATAGGATGACCCCCTTGAACATGACATGGAGGACACGTTATGTATTATATATTAAATAATATAATATATATTAAAAGTATAATATATATATATATATATATATATATATATATATAACAAATTAGTGAATCACACATACAATATGAAATATATAAAATATTTACATGATGATGATGATACAAACTCAATCATACAGCTAATGCATATAACCAAAATAGCACTGAGCGCAATCCATCTCTGAGCCAAAATACATCAGCAAAGAGGCAAATGACTTCTAGAGTCCCAAAAAAATCATGCTACAACAAATAACTAGTACTACATATCATCAAAATCATTGCCTATATTTGGATCCTCATCATCAATATCACCCTCTAAGCATTAAAATAAGATAGAAAAAGCTTAACATGTGTGTCAAATCAAGATTCTGTTTGAGTGATGGGTACATTTTTACTAGGGTTATGATAGAGGAGTTCAATAATCAATGCCATGAACATCGAGGTACATGGAGAGCTTGGTCCTCTTAATTAAATGCTATCTCCATACCCTCATACGTGGCAAACATCAATAGAAATGTTGCAATCACTGCAATTTTGAAATCTTGAAAATAATTTGTTGGATTTTGAGTGGGATCTAAAATTATCCATTCTCCAAAATGAAATTTGATATGGTCGGAACCATTCTCATGCATTTTGAGTCAATTAATGGTAATGTTAAAAATTCAAGTAAAAGGATGAAAATGAGAATTTAACATTACCATTAATTGCATAGCATTAGTAGGGCTTGGACAAATCCACTTCCCAACACTTGGAATCCATTGTAACATTGCTTAATCCCCTAGAGCTGCATTCCAAAACCTTCTAGAGCTCCAAACTTGTGATTGAATTGTGTGAGAACGAGGCATTAAATCAATTTTAAGATGCTTTTTTCATTGGACATGTCCACATTTTGGGACACTAGTAGGGCTTGTGTTCGACATCGGTCAAACATTTATTTTACGAACACGTGTTACCCACATGTCGTGTTCGACACGTAAAATAGTTGACATGCGGGGTGGAGGACGTGTCATGTTACTTATCCTAACCCCTATTATCCATCCATATGCATTGAGTTGCGCTTTCTAGTTCGACCCAATTAAGAAAGCTTGTTACACGAGATTGTGTGTTATAATGCATGGGTTGTGAGATTAGCATATGACACAAGGGGCTAACAACTAAATGGCCTTATAAGAGGTCACTCTTTATTGAGATCTAAATAAGTGTGTAGGAGGGTGCTTGCTATGAACAAAAGGGCACTCTTGGATGTGTGCCCTGCATTGTCGCAAGGGTCTCATGGGTGGAGGTCGAGGCCCTCCTTCAAATCTCACAGATATGGAAATTGAGGTGGTGGCATTTCTCTTTGCCTATTTCTTGGTGCTTTTGTGTGTGAACACTGGGAACGAGGTGGTCATCCTTGGTAGTGTTTGGTGGAGTGGGTGGTTTGAGCACTAGGCAATTGGAACTTGAAAGACTTTCTCATGTATAATGTTAAACATTGTTGGTCAAGGTGTTTGACAAAGATGGAGAGGGAGTTCTCGGTCTCTCTGAAAAATAAGTGTAATCGACCTTGCACCTCATAATAGATGGCGTGACAAAAAATGAAGTGTTGCATTGTCTTGGTCACTTATAGGTTGTAGAGGCAAAAAATCGTATTTGCTTGTGAAATGTGGTGATAGAATTCCATCTAAAGTCAATGAGAACCATCCACTTAAAAGGTCATCTTGGGCTTAAGCTTGTGGTGTGGATCTACCTAGGTGACCTAGATATGTTGTTTGTAGATGCCTTTGTAAATGATCTTGTTAAACTCCTACTTGTTTGGTAGGAGCTAGGGGCATCCAACGAATATCTATTTGGGGCAATGTCCATTGAGATGTCTACTAGCTGTAGTAGTCATGTTGCCTCAACAAACTAGTACTGGACTTGTTGAGATGACTTGGTATAGGCAATGGCCATATTCATTGAGGAGTGGCATGTAAGGAAAGGGTAACATCCGCTACCAATGGTTGAATGAAGAAGCCCTTTAGTTGGTGAAGTAGTAGGAAAATCAATGAAAGATGGCCTCGATCTAGAAAGGGTGGGATGCAAACTTGTCTTGGAGAGAATTTGCAGGTTTTCACTTGTCAGAGATTGAGCCAGAGTGACTTTTCGCCCTTTAGGAGGTTTCATTGCTTCTATGGAGATATAGGGCCCCCCTCACTTTTTTTAAAACTTCATCTAGACTAGAGATTCCTAGATCTATTTAAGAGGTATTTGTCAAGAGTCAAGACACCTGAAACAACTCTTATCAAGACCTCCATAGGCAAGGTCCATTAGGTGGATTACTTCTTTCATTCCCTCTATGGGCTTTGCTGGTGTCAACAAGTGGTGGGCAGAGACTGAACACACTTCTAACACTAGATTAGGGAGACCATGAACCTCCTCTTGACCTTTGACTAGTTGGCTCACCCACAAATCTGTTGAGGGGTTCTCATTCATGTTTTCAGCATAGTTGCTCCCCTCACACCCGACCTTTAGTAGACCATTATATCATTGTTAAGTTTTTTTGGTAGCCTCCTTAGTGTTAGGACAATGTATGTTGGCCATTCCTGACTCCCTCACACGGTTTCATGGTTAGGTCCTCTAAGCCTCCACCTAGGAGATTGTTAGACCGTGTCATGGTTTCTTTAATGCGTTTGATGCTACAACATGGATGTATTTTCCACCTTGTTTGCTTCCATCTTTAATTTTGATATGGTTGTTGGGGCTTCCTTTCCCCCTCTCTTTTTGCACATACTTTTTATGATGTCTAGCTATTTAAACAAGATTTATCTAGACTTAATCTTTTGGCTACATTTCTTGTTCGGTGTTATTTTCTGTTGTACTTTACCTATAAACTTGTAGGAGTTACTATTGCACTCACATAGTTTGTAACTATTGGGTTGCACTTTTTTTTGTAAAAAATGTTTCATATTTCTATTACTGTATATATGCATATATTTTATGTAAAAAGGGCTGTAAAACAACCATCAAAAGTTACTACTGCAAGGCATGGAACCTATCCTATCAAAATTGGCCATGGAGGGCCATCAAATTCAGAGAGCTTTAAAGTGCCATAATGCAAGGAGAGAATGATAAACACAATAACTAGGCCATCCAACTAGAGAGAGAGAGTTAATTGATCAACATGTTGTAAAGACAAAATCATGTTAGGAAGATCTTTGGCAATGGGAGGAGGCCCTCATCCTTTGATGGTGGGTTTATAATCTGCCACAATGGGCTTCCATCTGACCCTGCCTTGCTTGGGTTCTGTTGGACACACTACCTCAAAAATGTGGAGAGGAATAGTAGGAAACTTGTAAAACTGTGGCCTCTAGGGCTCGTGCTGGGGGTCAACTTCTTTGCATCTCTATGCCAGTGTTATCGGTTACTTGGTTTTTCTCCATCTTGATTTTTAACAGCTGGCCAAGGATACCCATGACTCCTGCAAAATCCCTTGAGCTATTAATTAAACAACCCACCTTTGATGGTGGGTTTATGATTTGCCACAATGGGCTTCCATCTGAACCTTGGCTTGCTTGGGTTCTGTTGGACACACTACCTCAAAAATGTGGAGAGGAATAGTAGGGAACTTGTCAAACTGTGTGGCCTCTAGGGCTCGTGCTGGGGGCCAACTTCTTTGCATCTCTTGACTTTTTCTTACAACTTGGCTTTCTCTATGCCAGTGTCATCGATCACTTGGTTTTTCTCCATCTTGATTTTTATCAGCTGGCCAAGGATACACATGTCTCCTGCAAAATCCCTTGAGCTATTAATTAAACAACACACCTGCTCAGGATCTTTGGGCGAACTATTCTGCAGTTGCCGTAGATTAATTGACATCTTGCAGGAAGCAAACAGGAACTACACATCTTTTTTTCTTTTTATATATATGATTCTACTTACATGGGCATTTAGTCCCCAAATATTCCTTGAATTAATTTTTATTTTAATTTGTGTTGGGAGTTTCGGAGAAAGGCCTTCTTAAGAGACTGGGTTTTACCTGAGTAGTTAAAGATGTGACCCTGTTAATTTCTGAACATGTTCTATGCCATTTCAGATTAGGGCACAATACTGAAGAAGATAGAACATACTAAACGATCGATAGAAAACAGGCCAAAACAGAGATGAGAAATGGTGGCGTTACGGCGATCAGCAGGATGCTTCAACCAACAAAGTCTCCAATAGGTCATTCAGCCAAGCGTGTCACACATATAACCCACAACAACCCAAACAAAGAACAGTCCATATATATCACAGCTCCAACGCCATCCACAGAGAGAGAATTCCTCCACCAATGTCTGTCAAATGAACTCTAAGTCTCTCCAATATATAGGAATATTTGGGGGTGTGTGACACGTCCTTTAAGACATTTAAGTCTATATTTTATTCCAGGCCGACCTAGCACATAAGTGGAATAAATTCAAAGTACATGTTCTGCTCATCCGATCGAGATGATCTTTAGATCAATCTTACACCTCTCCGAAAGAGGAATCTAATAAAAATATTGGGATCGTCATCTGAGCAACACAACTCGGAGTTTGGACCTAGTTGTCCAATTTTAACACTCCCTCTCAACTAGGGAGAACTCTGTCCACTAGTGCAATCCAAACATCGTGAACCTCCTTACGCCAATCGAAATTTCTTCAACGTCTGTCATTACGACGGTGCCAAGACACCATCCGCGGTGAGATTTTATGGTGGAGATGCACATTAATCGGAATCCAATGAAATGATCCATTTCCCCGAGGGCCTTCAATTTCGATAATACGACCTTTATAAACGTAATCATGGTGGACAGGTGGCCCTTCAATACAATGCGGTCTTTTAATTATTTGCTCACAAATTGACTTCATAGGTCCGCAATCTGAAGGGTCTTCTTTCACAGTGACCTCGGCCTCACTTCCTGCACTTGGTTACCCAGGAAAGACTTTAAACAATCCTAAATCCTTCACGTTGCTCAGAATTTGGAGACTAGGTAATGCGGCTTACCTCAGCAGGATTCCTCACTCCGGTTTAGCCTTTAAACTACCCTCATATAACAACGTTTAATATATTAGTTTCTCGGCCAATTAATCCATCATCTCGGATCTGTTTTGCCCTTGAAGCAGTCCTTCATCCTAGACGCATGCCCTACAAAAATTTGGTCTTTCTCCACGCTGACTTAAGGTGGACTCTCTTCCACGCTATCTTGAGCCTTCCCTTGCCAGATCTGTCTTGGCCCATAAACATACCTCAACAATGAGCTGTCACCTACAGCTTTTTCCACGCTAATTAGGGCAGACTTGCTCAGGCTGATTCAAGCCTTCTTCCACGCTAACTAGAGTAGACTTGCTCACGCTGATTCAAGCCTAGGGCATTGTCTTCAACCTTGCTCCGATACCATGTTAATTTCTGAACATGTTCTATGCCATTTCAGATTAGGGCACAATACTGAAGAAGATAGAACATACTAAACGATCGATAGAAGACAAGCCAGCGAGAGATGAGAAATGGTGGCGTTACGGCGATCGACAGATGCTTCAGCAAGACAAGTCATCAGCAGGTCATTCAGCCAAGCGTGTCACACATAACCTAGAACAACCCAAACAAAGAACAGTCCATATATATCACAGCTCCAACGCTATCCAGAGAGAGAGAATTCCTCCACACCAATGTGTGTCAAACGAACTCTAAGTCTCTCCAATATATAGGAATCTTTGGGGGTGTGTGACACGTCCTTTAAGACATTTTAGTCTATATTTTATTCCAGACTGACCTAGCACATAAGTGGAATAAATTCAAAGTACATGTTTTGCTCATCCGATCGAGATGATCTTTAGATCAATCTTACACCTCTCCGAAAGAGGAATCCAATAAAAATATTGGGATCGTCATCTGAGCAGCACAACTCGGAGTTTGGACCTAGTTGTCCAATTTTAACAGACCCTCCTATTAGCTTTCCTCTAGTTGATTTGCACCCTTTATTATTATTATTTTTTTTTTCGAAAAGGAAAAAACAGAAATTTCATTCATTGTGGTAATGATAAAATTACATTCTGCAGATGCACGCTCTGGGTGCATTCATAATATGGATAGCTGATTTGGGACCAGTAGCCCACTGAAGAAACAAAAAAACTTCTCTTTTAATTGTCATTTGCATCTGATTTTGAGGTTTTTGAGGGGGTTTTCTTTGATACTCAAGGCTTTGAGGGGAATTGTGTAGTTTTGTGGAGCACTGTTTATCTTTCCTCTTCTTGTGATCATATTCCTGGTCCCTTTTTACAATCATAAACTGAAGAGAGGAAATCCATATCAACATCTTTCATTTCATTTTCCCTAATAATTTCTAAGCCTGTTTCATCTTCCACACTACTTTTGGTTCTCTGTCATCTTCTCCCTTTATCCACCAGCCCCTTTGAGAGGAATTCCATATCAACATCTTTCATTTCATTTTCCCTAATAAGTTCTGAGCCTGTTTAATCTTCCACACTACTTTTGGTTCTCTGTCATCTTCTCCCTTTATCCACCAGCCCCTTTGAGTTATAATTTTCTCTCCCTTGTTCTCAACATTACTTCTATTCTTGTGTTTCTGCTTTTCCTAGTATTTTTTTTATTGGTTTAAATTTCTGCAAGCTCCCAAGATCTTTTTTTCCCTACCGAACAGTTTTCTGAGTCATTTGGAATTCCCTTCAGATTCCCATGCTTATGGCATGTCTAGCACCAAAAGAGTATCTACTAATTATTTATGCTTATATCCACTATCATTTCATTGCTTCAGAATTCCTGTGGAAGTGAGCACAATTGAATCTGCACTTCTTCCTGTGTTGTCGGTAACCCTAATTCTCACTCTGTATGCTTTATAGAAGATTGTACCATATAAAATAGTATTACTCTCTCTCCATTTTTAGTTTGATATGGTTTCCGCCGGACTCCAGAAAATCAATTTGATATTAGTATGTTGAAACTTATTCTTCTGCTACTGAACCATTTCATATAACATTTCATGAGAAAATCTTATAAAGCGGTTTTGTTTTCGCCTTGTTTTCTCATCACTTGTCCATTTATTTCATGATTGTTGGTCAAGGATACAGAAATTATACCAAGGATTTTTCAATTCAAGCCTGCTTTTTCTCCCCATCTCTGTGCTTTTATATGAACATATTTGTTATACCATCTGATATCTCTGTATCTACAATTCTAATAACTTGCATTTAATGATAATTATGCATGGTTTTACTGCATTAATTTGACAATAATGTCATTGAATAATAATATTGCATATACTATAAAATTATTGATTTTGTTTCTGATTTGCCTGTTTAATATTCAGCATGCACAGACTTCTCAAGCAGCACCTTCTCAGCAATCTGGCAGTGGGACAACAACGTCTATGACACCAAGCCAAGGATTTTTGTGCAGTTCTCGTGTTTCAACTGTCCCTGGTATATTTGTCAAACACTTCATGCCCCTTCTAAATCTAGACAATGTGATGTATTGGTTACACGAGAATAGTTGCCAATGCAGATGAGAATGATAGCTCAAGGACATGGGTTTATTAATCAAATCTATTAATTGTTGGTCGATAAGATGGCTTGGCAGAATGCTTTTTTCCTTCATTGTTATGTTTCAATAAATGTGTTTGTGTGTAACAGGTGCAAGAACTATGAACAGTTTTGGACATGCTCTCAATATTGAAACATTAGTTGCTGCAGCTGAAAGACGGGATACTCCAATTTAGGTGTGTCATGTACCCAAACCATTAAGAAGGGGTTCACGTGGAATGACAGATCCTAACCTTGGGTGCTTGCATTCTCCAAATGACAATTCAATAGCTGAAGAAAATAACTTGTGATCATTTAATATGTTTTCATTTTTGGTTTTTTCCTTTGTGAGATTTATGATAATGTAGATGTGATTGGTACTGACAGTGAACTATTGTCTATCCACGTGGAAATGCAGGCACCTGCCTCAGATGTTCAGGATAAGACAGCTTTCTTGATCAATAACATTTCAACCTCCAACCTGGAGGCTAAATCCAAAGAATTTTTAGAGGTTTTGAAAGAGCCACACTATGCATGGTTTGCTCAGTATATGGTGATGAAAAGGTCAATATGATGTTATGTATTTGACTGTTCTTGGTCATATATTTTTAGTTTGAAACTGTGCTTGATAAAAGAGATGAAAGAGCCTTGGCACTTCTTGGCCATTGATATTTCCTTTTGAAACTCTGCTTGAAAAAAGAGATGAAAAAGCCTTGGCGCTTCTTTGTCATTTATGCTTCCATTTGAAACTGTGCTTAGTTGCTGGTGTCTTTTCTATTTTACTAATTTATCCACATTTAATCTGCAGGGCTAGCATTGAACCCAATTTCCATGATTTGTACTTGAAATTCTTAGACAAGATTAATTCAAAAGCATTGCACAAGGAAGTCATCAAAGCTACCTATGAGAACTGCAAGGTTGTAGTTTTAGCTTGTTTGTGTCATTGACTGGTTGGTGTTTCGGCAAATTGGTTTACTTTTCAGACTAATCTATATCTTATTGGCAGGTTCTCTTAAGGTCCGAGCTCATTAAATCTAGTTCAGAAGAACGATCTCTACTTAAAAATTTGGGGAGTTGGCTTGGGAAACTTACCATTGGTAGAAATCAAGCATTAAGAGCTCGAGAAATCGATCCAAAATTGTTAATTATTGAGGTTGTTTTGACTTGCTCCTGGTGTTTTTTATTCCCTAGAAAGTAAGGTGGTACTTTAAGAGTTCTTATTTCATGAGAGTTCTATGGTCTTCCTTTTTACTGGGCAATTTGTGGGAGTTGCATGTTCCTGCTTTTCTTGGCAAAAATTAAGGCAGTGACTTCTCAGCCATCATTTGGAATCACTCAACTATGCTGTGGTTGTTTGTTAGCATGGTTGATTTGCATTGACCATTCAGGATTTATTCCCCAGAATGTATTATTTTATATTTGAAAATGGAGAAACATTCAATTGGACTTTTTTGCGATCTCTAGAGTATCGTTGTATTTGTTACTTTATCAGTGGTTACTAATTCTTGCTATGTACAATTGGAGCAGGCTTATGAAAAGGGCCTGATGATTGCTGTAATTCCATTTACTTCAAAGGTATGTTAAGTTTGCCCACTATTCATTGAGTCATATATGACAATTTTAAAGGAAGTGATTCATTTTCTACTTTGCAGATTTTGGAACCCTGTCAATCAAGTCTTGCTTATCAACCTCCCAATCCTTGGACAATGGGCATCCTTAGTTTACTATCTGAGATCTATGCATTGCCAAATTTGAAGATGAATCTGAGATTTGATATTGAGGTAAACAAGTCCCTTGGTATCCTAAAATAGTTTGGATAAGATGTGACTCAGATTTTTAGTTTTCTTTTACTTCACATAGCGGCTAAGCTTATGCAGTTTATTTTTTAGGTATTATTTAAAAATCTGGGTGTAGATACAAAAGATGTGAAGCCTACTCAACTTCTCAAGGGTCGTGCTAGAGAGGTTGAAGGAAACCCTGATTTTTCCAATAAAGATTTAGGGACTGCTCAACAGCAAGTCATAACTGAGCATACCACTGGAACGATAGTTCCGATTAGCCAGGTGGAACTGCAGCCTGAAGTGTCTACTTCTCATGCCAGTACTCCTCATCCACCTGTGTTAAGTCAGGTTTGTTGAAGATTGTTTCTTGTCTTTTTTATTTTTTCCATTTTTCTTGCTTTTAATTATATATTCGTTAACCTTGGAGATGGTAAATTGGTTGTTTCAGTTTACTGGTGCCCTGCATCTTTCATCAAGTACAGTAGGAGAGGAAGAAAAAGTTAGCACATTGGCCATGCCTGAGCGTGTGCCAGCTGGTATGGGATTGCCGCATGCTACTCCAGCTCAATCTGGGTTCTCTATGAGTCAGGTTGGGTCCAGCAATCAATACTCTTTTGTCGATGGAGTTATTTTGAATCCAGATCAGGTTGGCCTCTATATTGATCTTTTGACTCAATGGAACTCTTTCTGTTGGTTTTGCAGATTTCCATGTCATTCCCTAACATTGGTTCCTATGTTGTTGTTAATCCAAAGCTTACTGCCCTTGGCCAACAATTACCATTCCAAAGGTATGAAAACAAACCTCTATTAGTGAGTCATGCAATGATCTCTCATTGCTCGTTACAGAGTACAACATCAAAGTAGTATCATTGACATTTAACTATTTCTGAGATTGATAACCTATATTGAGAGTTGTTGTTCCAGAATTGTTCCTATGGGCATGGACAGAGCTATTCGAGAGATCATATCCCCTGTCGTAGAACGTAGTGTAACCATTGCATGCATGACAACTCGCGAACTTGTAACAAAGGTAATTTTTCATTTTTTTTTTGCCCACAAATTTTATTTGATTTGCACATATTTCATGCTAGGATTTGTCTAGAGAGTTGCAGAACTGGAAAGTGTTTACGGGGTTACGCAATTGGAGAGACCTTTCTTGCATCTAATGTAATTTTTCAAATACAGGACTATGCTATGGAGTCTGAAGAAAGTCGTATACGCCATTCTTCAAATTTAATGGTAGCAAGCCTTGCTGGGAGTTTGGCACATGTAACTTGCAAGGTGATTTTCACATTCAACTTTTGTCAGGAAATGCTATTTATTTTAAATTGTTTTAGTTCAATTTTGCCATTGGGTTTTCGAGTCAGTTAACTTGGTTAACTTGCTTTTAAGTTTGTGCTTTCCCTAACATTTGATGACTGTTGGTGTGTAGGAACCTCTTCGTGTTGCAATGGTCACTCACTTGAAAACTTTGCTCCAAGCCTTCAATGTTACCGGTGATGTTCTTGATCAAACTGTTTCAGTTATGACAAATGACAATCTAGATCTGGGGTGTGCAGTAATAGAGCAAGCTGCAACAGAAAAAGTACGGTGTTCCTTTCTGTCTATTATGTCATACTTTTTTGGTTGAAGTGTGCACTAAATCTTGTGGCAACTTAATATTATATGTTTTTTGATGTATGGTTCTGTTTCTCATGTCAGGCACTACGTGACCTTGAAGAAGTAATTGGACATCCCCTTGCAATTCGTAGAAAGCAAAGGGAATCAATGGGACCTGCATATTATGATGCTACTGTGTATGCTCAAGGCAACCTAGCTCGCTTGCCAGAGGCACTTAGGCCAAAGCCTGGTCGACTCTCTCCAGCACAGCAACGTGTTTATGAGGTATTTGTGTTTATTGACCTTGTATTTGTAAACATGTTTAGTGCAATCACCCATGCCATAAAATAACTTGATTTTATTGAATGCTTAATTCCGGTGGTATTGTAGGATTTTGCTAGACTTCCATGGCAGAACCAATCTACGCAGAATATTCCTGTGGCACCAGTTGTTCCATCAACCTCTAGTGCTGGTTCAATTGGTTCTGGTTTCTCTCGTGTTGTTTATGGGTCTGGTTCAGCACAGGCAGGCTCAAGTGGCTACAGTGCAACACAGGCTACAACGGGGCTGAGTGGCATTGCACAATCACTGGAACAGTCTGTGGAAGAAATGGATTCTCGTTCTACATCACCTCATAGGTTGTACCAGAGTGAATATCATTTAGTCTTCCTGTTTACTGATTATAGATGTGGATTGCTGATTTCATTTCAACATAATTTTACATGTTGCAGTGCATCTGCTAGTCAAGTTGCCATGGGAGATGTAGGCATGCGCCATGTTGCAGATGCCTTATCAATGACATCTTCCTTTGCTACAAGTGCTATTGTTGAAGGACATGTTCCAGATGGTTCTAATTCTATCAAGGTGAGCCATTTTGTTGAGAGTAATATATTGTAGTCTGTGGCAAGTTTGTTGTTTTCTGCAATAAAGTTTGCATTTTGTGGCTCATGAAGGAATCTGCATCAATGGGACGGCCTTCAACCCCTTCCTCAACTATAGAGCGACTTAGTTCTAGTGGATTGGAGCCCTCTCTAAACACAGGGGAAGCATTGGACAAGTATCAGGTTGTGTCTCAAAAGGTAATTTGATTGGATGCGGATGATTATTTCGCTTAAAAGGAATTTTGATCAACTGTTCTTTTCTTGTTTATGCTAGAAAAAAATGAGGGTAAAATTAAAATATAGATGTCTTTTTCTAATTTTCTCGCAAGTGTAAATTATTTTTAAAAAGACGAATGATGCACAAGTTGACTGTTATATCTGTGGATGCATGTGCACATTTTTAATGTGGCAACGGAAAAAAGTTGTTGATTTTTACTTAGTGGTTTGCACATCAACCAAATAATGGCAATGCATGTGTTGGTAAATTTTTCGATTGTCTCAAGGTGGATATGGCCATAGGTTGATGAATGTGGAAAGTCATTTTTAATTGTGATATGAATGCATTGTACAAAATCATTTGAACATATATGCAAAATCTCTATTCTGTAGTAGGTTTAAGAGTGAAAACTCGGGTGGTTAGGTTAATTACTTAATCAATTACAACGGTTGTGGTCTTTGATGCAACTACTGGGTATGTCTGCTCTGTATTAGGCTACTCTTGAATTTTGTTGCTTCGTTTGGTCCATGTGATGTCCCTTTGTTTCTCAATGATGAAGGCTGATTAAAGCCTATTATAAAGAGATGACTAAATGTTATATTAGTCTCCAATGGATGGAATCATGGATTTTACTGTACCAGCTAACAGTAGAAGGTTTGTTTATCATGTTCTGTCTAAGCAAATGGTTAATTACTTGCAGTTGGAGGCTGCAATCTCGAAGGGTGCTAGCGATAATGAAATTCAGGCATGGTTCCTTTCATTGAAATCATATTTTTTAATTATTGTAGTCAAATTTTTATAATATCAGTTAATTTTAACCTCTAATTGAGCAATTTCATTTAACAAAAAATGGTATTTTTCAGGGACTTGTCTCAGAGATTCCAGAGATTATTTTGCAATGTGTCAGTAGAGATGAGGCAGCTCTGGCACTAGCACAAAAGGTTTGACATTTATTTTAGAAACCACTATATCTCTATCAGATATATTAGTGTGTCTGATATCTGTTCAAATTTGTGAATGCAGGTTTTTAAGAGATTGTATGAGAATCCATCAAGCAGCTTACATGTTTCAACCCATATTGCTGTACTGGTGACCATCCGTGATGTTTGCAAACGGGTTTTGAAGGAACTGACAAGCTGGGTATGATTTTGTCATGATTTATCTGCTATCAAATCTTTGTTCTTAGGAGCTTATAAATGAGAGTTTTCCAGGTGACTAGAACTAAATAAATATATCATAAAATGAATGCTAACTGGAAACCTAAAAAATAAATGTCATAACATGATACAATCCAAATAACATATCATGATAATAAGCCTCTCTGCTGTGAACATCTTTGGGATATGCTATATGAAATTCAATCCCTGATGCATAACTTAAATCTGGTATGATTATATTAGGTTACATTGGAACTTCCTAGTGGCTGCCTAGACAATGCTGCATTGATTGGTTTATAATCAATGCAAGATGATAACTACATTCCTTTTCTATCAGAGTTGAGACTCAACCATATTAAAGCTTTTCACTGTTCAGTAACTCTTCTGCAAATGTAGTCTAGGGCCGAAATATGCTTCCATACATTTGTCTTGCTAATGACTCTTGTATAATAATGAATTAGGCCAGACTCTGTCATTTCAAGGCTTTATGCGAATCGGTATTTGGTTACTGAATCATCTTCCTACTTTTGCTATAATTCTGAGCCCATCAAATTTTGCTCTGCTTTGATTTATGTACAGATTCGGAATTGACCCTAAACAATGATGTAGGCTACCTCTGTTGGTTAAAAAGTTTTTTGCAACTCAACTTTTAGTTTCTGAATCATCTGTGTTGCTGGCTATAATAAAGACATCATCAACATATCATGATGATGTTGATTATATGCACAGTTTTGGATTTGTTGGGGTTCTTTCAAATACATTGCTTTAAAAGCTATGCTACCAGATCCGTGGGGCCATGGGGCTGGATCTCTCTGATCCCCAGATCAGAGATGGATTCAACTCTGGGTCTGCTGGGATACACATAGGTTCTGCTCTGTGGCACGGTACTCTGGTGCCATATGAATTTAAATGTCAGCACCAGTTATTAAATTCCCACTGTTTCATAAATGCTAAAACTTGTTAACTTCCAATGGTTTATGTTATTAACTGTGGTACTTGTGAATTTAAATGCCAGTGCCAATTATTAAATTCCTGTTGTTTATTAAGTGTTAAATGGTATTAAATTAACTGTTGTTTATTGTCTTTTTCCATGTAACCAACCACCCTACCCAACAGGTCATAGGCAAGGGTAAGATATTCTTCAGGGCAGAAGGCTGCTCAACAACAAGGCTTGAAATCTATTTTTCGAGATGAAATCAGGGTATACATTTAGCTGCCCTCCGAGGCTTAAAAAGAGACAGTCCTGTGACTAACTAGTAAATAGCAATCAGCCTCTGTTTATTCTATATTAACACAATACAGACAGAATAAAGTCTCCTTATAGAAAGCCTCCAAAAGGACAATCACACCTTCCAGTAATAAGGCTTAGACAACACGTAGCAATAAGGCCAGTAAAAAGACAAAACATCAGGTAAATATAACCCATTTTCAGAACACGTACCTTTCTGCAACGACAAACTGGGTTCTCTGAATTCACACTCACACAGGAGCTTCTTCTACAGCAACACAACATATTTGGATAACATATTGGCTACTTTGTTGAATTTTCTATAAACATGTGAAAAAGACAGATCTTCAAAGCTTCCCTTCAGCTCCATTACTTGTTTCATAAGTGGTTCTAGCACCAGCTTTTCTATGCTGCAGCTGTTGTTTGCCCAATCCGCCATAATTGAGTCTCCAAATATTTGTAGAGTTTGCTGCATGTCTTGTAGTCGACAAAACTCTGGCCCAGGAGCATCTAAGCGTGGGCCACTCCAACCCCTAACATGTCCGTATATTTTTGGTGGAACCTTTGCTGCCTCACAGAATGAAACCCTTGAAATCCATTCATGCTATCGAGCTTTGACCATGAACAATACATGTTTGGCATGAACTGAAATTTTGTTTAATGAACTCAAATCATAAATTTTAGTTGAAAATATTGTCCAAGGAAACCCTTATTGAAAACACCCATTTTAAAATTTTAAACACTAGGTAACAAGTGGGGCTCAAGTGTACATCCAGTATCAATAGCCGAAGACGGAATCTGTAGGCATCCACGTTTCCTCTAGAAACGACCAAAATAATACAGTAATGACCCTAGTTGAGTGCCTGCATTGAAGCAATGGGATTCATCAATCACCATAGTATGAAATGCCCAATAATGCGTCTGATAATGTCTTTGTAGAATGGCTTGGAGTAAAGGGAGTTTGCTATGGACAGGAGGGGACAAAAGCCCCCTATGCTGAGAATTAGTGTGATTAGTTTGCGGCATTGTAGCCCAAGTGAGCGGACATTGTTTGATTGGTCTATTATCGTCTATGTCAGCATTCCCAGGATCCCTAGGTGTTTAACATTTCCACTTTCTGCATTCCCAGGATCCCTAGGTGCTTAACATTTCCACTGTCTGAGATGGGTACAAAGAAGGGTGGAATTAGCCTGGCCGATTTGGAAGAGCCATGTAGGGATTGCTACCTAAAGGTATTCATCACTTGGAGGAGCAGAGCCATGCATCTCTGGTCAGGCTATTGAGGAAAGATGACAACTTCTTGGTCAACTCTCTACAGAGAATAAATGCTATTTTGGATAACACAGTTGAAGGGTCACCAGAAGATCAAGTGGCCCCGAATATCAACGTCCTGATAACAGAGCCAACAGATCCCATGAGATAGGGTGGTATAACACGATACAAGGCTGGTAAGAGCACCATCTCCAATTGGTATAGAGTAAAGTTAGGACCATGAGGCCTATGTAATTATTAAATTATAAATGGCCTGGCCCAGTAATATTTTCATTTAAATATTACAGTGCAATGTTTTTTCTTTTTTCTTTTCCACTTTGGCAACCGAAGACATGGGTAGAGCTTTAGCCAAAAGTAGATCAACCGGCAATAGACAAGCAATATTTTAAAAGATGTCTGTTCATAATCTGACACTTAATTTTAGCAAACCTAGGAGTAGGAACACATCTAAAATAAGCATCACATATTCTAACATCTTGGTTGCAATTGCAGTTGTTTCACTGTTGTAGCTGACTGCATTTTTGTTTTTTAAATGGTACATTAAATTTTTATATACAATTATAGCTTATTTAAATTGGTGTGCGTTTTAATTTCCTTGTTTAGTGTGGGTCCTTTAGGAGACTCCCTGGCAAGTTTTATTTTCTATGATCATATCTTATTGAGTTGAGAATACATTATAGGATTCATAAGGTGTTCTACTGATGCTTTTTGGTTTCACAGGTTGTTTATTCAGATGAGGAACGCAAATTCAACAAGGATATAACTGTTGCACTTATTCGTTCTGAACTAATTAACCTTACAGAATATAACATGCATCTTGCTAAACTTGTGGATGGAGGACGTAATGGTATGTGTTGTAACTTATATTTTCCTTCCCTCAAGAGAAGAGTTTACAGGTTTCTTACCTTCATTTGGGCTTGATACAGCTGCGGCAACCGAATTTGCTATCTTTCTTGTTCAAACCTGTGTTATTCAAGAACCTGGGGTTAGTGCATCTGAGCTCTACAATCTTATTGAAGCTCTCGGAAAGGTAATTTACTATGCATATTGGATAACAAGGGAAATAATAAATCAAAAAAGATGTTATTGGTTATTGTATCAAAATGAATGTCTTGATATAATGTTCTGATTGTACAGGTGGCACAAAGGCCGGGCTCTCCCGAGTCCTTGCAACAGTTAATTGAAGATGTAAGGAATGTTTCATCAAATGCAGCTGGTCAAAATGCATCTTCAGTTGGGAAAGAGGAGAAGGCTAGACAATCTAGAGATAAAAAGGTTGTTATAAATGTGTGATTCATTTGTAATTCGCTACTTACATTCATTGAGTGAAATCCTTCTAATATGGTAGCTGACTGATGTTTTCAACACAGGCTATTCCTGGTCGACTTGGGGCAAATAGGGATGACAACAAACTAACGAGCCGAGATGGTGGATCAGCTGATCCTGCTGGTTTCCGTGAACAGGTTGGTTCATTTGGAGTTACTTTTGTCTAATAGTGCTGAAAGGTTCTTTTGTGGCACAGATTGCCAAAATATAAAAATGAAAAGAAAAGACTTCAAAAGAAAATTATATGAAGTTGGCCCTATGTATACATATGTGTGTATATATCAAAGATGAAAAAATCGCTATCGGGATATTATCGCCGAGGGGAAAAAATCGGAAAAAATCATAATTATCGGGAAAAAATCGGCATGTACAAAAATATTCATTTTTTTTCAAATTTTTTAATATCTAAAGCATCTACAGCATAAAATAAATGCATTGACACATAAATATGAAAAAAAAACTAATATATAAGATGTGTAATATCATGTCTAGTGCTACATCACACATAAAAGTGAATCCTGTCCTGAATACTAAGTCCCGAGTCTCAACTCAACCTCAAAATATCAACAAAAAATATAATAATGTATCTCATATCATGAGTCATAATGTTATATACAAAGGAATGCACCAAATAACTTATACTACTGATTTCCTCTGCCCCTCTTGCGAGAAAATGTAACAACTTTCCCTCTAGACGAAGAAGTTGGCGGGGCTGGCAATGGACTCTGTTGTGCTCCAGATCTTGAAGCACTAGGAGCTAAAGGAGGTAGACCACGTCCTCTACCGATAGCAGGGGTAGGTGGTGTCACCTCCTCCTCCTCCTATTGTTGCTCCTTCTCCTCCTCCTCATGAAACTCATCATTGATTCATCGCTACTAGAAATGGGATCATCAACAAGAGATACATAAACATCATCTAGCTCAAAGTCTTCAGACTTGGATTGCTCAACCTTAAAATGCGGTAGAAAAAGATTAACATGCCTAACCAATTGTTTTCCCTTGAGTGAAGGGTACATTCTTGTTAAGGCCACAGTAGGGGAGTTCAACAATCAATACCACCAACATCAACAAAGTTCAACAATCAATGCCACCAACATCAAGGTTCTTAAAGGACTTCATACTCTTGATCAAATGCCAATCTCAAGACTCATACCCTTACACATAATAGAATCAAATGGAAACAATGCAAATCCCCAAACCATGAAACCCTGAAAACCATTAAGTCTGCTGAATTTTGAGTGAAATCTAAAATTCTAGTTTCTCCATATGAAATCCAATGAGGTCGAAACCACTCTTAAACATCCTGAGTCATTTCATGATAATGTTAAAAATTTAAGTAAAAGGATGAAAATGAAAAATAAAGGAAATATCACTTTTCAGGGTGTGTCAGGAAAATGAGAGGGCTGCAAAAATGACAAAAAAAAAAAATCGATTTTTGAACTTATAGGGTTGCTATTTGATGGGCCCACGATTTTTACTGAAATAATCGCGATTTTTTCGTAATTATCGCGATAATATCGCGCTAACGATAATTTAAAAAAATCGTCGAAATTATCGCCGATATAATCGGCAGCCCGAAAAACTCTAATCGTGATTTTTTCATCTTTGGTATATATGTACGTACACAAACACGTGAAAAACAATGATGTGATTGAAATGGAATAAGACCAATATAGATCCATCTTAACTACAAATCTACCTAGGGCTGAAGGACATGAATTCCTGTGTAAACCTTTTTTCAATATTTTCCCTTGAAATAAGGGTTTGGACTTCCAAAGATTTGATCACTCTTAGTGCTTCATAGGATTTTGTAACATCTAGGAGTTTTTTATATTTTGTTATGCATTTCCTCGCAATTAACCTGAGAAGGATTATTTTACCCAAAATCATTCTTTACAAGGGTCATATATTTTGAAATGTTTTGTTTAATCGAGTTCTATCTAAACTACAAATCTACTTGTTGCTGCAAAATATGGCAGGCCTCGGAAAGGGAAACCCTAAAAGGCATAAACTAGACCAAGAAGAAAACATGGTGTAGTGGCCTATTGTCATCACAATGAAAGCCCTCTCCTCTTTAGGGATTTCCACCGATGGGAGGAGTGTCGGTGGGTGAGAAGTCACTTATGTCAAACATTCTAGGATTAATTTATATGATGACCTCAATAGGCGCTCTTCAAGAGAGACATAATCTAGGTTCAAGGCTCCACAAAGAGAGACAATTCACTTTCTATGATGAGACCTAGAAAAGAAGGCACAAGACCCATGGTTCGATAAATTTGACAAGTGTTGGAGTATCCAATGGTCAAGGCAAAGAGAAAAGGTTTCTTACAATGTATACCAGCTATGCCAAGGCTCATGAAACCTTCAAGAAAACCCTTAAGTTGAAGCAAGGTAAACTAAAGTTTCTCTCTAAGACATGAAAGTTTATGGATAAAATTGAAGTGGATGCCCACCAAAAGGATAGATTTTGTGGCAAATACTATCATCTTGATGTTTAGGCTCTCCAACCATCAAAACTCTACTTGCCTAGGGATTCACACTATACCCTAGTTCCCTAACATCGCCCTGAAAGGGCTGAATTAGGATAAAGAAAATATGGATAAATGTAGAATTTGATCACCAACCAACTAGACCTGTCCCCTGTCCCTTGGGAATATGGAGTTTAGGATGAGATAGATCAGCGAAAAATGTTTCCAAGGAGGCCAAAATTTGATGTCCTACCAACAACATTTCAAGCATTTACCTTTGTAATGGAAAAATGGATTTTCATGGGAGAGCTACTAGAAGTTCACCACTAGGACAATTCATCACATGTTATGTATGAGTAATGCATGCAACATTCATCTAGATAGCATTCAAATTATCTTCAACAAATTAGGGCACATTTTACTATTTAGCATAAGCTAGATTTAATTATTCCATACGTTAGACACATATAAACAAATATTCAACAATTAAGTGCACTTTCAAGATAACATGCAATATTTCCATCCATTAGACCATAGAATAGGTACAAAGAATATCCAATATCAGCTCCAAATATCAAAATGCATCCAAGATCTTCAATTTATCCATAAGAGAACAAGTCCGAATGCCTCTAATGAGGTTGGAAATCTAAGAAGTGATGATGATTGATCACAATATGTCCTCCCTCTATTTACATGAGGGTTCAAAGTTATTATTTAGCCTATAAGCCCCTTTAACAATTAAAATAATGGGAAAATACTATTCTAGGTGATAGGCTGACCTAGTAGCCTTTGTGAAATATAGTAAATCTCCACTTTTTCAAGCCGAAATGATGACATCATGCTAGCGAATGCCTCCTTAGAGCTTGTGTTGAGGACCTTGAGTGCCTTGACTTGTGTAGAAGCCCTCTAAATTCACCTTCTAGGGGTTGGCCCCCAGATCTTTGTCATAATCATCTCGTGAACCCTAGTTTTGGCTATTGGGGCACAAAATGGCTCTTATGTGTCTCCAAGTGGTGTCAATGCTTGATCAACTGTCTGACCCTGTAATACTGCTAAGTCTGTTGGGGGCATGCTGGTACAGGTGCATCATCCCTTCCATGATATAGGGCAAAATGCAGGAATGTTGAGGGCATTGAAGGTGCCCATGGATATAAATGATGCTCTACAAATGTTAGTCCCATGAATCTCAACACATTGCTTGTGGGTGTCAATATGCTCCTCTTGTGGACTTAGTCCCCAATTAAGTTGCCCACCCCACTTGTCAACTACACACAATATCCAATGTTGCAACTTTACCATTAGGTACATACAATCATTTTTGCATTTAAGTGGACCAAGCTTGAAAGTAATGGGAAAATTGACATTTCTTACAAGGCTTCCCTTCCAAATTTGTTGCTTTAATCTCGTAATGATGTTATCTTCCTAGGTAGGAGTGGCTAATAAATGACCCTATTAGGTGTTTCCATCCCCCAATGGGAAAGACATGTCCTTGGTTCACCCTTCAATCAGTAGGTGCCATGTGAATGATGATGGAATAGAGGGGAGAAGACTTTGTGGCCACCAAATACCATGGTCAAAGGGTCCAACATAAAGGAAGCTCCACATCTTGGGTGTGTAGATGTGAGGAGGGTGCAATCGTGGGTGCATGAGTTACCTCGGCCTTCGTTTTTCCACCCCTCTAATTGCGTTTTGTTTTTTCTTGAATTTTCTTTGTATTATTGCTCGAAGCTCTAAGGAATGAGAGCATGCCTTGTATGATGTATAGCAGTTTTTAACCCTTAGTGGTGGGGCAGTTTATCACCCAGCAGGGGTTGGGACATGCAAGGGTTCTTTTTCCATGATGTGGCAGGGCAACATTGGCCCAAGAATTGGGTGATGGCCATAATATGGAGGTAGAGCTCATGCTTGGCTTTTGCCCCACATGTTAATTTGCAAGTCATGACCATCTTTTGCATTTTGATAATATTCTTTCTTTGTTTTCCTTGTGGCCATTATATGCTTTTTACTTTTCTTTTAGTTGCATCAACCTCCCGGGGCAAATTTCTAAGCCCAACCTAGGTATGAGGATATATGATTGCAAAATCCTAGTGAACCAATGGTTAGTTGAACCCGAAGAATGGAGGTGGAGTATAGGGTTCATGTGAGATGGAAAGTGGTAAGTATGGAAAGGGAGAGATGGGGCTACATTATCTCGATCAAGGTTTCTCTAATAGTGCACTTCCTAAAGCCTTGGGCTATTAGGGGAGGTCCCACTGGACTAGTGTTGAAAATTAACCCCCCTTTTAAGGTGAGGGAACAAGACTATGGTCAAAACTGTTCCTTCCGGTTGCCCCATAATTCATGCCAAATGCCCAACTACAAACAAGCATAAGCACCCAATTGTAAAAATGAAGAGAGTACTTTTTGGATTGGATGCCCACCTTCCAACATGTCCTCTTGGCAAATGGGCGGGGAAACATATGACTGATGCAGGTGGCGAAGATATGAATTGCACGTCACATCGGCTACTCGGTGGATATTAGGGGCTGTTGGCTGCCGGCTGGAAGAGATGAATAGGAGAAAATTTATCCTAGGGGTTTTGGTGGGTAACACTAGCAAGGGCCAAGAGTTATCAAATCCTATGAAAACCATTCCTTAAAATTTTGCACCCTCGAAACGGGTTTGCATTTGCAGATATTTTATCCCTCTAGGTGATTCATAGGCTATTTTGACATCTAGTATTGACTTTCGTATTTTTTTTTGTTCATTTCCTTCAATTAACTTGAGAAGGTCCGAAGGATTATTGTACCCAAAATCATTCTGCATAAATTTCATAGTTTTTAAAATTTCTTTGTTTTCAGTTAATGTGGATTGCTTTCTGTAAGACAAAATTCAAATAGATACCTCTGACGTGGTTAGTCTCTTTGATGTGAAATTATGTCTGGTCTGTACTATAAGCCATTTTTCAGTAGCAGTTTTGAAACAGAAATGATCCAAGTAAGGATCTTTTAGTGTTTATATTGTCGTATATCTTGTCTATATTCTCTCTAGTTCCAATGGTAAATTCAAATTGAGCTTCTGTTTCACATGCTGCTTTAATCAGGACAGTAATGAAATTATTTGTGCAAACTTTCTCGTCTCTTGGAGGGTACACACTTTCACTTTCAGTACTGGTAGAAAGAAGAACTAACAGTTTGTTTTATATTTCTGCACTCTCGTATAAGGATCTATGCATTTTTCATTTCATCAACACACTTCTCTTTCTTTAAGAAATTACTTGCAAAAACAAATAAAACAAATGAAAAAAAAATAGTTCCTTCACACAAGAGTGCAAAAATACAAACAATCTAAAACAGACTGTTCGTTCTTCTTTCTATGGTAATTTTAATATATCAATATATTTTTATTTTTAATGCTAAGCCCACCTTTATTATTAAATGCGTGGGTGACTACTACATTGAATGGAAGTTAGTGCATGTAAAGACATCAATTTGTTTTTGATGGCGTAGAGCTATAAATTGTTTCTCATTATCATTGAAAAGTTATCTCACTAAATTAACACGAAGTTTGTGTCGTAACTGTAACCATGTGCAGGTTGGAAGCCTTTTTGAAGACTGGGCTCGTATTTGTGATTCTCCTGGAGTGAATGATAAAGCATATGCTGTTTACATATCACAGTTACAGCAATCTGGGATGTTAAAGGGAGATGATATTTCTGACCGTTTCTTCCGTGTCTTAACGGTAATTAGTCTTCATATTGAGTGTATGATTTGGCATGTCTTTTCCTACTAGAAGAAAGAGAGCTGGATACATTTGATCTCTACCTGTAGAGGAAGATTTGACCTTCAATATCAGTCTCTGAATTTATTGGTTTTATTGAAGGAACTGTCTGTCCAACACTGTTTAGCCTCTGAGATCTCAGTGCCAGTTTCTCTTCCACTCCCGTCCCAACAAATGACACAAGGCCTTTCCTTTACATTAATCGATATGTATTCGAAACTTGTGGTTTTGTTGGTTAAGGTAAGTCTCTTACAGTTATCTGCATTTATGCTTTTAAAGTTAAAGCACTTGCAATCTCATAATTGTCAATAATCGAATAGTCGATTTTTTTAAATTAAATAATAATCTAACATTGAAAGGATAATTGATCCGTATCATGGGTTTTGTAGTATTGGGCAGTGGACCCAGGAATGAGTAAAGTCAATCTTCTAAACAAGGTTGGTATCACTTTTTCCCTTTTTGATGTCGTATTTGTATTAATTTATATTTGAGCCTTTCTCATAATATGATAGTATGCAGGTGCTTGCAGTAACTGTGCGTGTCATTCAAAGGGATGCAGAAGACAAGAAAAGTGCATTCCATCCTAGGCCCTATTTCAGGCTATTTGTGAACTGGCTCATGGATTTTAACTCCCCTGATCCTGCTCTTGATGCCAGCAATTTTCAAGTATGTTTCAGTTTCATATATATTGACCATATGAAGTCATTGTATCTGAACCATGTTTACATCAAATCACTTTTCAAAATTTTCAGGTACTCACTGCATTTGCAAATGCTTTCCATTCTTTACAACCTTTGAGAGTACCTGGTTGGAGGTGAGTGATTAACTGAGTCTATATACATGCATTTATTTGTCTGTATCATAATCCGTGTTCTCCATGAAAATAAATACTGCAGACAATGATTCAAATTTGATATTAGATACAGTGAGCATATAGTTTATGCTTTTTAATTAGAATGCATATTTTCCATGGAGGAAAGTGACGATAGACAATATTTCTTGGGTTTGCAGTTTTGCTTGGCTGGAATTGATAAGTCATCGCAGTTTCATGCCCAAGTTACTTCTGAGTAACAACCAAAAGGGTTGGCCTCTGGTTCAGCGTCTTCTTGTGGATTTATTCAAGTTTATGGAGCCTTACTTGAGAAATGCTGAACTCAGTGATCCGGTTTTATACTCACCCCCTTTATTTTTTGTGTTTAATATCAAATTTGTTCACATTAGTTTTGGAGATTCACACCTTAATCTGACAGAAGAATTTATTGTATCTTAAAATAGCATTTTGAATTTTCCCTCCAGTATTATTCTATATACTATACATATTGGCAAATAAAAACTTTTATGCTTCTGTTTCAATGGTTGTCTTTAGTTTGATAAGATTAAAATTTGTTTTTGACTGGGCCTTTTTTTGCTTACAGGTTCGGTTGTTATACAAAGGCACACTTCGGGTGTTGTTGGTTCTGCTTCACGATTTTCCAGAGTTTCTATGTGATTACCATTTCAGCTTTTGTGATGTTATTCCTCCTAGCTGCATACAAATGCGAAATCTCATCCTCAGTGCCTTTCCGCGCAACATGAGGCTCCCAGACCCATTCACTCCCAACTTAAAAGTAAGAGAGATTTCAGAACAATCTTAAGTATAAAAGGTATAGAAGTTAATTGTCTTGTTTGGAATCTCAATAATTTTATTCATTCCTTTCAGGTTGACCTTCTTCCTGAAATCAGCCAGTCACCAAGAATATTATCCGAGGTAGATGCAGCGTTGAAGACTAAACAGCTAAAATCAGAGGTTGATGAATATCTGAAGGTATTCTGTCAGTTAGATAGCTGATCTTTTTTTTTTCAGTCTTTTCATTTGCTCAAGATTCTGTGGATGTTTCGCACGGTTGAAAAAAGTGGACTCATGACCCCCACATGTAGGAATTAACATAGCAATATATGAGCTCTCGATTCTGTTAAAGGCCTCTTCAATGCACAATTCCAATCCTAATGTTACATATTTAGGAGGAAAATAACAAACTTTATTCTATTTCTAACCATGACCTATATATATACAGTAGTTCAGTTCTCAGGGCCTGGGTTCAGTTTGAGGCATCCTTTTGTGCCCTTGGTTCCTGACTTAACAAGGTATATAGTTACCTTGTGCCGCTCAAAGGATGGTGCTTTCAGCTTCCCTTACAGGATAGACATGGGTACCTCCACTCCCAATCTAGACGACTAGGAAGACACGGTACCTATTGTTTTATGGGCATACTAGACTGCATACAAGAACTCGATTAGCCAAAGACCATGCTATATGGGAAGGAAGCTATGGTTCCTTTGCATTTCAGAGATAATGTAGAAAGAATGGCTTCTGTATTTTATATCACTCAACTAAAGCCAAAGAATATTGACTATGCCTTCGCTCTTCCTCCTTTGCTGGATACTAGGCTCTTCCTTGTCTCAAGACCAAACTTCTATGTGTCTTCCATGTGTGCCTTTGAGAGAGGCCGAGTCCTTCTTTATATAGGTGTTGCTGGTATTCAAAATAGGCCGACTTCACTGGCAGGCTGACTTGATGATGCATATGGGTCGACTTGAGTTGGAGCATGAATATTTGGTCTTGGAGGGGTTTCTTTGACAATCTCAAATACATTTCTTACATTATGTAACATGCCCAAATGGGTCTTCAATACATGACAATGACCCAATTTGACTTTATGACTCAATGACCAATCATACGAGCTCACAATGGGAGCTTGACCTGAAAAAATAAAATTCCTTGAGCATGAAAACGATGCCTCAAGCATAACAAAATAATTTTATTTTTCCTTGTTTACATCAATTACATAAAATCATGATTACATATGTCATTATGAAGACTGAACCTAGTTACATATTTCAACAAACCTCAACCTAGATTTTGAGAAAAATTACTTGGCTCTGTTCTTTCTTTTTGAAGGGCTTCCCATCTAAAACTTTATTGCTCAATATAAGCCACATAACCAGTTTGCACTTGGGAGGGGCCTAACTTTCCAAATCTTCTTTCACCAACATCATTTGTCATCAGTTGGCCCTGGAAAAAGATCCAAGTATTAAGTGTGCATCTGCCCATGGGCTCTCCTTTGTGATGACATTCCATACTGATTTTGCTTCTAGAGCTTTGCCAAACAAATGTATGTTTTTCATCCTCCAGCCCACCAGAGATTTTGGAGCTGCAATCCTCTGCCACATAACTGTGTGATTCCCTCTGTATTCACTGCTCCCTTTCCACAGAAATTAAAACAAATTGTAATTTTTTTCAAGAATACCTTGGGGTATATGGGCTCTGTGTTAGTATAAAGGAATAACTTCCAACACCGAGTTTATCAGAACCAATCTACCTTCACCTGATGGCTACCTATTGCACCAAAAAGAGATTTTTCAAACTTATACAGCCAGCCCGTACGAATCTTCCTTTCCATATCAACTAGGGTTAAAGAGTAAAGCCCATATATTTAACTCCTTTTGAGAAGTCTTAAGTGTTTAAAAAGAAACAATCCTCTAACACTCAGGTCCGGACCACCTTTCAAACCAATAATAAAAATATCTCTCTATATATGAAAAAGAGAGATTTGATATGTATACCAAATACAAAACCTGCTGTATAGACAGCTAAAAATAGAGAAACCAGATTTTGACATAAAGAGAAATACTGTAGATACCATATTTTCTTAGAGAAATGTTACAATGCAAATGTAAATATCTTTACAATAATCAACATTGTTTTATACATATCCATATCTGTATAATTTTTGAGTTTTGACTTCCACTGAGTTGGGTGAGACTACAACCAGCTCAGATCTATCTAAAATGATTACAAAATTAACTTTTCAAATGATTTGATCCCTTTCTGTTCTTTAATAATAATAATTTAATTTTAAGGGCATGACCAAACTAGACACCAATTTAGTGTATGAGACCCCCTTGTTTGTGGGACAAGGGACTGCCTCTGTGCAGCGATTCGACTGTTAAAGTCTATGGAGGTGTACCTATGACCTCTTACTAGGTAGCACATGTTTTTCGTCATTAAGCCTACTCAAGTTAGATCATAGTTCTATGCTGGTGTAAGGCATGGATTTTGGGTTATCCAAATTTGATGCATCTGGATTTCTGAAACTGTTTCTCTTCATGAATTTCCAGCAGTTGCCTTTTTTGGGGGTTGAATATTCCTTGACTTAATAATTTCTCGGTCAAGTCCATCATTACTTAGCTAGTAGGATATGCTATTATAAAATAACATAGTAGTTGATTGAAATTTGATGTTTTTGTCAATTAGCTTTTAAGATTTGATCTGAAACTAGGGTCATGCTTTATTTGATGAAAATTTTAAATTTAGACTGAAAAGCATATTCTTCAAGCAAATATGTTATGGCAGCTGACATTTCCAGTTTTGCTAATGGTTTGCTGTGTATTTGTTCTTTTTAAACAGACACGCCAGCAAATGTCTATATTTATACTTGATTTGAAGCTGAGGGTGTTGCTTCCTCAACATGAAGCTGTATCTGCTGGAACCCGATATAATGTTCCTTTAATTAATTCTCTGGTGCTCTATGTAGGAATGCAGGTACTGAACTTCAGGGATTATGGCATTCTTTCTGATTTATTTTGTATTACAGTGAGTAGATAAGTTTTCATGCTTATTTCTTTGTAACATTTTCAGGCAATTCAACAGTTGCAGAGCAAAACCACACCTCAACAGCTTGCAGTGCCAACAGCACCTATAACTCATAGTGCCCCAATGGACATATTCCAGAGACTGATAGTAGATCTGGACACAGAAGGCCGATACTTGTTTCTTAACGCGGTTGCCAATCAATTGCGTTATCCAAATAACCATACCCATTACTTTTCGTGTGTGTTGCTGTATCTTTTTGCAGAAGCAAATCAGGTATTCTCGTATTTACAAGTGTGTAATGCTGATGCTTTTTCAGGATTATTTGTTCAAATTTATTAAGGTACAATTTTTTTCTTGCAGGAGATTATCCAAGAACAGATAACAAGAGTACTGTTAGAACGCTTGATAGTAAATAGACCTCATCCATGGGGACTACTCATTACTTTCATTGAACTTATAAAGGTTTGTGCATAAATGTGGTATTTTTTCTTGTCAATATTCTATGACTTTTCAATGCCCATTAATTTTGCTATGTTTATTTTGATCTTGACAGAATCCACGCTATAACTTCTGGAATCGTGGATTCACGCATTGTGCTCCCGAGATAGAGAAATTATTCGAGTCAGTTGCTCGTTCTTGTATGGGACAATCGATGAAGCCTGTGGAAGATGACATTGCCTCTAGTATATCTACAGAAAGCAACCATTGATAATCACAATGCTTTGTATAGTATTAATGTGCAGTTTTTGCTATCCAATTTCCCTGATTGGCAACGTAAATAATTTCTTCTTATACTCTGCCAAGTATTGTTTGTGATTTATGAGTTCTGTATTATGACAGCACTGAATCCGATGGCAGAAAAGGAGCTGAATACAAATAGGTGATAATTTTGATGTATAAATCCTTTGGGTAGCATATTTAAATCGAAATGAAAGTGATGTATATGTTCCTTTTCATCTGGTTGTTTGATACGAGTTTATGAATTTCTAAATCCTGATTAAAATTGGAATGCATTAATGGATTATTTTATATCGAAAGTGTTGTATTTATTTCTACGCAACATATTCTTTTGTCCCACGGTCTTCCAACTGTCGTTGTAGATTTTGTAACTGTTATTCATGGGTTTGACGTTGCTCTTGGACAGCCTTTTTGGTTGACCATGGCTATGACATGATGTAGAATCATTTTAGCAAATGGAACGTTGTAACTCAATAGCTACCCACGAGTGACGATGGTGAGGACAAGACAATCTAGTTTTTGTTAGACACTCCAATTCATTCGTATCTTGTCTAATGAATGCCCTAAATGGTGATCTAGTGGTAATGGTGGGACTGCAGATTCATTTTTGGTTCTAGCCCTCACCACCCTCTGGCTGCCGTTTGGATAAAGCCCTAGCGAATTCAAGTTCACATGGAGCCTTTTTCTTTTCTGTCCGTCTCATGCTCTTAAGCCTAGTCCCTTCTCCCAATAGAATTTCTTTCCCAATCCCTTTTCCTCTTTTGGATCTTCTTATTGTGACAAGTGCAGTTGGGGAACACATGGGAGTAGTTTTCAGTATACCTAGGCTTCTCGTTTGGCCTCCTTGGATAGCTCTCTTGCCCTCTAGTTTTATTATGTTTGCAGACATTTTTCTGGGGTCAACATTGATGGATCATTGAGACTTACTTGAACTTTGCGTCCTTTTATAGACTCTGGAAGCTACGTTCTTTGAGTCATCGTCTTCTTTTTGATCAACCCATTAAGAAATTAGCTCCAATTTTAAGCATGAAATCACAAAAGAATTTTAATGCAGCAGAAGAAGAGGTTAGATGTGCTGGAGGGTCCACACTGAGAATTATCGTGAGGACAGGGCTTAGGTACGACAGGACAACGAGGAGAATGACTCGTAGCTTCATGCGAACCAGGAATAGGAGTAGGAATAGGCTTCAATTACAATTCATCTCCCTTTTTCACATCCGAGAATATGAATAGGACCTTCCCGGTTCACCTGGCATCAAGAAAAAGCTCGATTGAGGTACATCAACACTGGATGCAACTTCACCCACAAAATTGTAATGTTTTGTCTAATTCATGAGCCTTGTAGTGTTTGGTTGATCTCAGTTCACTCACTTCCTGGATACAATATCTATTGTTTGTCTTGGCCAATGGCAATATCTGAAATCGTAAGGTCCCCCTTGAATCTCCTTAATATGGCGGGCATCCTTTTGTACTATTGCTCTTGGCCTTGATTTATGAATTTTTTTCTATCTAATATTGTTTTCCAGTGTTTGTGAGAAAAAAATATATTAAGAGAAATGATTAATAGGGTGAATCTTAAAAAGCTCAATTGAGGTATGGTAGTGTTGGATCCAACATCACTCCAAAATTATAATGTTTTAGATGAATATTGTAGCAGCGATCTTTGGTCCCTCTCTCAGTTCACCTACTTTTGGGGCACAATATCTATTTTTGTATGTCCTAGCCAATGTCAATATTTGAGAATCATAATGGGCCCCTTGAACTTCCTTTATGGTGGGTAGCCCCCTTGTACTGTTCTCTCTAAGCATCTGGCCTATGCATTTTGTCAATCTGATATATTTTTCCAGCGTTTGTGAAAAAGAAGTATATTAAGAGACGACCAAAAAAATATTACAAGGGCTTATGAGAAATGATTTACTGTTCGAGTGGTTTACAAAGCCTATTGTGTTAATGATCTTATTAGAAAGCAATACTTGCAAAGGGTCAATATGAAAAAGGATTCAATGTTGCATTAAAAGCAATTGTATGGTATAAGCATTTATGTTAAATATATGAAAATGTGTTAAAGAACCCAATTTTAAAAAAGACAAGAACTGGAAACTAATAATGGTAGCAGGGGTATACTGGTAGTAGACTAGACTAACATCGATGTGATTGATTCCCTTCGTAACCTCAGGGTTTGTTCCTTCCGTGTAGTCTTTAAGCTATTCACAAACCAATTATTGCGTTAGTTTAGATATATATGATTACTGTGACATATTTTTTGTTAGTTTGGGCATAAGTACTATATGCACAATGCTTTGGTATCCTTGGTTCTGAAGTAGTTTCGAATATTTGTTCCAAGGAATTAAATTATTCAAGTCAAGGATTCATCTCTGAATATTTGATAGTGCAGGTTGCTTCCTAGTTTGGATTGGAAGGCCATTTATTCTATCTTAGCGCGCAGATAGAAGCAACATATCTTGGGCGAGGGTGTTTCCTTTACCAAATCAACAATGATGTACACTTGTAGGAATTTGAACTTGAGAAGTAGTTGGTACACATGCTTGAAAAGGGAAAAATTCATCCAAACATTTGTGATTTTCCAATTATTTAGGTCTCACAGTAGGCTGAACATTCATGAAAGAATATTTTCCTTTGATAATACAATTTTAAAGGAAATTCTTGTACAAAAGAGGTATGTTATTTCCAAAATTTATGCTCACCATTCAAGAGAAGAAAGATGCCTCATAAAGATTTAACAAAGCTTTGGACAACATCAAGTGTATATTGTAAATGCTTGGAAATCATAGAAGGAGCTGTGGGATTGTGGGATTGTGTTGTTTTTTTACAAATTAATGCTCTGTGGGATTGTGTTGTTTTTTTACAAAAAATATTTCCATCATAAATCTATGTTGGCGGCACAACATTACATTCAGAAGAAAGTTTTTTGAGTACAAGCTGACAAGTTCCCCATCCTCTTCCTATATGATATCTAAAGCTAAATTGAAGAGTATTACGTATCCTATATATATATTCCATTTGTAAATATTATAGAACTGTCATAGTGGCAGTGGCAGAAAAGATTTACATTCCATACGAATTAGATTTAGATTTTACAATCTTCTTTCTTGGGCAAGGACACTGGCTCCTAGGAGGGTTACATAATGTTCAAATCAGGTTTGTATCTAGAACACATACACAGAATTATCAAAATCTTCAGAGGATTGAGTGGTCGAATCCCTTCCTTGTTGGGAATCTTCCACTTGGCTCCGCAAATGATCATTTTTGTCTTTCAATTTGGCTCTTTTGAGCCCTGGAGTTAAATCGTCATATCCATTGTGGCTGTAAAATTAGGGTGATCTGATTATGCCTGAGTTGTAGTTGTAGAAGATCTCCTTGTACGGATTGTAATTTCTGCTCCATCTTATCAATATATGCTTGCTTGAACATTGTCCTCCCAGACTTCTGATTCCAAATGATCTGGAATGTCCTCCCAGACTTCTGATTCCAAATGATCTGGAAATTAAGATAAACCAAGGATGCACACAAACCAGATAGCTTTGCCTCTATCAAAATTATGTTCCACACAGATAGGAGTTGCTCCTGCTGTGTGATAATAACTCCCTTGTAGCTATTGCTAGCTATTTCTCACCCTGCCCGATATTTCCCTTGAGCTATTACTACTGCCCCACATTACCAGCTTATAATTCTACACGCATCGGAAAAAAAAATTGATTATTTGTTCGCCTTACTGAAAATAAGGGTTCTAAATTTTCCTTTTTCTGTGTGAAAATCAATTGCAATGTTGATCTCTCTCTCCAAGTCTTCCTTGGATGTCCTTCCCCTACGCTTGGTCACTGTTTCAACGTAACTCCCTATGTTTTCACAATAGAAATAATATAGAAATGGTGGCTATCAATTTGCCATAGGGGATTGTAAATTTCCATAAACACACCTACATCATTCTTGTGCTTTGTCCTACATATTCAGCATGAGAAAGGTTCATATATGCAAAATCGACATAACCAATTTGGAACAGTTACAATTTCACTATGTGCCAGTCTACTATCCCCTCATCATTGATGGAAAAAGCTATCAAATTCATTCCTATCCGGTGCCCTCTCATATAATCTCTACTAGCCCCTCATCATTGATGGAAAAAACTATCAAATTCATTCCTATCCTGCGCCCTCTCATATAATCTCTTGCATAGGCAACCCTCCACCAATGCAATTGATGAAGAAGAGGCTAGACGCACTTTAAAATTCCATTGCATGAGATTGTGATGTGGCTTATCATGGCTAAAGCATTGATGAATCCATCACTTTTCCTTATATCTATAACATTAGCTTAATTATAATTAATGTGTTGATTAGAGGCTAGAGGAATATCCCTTCTCTCCGTTGAAACTTGTGGTTCTCCCCATTGGACCATTGGTTTGCTATCTGGTTGTTTAACCAAAGCACATGGGAACAAATGGCACCAATATCAATTTCGAGAGGGAGTAAATCCTTTTGAAAATATTCCCAAGCTTGAAATCTGATGCAAAAGTGCCTAAAAGAAGATTATAGATAATTACTTCAGAGTCTCCAATAATTATTAATGTGTATAAAGCGGAAAATATACCCAAGTTTGAGATCTGATTCACAAGTGCCTAAAAGAAGATTACAGATAATTACTTCAGAGTCTCCAATAATTATTAATTTGTGTATAAAGTGCAGAGGCTTGAATCATTCCTTGAAGGAGGGAATATAGCCCATTTTGGTTGTAGAAAATTTGGCCAAGGGTGGTAAGAGTAGGGGCCAAGGGTGAATAATCATCCCCTACTCTTCCCACGCTTGGGAATGTGTTGCTTTTACAAACATAAACATAATCATGATTCATGCCTTTTATTATTATTATTTTTTAAAATTTTATTTGTCCCTAATTTCTTGAACTTGTTTAAAAAAGTGCTTTCTCTAACTATTATTGTAATCAATATGTACTTTTACAAACATAATCATGATTCATGCTTTTTATTATTATTATTTTTTAAAATTTTACTTGTCTCTAATTTCTTGAACTTGTTTAAAAAAGTGCTTCCTCTAACTATTATTGTAATCAATATGTACTAAATGTGCAGTTTTGCAAAAGAATGTGATTGTGTAGCAACAACCACAAACTAAGATAGGTTGGAAAAAAACCCTAAATGTATCCAAAGCACCCAAAAGTATATTATTTAACAAAAAGATATTTGGGTACACAATAAAGAAAAATCATTCTTAGAAAGCGACATGGCGAAAACAAAGATAGAAACAACATTTATTGTACAAAAGTAAGTTTTCACATATTTGCGTAAGAAAACACTTGAAGAACTATTCAGAGTAACTTTCATTTGGAGGTGTATCATCATTGTCCTTGGGGTGTGCTTCTAACCATCATGAACAAGCTTATATTCTAGCATTTTTAGGTCTCAACCGTCATTATCTAGGTCAACATCTTCAACCAACTTTTCCTTCTCCGAGATAAGCAAGGTGATAATAAGAAGCTTATCATTGGGGGCCTTGTAAGAGGGTTGCATGACTAGATGTGGCTATGATTTTATGTTTCTTGAGCAACCTTGATGAACATGATGACTTGGCCTTGGAGTGTTAGCATTCTCTATATTGAGTGAACTTTCAACTAAAGGCCACTTGCTACAAATCCATCTACACATGGATAACAATTTGCATGTAGAGATCAAAACAAAATGAATCTGTTACACCTAATTAATCCTTTTCTTGCAAGTAAAAATCAAGATTTCAAATTCGATGAGTTTCCAATCTACCTGAAAATTGATGGCCTAAGGTTGCTTGCGAACAAACATTGGTTGGCCACAATTTGGAGCACTATCTCTAGCATTTGCATATGATGATTCAACCAATGAAAAAATTTCCTTTGGTTTGATGCATGGCTATCATACATTGCAAAGTCATAGGAGTCAAACTTATCTATTTAGGTTTGAACCTTCAAATTTTGTTTAACCAAACATCCAACACATGTCAAGGGTCTAGCCACTTGTAGCTAATCAAGTTGTATTACACTTATCAAAGGCCTTATACTTGTTCTAGTTTAATCTTTTTGCCATGATGTTTGGGATTTCAGGGCTAGCTTCATGAGAAGAGTATCAAGGATAACCTCCCTGGTTTTGTCTCGGGAAATTATGTGTGGTTTGTCTAGTCTATATACATCTTTTAGGCTATGGAGTTATCCTTCTATGAATGGTTAAAACATATGGGAAATTATGAGAAATGAAAGTGATGAATTGTATTAAAGCACATCAACAATTAAATATAATACATACACCACAATATTTTTAGTAATAAACAAGAAATGATGTTTTTGATAATTTTATAATCTATCAAGTGTAAGAATCATTGTGATGAATTCTGGAAATTATAACATAACTCAAAACTGTGGCAAGTGTAAGAATCATTGGGATGAATTTTGGAAATTATAACATAACTCAAAACTGTGATTTTGAGGATTGTGTACCCCTAAGGGATCGATAGCTCATTGAACTTTAGTGAGTTAAGGGATCAATAGCTCATTGAACTTTAGTGAGTTACCAAATTAAAATAAACATATTTTTTTTTCCATTGGAAAAAGCTTTGTATTCAAAAGGTTTGAAATACATATTCCTAACTTGGTACACCATTATTAAATGATTTTCTTCCCCTCCCCTTATCCTACCCATTGCCTTTAACATTTATGCTCTTTCTAATGTGGCATTGTATCAATTTGTTTTGTCAATCCTCCTGTAAAATCATGTTATAGCCACAACACCATTTGACAATTGAGCCCTACGATGGAGTTATCCTTCTATGAATGGTTAAAATTGACATGTCTTCAAGGAAATTATGAGAAATGAAAGTGATGAATTGTATTAAAGCACATCAACAATTAAATAAAATGCATACACCACAATAATTTTAGTAATAAACAAGAAATAATGTTTTTGATAATTTTATAATCAAATTATAATCTATCCAAGTGTAAGAATCATTGGGATGAATTTTGGAAATTATAACATTATCAAAACTGCGGCAAGTGTAAGAATCATTGGGATGAATTTTGGAAATTATAACATAATTCAAAATGGTGGCTTTGACGATTGTGTACCACCAAGGGATCAATTGCCCATTGAACTTTAGTGAGTTACCAAATTAAAATAAACATATTATTTATTGGAAAAAAGTTTATATTCAAAAAGTTTGAATATACATATTCCTAACTTGGTACATCATTACTAAAGGATATTCGCCCCCCCATCCTACCCATTGCCTTCTCTTTCTAATATGAAAGATACAAAAATATCTATTTATATTACTATTAAAGACTTGAAAAACATCAACAATCATCATTTGAAGTTGACAAAAACATATTAAAGCACATCAAGAATTAAATATAATACATACAACACAATATTTTTAGTAATAAACAAGAAATAATGTTTTTGAAAAATTTATAATTTAGTAAGTGTAAGAATCATTTCGATGAATTTTGGAAATTATAGCATAAATAAAAACTGTGGCTATGAGGATTGTGTACCACTAAGGGATCAATAGCCCATTGAACTTTAATGAGTTATCAAATTAAAATAAACATATTTTGTTTTTTCCATTGGAAAAAACCTTGATATTCAAAAAGTTTGAATATACACATTTCTAACTAGGTACACCATTACTAAAGGATTTTCTTCCCCCTTGTCCTACCTATTGCCTTTAACATTTATGCTCTTTCTAATATGAAATATACTAAAACATCTATTTATATTACTATTGAAAACATGGAAACCATCAACAATCATCATTTGAAGTTGAAAAAAACCTTGTTAAAACAAAAAATCAAAAGTGAAATTTCATGTGTTTAACCTCTTCACTGTCAATGAATTTTGAAATGACCATTGTTCCTAATGACATTTCTAATGTTTCCTTGGAAAGAGTGTCTACTTTGGAATTTATTTCTTTGAGAATGAGAGTGAAAAACAACCATTTGAAATATGTCAAAGCCTCTTAGAAGCCTTGCGCAATACACTGAAGGAAAATGTTTTCAATAATAATCTTATTTTCCCAATCTATTACCATTTTTGAATCTCCCAATACCTATAACTTAGAAGCTTTTTAAGTGAAGCAATGGAAATAAGATTTCACAAGGCAATAAACTTTGCTTGATTGTTTGATCCAAACCCTGGAGCATATCTAACTTGTAAATAGTATGATGAATTTAAATATAAGATTATATCCCTTCCACATCTAGCAAGATGACCCTATGAATATCCATAAAAAAAAACTCAATGGAATAGATAGGCCTAGTGGCAAAATCACAAGAACTCTAGTCTTTCTTATTTTTGGATCAATTTGATATTCCTTGTATGATTTTGTTATTAGACCCACAATGATATTTTCTAGAGTTTACACAAAGGAGAAAATGCTATTATTACTTGACCACCATACGCTGTTTAGGAGAATGTATGGGAAAGCTTCAAAATTTGGAATAGTTAGTGTCCTCACGCCATATATTTAAGCATCTTAACATATCAACTTGTGCCCCAAAAGAATCGAATTCCAGTTCAACAAAATCCTTGTCAATAACTTGAACTATATATGGATTAAAAATGAGAACGTGAATAATAGATTCATTTGCAAATATGCATAGAGTGCATATGATTGGCCCTTCCCAACCCCTTTTTGTAAGGTTTTCCCATGTAAGAAGTTTATTGTTTAATGCTAACTAGATGCAAATTTACATTTAAGAGGGAAATGAAGTTTCCAAAGAGTTTCCCATCACAATAATTTTTGGTTATGAATTGTGAGTCTATAAAACTATTGTCCAATTTTGGTAGTGAAAGCTCGATTTCAAGAATTTTTTGACCAAATGAGGCCATCCTCAATGTCATGTTTGATTATGATATAATTCTAAGTTAGAAGACCAATGTAGCCATCCTAATGATGAAGCGCACCTCTAATCAACTCTACCCTAGGCCTAGGGAGAATGGGTTTAGTGTTAAGGGACAAAAATATCCAACCTGGAGAAGATTTTCGATGAGCAGGGGAAGGAGGGAAAATATACAAATCATTCCCCAACCCCAACCATAGGTCCAAAAAAAATTTGATATGTTTTCCGTATCCAATTCTCTATGGTGTACATTCATTAATGAGTGGGAAAGCCAACACCCATGCTTTCCACATGATTGGACCCCTTGGAGGATTTCTAGGGCTACTTGATCTAGACCACAAAAGAGATAGAGTGGATATATTTGGATTTGAGTGTCCTTCCCTAGAGAAAGGAATATGAATAAGCCTTTAGAGATTACGAGAAACCAAGGATTTAATGAACAAAAATATGTTCTTCACTCCCAAAACCTCCTATATTTTTGGGGAAAGCTATCTTGTCCCATTTCACCAAGGGTATACATCTTTCCTGACAAGCCCCCACCGAAAGAAGATGAAAATTAGTTTTTCTTATCTTTAGAGAGAATTCCTTTCGGAAAGTGTGCTATAAAGCACTAGTAAACATGAATTACTTTTAGCATAAACTTTAAGAGGGTTAATCTGCCTCGTCTATATAAAAATATATTAACCTAGACGGAAATACTTTCTTCCATTTTTTTGAAGAGCCAATACTAGTTATCATATTGGTATGCATTTGGTTTAAGAATGAAACATAGGTGTTTGAAGCCATTGTCTATAGGAAGGTGAGGGTAAGGGAAGATGTGACCCACTTGAGCAATAACCTTTTTAGAAAGGGAGTGGGGAATAAAAATAGACTTTGAAATATTTATCAGCATCCCATTAGCCGAACTTAAGAGGTCAATAATCAATTTAAAATTGAGAAATATCACCCAAATTTCCTAACAGAAAAGTCCAAGATGTCATCAAGAAAAAAGAGACGCGTGAGAAGAAGATTAATGACCATATCAATTCCTTCAATGAATAAGTAAGTTTAGATATTTTGCAACAAGGAGGAAAATTAGGGGTGAAAGAGGACATCCTCATCTTAATGTTTGTAGGCATTTATTAAAGGGGATGGGGCCCCATTAGCAAGAAATACAAATGAGTATTACTAAAGACAACCCATAATCTAATTAAAAAAAGGAAGCTCCATTGCCATCGTAATAAGCATCAAGCACATGAAAGTCTAACTTTCCCTATCATATGCTTGGAATAAGTCTAGCCTGAGGGTCATAGTGGATAAGTTTTGTATCTTCATAGAATGAAGAGATTCCCATGCTAAAGATACAAAATCATGGATCTACCTTCCATTTAAAAACCGAAATTGTTCCTCTAATATGATGTCACCTATAAAATCTTCGATCCTTTTTGAAATAATCTTAGAAATAATTATATAAACGACATTGCAACAAGAGGTTGGGAAGAAATCATTGAGGGAAGCCCTAAGTTGTTTCTTAGGTATTAGTGCAATATAGGTAGAATTGAGAGCCCCTAAAATCTTTTCAACACGTTGGGATTCCAAAACAACCTTGAGGAGACCATCCTTTAGGAAATAAAAAAAATCCAATGTAGAATTCTATTGGCATACCATTAGGGCCAAAGATATTTCCTTTACAGATAGAAAAAATGGCCTCTTTTCGTTCATTTTTGAAACCTACCCCTCTATAGTATGGTTCATTTCCACACTTAACACAGTGGGAAATTTTGAAACTAACTCCAATATTTCTCCGATGGGACAACCAACTGGACCCTAAATAAGGTTTCAAAAAATTTGACTACTTCCTTGGCGATATCTTTGAATGAATGAACCAATCATCGTCCCTTTGAATACCAAAATTTAGATTTTTATCCTCCTATATGGAGTGATGAAAGAATTTAGTGTTATTGTCACCCTCCTTAATCAAGATTGCTCTAATTTTTATCAGCCATTCAGATTCTTATTTTTTTAGGAGTGTTTGTCTTTCCTATTCCTTGGAATGATAGGGAAGCCATCTCCTTTGTAGAGAATATGCCATTGGAAATTAATTCACAAAAATATTTTATAAGATGTTTTATCTCCTTGCTACTTTTTCTGGAAATGGAAAGAACAAGGTTTAACAATTGCTTTGAGCCGGGAAATGTTCTTTGTGAATTGGCCCATGGAAGAGATAGGATTGGGATCAAATAGATGAACCCAATTATCCAAAACAATAATTGTAAATTATTCTTCTTGAAGCTAGAGGTGATTAAAGTAGAAAGGAAACAAATGTGTGCTTCTATCATGGAACATTCTGAGAACAAGGGGAATATGTTCAAAGAGGCCTCCGAGGATACCCAAGATTGAGTAAGGCACTATGAATAAAGGGGGTCTACCAAAATTAGAATTCTATCCAGTCATTTTGATACAACTCCATCATCAACCATGGACTTATGCCAAGTAAGAGAGAGTTTAAGTGGCTTAGGGTCCATAAGTTGAAATTGTTCAAACAAGCTAGTGAAAAAACCACCAACGGGGATATGCCTTGGATTTGGGCCCCAAATATTATCATTTCCTATGATAAGTTTGGATCTGATAAAGCTTTTTAGGAGGCAAAAATTTTCCATAAAGGAACTTTATTTTCATATGGGCCATATATAGCAAGGACTAAATTTTTGTGCCCATCCCTTTGGCCTCTAGAACAATAGAAATGGAAAAATTATGAACTAAGGAAGATATTTCGCTTAACTCTTGAAACAATCCTAGGAGTAGGCCACTAGAATTACCCACAATATCTGAGGTAGAAAAAGACTAGTCTCTGAGCCAATAGAGCAAGCTTGAGACCCTTCAAATCATTTCCTAAAGAAGTAAAATATTTGGTTTATGCAAAATGATAAGTTGTTTGAGCACAATATTTTCAGGTGCCTGCTATCCCTTTGGTGTTGAAAGAGAAAATAATCATGATCTGGGATTCTAGAGGGATGACCCTACTCTAAGATCCTTAGAAATAGTAAGCTTGTTTCCCTTTGATAATTTCCAAAATGGCCTTTTGTTGAACCTTCAAAAGGTGAGATTTGCAACCACTCGGGTTGCTTAGGATAGGGCCCAAAGCTAGGACTCCTCGGGAGGGTATTTCCTCCTTGGGTCTTTGTGGAGGACGAAGGTCATAAGGCTCACGAGGTGGGAAATCCAAATTGGGGAAATTAGGAGGGTAAGATGAGGTGAGCCCATTCCCAATATCCAAATATGGGGAAGGGGAACTGCAAGGATCAAAAGGCTTTGGTAGAGATGAATATGGGAAAGAAGCAGAGGGGATATAGGAGGGGGAGGCAATAGGAAGGGATGGGATGCCATTCCACAAAAGGGAAAAGGAGATTGGGGGATCTGTTAGGTTCAGGTATTGGATTTTGTATCATTTTTTTCCTTATATTTTTGTTTATTTTGTCCTCAATAGTTGTCGATCCTTTCTACCTAATATCCCATCTTTTTATTAAGGTATGCCAAATTAAGATGTCACTCTAATCCACTAATTTCTTCTTGCGTTTGAAAGGAGAATAATTGTTTTGGGTGTTTTACTAACAATATGTCGAGGAAAATTTCTAAAGGATAACCCAACTGAGCCATGATTCTATTACTCTAGGATTTCAATATGCTGTTATTCTAGGCTTTCAAGATGTTTTTAATCCATAATTGTAATATGATATTACTCTAGGATTCCACTTTGCTGTTACTCAAACATACCCAGACGCCATTCTTCTTCCATGCTATTATTGTCAAGCTCTCGGTTTTGTTTGAGGTTGCTGTTATGTACACTGTTACTCAACACATTCAACATGGTTTGCTATGAAAAGAAGGGTTTGATTATCCTAAATGACGTGGTCGATTTGGCCACGATGGTTATGATTCCTATCTTTTTTTTTTCATTTTCTAATCGAGGAAATTGTTATGTATTTTATTATTATTATTTGTATACAATTAATTGTAATTGATTGTTAATAACCCTAAATTAACTTTATTTGAACATCTTGAGAATGTCAACGCTCTTCATGTTTTGATTTATTTCCAAGATTGGATGTAAGGGAAAACCTATAAAAGGGGATCTCCCTGCTTCGGAAAGGGAATTAACAATATTATTTTTCTCAGACTGTGCATATGTATCTTTCTTTTACCATTAATGGAATACCCAACAAGTTTTTGGATCATTTTATGAATTATTGTGTAACTTGTAGGTAGTGAGCTTACTTTAGTTCCCTGTTAAGGAGGAAGGGCCCTCCTCTTTAGCAAGGATTTCTATGACTATATAGGTAGAGTGACTGCTTCATTTAATTAGCTTCTGGGTTTTGACTTATATTTATGAAATTGAAGTTGATTGTTGTTACTGATTTACTGTGTGATTAGCGCATTGAGGTTACCGCTGTGATTTTTAATATTATAGGGTGTTGATTGGATTGGTGTTACAAATTTATGATTGTTGCTTGTTGTTGCTTGATTATTGTTCTAGGGCACTATTACGCAGTGTTGCTACATATAGTTGATACAATTTAATACTGTTATCCTTTATTGTTTTGAGCTCAATATTACTAATGTAGTTGCAGTAATAACATTTCATTTTCTAATTGGTTATGTTATTTGACATTGGTGATTAATTTATGATTGGTTGTGGTGCTAAGTGATTTCATTTATGCAAGTGAGGATTTGGTTATGTCTAGTGTTCTTTTCTTTTTGTAAGAGTGATCGAGTGTTGTTTCCTTCCCGCAAAGAGTGATTTAAATTTCTAGAACTGTGTGCAATGTTTTCCTTTCCATGCGAGTGTGTTTTTTCAACAGTGAGGTTTCAATTCTAGAATTGAGTGAAGAGTGATTTCAATTCCTACAAGTGTGGAATAAACTATAAGCACCGGGCTTTGATTGAGGGATGTGTTTTTGTTGAGGAAACATAATAGAAGGAAGTATATTAGGAAGCAGTTAATGTCTGTTAATGATTTCTTCCTACACATGCTATGCATGATAACATTTAAATAAAATGACTTATTTAAATAATGGTCCCTCACAATTAGAAACCATGGCTAAATTATTTTATTATAGACATAGTTGGTTTCATACTGGATCATATTGTGTCGCAGAATTGGGTAATGCCTTGAGGGTCTACTCTAAAAGCGTATTTCCCCTTCTAAGAGTTGAATTAATTGTAACATTTTGATGTAAAAATATTTTAGTGCATGGTCCCTTACAGTGAGACACCATGAATAAAATATTTGAGGGTGGAAAAATGATTAATCCCCTCTAGAGTCAATTAATTAAATTTTCTGGCTAAATTAAATTAAAATCATAAGTTAGAAAAATAATTAATTTTGAGTCAAAAAATAATTATAGAGATTGATTTCTCTCCAAATGGAAAAAAAAAAAATCGCGAGTAAAGAAGAAGTCAAAATTTGGAGGTCCTCCAACAAGGGAAAAATGGATATTTTAAGAAAATTTAAGCCCTTGGACCTTGGTGGTTAATTCAAAGTCAAATTTTTGAGGAAATTAATCCAAAATATTAATTTTTGGATTAATTGAAAATGGGTTTTAAGAGAAATTTAAAATTTTCCTCAAAAATAAAAATTCGATGGTGGAGATTAAAAGATGATCAATTTGTCCACGGGATCTTGGATAGACAATGACCAGGTTCTCTGTTAAGGCACTCCTTCATGTGAAGTCACCGGTTCAGTTCCTCGCCCTAATTGGGGTGACATATTGGACATGATGAAGACATAGTCCTGCCAAGCTTACAAGAAAAAAATTGATTAAGTTATTTTCAAAAATCAAGATTATTTGACAATGATCAAGCCAACTAGGTATTATTTTCCACTTGGAGGGGTTTTCTCTATATACATAAGCTATTGAGCTTCTATTTCCGATCTTTGGATGAGGTAATTTTGTAATGCTGGTAGTGAGGTGTTGCTTTGTTGGGAACATTTTTTTGTCATAATAGAAAAACTTTGGGGTTTAGTTCATGGTGTTCTTCTATCTGCTGATATGTGGTATGTGTTAGCTATTTGTTTATCCTATATTGTAATGAATGATTTTTAAGTGTTATTTCATTTTTTGGTGATAAGAGCATTCTAGCGGTACGAGTTATCTTAGGTGATTTGATTCACTATATAAATTAACAATTTATCTTGAGAATTTATAGAGATTTATATGTACATTGGCCATTGGGCTCCAATTTAACAGGTTGTGGAGAATATTCGACCTTGTTTGGGCTCTAAGATTTCGTTATGGTGAATTATTTTGTAGAAGGGTTTTGGATGGTCTATCGTTCGAAATGATTCATCCATAATTTTTATTTCAAAATTCTAAAAAAAATTATTTGATCTTAGGCTAAATTTTTTTAACTTGCTGATGAGAGCTAAAAATTTAAATTTGTAAATATTGTACATTTGTAAATTATTTTCTAACCCTTGTTTTATTTTTGTAGCACTTTTGTTTTTTGGGCTTTTGAAATTTTTGTATATATTTGTGGTTTTGGATTTCTTTCATTCATTTATGCAGGTGAATTTTTAAGCTCTCAAGGAAAATCATTGGGGTTTTGAGGCAAATCTAGGCCTTAGAAGGCAAGATCTAGCCTCTAATTTTCATCCAAACTCAACGTCCATGTAATATTCCAAAATAGACACAGGAATATAGAACATAAAACTGGAAAATGAAGTAAACATCAAGACATCAAATACATGAATAGATTAGCTGAGCCATTTTATTATATGCAATAGCATAAATGAAGTACAAGTGCTTGAGGAAGAGACACTCAAGCTAGACAAAAAAACCTGAAATGGCCCTAAACATCAAGACATAATAAACTGCTGCTGCATCAACTGCTGGGAGGCTGTGACTGCGCAATCTTGCTGGAAAATACTGCTGTTGGAAACTAGGAATTCGTAGATCTGCTGATTGGGTGCTCATAAATTTCTGGGATTAGATTTTTGAGATTTCTAGCACTATTCCAAGATAACCCAGAAAGGGTTTTCAGAAATGACAATGATGAAAAATGCAGCCCTAGGGATGAATTACGCATTGCAGCTGGGAGACTACTGGGAGGTGGCTGATCTGATGAGAAAATTGCTGCTAATCCTCCCCACTGGTTATTACCCCTCCACTAGATCTGCCCTCTTGGATTGCACAAATCCGGAAGGAGATTGCACTGCTGATAGGGTCTGAATATTAGCCTAATACCAGACTATGAATTGCAGCTCAAGAACCTCTCTTGAGTGGGCACTCGAAGTCCCCCGAGGATGAGGGTGGAATTTCTGCTCGGAAACACCCGTGTGCTAAACAACACAACGAACTTCGCTAAACAACTAAAGCATGCAGAAAGTCATAAAAGTCAATACATAAAAAATATTCAGAGTGCTTTCTATGGCTTCCATCTCCTTCCTTATATGCTTTGTGAGCCCTTGCCCCTTTGGTCCCACACAATAATGATGCTACTCTCATAGCTACTACCCTCCATTATGATTGCGTTGTCCTCCATTGTCTCCACTACCTCCATGATGCCGCTGTTGATTTGGTCAAATTTAACCCTCCACATGCAATGACCCACATTCACACCAAGGGGTGGCTTATTCATCTTGATCCTATCTAGCATTGATCCACATTCAAATTAGAAGTGGTTTTATTCCTAATAAAGGGATTTTTGGGTCCCTCTAACCTCTTATTCAACTATCTTATTGAAAAAAACAAAATTTAATATTCTAACTAGCTAAAAGCTAATTAGGAATATTACAGTCCTCCCCTCTAAAATGTTGCTTGTCCTCAAGCAACTGCAAGGATGGATGTTGCAAAATATTCTCTCCTTCCCAAGTAGCATCCTCATCCAGAAGATTCCTCCGTCGAACCAGGTATTCTTTAATCACCCCGTTCCTTAGTTGCCTCTCCCGAGCATCCAAGATAACTTCCGGTTGTAAAACCATATGGCCCTCATCATCAATAGGTGGGATAACCATAGTGGAAACAACATGCCGTCGAATGGCCTTCTTGAGGCATGAGACATGAAAAATGTTGTGGATCTTACTCCCAATGGGGAGCTCCAACTCATATACTACTTCCCCAACACGACAGATCACCCTGTATGGCCCATAGAAACGGGGCTTAAGCTTCTCAACCCCCTTCTCCTTTAGCGTAGATTTCTTGTAAGGCTGAAGATGGAGATTGATCAAATCATCCACCTCAAAATGTCTCTCCACCTGACCACGATCTGCGTATAAATTCTGCTGATTTTGGGTTATAGCAATGTTGTCCTTAAGAGCACATAGTATATCCTGACTCTCTTGGATCCACTCTTTGGCTCTAGGAGCCTTGCTTTCTCCAAACATCACATCAAAAAATGATAAAGCATCATAACCATATAGAGCCCGAAATTGAGACATACCGATTGACATATAAAATGTCGTATTGTAGCAATATTCTCCCAAGTGGAGCCAACGCATCCATGCTCTCTGCTGCCCCGAAACATAGTTTCGCAAGTATCCTTCCAACCATTTGTTTAATATCTCTGTCTTCCCATCTATCTGGGGGTGATAGCTGGTACTCAATGTCAACTCGGTACCCACCAAACGGAAAAGCTCCTGCCAAAAGCCACCCATGAAGCGACCATCTCTATCATTGACTATGGTCTTAGGAAGACCATGAAGTTTGAAAACATCTCTAAAGAAAATCTTGGCCACTTGTGAAGCAGTGTACCATGAAGAGATGGCAAAGAAATGTGAATACTTTGTTAGTCAATCAACGACCAGAAAGATACAATCCTTGCCCTGTACTGCTGGCAAACCGGCAATGAAGTCCATAGAAATGCTCTCCCATTTCCCTTCCGGAATAGGAAGTGGCTGTAAAAACCCTGCATGATGGTTGTTCTCTCCTTTATTCTTCTGGAAAAATACACACTCCTAGATATGCTAGAGCACATCCTCCTTGAGACCCTTCCATGAGAATCTCTCCCTGATGGCCCAATATGTCTTTGTGAAAACTTAGTGGCCTGAGAGTGGTGAATAATGTATTTCTTGCAAAATTTTCTCCTTGAGCTTAGAATATCTAGTCAAGAATATCTGCTCCCGATAGTAGATGACCTCATCCATCACTCTATACCTCTCATCGGTCACCTGCCCATCTAGTATCTCATATGTGAAGTGGTCTTTGGAATACTCCACCAACAACTGGGCCTTCCAATCTGAATCCACACTCATCAAGGACAGCGTTGCTGGTCTCTGTGATAAGGCGTCAACTACCACATTGCTCTTCCCTTTGACATATTCAATGTCAAAGTCATATGCCTGGATTTTGCTAACCCATTTTTGCTGCCTCTCTTGCAACTACTCTACTAAAGAAAATACCGAAGAATGTTGTGGTCAATATTTATTCAAAATCTTTTACCTACCAGATACTGCCTGAATTTGGAAAATGCATGCATAATGACCAACATTTCCTTGTCATATATGGGATATAACTGCTCATGTGAAAGCAACTTACGACTCTCAAAGGCTATGGGGTGGCCTCCCTGCAACAAGACCGCGCCAATACCCTCCCTCGAAGCATCACATTCCAACACAAAGGGCTGGGTGAAATCTGGAAATACCAAGACCAGACAACTGCTCATCACCTCCTTGAGCCTATCAAAGGCCCTTTGTGTAGTGTTTGTCCAACCAAAAGCTCCCTTCTTGGTCAGATCTGTGAGTGGTGCTGCTAGTTGGGAGAATCCTTTAACAAAATTTCAGTAGTAGGTTCATATGCCTACAAACCCTCAAAGTTTTGTTACATTATTTGGCTCTGGCCAATCTCGAATAACACATATCTTCTCCTCATGGACCCTCATGTTTGGTCAATTTAGTGTGTCCTAAATTGCTACATTAATTTATCAATCCGGGATTCGTAAGCTGATGAAGTGTGGCGCACTATATGTGCAAGATAACCTATTTCTTGTCTTTTTGTCGTTTTTGGTTTTCTAATGTGAGATGGAAATTCTAAAATAAAAACAAGTATGGTTATGATTTTTCAAGGCAATGATATCCTTTATAATGATTTACCAACTTCAAACTTCAAAAGGAATTTGAAACATACAATGACAAAACTTGAAAGGAAATGAAAATGTGCTGCTAGCCTAATAAATCAAACAATGAACTATTGAGCATGAAAACCAAACTATCCTTGCTGCTGTCTAAACACAAAAGAAACTATGCTTAAAGAAATCCAAGAATTGCAACAAAGTAAATCTAAATCAAATTACATCAACTTATATTCTGATCCCTCGCCATTAGTCCAGCTATGGCTTTCGGAGGTAACCATAAACAACTTGAGCAATCTGATATCTAATTTGCAAAAAGTAAACTAATATCAAACTACACACTCATACTTCAATCCCTCACCATCAGTCCAGCTGTGGCTTTCGGAGGTAACTGAAAATGACACGAACAATTTAATATATCTAACTTGCAGAAAGTAAACTAATATCAAACTACACACTCATACTTCAATCCCTCACCATCAGTCCAGCTGTGGCTTTCGGAGGTAACTGGAAATGTCATGAGCAATTTAATATATCTAACTTGCAGAAAGTAAACTAATATCAAACTACACATTCATACTTCAATCCCTCACCATCAGTCCAGCTGTGGCTTTCGGAGGTAACTGAAAATGTCATGAGCAATTTGATATATCTAACTTGCAGAAAGTAAACTAATATCAAACTACACATTCATACTTCAATCCCTCACCATCAGTCCAGCTGTGGCTTTCGGAGGTAACTGAAAATGACATGAGCAATTAATATATCTAAATCTAACTACTGAAGCAAATGTGCAAGACTGAAATAAACAAAGCAGTACTGGAATTAAACAAAAACTAAGAGAAATAAATTAGCAGCAGAACAATATTGATTCCATGTCATTAGTCAAAAGATATGCAAATGCCCGGGCTTCCTATTTGTAATCTGAAACAAGAACACTGATCAGTTAACAACAACATAAAAAATGAAAGATTATGCACAGAAGTAAAATGTAAAGCATGAAAGATTATAAATAGAGATGAAGCATAAATACCATGAAAGATGCAATGTATAAACACATGAATGATTATGGCACAATGAATTTAAAGAAACAAAACAAGAAACTATACAATAATGCACAAAACCTCAGCGTGTGCAGGGGCCCTCTGCACCAGCCTCGGGCAACAGCCTTCAAATACAAATTACGCTTGGAAACAGAGTCTTCTTATATATTAAAATGCAGTCATAACAGAGAGATGATATTACGGCACAGTGGCAACGTAATTACATTACAGAGCTATCTGGAGGCTAATGGAGACTAATCTAATATGCGTATGCAAACGCATTATTTATAACAAAGGAAATATAACTAATTCCCTAAAGTTTATGTTGATAGAAAACACGTAAACCATTACGTCCAGAGATCTAGGATCATGGCCGCGTTGAGGAGTAAATCTATGAAGAGTGGATGTTGGATTCGGCTTATGGAGCCGTGTACAGGTGTTGATGTGTCTCCCGTAAGTTAGAAACGGTCATGCAAATCCTCACATGATGAGAAACAGAGTCCTGTCACCGTGGGACTCTACGGTTGACTTCCACTTGGCCACCTTTGACCACAACCTCCTTAAGTGAATTTGCTCGAGCCAATAGGACACGATCCATGTCCACATCATTTATGACTTGCCCATGTGGCTCGTTTTTCCTGAAGACACCTGTAACATAGACTTTCACAAAATGGCTGCAGAAAGTTGTAGCAGCTGCGGAAAGTGGCAAGATTCCGCAGCTAAATGAGCAGAAATCTAAATCAAACAGCAGACACAAAATATATTTAAAAACCATTTTAGATGCTCTTTTGCAATTAATATACAATGATATTGACAACTTGGAAGGTTCAGGTGAATGAAAAAGGTCTAGAATGGTGTATAGGAAAGATGCAGATTTGAGACTCAACATACCCCCACTGTGAAGGTGTTGCATGTCCTCATGCAACCAAAATTTTGATAATCCTTCTTCAGTTCATATGCCTTGACACTTCAGCCAGTACATCCAGCCCTCTCCTCCTCTTCCTTGGTGCTGCTAACATTCTGCGCTTCTTCATTAAGCATCTAAATTTGATATTAACCAGTGCTCTGCTTAACTTCTGGCATTTCTTTTTCAATTTCCTGTTCTTCTTCTGCCATATTCCTAGATGTAGCATGGTATTATCATGAATGATTTTGTCCAATTTGCTTTGTTCCTTCAATGCTTCATTTTCATTTTTAATGTGTTTATTTAAAAGCTCTAGCTCAAAGACTTCATGTTTCAGTGATTGGACTAGATCATTTTGTACTATGTGAGGCTGAATGGACGAAGTACTGGGACCTATAGCTGCTTTTTCTAAAGATTCTATATAATCATATACTTCTTGCTGCTTGGGGTCTATATCAAGTGTCATTTTTATTGGGTTGTCCCCAAAATGCCGTGAAGGAGAGTTGTCCTCAAAATCTGGCTAAGAAGGGCTCACATCAACATCTGGCTGAGAATGGGATGGACTATGTTCAATGTCTGGCTGAGAATGAAATGAACCAGGTTCACTGACTGACTGAGAGTGAGATGGACTATAGTCAGCTGGGGATTGTTCAGATGTTTCTTCTCCCAAATCAATAAAATGAGGTCCCTTCGTTTGCGTTTTCCTCAACTTCCCCTTAAGCCTGGAACTTCTTCTCACACGCTGTGGACCACTGTCTTTTTGCTTTTGTTTTCCTTTCTCTTTCTTCTTGGCTATGGATAACTGTTCTTGAAGATGAACCAATCTCTCAGATAACACTTGATGATCTTCTTCTTCGGAAGAAGGGGTTTGATGTATAGGCTCAATACTTTTTCTCTCTTTTGATGTTATTGGCTTTTTATCCTTGGTTTCTTTCTTCTTCCTTTTTGACAGTCTCTCTTCCCTACTAGTTCTTTCAATTGTAGTAGTAGGAGTACTTTGAGTTTCATTATTTGTTCTTTTTCTCCTACTCCTTCTTGATGTGCTACCTTTAGGAATTTCTTGAGGTTCCTCAAAGAAATTTCTAATAAAAAATTGTTCCCATGTGTCCCTCTTCTCCTTTAACTCTTTTTCAATCAAAATTTTTACAAGACCATGGTGATATAGATGTGGTTCTACATCCTATAAATGCTTCTGAACAGTCACAGACATCTTCTTCAAACTATTTAATAGAAAATATGGGAGATTGAGAGTTTGATTATCTAGAAAATTCATCAGCAATCTGGTATGGTACATATACATGGACCCAAAACGGCCTTCACAGGTGATGAATTTTTGAACAACTAGCAGCAAAGTATCCCATTCCTCTTTCAAAGCATGAACATGAATTCCTCTTTTAAAAATAGTTATGTCCATACCTGGGTTATGTAGAATTACTCTCCAAGCTTCATCACTAATGCTTTTGTTCTTAAACCATCGTTCACCCTCTTGAAGAAGTTCTGTGGAAGATGCTATAGATGCCTCATTCACCGTAAACTTAAGGTCTCCAATCTCTACCTCCAGGCCATTGAAAGACCTTGCAAACGCTTTTGTCACCTCTTTATGGTAGCCTCTAAACTTTTGGATAAACCGCAGTCACTTTGCCTTCTTCAATATATCCCTGACTTGCGGATATCCTTCCATGAATTTAGGTCCCTCTGGTTCTGCTCTCAAAAATTTACCCATCCTTCTTTCTGCTCTTTAAAAACTTGCCTGCGTGAGGAGGGTTCAATGGAAGTAGGACGGATGAATGAACATAAATGAGCACGATGATTGTAGGTAGATATCAGAGAGTGGGTATACAGACTGTAGCGTAACAGAGAATGAAGCGGAACAGAGAAGGGTTACGTGAGCACGACAGAAATGCGGCTGTGAGATTAATAGAACAATAGGAGAAGTATAACACATCCGACAGTGTTTTAAAATTTGGTGGCTTCAAAATAAATGTAAGCACGTTTAAACAACGGCTATGGATTTTATGCGGCTGAAAGAAGCCATAGTCAAATCAACTACATCTCATTGTCACAGGTGGAATATCGGAGTATGAGTGAAGATCGGAGGTTTAATTATGGGACCGTTTGAGAATGAATGCGAGGATTATGGGAGGATTGTACAGAGATCATGGAGTGATTACGGAGTTTGTCAATATAATCATTGCACATAATGGATGGAGCTTATGGTTTATAACTATATAAAAATGTGTTTTAAATGCCATTTGAAATGAATTTTTACTCATACCTTGGAATCTTTGCCATTTTTCCTTGGTCTTCAATTAGTTGCTTTTCATTGATATCTTGAATGCTCCATGTCTTCATAATTGGTCCTCATACCTGCATTTTATTTCATGATTATGGAAATAATATCTGGCTGTACATTCTTTTGAAAAACAGAGTGGTAGCTATGGAATCTGCTTCTGGCTGCGGAAACTGGTGTCAGCTGCGGAAATAGATGTCAGCTGCGGAAATAGATGTCAGCTGCGGAAACTGACACAACTATTATTTGGGTGAGTGGAAATGAACGGATGACAAACGACTAGATGGAAATGGTCATGAAAAAGAATTTTATTGGTGAAATGGAATGAAAAATGAAGTGAAATGGAATGAAGTGGAGTGAAATGAAGTGGAATGGAATGGAGTGGGTGGTCACAAAACTTGTGAAATGAAAAAGAGATTTTTTTTTTTGGAAAATATAGGGTGTCAAGTGTTCCTGATTTTCACCCAATATTTTCTGTATAAGACTGCCAATCAGTGATTGGTTTTCAGGCTTATACAATTTTTTTATTTTATTTTATTGAAAAGAACAAAAGCTAGGCTGGTGGAGAAGAAGAATTCTTCTGTACCAGCCTGATTGCAGAATTTTCTTGAAACATTTTGACAAATTCCTCTTTTGAGAGTGGCTTATGATAGATCTTTAATATGTGGCCATTCACAATAAGAGGAGTTTGAAATTCATCAATGGTCTTGATTCTTACCGCTCCATTGCTAAAGATCTTGTCAATCTCATATGGCCCAAGCTAATGAGTCTGAAATTTTCCTTTAAAATCTTTAAACTTGGAATCAAATAACAATGCCCAATCTCCTTCTTGAAACTTCTTCTCTTTGATGTATTTGTCATGCCATTTAGCTCTTTGATATTTAACTAGATCAGTTCTTAGAATTTCCTCTTGTCTGATCTCATCTAGCTCATTCAACTGCTCCATTCTATGCTTTTGAGCTTCTGATAAATCCATCCCCAACTGAACTGCTATCTTGAAGGTCTTGACTTGGAACTCAATGGGGAGCGGGACTTCTTTCCCATAAACAAGTTCATAGGGAGAATGTCCTGTTGTATTTCTCCATGTAGTTCTGTAAGCCCACAAGGCTTCAGGAAGCCTTTCTGCCCAATCTCTTCTATGTAGATGAACGATTTTGGTTGATGATACTTTGAACTTTGTTTATAAGGCTCACTAATAAACCTTAACTCGACCATTTGCTTGCGGATGGTAAAGAATGAATCTTACGTGGCAGTTTTGTATTCTTCCATCAACTTCTCACCCAGGTTGGATGTAGATTGGTTTCCCTGATCTGTCACAATTTCTCTTGGAACACCAAAGCGAGTAAAAATATCCTCATAAAGAAAATGAACAACTGAATTTTCAGTAGCAGATACTAATGCTTTGGCTTCTACCCATTTAGTAACATAATCAGTACAAACTAATATATACTTCTTTTGCTTAGATGGTGGATTAATAGGTCCAATGAAATCTAAAGCCCATTTTTCAAAGGGTTCAATGAGTACCTGTGGTTGCAATGGCATTTCATTTGAAAGGGTAGGTTTCCCTACTCTTTGGAAGCTGTCACACCTTTTGAAATATTGTTTTGCATCTTTGAAGAGGGAAGGCCAATAATATCCTAAAGAGAGGATTTTATAGGCCGTCCTTTTGTCTGCAAAGTGTCCGCTGCATGGTTCATCATGACATGCCTTAAGAATATCAGGCATTTCATCTTCGCTGACACATCTTCTGATTACAAGATCTGGCCCTGTTTTAAACAATTCGTTAGAAATCCATGAATATTTTGAACTCTCCTGAATAATTTTTTGTTTTTCACCTGGAAATAAATGTGAAGGTAGTTTCCCTGTAACCAAATAGTTAGCAATATCTGCATACCAAGGGGTATTAATAGTCACTGCAAACAAGTATTCATCAGGAAACTTATCCTCTACAGGAGAATCTTCTTTAGTATTCTGAATCCTAGACAAGAAATCAGCTACTGTATTTTGTTTTCCTGGTCTATCCAACACAGTAATATTGAATTCTTGTAAAAGTAAGAGCCATCTTGTCACTCTGCCATTAGTAACAGGTTTGTTTATTAAATATCTAATTGCAGAATGGTCAGTATGAATAAAAGTTTCATAGCCTGTTATGTAATGTCTAAACTTATTAATTGCATGAACAACAGCTAAAAACTCTTTTTCAGTCACAGTATAATTCAACTCTGTGGGAGTCAAATTTTTACTGGTATAATAAATGGCATTAGGAACTAAATATTTTTGACCCAACACAGCTCCTAGAGCTGTATCTGAAGCATCTGTAGAAATATGGAAAGGGAGTTTCCAATTTGGTCCTCTCAAGATAGGTGCTTCAGATATTCTTGTTTTCAAAGTTTCAAAGGGTGATTGACAATCAGGATCCCATTTGAATTCACAGTCTTTGGTAAGCAATTTGAAGAGTGGAGATGCTATTTTAGTGAAGTTTTCTATAAATCTTCTATAGTAACCAGTAAATCCTAGAAAACTTCTAACATATCTTTGACAATTTGGAATAGGCAACTTGGAGATGACTTCAACTTTTGATCTATCAACCTTAATCCCATCTCCTGAAATATGATGTCCTAAAACAATCCCTTCAGTAAACATCATAAAGCATTTTCATGGCTTAATGAAAGGTTTGTTTCTTTACATCTTATAAGAACTTTTTCCAAATTTTCTAATGCCTCTTCAAATGAATTACCATAAACTGTAAAATCATCCATGTAAACCTCTACACAATCATGGATTAGATCAGAAAAAATTCCTAGTACTGCTCTTTGGAATGTTGCAGGTGCATTACATAACCCAAAAGGAAGCACTCGGTAGGCAAAATTTCCCCATGGACAAGTAAATGTGGTCTTATCTTGATCTTCAGGTGCTACCTGAACTTGATTATAGCCACTAAAACCATCCAAAAATGAAAAGTACTTTTTACCTGCTAATGTATCTAATACTTGATCGATAAAAGGCAAAGGAAAGTGATCCTTCAAAGTTGCTTTGTTCAATTCCCTGTAATCAATGCATACCCTCCATTTACCATTCTTTTTAGGTACTATAACCAAAGGAGAAACCCATCGGCTATCTGAAATTGGATAAATGAGTTTACATTGAGTAGTTTTTGGAGCTCTTCTTTCACTATCTCCCTAAGGTTTGGATTCATCCTTCTTTGAGGTTGTCTGATTGGTCTACTGTTTTCCTCAATATAGATATGATGGATGCAAGTCTTAGGATCAATACCTTTCATATCAATATACTCCCATGCAAATGCAGTAGAATGTTTTTGCAAGATTTTGTTTAGTTCTTCTTGTTGTGACTTTTCCAAATTTTTGTTGATATTCAATGTTTTTTCTAGAAAAATCTCAATGGTAGAACTACCAAACTCTTCCATAGAGTAAAGAGACATTTGCCTTGATGATAAATATTCTATGTCAGATTCCAACTGAAATTGTGTGGGGTCATATTCTGAAGATGTCTCAAAATTTTCTAATGTGTTCAGAATTTGACTATCCTCACTGATTTCAGAAATGGTAAAGACAGGTTGTATAGTGTCCTCATCATTGACCCATTCATTGTCTCCTACTTCTGTAATTGCTTTTGCTGGAGGATACAAATTGAATTTCTTTGTCGAATTACCATTAGAAATGTACATATCCCTAGATCTACAACTAATAAAAGCATCAGCTATGGCTAGCCAAGGTCTTCCTAAGATAAGTGGTTGCCCTCCTAGATTACTCTTGGGAGTCAAAATCATAAAATCTACCGGATATTCCCAAGAATCTAAGGAGACTGAAATATCTTCTAATACACCATCTGGTTTAATAATGGATCGATCTGCAAGTTGTGGTAAAGTAGGTGTAAAAAGAAGGTTAGGAAGTTTTAGCTGGTCCATAGTCTATCTACTCATAATGTTGATAGTAGCCCCTAAGTCAATCAATGTGTTTGGAATTTCTATCCCATTTATATGTGTCTTGACAATTGGACTTCCTGGATCTACATACTTCTGCATGGTAATTTTTCCCATCATAATATCTGCAATTTTTCCTACCAGGTGGATTCTTCTTGTTTCTTTTAGTTTCCTTCCTGGTCTTTTGAAACTCAACTCCTTTATTGTTTTTGCTAGAATAGGAATCTCTCGAATGGCTTGTAGCAAGGGAATCTTGATACAAACATTCTTCAATTCATCTAGAAAATCATAGTTAGGCAACAAGATTTGTTTTTCCACCCCTTGTCAATTTGTAGTCTTTCAGGAAAAGGAGGTGTAGATGAAGATGCAAGTTGCTCAACTATAGGAGTTGTGGGTGTTAACTTTTCTTTTTCTTTTTGAATGTTTGAATTTTGAAGAGATGCTTCCTCAGAACCCTCATTGACTTTAAGAGAGTCCTCCTCAGAGGTATCTTGCTCTTGAATATCTATAGAAGGTTTTCTAAAACTCTACCAAATCTGAGTTGTACATCATTGAGAGGAACAATCATATAGGTAGGAAATTGTTGTCCTTCTACCATGTAAGTATTCTGAGGATTTTTATTGTTAGGATTTGGAAATGGCTGAGCTGGAAGTTGATTTGTCTTTTGTTGGTATGGGAGCATGAGTTGAGGATTTGGATTTTTTTGAGAAGGTTGTTGTTGTGGAAATGGCAATGAAAGTTGTGGATTTGGGTTTGGAAGTTGTGGAGCTTGTTGATTTTGAAAAGATGGAGGATATTGATAAAATTGAGCAAATCTCCCATAAGGATTTTGCATCCCTTGTACCCATGGCTGATATGAATTTTGATATTGGGGCCAAGGTTGTTGCCAAGGATTCCAATTTGGTGGGGTTTGAAGATTCATAGGGTTGTTAAACCCTTGAGTTTGTTGTCCCTGCCAAGGTCTTCTTGCAACAAAACAGAGAGATTCTACTGAATTTGGGTCTTCTTGAAAAACAGCTTTGAGTCCAGGAATTGAAGGACAATCCTTGGTTTCATGATTCTCTGAGAAAATTATACATGTTTCTACAACTTTTGCATCCAAGGGACATTCCCTTAAAGCATTTTTCTTCCTACATTTCGGACAAAAGATGGCTAAAGCATCTGTTTCTGCTTTCTGCTTGTTTTGGATTTTAAGGGTGTCTAGTTGTTCACTAAGGCTCCCTAAGATGTCAGTTTTGAACTCATCAAGCATATTACCAATCTCTGCCCTACTTACTGATCCAGTTGCAGATTTGTTAGCCCTAATAAGAGAAGGATCCCTAGGCCCTTTTCCTGTTTTAGATTTTCCTCTTGAGAGATGGACACATAGTTCTGTTATATCACGAAGTGGAAGTTGAGAAATATCTCCTTTCCCCATCATGTTTAAAATATCTATCCATTCATCTCTAATGGCTTTTAATATGAGGGATTTCAAGGTTTCATCATCTAAATTTCTCATCTTTGCTCTTTTCAAGTTGTATTGAAATCTTTCAAGTAAGTCTTCCAAATTTTCATCTTCTTTTTGCATCATTTTGAATACCTCATCCTTGTGATTGGTGGGCATACAATAGTCCAAGTATCTGTCCAAAAATGTTTGTTTCATATCATTCCAAGTCCTAATAGATTGAGTGGCTAATCCCATGAACCATTTCAAGCAGATCCCTTCAATGTTGAAGGAAACAGTTTGAGTTTTTGAGAATCTTCCATATAGTCATAAGTTCGGCACACTACTTCAAACTCAAACAGAAATGTTTCAGGATCCTCACTTCGCAATCCATAAAAGTTAGGGAGAACATATGGTGAGATATTTTTCATTGTTGCATGAGTTTCCTCATCAATTATAGGGAATCCAAGCAAATCCCTATTTCTATCATTATTTCCTTCACCATTGTTATCTCCATTATCTCCTCCTCTTCTACCTCCACCTCTATTTATTACTTCCTCTGCCATGATAGTTTCTTTAGAGTCCTTATAGTCCTCTAGTTCTTCTACCAAGGAAGGATGAGAGAAAGTCTCTTTGTTTTCTAAGTGGGTTTTAGTAGGTTGTATAGGAGAATCCTCTAATTCAGCTGTTCCTTGACTTCCAAAAATCTTAAGGCTAGGGGTAGATGGTGGTGAATCTGGTCTATGCCTTGAAGAAGATGGAGCTGTGAAAATCGAACTCTTGGCTTTAGCTATAAACCTTCCCCTAGAATCTCTTGCTCTATGCATGTCATTTTTTTATTTTTTATTTTTAAAAGTTGGGCTAATAATTCTCTTTCTGATCTTCCAGGTCACACTAGGTGCAAGAAGAGAGCATACTTAAGAAATTAATAAACCAATAACTCTCTTTTCTGATCCTCCAGATCACACTAGGTGCAAGAGGAGAGCATACTTCAAGAAGTTATCAAGTTTTCCCTTCTTTTATTATTTTGTTTTTGTTTTTTTTTTTTAAGAAATTGGCTACCTAGTTACACTTCCCCGGCAACGGCGCCAAAATGTTTAGTCAATTTAGTGTGTCCTAAATTGCTACATTAATTTATCAATCCGGGATTCGTAAGCTGATGAAGTGTGGCGCACTATATGTGCAAGATAACCTATTTCTTGTCTTTTTGTCGTTTTTGGTTTTCTAATGTGAGATGGAAATTCTAAAATAAGAACAAGTATGGTTATGATTGTTCAAGGCAATGATATCCTTTATAATGATTTACCAACTTCAAACTTCAAAAGGAATTTGAAACATACAATGACAAAACTTGAAAGGAAATGAAAGTGTGTTGCTAGCCTAATAAATCAAACAGTGAACTATTGAGCATGAAAACCAAACTATCCTTGCTGTTGTCTAAACACAAAAGAAACTATGCTTAAAGAAATCCAAGAATTGCAACAAATTAAATCTAAATCAAATTACATCAACTTATATTCTGATCCCTCGCCATTAGTCCAGCTATGGCTTTCGGAGGTAACCATAAACAACTTGAGCAATCTGATATCTAATTTGCAGAAAGTAAACTAATATCAAACTACACACTCATACTTCAATCCCTCACCATCAGTCCAGTTGTGGCTTTCGGAGGTAACTGAAAATGACACGAGTAATTTAATATATCTAACTTGCAGAAAGTAAACTAATATCAAACTACACACTCATACTTCAATCCCTCACCATCAGTCCAGCTGTGGCTTTCGGAGGTAACTGAAAATGTCATGAGCAATTTAATATATCTAACTTGCAGAAAGTAAAATAATATCAAACTACACATTCATACTTCAATCCCTCACCATCAGTCCAGCTGTGGCTTTCGGAGGTAACTGAAAATGTCATGAGCAATTTAATATTTCTAACTTGCAGAAAGTAAACTAATATCAAACTACACATTCATACTTCAATCCCTCACCATCAGTCCAGCTGTGGCTTTCGGAGGTAACTGAAAATGACATGAGAAATTTAATATATCTAAATCTAACTACTGAAGCAAATGTGCAAGACTAAAATAAACAAATCAGTACTGGAATTAAACAAAAACTAAGAGAAATAAACTAGCAGCAGAACAATATTGATTCCATGTCATTAGTCAAAAGATTATGCAAATGCCTGGGCTTCCTATTTGTAATCTGAAACAAGAACACTGATCAGTTAACAACAACATAAAACATGAAAGATTATGGACAGAAGTAAAATGTAAAGCATGAAAGATTATAAACAAAGATGAAGCATAAATACCATGAAAGATGCAATGTATAAACACATGAATGATTATGGCACAATGAATTTAAAGAAACAAAACAAGAAACTATACAATAATGCACAAAACCTCAGCGTGTGCAGGGGCCCTCTGCACCAGCCTCGGGCAACAGCCTTCAAATACGAATTACGCTTGGAAACAGAGTCTTATTATATATTAAAATGCAGTCATAACAGAGAGATGATATTACGGCACAGTGGCAACGTAATTACATTACAGAGCTATCTGGAGGCTAATGGATACTAATCTAATATGCGTATGCAAACACATTATTTATAACAAAAGAAATATAACTAATTCCCTAAAGTTTATGCTGATGGAAAACACGTAAACCATTACGTCCAGAGATCTAGGATCATGGCCGCATTGAGGAGTAAATCTATGAAGAGTGGATGTTGGATTCGGCTTATGGAGCCGTGTACAGGTGTTGATGTGTCTCCCGTAAGTTAGAAACGGTCATGCAAATCCTCACATGATGAGAAACAGAGTCCTGTCACCGTGGGACTCTACGGTTGACTTCCACTTGTCCACCTTTTACCACAACCTCCTTAAGTGAATTTGCTCGAGCCAGTAGGACACGATCCATGTCCACATCATTTCTGACTTGCCCATGTGGCTCGTTTTTCCTGAAGACACCTGTAACATAGACTTTCACAAAATGGTTGCGGAAAGTTGCAGCAGCTGCGGAAAGTGGCAAGATTCCGCAGCTAAATGAGAAAAAATCTAAATCAAACAACAGACACAAATATAGTTAAAAACCATTTTAGATGCTCTTTTGCAATTAATATACAATGATATTGACAACTTGGAAGGTTCAGGTGAATGAAAAAGGTCTAGAATGGTGTATAGGAAAGATGCAGATTTGAGACTCAACACCTCACTCCATCCACTCCAATGATGTGGCCTAGATAAAACATCTTTGTGAGCCCAAAATCACATTTGGAGAGCTTGGCATAGAATTGATGCTCCTCCAGAATGTGTAATACTATCTCAATATGTTGCAGATGCTCTTCCCATGTGCGACTTTAGATGAGAATGTCATCAAAGAAAACCAACACAAATTTCCTCAACTGATCATGTGGTTCATACAAGACTGAAAAGTAGTCGGAGCATTGGTCAGCCCAAAGGGCATCACCAAGAACTCAAACTGGCCATAATGACATGTAAATGAAATCTTGGGGATATCCTGATCCCTTACCTTGATCTGATGGTACCCCGAACTCAAATCAATCTTTGAAAAGAACTTCAATCCCCTCAGCTCATCCATCAGCTCATCGATCTTGGGAATCGAGTACCTATTCTTCACTGTCTTCTTATTTAAGTCTCTATAGTCAATGCACATCCTCAATGTACCATCCTTCTTCTTCACCAAGACCAAAAAAGAAGAAAAAGGACTGGTGCTGGGCTGGATATTTCCTAAAGCCAAGAGCTCCTGAATAGCTCTTTCAATCTCATCACTGTAAGCTTTAGGGTGCCTATAGGGTGTGGTGATAACTGGTTAGATTCCCTGCTCCAAATCAGTAGTATGTTCAAACCCTCGGTCCTGTGGCCTTCCCAGTGGAATGTCCCCAAATACTGTAGAATAGTGGTCTAGAATAGACTGCACATCCAGGTGGACTGGTGTGCCCTTTCCTCCTGCCTCTGACATACATAGTTCCACTACCCATTCTATGTCTCCTCTGCGCAAATTAGCCTCCATCCTATCTACTCAGACTACCTGAGGCTGATAGGTGTGCATGCCCCTGATCATTTGGCGCTTACTGCTCTTCTTATCTGTCCATTCCATCTCCAAGGTCTCCCAATCCGTGGTGACCTTTCCTAGTGTGATCAACCACTGTACACCCGATATCACATTAGTGTTAGGAATATCGACCAAAAAGAAGTGATCTGTCAATGTGTAAGTCCGCAATGTTACAGTCAATGTCGGAACATACTAAACACACTACATGGTTCTAGCTCCTGGAACCAAAAATGAGAATCCTTCAAAATCATATGTGGGTATGACTCTCCTTTGCACTAGTTGGGTATCAATAAAATTGTGGGTAGCCCCACTATCTATCAATACCAACACCCGCTTCCCCTGAACTGTGCCTTAGACTCTCAATGTCAGATACTTGGGAACTCCCCACAAAGCTATAAGGGCTCCTCCAGTTGGAGCAAATTATCCATTTCCACCTCCAGGTGGTGGTGTATCCTCTCCTGGTGCCACAACACTGGTATCTCCTTCCAACTCCTCTTCTTCTTCCTCTTCACTATCGAAGAATAATTCAATATAATGTGCCTTTTCGGCAACACACCGATGCTCTGTGCCCATGATTTTTGGAAAGTGAAGCAAAGCTTCCTCCTCAAATATCTCCAGACATCATCACTAAGAGGTCCTTTGCCTTGGTTCCCCTTTGGGGGTGGAACCTTCATATATTTCCCCTTTGACTGAAATGTGGGTTTTTGCTGAAATGGAACTCTTGCCCTTGGAAAAGCATCTTGTAAGTCCCTAGCCCGCTCAATGGCATCTTGGAGCGTAGCTGGTCTAGTGGACTTTACTAACCCATGCAAAGGCTCACTAGTCCATCAATGAAAATGTATACTCTCCTATCTATATACAGATTTGGCACCATGATGGAAATTTTCAGGAATTCAGAGATAAAAGTGTCTGGGTTTCCCGACTGCTTGAGCTTAGCTAGCTCAGCAAATTGTGCCTTTGGATCTCTTCGGTTAAAATTTTCTACCAATGTCCTGGTGAACTCTGCATATGAAGTCACACATGCATTGATCTGAAAGGACTATATTATTTTTGTTGTGATAAGTGTATTTTCAGTTAATAAACATGTGCATACTTGTCTCCATAGTTTACTTAAGTATTGAGGATTTTAACCATGAATTGTAAGTGAATTTAGTGAATTAGAAGCATGAAAATAAGCTAAAATAACACTGAACAACAGAGAAATAAAACCACACATGACATTTACACAACAGGCTTGATGAAGCAGTTCACCCCTCCTGTGCTACATCTGTTGGTCCAACTCCCAATGGCATGTCCATATTTAATTAAGCTCAAAAATTTGCAAATACATGTGTTTACAAGCTTCTAATGGCTTTTTTCTCTGCTCCAATGGCTCCAGAATGCTCCAATTATTCTAGGTAGACTCTCTTTTCACCCAAGTTGGTCGAAATTTGACCCTCCTAGCATTTTTCCCAATAACCCCTAAAAAACCTCCACTAAATGTGGAGAACTGCACTTAACTGCAGTTAGAATAGGCACAATTCCACAAATTTTGGTGGCGCACTTATTATCCGCCAATTGATACCGTAATATTAAATGTTTGGGGAGGGGGTGGACACATGCCAACCCCCGAAACCCTGCGGATTACATTGAATGTTAGCAGAACCCATGCTAAACTGAGGTTATAGTTGTTAACACCAGAGTTTACGTTAGAGTTTTCACTACCGTCGACCTAACTGTGAAGTCTGCGAGGTCATGTGAAATGTGTTAATGTGGTTGTGGTTAAAGTTTATGGTAACGACGAGGTATAAACCGTCGAACTTACATTTGATGTTGCGGTTTAATATGTGACCACAACACTTGGACTACCAGCGGGTTGGGACTGCCGATGGTCCCAAGCCCCAATATGCAATTTGATAAACTTTAAATATAAATTCTGACCCTTAGTGGTTAAGAAATAACACACAACGCAGTTGGTGGAAGGCTCTGCGTGAAAAATGGAGGTCGCGGGGTTAAACCCCCTAGACCTCAATAAAATTTTAATATACTACTCAAGGGACACATGGAAGCCTTAGGGCTGGCCACGTGTCACCCATCCATTGGCTACTAAACCAAACTCGTACAACCATCCATGAATTGAAATGTGCAACTTGGCAGAATCTTACTGGCTTGAGAAAATGGAATATTCTTAAGAATATTCCTCTTTTGCTGACTATGCACCTGCATGCTGACTGGGCATCCCAGTCAAACCTGTCGCAAATTTTGTTGTTTGGGAAATCGATCAGAACGCGATATATCCCTCATACGACATCAATTTTTTGAATCATTTGCGGAACTGGAATCAAGAAGATGAGATCTACTCGGTCGCGCAGGTTCGACATAGTTATGAGCACTTTCAATTTTGAGAAAAATTGATGAACTCCTAATCACACCTCCCCATACCCCAAAAGACTTGATTACCTGTTTAGTGGATGAGGGTACAACTCTATCACCTTTCCAACTTCCATCCACTTTGCCTTGCTTGGCTTACTGCCTTTGAGCCCAACTCGAAGGTAGTCAACACTTCCCCTCTTAGATGCTCTTGTCCTCCTATCAAGAATTGCATCTTCCTTGAGCTCATCCAGAAATTCTGGCAAGAAATCTTCAATAGAAGGCAGTTGAACATCACTTCCTTGATCATCGATCAAAGGTGGCTCATACAAACGTAAGTTTTCAACATTAACAACTGAATACATTTGCATATATGAAGACAAGTCAAGTTGAAATGCATTGTTACCAACTTGTTTTATGATCTTGAATGGACCATAGCGAATGGGTTTGAGCTCTTTACCTTCTCCTTGCATCCTTTCTTTGCTTGTGTGAAACCATACCTCATCTCCTTCTTGAAACTTGTGATCAACTCTATGTTTGTGATGCCTCTCCTTGTATTTTCTTTGACTTTTCTCAAACTGTTCTTGAACTTGTTGATGTATAATCTGAATTTTCTCAATGAGCTTTTGAGCCTTGTCAATATCACCATGCCCATGAATTTCAACATCCTTCTCAACGATGAAGTCTAATGGCGATTTTGGAAAATACCCAAAGCATACTTCAAAACGTGATGTATTTGTAGAAGAGTGCTTTGCCCTGTTGTAAGTGTGCTGAATGTAATGTAGTTTCTCATCCCACAACTTAGGATGTTTGCTATGATATCCTCTCAATAGATGCACAAAGGTTTTGTTCACCACCTTAGTTTGGCCATCAGTTTGCTGGTGAAAAGCAGTACTCTTTTTCAACTTTGTGTCCATCATACTCCAAAGGTTGGACCAAAAATTTCCAATGGACCTGGAATCCCTGTCGCTAACAATAGAAGTAGGTAGTCCATAATGAACCCATACATGTTGAAAATAAATTTTAGCAGTTTGTTCAACAGTAATGGTTTTCTTACGTGGCATAAGTATACACATTTTATTGAATCTCTCCACAACTACATAAATATAATCATGCTGTTTTCTTGACATAGGTAAACCTCCAACAAAGTCCATGGAGACACTCTCCCATGGCCTTGATGGTACCGCTAGTGGCATGTACAACCCAAGTTTCCTATTGCTAGGCTTGCTTGTTACACACATAGAAAAACCTCTTATAAAACACAACACACTATCTATCATGCGAGGCCAATAGCAATACCTCTGTAGATGCACCACTTTTTTTCTTACCCCAAAGTGTCTAGTAATAAGAGATGAATGAGCCTCTCTCATGACACTTAGCCTCTCTCCTTGTGGTATACATAACTTGCCAAAATACAACAAATTGTTATGCATATGATAATCATTTTCGTCAACTTGATTCCCTTCACTCAAACTAGCATACACATCTTGAAAACAGGGAAAATTTTAAGGGCGAATTTTAGCCCAAAGGCGAATTTTAAAGGGTTTTAAATTTTAGAGGGGTGAATTTTTAATATAAAACCCCTTTTGTATATTTTTATAAAATTAGCCCTATAATTATTTAAAAAACAATTAATTATTAAATGTTAGTCCAAAAAAATAAATGCGCACAAACCTTCCACCCTGCATTCGCCTCCCGATTTTTTGGTTTGGAGTGGATTTCGCCCATTTTTTACTAGTTGGGGCTTGGAAGTTGGAGGAATTCGCCCCATTTTTTACTAGTTGGAGCTTGGGGCTTGGAAGTTGGAGGTGATTTCCTAAGCATCTAGTCCATTGGCCTCTCCACCTCAAATTTTTGTATAAATTTTCCAGTTTTGAAGTGTGCTCATGATTTCTTCAGCGAAAGGAGCCAGAAAACTGTGATTGTATTCAAGGTATGTGTGTTTGAGATTTGAACCCTTGACCTTATTATTTGAATGTAGTTTTCAGTTGTGAAAATTGTTGTGGGTTTTTGCTATGCAGGGTTTCAAGTGTGTCATTATTTGCGAGGAGCTACTAGATCTGGGATGGCAACCCTTTTGATCTCCAAGATCAGGGGGTAGTACCCTGATAGAATGATGCTTACCTTCTGTGTTTTCCCTTCTCCCAAGGTGTTTGATACAGTGGTGGATCCTTTTAGTGTAACGCTCTATGTGCATCAGCTGCTGGAGAATGCAGATGAGCGTATGGTATTGGACAATGATGCCCTTTACAACATCTGCTTCAACACTCAAGCTCAGAACTCCTATGCAGATGAGCGTATGGTACTGGAAAATGATGCCCTTTACGACATCTTCTCAACACTCTCAAGCTCACAACTCCTATGCAGATGAGCATATGGTACTGGACAATGATGCCCTTTATGACATCTGTTTCAGCACTCTCAAGCTCAGAACTCCTATGCAGATGAGCGTATGGTACTGGACAATGATGCCATTTACAACATCTGCTTCAACACTCTCAAGCTCACAATTCCTATGCAGATGAGCATATGGTATTGGAAAATGATGCCCTTTACGACATCTGCTTCAGCACTCTCAAGCTCACAACTCCTAGCTGTAAGTATATTTTCTCAAGCCTTTTCACACATGCGTTGATACTGAGAAGTTTGAGGTTGCATATAAATAGTTTTACAAATGCATCTAGTAACGCATAACAAAGGTCAGTTTACAGGGTAAATGTTATGCTCTTCAGATGGGATTAGTTTCTACGTTATTATTCCTTTGGTACGATTCCGTAAATTTGAGTACTCTCCAAATCACCTCCTTCAAAATCCCAAATCTCCTTGAAGGGGGAGTGGAGATTAAAAGCTAAACAGTCCACCTCTCCATGCTCTGAAAAGAGGGTTGGACCAACCCACATGTTCATTGGCTCGTTGAGATCTCTAGGCTTAGTGATCCGAAGGATCTTTTCAAATCACCTCCAAATCTCCAAACAATCTATGGTGTTGGGTAGATGCAACCGCAAGTGTCCTTTAAATGGTACAAGTTCATTTTGCGATCCTTTCCTTGCCTTTGGAGAAAAGCTTAAATGGAGGTTATAGAAAATGATACATTTTTGTGTTTCTATACATTTAGCTCTCTAATGATAGGTGGTAGATCCAACTAGTCTTTATGATTTTAAGCACAAAATGATAATTTCATTTTCACTCACAACATAGTTTGATCATTGATGTAACTTGGGGTTTTGTTTTGAAAAACTTTTCTGAACAAGATTCATGGTTACGTTAGTTTCCTTCTGTCATAAGTCCTAATATGACCTCATGGTGAGAGGGTTCATAGCTTTTTTTTCCAATGAAATGCATATGGAAGCTTATGAGTCATGATCATGTGATCCATTATACCCTTGACATATGTAAGGTATATCATCTTGTTGGAAGAGGCATAATGACCTAATTTATGAGCACCAAGCATCCTTAGGAATGCTCAGGAACGTTGTTACATCGGAATATCATCCACTATATGACTGAATATACAACATATTTTTGAAGTGCATCTCTCATGAAAAATGATCAATGATTAAGTTGCAGGAAAATTAGAGGATGAATTTCCAGAACTTATAAAATATTGGATCTAATTACAATAATCATAATTACAAATCTCAATAGTCAGATAACAGCCTGCCTTGGAAAATTGGCTAAACTGGTACTGGTATACACGAGTATAATTTTCCCTCATAATTTGAACGACATTACGGATTTACCATTTATTGATTGACTGATGTTTATTTATAGTTCTTTAAATGGAAGATACATCTGTATATTCTTATGGGTTTGATATTTTTGTGTGTGCACCAAACTATATTTAAAGCCCTTGCTGTTTTCTACGCTGAATTTGGCAGGTGCGTTATGGTTCAGTTATGGAGTTGGGATTGGTTTTATGTTCATGATTGCATCCGGAAAATGTGAAATTGACAAGTTAACTTTATTATTACATCATACAATAGGCTTGGTTCAGGAATTAAAAATACTTCTTGATGAAAGAAAGGACTATTTGCAAGACAGTGAAATGCACAAGGGTTGTCATGGTGAAAATTACACATATCAACAAGAACATCCAGGCGCAGCTGCAAATTGGAAGTTAGAAAAAGAATATCCCAAATCTGTCGGCACCCCCTTTCAAGCTAATGAATCTGCTGTAAGTGTTATCACTGATGAACCTGCACAACAAGTCACTGGAATGGTTGAGATTGAAGCAAAATTGCAAGTTGAGCAGAACACATACAAATGGATTTTCTCCAATCAAATTCAAAGCATCAAAGGAGTACATCAGGTTCTATTGAGGTGATTTTTACGGTGATTCTATACTTTAGATTTATCATGATCCTTTTGGGTTTGAGTAATTCAGTTGATGTCTAGTGTTTTCTAGTTTCCACACATTAATTAGAATTTTTAATGTCGATTTTCCACTAAGAAAGATAGGTGTCATTAAGGATATGTCTATTTCAGGGATTGTTAGGATTGTATACTAACTTGCAGGCTATTTTAAAAATCCATTTACCATGTGAATGCCTCTAATTCTGCCTTTTTCCAATAGAATCTGTAAAAAGATTTTATATTTGCTAGCAGGGTGAAATAATGCAACGTTTTTCTTCCAGGAAAATGCCCTACTTTCCTTAAGAATTTTGCTTTTTTTTTGCATCACTGAACACCTCCAAACTAAGGGGAACATAATTTGTAAGTTTGCCTCATTGCAATTTTCAATTAAAGTTGGGACTTGTTGAAACTTCAATGTATTTGCCCTTGTTTTATCCTTACCCCCTATGCAATTTTGGATAGAGTTTGAACCACCTAAAGCATTTTCCTTTCTTTTATTTACATACCACCTGTTTTGGACGAGTTATTAGATAAAGAGCACAACTTATTGAAATTGTTTTAATCTTATGTGTCACAATATCAAACATTTGGTAATGACTTCTATAACATGATTCTTGTTCTAGATTATTTCCTTTGTTGTGATATAATTATTCTTCTCATGAGGGTAAATTGAAGCATGCCAAACTCAGTTAGATGTACTTTGATCACTAAACAAATTAATCATAGATACATGTTTTCATGAGGGTAAATTGTTTGTTCTCATGATGGTAAATTGAAGCATGCCAAACTAAGTTAGATGTACTTTGATCACTAAAAAAATTAATCATAGATACATGTTTTCATTCAACAGTTTCATGATGAGAGGAATAAATCTGTTAAGAAGCTGCAAGATAATAGAGATTCACGCAAAGAACATATTTGTGATGTTTTGAAGCTTAGCGGTAGAGCCTGTAACACATTTTATAAATAATTGTATCTGGCTTTTGGACATTTGTTTTTTGGGTTGTGGTCTACCCTACGTTGTGACATGTCAAACAGTTTTTGAGCTTGCTAAATCTGAACATTGAATGTATTTATTATGCCTCTGATATCCATAAATCAATCATATTGTTTGTATATTAAACATGTTTTCATTGATTACAGAAATATTTTTTGAATGCCATTTCTGACTTATATCATGCACATATCTAAAATAATTTTGACATGCATGGTGTCTCTTCTATTCTACTTCCTTTTAAAGTAAGAATACTTTTTGCAGTAAAATGTTTTGAGAGTAAACCTCTGAAAATGCATTTTGGTAATAATGGTCCAAGGGATTAGTCTAATACGATTGGGCATGAACGTTTTCTCCTGGAATTGTCTTGAACAATCTATGCTCTGCTACCATTTAATCAGCTGTTTCCCAAATATGAAGGTTGAATAATGGCCGAAAGGACAAAGTTTCATTATCCGATGCTGAACTGTTTAACTTAAATACATGTTTAATAAGTCTATCATAACATTGTAGATGCATATATATCAAGTATCTAGTCTAGTAAATATTTTAATCCTCCTCTGCTTGGTTTGATATTTTGTAGTTCACAAATTCCTCCATTGAATTGGTGGAGGGAGAGCTTTGTGCAGATGGGCTTCCAGGTCAATGGAGTTCTGCAGACAAGACTCCCTCGGAACACTTAGATATTTCTCATGTTGATGACTATGGGGTGTCACCATATGAGTTAGAATAAAAGCGTATACGTGGATCTATTGGAGAAACGACAAGAAGATGGGATTTCGGAGAGCTTGAGGTGGAGGTCAGAATCGTCAGCGAGATTAAGCTACACACTAAAGAAAGAGAACTTAAACATTGGAAGGAGCTGAGTTCAGATGTCTTGAAATTGAGATTTCATTTGGGGAAGCCAATTCGTAGAATTTCCTCTCTTACTCATTATGCTCTTTTATATTGTTTGAACCGTGTTCACCGCACATCACACTGATACATACACACTCACAAGTTCAAGGGTCGACTCAGCTGGTTGTTGCCAATATATTTGGACATTTGGCTAGGTTTGTGCGTGAGTGCATAGTTTAGAATTTTAAAATTCCTCTGCAGGTGGTGCACTAGTCTACATTGATGAGGTATCTGGGGGATGCTGTCCAACAAATGTGGAGCATCCTATAGGGCTCACTCATGAGGTTTTCCTTGGAAACAAAAAGATGTATGTCTGTTTTAAATACACAACCCTCATGAGAGTTGCATCTTTCTGGAGACTTGAAATCTTGCTTGTAGCAGATTCATACTCTGATCAAAGCCTATTTAAGTGCTTGTATGGCTTACTTTGCATGTTTAAATTGAGTGGTGATTTTGGGTGACAATTCACGCATCCGTTGAAATGTCAAATCAAATGTCGATGGAAAAGACATCTTAAAGGAAAGGCTTCCGGGAAGGAGTTCGCAGAAAGGGTCAATTAACAACTCAGGACAGGAGGGGAATTTTGTGTTCCCGCTATGGTACATTTAGCCATTGTACAAAGGGCCCTCTAGAGTCCACTGCAGATTCTCTGGATCAACTTAATTACAGAGGAAAAATGGCTGACTTTGGCACGCGTTCCACCGACTTAGATTATTTTGAAGATATAGTGGAAACAGGATTGGTGCCTGATTTTAGAGATTCCACTGATGGAACCTACATGGATTTTGTAAAGCATGTTTCTGATGTTGGGTCTGATGGATGCCGTGAAATCAATAGTACCTCCAAACACAGGATTGGGCAGGGAATTGGTGATATGCACGAGAACGGATTTGAGGCAAGCATTGAATGCTCAGTTTTTGGACATGAATTACATGAGACATATTAGTACTGTTCTTTTGTTGGAGACTTTGGGCTATCCACAACCTGAATTTTACCCCTTCTTATGTACGTTATTGTAAGTGTATATAAACATGGGCAGGCCTTTATTAAAGTACGTTTATATGCTTTTGATTCATTTAATGAGTGTTTGTTTCTACATGCAAATTTTTAACCATGGCCCCTGCTGGATGAACAGAACTCACGTTTGGGCTTCACTCAGCCATTAATGTGACCTGAAACTGAGATGTGGTTTGGCTGTAAATTTTCAAAAATATTCATCAAGTTTCTCTCAGGAAATTTTGGTGACCAATCAAACTTATTATACATGAGATTCTTGGTTTGGTTGTCCTATTGAAGCAGCACAAAATGACCATACCAATACACATAACCAAGGACAGGGAAATTCAAAGGCAAGCAATTAAAATTTTGATGATTCTGTGGAAAATATTTTACTTGTGTTCATGAGATATAATATTTGAGTATCTAGTACTGCTAACAAATTGCCAGTATCGCAAAATCAAGCACAAGTGATATTTTCCAAGATTAGGGAGGAGTACCCTGATAGAATGATGCTTACCTTCTATGTTTTCCCTTCTCCCAAGGTGTTTGATACAATGGTGGATCCTTTTAGTGCAACGCTCTATGTGCATCAGCTGTCGGAGAATGTAGATGAGCGTATGGTATTGGACAATGATGCCCTTTACAACATCTGCTTCAACACTCAAGCTCAGAACTCCTATGCAGATGAGCGTATGGTACTAGAAAATGATGCCCTTTACTACATTTGCTTCAGCACTCTCAAGCTCACAACTCCTATGCAGATGAGCGTATGGTACTAGATAATGATGCCCTTTACGACATCTGCTTGAACACTCTCAAGCTCACAACTCCTATGCAGATGAGCGTATGGTACTGGACAATGATGCCCTTTACGACATCTTCTTCAACACTCTCAAGCTCACAAATCCTATGCAGATGAGCATATGGTACTGGAAAATGATGCCCTTTACGACATCTGCTTCAGCACTTTCAAGCTCACAACTCCTAGCTGTAAGTATATTTTCTCAAGCCTTTTCACACATGCGTTGATATTGAGAAGTTTGAGGTTGCATATAAATAGTTTTACAAATGCATCTGGTAAAGCATATCAAAGGTTGATTTACAGGGTAAATGTTATGCTCTTCAGATGGGATTAGTTTCTACGTTATTATTCCTTTGGTACGATTCCATAAATTTGAGTACTCTCCAAATCACCTCCTTCAAAATCCCAAAGCTCCTTGAAGGGGGAGTGGAGAGTAAAAGCTAAACAATCCACCTCTCCATGCTCTGAAAAGAGGGCTGGCCCAACCCACATGTTCATTGGCTCATTGAGATCTCTAGGCTTAGTGATCCGAAGGATCTTTTCAAATCACCTCCAAATCTCTAAATAGTCTATGGTGTTGGGTAGATGCAACCGAAAGTGTCCTTTAAATGGTACAAGGTCATTTTGCGATCCTTTCCTTGCTTTTGGAGAAAAGCTTAAATGGAGGTTATAGAAAATGATACATTTTTGTGTTTCTATACATTTAGCTCTCTAATGATAGGTGGTAGATCCAACTAGTCTTTATGATTTTAAGCACAAAATGATAATTTCATTTTCACTCACAACATAGTTTGATCATTGATGTAACTTGGGGTTCTGTTTTGAAATTTTTTTTTGAACAGGATTCATGGTTACGTTAGTTTCTTGGTGTCATAAGTCCTAATATGACCTCATGGTGAGAGGGTTCATAGATTTTTTTTCCACTGAAATGCATATGGAAGATTATGAGTCATGACCATGTGATCCATTATACCCTTGAAATATGTAAGGTATATCATCTTGTTGGAAGAGGCATAATGACCTAATTTATGATCACCAAGCATCCTTAGGAATGCTCAGGAACGTTGTTACATCGGAATATCATCCACTATATGACTGAATATACAACAGATTTTTGAAGTGCATCTCTCATGCAAAATGATCAAAGATTAAGTTGCAGGAAAATTAGTGGATGGATTTTCAGAACTTATAAAATATTGGATCAAATTACAATAATCATAATTACAAATCTCAATAGTCAGATAACAGTCTGACTTGGAAAATTGGCTAAATAGGTACTGGTATACACGAGTATAATTTTCCCTCATAATTTGAACGACATTACGGATTTATCATTTATTGAATGAATGATGTTTATTTATAGTTCTTTAAATGGAAGATACATCTGTATCTTCTTATGGGTTTGATATTTTTGTGTGTGCACCAAACTATATTTAAATCCCTTGCTGTTTTCTACGCTGAATTTGGCAGGTGTGTTATGGTTCAGTTATGGAGTTGGGATTGGTGTTATGTTCATGATTGCATCTAGAAAATGTGAAATTGACAAGTTAAATTTATTATTACATCAGACAATAGGCTTGGTTCAGGAATTAAAAATACAGCTTGATGAAAGAAAGGACTATCTGCAAGACAGTGAAATGCACAATGGTTGTCATGGTGAAAATTACACATATCAACAAGAACATCCAGGCGTAGCTGCAAATTGGAAGTTAGAAAAAGAATATCCCAACTCTGTCAGCACCCCCTTTCAAGCTAATGAATTTGCTGAGCTGAGCAGAATACATATAAATGGATTTTCTCCAATAAAATTCAAAGCATCAAAGGAGTACATTAGGTTCTAGTGAGGTGAGTTTTATGGTGATTCTATACTTTAGATTTATCATGATCCTTTTGGGTTTGAGTAATTCAGCTGATGTCTAGTGTTTTCTAGTTTCCACACATTAAGTAGAGTTTTTAATGTCGATTTTCCACTAAGAAAGATAGGTGTCATTAAGAATATGTCTATTTCAGGGATTGTTAGGATTGTATACTCACTTGCAGGCTATTTTAAAAATCCATTTAGCATGTGAATGCCTCTAATGCTGCCTTTTTTCAATAGAAGCTGTAAAAAGCTTTTATATTCGCTATCAGAGTGAAACAATGCAACGTTTTTATTCTAGGAAAATGCCCTAATTTCCTTAAGAATTTTTTTTTTTGTTTGCATCACTGAACACCTCCAAACTAAGGGGAACATAATTTGTAAGTTTGCCTCATTGCAATTTTCAATTAAAGTTGGGACTTGTTGAAACTTCAATGTATTTGCCCTTGTTTTATCCTTACCCCCTACACAATTATGGATAGATTTTGAACCACCTAAAGCATTTTCCTTTCTTTTATTTACATACCACCTGTTTTGGACGAGGTATTAGATAAAGAGCACAACTTATTGAAATTTTTTTAATCTTATGTGTCACAATATCAAACATTTGGTAAGGACTTCTATAACATGATTCTTGTTCTAGATGATTTCCTTTGTTGCGATATAATTCTTCTTCTCATGAGGGTAAATTGAAGCATGCCAAACTCAGTTAGATGTACTTTGATCACTAAACAAATTAATCATAGATACATGTTTTCGTGAGGGTAAATTGTTTGTTCTCATGATGGTAAATTGAAGCATGCCAAACTAAGTTAGATGTACATTGATCACTAAACAAATTAATCATAGATACATGTTTTCATTCAATAGTTTCATGATGAGAGGAATAAAGCTATTAAGAAGCTGCAAGATAATAGAGATTCATGCAAAGAACATATTTGTGATGTTTTGAAGCTTAGCGGTAGAGCCTGTAACACATTTTATAAATAATTGTGTCTGGCTTTTGGACATCTGTTTTTTGTGTTGTGGTCTACCCTACGTTGTGACATGTCAAACAGTTTTTGAGCTTGCTAAATCTGAACATTGAATGTATTCATTGTGCCTCTGATATCCATAAATCAATCATATTGTTTGTATATTAAACATGTTTTCATTGATTACAGAAATACTTTTTAATTCCATTTCTGACTTATATCATGCACATATCTAAAATAATTTTGACATGCATGGTGTCTCTTCTATTCTACTTCCTTTTAAAGTAAGAAGACTTTTTGCAGTAAAATGTTTTGAGAGTAAACCTCTGAAAATGCATTTTGGTAATAATGGTCCAAGGGATTAGTCTAATACGATTGGGCATGAACGGGTTTCCCCTTCCTTGCTTGAACAATCATGCTCTGTACCATTTAATCAAGTGTTTCGAGATATGAAGGTTGAGCCTAGCAAGGATTAAAGTTTCATTATCAGATGTTAGCATTAATTTTAGCAATACATGTTTAATAAAGTCTATCATAACATTGTAGGAGGCATATATATGAAGTATATGGCCTAGTAAATATTTTAATCCTCCTCTGCTTGGTTTGATATTTTGCAGTTCACAAATTCCTTTGTTGAATTGGTGGAGGGAGAGCTTTGTGCAGATAGGCTTCCAGGTCAATGGAGTTCTACAGACAAGACTCCCTTGGAACACTTAGATATTTCTCATGTTGATGACTATGGGGTGTCACCATATGAGTTAGATAAGCGTATACGTGATCTATTGGAGAAACAACAAGAAGAAAGGATTTCAGAGCTTGAGGTGGAGCTGAAGTCAACTGAGATTAAGCTACAGGCTAAAGAAAGAGAACTTAAACATTGGAAGGAACGAGTTTGATGTCTTTCTGAGCTTTCATTTGGGGCCAATTCAGGAATTTCCTCTCTTACTCATTATGCTCTTTTATATTGTTTGAACCGTGTTCACTGCACATCACATGATAATACACACACTCACAAAGTTCAAGGGTCAGCTCAACTGGTTGTTGCCAATGTTACTGGACATTTGGCTAGGTTTGTGCCAGCAAGTGCCTGGTTTAGAATTTTAAATTCCTCTAGGTGAGGTGCACTAGTCTACATTGACAGGTTTACTGGGGATGCTGTCCACAAATGTGGGAAGCGTCCCTTAGGCTTACTCATGAGGTTTTCCTTGGAAACAAAAGATGTATGTCTGTTTTCAATACACAAACCCTCATGAAGTTGCATCTTTCAGGAGACTTGAAATCTTGCTTGTAACAGATTCATACTTGATCAAAGCCTCATTTAAGTGCTTGTCTGGCTTACTGCATGTTTAAATTGAGTGGTGATTTTCAGGTGACAATTCTACATCCGTTGAAATGTCAAATAATGCTGATGGAAAAAGACATCACAAAAGGAAGGCTTCTGGAAGGAGTTCTGTAAGGTCAATTAACTCAGGACAGGAGGGGAATTCTGTGTTCTCGCTATGGTCATTTAGCCATTGTACAAAGGGCCCTCTAGAGTCCACTGCAGACTCTCTAGATCAACTTAATTACAGAGGAAAAATGGCTGACTTTGGCACGCGTTCCACTGACTTAGATTATTTTGAAGATATAGTGCAAACAGGATGGGTGCCTGATTTTCGAGATTCCACTGATGGAACCTACATGGATTTTGTAAAGCATTTTTCTGATGTTGGGTCTGATGGATGCTATGAAATCAATAGTACCTCCAAACACAGGATTGGGCAAGGAATTGGTAATATGCACGAGAACTGATCTGAGGCAAGCACTGCATGCTCAGTTTTTGGACATGAATTACATGAGACATAGTAGTACTGTTATTTTGTTGGAGACTTTGGGCTGTCCACAACTTGAAGTTTACCCCTTCTTATGTACATTATTTTAAGTGTATATAAACATGGGCAGGCCTTTATTAAAGTACATTTATGTTCTTTCGATTCATCTAATGAGTGTTTGTTTCTACATGCACATTTGTAACCATGGCCCCTGCTGGTTGAACATAACTCACATTTGGGCTTCACTCAGCCATTAATGTGACCTGCAGCTGAGATGTGGTTTGGCTGTAAATTTCCAAAAATATTCATCAAGTTTCTCTCAGGAAATTTTGGTGACCAATCAAACTTATTATACATGAGATTCTTGGTTTGGCTGTCCTGTTGAAGCAGCATAAAATGACCATACCAATACGCATAACCAAGGACAGGGAAATTCAAAGGCAAGCAATTAAACTTTTGATGATTCCGTGGAAAATATTTTACTTGTGTTCATGAGATATAATATTTGAGTATCTAGTACTGCTATCTCATTGCCGGTATTGCAAAATCAAGCACAAGTGATATTTTTGTTTTGCTGAATTATCTGTACTGCTGATTGGACATATAAATACTCTATTTATTATAAAAAATGGGACGAGGACAGGAGTGTAATTTACCTTAGCTTCAATATATAATCCTTACTGTTATCTTATGTGATTACAAGCAATTTTAAAACTGTTAATGGTCAGCGTTGTTTCTTAAATTTAGAAACAGTAATATTATGTTTCTTCAAATTGATGCTGCTGATTGTCATTTGCACATCCTAGAAACAAAAAGTATGTGCTTCACCATAGCCTAATGGAATAAATTCAAGTTCCTCTCTCCTTATTTTTCAAGTTCAGTGCCCACTGATAACAAATTTTTCAAGATAATGATTAGCAGACTTTGGTTTGAGTAAGTGCCTAAATGTATGTTTTTTAATGACACCAACCCCTGAAACAAAAATTTTATCTAAGAAACAAATAGCAGTAATATATTTTTCACTGATCAGCTAGTCCAGAAAGCAATAGGTAGAGGTGCTAACCCAAAGATTCCAAGATAAAGGGAAGCAAACTCTACAATTTCCAGACTGTTTAGCAGAACTAGAAGAACGCGTTTTCCAAACTGCACGAGAATTACTTCCCTCACGAGTCACCATGTGCCTTGCTTGGTCTCGGTGGTTCTCTTCCTTCTACTCCTGGTTCAACTACCATATCTTCATTGGAACCAACACCCCGAACTCCACTAGACAACGATTCACCATTTTGTTGTAGTGATTCGCCATTTGTACTGGTGATTCACCATGATTTTACAAGATAATATAATCTCGTGAGAGATTCGCCAAAAAATTATATATACATATTATATTATTAATAAAATCACCTTCCATTTTTCCTATGTATCATGGGGATTTGCCCATTTATTATATATATAAATTTAGGGGGGTTCTTAAAATTTTCCTTGCTTGAAAATCAACATCATGTGCATATTGTTCTATGTAACTCTCATGTACAATAGAATCATTTTTGAGTAAAGTAGAAGCACTTATAATTGGTCATGAAAGCGTATCAAAAACTTGATTGAAAATACCTTTCTTGTACCTTATAACCAAGTGAAACTGTTGAAGAAATCCCATCCACCTGAAATGTTGTGATTGCTGCAATTTTGTTTGTGATTGCAAGTACTGTAATGGTTGGTGATCGGTATGTATAATCGTATCTTTACCCATCAAGTAGTGTTTCCACTTCTTGATGCTTTGTACCAATGCATATAACTCTTTGTCATATTTAGGATAATTAGTTACAACACCATTGAATGTTTCAGAATGAAAAATGATAGGCTTACCATGCTGCAAAAAAACTGCGCCCATGGCATAATCACTAGCATCAGTTTGTATCTCGAATGGCTGTCTCAAATTCGGTAATGCAAGGACTGGAGCTGAACTGATATGTATTTTAAAGCTTCGAAAGCTTACTGTTTTTTTCCTCCCCATTGGAAGCCTTTCTTCACACTTTTCACTGCATGCATAGGAGTTGCGATGGCAAAAAAGTTACAATAAAATTTCTCCAATACTGAGCTGCACCTAAGAAAATTCTTACCTCGGTTATTGTTTTGGGAGTGGGCCAATTCACAATGGATTCCACTTTATAAGGATCAATTCTCAACTCTCCTGCTCCTACAATGTGTCCCAAATAAACCAAAGAAGTCTTTCCAAACTCACACTTTGAAATCTTAAGAAACAATTTCTCTTTCTTCAAAACATCAAGCACCCACAAAGTCAATATGTCATCTAAATATACAATCACAAAGTCATCAAGAAATGGACACAAAACAATATCCATAACACGAATGAAAGTTTCTGGTGCATTTCACAAACCAAATGGCATAACCAACCAATGGTTTAGTTTCAATTTCTTCTCGAGTCATGTTCTTCAGTCCCATCGCTGTAATTTTGGATTCATCACTTGAATCCTCTCCTAAATCATGTTGAGTTGTAGCTGCAGTTTTATGTTTCCCTTTGTTGTTGTTATACTTGGGTCTCTTTTCAGGATGTAATTTCCAACATTGATTTTCACTATGGCCTTCTCTTGAACAATGTTTACAAACCAATTTTTCTCCCTCTTTCTTAACAGATGCATTCTTTTTTCCTTTACCTTTTGAGGTCTTATCTTTGTTTTTACCCTTAAAAGGTTTGTTTCTACCCTCATCAGTAATGTTTTTTCCCTCTAACTTCTAGATGAGTGGCTTGAACACATACCTCATCTAGTCTTGTGGGGTTAAACATGAGAATAGTATGTCTTAGGTAGCTATGTGAGCCTCCTATGTACTTGAGAAAAGTATCTTGGCTCTACAAATCTACCCCTAATAAGAGAGCTCTTCTCCTAAATTCTTGGGTGTATTATTTCACATTATGTCCTTTCAATTGTTTAAATTTTTTCCAGTTCATTACGGCTTTCTGCATATGAGCTAATGGATAAAACTGTCATTTTATTGCAGAAATGAAATTAGTCCATGATAGAATAATATTACCGTGCTTCTTGATCTCCTCCTTTGTCTTGGCTTCCCACCAAACAAGTGCTGCACCTTCCATTCTCAATGAAGCTAATTGGATTTTGGTATCATCATCATGAAGGTTATGGATTATCAAATAGACCTCCAATTTCCTAATCCAATTATCGAGCTTTTCTACATTGACTTCACCATTAAACATTGGCAATACAAACTTAACATCAAGTTTTAGAAAAGGAATTTTACCAGTGTTATTTGACTTGTGAGACTGATGTACTGAAAATGAAGTAGAGGATGATGACGGTGAGGGTGAGGATGGTGACTTTCCATTGCCTCCATTTCCTCCATTGCCCTTCTTTGACTTATCTTCATCATTTTGACCTCCTGTTGATCCCTGTCCTTCCTTGTGAAGTTTGGACCCTTCTCCTACTAGTTTCTCATTCCTTTCTTGATAAAGGATTCTAACCATCTCAGTCATGTCAAGGAATGCTTTCTTGAACACTCTTTCTTCCTCTTTGGGATCCACTTCTTCATGGATTTATTCTTCTTATGGAGGCATGCTTAATGCTGCTTCTACTTCCTTAGGAGGTGAACTAGGTGGTGGAGAATATGGAAATCTTTCCCTCCTTTGCTGTGGCTCACTTTGAGACCCTCTTGCTTCCACCAATTTTCCTTCTCCTCTCTTTAGCTTGAGCCTAGTAAGCATGTGAAAACTTGCAAACAGTTAAACAAATATTTGCACACAACAACACCAAAGAATAAAATATAGCTATGATACCAACCTGATCTGAAAGGACTGTATTAGTTTTGATGTGCTAAGTGTCTTTTTAGTTAATAAACATGTGCATAATTGTATTGATAGTTTGCTTAAGTATTGAGGATTTTAACCATGAATTGTAAGTGAATTTAGTGAATTAGAAGCATGAAAATAAGCCTAAATAACACTGAACAATAGTATAATAGAGAAATAATACCACACATAACATTTACATAGTAGGCTTGATGAAACAGTTCACCCCTTCTAGGCTACATCTGCTGGTTCAACTCCCAATGACATGTCCATCTTTCATTAAGCTCAAAATTTTGCAAATACATGTGTTTACATGCCTCTAATGGCTGTTTTCTCTACTCCAATGGCTCCAGAATGCTCCAATTAGTCTAGGTAGACTCTTGTTTCACCCAAATTGGTCCAAAATTGACCCTCCTAGCCTTTTTCCCAATAACCCCTAAAAAACCTCCACTAAATGTGGAGAACTGCACTTAACTGCAGCTAGAATAGGCACAATTCCCCAAATTTTGGTGGTGCGCTTATTCTCCGCCAGTTGAAACTGTAATATTAAATGTTTGGGGAGGGGGTGGCCACATGCCAACTCCCGAAACCCCACAGATTACATTGAATGTTAGTGGAACCCACGTGAAACTGAGGTTACAGTTGTTAACACCGGATTTTACGCCATAGTTTCACAACCATCGACCTAACCGTGGAGTCCGTGGAGTCATGTGACAAGTGTTAATGTGGTTGTGGTTAAATTTTATGGTAACGACGGGGTATAAACAGTCGAAATTACATTTTATGTCACGGTTTAATATGTGACCACAACACTTGGACCACCGGTGGGTTGGGATCACCAGCGGTCCCAAGCCCCAACATGCAATTTGATAAACTTTAAATATAACTTCCGACCCTTAGTGGTTAAGAACTAACACACAACACGGTTGGTGGAAGGCTTTACGTGCAGGCCGGAGGTCGCGGGGTTGAACCCCTCGGACCTCAATAAAATTTTAATATACCGCTCAGGGGACATGTGGCAACCTTAGGGCTGGCCACGTGTCACCCATCCATTGGCTACTAAACCAAAATTGTACAAACATCCACGAATCAAAATGCGCCACTTGGAAGAATCTTACTGGCTTGAGAAAATGGAGTATTCTTCAGAATATTCCTTTGTCGCTGACTGTGCACCTGCATGCTGATTGGGCATCCCAGTCAAACCTGTCGCAAATTTAGCTATTTGGGAAATCGATCAGAACACGATATCTCCCTCATATGACATTGGTTTTTAGAACCGTTCACGGTACCAAAATCAAGAAGACGAGATCTACCCGGCCGCTCAGGTTTGACATAGTTTCGAGCACTTTCAATTTTGAGCAAAATTTATGAACTCTTGATCATGCATGCCCCAATGTAGATAGTCTGTGAAACCAACTTTCATGTGCTTCACATTCAAGATGAAACACTGCTAGCTTAATAGATTCAATCTATGATACTTGATTTAGCTGGAAATAGATGTCTAATTTTTCCACCCAAGCCTTGGCTGTGCATTTCGATGACCCATCACAAGCAAGCAGAAATAATCTACCCATAGTATGTTATAAATCATTGTTTTGCATGTACCCTCCACCTCTGTTGCTGTTACGGGGTCTTCTGTTATCTTTGATTTAGAAAAAATCTTGGAAGTTCAGATGTTCTTTGAATGTTTGAGATTAAGATTCATATTCCAGAAAGTAATCACCAAGAGCCTCCTGCTCTTGGGATCCTCTAGCCCCATTTCCTATTGCTAGGAAAGTAGGCATGGTGGAGATTTTTGAAACTTGCTGCACTCCCAGTTGCTCACACCAATGATGTGAAGTGCCAAAAATTTCTCCATTTTGTGACCCTCTTGGGGTTTCCCTTTTACTTTCCACCCTCATCTCTTTGATTTCTTTGGAAATATCCTACATAGTTTGGAGAAGAATCTTTGGAAACTCTTTCTCATCCATTTCTCCCAATATTGGAGACTTGCATTTTTCTTATTTGTTGTTTGTATAATCAAATTTTCTACCTCTATTAATATACCGCTTCTCCCAGTCTGTAAGAGGTTCTTCTTCTTCAGATATCATAGGTGTAGTGCCCCACAGGCTGAGCCAAGGTTATGCTCTAATACCACTATAATATTCCAAAATAGGAAAAACAAGAATACAGAACATAAAACTAGAAAATGTAGTAAACATCAGACATAAAATACATGAACAGATCCACTAATCCATTTTATTATATGCAATAGCAGAAATGAAGTACAAGTGCTTGAGGAAGAGACACTCAAGCTAGACAGAAAATCGTGAAATGGCCCTAGACATCAAGACATAACAAACTGCTGCTGCATAAACTGCTGGGAGGCTGTGACTACGCAATCCTGCTAGAAAATACTACTATTAGAAACTAGGAATGTGTATATCTTCTGATTGGGTGCTCAGAAATTGTTGGGATCATAGATCTGGGTTTTCTAGTACTATTCCAAGATAACCCAGAAATGGTTTTCGGAAATGACAATGATGAAAAATGCATCCTTAGGGCTGAATTACACACTGCAGTTGGGAGACTGCTGGGAGGTGGCTGATATGATGTGAAAATTGCTGCTATTCCTCCCCACTGACTTCTTGGATGAAGGGCTGCTCCCCTCACTGGATGCCAAGCTCAAAAACTTGGGTTATTACCCCTCCACTAGATCTGCCCTCCTGGATTGTGCAATTCCTGAAGGAGATTGTGTTGCTGATAGGGGATTTATATTGGCCTGATGTCAGATGATGAAATAAGGCTCAAGAACCTCTCCTGAGTGGGTACTCAAAGTCCCCCGAGGATGAGGGTGGGATTTCCGCTCGGAAACACTCATGTGCTAAACATCACAACAGACTTCCATAAACAACTGAAGCATGCAAAAAGTCATAAAAGAAAATACATAAACAATATTCAGTATGCTTTCTATGGTTGCCATCCCCTTCCTTATATGATTTGTGAGCCCTCACCCCCTTGGCCCCACACAATAATGATGCTACTCTCATGGCTACTACCCTCCATTATTACTGCGTTTTCCTCCATTGTCTCCACTACCTCCATGACTGCGCTGTTGATTTGGTAAAATTGACCACATCCACATACACTGACCCACATTCACACTAAGGAGTGGTTTATTCATTTTGATCCTATCTATATGCATTGATCCACATTCACATTAGAAGTGGTTTTATTCCTACTAGAGGGATTTATGGGTCCCTCTACCCTCTTATTCAACTATCTTATTAGAAAAAAAAAAATTTAATATTCTAAATAGCTAAAAGCTAATTATGAATATTACAGTCCAAACAGAAAAGGAAGACGCTAGCCCTAAGGAACTTATTTTTGGCATTTTTGTTAGAGAAATTCTTGTGATTGTAGGGGCTTGAATTTTTTGTTGAGGCTTATTAAGCCTAGCTGAAGGCTCCTCAAACTTAGATGACCCCCATTTTACCCTCCATCCCCTTGCGGTTTCCTTGTCGTGGCCTTTCACGACCCTCTCCTTTGGTCGTAACCCCTTTTCGGGCCTCCTCTTCTTGGCCGTAAGCCTTTTAGGGCTGGTCGTGAGCACTAGAGGCTCTTTCCCTAAGGGCGTAGGACCTAAAGGGCCTTAACCCTTAGCCACAACCTTTTTTTTGGCTTGTTGTGGCCCTAGAGGTCCTCAAAAACTCTCGACCCTCCTCTTTTTCCCTATGTCCCCTAGGCACGGGCCTCTAGGGTCTTGCTGCAGGAAGCTCAACTTACACTGCAATATTGATCTCCCACTCTTCCTTCTCTGATCAACACTTAGCCAAAATAGGCCTCCAACTTCCTCCTATATCCTTGCGCGATTCTTGCTCCTAAAAAATAGGAAGCTTTTATTTCCTTGTTCAATTCCTGAGGAAATTAGATCACCCGCCTTACAAAAAACATGTACACCCACTAATATACAATAATGATTACATTGATGCCTTTTTCCTTGACTCAAGTAGGCAGTTCGAATTGCATGCGTGATTAGGGATATTTTTAGTAAATTGACAAGTTAACTGAGGAATCAATGAGTTAACAGTAGTAACAATTGCTCAACTGAAATCCTACTAACTCTATTCATCACTGGAGACCATATAACTGAGTTTCACTAACTATAACTCCATTACATTGCTAGATCTTAGCAATCAAATCAATGAACAACTGTACTTCATGCCAAAAAAATTGAATTGACTGATTTAATTAAGTGAATTGGCCATGGCACTCTTGCTAACTGCAACTCAAGTCATCTTACTGATGTTGAATTCAAATTTCTCCATTTGACTAAGGTATAGGTCAAATGAAGCCTTTTTTTGCTACAATTTAACACTCCCTCTTATCAAGAAAAGGGTTATGCACAACCCCAATCCTGCTATGGTGGAACTCAAACTTGCCTCTTGAAAAATCATTTGTCAAGATGTTTGCATCCTGATCTTCTGTAGGAATGTACTATAACACAACTAACACTCGCTCTCATTGTTGCTATTTCTACTGCAACAAATGCAATTGAGAAGCATCCAAAATATTGAATCAACCATGTCTTTGTGCTGGAATTGTCTCCCAAGATCTGACTGCATAAATTGACGCTAATCCTTCTATTACTGAATACTGTGGGCCCTTGTAGCAAGGTTAATGAGTCATTAGAAGAGGATATTGCAAATTTTATTGATATCATATGGACCCTACCCAATCTTTGCAACTCTAGGACTAAGGCTCTACATCACCCCACCTCACTCCTGAAGGTATAATTTCAAACATGGAGAAATATACCTCTAGCTTGTAGATATTTTTAACTCGAACACCAATTTGTTTTACTCGTCCAGTAGCAACATGCTTTAGGTAAACTTTCCCTATATTGAACACCACATCATATCCTCTATCCTCAAGTACTACTACAAAAACTATATTTTTGTTCTAGATAGGCACATACATTACATCCTTTAGGTGAAGATGGGAGCTTGACTCCGTCTTAAAGGTGACAGTCCCAATCCCTTTGGTACTATACCTTACATCATCTCCAAGCTCTATGTGTAATTGTAGGTCCTTATCCTCTAATTCGTTGAAGAACTCCTCATTTCCTGTCATATGATATGAATCACCAAAGTCTAGGTACCACACAATCCCTCTTACTATGCTTTCCATGCAAGCTATGAGGGTGAAATCCAATTCAAATTGTGATGTGAGAGAATCTACTGATATTTTTGTTGCAGGATCCTTATTGGATTTCCTATGTGGACACTTGGTTGCATAGTTTCCATATTCATGGTAGTGAAAGCATTTAATTTTACCGAGGTCTTTCTTCTTACTATGGTTCTAGATGGATTTTTCCTCGCCTTGGCTCTTCTTGCCTTTGGAATTCTTTCCTTTTCCAACTAGAGCACAATCTTATTCCTAATTAGATCTAGATGAGATTCCATCTCTAGCATTTATTCTAATATCCTCTTGCACCAAGTCAGACCAAACTATAAGAGGATTTTCCTTGGTGCCGTGGTCTTCTTAGGCCCTATTTCTCTCATCACTTCCCTTCCTTGTCCTCTTATCCCTCGCATTGGATTTCTCCCTGCCATAGCCTCCTCCTCTTGCCCTCATTCAACCACTATTCAATCATTGTGTTTTTTTTCATTAGTATTTTATCTATGAAAATTTGTTTTTAAGTGATTTTGGAGCTAACATTGTTGTTGCAGGTGAACAATTTCATTGGAAGAGTCTCTAATCATCTACATGGTCATTAGGCCTCTTGGTTTGCTCCCTAATCCCTCATTGTCATCAATGTTCTCATTTTGAATTCTAAAGAATTTAATGAAAATAGTATATTAAGGTCCTAAACACATTCAAAATAGTCATAGCCTCATTAACAATTCACTTAAGCCATTAAACACTCATCTTATGGTTAAATTTTTTGCATATAAGTGAAATTTGGAGGACAATTGGTTAATTGAAAAATCTGATATGTTGCTACAACCATCTAAAATCACCTACAAGAGTGATAAATTTACATAAAAATGGCATGAAGGAAAGCTGGTAATCATATTTTGTCATTAATTCATCATTTTCACTCATTGGGCTTGCATTTCTTATCATATATTGTCATTTATTGAAGGCTATCATAAAAAACAAAGGTCTCATATATACTACATAAGGTTTTATATAAACATAGTAGTGGTGTCAAAATTTTTTGGCGGTCATCTATTTCATTTGGAATTTGTTCCTTCAACCTTATGCATCTTGGATAAGTGTTTATTAGTGAAATTTGGTGTTTTTCTTATTGCTGCAATTATTGATGTCTTGGATGCCCCATCTTTCATTTCAATGCCATTTTTGCATCTCTTGCATAAGAATATCACTGTTTGCAGTCCAAATTGAATTGCTAAGATTGGATAATTTCTCTTGAGAAATAATTTTTTGGATGAATTCTCTCTTCCTCTCATTCATAGCTAGAATTTTTGTGACATTTGAATATATCTTCTTGTCATTGCTATATAATTGCTAAATAATTGGATAATTGGTCACATAGGCTCTTGTGGATTTACTAGTATTGTGTTTTGCAATTGAGATTCATATCTAAGTTTATATTTTTGCTAATAAATTCACTCTTTAAAGCACTTGTCTAATCATAATTGTGATAAGTGTAATCTTGAAGCAATCTTAAAAAGTTGCTAGCCGTGTTTCAATATTTTCATCATTTAATTGGCATTATTAAAAGATGAATTGAATTTGTTTATTTATGGTGATTTCACGAGCAATTGTCTATTTGTATTCTTGGTGCCTTCTATCTTGTCTCATTGAACACTTTTCTTTTGGTGAATATTGTCATCTTACATTGTTAAGTACTTCATTTTTCCCAATTGAATATAATCATAATTGATCTCTAAGTACTTGAAGCATTTAACAACTTCACCTTAAGAGTAATCACTCATTTTTGCACTTGCATTCTAGGATTAGCCTTGCATTAATTAATTTACTTCTAAGCATAATATTGGTTGAAATATTTTAGGACCACCTTTCTCATATAGCTTGCGAAGTCTAGATCCTCTTTAATTGTTAACACGGTGACCTTGCATTCATCATAGCCATAGTCTCTGCACCGCCAGAGGTGTCAGGTGGTTATATTTCCAGGGTAGGTATAATTAATATAGATATTTCTATCTTTCCTTTGGATTCTCTCCACAACCTACTCTAGAGACTAGTTTCAAAATAGCTAAGGGAAAGGATTCATCTAGTTAGGCATCTAATTTAAAATAAACTAAGATTATGCATTTCAATTAGATTTTAGGTGTTACATTCATATAGGATAGTGAAGCATCATAAATAAAAAAATTTTCATTGTTGGTAGGCTAAAATTATTCAATTTGACCCCCCTTCCTACTTCAAAACCAAAATATTAAACCTCTATTTTATCCTCGCAAACCTCCTTATTCCTGCACTATTCCAAGAATCATGTCTATTCTTGCACTAGCTTTATATTTCATATTTAAGGTTTACAAAGCACATAATTAATCATTTTTAATATATTTTATGCCTTTAATATTTATTGCAACTAATACTTTCTTTCCTAAAGTATTTGATAGGAAAATTTATTAATTGTTTTATTAGCATGGTCAAGTGCAGGCAGATTCCTGCACTGTTCGCAATCGCTCGCTCCTAAACTCTCGTGACATCTCATTACCTAAACGTGGGCATCTCGTTCCAATCTGTATTGTTCAGTTGCAGTCATCTTGAGTTGGACTCGGAGCCGATCTTGAGGAAAGTCAGGGATATGGTTGAGACTAGGTTGTTGAAAAACGATTAGATTAGCATTCTGTTATAGTCGCAAGCTTATTTTGTAACACTACTGTTATTTTGTTCAGCCGAAAGGTTTGGATTGGAACGACTGTATGTAATTTTGTTATGGCCGCAGGCCTAAGGGTTGTATAAAATGTAGATTTATGATAGGAATTAGCTAGCGAGCGATAGAAATGCTATTGTAACTCTAGTGAAATTGTGTTTTTGCTGTTGTCACCCTCGTTTTGGGCTGTATTCGAACTCATAATGTATATTTTCTGATTTGAAATTAATACAAAGGAGTTGCGCCATGATATTTTCATCCTGTGTTTCAATTATTTACTAATGCGTGTATGAGTGCTGAAGTTTCAAGTTTCCTAAAACGGGAAACGAGCTGGTTGGCTAGGGCCTAGCCAACCAAAATTATTCTCCCTTCCGCTTTCTTTCCGTTAAAGGTGTCGTTGATTTCATTTACATGCAAACTGTGAATTAAGCTTATGTTTAGTTCTTTCACAAGAGTTTTGGTTCTATTTCATTAATAGTCAATGCATGATAGATCTGTGGTGTGAATGTTAATTAAGTTTACTTCAGTAATTTCCTTTTTCAAATCTTAGTTTGCTTCTGCCTGGATCGTGCAAGCACGTTATTCCTGAAATAGTGCATTTATAGCTCTGCAACTTGATTTTGTTGGCTCATTACAAAAAATATTTTTCATTCCTTTCTTTTACAGAGGTTCAATACATTTCCGCAAGTGAGTGTTCATTCAGATAGAAGTATTTTTAATAGAAAGAGTTAAAATATTAGGGATTAAAGGTGCTTTGATAATTAAGGAATGAACATTGTTACAACAAATTGATCTGTACCTACACTTTACACTTTTAAGGAAATGATTAAAACTTACTTTGAATTATTGAGTGAACCTTTCTGAAGGTAAAAATATTAAAACATAGATCTGATTTATGTGAGTAACTATTACAGGGATAAAGCCTTCTGTTATACTTACATAATTTCTTTGACTGAATGAAAGAGCTTTGGCTTTCGAAGTTAATTTTTATTTCCAAGTTCATTTTCACTTTGAAGTTCATTTTTATTTAGAAATTCATTTTTATTTTGAAGTTCATTTTAATTTTGAAGTTCAATTTGGTTGAAGCATTCTTTTGTTTGTGGAATTTATTTCAAATATATGTTCGCCTTTGCAAATTATTTTCACAGTTAGCTCTTTTTTCTTGAAAGTAATTGGAAAACTTGGTGCAGGAATATTTGTTCTAGTACATGAATAAATATCCTGATACATGAACATAGTACTCTAGTCCTAAGGCTGAGAGCCCCTGCATAAAGACATAAATCTTCAGTATAAGTGTAAAATATACTTCCAACACATAAGCCTTATGCCTGTACTAGTGCAAGAATATTTCAAGAGTACAGTAAAACAACTTAGTGTAGGAAGGAAAATCCTTAAATAAGGAAGATTTATTCAAAGGGCCCAATTCGTTATATCTCAAAAACTATACTGAAGATAAACATAGAATTATACTTTAGAAATTAGGATTTCTTGCAGCAGTTTGAAATTCCTTCCATTGGTTTCTTCGCAAAGTACTTTATTTCATATTCCAGCACTAGAATTTCTTCGGTGTAAATTTCCATGTGATATTTCTTTTCGATTATGCAAGATTGCAATTAAAGTAGGAGTAGAGATAAAAAAATATCATACCATTTGTGGCATTTCCTGTGCTTCGTATCTAAGTTTAGGAAATCCTCGAGTTGACAATTAAGCGATGAAGGAGTTTTATTAACTGCAATTCCCATACCCAACATTTTGGCGCCGTTGCCAGGGAGACGGTTTGAATTGGTAAGAATTTTTTGTTTCTACAATAGGGGTAAGTCCGCTATTATTTTTTTTGCAGCGTGCTTCTATTGTTTGAAGGAATTTATAGGTGTCGAGTTATTTTAAATTTGCAGCATTTTATTGAATTTTTTTTTGTCATTTTTTTGAAATGAATGCCTAAAAGGGGTAGGTGTCCGAAGCACAATAGGGGTCGAGGAAATAATGATAAATTTGAAACTATTTCTCATATTGGGTCTTCTTTTGTAGGCAGAAAATCCAAGCAGACACAAAACCATCACATAGGAATAATCTACTTGGACTCCGGTAGCAGTAGTCTGGGTGTGACACAACCCACGAAGGGGAAGAAGGGGACTATTGGAACCCATAGTCAACCTTCTGAGCCTGTTGAGAATTTCACTTGGAGGAAAAAAATGGCAGACCACGAAGACCATGCAGAGGGAATTGGAGAGCGAGTTAAATGAGGAACAATCTACCTTTTTATTTCCAATTGTGGATCCTAAGATAGTTGTGCAGATGAAGAATATTCCATGAGCAGCTCTTCCTCATTCCTATAGTAAGACATACGAAGATCCAGACTCTTTTCTATTCAAGTTTGATATTTTATGAAGGAGCTATGATTACTCATCTGATGCTCAGAAGTTAAAGTTGTTTCCTGCAACTCTCAAGGACGCAACATTATGCTGGTTCATGGGATCAGGAGGAAACATTATAGTTTCATGGGAGAAAATGAAGAGAGTATTCTTTTCAAAATATCAAGAATATTGTAAAACTAGATATATTCAAGATGAAATCTTTACTATTGTGCAAAATGATGATAAGACCTTAGAGGAATATTTAGAGAGATTTATGTATATCCTCCAAAGGTCAAAGATTTTTTTTTTTTTTTTTTATCTAAGTACCATTAGGACCTTGTTCTTATGTGGCTTTACTGATGATGCTAGGAATAATTTAAATTTTTTAGGACAAGGGGATATTGCTTAGAAACCTTTTGATCAAATTTGTGACTTGTGCAGGACATTCTCAAGGAATCAATATAGATCCGGTAAAGGAATTCGAAATAGAAATAAGAAAACCGAATATACTGATGCTATGATCATTGGATTGGAGAACAAAATGGACAACTTGAAATTTGGAATATGAATACTGTTAGAAAACAGATAGACTCTTTCAAATTTCAACAAAAAATTGTAGAGGAACAAGAGTCATTGTCTATTTTTTGTCCAAAATGTAGAAACAAGCATCTTTTAAGAGAATGTCCTATTGATGTTAAAGGAACTAATAAATGTGAAATTTGTGCAGAGAACCATGCCACGGGAAAATTCCCCTCCATACCTAGACTGAAAGCCGTATTTGAAGGAGGGAAACCTGAAGCCGAGTCATTGCATGTTATGGGAGCACGAATAAAATAACCTCAGGTAAGTGCAGGTATGGATCCTGAACTCCCACCACAATTTTTTAGTTATAATGCACATCCATATTCCTATCCTTACACTAATCACTCTCAACATTGGCAACATGGGAACCAATATCACTATGGAAAACCCTCCCAATATTGGCAACAAGAATGGAGAGGGCCAAACCATTCACATCATTCCTATCGTACACCTATGCAATCATACCCACCTACATATGCACCTTACCCAATGCCACAATTGTCATTGCCCCAGATGAGTCAGCCTATACCACCATTACCTTTGCCTCCATCGTTTTGACCTCCTCAAATACCTGCCCAACCCATACCAAACCCCAATAATAAAGTGGTAGAAATGATCCATTCCATGAACCCACTTCCTTCATATAGTTATCAGTCCATGCCAGTTGGAGTCAATGATCTCCAATTGAGATCGGGGAAGGTAGTAACCTCAGAAAAGAAGAAGAATCCCATGGTGATTATTGAAGAGAAAGGTGAGGAGGAAAATCCTGACCATTCTGTGAGAGATGTCACCATTAAACCCATCCCTATACCTTCTGAGCATTTTCCATCCTATTCAAACCGGCCTCCCTATCTAGAGAGGCTAGTTGTGGAGAGGAATAACCCCATTCCTGAGTCTAGCCTAGCTTCTGAGCTTAGGAATATTTTTATAAATGTACCTTTACTCCAAGCTATCAAAGAGATCCCCATATGTACGAAAATCATTAGGGAAATATGTCTCAAGAAGCTAGGAAGGATAATATTGGAACTCAAAACTATTCAAATTGTTGGAAGAGCAGCAGAGTTAATGATGAGGTGTGTGCACATGGAAAAATATACTGACCTTGGAAACCTTATGGTCTCTGTTCAGATAGGTGATGTCCTTGTCTCTAATGTGCTTATAGACCTGGGGGCAGCCATTAATGTTATGACCAAGAAAACTATGGATCAAATTAGGTTTTTCCATATTCGTCCTCCTCCCACCGTGCTTGAATTGGCAGAAAGATCTAAAATCAAGCCAGAAGGGGTGTTGGATGATGTGGATGTTTCATTAGATTCTTGAGAATACCCCATAGACTTCATTGTGATTCAGCCAAAGAATCCTGTGGGAGGATATCCCTTGATCTTGGGATGATCATGGCTTGCTTCGACCGATGCATACATTGGATGCTATTCTGATGACATGTATATTTCCGATGGAGACTCTAGGAAGAAATTCACCTTATATCCCCCTGCTAGATCCATTCAGGAGCATCGAGACACTTTGTGGCTAGATTATAATAGTGACGAGGAGAATCAGTCTGTCTCTATGCTACATCCTTGTGCTGAGTCATCTCAAGAGGATGAGATACAAGACTTCCTGAACAATCTAGCTACCATGCCCAATTTTGAGTCCTTGAGCCAAATATTTAGTCTAGATTTTCAAGAAATTCATGATTTCCAACCCTCCTCTCTAACGCCTTTAGCAACACCTCTGTGTACTCTTGAGCCTAATACCACTCCTGTTGAGATTAGTCCAGGAACATATTTGCATATAATTTTAGACTTGGATTCATCCCAGAAAGAGCAGCTTGTGAATTTGTTGCGCAACAATATTCATGCCTTTGCATGAGGTTACGAAGATATGTAAGGAATCCCTCCTGAAACCTGTACTCACCATATCTATATTCAGGAGGGAGCCCAACCTGTTCGACAACCCAAAAGGTGCATGAACCCAACTCTAAGAGATGTTGTAAAGGAAGAATTACAAAAACTTTTAGATGTTGATTTTATATATCCTATTTTTGATAGCCAGTGGGTCTCTCCATTGGTATTAGTCTCGAAAAAGGATGGGAGATGGTGCATTTGAATTGAATATAAAGAATTTAAAAAAGCCACTCTTAAGGATTACTTCCCCCTTCCTTTTATCAATCAGGTGTTTGATACCCTTGCTGGTAAGAAGTAATTCTCTTTTCTAGATGGCTTTAGTGGTTACAACCAGATACAAATTGCACCCGAGGATCAAGTAAAAACCACCTTTACATGCCCATGGGGTAAATTTTCTTATTGAGTGCTCCCCATTGGGCTACGTAATGCCCCAACTACCTTTCAAAGGGCAGTCTTGGCCATTTTTGCTGACCTTGAGTGTGTGGAAATATATATGGATGACTTTTCTGTGTTTGGTGATTCATTTCAGGAGGCCCTCAAAAATCTAGAAAAGGTGCTTCTTCATTGCCAAGAATCTCATTTTTCCTTGAGTGAAAAAAATTTCAGATTAATGTGCAAGGCATGAGTAGTTCTTGGCCATCTTATTTCTGAAAAAGGTATCCAGATTGACCCCAAAAATATAGAGATTATTTTGAGTCTTCCTGCACCCAAAACTCAAAGGGAAGTGAGAGGTTTCCTAGGACGTGCAGGCTACTATAGGAGATTCATTGAGAACTTCTCTAGGATAGCCACCCCCCTTTTTCAACTTTTAGCTAGGGATAGTGAGTTTTATTGGTCCACAACTTGCCAATGGTGTTTTGAGACATTAAAGGAAAAACTAGTACATGCACCAGTTTTGAGAGGACCAAACTGGTCCCTGCTATTTCACATTTCCTCTAATGCCTCAGATATTTCCATTGGCGCAACTTTAGGACATGAACAAGACAAACAATCCTATGCTATCCACTTCATCAAACTTGTCACTCGCCGAGCTAAACTACACAGTCACTGAGAAAGAGTTTTTAGTTGTAATTTTTGCTATTAATAAATTCAGATACTACATTACAGGGTATGAAGTATTTGTGCGTATTGATCATTCTGCGATAAAATATTTGATGAATAAACCATTAACTAGCATTAGAGTGACTAGGTGGTTACTACTATTGCAGGAATTTAACATTACTGTTATTCATAGACCAGGAAAATCTAATGTTGTAGCAGATTATCTTTCAATATTAAATAATCCTAGTGAAGAAATTATTTTTGATGATAATTTTCCCGACGAACTTCTTTTTGCTGTGTCAACTTAATCCCCGCGGTTCGTTGACATATCTAACTATTTAGTCACTGAAAAAAATACCACCTCACTTATCTGCTCATGAAAAGCAGAATATTATACAGAAAAGCGCTGCATATTATTAGGTTCAAGGAGACCTCTTTTACACTGGGCCATACCTCATTATCCATATATTTGTAAGAGAGGAATAAGTGTTTGAAATCTTAAAATATTCTTAGGACGAACCTTGCGGAGGCCACTTTGCTGATAAGCGAATTGCATACAAAATTTTATAAGTTGGCTATTTTTGGCCCTCCTTATTTAAGGATGCCAAACAATATGTCAAGCGATGTGATAGCTGTCAGCGAATGGGCCAACCCAATCAAACCAATGAAATTCCTTTATGTCCTCAGGTTATGATTGAGCCCTTTGAAAAATGGGCTATTGATTTTGTAGGACCAATAAATCCGACATCATTAAATAAAAATCATATCTTGGTTTGCACAGATTTCGTTACAAAATGGGTAGAAGCTAAATATGTTTCTTTTGCTACTGAAAATGTTGTTTATTTTATTTTTACTGAGATCTTTACTAGATTTTGTGTGCCTAGAGAAATTGTTTCTAACAATGGACCACAGTTTATTTCTAATCCGGTACAGGGTGTGATGGAGCAATACAAAATTCGGCACAAGAAATCTACAACATATCACCCGCAAGAAAACGGTCAGGTGGAGTCCACAAATAAGGTAATTGAGTCCATCCTTACGAAGGCAATGAACATGCATAAAAATGATTGGGATAGCAGATTACCAGAAGCCTTGTGGGCATATTGAACCACTTGGAGAAACAACACGGGACACACACCATATGAGCTGGTATACTGGAAACAAGTCCTCTTGTCGATAAAATTCTAGATTAATACCTTCATGAATGTAGTTTAGTTGGGACTAGACCTCTTCGAAGCACAACATCAATGTCTCCTACAACTAAATGAGTTAGATGAATTTCAAAGGGATGCTGTTCAACATAATATATTGGTTCAACAACAGTGCAATAAATGGCACGACAAGTCTATCAAGAAAAAGAAATTCCAACTAGGTGATTGGTTACTCCTTTATTATTCCAGATTTAAATATTTTAAAGGGAAATTCCTGTTGGAACACCTAATCCTCCATGGGTAGGTGTGGAATATGAAAAGTCACAATGGAGTCCAAGTGACCTTGGAATGTGAAACCAAGAGTCACACCATTGTACTATAAATGTACATCTTTGTATAATGGAAAATAAGAAAGTCTCACGCTTATCTTTCATTGTGTGTTAAGTCTCTTGTGTGTGTGTTTCCTCCCCTTCACCACCACCGTGTGACATGAGCTGTTACTCATGCAATGTCAGTGATGAAATGATTTAGCCTGTCCAATTGAAAAGAGCCATTTTTGTTGTAGCTTTATTGCGTTTTTACGTACATTTAGAGAAGTTTTACGACGGTCTTTTTGCCACTTTCGAAGTGGTTTTGGAGGAGAAAAGTAGCATTCGAAGGAAAACGACGTCGAAATTTGTTTTGAAGAAAACATCACGCATACGGTTTTCATTCTCATTTTTCCTACAATTTCTATTAATTTCTGCATTGAAGAGTTGCTGGAAAACACTGTTTAAAGAGGGTTTCTGAAGTAGAAGTTTCTGGCTTTTTAATGGAAAAGAATTTTGAGTTTTTCTGCTGCTGAGCTATTGGAAAAATTTCTGGATTTTACTGCTAAAATTTTCTGGAGAATTCTGCATTTTTAAAATCCATTTTCCTGAAAAATTTCGAAGTTTTATTGGCAATCTCTGCAAATTTTTCTGCGGTGTATTACTACTTGAAATCTTTTGAAATTTCTGTTCAATGATTAAAGTACGAATGGAGTTTTATCTCCTATAACAAGAAAAAAAAATATAATATATATATATTTGTTTTAATAATTAAAAAAAAAAAAAAAAAAAAAGCGTGTACAGCCCTACGCGCGTACGACCTCACTCGACGCTCGCCATTCCCAATCTCTGCTTGTCCTCCTCACACGCGCGTCCCAAACTCCCGTTCTCGTTCACGCTCCCCTCGCCTCATTCTCCCATCGCCCGACCTACGCTCCCTCGTGTTCAATCTAACACACGCTCTGCGCGGTCTCAGCGAGGCCACCAGGACTCCCACTTTTGTTGCTTTCCTCTCGACCTCTGCTGTGGGTTTTCAGAGGAAACTTGAGGCAGGCTGAGCATCCTATTTACACACACTTCGACCTCACCATACAACTTACACACCCATCCGTCCCCCTCATGAACGCCCCCTCACATTATTCCCATACGCTCTTCCTCACAACGCCCCTGCCCTCGGCCTTTTGGCCTCCACGTCCTCCCTCAACAGTTAACCCATCACAATTCAATTTTTTTTTTATAAAAAAAAATAAAAATAAAATCAAAAAGTCTCTGCAACTCACACAACATTCTACTCTAATCTCCTTCCCTACGCCATTACCCTCCGCCCTCAACGCTCTCTGCGCGTACACACGCCCTCCACCTCACATGACCCCTCACGCATATGCTTAAACGCTCTCTCTCCCTCACAAACTCGCTCGGACCTCTACTCGACCATTCCTCTTCTATTATTTCTGCGTTAATTTTTATTTAATATTGCACCTCCTTTTATAATACCATCCCACCATATAATAAGCATATACTATACATCCCTTCCATTTTAAATGACTCCTCTCCATTTTAAACCACTCCCCTCTCATTTTAATTCTTTCATTTCATTTGTATTTTTTATTTCATTTTAATTCCCTCACTTCACTCAACCCACCCACTTTTAAATTTGTTTTTAATTTTTTAATTTTTTATTTAATTCCCCTCCCACCATTTTAATAAACCCCCTCACCCATTATCCCTCTTCCTTATATATTTTCCATTCCCTAATTAAAATTCACTCCTCCTTTTTTTTTAAATTAATTCCCCATCATTTCCATTTTTAATTATTTTATTTTTTAATTAATTAAAAAAAAAAAAACAGCAAGAGAGAGAGAAAAGAGAGTATGAACAGCAGAATTGAAGAAATGGCATATGAGGAGCAGATGAATTGAATACATAGACAAAAGTGCAGATTACATTATATGATTTGTGGCATTGATTTGAAGGGTGACTTTTTGAAGAAATTCACATTTGAAAACAAGTTTGCCATCATTGAAAACAACTCTTTGAAGAAAATTCAGCTGCCATAAAAAGATTCTTGCACGTGTTTTCAGCTACACATTTACACATATTTTGCAGAGATTTTGTATTGAACTCACATTGTGAGTGAATTTGCCTCTTCATTCATAGTTGGAATCAGTCCCTGAGTTGTTGATGTAACCCATTGTTGATTGCCCTCCATCATTTGAGGAGCACACTTTGTACTTTGAGAATTTCTTGAGTCATTTGTATTTCTTGTTGCATCACATTGTAAACGGGTGCATTTTCGGTTGTAGCCGACACCCTTTCATTTTTTTAGCCTAAGTTGTTGAAATGGCTAAAATCAATGAGGTATTAGTGTTGTTGAATAACCTCATTCATTCAAATGTTGATGATGTGATAAAAATGAGCAAGAACACTCTTTGTAAAATTCACAGTTGTTTACAAGATGCACATGAGAAGATTGAGTTTTTACAGTTGGAATCTCAGCTCCAACAAGATGAACTTCAGCAAAAGAGTCACCATTCTGAACCTGTTTCTGTTCAGAAGATTGTGAAGGACTCTCATCAGAAGAAAGAAGATAAAATTGCAGATGATTCACATTCAGTTCCTTGTACTAGAGCAGATGTACATGCAAATGCAGCCACTCAGCCTGCACTTCCTAAGCCCATCATCAGACCTTGGGAAGAGCTTGTCCACAACAAGCACATAACTGGTCTTGGATATGACAAGGATGTGTCCTTTCATATTCCAGATTACACCAAGCCCATCATATTTCAGAGTGCCGGATTCATGTATGACAGTTCACCTGCAACTGTTCCAGATCCTGTTCCGCTTCCACAACAGATTTTGAAATGCCAACACTGTGATCGAGTTGGCCATATAAAAGATCACTGTTTTGATCTTCATCCATGCAAGCACTGTGGTCGACACACCCATTCTTCAGACAGATGCTTCAGACACAAGCCTCCTGCAAGAACCAAGATTCATCTTGGATGGATTGCTTCTTGGCAATGGGCATCAGCAGCCAAGAAGATGTTTACGACACATGTTAGAACTTGTTCACGGATATTGAGCAAACTTGCAGTTGAGTTTTCGCCATCATCTCACCTTGTCCATGACAGGGGGGAAAATGGTGGTCATGTACAAGCTTCGACGACAGATCAAGCGAGCCTGAGCCACAATCTCTCATTCCATGTTCAGAGTTGTAGCCAGCAGTTCAAGCGAGCCTGAGCCACAATTCGTCATTCCGGATTCGGAGATGTAGCCAGAGACACGGATGCCCATGAGCATACCTTCGGTTGGTGGATAACCTAAAACCATCATCTTTGGTTGGTGGATAACCTAAAACCATCATTTTCGGTTGGTGGATAACCTAAAACCATCATCTTTGGTTGGTGGACAACCTAAAACCACCACAGGTAGTATACCTCCCTTCTTTTAGGTCGAAGGTCTACCTTTTTATATGAGGGACAATTCCTCTAGCAGAAGCTTTTAGCTTCTTGCCAGTTTTGGAAGAGTTCCGGGAACTGCAACAAGTTTTGCGTTCCAGTGTTTGTGGTCATCCTAAAACCACCTCTTTTTTCCAACATTTCAGAGAGTTGATTCAGCCCAAGTGCTGCCATGTATACTTTGTAGATTTGTATTACAACTCTTTTCTTGGACTCACACATACCCCTTCGGATTAAGGGGGGATGTTGGAACACCTAATCCTCCATGGGTAGGTGTGGAATATGAAAAGTCACAACGGAGTCCAAGTGACCTTGGAATGTGAAACCAAGAGTCACACCATTGTACTATAAATGTACATCTTTGTATAATGGAAAATAAGAAAGTCTCACGCTTATCTTTCATTGTGTGTTAAGTCTCTTGTGTGTGTGTTATTTTCCTCATACACCATGTGTGTGCTTCAACATGGTGTTTAACAATTCCATACACGGTAGATGGGACCTTATGAGGTGGTCAATTTTTTTGAAAGTGGAGCGGTAGAAATTAGAACCATTAATGGACAAAATTTAGTATTCCTGGTGAATGGGCATAGATTGAAGGCATATTTTCAACCCCTCACTAAGGAAAGTTTTATGCAACAAGTCCAACAAAAATTCAGAAAGAAGATGGTAGGTGGAAACACCAACCTATTAAAAATATGATTCTTCTTTTCGTGTAAAAAAAATAAAAATAAAAATAAAATAAAAAAAATAAAAATAAAATAAAATTACCTGTAATTATGAAAATCAGTTGATTGACATGAAGAAGGATTAACCTGAAAACCAGTATGCTCGTAGGAAGATCAAAATGTTAATAAAAATGTAATGTTGCTTGATTTTTAGATGTGTTGGCTGTCACCAAGAAGAATTAGGTTCAAATGTAGGAACTAAGCCCTTATCCAAGTTTGAGGTAGCTGGCACAATTTTTTTTATTTAAGCAATGCTCAATTCTCGTTGCATTTATTTTTTCCAGCACTAGTGCAAGCATATTTTAAAGGTAAAATTCTTCCCTTCTTCTGCTTCCCGTTTCGTAATTTCTTGCTATTTTCTTCTTTTAATCCTGTAATGAACTACCCCCTTTTTCTTCAAAGAAACTATCCCTATCCAATTTCATATTTCCCTCTTTTCCCCTGAAATATTTTTCCCAAATCCCTTTTTTCGTTTATCCCTCTTGGTGGTTTCACTCTTGGAATCCCTTTCACAATATTCCTTCCCATTCTGGAACTTACCCCTTCCCCACTTATTTTTTCCCTCATGGATCGACTGCAGGATATGATGTGAACTCACAATTCAGATCAGAAGGCATGTTCAACACCAAAGAATGGAGAATAAAAATTCCCTTGTATGTTCAAGAAATTTTTTAATCTAGCCCATGAATTATATTCTATCAGAATTTCTTTTGGTTCCCTTTTCTCTTCGGTGCTACAAAAATACCTGGTGTGGGAATGTGTGTTCAGGTGCAAGAATGATTTGTGTAGGCATGCTTAAGTGCAGGTAGGTTCAGTGCAAGCACGATTAGTGTAGGCACATTCAGTACAAGGATCCACACTGTTGAGCACTCCCGAATGTGAAAACACATGGTCCCAGTGCAAGAGTGTTTAATACTGTGCAGGAACATTTGGTGCAAAAATGCATAGTGGAAAGTTTAACTTTGTTTCATAATTCATTTTTGCAGACATAATAACTGCTTCATTGATAGACCAAGGCATCTAATAATTTGAACTATGGTTAAAAATTTGTTTTATCATCTACTAATTTAGGAAGAAATCATTTAAGCATAAAATATTTTAGGTTATGAAATCTCATTTTTTTAATGAGTACTAAGTACACCTTATGTGAATCATGTAGCGAATGTGGGATAGTACAATTCACCCAAAACCCAATACTTACCTATTTTTAAAAAAATTTCATCACCTGTCAATGATGGCCTTACCTCATAATCTGATTTTACATGACCATTACACTGCATCACCGCCTAAACCTCCGCCTTTTCCAGTCATCATTGCCTACATGTACTGGACTGATACATGTGTGCATTTTTTCTGAGGGTGTAATTATAATCATGGAGCGTGATTGAACAAAAGGTGGCTGATAGGGCGGTGGTGGATGGCTCTACCATCATAAATCTCTCGGAAGACGCTTTGAATCCTTGACTGTGATATTTTTCTAAGGTTTAGACAGAGAGTTGGGGTGAATTCAAACATAAATGGCTCCCATAAAGACTGAACCACTATCCGTGAAGGAAATAGAGCAAACAACCGAGTATAGAAATTGTCTTGCAATATTGTAGGAATCAGGTCTTTTTTCCATTTCTGCAAAAAATTGACGGATTTGATACGGCCGTGGTACTAGAATTCGCTAGAACATTTGATGGAAGCAAAGCCAAGGTAGGCTCACTGGAATTTGAGATCACAGAAGAATCCATATCTTGAGCTACAAGCTTAGCGACAGTGGGTGAAAAATGGTTTAAGAAGGAGAATATTGAGAAGAAACAGTGGGCCCGCCGATTCGCGGTCGATCAAAAGCTAAAGGTGATCTGGAAGAAAGGGCTTTTGCGCAATACTATGCTCGGGAAATGGAAAGACCTCCTTTACATATTGTAGAAGTTTCTTACCTGCGAGGGCCATTATTCATTTACTTTCCTGTTTCATATACGTTTGCTGTTGCATTTTGAGTCAAGAAAACTCATCAATTTCCCCTATTATCTACTTAGGAGCTTGGAAAAAATGGCAAAAGGTGTTTAGAGAGGGAAGCCAAGTCAGGCTGCATGCACGTTGTATCATCACAGGCTGATTTCAATTTTATTTAAGAAGGAGTTGGAGGTAAAAAATGTGACTTGGAAAACATTTTTGAAGGATTTTCAAGGACGAGGTGCAGGGAAGTCGTCCGGGAAAAATAATGCAAGAAAGGAAATACCAGTGCAAGCATAAGAGTGATCTGTCAAATAAACTACGTCCTCAATAAAAGGAACGACTAGGAGCCCGGCTAAGAAGTGGACTACCTCTTTGAGGGCGAGTCATGTTCAGTCAACCTCCCTGATATTTTTGGACAATATACCACTTGCTTCACCAGGTGACCATAACTTCTCGGTTCTCGCTGAGGTAATGACTCATATAGTGGTTAATGAAGGCTATGCAAAGAAGGGGCATGATATACCCCTGTCGACCTTCCTTCATAAGTGAAAGAAGAGAAAAATAACACCGAGTGAAAGCAAAGACTCGACAGAGGGTCAGGTATAAGATGATGAGGTGCAACATATTGAAGCCCTCGATAATTTTGAAGTGCAGGGTACTGAAACCCCTGGTGAGATGGATGCATAGGGTACTAAAACCCATAGAGAGATGGATGCACATGGTACTGAAACCCCTGGTGAGATGGATGTGCAGGGTACTGAATCCCCTAGTAAGATGGACATGCAGGGCACCAATACCCTTGGCGACATGGAAGTTCCGGGCACCAAGACCCTTGGTGACATTGAAGCTCCAGGCATTGATGCCCTTGATGATATTGAAATGTAGGAACTAGGTGGCCAAGATAAATTTGACCCTGGTGATGATTGCACATGTTTAGAGTCAATTGCAGAAAAGATGCTTACACCGGGAGAGTTGGAGACATAAAATTCCACCCTCTATCTGAACGGTCAGATAGAAGAGCTCGAGCAACGAGTTCATGGCTTGGAAGCATTAAACCAAAACATGAAGGTGAAAGATAAAGTGCAGAAGCAAGACATATGATTGGCAGAAGAAGTTAAGGAGCAGAAAAGACAAGTCAAGATATGGAAGTTCCGAGCCTCAAAGTGCTTTAAACTTCTTAAAAATGTGACCAAGCGACTCAAGAAGGCTCGAGGTAAGAAGAAGATAGTGAAAGCAGGGATCAACATACAAGTTCAGGATTTAAGGGGGGTTCCTTGTTTTGATTTTTTGCAGCATGCAAAGGTTGTGTGAGGACACACAACAACTTAGGGATGTGAGGACGTTGGTAGGCTAAAATGATTCATTTTTACCCCGCTTCCTACTTCAAAACCACAATTTTAAACCTCTGCTTTATCCTCGCAAACCTCCTTATTCCTGCACTATTCCAAGAATCATGTCTATTCCTACACTAGCTTTATATTTCATATTTAAGGTTTAAAAAGCACTTAATTAACCATTTTTAATAGCTTTTATGCCTTTAATATTTCTTGCAACTAATACTTTCTTTCCTAAAGTATTTGATAGGAAAATGTATTAATAATTTTATTAGCATGGTCAAGTGCATGCAGATTCCTGCATTGTTGGCAACTGCTCGCTCCTAAAATCCCATGACTGCTCATTACCTAAACGCGGGCATGTCGTTCCAATTTTTCTTGTTCAGTTGAGGTCATCACGAGTTGGAATCAAAGCAGAGGAAAGTCAGGGATATGGTAGATATTAGGTCGCCAGGCAATGATTAGATTAACACTCTGTTACAGCCGCAGGATTATTTTGTAACACTATTGTTATTTTGTTTCAGCTGAAAGGCTTGGATTGGAATGACTGTATGTAATTTTGTTATCGGTGCAGGTCTAAGGGTTGCATAAAATGTAGATTTCAGATAGGAATTGGCTAGCGAGCGATAGCAATGCTACTATAAATCTGGTGAAATTGTGATTTTTCTGTTGTCACCCTCGTTCTAGGTTGGATCCGAACTCATAATGTATATTTGCTGATTTGAAATTATACAAAGGATCTGTGCCATGATATTGTCATCCCACATTTCAATTCTTTACTAATGCGTCTCTTGGTGCTGAAGTTTCAAGTTTCCTAAAATGGGAAACGAGTTGGTTGGCTAGGGCCCAACGAGCCCAACTCGTTCTCCCTTTCGCTTTCATTCCATTAAAGGTGTGCATTGATTTCATTTACATGCAAAGTGTGAATTAATATTATGTTTCATTCTTTAACAAGAGTTCTGGTTCTATTTCATTAATAGTCAATGTGTGACAGATCCATGGCATGGATGTTAATTAAGTTTAATTTCAGTAATTTCCTTTTTCAAATCTTAGTTTACTTCTACCTGGATCATGCAAGCACGCTATTCTTGCACTAGTGCATTTACAATTCTACAACTTGATTTTGTTGGTTCATTACAACAAATATTTTTCATTCCTTTATTTTACAGAGATTCGATACATTTCTGCAAGTGAGTGTTCATTATCAGATAGAAGTATTTTTAATAGAAAGAGTTAAAATATGAGGGATTAAAGATGCTTTGATAATTAAGGAATGAATGCTGTTATGACTTATTGATCTGTACCTACACTTTTAAGGAAATGATTAAAACTTTGAATTATTAAGTGAACCTTTCTGAAGTTAAAAAGATTAAAAGACAGATCTGGTTTATGTGAGTAACCATTATAGGGATAAAGTCTACTGTTATACTTATATAATTTCTTTGACTGTATGAAAGAGTTCCTTATTGAAGAAGGTGTGCTTTGGCTTCTGAATTTCATTTTTATTTCGAAGTTCCTTTTCATTTTGAAGTTCAGTTTGGTTGAAGCATTCTTTTGTTTGTGGAAGTTGTTTCAAAGATCTGTTCTCCTTTGCAAATTCTTTTTATAGTTAACACTCTTTTTTCTTGAAAGTAATTGGAAAACTTGGTGTAGGAACCTCTGTTCTGATACATGAATTAATATCCTGATACAAGAACACAATGCTCTAGTCCTAAGGCTGAGAGCCCCTACATAAAGACATAAATATTCATTATAAGTGTAAAAGATACTTCCAACACATAAGCCTTGTGCCTATACTAGTGCAAGCAGATTGCAGGAGCACAGGAAAACAACTTAGTGCAGTAAGGAAAATCCTTAAAGAAGGCAGATCTCTTCAAAGGGCCCAATTGCTAATCTATCAACAACTATACTGAAGATAAACATAGAATTCTACTTTGGTAATTAGGATTGCTTGCAGTAGTTTGAAAGTTCCTTTCATTGGTTTCTTCACAACGTACTTTCTTTCATATTCTAGCACTAAAATTTCTTTGGTGTAAATTGCTATGTGATCTTTCTTTTTGATTCTGCAAGATTGCAATTAAAGTAGGAGTATAGATAGGAAAAGCTCATACCATTTCTAGAATTTCTTGTGCCTTGTATCTAAGTTTACGAAACCCCCGGGTTGACAATTATGTTAGGTCCCTATATTACTAGTATAGTCCTTTATTGTTGTAACCCCCTTATTTTTATTATTGTACCCTTGTAACCCCCATATTGTTATTATTGTGCCCTTAAATTATTATTGTTAGGTCGGCTAGGATTACATTGTGGCCCCATGGACTCCTATATATAGAAAGAAGGTTTTGTAATTTAAATCTTTGAAGAATTTTTCATTCAGGTAATGTATTGGAGGTTTCCCCCTCGAAGTGGCTTATTTCTAAGGTGTTGATATCTCTTTTCTTCTCTTTTTGGAGCTAGTTTCACAACATTTGGATTCAGAGCTTTGGATTCTAGGGTTTTCACTGCTCCAAACTAGTCATCGTGGCATTTTTGCTATAATATTTTTTTCTATGAAGGTTCAAAAGCTAAATTTTTTAGAGTGAAAAGCCGAACTCCTGAGGAACATCGTCGCAAAATTTCAGAGCTTGTTTTGCAATATTTTCGAAGATATGATCTATGGAAGTTAGGGATTTTTGCAGGCTCCTGAATTTAACCTAAACAGATCATCGCAGTATTTTCTCTATAAATTTTTTTCTACGAAGATTAAAAAGCTGAAATTTTTGGAGAGCAAAGCCGAAATCGTGAGGAACATATTTGCAAACTTTCTGAGCTTGTTTCACAATATTTTCGGAGATATGATTTGTGGAAGTTAGGTATTTTTTAGGCTCCCGAATTTCATCTCAAAGAGGTTATCATGGTAAAATATTCATAAATATATCTCTGAGCATCAGATTGGAATGATGTAAAAGTGGCTGCAAGTACACAGACTCTAGTTTCCTGTCTATAAATTTAAGATCCAAAGGAGGAAACAAGAATATGTGGCAAGTCGTACAATTTCGCTCTACTGAACCAGTCCATAATTGGGTCAATGTGGGAGATTGGACATATATTTGTCTTGAGGATTCCAAATTAGGTCAGACCTGTGACATTTGAATGAAGCTTCTGAGGGATACTACAAGGCCAAATGTCAGATATTGAGGATCCACAATTATATAGATCATTCAATTTCAATATAGAGCTCCTCAAAGGCAAGTAAAAGGTGTGTATTTTTTTTCCCGAATTGCATAATTCTTGTTTGAAGAATCAAGTTGAATTGATTCCAAGGGCATATTGTAGAATAGATATCAGTATTGGATTCTAAAATGGCCCCTAAAAATAATTCAACACCCATTAAGCCTTTAGAATGATGTACTATGACTCATGAAGACAAAGAATGGCAACATGCCATATCAAAATTACAAGAGCAAGTGCAACAAATTTTGCTCTCACAAAGAGCAACAAAAAATGACATGGAAGTTTTAAAGAAAGGCGTTGAAACTAAGATGGATGGTTTGAAGAGAGGCGTGGAATATAAGATGGATGGTTTGAAGAATGGCATGGAATCTAAGATAGATGGCATGGAAGCTGGCATGGAATCTAAGATGGATGACATGGAAGCTAAGATCGATGAGAAAATGGAAAACATGAAGAATGATCTAAAATAAGACATGGAAGGTTTGAAAAATTTGATACAAGAAATGTTTCCTAATGGTGAAAATATAGTAGAGGAAACTCATGATGAGAGCAAAATAAATGTTAATAGCGATTTCATAAAATCTGATGTTGGTGGGAAGAACCACCATATTCCAAAAATGGATATGAGGAAGTTTGATGGAAAGGATCCTGTAACATGGATACTACATATGGAGCAATATTTTGATATCTATAATGTGCAAAACACACAAAAGGTACGCATTGTAACTTTACATTTAGAACATAATACATTTGTATGGTATCGATGGCTTTGCTCCCGTAAAAAAATTGTCACTTGGTCAATTTTTACGGAGGAAATGATAGCACATTATGAGGATACAAAGAGAAACACCTTCTTTAGCCAATTGATAAATCTCAAACAAAATATTTTAATGGGGGAGCACATTGAGGACTTCCAAAAATTGAATATAAGGGTAACTGATATTCCAGAGGAACACGGGATTGATCTCTTCATAGGTACTTTAAAGGATAACATCCAACATGAAGTTCGCGTTTTGGAACCTGATTCATTGGAGAAGGCATTCAGGTTGGCAAGAAAAATTGAATGTAAAATTATGGCGACAAGAAAGCCTACCACTCACTTCTATAAAGAAGGAAGTGTTGCTACGCCTAGATTTCCACAACCTACAAGGTTGACACCACAACAATTGGAAGAAAAAAGAGAAAAAGGGCTTTGCTACAGTTGTGATAGCAAATAAACTAAAGGTCATAAGTGTGCTGAGAAGAAATTATTTTACATAGATTGTGAAGAGGAAGAAGAAAATGAACAAGAAGAGGATATACACCAGGAACCAACCCAAGAAGAGGAAGAAATGAGTCCGACCATATCGTGTAATGCATTGGCAGGAATTACCACTCCTTAAACTCTCAAGATAGAAGGACGTATCAAGAAGAAAATGGTAATAGTGTTGATTGATTCAGGTAGTACCAATAATTTTATTCATTGTAAGGTAGCCAAGGAATTTAATTGTTTCCTATACCCAGCATCAGAATTTCAAGTGATGGTTGAAAATGGAGGAACTACAAATTTCTCTGGAAAATGCCATTATATCAAGCTAACCATGGGGGAATATGTATTGAATATTCCAATTCTTTCCATTCCTATGGGAGGTGCTGATGTTGTACTAGGAGTACAATGGTTACAATCTTTGGGGACAGTAGCTTTTAATTTTCAAGAAGTTTTCTTGAAATTTTTTCAGAAGGAAAGGAAGTCGAATTAAGGGGTATTGCAGGGAAGCCAGGAAATATAATAAGCTCTAATGTCATGACAAAGCTTCTAAAGAAAGTACAACGAGGCATAATTGCACAATTATGCTCACTAGAAGTTCCAACATCAAAATCATCTATTTTTGCAAATCTCCAAAAAGTCTTGGACAATCATTCCAAGGTTTTTGAAACTCCTAAAGGACTCCCACCTATTCTTGATCATGATCATGCTATTCATTTTATTCCAGGAAGTGTTCCTCCAAACATAAGGCCTTATAGATATCCTTATGTCCAAAAGAGCGAAATTGAAGATATGATTGCAGAAATGTTAGAGGCGGGTATAATTCTACCTAGTCAAAGTTCTTTCTCTACTCCTGTAGTATTGGTACACAAGAAGGATGGATCATGGTGCATGTGTCTAGATTATAGGGATCTCAATAAGCTCACCATTAAAGATAAATTTCCCATTCTTGTGATTTATGAATTATTGGATGAATTACATGGAGCAATTTATTTTACCAAGTTGGATCTTCGTTCAGGATATCATCAAATTATAATGAAGACTGAAGATATTCCAAAAACAACATTTCGAACTCATGAGGGTCATTATGAATTTTTGGTCACACCTTTTTGCCTTACCAATGTACCTTCTACATTTCAAGGGTTAATGAATTCCATTAACCCCTTACATTTCAAACCCTTCCTTAGAAAATTTGTGCTAGTATTTTTTGATGATATACTAATCTACAGTAGGTATTGGAAGGATCATGTTCAACGTGTTGACAGGGTGCTCAAACTATTGTAGGAGAAACAATTATATGCAAAAACATCCAAATATTTCTTTGGAGTACAAGAGGTGGAATATATGGGTCATATTGTATCTCACGAGGGTGTTAAGGTAGACCCTAACAAAATTAAATCCATTAAGGAATGGAAAGTCCCCACAACCATAAAGCAGTTGCGAGGATTTCTCGGGTTAACAAGGTATTATCGAAAGTTTGTTAAGAATTATGGGAGAATAGCAGCACCTCTAACAACATTATTGAAGAAAGATGCATTTTCATGGACTCTTGAAGCAACTAAGGCCTTTGAACATCTTAAAGAGGCAATGTGCCTAGCACCAGTCTTAGCTACGCCGGACTTCACAAAAACCTTTATTGTGGAATGTGATGCCTCAGGAAATGGAATTGGTGCAGTTTTAATGCAGGAAGGAAGACCCATTGCTTTTGAAAGTCGTCCTATCAAAGGAAAGTATTTACAGAAACCTATTTATGAGAAGGAAATGTTAGCAATACTGCATGCACTAAAGAAATGGAGAACTTACCTAATGGGAAGACACTTCAAGGTAAAAGCTGATCATGATAGTCTTAAACACTTTTTGGAACAAAGACTATCTTCAGAAGAGCAGCAAAAATGGGTCACAAAGATGTTGGGTTATGACTTTGAAATAATCTACAGAAAAGGAAAGCTTAATGTTGTTGCGGATGCACTCTCAAGAAAGAATGAAGAGGTGGAAGCATTGCTTTGTGCCATTTCTATTATCCAACCAGATTGGATAACCAAAGCAAGAGATGAATGGAAGAAGGACAAAGATGTATGGACACTCATTCAAAAAGTTGCAGCAAGATCCTAGTACATCTGATACATTTAGTTGGAAAAATGATTCCTTATGGTACAAAGATCGCTTATATCTTTGTAAGAATTCCTAACTAAAACAAAAGATTCTTTTGGAATTGCACACTTCTCCTTTAGGAGGACACTCAGGATTTTTAAAAACTTACCACAGGGTGAAGAAATTTTTTTTTTGGGATGGCCTTAAATCTGATATTCAAAAGTTTGTGGCGGAATTTTTGGTTTGCCAGCAGAATAAAGTTGAGACAATTAAGACCCCGGGACTTCTACAACCTTTATCCATTCCAAGTCAACGTTGGGAGGAGATTTCAATGGATTTTATCACAAGTTTACCTAAGTCTGAAGGAAAGAGTGTCATCATGGTGGTAGCTGATAGACTTACCAAGTATGCACACTTTTGTGCATTATCTCATCCATTTAAAGCAAGTACAGTTGCTACTACATTTATGGACACAATTCAAAAGCTACATGGAAGTCCAAGGGTTATTGTGAGTGACAGAGATCCCATTTTTATTGGAAATTTTCGGACGGAGTTATTTTCTTGTTTGGGTACTCAATTAGCTCATAGCTCATCTTATCATCCTCAATCTGATGGTCAAAATGAGATAGTAAATAAATGTTTGGAAGGATATCTTCGTTGTTTTGTATCCGATAAACAAACACAATGGGTCAAGTGGTTACCTCTTGCTGAATGGTGGTATAACACTTCCTTCCATACTGCAGCAAAAATGACCCCATTTATGGCACTTTATGGATATCATCCACCATCGATCACATCATCTTTAAGGGAAAATTTGAAGGTTCAAGCAGTGGAAGATCACGTCGAGCATCAGCACGAAGTTCTCCAACTCTTAAAGGATAACCTGAATTTGGCACAAAATCGAATGAAACAACAGGCAGATCAACATCGCAGCGAGAGAAGTTTTGATGTAGGAGATTGGGTATTTTTACGACTACAACCATATAAACAAATGTCCCTCAAGCAAGCTAAGAAGGATAATAAATTATCGCCAAAGTACTATGGTCCTTACAAGGTGTTGCAAAATATTGGTACTATGGCATACAAATTGGAGCTTCTTGCTTCTTCACGAGTGCATCCAATTTCCATGTTTCATGCTTAAAGAAGGTTATATGTTAAAATCTTCTAGTTCAAACAATATTGCCAGAACTTGATGAGGAAGGAAAAATCATATTGGAACCTGAAGCGGTCATGGAAACAAGAACTCAACAGCTACGAAATCGATCAATTTCAGAGTATCTCATCAAGTAGAAGAACTTACCCACTGAAGATTCTACATGGGAGGATGAGAATTTTATACAAAAGCACCTAGAGCTACTCAAGTGTTGAGGACAACACCTTTTTGAAGGAGAGGGGCATGTTAGGTCCCTATATTACTAGTATAGTCCCTTATTATTGTAACCCCCTTATTGTTATTATTGTACCCTTGTAACCCCCATATTGTTATTATTGTGCCCTTAAATTATTATTGTTAGGTCAGCTAGGATTACATTGTGGCCCCACTAGGATTATATCGTGGCCCAATAGACTCCTATATATAGAAATAAGGTTTTTTAATTTGAATCATCGAAGAATTGTTCATTCATGTAATGTATTGGAGGTTTCCCCCTCAAAGTGGCTTATTTCTAAGGCGTTTATATCTCTTTTCTTCTCTTTTTGGAGCTGGTTTCACAAAAAATTAAGTGTTGAAGGAGTTTTATTAACTTAAATTCATGCACCCAACATTTATCTTGTGTATTGGTAGATATTTCACGTAAAGTAAGTATTTTGAGTCCATTGAGGCACCGGTCCTTCAAAATAATCTAATCTAATCACTGAACTTGCTAAAATAACCAAGTTTCTAGGACATTCAGTTGTGTCTCATGGACTTGTCGGTTGCTAACTAGCCTTTCAATTTCACATTTCCTAGGGACTACCCCCCATAGCCTAATATTGGAAGACAACTAGAACAGAGAGGGCGGGGATCAGAGTCACAACCCTCGTCCTGAGCATTTTCACATATTTCCTGTACAATTTGGGCGACAACATTTATCTTGTTCTCGTATCTTAAACAACATTTTCTCATCATTCTCATCTTTTGCAACAACAACACATTTTCTGGTGTTTTTGACATCTCACAAATATTTTAATCATCTTGTTCACCACCACTTTCTATTTGCAGCTTTAGCACTTGGATGTTTGGGTTAGTTTCTTGCTTGGGTGGTGACTCCACCTATTCATCCATTCATAAGAGCTTGTACTATAATATATCCTGGTAGCTTGGTTAACCTTGCTCCCAATATTGAAAAGGCTCTTAGGGCTCGGATAAACAAATTACAATCTAGTAAGCATTTTATATTTCTCGGACAAGAAGCCCTCCTTGATATCCACTTGCTTTTCCACGATCCCACCAGTCGAGACATCATGGAGTTTTAAAGACCTTTCAACTTTGCCAATATTTAGGGATATCCTCATTCTCTTCCAAATTCTAGTTTGGATAAGATTCCCATGTTTCAAGGGAACAATGCAATCAATTCTGACACTCATATCAAGAAATTCACGACCTTCCTGCTAAGACGTGATCACACAACTACATATAATCATGAGGATGTTAAGATGAAGCTCTTTGTTCTTTCATTAGAAGATGATGCAATTCATTGGTTCTTGGATAAGCCTGATAATTATTTCGATTCTTTAGAATATATCATCAATGCATTTAAGGGAAAATATGGGTATAAGAGAGAAGGAAGATAATTGTTTAAAAATAAGTATTTCTACATGTAGAGAGTAGTTATAGTCACTGATTACTAGTAAGTAATGGTAATTATTCTATGTATATTATATCCCTTTGATTACCTTATTACTCTTATTGAGATTAGTAAGGTAAGTAGTCTTAATTTCATGTATCTTTGTAGTTATAGCTCTTATTACAGTATGTTTAGCTAAGTATTAGAGTTCCATAACTCTTACAATACAAGGAACAGGTGATGAGTTAAAGCTATAGTATTTTATCTCCATCAATAATATTAAGAAGAATGGAAATGAAACTGTTGAAGAATTCAATCAAAGGGTCAATGACATTGTCAAATAAATGACTCAAAACTATAAGGATACTAAAAAATCCTTGTTAGATCAATATATTGAAGCATTTTTTGTTTACACATCTTATGAAATAAGACATGCTAAACCAATCGATTTAGCTTATGCTCAAGCTATAGCTGAAGAATTAGAAAAAGATAAGAAAACTTCTAGTAAATATGAAATTCTTGGTTTTGAAAGAGGTATGTTCAAAACCAAAGGGAAAGAGATAAATGAGGCATATCATGACCCAATTAAGGAATTAACTCAGATGATTATAGAAATGAGAATTATGCATGCTAGAGAAATGAGTGCCATGCAATCTAGGCTAATCCAAATGGAACGAAATCTGGGGAAAAATATGTTAATTTTTCAATATTTCTCTATGATGTATCAATTACTTAAGCCCAAATTAGATTTTAATTAACAATGTATTCAAATCTATGCAATATAAATAACCTTAAAATGTAACTAAAGATAGAACAATGCACATAATGAAAGAGAAGACAATATCACAACCATGAGACACATAGATTGGTCCAAGTCCAGGGAAAAACCCCACTATGGGGGAAACCCTTTCAAATCTTCTTCTTCTATAGTTTGTCTTCAAAATATTTCAGCAGTGAGTAAAATGAGCCCAGTACATGTATACAATAGAAATAAATAGATCTGATGTGCGGATCAACAAACCTATAATAGAAAAACACAAAACCAATGGATCACCAATATGAAGTGATCTCAACTACCCAGATCTAGATATGGATCTAGAATAATGTTGATGACTGTTCTGATGTGTCTGTGACTACGTGAAAGATGAGTGATGGCACTGTGCAAACAAATGACTGAGATTCAAAATCAATCTGCCCACTAATTCTCTGAGCCGTGACCTTAACACACCCAACAGGGAAAATTTTAGGGGCTAATATTCGCAAATGGGCTAATTTTCCATGCTTTTTAAAAAAAAAAGTTTCGCCAATTTCCAATTTTTTTCTAAAATTTATTCGCCCAAATTTTATAGTATAAAATTATTTTACCTAAAAATTCTCTAAAATATTATATAGAATATTATAAAATCATTATAGATTTATGTATTTTTACCAAAAATATCCCCAAACATTTTTAAATTTGCATATTATGGACAAGAAAGATTTGCCAATGCTTCTAAAATTTAAGATAAATTTCCATCCTTAAAATTTTCCTTGACGCCCAGCCTGCGGCTTTGGGGCTCTATGCCGCTGCCACAACACACTGAGCCCACGGCTGAGGGTTTGAACACCCTGGAACCCTAGCCGCACCCTTAAGATTTCTGGATAGCGACTTTATTAGCTGAGCCGTGACCTCAACAAGTCTAGCCTGCGGCTTTGGCACAAAAATTTTGCTACCTTAAATCTTCTTGCTTGAGGCCCTAGCCTAAAATACCCAGATCTGAAATGTGCCTCTATCTATGATCCCGATCCACTGCGTGAGCCTTTTGAGACAAACCTGTGCGAGCCAGAAACATAAAATATGACAAATAACCAAAACAACATGAAGAAGATCTCATGAGCGAATGTGTGCAAATGAACTTGGGGTCGCTTCTATTTATAACTTTGTGAGGGACTGCTTGGGGCTTTGACCAAATCAACATGCGGTTAGGCTTACCCATAAAATAATAAAATAAATCATAACTTAACTTCTTCTTAACCGATTAGTACAATCTATACAATCTATAGAACTATTTTGATCTTCTCGAACAGAGGAATCTAATTAACTTATTATTTTAATGATATGATCTTTCCAATTTGGAATTTGACTCTAGTTTCAAAAATTAACACTCCCTCTCAACTAGGAAGAATTCTACTATGGAATATCTGCTTGTAGATCTCTTCATCAAGTTGTAATCATGGCTCAATTCCATCTGTTGAAAATTTCTCAAATCTAGAAGAAGAAGAATCGGGGAACAATAGCTTCCACCCGCATTTAGCAACATGATAAATCATATCATAGGGGAGCTCATATACGACCCTGGAGTTTCAATGGGGAGCTCAGTCTCAACCTAGAATCACAAAAGGGGAGTAAATATTAACCCAATCCTATATCCTAACAATCTTCCCATCAATTAATCTCATCAGTCAAGTGGTAGAACACTTGCATCATAATCCAACTTGGAAAAGATACCCGAATTACCAAGAGTTAAGGATCACATGCCTCCAAGCCTCAACCCATTTTCCAAATGGGTAGGGACAATCCCAACAAGCCCTTCTTATGGGTATGATGCCAACTGGGGTATACTCTCCAATGACCAACGGTGGTGGAGATACTCAACTTGTAAAGATGGAAAAGGATCACACACATCCCAAAAGTGCAGATAGGGGAGCAACATCTATGACCCTATTGTCTAGAGTTCCTTCAAACTAAGGAGCCCTTCATCTGAATTCCTCACCCCGAGAGTTGAAGTATGGTAGGAAGAGCTCGCGTAGTGTTATCGATCAACACTACCCCTTATCGGGAGGGGATACATCCATCAGTCCAAGATGTTATCTGAAAAATGAGAAATTCCATTTCTTTAATGCCTCAGTGAGAATATCTTCAGTATGATCATCTGTCACAATGTGTTGGAGTCTAACAACTCCTCTCTGCACCAGGTCACAGATTAAGTGATATCGAATATCGATATTCTTTTACTTTTCATGAAATATAGGATTCTCTGCCGAACGAATCCCACTCTTGTTATCACAGTATATCACTGTAGTGTCCAACACTTGGCCAAGGAGCTCACCAAAGAGCTTCCTTAACCAACAATGTACTCTACTTCCGCAGTGCTCAACACTACTGAATTTCGCTTCTTGCTCATCCAAGATATCATGGTAGAACCAATACTGAAACAACATCCACATGTACTCTTTCTATCGATGAAATTACCTACCCAGTCATCATAAGTGAATCCATGAAGTTGGATATCTGTAGTAGAGTATCTCAAACCAAGTGTGATCGATCCATGTAAGTATCTCAAAACATGCTTGGCTACTATCCAATGTGCATGAAGGGGCTTAGTCATGAACTGGATCAATGTGTTTACTGCATAACATATATTCCGATGGGTGTTCACAAGGAACATCAGAGCCCCAATCAATTGTCTATACTCGGATGGATTCTCTAGACTAGGTCTAGTTGTTTTACCACACAACTTCTTGAAGTTCATTTCCATCGAAGTGACCATGGTTTTGCACTCGGTCATACCAAACCTTTCCAACAACTTTACCAAATAGTTTCCCTATGAGAGAAATATTTTCATAGGCCTTTGCCATACCTCAAGGCCCAAAAAGTAATGCATGATACCGATGTATTTCATCTTGAATTCAGAGGCTAGCTTCCTCTTGCATTCGATTATCAATGGTTCACTTCCTGTTAAGAATAAATCGTCAACATATAGAACCAAAATTAAAGGCATACCATGAACGACCTTAAAATAAAGGTTGGGATCAACACCACTTCTAGTGAAACCCAATTTCATTAGATAGCTGTCAATGTGAGCATACCAAGTGACGGGCCTCTAAATTAGACACAAAATAAGGCCCATCTAACCTTTCTTAGGCCCATCTACCTTCCTTATGCACATAAAAGGATATATTAAATATCTGCTTCTGCACTTAATAATGTTTTCTTATGCTTCAATATTTTCTTAGGAAGGTTTAAAGGTAATTGCATATTTTTGCCTAATATTGGTTATTTTTGTAGAATATTGTGAGAATATTTGGCAGATTATACAGATTTGGAGAAGGAGATGATTTAAGGACTTGCTCCCTGCCACTGGAAGATCAAGATTGAGAATAAATGAGCACAATATCAGGAAATTAGGGAGAAATATTGGAGATATTCAAGGGGGTTTTCCACCCTCCTTAACTCTCAAAGGCAGCCAAGCAACTCAAGACCAAGTGCACTCAATCCATACTTCACTTGGAGTCTCTAGCAATTCAAATTCCAAGAGGTAGCCAAGCAACTGAAGATGAAGAGCACTCGATCTATGTTTACTGGGAGTCAGGTGAATTCAATCACCATTTCCAAGGGAGTTGTTGGTAGCTGCCCTGTAGAATAAATAAAGCAGATCTAGAGCTAGGAAGGAGTTAGTTAGCTAGTGAGTTGATTCTAGTCGATTTCCACTCCATTCTAGGGGATTCGATTCCATTCAGAACTTTTTCTGCAAGATATTAGGATTTTGTTGTTTAAGACCTTCAAGATGTAATAAGATTGTATTTTTAATGCAATGAGTATTCAGATGAATTTATATTGATCTTGTTCCAGAGATCTAGGCTTGTGGGTTAGGGCTCAACCCATGTGCCTCAAATTCTCTGCTGTATCCATTATTTTCTTTCATGTCATTTAGCTAGTTTTTCTTCTGAACATTTAGCTGGTCTTTTTATTGATTTTTTATTCACTTCCCATTGTATTTTACTATAGATTTAATTTTCTTACAGAGTGGTAGAATAGTTGATAAAATCCATAAAGCTGCGAGGCTAGCTTTCCCCTCTTAACTCTATCAATAGAGCTCGAGGAGGGTAGACCTTTTCCCACACACCAAAAATTATTTCTCGCTTATGATTTCTTGGAAATAGATTAGATCAGTGCTTGTATTTTCATGAACATATTGTCTCTCTTTCTTGCATAAATAGGCAGGTTTATAGCAGGCACGGGTAGTATAGCCCAGAGGGAAGTTCTCCAACACCTCCCGCTTCGTCTTCCATCTCCCTTCCATCTCATCTTCCATCTCCTTTCCGAAATCACACTTCACAGTCTTTTCTAAAAAAAACTTCTGATATTTCTCCAGATTTGTGATATTGTGAATTGCAATTCACATTATTTCGCTTGTTCTCGTTCGCTCTTACCGCTCCAACTTCCGATTGCAATATTGCGATCACGCTCCGCCGACAGTCCCATCGCCACATCACCCATTGCAAATCACATTTCACACCTTTTCCCCTTTTATCCAAGAATTACCACTTTCTTTTTCCGATTGCGATCTGTTATCACACTTCGCCGCTCTCCCTCGCCGCACTTCGCACATCACATTATTTAGCCTGTTCCCTTGAACGCTTACTGATCTAACTTTGCGATATCACGATTGCGATATCGGTCCCACCTCCACATCGCATCTCTGCCATCGCATATTTCAAGTTATTCTGCTTCAAATCCTTTTATGCTATAATAGAGTCTTAATCCGGTTTAAACCCCCGTTTTCCATTTCTAAGCCCTGTTTCATGTGTTAAGCCCTCCATTAGCCTCTTTAGCCATTTTTATCTCCTCCAAGCTGTAAATCTCACTTTTTAAATCAGAATTAAGTTATGGATAGTTTAGTTTCATGGGTAGAAGCATGGTATATAGACCAAAGGATAAGTGGAGTGCATTTAGCTATTTGGCCAAGTTAAGTGTGGTTTAGAATTAGTTTCCTTTCTGCCATTTATTTTCAGCAAGTTAAATTAGTTTCCTTTTTTTCATTTCTTTTCTGCAAATTAAATTAGTTTCATTCTTGTCATTTATTTTCAGAAATTTAGTTTAGTTTCCTTTTTGTCATTTCCTTTCAACAATTCACTTTTCAGTTTTTATCATAATTTAAGAAATAATACCCTTTCGTAAAGTAGAAGAGGATGACATCAATAAAGTGCATCTGCTGTGTATATATCACTCTCACCTCCAAGTTTGTACGGACCTCAAGTTGATAAAGTAAAGTAGGGAAACCCCTGGGAGTTGCAGCACTCTTGGTAAATACTAGGGCTCACCACTTTTTGGCGATGTTGCCGAGGAGGTGTCTAGTAGATGCTTTGATTTTGTTTTCAACATTATTTCTTGCTTTCCTTTCTTTTCATGCCTTTTTAGAAATATTAAAAAAACATACAAAAATATCTGATTTTAATGCCTCATAGGAGTAGGGATACTTAGAATTAAAAAAAATAAATGCTTCTCCAATACCAACCCCCCCACTTGACCACGTGGTGCAGTAAGAATCACATCACCATACACTTTTGAAGGTAGAATAGATGGATGGATATGATGAAAATGAAGAATATCTTATTGGGTTTCCCATTCAAGATATGGACATTAGTGTTCGTGTGAAGAACATCCCTCCATATTTCCTTCCCAACTTCCATGGTATGAGGAAAAAGGATCTGGAAACATTTCTCTTTGAATTTGAGATACTTTGTAGGTCTTATGGCTGCTTATCACACACTCAAAAACTGAGATTTTTTCCTGCAACATTGAAAGATAAAGCTCTTAAATGGTTCATGAGTCTAGGTACTAATTCAATAAGATCATGGAATGATATGCAAAATATATTTCTAGAAAAATACAAAGATCATGATCTTAGAGAAGAAATTTTTAGAATGAACCAAAAAGAAGATGAGAGCCTTGAGGATCTAATAGAGAGGTTCATGTATAATTTTAAGAGGGAAAAATTGCATCATTTAGGATTTGACACACTAAAAACCCTCCTGCTAAGAACAAATAGGGATGAGTGGATTGATCTCCTTATTCTCATGAGTAAAGGAGATGTATATCAATTTTCATTTGAAGAAATTTGTGAAACATGTAAGTGCATATCAAGAGGAAGGGAAAGAGTAAGTAAGTCAGCATCAACATTGGTAAGGAAATATGAACTTGGAAATTTTCTTTACAACTTTAAAACATAAATTATTAGCAATCTAAGTGAACAAGTAGAAATGTTAAGAATGCAAAATGAGAAAAAAGAAGATGATGATAATTTTGTTATCCACTTAGAATCATATGCTACTAAATGTTGTTCATCATTCCCAAGGTTTAAATAAGTTTACCAGGAAGACAATGGAGCAAGGTAATCGCCAAAGAAGCTATGTTATGTAGCTCCAAGGAGACCCTGGCAGGATATTCAACATGATATGATGCAAGGACCCACTTCACAATTTCAAGCTCATTCACACCCATCTCAAACTAATTGGGACACACTCCCTCCTTGGAAACCTTGGCCATCTCAACCCCAAAACGAATCTTGGCAACATGGTTGGAAAGGTCCTTATTTGGAAAATCCTCAACATCCTCAATATTTCCCTCAATATCCTCCATACCAAACTCCATGCTATCCCTACCATCCACCTCCACCACCACCACAGACTCAACCACATCCATCTCATATATCCACCCCCACTCAACTACCTATACCACCATTTCCAAACCCATACAATGAAGTATCTTAACTCACTTACAATGCTGAGGTACAACACTAATAAACATATCCTCTTGATCTAAATGGTCTGCATCTTAGTTCAAGAAAGTTATTTCAAAGAAGATATTTCTTAATGTCATTGAAGGAAAACATCAAGAAGAAGAAGATCCAAATGAGGAGATCAAAAGATTGAGGGTTGCACTTGATGAAGAGCAGAAATTAGAATCAGATGTTGAGAAAGTTCTGTCATGTTTACCAGCATTCCCTCCATGTGTTCAAGAGAAAAATCAACAAAAAGAGGAAGACTTGACTGCCATAATAGAAGAGGACATCCAAGGTGATCCAACTCAGGAAGTGAACTAGGGGCATCACAACTATATTGACATATGGTATTAAGTTGCAACAACAATACTTGATACAATCCCAGTCAAAGAAATTCATCTCTCATATTTAGGTACATGTCAAAACATGTATTCCAAGTCTACACATGATTTTATCTGTCATCTTTATGTGTACATGGTTCCATTGGAATTATTCCTATACTTGAAAAAATGTTTTGTTTTTTTCAAGTAGAGTAGGAAAGTGAAAAAAGAAAAAAAAAAGAAAAAAATGGAAAGAATAAACTCTCAGGCGAAAACCTCTTTTGAGGCGTTTGAGATTGGCTCACTGATTGAAAACCTCCATGAGGCGGTAATTGGGTTGAAAAAAGAAGAAGAGAGAAAAATAAAATATCCTAGGTGAAAACCTCCTTTGAGGCGCCTAGGCATACCTTCTAGTTGAAAACCTCATTGAGGCAGCTAGTAGGCCTTATATATATATATATATATATATATATATATATATATATATATATATATATATTTATTTATGCATTTCTCCATGTATCTCTTTCTAATGAATGCAGGTGCTCTCCAACCTTTGCAAGCAGAAAAACCACAAATTGGCACAAAAATAAAATTTGGTCAACACTTTAGTCAAAGGTAGTCAAACTTGGAATTTTTCCTCGTGTGCTCAGAAGCTCCAAAAGGACCTCAAGCAGATCGCTACATGCAACTTCAACAACAACTTCAATATCATATGCAAAAAAAATTCGATGGTAAGGCTTAGGTACACAATCATCTAACCCATTCTTCGAATATATTTTAGCTTAATAAAACATTAAAAATAGTGAGAGGGAAAGTTTCTTTATATAGCCAAAATTAGTAGCAGAGCAACCTCAGCCTTATCTAGCAACTAGCCTCACTTTTTCCACCAAGAAAAGGAACAATACAAAAGTAAAAGGACTTGAGAAAGTGGGTAGTAAGAAGTTCATGTAATGGAAGACGAGGAGTGCCAAAGGAGTAACCAAGGGTGAACTCAATTCACAGAAAAATAGCTGTGGGTTTATTCTGCATGCAATTTAAAATTTAAAATTAAAAAAAAAGAAAAAAGAAAAAAAGAAAAAACGAAAAAAAAGAAATAAAGAAAGAAAGAAAGAAAAGAAAAGAAAAAATAAAATAAAAGGTGGATCCACCACCTCTTCGCATGCAAAATAGATTTACTTAAGCCATTTGAGGACCTCCATGAAGCACCTACAAGAATAAATGCAAGAAGAATAACAAGAAGATTAGCATGAGGAGTAGTACAATATGGGCCAATAAACAGAAAATGAAATAAGCTAACATGCAGGAATAACCAGAAGGCAGGGAGGATGAATAGGTTGCTCAGAGGATGAGCAACAATTTTAGTAGGGGGGTGATGATGGGCCTCTAAATTAGACATAAAATAAGGCCCATCTAACCTTTCTTAGGCCCATATACCTTCCTTATGCACATAAAATGATATATTAAATCTCTCCTTCTGCACTTAATAATGTTTTCTTATGCTTCAATATTTTCTTAGGAAGGTTTAAAGGTAATTGCATATTTTTTCCTAATGTTGGTTATTTTTGTAGAATATTGTGAGAATTTTTGGCAGATTATACATATTTGGAGAAGGATATTATTTAGGGAATTTTGTAGGAATTTACAGGGTAAGTTCCGTAGATCAAGAACCAAAGGTCACCACTCACAACCAGATCACAAATCAGTACACCAGTATAATCACGTGGTTAAAACCCTCAAAGAGGGAAACAGTCCACGGCCTGAGCCAACGCGGCCACTTCAGGCAATTTATTAATATAAAAATAAAAGTTACATATGTTTCTCTCATAAACGGTTACCGGACAAATGACCCTCCATTCTCTTTAAATAGAGATCATGGACCAATCGGGTGTTAAGCCACAGATCAAGTGTCGTTAATACCGAGGGGAGAAATAACCATCAGATCACTACAAATTGTGACCATCAGATTATAAGTTACAAATGTACATGGTAAAGAAACACACTTTACCTAACTCTACACTAGACTAAGTTATTCTTAACTATTTCCTATGTGTCGGAATATCCTAACATCCCCCCTTAAGAACAACTTGGGATAGGATTGAAGGATTCACAAAGGTGACACAAAAGGAGCCTATTTCCTATGTGTCGAAATATCCTAACATCCCCCCTTAAGAACAAATTGGGATAGGATTGAAGGATTTAAAAAAGTGACACAATAGGAGAAGGAAGGAGGCATTAGAGCCTGTCCCCCCTTAATGACAACTTTCCTGAACTCCAAGTATGGATCGAAGTTTGGTAAACTTTTCTTCCGTGAGAGCCTTTGTAAAGATATCGGCTACTTGATCATTGGTTGGACAATACTGCACTTCAAGAACACGATCATGAATGAGATTTCTGATGAAGTGTATGTGGAGTTCAATGTGTTTCATACGTTGATGCTGAACTGGATCTTTACATAGCTGAATGGCACTCTGATTATCACACCAAAGTGTAGTTGGATGCTGCTGATGGAGACCAAAATTAGACAGGATTTGACGAAGCCACATGGATTCCTTGCTAGCTTCAACTGCACCATGATACTCTGCTTCTGCTGAAGAAAGAGAGATGGCACTTTTTTTCTTACAAGACCAAGTAATAGGTCCCGAATCAAGAGTGAATACATAGCCTGCAGTAGACTTTCGATCATCAGGGTCACCAGCCCAATTAGAATCAGTGAAACCAATAAACAATGGAGATGCTTCTACACTGTAATGAATCCCAAACTGAACTGTACCTTGAATATATCGAAGTATTCTTGTGGCTACTTTCCAGTGACTTTCATGAGGTTGGTGCATAAACCGAGCGACAAGACCAACGGAAAAGGAGAGGTCAGGACGGGTATGGGTTAGATACAGAAGTTTACCAACAAGTTGATGATATAAGGTAGCATCAACTTCAGGGGTAGTACAGTTGACTGAAATCTTGACTCCAGACTAAAAGGGAGAAGGGGCAGGCTTATAGTCTTCCATGTGAAATTGGTGTAGAAGATCATAGGCATACTTGGACTGAGAGAGGGTAATGCCTTCCTTGGATTGCAAGACTTGAAGACCAAGGAAATAATGCAAGTGTCCTAAGTCTGTCATTTCAAACTTCTTTTTGAGGCTAGACTTCACATGGTTTATATGGTTTGGATCACTACCAGTAAGGATAATATCATCAACATAAAGAACAAGGATGGTGAAGGGCTTACCCACTTTCTTGGTGTAGACAGTGTTGTCAGAATGACACCTAGAAAAGCCATTATCTAATAGAAATCTATCCATTTTGGCATACCAAGCCCGAGGAGCTTGTTTGAGACCATAGAGAGACTTCCTAAGATGACAAACAAGGCTAGAGTCTTTTTGGATAAATCCAGGGGGTTGTTCCATGTATATTTCTTCATGAAAATCTCCATCTAAGAAGGTAGATTTAACATCCATATGATGGACTTACCATTTAAAGGAAGCATCAAGGGAAAGAACAAAGCGGATAGAATTCATTTTGGTAACAGGGGAGAAGGTTTCAGTATAGTCAATACCTTAAACTTGTGAAAAACCTTTAGTGACAAGATGAGCTTTATCTCTATCCACTTTTCCATCTGGTCCAAACTTGGTTTTGTAAACCCATCTACATTTGACAAGTTTTCTTCCTTTTGGAAGAGGAACAAGATCCCAAGTATCATTCGCCAATAAGGAGCGATATTCTTCATTCATAGCTGCATCCCAATCTGGATGACTGGAGGCTTATTCAAAGGTTTATGGATTAGGATTTTCTAGAACTTGAGCCAATAAGGAAGAGGCTCTTTCAAACTGATAATGTGTACATCGTCGATTGGTAGGGTCACCTGCAAGAGAACCTACTACATCCCGAGTAGAGCGGACCCATCTTGGAAGCGGTGGAGTATAAGGAACAATTTCAAGAGGTGGAGGAGGATTTTCATCCTCGCTGTCATCATCTGAACTAGAAGGAATGCTATTAAAAATAGAAGAGAGAGAGAGAGGTGGCACATATGCCGAATCAGGCTCAGAGGCCAAGGGTGGCACACTCGCTGAACTAGGCTCGCATGCTGATATATTTTCATCAAATTTTACATCTCTTCTAATGATTATATTTTTTGATTTTGGTTGAAGAGGTCTATATCCTTTGACATCTTCAAAATATCCAACAAAAATTCATTTTTCACTCTTAGGTTCTAAGGCTTTATGTTTCACATCTAGAATATGGGCCCAAGCATCACTTCCAAAAACATGAAAGTGACTTACATTTGGTTTGATTGAGCTCCAAGCTTATTCTGGAGTTATATTCTTTAAAACCTTAGTAGGAGTGCAATTTACTATGTAATTTGCACAGTTAATGGCTTCTGCCCAAAAATTGAGACCAAGTCCTTTATATTGAAGCATACAATTAGCCATTTCTTTTAAGGTGATATTCTTCGTTTTAGCTACACCATTTTGTTGTGGAGTATATGGAATGGTATGTTGCAATTGAATGCCATTCTTAGTGTAGAAGTTGATAAATTTTTTATTAACATATTCTCCTCCATTGTCTGATCTTAACTTAAGAATTTGATGTCCAGATTGTTTCTCAACAAAGGCCTTAAAGGCCAACAACATGTTAAAAACTTCACTCTTGATTTTTAAGAAGTATACCCAAGTTCTTATGGAAAAATCATCAATGAAAGTTAAGAAGTACTTGCAACCAGAGAAAGAAACAACAGGAAGTGGACCACATAAATCACTATGCACAAGCTGCAAGGGGGTTGAAGTGTGCCGAGAGGCATGTTTGTCAAAACTATCCCGATGATGTTTTCCGAGTACACATCTAGAGCAAAACCATCTCGGAAAGATACCATAGGAAGACCCGTCACCATATTTTCCTTACATAGAGTTTGAAGAGAGCGATAGTTTAAGTGACCAAATTACTCATGCCAAAGTTTGCTCACTTCATCATTGTGAGCAACAAAAACGGAGGGAAGACATGATGAACCAAAGTTGTCAAACTTATACAACCTTGTGGAATCATCCACAATGCCAGTAGATAAAATATGTTTAGGATCTTTGAGGTCCTTGATTAAAACATCATTAGGTGAGAATTCTACTATTTTCCCTTCACCTGAATGAGTTATCTGATAAACAGAGAGAAGGTTGCATGAAAATGTAGGAACACATAGTACATCATTAAACTGACCATTATCGAGATGAATGGTTCTAGATCCTACAACACTAAGAGATCTATCATCACCAACATAAATATGTTTGGTGTTACAACCATTTAAAGAAGGAAACATGGCTTCATTTTTGGCCATGTGATAAGAAGCTCCAGAATCAATGAGCCACTCATGAGACTGAGAAGAGGAAGATACATTTAATGCATAACCAGATCTTGATGCTTGACAAACACAAGCAGAAAGAGCCATTCTTGAAGATGAAGGTGAAGAGTGCTCCAAATTGATGTTGTTCTTCTTCATTGCTACTTCTAAGGCTTCTATATTCTTAAAACATTTGGACTCGAAATGGCCATCATGACGATTGCAAAAGTTGCAATGTCTATCTGTCTTCTTTCCTTTGTTTTTATATGCCTTATCATTTTGGTTATTTGCTTTTTCAGTTTGTGGCTGAAATTGCTTAGTACCCTTGTTTGGTTTCAGACCATACTTTTTAGGATACTGCTTCTTGGGATTATTTTGATATGATTGCTGTTGGGCTGCTAAGGCTTTCTTAGAAGCATTTCCAGAAGTGATAAGACCAAGGTGTAAGAGTTTTTCTTGTTCTCTTATCAAAGAATCGCAAAAGGCATCCAAAGAGGTGTTCTTGTAGGCGGTTCCTGAAGAAATGATGGCTTCTCTAGTGGAATGGAAGGCAAAAACAAATACAGAGTATGCAGGGCCAAGCTTAGAAAGAATGCAATAAATGAGGCTACCATCTTCCTTATTGATCTTACAACCTTCTAAAAGGATTTGAATGGTCTTGAATTTGGACCAAAAATCTTCAATGGAGGAGAAATTATTGGGGTCCAAAGTAAGCAACTCATTTTCAAGCTGGTGGGCCCTGATTTGATTTTGAATGCCAAAAATAATTTTTAGCTTTTCCAGGGCTTCATCAGGGGTATCAATGTCAAGGATATGAAATTGAAGATCTTGAGAAATGGACATTCCTATCAAACCTCATGCTTGATCTTTTTTATTTTCCCATTTAGCAACTTTATCATCACCGGAAGGTTTAGTTTATTGTCTTGTGGCTATTATATAAAGCTTTTTACTTCTAAGTATATCTACCATGTGAGGTAGCCATTGAAAATAATTGGTGTTGTTAAGAATAATTGGGCATGTACTTCCCATTTAAAAAAAAAACTGAAGTTGAGAAAAGCTGAAATTAATTGCTCCAATGGAAAGATCTCGAAAAATTAGGCCGTTTAAAAAAAAAAAACGGCTCTAAAAATGGCTTCCGGATGAAGAAGTTACGCCTTTTTGAAAAAACGAGTTGAAGATGTCGAATAGTTACGGGAACGAGATGAAGTGCGGCTTTTTAAAATAAAATTCCGCTCCTTTTAACAATTTTTTTTTACAAAAAGAAGCTTGAGAAAGAGATTTGAACCCAAGACCTCTATTCTCTTAAACTAACTCCTCACCAAGTGAGAGAGTAAAAGGATCACGTTATTGTTTGAAAGGAGGAAGGGGTTTTTATTTATTTATTTATTTTTTTTACTCTTTAATGTGCGTGCCTTTTCCTGCACAAAAAAACACAAAACCGGGCCAAAAAAAAGAAATTCAAAGCCTTACGACATAATGTTAGATTTTTGATTAGCCTTACTGGAAACTATCAATTTTTTCACTATTTTTGATTTCCTGAGATCGCACAAAGACGCGGGTAAAGAGCATACGTAGCAAAAAAAATTCCTTTTCCTGTTTCTGATTTGTCGAGATCGCACACAGCGCATAGTAAAGAGCATACACAGAGAAGAGGGTATAGATCCGGCAAATAAATAAAACCTAAAAACCAAAAATAAAAAAAGGGAACCGAAATAAGCAGAACTATTAACAAATATAACTGCAAAACAGATGCTCTATACCTCCAGATCTAAACTGTCATAACTTGGGCAGCTGGAAACCTTTTCGCATGAAATGAAAGGCGTTCCTCATTGTATCAGATGCTCCGTACACAACCGATCTGTTCTCCAAACCCAAAAATGTTCAGAAATAGTAGATCTACAAAACGACATTCACATGCAGTCAAACCGGCTTCGGATTTTGATCAACAATGGACGCGGCCCTCAAAATAGCTCTGATACCATGTAGTAATTTATAGGGTAAGTTCCGTAGATCAAGAACCAAAGGTCACCGCTCACAACCAGATCAAAAATCAGTACACCAGTATAATCATGTGGTTAAAACCCTCAAAGAGGAAAATAGTCCACGGCCTAAGCCAACGCGGCCACTTCAGGCAATTCAGTAATATAAAAAGAAAAGTTACATATGTTTCTCTCATAAATGGTTACCGGAAAAATGACCCTCCATGATCTTTAAATAGAGATCATGGACCAATCAGGTGTTAAGCCACGGATCAAGTGTCATTAATATCGAGGTGAGAGATAACCATCGGATCACTCCAAATCGTGACTGTCAGATTATAAGTTACAAATTTAAATGGTAAAGAAAAACACTTTACCTAACTCTACACTAGACTAAGTTATTCTTAGCTATTTCCTATGTGTTTGAATATCCTAACAACTTTATCCTTGCCACTGGAAGATCAATATTGAAGAATAAATGAGCACGATATTAGGAAATTAGGGAGAAATATTGGAGAGATTCAAGGGGGTAGTCCATCCTCCTTAACTCTCAAAGGCAACCAAGCAACTCAAGACCAAGTGCACTCAAGCCATACTTCACTAGGAGTCTCCAAAAATTCGAATTCCAAGAGGTGGCCAAGCAACTGAAGATGAAGAACACTTAATCTATGTTTACTGGGTGTCAAGTGGACTCAATCACCATTTCCAAGGGAGCTATTGGTAGCTTCCCTACAGATTAAATAAAGAAGAGCTAGATCTAGGAAGGATTTAGTTAGATAGTGAGTTGATTCTAGGCGATTTCAAATCCATTCTAGGGGATTTGATTCCATTCATAACTTTTGCTGCAAGCTATTAGACTTTTGCTGTTTAAGACCTTCAGGATGTAATAAGACTGTATTTTGAATGCAACAAGTATGCATATGAATTTCTATTGATCTAGTTCCAGAGAGCTGGGCTCATGGGTTAGGGCCCAACCCATGTGCCTTATCTTCTCTGCTGTTTCCATTCTTTTCTTTCATGTCATTTAGCTAGTTTTTCTTCTAAACATTTAGCTAGTTTGCTGGTATTTTTATTGATATTTTAGTTCACTTCCCATTGTCTTTTTATGTAGATTTAATCTTCTTACAGAGTGGTAGAATAGTTGATAAAATCCATAAAGTTGTGAGGCCAACCTTCCCCTCTCAACTCTGTCAATAGAGCTCGAGGAGGGTATAACTTTTCCCATAGACCAAAAATGATTTCTCTCTTATGATTTATTGGAAATAGATTAGATCAGTGCTTGTATTTTCATGAACATATTGTCTGTCTTTATTTCATAAATAGGCAGGTTGATAGCAGGTAAAGGTAGTATAGCCCAGAGGGAAGTTCTCCAACACCTCCCGCTTCATCTTCCATCTCCCTTCCATCTCTGTTGTTACGCTCTGTGCATTGATATTACGCCCTCCATCTCTGCTGTTATGCTCTGTGCACTGATATTATGCCCTCCATCTCTGCTTTTTATCGCTTATTCTCATTGCTGCGCCCACCTTTTTATTCATAAAAATACTTGAACCATTCAGCCCACCGTATTCCTTTTTTTTTTTATTGGTCATTGTTTCCTTACCCTCTTTAGTCACAAAACTCTTGAAAAACAATCCATGGTCAAACTCCGCCTTTCCTCCTCAAAATTCCTGCTGCCATACTTCGAAAATCGCACTTCACGAATTTTCCCTTTTACTTTAACACTTATCGCTTGCTGTAGCCAATTGCGATATTGCGATATTGCATATCGCAAATCGCACCTTCACCCTTTTTCTTTCGAGACTTACCACAAATCGCATCACATTTCCTTTCCGAAATCACACTTCGCAGTCTTTTATAAACAAAAATTTCGCTACTCCTCTAGATTTGCGATATTTCAAATTGCGATATCACATTTCGCACTTCGCAGTATTTTATAAACAACACTTTCGCTATTCCTCCAGATTTGCGATATTTCAAATTGTGATATCACATTTTTCACTTCTCATTATTTCGCTTGTTCCCGTTCGCACTTACAGCTCCAACTACCGATTGCGATATTGCGTTCGCGCTTTTCCAATTGTCCCACGACCAAGTCACCCATCGCAAATCACATTTCGTGCCTTTTCCATTTTTCTCCAAGACTTACCGCTTTCTTTTGCTGATTGCGATATTTTTATCGCACTTCGCCGCTCTCCCTCACCGCACTTCACACATCACATTATTTAACTTGTTCCCTTTAATGCTTATCGATCCAACTTCATGATATCATGATTGCGGTATCGGTGCCACCTCCACATTGCATCTCCACCATCGCATATTTCAAGTTATTCTGCTCCAAATCCTTTTGCGCTATAATAGAGTCTTAATCCGGTTTAAATCCCTGCTTTCAACTTCTAAGCCCTGTTTCATGTGTTAAGACCTCCATTAGCCTCTTTATCCCTTTTTCTCTCCTCCAAGACACAAATCAAACTTTTTAAATCAAAATTAAGTTATGGATAGCTTAGTTGCATGGTAGATAGACCAGAGGATAAGTAGAGTGCATTTAGCCATTTGGCCAAGTTAAGTGTGGTTTAGAATTAGTTTCCCTTTCGCCATTTATTTTCAGCAAGTTAAATTAGTTTCCTTTTTGTCATTTCTTTTATGCAAATTAAATTAGTTTCATTATTGTCATTTATTTTTTAGCAATTTATTTTAGTTTCCTTTCTTTCATTTCCTTTTAGCAATTTTTTTCAGTGTTTATCATAGTTTAAGAAATAAAACCCTTTCGTAAAGCAGAAGAGGATGACATGAACAAAGTGCATCTAGTGTGTATATAGCACTATCACCTCCAAGTTTGTATGAACCTCGGATTGATAAAGTAAAGTAGGGAAGCCCCTGGGAGTTGCGGCACTCTTGGTGCAATACCAGGGTTCACCACCAAGCTCGGGGAGCTTGCTTCAATCCATATAATGATTTCTTCTACCTACAAACATGTGTTGTGCAGTATTCTAGTTCAAATACATGTGGTTGTTCTGCATATAATTCTTCCTGTAACATACCATGGAGGAAGACGATATTTACATCCATCTGATGAAGTTTCCATCCTTGACTAGCAAGTAAGGGAAACTATTGAGCGGATAGTTGTATATCGAGCCACAAGAGAAAATATATCATCGCAATATTCTCCCTCTTTCTGAGAGAAACCACAAGATACTAACCTTGATTTATACTTTTCAATGTTGCCATCGATTCCATGCTTTATTTTGAACAACCATTTCGAAGTCACACCATAATTCCCATTTGGTCGCGGCACGACATTCCACACATCGTTTTTCATGATCAATTCATATTATTCGGCTATGGAATCCTTCCAAGATTTCTCTTTGACTTCTTCTTCAAATGAGGATGGTTCAAATTGTATCATGGTACTCATAGCTACATCATAACCCTGATACCTACAAGGTTCCTTCCTTTCTTTGAATGATCTACGAACGAGAATACTCCTTCCACTATCTTGTAGAGTGTCGTGAAGCCAAAGCGGTCTTTTCGTTGAAGGAGGATCACTGGGAATTGGATCTAATGGATCCATAGGTTCCATGGGTGTATTATCATTTCCTAACTCAGGAATAGAAGGGATATATAGAATATACTTATCAACATCATCTTCCTTGGGAGGTAGAAGAAGATCTCTTTCTTTACAAAGCATTGCATATTCATCAAAGGTTACGGCTCTGGTAATTTCAACCTTCATTTTACCAAGAATGTATATTCTATAAGCCTTGGAGTTTCCACAGTAACCCACAAATATTCCTTTTCTACCTGTAGCTTATAGCTTATTCATTTTGTCTTTCAACATATGAAAGAATACAAGGCATCCAGACATGTGAAGATTACTAATGTCTGGATTGTTACCTATGAATATTTCTTCTGGAGTCTTATTCGTCAGCGCTTGATGAGGTACTCATTTATGAATATATATATCAACATTTGTTGCTTCATCCCATAGGAAATTAGGTACCTTCTGATCATGAAGCATAACATGAGCATATTCCAATATCAAATGGTTATTTATTTCAACAAGGCCATTCTGTTCAAGTGTATAAGGTACAATAGTTTCCTTCTGGATCCCTTCCTTCTTGTAGAATTATATGAATTATCTTGACATGTACTCTCCTCCATTGTTGGATCTGAACACTTTGATCCTTTTCCTGGATTGATTCTCGATCAATGCATTGAATTCCTGAAATTTGTTTAAGGTTTCATCCTTGTGCTTGATGCAATATAACGACATCTTTTTGGAGTAATTGTCAATGAAGGTAATGTAATAGAGATGGCCACCAATAGAGTGTGTTAGCCACCTATAAAATTTGTTATACCAAAAGGTGGCTAAATCATTTTTTGGAGCCTTCAAGGAACAAATTTTATTGCAAAAAAGTGTTATCTCTTGAAGAATCGTGAAGGCTTCATGCCTCTGTACAAAATCTTCCCTACTGTGCCCATTTTACACTCTGGAATTTTTCTAATTTCATGAGAAAAGACTGCTGCAAAAATCACCTTTTTTCCCTTTCCTCACTTGAAAAACTAACCTCCATTTTTCTCCCCTTTTCCTCCATAAGAATCCTCTATTTTTCATAATTCCCCTTCTTCCATTCATGAAAATAATTTTCCATGTTTAAAACTCATTTTTGAACTCTACTGAAACCCCCAAAAACATTGAAAAACATTGAAAATTTCATAAAAAATATCGTTTTTATGTTGCAGACTTAAGCCCCCTTGGGCTAAGCCCTAAACCACTTACTAATTATATGCCCTGGTGCTGGAACCAGGCGCTAGACCCATCGGGTGCTTATCGCATCAGATTTTTCCTTTGGGATCATTTTTAATGTTTTCCCCCCACCTCTGATTGTGATGGCCCGATCGCGCAGTCCAACGGCCACGCTCCTCCCCACACCCTCTGAAGCAGTAAAACCAAATAACGTAGGATTTTTTTAATAGAGTTTTGTATTGTGCAGGTGTTTGAATGAAATTTCGTTTTATGAGTTAGATTCTATACTTCATGAATGAATATCGATCACTGGAAGGATCGATAGCGCTCCAGTATGGTACTGTAATGTTGTTTCCCATAGGAGATGCGAACTTTGTCCAAAGGAAGAAACCCTCTTATAGAGGAAATAAATCGGGAATGAGTTAATGGAGCCACAGTTCCGAGGTTTGAACCTAGATTTTAATGGACTAAAGTGAATAGGAAGCAGGGTGTTAACCCCAGTTTAAACCTACGATCACTCACTGTTCAACAACCGAAAGCAGTTTTGATCGCACTGCTTTTGGTACGGAAAGCAACCTACTCAATGGCAAGCAATCCTGTGAAAATCCACCACGTCGATGGGACAATACCGCCTCATCGCTCCCTCCCTGCGCGTTAAATGTCGACTGTGGGCTCAGCGCAATATTGACGTATGTCGTCCAATCTGAGGCTGGCTCATCGAATGGTGATCGTACTCAAAGGAGCTCGGGGGATAAACTAAGGTATGGCGTGACCCATGGCCCACAATCAATCACCCTGGTCCCCACGACCACGACAACAGTCAGCAGTCCCACAGAACCTGTGGTCCCCAACGCCTAGTCAGCACCCACGCGGCAGCAACTGATTGGAGCGGTTCTTGTTTGGTTGCACGCATAGTCATGAAATCCGGACCCAAAATTATTATAAGGCAGATTTGATATAAATTTCGGGTCACATTTGGGCTGACGTTAGCAGGCCCTAAACAGACTCGGGGAGCTTTATAAGGCGGATTTGATATAAATTTTGGGTCACATTTGGGCTGACGTCAGCAGGCCCCAAACGGACTTGGGGAGCTTTATAAGGCAGATTTGATAAAAATTTTGGGTCACAAAGATCCTGACGTCAGCGGGCCCCTTTTGTAACCTGAAATGGTTTATGCAGCTTGGTTTTATTAGGAGTTTTGAAGTCCGAGGTTTATTATTTGATAAAAGGTGATTAAATGGTTTTTCCATTATACTGAAGAAAAAGCCGAAGGCTGGGAGTACCGATTCATTAAAAGGAAGTCATCCATGGGTCAAATTTCCACGTCTCATCAATGATTCAAAGGCATTGATGCCTCACAAGCCCCGCACAACACTGCACGTCAACAAAACACAGTGAATAAATCACAAACAAAGAGTATCAGTGTCGAAGACAAAACATACCAGAACAGGAGATTGAAGACAGATCTGTGAGGATTACGGCTAAGATTGATTATAAAAAGCCTAATCCTCCCAAATTGAAAACACAGTTAAAAGAAAATCATAAGTGTTTATCAGATAGAAAGGCCTCCACCACCACATCTGAGGAAAATTGATTCCTCCCAGCTACCATAGTGCCACCTGTGCCTCAAGGCATTGAAACACAGGTCGAAGTTATTGATCAAGATCAGATTTTTGCCTCAGCGCAGCCAGAGAAGTGAATTTTGCAAATAAACTTAATGACAAAATATCAGCAGAGTTACTTTAACATAACACAGAGCCTCAAAAGTCAATAAGAGCTCCCACTGAGCTTAATCTTAAATGAAAAACATTAATACAGACATAAACACCTGTAAACTTCTTCATCGAGCCCCCCAAAGGCCGAGAAGCCATTAAGACTGTATTAATTATCTTTGGAGATCTTTTATCAAATCTCATCTCCTCATTCTTCTATAAATACTACTGGAGAAGATGAGAAAAAGGTTGGTTGCTGAACTTTGAAATATAATTGAGCTTGAGACTTCTACTTGTAAATAATGTTCACTGGCTCTTGAAGCTCTACTTGTGATAGATAAGTTAGTCTGGGAAGTGTAGATGATTTCTAAGCTAAAGCATTGGTCTTAAAGCCGTAACTGGTTTGGAGCATCAATACAAGCTGATTTATGGGATCCTGGTCTATGTCGACGGTGATGTTTTTCTCATTGTAACTTGTTATTTTGTTTCTGTTTTCACTTTTTCCATCTTCTCTTATAAAGAACAACATGAATAGAGTTAGGACCTACTGTATACCAGTACCCTTCTCTGACTGAAAAGCTTTATCTAAATGTTTTCTTCCAATCTGTGTTATTTTGGAATGATTTAATTCAGTTCAAGCAGTAGGAATGCTGGTGTTCCCTCGTCCTCCTGTTTAGCTAATTGTTATTCTTAAATGTTATTTTCAGTTCATGTTAAGTAAAGATGAACTAAGAAAGAAATGGTATGCCCTGGTCCTAGTTTTATCCCCAAAGACTTTCTGAATGTTTCCCTTGGAATGTGTTGAAAGCTGGCTAGTTTGAAAGTACTTACCAGATCTTAGACCCTCCTTTGTTATCTTGTGTTTTTCTTGAAAGTTACCAAGTAAAGCAGAGCTAGGAGAGGATTTGTGGTGAGCCCGGCCTACTAGTTTCTTCTCCAACAGTTGCCTTCAAGTTTCCCTTTGTTTTAAAATGTATTTCTATTGAAAGTGCATCAAAAGCAGGCTAGTTTAGAAGTACTTACCTGATCTTAGATTACTTTTATGTATTTCTTAAGTGTATGTCAAAAGCAGGCTAGTTTAGAAGTACTGGCCTAATCTTAGGCTGCTCTTTGTTCTTCATTTGTTTAAATCCCCTCTTTTTGTAACACTTCATCCCATAAAATCAAACTTTAAAGAGATCCTTAAACATAGATAACTTTCCCCATGGACCACTCTTGCCCCTTGCTATTTTAATTAAACCCTATTATGATTCCATAGCCCAATGGAACTAAACCTGAAATCATCTATCTTTTTGGCCAAAGCTTGTTCTGATTGCTTGCAACTTCACACCTTTGAAACTCTTTGCATTTAGAACTTTCCACCTCAAATAATAATCATGCTCAACCATCCAATAACAAACAAAACCCTCAGCCTTCATAACTAGCCTAATATCATTACCCAAGACTTCAAAGACAAATCCATATTTGCACTTATTGGAGAGATCCCTCTCCAGATTCAGGAGGGCTAGATCCTAGAATCAAAAAGTGGTTGAAACGATGTTCTCCCTGCAGTTGGACTTTTGCCAATCTTGCTAATTACAGGGTGCCAACATTTCTGGCAACTCCACTGGGGATTTGAGTTATTATCTTGTTGAAGAATCTCTAGTTCCCCTTAAAATTTCATACAAACATCGTTTAGTGAGTAAAAAGAAGCCTTCTAAAGAACTACCAAACACATGGTAATCATGATAAAAACTTGTTTTAATCAGTGAAAAACTAGGAAAACCCTAGGATTCTCATAAGACTTTATCTAACCTTGAAAAATCAGCTAGCTTAGCCATAAGAGTAGACTGTTTTTGTCTCATAACCGTAGCTAAGTTTTGAAACAGAGTTAGGACATTCTTAGAAACCACACAACTGAAAAATAACTCAGAAAACCCAAAAATATTTCAGATTGGTATCCAATAAACATGGTGGTGGACCATAAAACCTTTTACCTCCTTAGGAGCTAAAAACTTCCACTTGGCGACTCCACACTCTGAAACTCCCAAAAAACCAAATGAATTCACTGGTAGAAGACCCTGAACTGATTGACCAGACACAGTGACCTCTTTCCTGATTTACAAACATGATTCCAAGGATACAATGAAGATATGCCCCAATCAGTAGAGATCATATCCCTGGGTTTCCACATAAGATGCCCCAGGCGAATTGGGTTGACAACCTGCCTGTTTTTCAAGGTGAAAAGTTTGATGACCCTCTATTACATCTCATAAAATTTCATATAGATGTTTGGAGGTTGAAAGTTGAATGGCATGAAGATTGCCTAATGAAAATGTTCATGTTAACATTAGAAGGAAAAGCTAGGGATTGGTATGAATTCTTGAGATCTAGTAGTTTGTTTTCTTTAAGGGAATTTGAATATGTGTTTTATGGGAACTATAAAGAAAACACTACATCATTATCATGGGATGCAATATATTATGATCCATCACAAAACATCACCCAACACATTATAGATAATGATGAAGCTTTGGAAGAAATGAATCCTGAAGATATTTTAACAACCATTCATGAGTTTAATATCTTATTGAAACATTATAAGAATATAGATGAATCATTTGAGGAAGAAAACAACCAAGAAATAAAGGATATTCCTCAAGATATCCCTGCAAACCCAAATAATGATTCATCATCCCTTATAGCTGAGGCTCAAAATGACATCCAGCCTCAAAATTAGTCTTCACAAGAGACATATAACTGTTGTACTCCTGTTCAAAGGAACATAGAAATATCTTCCCCTTTGACAGAAAAAGACATAGATCAGACTATTTATAAACAGCTAGTCTTTGAAAATTTTTGCAAAACAAACACTCTTGCCCATTCACATAGAGAGCTTTGTTGTATAGATTTAGAAAGTTCTTTTGTAGATCAAAATAAAGAAGAGCCTGCTGATAACCCAGTATGTTTTATTGGTAGTATTAATTATATTGATGATTATACTAACTTAGATCTATCTAGTGATGATGCTTCCCAAACAGAAGTTAATATTGCAGGACCATCATTAGTCGGTTTATGGAAGGAAGATCAGTCCCTTCAAAGAAGTAATGAGCCAGTACAAACTATTTATGATACTGATGAAGAAAGTTATGAAAGCCTAGAAGTGAGTAAAGATTCATTGGATCTTTGCTCTGCTTCATTTCAGGTCATCGGTAATAGTTTCCATGTGATTGGGAATCAACAGACTTTCAGCTCAAAGGATGAGGAGGAAAGAAACAAAGAAATTTTTGAGCAAGTTGTAACCAAGGAGCCTTCTCTTGAAAAAGAGGAAGAAATTGAACATACCCCTGCTCAAGAATATAATAACCTCCTCATAGAGTACAATCCACTAAACCAGAGCTTACCAGGGTTACAATAGGACAAAACTTCCAAATATGATGAATCCTCTAGTTCAGATGATGAGGAAGATGAAAGAGAAAAACAAATAGAAGAATATCCTACTGTGGATATACCTTCTTTCCAAGAAGAAACTTCTCTTTTCACTAATGTGAATCTGTCATCCAAAGAACCTGAATTTATATCAGAAGTAAGCATATATTTAGAGAAAAAATATATTTCATTGTTTGCTATTGTGCAGGTTAAGGATGATGATACTTCCAAGGAACATACTGAAGACATACTCCTCAAAGCTGAAGCCTTGGAAGCAGACAATCTACCAGACATGGAGGGCCAAAAAGAAGAGAATCTTCATCTTTTATTTGTTGATCCTATGGAAGAGTGTGTGGAATTCCCAACTGGCTCAAATTATCAAGCATGGATCCTTTGCAAGAGCCAGAGACATGAAAAGCTGTCACCTCCTGTGATAGTCTTGATTTTGAAGATTAATCTTCAAAATGTACTATGGATACCCTTGACAAGCAGCCAGAGTTTCTTTTTATTTATGACACTACTCAACTGGCTACATTGGCACTTTTGTATCATATGAAGATGTAAATACTTCAAGTTAGAATAGGTTAGATAGGAATGTCAATATAACTCAGTTTTGAGCAGTTAGATAGTTGTTGATTTTTGTCTTCGAAGAAAAATTAAAAAACACAAAATACAAAAACAAAGAAAGAAAGAAAAGAGGGCATATTGTAAAAACAAGAAAGGTATAGCCCCATACCAGAAAAGAGAAACAAATATGAAAGTGTGCAAGCTTAAATGCCACTCCTGGAAAACACACTTCTAATTAGTCAAACAACCTAATCTTGACTAATTAGTTTTAAATTTTCTGCTGATACGATAGTGAATTCGATTTGCCAAACTTTTTAATCTTGGCTTATCAGTAGATAGTTTAGGATAGAAATTAAAGGTTCAAACATGCTCAAAATTTGAACCTAAGTTCCTAAAGAGAATGACTCAAATCTGTTTCAAATTCTGAGTGAAAAAATATGTAAATATGGTTCCAATTAGCTCAAAATATGAACTAGAGGACAAGCAAAGACAACTCAAACAAAAGTCAAAACAGAGCTGTAAAAAAGATGAAGGAAATGCTTTGAAATTTCAGATCCTAAGACTTCCATTTTGTTTTAATTTTCTGCAAAATAACATCTATGTGAAGCTTGTTGTTTATGCCATAGATCAACAACAAGTTAGACTGTTCAATCCTGGCTTGTATGCTTTTAAATTTATGTTGTAGGATTTAGTGAATAAAATTTGTTGGACAGTTTAATCCCAACAGATAGTAGATTAGGTAGAGAATCATATGGGCTCAACTGTTTAAACTGAGTCCATGGAGAAATAAGGAGTATAAATAGATTAGATTTCCTGCTTTCAAAAGAATAAAATGTTGTAAAAGAGTTTGCCAATCCAAGTGCACTCTAAAGAAGAAAAAATGTTAGATCTATAAAGTTGGGTAGGTAGAAAGCTTGTTGATGAAAGATCCATTGTTTTTATGGCTGCTAATATGTTTTCAGAGAAAAAGAAGATAATTCAAGGAAAGAAAGGCAACCCAATGGATGAGGCACTGATCAGCCTCCCAGAGAATGCCAGTCTGAAGTTCTTGATGCCTTCAAGAAGGCACCATCCCCAAGTGGAGCCACTGTTAGCCACCTATAAAATTTGTTATACCAAAAGGTGGCTAAATAATTTTTTGGAGCCTTCAAGGAACAAATTTTATTGCAAAAAAGTGTTATCTCTTGAAGAATTTTGAAGGCTTCATGCCTCTGTCCAAAATCTTCCCTACTGTGCCCATTTTACACACTGGAATTCTGTTGATTTCATGAGAAAAGACTGTTGCAAAAATCACCTTTTTTCCCTTTTCCTCACTTGAAAAACTAACCTCCATTTTGCTCCCCTTTTCCTCCATAAGAATCCTCTATTTTTCATAATTCCCCTTATTCCATTCATGAAAATCATTTTCTATGTTTAAAACTCATTTTTGAACTCTACTGAAACCCCTAGAACCATTGAAAAACATTGAAAATTTCATTAAAAATACCGTTTTTATGTTGCAGACTTAAGCCCCCTTGGGCTAAGTCCTAAACCACTTCCTCATTATATTCCCTGGTGCTAGAACCAAGTGCTAGACCCATCGGGTGCTTATCGGATCAGAGTTTTCCTTTGGGAGCATTTTTAATGTTTTTCCCCCACCTCCAATTGCAATGGCCTGATCACGCAATCCAATGGCCACGCTCCTCCCCACACCCTCTGAAGCAGTAAAACCAAATAACGTAGGATTTTTTTAATAGAGTTTTGTATTGTGCAGGTGTTTGAATGAAATTCCATTTTATGAGTTAGATTCTATACTTCATGAACGGCTATCGATCACTGGAAGGATCGATAACGCTCTAGTATGGTACTGTAATGTTGTTGCCCATAGGAGCTGCAAACTTTGTCCGAAGGAAGAAACCCGCTTATAGAGGAAATAAATCAGGAATGAGTTAATGGAGCCACAGTTCTGAGGTTTGAACCTGAAGTTTAATGGACCGAAGTAAATAGGAAGCAGGGTGTTAACCCCAATTTAAACCTATAGTCACTCACTGTTCAACAGCCGGAAGCAGTTTTGATCGCACCGCTTTTGGTACGGCAAGGAAACCACTCAATGGCAAGCGATCCTGTGAAAATCTGCCACGTCGATGGGAAAATACCGCCTCATTGCTCCCTCCCCACGCGTTAAATGTCGACTGTGGGCTTAGCACGATATTGACGTATGCCGTCCGATCTGAGGCTGGCTCATCGAATGGTGATTGCACTCAAAGGAGCTCGGGGGATAAACTAAGGTATGGCATGACCCATGGCCCACAATCAATCACCCTGGTCCCCACGACCACGAGAGTAGTCAGCAGTCCCACAGAACCGGTGGTCCCCAACACCTAGTCAGCACCCACGTGGCAGCAACTGATTGGAGCGGGTCTTGTTTGGTTGCTCGCATAGTCGTGAAATTCGGACCTGAAATTTTTACAAGGCGGATTTGATATAAATTTCGGGTCACATTTGGGCTGACGTTAGCAGGTGCCAAACTAACCTGGGGAGATTTATAAGGCGGATTTGATATAAATTTTGGGTCATATTTAGGCTGACGTCAGCAGGCCCAAAACGGATCCGGGGAGCTTTATAAGGCAGATTTGATAAAAATTTCGGGTCACAAAGATCCTGACGTTAGCGGGCCCCTTTTGTAACCCAAAATGGTTTATGCAGCTTGGTTTTATCGGGAGTTTTGAATTCTAAGGTTTATTATTTGATAAAAGGTGATTAAATGGTTTTTCCATTATACTGAAGAAAAATTCGAAGGCTGGTAGTGCCGATTCTCACGCCTTCGATTCATTAGAAGGAAGCCATCCATGGGTCAAATTTCCACGTCTTGTCAATGCTTCAAAGGCATTGATGCCTCACAAGCCCTGCACATCACTGCACGTCAAAAAAACACAATGAATAAATCACAAACAAAGAGTATCAGTGTCGAAGACAAAACATACCAAAACAGGAGATTGAAGACAGATCTGTGAGGATTACGACTAGTATTGATTATCAAAAGCCTAATCCTCCCAAATGGAAAACACAGTTAAAAGAAAATCATAAGTGTTTATCAGACAGAAAGGCCTCCACCACCACATATGAGGCAAATTGATTCCTCCCAGCTACCACAGTGCCACTTGTGCCTCAAGGCATTCAAACATAGGCCGAAGTTATTGATTAAGATCAGATATTTGCCTCAGCGCAGCCAGAGAAGTGAATTCTGCAAATAAAATTAATGACAAAATATCAACAGAGTTACTTTAACATAACACAGAGCCTCAAAAGTCAATAAGAGCTCCCACTGAGCTTAATCCTAAATGAAAAACATTAATACAGACAGAAACACCTGTAAACTTCTTCATCGAGCCCCCCAAAGGCTGAGAAGCCATTAAGACTGTATTAATTATCTTTGAAGATCTTTTATCAGATCTCACCTCCTCGTTCTTCTATAAATACTACTGGAGAAGATGAGAAAAAGGTTGGTTGCTGAACTTTGAAATATAATTGAGCTTGAGAATTCTACTTGTAAATAGTGTTCACTGGCTCTTGAAGCTCTTCTTGTGATAGATAAGTTAGTCTGGGAAGTGTAGATGATTGCTAAGCTAAAGCATTGGACTTAAAGTTATAATTGGTTTGGAGCATCAATACAAGCTGATTTATGGGATCCTGGTCTATGTTGATGGTGATGTTTTTCTCATTGTAACTTGTTATTTTTTTTTTTTTTTTTTTTTTTTTTTTTTTTCTGTTTTCACTTTTTCCATCCTCTCTTATAAAGAACAACATGCATAGAGTTAGGACCTACTGTATACTAGTACCCTTCTCTGACTGAAAATCTTTATCTAAATGTTTTATTCTAATCTGTGTTATTTGGGAATGATTTAATTCAGTTCAAGCAGTAGGAATGATGGCGTTCCCTCGTCCTCCTGTTTAGCTAATTGTTATTCTTAAATGTTATTTTCAGTTCATGTTAAGTAGAGATGAACTAAGGAAGATATGGTATGCCCTGGTCCTAGTTTTATCCCCAAAGACTATCTGAATGTTTCCCTTGGAATGTGTTGAAAGCTGGCTAGTTTGAAAGCACTTACCAGATCTTAGACCCTCCTTTGTTATCTTGTGTTTGTCTTGAAAGTTACCAAGTAAAGCAGAGCTAGGAGAGGATTTATGGTAACCCTGGCCCTCTAGTTTCTTCTCCAACAGTTGCCTTCAAGTTTCCCTTTGTTTTAAAATGTTTTTCTATTGAAAGTGCATCAAAATTAGGCTAGTTTAGAAGTACTTACCTAATCTTAGATTAATTTTATGTCTTTCTTAAGTGTATGTCAAAAGCAGGCTAGTTTAGAAGTACTTGCCTGATCTTAGGCTGCTCTTTGTTCTTCATTTGTTTAAATCCCCTCTTTTTGTAACACTTCATCCCATAAAAAATCAAACTTTAAAGAGATCCTTAGACATAGATAACTTGCCCCATGGACCACTCTTGCCCCTTGCTATTTCAATTAAACCCTATTATGACTCCATAGCCCAATGGACCTAAACCTACAATCATCTATCTTTCTGGCCAAAGCTTATTTTGATTTCTTGCAACTTCAAATCTTTGAAACTCTTTGCATTTAGAGCTTTCCACCTCAAATAATAATCATGCTCAACGATCCAATAACAAACAAAACCCTCGGCCTTCATAACTAGCCTAATATCATTACCCAAGACTTCAAAGACAAATCCATCTTTGCACTTATTGGAGAGATCCCTCTCCAGATTTAGGAGGGCTAGATCCTAGAATCCCAAAGTGGTTGAAACGATGTTCTCCCTGCAGTTGGAATTTTTCCAATCTTGCTAATTACAGGGTGCCAACAGAGTGCACATGCATCGTAACACATATGTCTGAATGGATGAGATGGAGGATGTCATATGTCTTGTTTTTAGTTGAGGGAAATGGTCCCCTTGTTTTTTTTCCACTAGTGCACCCAATACAAACTCCTTCATGCTGAGCTTGTACATCGGGTATACTTGATACCAGTATCTTCAATTTTGGAAGATCATCATAGTGTAGGTGAGCCAGCCTGCGATGCCATAATTCACTGAGATGAATGGTTTCATGGGCTAATGCAAAGAGTGGCCTTCCTGTGACCTTATAGAGTCCCTTAGATCTTAGTCCCAATGTGAATTCATATTTTATATGAGAATCAACAGGCCAAGTTAGGACCTTACCATTGATGAAGGATACCCTCATTAATTTATCTTTTAATGCAGATATAGAAATCAAATTCTTCATAAGACCCGACACATACATGCCATCATTTAAAAATACTAATTCCCCAATGTTTAACTGAAATTTAACCGACCCAAATCCTTTTATAGGATTAGTGGAGTTATCTCCAAGAATTATCCTTAACTTAGTCTCCCTCTATACCAGATTAGAGAGGACTTATTTATAACCATAAAAGTGATGAGTGGATCCATTGTATACTAACTAGCTATCCCATGAATTTGGTGGAGAAGAACTAGTAACTGCAACAACGAGAACATATTCATTTTTATCTACAACATTACTTTCATACCTAGAAGCTTTTGACCTCTTTTGAGATGGATGATATTCTTCATGGTCACTTGTATGAATCTCTTCTTCTCCTCTCATAATTTTTGTCACGGTTTTTCCTTTGATTATCTTTACTTATTTTACAATAGTTTTTGTTGTTTTTGTTGATTGTGGAACCTTTTTATTCTCAGGAAAATCATGAGCATAGTGACCTTTCTTGTAGCAGTTGAAGCATTCAATGTGAGTGAGTGATTTTTCATTTCTTCCTTTTGAGTTTTTATGAGGAGGTCTTCTAGATGGGCCTCCTTTTGATCTCTTTCTCCTTCTATTTTTGTGGGAAACATAAGCAACATGATCTCCTTCTTCGTGTTTTTGAATCCTCCCTCTTGTTATCATTCTAGATTCTTGCTGAGTCAGCTTCCCAACGATTTCATCAAATGACAGAAGAATGTTGCTATTGCTGTTAGTAGTAATGAAGGTTTCAAAAAATGGAGGGATACCTCTAAGAGTCACAATAACCAACTCTCTATTGAGAACATTCTCTCCAACCCTCAGCAGTTGATATTTAATACGAGAGATCCTCATAATGTAAGATTGAACAATCTCACCTTTGTTCATATTCACTTCCATGAGTTGGTCGTTCAATGTAATAATCTCATTCAAATTGTTAACTTCATACATGCCATCTATATTATCATACATATCTTTCGACTTCTTTAAATTCCCAACATATGCAAGTAAGTGATTTTGTAACCCATCAGCTAATATTTGCTTCGCTTTGGACTTAACTTTCTTGTACCTATTCTTGATGATGGAAGAGGCATATTTTTAAGGTTCAAGCATATTTGATTGAATGTATTCCAACACATAGTTGTTGTCAGCAATAATCTCCAATCTGACTTTCCATGCAACAAAGTTTGAAGCGTCACCCAGTTTATCATGCTCCTTGAAGGTAGAGGAATACATCTCGACCTTGGCTTGTAGATCTTATTTCTGATAGACTTGTAGATCTGATCTCAGATAATGCGAGCTTCAGTTATTGTCTTTCTCTTGGGCTTTTCCTTCACCTTAGCTCTGATACCATGTTAATTTTTCAATATTTCTCTCCGATGTATCAATTACTTAAGCCCAAATTAGATTTTCATTAACAGTGTATTCAGATCTATGCAATATAAATAAACATAGATTGTAACTGAAGATAGAACAATGCACACAATGAAAAAGAAGACAATATCACAACCATGAGACACAGAGATTGGTCCAAGACTACGGAAAAACCCCACTTTGGGGGAAACCCTTTCAAATTTTCTTCTTCTATAGATTGTCTTCAAAATATTTCAACAAAGAGTAGAATAAGCCCAATACTTGTATACATCGGAAATGAACAAATTTGATATGAAGATCGGCAGATCTACAATAGCAAAACAAGAAACCAATGGATCACCAATACCAAGTGATCTCAGTTGCCCAGATCTAGATCTAGATCTAGAATACTATCGATGACTGTTATGATGTGTTTGTGACTATGTGATGAATGAGTGATGGTTTTGCACAAAAAACTGATTGATATTCAAAATTAATCTTCCTAGTAATTCTTTGAGCCGTGACCTTATCATGCCCATCCTGCAGCTTTGGGGCTGTGAGCCACTACCACAAAAAACTGAGCCTGCGGCTTAGAGTCTGAACACCATGGAACCCTAGCTGTGCCCTTAAGATTTTTGAATAGTGACTTTAGTAGCTGAACCGTGACCTCAACAAGCCTAGACCATGACTTTGGCACATCAGAGCCACTACCTAGCCCAAAATACCCAGATCTAAAATGTGCCTCTGTCTATGAGCCTGATCCACTGTGCAAGCCTCTTGCGATGTACCTATGCGATACAGAAACGAAAAATATGACCAATAAGAAAAACAACATGAAGAAGATCTCATGAGAGAATGTGTGCAAATGAGATTGGGGTCACTTCTATATATAACTTTGTGAGGGACCGCTTGGGGCTTTGAACAAATCAACATGCGATTAGGCCGACCCATAAAATAATAAAATAAATCATAAATTAACTTCTGCTTAATCGATTGGGACAATATATAGACCAATTTTGATACTCTCGAAAACAGGAATATAATTAACTTATTATTTTAATTATTTGAGCTGTCCAATGTGGAATTTGACTCTAGTTGCAAAAATTAATAAAATATTCAACCTAGAAATAAAAATAATAATCGAGGTAAAAATAATCCATGGGCAAGGAGGAATCCTCCCAATTAGGAACTTACATCCCAATCCACTTGAATCCACCAATGTCTTTGATCATCCTATTCTATTCTGCAGACCTTGTGAAGGGTTCCATGAAGAAAGTTCATGTGCCATCGCTACAAGAATCCTAGATGAAGGATCTAGTGAACAGATAAATAATGTTAATCAAAATTATTCAAAGGAAATTCATTGCATAGATATGATCCCATCATCTTTAACCATCAATCATTTTAGTGAAAAAGCAGTCCTATTTCACAGATGTATGGTAAAACGTCGTCTCAAGAGCAAATTTTGAAAATTTCTAGTAGTAAAGGTTACACTTATCAAAAGAAGGGAAAATATCAGAATCAGAATAAGCAATAGGTTGCATATAAGAGTTATCAATCATGATTAAAAAATTATTGGGTTGCATGGATAAAAAATGTTAAAATTTCTCTCCTAGTATTAGAACTCTTATAGATTCCTTCCCAAAGAGTTTAATTTTTCAAGGTTTAATCCATGGTTCAGCAGGATAAGAATGTTGTGCACAAAAAATATGAAGAAATTAATTTAAAGGATTTGAATTGCTACATGACGAATCAAGATCATCAACCCTTCTTCCTTACTTCAGAGGGTAATGATTGTTTGCTTCACAAATATATCCTGGATTCAGGGGCCTCAACTAATGTCATGACTAAGAAGGTCATGGAGCAGTTAAAATTAAGAATTTCAAGGCCTTATCACAACATTTTCTCTATGGATTAAAAAAATATTGAATCCTCGGTGTAGTTGAAGACTTGCAAGTAGCCTTGAATAATTACCCATATAAGATTATCACCATGGAAAAAGCTATTATTGATATGTCTGATGTATGGGGAATGCCCTTATCAAGGAAATTTTTAGCAAATTTAGGAGGATGCATTCAGTTGGATTTATCATATCCTACTATTCCCGCAACAATAGGTGGTATGGTTAGGTTGTAAAAATAAGTATAAAGAAGGTATCATGTTGAAAATATGAGGAGGCAAGACAATGATGAGGAAATTAAACCATAGGGTCATCCTTCAGACTATAATGCAGTTATGACTGAATTTTTCCAACCTATCCATCATTTTTCTTCATCTCATATTTGAAACAAGAAAAGAAGAAGGTTCAAAATTGACAAAGGTATGCAACACAATGATGAGAGTCTTCGTCAACCAAAGAGGGCCAGAATTCAACAAGGAACATGATCCAGATTTATGCAGGAACACAATAAAATATAGAAATATACATAAACATAGAGATTTAGTGGAAACAATACTTCATTTTACTCAAATCAAATGACTAAAATATGCTTACAGAGATGATGGAAATAAACTAGCTAGGGTGCTGCTAGCATATCTCTGAGATGAGATGTGGCAGCTACAAACCTCTGAAATATGTGTTAAAATGAGGCTCCAAGGCCTATTTATTATATAGAAACAATGGAAAAGCCTAAACATCCAAAAACCTAACCCTAGGAGATGAGGCACCAAAACTATGGGCCCCGTTTGGGTAAATTGGTGTTTCAACTTCTTAGGGTGGTAACTTTGGCATACTATCTCCGTTTGATGCACATGATACATCGTTAGAAAGATCTATCCGAGGAATTAAAATGCTAACCATATATAAATTTTGGAATGGAATCATATTTTCCAGAGAAGTGATGCCCAAAAAATGTCGCTTAGGGCCTCAAAATGGCTCCGGAAGTTCAGGACCCAAAAAACTGCTAAAAATAGTAAGTTGTGCCGAAACTGAAAAAACTGAAAGAGTTGATGGTGGTGTTTCAAATGGAATAGGTGGGCAACCACCAATATCCACCTAGATCATTAGGGCCCCAAAACGACTCTGGGAGTGCAGGACCCGAAAACCTGCTAAAAATAGTAAGATGTGTTGAAAGTGAAAAGCTGCAAGAATTGATGGTGTGGGTCCAAATGGAATAGGTGGGTGGCCACCGATATCCACCTGTATCAGAACATATGAGAAGCAACCTATCGACCTACCTGTAAGCAATAAGGTGTTCCAAATTATGTTGCTGAGATGACATATAATGCCATAGGGCATCGTTTGTATTGTATTTCTAAACTTACACCCTGAGACAATATTTTATTTCTGTAAATAGTTTTCCTTTCATGAATTTTAATTTCATATATTTACATTTCAGTGTTAGAATACCATTTCTATTCTAGCAGATCTTTTAGGTATACATTATGATTTTGATTTTGAGTGGATATCTATTTGATGTACTTTTTTTCTTGGATACATGATTTTGAATTCTCACATTCCTTCAACGAAGCAACATGTACCCATGTGAATTCAGATGTTAACCACACTTTGTAAACAATATGAAGAAGCAAAGTACAAAGAATTGGATAATTTCTTTTGAAGATAAAATTCATCAGTTGCCATCATTCACCATTGTAAAACCCAATTTCCGCAAATTTTATTGTAAATGATGCTACTATGAACATTTAATTATGTAAAAGCACCTAGCTAAGCCTCTGATTTTGGAAAATGAATTCATCCTAGCAAATTTTTTAACCACCCTGAATTATGTATGTTTGTAAAAACACCTAATTGACATAGTTTTTCTTCCAACTTAAACCACAAAGCTAGGGTGGAAGTTGTTGATAAGGTCTTAGGCGAGTCCTAGTGTTTATCGAGTCTGATGTAAAAGGGTGTTTAGGAATAATTTTAATGCATGGTCCCTCGCAATTAGAAACCATGGATAAATTATTTTATTATAGACACACTTGGTTTCATACTGAGATCAAATTGTGTCGCAAAATTAGGTAATGTTTTGAGGGTCTGGTCTAAAAGTGTATTTCCCCTTCTAAGGATTGAATTAATTGTAATATTTTGATGTAAAATGATTATATTGCATGGTCCTTCGGAGGTAGACACCATGGTTAAAGTATTTGAGGGTGGAAAAATTATTAATCCCCTCTAGAGTCAATTAATTAATTTTTATGGCTAAATTAAATTAAAATCCTAAGACAAAAAATTAATTAATTTTGAGTCAAAAATAATTATAGAGAAATTAATTTCTCTCAAAGTGGAAAATAATAAAAAATTTGTAGGTATAAAACAAGTCAATTTTTGGAGGTCCTCCACCAAGGCAAAAATGGATATTTTAAGAAAATTTAAGCTCTTGGACCTTGATGGTTAAGTAAAAGTAATTTTTTTGAGGAAATCAATCCAAAATATCAATTTTTGGATTAATTAAAAATGGTTTTTACAAAAAATTCAAAAATTTCCTCAAAAATAAAAATTTGATGGTGGAGATTAAAAGATGGTCAAGTTATTTTCGACGGTCGAGATTATTTTAACAAGGATCAAGCCAATTGGTGAGCCCTGGTATTGCACCAAGAACGCTGCAACTCCCAGAGGCTACTCTAATTTACTTTTTCAACCCAAGGTTTGTACAAAATTGGAGGTGAAAGTGCTATATACACAACAGATATTGCATTCTACTCATGTTATCCTCTTATGAGTCCTACGAAAGGGTGCTATTTCTAGGGTTTCTGAAAGAAGTCAGTCACACTTCTGATTTTAGAGCTAGGGCTACAAGTGATTCAAAGCCATTGATATATGAATAATCAAAGAAATATTCTACAACAAGAAAGTACATCTAGATACTCTGCAATGGAAGAAATCTAAAAATTAAGCTATGGCAAGAAATGGAAGCAAAATAGGCATCTTTCATGAAGTAAATTGCTGAATTGAAATTGCAGAAAGAAGACTAACCTAATCACACGTTTCTGGGCCAAATGGATAAACAAACTCTGTCTACTTCATGTTTTAACTATCATTCTTTTACTCATGCATCAAATAATGACCTAATTATGCTTGTAAATTCATTATTTTGCAGCAAGGAGGAGAAAGCGCTAAGGTGGTTTAGGAAGGTCTTGAACTCATGGGTGCAAGGATGAAGGTGTTTGGGAGCTTTTGGTAGGTCCAGATGAGGTGGATGATGGTTTTTGGGCTTAAGGAGAGGCCCACTGGTGCTGTTATAGGTGCTGCTACAGGTTTCCTGTAGTGTTACAGGAAATTCCTAAATTGCTACAGGAAATCGTTTGAGGGAAATCCAAGGCCAAAAATGGTGGAGAAAAGTGTAGGGGAGGTGGAATGAAGGTGTGTTTGGATGAATGGAGGGTTTAAAACTCCTTGGAAAAGCTCATAACCTATTGAGAAGCCCGTCTTGCATTTCTAGGGTTGCTCACGGTGTGAAGGTGAAAAATTTGAAAAACATGGCTGATGGTGATTTGATGGAAATAAGGCTGATGATGGGTGAGAAATGAAGCTAATGGTGCTGGTGAAGTCCTCTTTTGCTGTGCTACTTGAACTTGCAAGTAAACTACCTGTTCATGAAAAAAACATTGGTAATTCATGATGAAGGAAATATAAAAGATGAGTTGAATTTGGAAAGAAAACCTACTTTAGCCTTCAAAAAAAAAATCTAACTCAGTATTCTAGACATGTTCATGACACTGCAACAACCTAACTATTCTTTCCAAGAAATCATAAACTAAAGAGGAAATTTGGCCTATGGGGAAGGTCTACCCTCCTCAACCTCCAATGAAAGAGATGAGAGAGGGAGGCTTGACACACAACTTTATGAGTTTATCAGTTATTCTAACAACATTTATGCAAGCTTAACTAAAACAAAAGACAAATGGAAGAAAAATAAAACAATGAATTGAAATGTAAGCAAACTAGATAAAAACTCATAGATAAAACTAGCTACAATGACATAAAAACAAACATGAGTACACAATAGAGACTAAGGCCAATAGATTGGGCCCTAACCAACAAGCCTAGCCCTCTGAAACTAAATCAATGAAGGGAAATCTAAATACTCATCTTATTGTAGAAAAAAGTATTATTACATAATCCTAAAAGTCTCAAAAACCTACTACAAGAGATAAGAGTCTATTAGCTTCCTTCAAAGTTAGAATCCTAATTAGCTCTTGCTCAACCCTATTTATTCTAGAGGGTAGCTACCAAAAAATCCCTAAAAAGTAGGTGATGTGTCCTCTTTGACTGCAAGAGAAGTGTAGCTTTGGTGCACTTGATCACCCTCTTGCTTGGCTGCCTTTGATTTCGAGCTGTTGGAGAGAATATCGAGGATCCCTTGGCCGCTTTTTGGAATTAAGGAGGTGGGAAGTTCCCCTATAATATCTCCCTGTTGTATAATCTGAGATTTAATTGCAAAATATTCATCACAAGTGCAATATATTTGTGATTATCCTGAATTTAACTCATGTTAGGAAGTCGAAGTATGAAAAGTCTTAATCACCATCTACACTAGAAACATAATACCATAAAATAATTTAAATTTGAGAAAGAGAGACTTAATAAGTCTAGAAAGGTGACAATTAACCCCTCCAATTATACCTAATCATGGAGATCATCATCACCCCCCTACCAAATGGTTGCTCATCCTCTGAGCAACTTAGTCTTCCTTCTACATTTCTTTCAAAGCTTTAATGGACCCTCTGACTTCCCAAGGAAGAAGTGTGGGAGTCCCTTCAGGAGGGTAAAAAGAATCATTATTTTTTGCTTCCTACCATTCTCTGTTTTTCTCATCTTAGCTTTTTCCATCACTCAGTGCCAGCAGCAAGGGTGGACTGAGTTTCAAACCAAGCCACTGAATCTTCCTAGCCTACATGGATCTATTGTACAGTGGTGCTCTTTCTAGAGCACCTCTCAATCTCTCTAGTGTGTGGTATTCCATGTTTCTATGACTGTGAGGGAGTATATTCTATCTCCTTTGACTAGCCATTATGCTTTCATCTCCAAACAACCTAGAACCATCATCAAAATGAGCCATGACTTGAGATTGTGTGCTGAGGTACTTTTTTTGAAGTGCAACATCCTTTTCTATCTTGAGATGGTTGTTGATGACTCCCCTAGGGCTAAATAGTTCCACCCTAATGTGTAGAGGCTCCTTGTTTTCTCTCCTCATGACCCTCCTTAATTCTTGTGCTATGGCTTCTTCATTAACCATCCAAGAGGCTAATTCCATTAACTACATGTCTCCCATTCTAGGATTAGGGTTCGAAATGTTCAAGCTTGTCAAAAAAATATTGTGCATGTATAATTCTGCCATTTTTTCCATGTCTACCATACTTGAATGGTTGAAAAAGTCATTGAATTTTCTGTAGTTCTGAAAGGGTAAGGATCCATGAGAGGCTAGTGTTCTAATTTGAAATAGGAGCCACTCCTCCTTGAGGTAGACTTCATAGGAATTTTGTGGGTATCTATGTTGGATGGCCTCCATGCACAAATATTTCATGGTGTTCATTAGTTTTTCTTTTTGCTGAAGCTGATCCTGCTATCTTGCATTCTCTATTTGGGCCTTCTGAAGCTGCTCTTTCAACATGGATTCTTTGAGCCTAACATCATACAAATCCCTTCCCAAATCAATCACGTTTTCCTCCATGACCCCTATGTCATGCACACCTTTGGCTGTAGAAATCTTCATCCAATGACGAGTGCGTGCCCTCTCCTCTTCCAAATGATAGAATAAAGGTACCGTAAAATTTAAAGGAATCAATATTCCCCCTTCAATAAATGTATAGTAGGAGCTGAGATTTGGTTGAGGTCTAGGGTGTGACACTACCAATACATATTTGAGGACAAGTTTTGGTGAGGTAGGCTCCTCATTGTCATCTTTTGATTCCCCACCTTTTGCATCTTGCCCTTCATCTTGTGCCTTTTACTCAACTTCTTGGGCCTCCTGCCCATCCATGGTTGTCTTTCCTCCCTCAACCAAGGCTTATTTCTATGATTCTATGTCTGATGGAGTTTCCTGTAGAAAAGACAAAGTTTCCTGTAGAAAACTCTGTTTTGCCTACTGAAAACCCTCTCTTGCTTGGTTTTCCATTTTTTCTGTCTTTTGAGGGTATGTGGGGGTTGTTATATTGTTATGGGATGAAAAACTTACTGAATGTATTTTTATGTAGGTCATAAGGGTCCTCATAGGTGAGGTGACCTCTTGAACCTTTCCTTATTCTATCCTTATTTAATCATCTTTCTTGGGTGATTCCTTAATGGAAATAAGGCTTTTAGTTGGAGTCTGTGGTTTCCCTTGCCTCACCCTTTAGCTCTTCCTAGTCCTAAAATACATGGGTGTTTGCCTCTTCCTCTTTGTTTTCACTAGTGTGCTCAAAGTGACTAGGGTAGAAGCCACTTCCTGATCTGTTATGTCTGGTGATATATTGGAGTCCTGAGGGGAGGTATCACTGCCTAGCATATGGTCCAATATTTTTTTCTCCTCTGTCTTTTCTTTCTTCTTCCCCTCAAAATCTCCCTTCTTTGTTTCTAATATATCCGTGTTTTCTATTTCAACCTCCATTTATTCTTTTTCTTCCTCATCCTAAACCTCCTCTTCAACCTCCTCCTCCTCCTCTTCTTCTTCTACCTCCCTTTATCTAATACTATAGGCAGAGGTTTTTCCTATTTGGGTGGCTATGAAGGCTTCCATATCCATGTCTATGATTGAGGACCAAGACATAGGGAGGTTTAATATTCTCAGATCATTACTGAATATCAATTTTATAAGGCCATGATGAGCCAAATGCTGCTATTTCCTTTCCTTCACCTTTTTTCCCATGTCTGTTATTGAGTTCAAGAGGAAATGAGTGATGCTCAATCTTTGTTATAGAGGGAGTTCTCCTTGAAATCTAAACTCATTCAATAACCTGAAACAATATCCATGGACTACACTAAGTTTGCCTTCACAGGAAATGAATTTCATGATATGGAAGGCTACTTCATCCCAGGGGTATGGAAGGCTTTCACTCCTCACTCCATTCTTGTCCTCAACGTATTCTTCTCTTGACAGAAATAATATTTTGTTGGTTGCAATGCTTGGCATCCTTTCTTTAACTCACTTAATTCATAAGGGAAAAATTGTGACTCTACTGATTAGTTCATGTGAAAGTGTGATGACTAAGCCCCTAACCACAGTGGTGGCTATTTCCTCTGAGTTTGAAGGCAGAGCCACTGCAAACTCTCAAGCTATCTACTCATCAAAACCCTTTAGAAGCTCGAAGAAACCTAGCCATTGGTGGTTTATGAAAATCTCCATTAGTTGAGGATGATGTCTTATTATTTTAATATCAGTGGGATCCCTTATGTTAAATAACCCTCCCATTTTTATGGTTGTGATAGGAAGGTGGTAATATGGTTTTGTGTATGAGAGTTACTTGTGCAGAGGTATTGGAGATTATGGTCTCAAACAATTCAAATTTTTACCTTTTAATTCTTAAATTATAACTGTCTGTGAGTAAATTTCATGGAGAAATTACAATTATGGAGGGTGGAATCCACTTACTTCTGTCCTTTGGTGTTTTTTCTTGGGAGATGGTGTCCTTAGGAAGTAATTCAACCCAAAGGTGAATCTGTTTTTCCCTCTGTATCCTTTATGATCTTCTTATGTAGTTTCTTATAGCACTTCACTATTTCCTGTAGCACGATGGTGCATACAAGATCAGACTTTGATGCTTCTCTCCATGATGGATCCTATGGCTTATTTTTCTCCCATTTCTCTCGAAATTCTCAGCGAAGTTGGTATAATAAGGAAAAACTTACCTTTATGGTATTTAAAAAAAAATTTAGAGTGAGGTGCTGACTTGTACTTAGTACGAGTTTTCCTCTTTGAGACCGTTGGTCCCACTCCAGTTAATGATTGCTCCAGCCTCGTAATTACCTCCTCATCCTTGTTCACTCCCTCTTCACTGATTTGAATTTCCTAGGTGGCATGTACCTTTTACTTATCATTCAGTTTAACTCTACGAAGGTGGCCAAGTTAACTGGCCACATTTTTTTTTCCTTTTAAGTCTCTAAACCTCGACATTAAACTATTTTGACCATTATGAGTGCATAGCGAGAGGTGAAGGGCCATACCTGAGCCTACCTAGTGCTCGTGTGTTGCAGAATTATATAGTGCAAGGAGTTGGAGTTTCTGGTTGCAGACATGATCTTTCTCCTATTGTATTTTTATTTTTTGTTTATTTTCTGAGTGAGCAACTTATTTTTTGAGTGAGCTTCTTGTTTTTTGAGTGAGCTACTTAACCTTTTATTTGTTTTTTTCTTCTTGAATGTGCTACATGGAGGTCCTCAGGTGCCTTGGCTAGTGTGCTTTCTCTCTTGGAGTATGCTGGTGGTCCTCTGGAGCCATCTTCTTCAACTTATCTTCAAATTTTTTCCTTTCCGCGCCATACACAAAATTGCTATAGGAAATTTTCCAACGTCCTGTAGCAACATTATTTCCACTTCTTGGGTGTTAGGTCCCTATATTATTAGTATAGTCCATTATTTTTGTTAGTTTCCCTATATTATTAGTATAGTCCATTATTTTTGTTAGTGTAGCCCACGTATTGTTATTTTTGTACCCCTGTAACCCCAATATTGTTATTATTATGCCCTTAATTTATTATTGTTAGGTCAGCTAGGATTATATTGTGACCCCATGGACTCCTATATATAGAAGGAGGTTTTGTCATTTGTATCATCCAATCATTTTTCATTTATGTAGTGTAAAGGAGGTTTACCCCTTGTAGTGGCTTATTTCTAAGGTGTTGATCCCTCTTAAATTCTATTTTTGGAGCTGGTTTCATAACATTTGGTATCAACAGTGTTCCATGGGGTCGTGTCCCCCAGGGTTGGGTGCATGCACCCCTCACACCCCTCGCACCCGGGACGGGGAGTCTCTTGGGGGTGTGTTTCCCCACGCACCATTTTTGGGAAGTCTCGGGGAGACGTAGGGGGGTGCGTTTCCCTAGTGTGGGAGTCACGAATCCCCAAAAAAAGTGCTCCTGGGAGTCCACCCTAAAAAATGGGGCTTCTGGGCGTCCCCTTTTGAGGGGAGTCACACACCACTGACTTTTTCTAATAAAAACTTGTATTAAAAAAAAATTTAAATTATGTGTATTAAAAGAAAAGTAAAAATAAAATAAAATAAAACAAAGTCAAACCTAAAAGCTAAAACTTAAACTATCGACCCATTCTTCACCCATTCTATCGCTCTCCGTCGTGCCCAACGACCACTAGTGACTGCTCCCACCATTGCTTGTCGTCGTGCCCGACGTCATGCCCTCCGCTGTCATGAGCAGCCGTAGCCGCAACTGTTAGAACATCTGTAGCCATAGCCGCAGACAGCCCTTCAGAGTCGGATGTCGTTAGAGCAGGTTGCAACCACAGACAGTCGCAGCCGCCTGTCGTCTGCCCTCCGTCTGTCGTCCGCCACTGCCACCGCCACCGCCTTCCGTCCGCCACCGTCCGCCATCGTTTGCCCTCCGTCTACCATATGCCACCACTGCGTAGAGGAAAATGCAGCTTCCATAGCCGCAGGTAGCTGCATACAGCCGCAGTCCGCTCACCTGCTATCCGGACTCCGCCATCCCTTGGCCAGGTATTTTAATTAAAATTTTTACTATTTTCATGTTTTAAATTTTAATTTTTATCATTTGAAAATTTAAATTATCAATAGTTTAAGACTACATTTAAATTTTAAAAACATAATGTATATTTTGAAATTTTCCATTAAAGTAAAATTTTTAAAATTTATTTATTTTTATAAAATCTTTCATGCAGGGCAGAAAAATTAAAAAAATTTGCAAAATAAATTAAAACACAGCAAGAAAAACCTTTAAAATGACTGATCAGGATAGCATGAGCAACCACAATGACACTGACATTGATAATGAATACACTCAAACAGAAAGTCCATTTGGATCTGCAATTATTGAAACCCATCACCATGGCAGTAGTCCAGCTATTGTTTCGCCCACAACCCCATCACCTGCAACCCCATCAAGGGCATTGGAAGAATATGAAAATGGGACATTTAATCCAATTAAACCTCTTTTGTTATATGCTAGCAAAATGGCTGACTCTTCAACCCAACCAAAACCAGGGAAACAAAGAGGTGGGACACACCGTTGGAAATGCAATGTTTGTGGTCATTCTTGGGTTGGCAGTTATAGTCGGATCAAGATGCATATTTTGGGTGTAGGTGGAAAAGGGGTTAACATATGCACAAAATTAACCATATTGCAAAAATCAGAGCTCTTGAGGATGCAAATGGCAGCAGATGCAAAGGGCACCTTTGCATGTGGAAAATTCATGGACGAAGCTCAACAAAATTTTGATGAAGCCACAAGCTCCAAAAGAAATTTAAATATAGGTAAAATATGCCTCCACCATCTCCTATTGGGACTAAGGGTTCCCGTTCTTGTGTAGTGGGACCAAATCTTCAGGGATGTATGGTAAGTTAAACCGTGATGATACAGATGATGCCATTGGAAAATTTATTTTTTCCATCGGCATTCCTTTCCATGTTAGTCATTATTTTTACTACAAGGAGATGGTCAAAGAAATTGCAGCAACAGGACCTTCATATGTGCCCCCAGGTGAACATAAGTTGAGGACAGTGAAATTAGAAAGGAAAGTGGGCAATATTAATGTGCAAAAGGAAAAACTTAGGCAGACATGGGTGAGGGAAGTTTGTTCTATTGTTATGGATGGGTGGACAGACATTGCCAAACGTCCACTTATCAACATCATAGTTACTTGCCGAGAGGGGCCTTTCTTTCTTAGAGCTATTGATTGTTCTGGAAAGCGCAAAGATGCAACGTTCCAATTTGAGCTTCTTCGTGATGCTATAGAGGAGGTTGGCTCTACAAATGTGGTATAGGTTGTGACAAATGTAGCAACAGTGTGTAGATTAGTAGGATTAATGAGTCAAAGTAAATACATGCATATTTTTTGGACACCTTGTTGTGTGCATGCGCTCAATAATGCATTGAAATAAATTGGAAAAATTGAGTGGGTATCTAACTTGGTGACAACTGCAAGAAATGTGCAAATGTTTATTTTCAATCACCACACCTCTTTAGCCATGTACAGGTCTCATGCGAGGAAGGAATTCCTCAAGCCTACTGATACCAAATATGCTAGTTATTTTGTTTTATTAGAGAGGATGTTGGAGGTGTAGTCAACATTGTAGGCCATGGTTGTGACTCCATATTGGAACATATGGGTAGAATCCAAGACAGAGGAAGGGAAGAAAATCAGGATTCAGATATTGGATAATGATTGGTGGATAGATTGTGGTTATTTGGTGTCACTCTTACATCCTGTAGTTGAGGTCATTCGCTACACTAACACATATTCTCCTACTCTTGGAGAAATCTATGAGACTTTTGATAGTATGTTGGATCAAGTAAGGGTGGCCATTCGTGAGAAAGACCCTTCCTTAGAGTTTTATACGACCCAGATTCGACCCATTATTCAGGGTAGGTGGGATCGAATGAATACTCCTTTGCACATGGCAGCATATGCTCTCAACCCAAAATGGTATGTGCCTGTAGAATTCTTCCCATTGAAGATCTTGAGGTCAAAAAGGGATTTCGAGCTGCCATTACAAATATGTATAGTTCAGAAGAAGGGAAAACAATTAGGAGACAATGGATGCAATTTGCAAGTCTTAATGGTCCCTTCAACAAGCATGATGCAAGGGAAGATCGCAATGATTTAGGCCAGACTGACCCCATTGGTTGGTGGACCATGCATGGGGATGATGCTCCAGATATCCAACAAATTTCTATTCACTTATTGTCTCAGATTGCTAGTTCCTCTACAGCAGAGAGAATTGGTCCACATATAGCTTCATCCACTCTATCAAGAGGAATAGAATTTCCTCTAGGAGAGCAGAGAAGCTAGTTGTAGTGCACATTTCTCTACGTCTTGCACATAGGAAGACACTAGAGTATCGGAAGGGACCAACAACACGATGGGATGTGGATCCAGAGGATAGTGCAAAAATAGATGATGAGGATGGACTAGATGAGTTTCAAAATGGTTTGCTTGGAGTTCCATTGGTTACTCAAGAGAGTGACTCTGACTCAGATACCGACATTCCCATTGATGGTCCTGATGAATTCATGCAGCAGATGGATGTTGATGACAAATCATTGAGATTGAGTCCTTGATATTGATTTTATTTTCAGTGCTCATTATCCATTTTTAGTATTTAATTTTCAGTTGATGACCTCAGACTGATTCTTGACTCTTGAATCTTGACTCTTAACTATTTTTGAGTTTAAAACTTATCTATTATGATATTATCTACTTCTATACTTTTAGAATTTAGTATGTTCAATGTTTTCATTTTGCTTTCAATTTCGATTCTAGACTAGTAGAATGATGAATGATGAAATTAGTTTTTAATTTTTAAATCAACGTACATTGTAGATTGTAGAATGATGAATGATATAGAATCATGGATCAATGTATTTTCATTATTGAATTTATTTATTGAATGATCATTGATTATGGATGAATATTAGAATTTAGAAATTAGAATACTGAGTATGTCATATGAATGATGTACATTGTAATATGTATGTACTATGTATCAAAATGATTCAATGAATGATGAGGATGGATCAATGTATGTCATTATTCATTTCAATTATGAATTTAAATTTTAAATTTTGTCATGTGTAGATCAAATGTCAATTTTCAATGTATTGGTATTCATTATTATTATTTAGTATTATTTAAAAATGAATATGAACTTGAATTATATATATATATATATATATATATATATATATATAATTAAAAATTATATACCCCGACGACTCCCCGCACCCTTGAAATTTCCCTAAAATTTCAGGGTACTCCCACACGTCCCCCCTGTGTGTCTCCCCGCACCGGAGTCTTGGTAGAACATTGGGTATCAGAGCTTTGGATTCTAGGGTTTTGCTGCTCCAAACAGGTCATCATGGAATTTTTGCTATAAATTTTTTTCTACAAACGTTCAGAAGCTGAAATTTTTACAGAGAAAACCTGAAATCCTGAGGAACGACATGTAAAAGTTTCATATCTTGGTTCACAATATTTTCTGAGTTATGATATGTGGAAGTTAGGGTTTTTTAAGGCTCCTGAATGTCACCTAAAATAGGACATCATGGAATTTGCGCTATAAATTTTTTTCTACGAAGTTTCAGAAGTTGAAATTTTTATAGAGAGAAGCAGAAATTTTGAGGAACTTCTTGTAAAAAATTTAGATCTTGGTTCAAAATATTTTCGGAGATATGGTCTGTGGAAGTTAGGGTTTTTCAGGCTCCCAAATTTCATCTCAAAGAGGTGACCGTGGGAAAATTGTCATAACTCTCTCTCTGAGCGTCGTGCTGGAATTCTGTAAAAAGTGGCTGTAAGTCCACAGACCGTAGTTTCTTGTGTATATATTTTAGATCAGAAGGAGGAAACAGTGACACGGGGCACGTCGTACAAGTTCACTCTACTGAACTAGTCCATAATTAGGTAATTGTGGGAGATTGGGGATAAATTTGCCTTAAAGAATCCAAATGAGGTTAGACCTATGGCATTCAAAAGAAGATTCAGAGGGCTACTACAGGACCAATTTTCTGGTATTGAAGTTCCGTAATAAAAAATATAATTTAGTTTCAATATCGAGCTCCTCAAAAGAAAGAAAAATGTGTGTATTTTGTTTTTTCGAATTGCATATGTCTTGTGTGAAAAATCAGTTTGAAGTGATTCCAAGGGCACATTGAAGCATTGATATCAGTATTGGGTTCTAAAATGCCACCTAAAAATAATTCAACACCCATTAAGCCTTCAGAAGGCTCTACTATGATTCATGAAGAGGAAGAAGCGCAACATGACATATCAAAATTACAAGAGCAAGTGCACCAAATTTCGCTCTCGCAAAGAGCAACAAAAAATGAAATGGAAGTTTTGAAGAAAGGCATGGAAGCTAAGATGGATGGTTTGAAGAAAGGCATGGAAGCTAAGATGTATGACATGGAAGCTAAGATTGATGAAAAAATGAAAGACAACATGGAAGGCATAAAGAATGATATAAAAGCAGACATGGAAGGTTTGATGACAAGGTTAATACAATAAATTATTCCTAATGGCGGAAAGATAGTAGAGGAAAATCATGATGAGAATAAAATAAATGTTAATCATGATTTCATAGACTTTAATGTTGGATTGAAGAACCAGAATATTCCAAATATGGATATGAGGAAGTTTGATGGCAAGGATCCCGTAACATGGATACTACAGATGAAGCAATATTTTGATCTCAATAATGTGCAAAACACACAAAAGGTTCGCACTGCAACTTTACATTTATAAAACAATACATTTGTATGGTATCGATGGCTTTTCTCCTGTAGAAAAATTGTCACTTGGTCAATTTTTATGGCGGAAATGATAGCACATTATGAGGATACAAAGAACAACACCTTATTTAGCCAATTGTTGAGTGGTGGAGCACATTGAGAACTTCCAAAAATTGAATATAAGGGTAAATGATATTCTAGAGGAACACAAAATTGATGTCTTCATAGGGACTTTAAAGGATAAAATCAACATGAAGTTCATGTTTGGGAACCTGATTCATTGGAGAAGGCATTCGGTTTGGAAAGAAAAATTGAATGTAAAATTATGGTGACAAGGAAGCCTACCACTCACATCTATAAAGATGGAAGTTTTGATACTCCTAGACTTCCAAAACCTACAAGGTTGACACCCAACAATTGGAAGAAAAAAGAGAAAAATAGCTTTGCTATAGTTGTGATAGAAAATACACTAAAGGTCATAAGCGTGTCGAGAAGAAATTATTTTACATAGATTGTGAAGAGGAGGAAGAAAATGAACAAGAAACTTCAAAAGAAGAGGATATACACCAGGAACCAACCCTAGAAGAAGAATAAATGAGTTTGACCATATCGTGTAATGCATTGGCAAGAATTACCACTCCTCAAACTCTCAAGATAGAAGGAAATATCAAGAAGAAAAAGGTAATATTGTTGATTGATTTGGGTAGTACCCATAATTTTATTCATTTTAAGGTAGACAAGGAATTGAATTGTTTCCTATACCTAGCACAAGAATGTCAAGTGATGGTTGCAAATGGAGGAACTATAAATAGCTCTGGAAAATTCCATAATATCAAGATAACCATGGGGGAATATGTATTGAATAGTCCAATGCTTTCCATTCCAATGGGAGGTTTTGATGTTGTACTAGGAGTACAATGGTTAAAATCTTTGGGGATGATAGCTTTTAATTTTCAAGAACTTTTCATGAATTTTTTTTCGAAAGGAAAGGGAATCGAATTACGGGGTATCGCAGGGAAGCTAGGAAAGATAATAAGCTCTAATGTCATAACAAAGCTTCTGAAGAAATAAAAACAAGGCATAATTGCAAAATTATGCTCACTAGAAGTTCCAACATCAAAATCATCTATTTCTCCAGATCTCCAAAAAGTCTTGGAAAATCATTCTGTTGGGCTAGAATTGTGAATTACGGATAAATCATGCTTCCCTAGATAGGTGCTAATATAGAACAACAAGTGAAAGACTATATGAATATTTTTACTAACTCGGAATATATACACAGAGAGGATTAGAAGGTTACTTGTGATCCAAGCGCTTCTAAATGGCTCCTTCTGTTGCAGCTTCAAATTCAAGCAGTTTGTGCGGAATGCTTCCTGCAAGAAAGAAAATTGAAACAATAGAATATGCAATAATATAGATATATATTCAAGTTAGTTTGCTAAATCAGTAAAGCATAAACCATACACATCAACTAAGATCTTGCAATATGAAAAATCAAAGCCAATACAGATGCATATAGGGAAAAATAAGCAATATTCTTTATTGATGATAGAAGGAGAGGTTACAACCAAATGAATGATTTGAAGTGACCCTTCCAGCAATGTTCCCAAGCCCCATCACAATATAAATCTCTCCAGCAGTAGCTACACAAATCTAGCTCTCAATTGAAAATTCTCCAGCATTTCTCTACTCAAATTATTCCTTCTCAAGCACTTAGATCTGTGCTCAATTTATAGATGAACTATAGGTTGTTTTGCGATCAATGACTTTCCAATAATAGGCAAGACATTTTTTCAGCCATGTAGATGTCAAATGGACAATTGGATTCGAAGCTTGACACATGTGAACTCTTCTAGAAGGCACTGGCCAAGTGGAGATTCCAAAACAATGAGAATTTTGCTCCCAATGTGACCAACGCACCTGTGAATGTCGGGAAATGCTTTGCAGAGTAGCCTTACATGGGGATACCTGCATATGCAACGCACTTAGGCCCCTTAGAACTTGCGTTGGTGAGCTCTCATATGCTATATAATAAGCTTCAAACCTTGCAAAACCTTTGCTTGATGAAAGTCTTGCTTGATTTGTCTTGTTTCTTGTCTTAGGGCATGTAGCAAATGAAATGATAGGGAATGATAAAACCTTGATCATTGGTTCTAGAGATGATGTCCAGTTAACTAGGTCATTTAGAATGGTGCCCAAATTGACCTATAACAATTTCCCCCTAAAGCATGAGATCCAAATATTAAAAACATTTGATTGAGATGCTTTACACTGTGATGAGCCCGGAAACGAAGAGGAGTGGTTACCTGCACCAATATTACAATACATTACATCATGATGTATCCTCTTTGATCATAATTGCTAAGGGTAGGCATTGCCATGTTTAGCACACCAAAAAATCTAATAACATGTACGTAATTCAGAAAGTCATATTCATTGGAATGTTTCCCAGATGCAGACATGCCTACAGATATATGCCCATGTTTGGATGAAAATCTGTATGTAAGGTCACTGTACAGATGATGTGTACAACAATCCTAAAATCGCAGTCAGGATAGCTGAAACTAGATCTGGGGTCTTCCTATCTCGTTCACTCGATCATTCAGGTACAAGTCTAGCCATGCGAATATATGATTTGTATTCGAACATGGAAAGACATCGTTTGATTACCAGTGAATGATGTGAGCTGTTAAAAAATGTGAGAGAACCACCATTAATGTCAATGGCCCTCAAGTTACTGCAATACATTTTTTAAGGCGCGAATAGATGATTTGATGTCGAACGACAAACAAAATATTTCGGTGAAAGGCCAGGAAGCGAGGATCTTGTCGATGCTGTAACAAGCCTCATGGTACTGGAATCTGATGTTTCTAAGTGAACTTCCTGGATATTGATTTGTCGTTGACAGGAAGTCACCTTATTGAAAAACTAGAGTTACTGATTTTAGAGACAAGGGTATGAATTGATATAGCAATTTTTAGGGATGATGGTCATGAAAATGAAGGTTTATGAGTATTGCAGAAGGATGAGTTTTTAATCATTGGATGACTTCTCTTGAACATATCTGTAATATTCCAAAAATTTAGCCTCCAAGATAAATGGAATATTATAGTTTTTTTATCACTAGGTCAGTAAATAAATGGGTGGGGAGGCACATAGGTCTCTTAAGTAGCAACAAAAAAAATCCTAATGTGGAAGGAGGAATAATAAGCAACTGGATTAAGCACCTTTGGGTGTCGATAGGGGCTGGATCATGTTGATTCAGTCAATTTTGACCAAGTCAAAAACGCTGTCTAAATACATTGAATCTCCTTGATGAACAACACAGTTTTAGTGGAGGACAACTTGCATGAGCTTGGTCACAAATATGGATGGGACCCCATGTGGAGAGGCTCTCATGCTATATATTGAGGGGATAGCAACCATTGTTATTCATGTTTTTTATTATCATTGTTGTTGGTCTTTTAGACTTTGCTTCCTCTTGCTGTTTAGCAGGGTTGCAGTGCTGTTTAGCACAAGCGTGTTCCTGATCGGGAATCCCTACCTCATCCTCAGGGAAGGAGAGGTTCTTTGGGCTAAATTTCCTCATTCTGGCATTTTGGCCAAGCTACCTCCTTCAGCTACAACGCATTTTTTGTTTAGAGCTGGGTTGTGTTGCAGGGTGCAGCAAAGGAGGATCTCTTAGAGTCATTTTTGGGCTTGCTTTTCAGTGAGAGGTTGTCTATTCATTGGAGGATCAGCAAGGAGGGCTCCCAGGAATATTTTGACATCTTTGGCATCAAGCCAACCATCTGCTATCCCTCACAGCATAGTTTCCATCCCGAATTGCGTTATTTTTGGAGGTATTTGCTGGGAGGGTTCATTGATCTCATCAGGAGGGTCTATTTCTGAGTAGAGGGATCAACCTTCTAATTAGAAACACCATTATATGAGGAAAAAATTATTTCAGATCTGTCATAGCCTCATTTCATATCAAATCTAGTTTGCAGTGGCACATTAACCCTTGGGTTATTTGTCACATTGTATGTTTCTTGGTATTTATAGCAATCCTTTCCAGGTTGGCTAGAAATCTTGTATTAGGGCCCACATCTTCATTGCTGGGAATTTATTTTATTTCTATTAGTCACATTCCATTTATATATGTATTCAGCAGTAGCTACACTTTTATAGACAACGCTGTCACTGCTCTCTGGAATTCTATACAGTTGCAGCAGCTCATGTGCTGATTTTTTTATTCATTAGAGACTTGTTCCCATTGCTTGAGTGGCTTGTCCCTCATGATCATGTTGTATATTTCTGCTGATATCTTAATAAAATGATGGCTGTAAATTTATCCCTCTTATGTCATGTTCAAATTTGCAGAGTTTTACATTTTTATGTTCATATATTGCTGCAATTCAATTTTGGGATATTACAGTGGTATCATAGCATAATCTTGGCTCAGCCTGTGCATCCAAGACATTATGCCTTTAGGAGGAGAAGCTTATCACAGAAAAGAGAAGACTCATAGAAGAAAAAAGGCATGACTCCATTATTTGGAGAAATGAAGGAAGAGAGGGTCTCCCTGCTTATTTTCCAAGCTATGAAAAATAACAAAGAAGATCTCAAGGAGATGAAAGGGGAGAAGTGTAAGAAATTCCTGAGAGGGTTTGAAAGGGAAGAAAGCCCTAGATATTCACATGATGGGTGTGAGAATTTAGCCACACATGCAGATCCACAACACAGTCTATTGCCCACATTCACTGCAAGAAGGATGGAGGAAGGAGATGCACCAAGGAAGGAGACCTTGAGTGTCTATCTTCAGGAGTATGAGTCTCAATCATGGAGATTCAAAGAACACTTGGAATTCCAAGGGTTTTGCCAACTCAAGGAACCTAGAAGATCCAAAAATCATGATAGAAGCAAGAGAGGTAGAATCTTTCTATCTAACTTTGATGGATCAATGGAGTGCACAACTAAAGCTTGGGTGGAGGAGCTAGATTCATATTTCCAGCTACACCAAGTTTCAGAAAAGGAGGCCATTAGAGTAGCAGCGCTGCATCTCAAAGGTATGGCCCATAATTGGTGGTTTAATATTTCTTCTTCATCTTATCATGCAAATAAAAACACTTATGCTGGGTTCACTAAGGAATTGGTGAAAATATTTGACACTAAACATTGCAAAACATATCTTGTGGAACCCAAAAACTTAAAACCTTTGCATGAGTTGGAGAGATCTATCTTGCCAACTCCACTCCATATTTCAAATGAAGGGGAAAAAAACATGCATGGTACCTTTCCAAGGGAAAGATCCCCACCTTTTGAAAAACCCTCTTCTATTGGTGAAGACATGGAGAAACCTCGTTCAAGGGAAGACCAAGATCAAGGGTCTCTCATTGATGATGAGGAAATCTCACATATTGATGAAGAGGATGAGAAGAGAAGAGTTAAAAAAGCTGTACTATTAGGATAAGATCCATCACCACATGGATATGGGAAGGGAGCCATTGCTTCCATTGGAGGAGCCCTTGTGTCCTTGCAAGGATTTCCAAATGATCCAACATGTGGGAACCAAACCAAAATTCTGAAGCAACATGCATCAATTATTTTGGGTTGTTAATCTTGGCAGATGGAAGGAGAAGAAAGGAAGGATCAACATCAAGGGATGATGAGAATTCACCCTTATCTATTCCGAGAGGTTTCTACACAAAATAAGGAGGTTGTATTGTACAGTGAAGAGAGGGACAAATCAGTCCACACATATATACAGTCCACTTCAGATTTTGATGTATCACTACATGGGGGCATTCCACCTGGCAGGCCACCAGATCTAGAGTTGGTAGGAGACATTTTACCATTTTGTTCACCACTCTTAGATTCCATAGAGGTGAAGACTTTGGAGGAATCCAATACAACGTAGAGAGTTTGGGATAGACTCAAGGAGGAGAGAGGAACTCTTTCATTTTTTGCATTACCCACTCTCACTACATATACTGCACTGACAGAAGTTGTGCAGTGATGGAGGATGGCACCTTCATGGTGCAAGGGAGCTGATCCATGGATTTGGAGAAACAGAGGGTACTTCCTCTGAGGAAGGAATCCTCCATACGTTGGGGTAGATGGAGGCCACTCATGCTTGCATTGGCCAAGATTGGGAGATTCTTCTTGGATGGAAGCTTCTCATGGGAGGCCAACTTCCACAGATTCCTACTTCTTTTTGAGCATGAGAAACTACATGATGGGCATGGCAGTAATTTGGAGGATGAATTTGACATAAGGAACGTCAAAGGAAAAGACAACAACATGTGGGGAGCTTCACATTGTAGATCATCAATGTTGACTCTTAGGAGGATTGATCCATATTGGAGGTCTCAACTTTTGGTAGAGTACTCCAAGGATATTGGTGTTTGCATGATTCTTGATGACCCAGAGGGAGATGATGGATACTTGGTGGATGATGTGGTCATATATTCTTATGGTAGGATATTCTTGACTAGAGATTCCGAGCTCAAGAAGAAGCTACTACATGCAGCACATGAGGACTTCTTCTCCATGCACTTTGATGCATATATTTCTTTGATGGAGGAGTTCACTTGGGAGGGCATTCAACATGATATATTTCAGCATATGGAGAGATGCATAGCCCAGATGGTGATGGAAGGGATGTCACAACCACTTCCCTACTCATTGGAGGAAAGGGAGAATTTTAAATTGAGCCATTTCAGCTCAAGGACCATAGTACATGGTGGAGGAGGTACAATTTTGCATTGTGATTTGTATTCCTTTACTTTGTATGAGCATCATGTTGTATTTGGGAGGGCCTTTAATTCTTATACATTATATGATGATGTACTTGTCGCCAAGTGTAGCATTGAGATTGGTTGTCTTATTGGTGGTTTGTGGGGGAGCCCACATAATTCTTGCTGTACACCATTGACACCACATTGTATATTCATGATTCCATCTTATGGGATGAATGTGGCAGAAAAAAAGTGGCTGGGAAAGCACTTGTTAGTATTTTTTTTGAGGCAGACAAGAGATGCCCTGCACTTTTTCCATGTGTGGAACCTTGATCCACTTTCCGGTTGTCATAAGTCAACTCTTTTTCATTGGTTTTTGCTTCCATGTATTGCTAATATTTTTATATTCATGGGGAGATTTGTTTGGAGAGTGGAATATGAGTTGGATATGCCCATTAGGAGTATGATTCTCCCTACTTTACATGTTGTATGTTTCAGGAGAAACAATGGGCAAACCATGATTGCCACATCACATCTCTTTTCTTCATGTGGGAGGGGCCATTTGAAGAACTTGAGTACTTGGAGGAGGCACTTCATGGCTGAATTGTTGAGTGGGGTAACTTGGGCTATTATTGAAGGCCATGTCATTTCAGCCCAAAATCAGAAACAACCCCATACTTACCATAAATGGAGAGAGAAACAACTTGAAAGGAAAAATCTAATCTATCCATGCAGCCCCAACACATTGCATACACCGAGGGTTGAGGATTCTTTTGATGAGCTACCTGGAATGGCTCATTTCATTTGGATGATAGCAAGGGTATGGGAGAATCTCATTGGGGATGAAATTCCCTATGTTTATCATCACTCGTACCTTGAGGAGGCCATTGGACAACAAAAAGGTTTCCACTTACACCTTCCACCTTTTCATGATGTGAGCCCTTTGGTTTTGCATGCTTGGGAGGGAGTATTGGAGGAAAAATTTATTGCAGATTGTTTTGAGCAGTGGTGGGAAATATTGATGAGGAGGCCATAAGAGGAGGAGGGGAGGAATTTTTATCTCCTTATACAGTTGCTTGAGGACAAGCAACATTTTGGAGGGGAGGACTTTAACATTCCAAAAATTTAGCCTCCAAGCTAAATGGAATATTATAGTTGTTTTATCACTAGGTCGGTAAATAAATGGATGGGGAGGCCCATAGGTCTCTTGAGTAGAAATAAAAACACTCCTAATGTGGAAGGAGGAAGAATAAGTAGCTGGATTAAGCAACTTTGGGTGTGAACAGGGGCTGGATCATGTTGATTCAATCAACTTTGACCAAGTCAACAATGCTGTCTAGATACATTGAATCTCCTTGATGAACATCACAGTTTTAGTGGAGGACAACTTGCATGAGCTTGGTGGAAAATATGGATGGGACCCCATGTGGAGAGGCTCTCATGCTATATATGGAGGGGATAGAAACCATTGTTATTCATGTTTTTGATTATCATTGTTGTTGGTCTTTTAGACTTTGCGTCCTCTTGCTGTTTAGCAGGGTTGAAGTGCTGTTTAGCACAAGGGTGTTCTTGATCGGGAATCCCTACCTCATCCTCAGGGAAGGAGAGGTTATTTGGGCTAAATTTCCTCATTCCATCATTTTGGCCAATCTACCTCCTTCAGCTACAACACAGTTTCTATTTAGAGCTGGGTTGTGTTGCAGGGTGCAGCAAAGGAGGATCTATTAGAGTCATTTTTGAGCTTGTTTTTCAGTGGAGAGGTTGTCTATTCATTGGAGGATCAGAAAGGAGGACTCCTGGGAATATTTTGACATATTTGACATCAGGCCAACCATCTTCTATCCCTCACAATGCATTTTCCATCCTAAACTGCGTTGTTTTTTGAGGCATTTGCTGGGAGGGTTCATTGAGCTCATCAGGAGGGTCTATTTCTGAGTAGAGGGATCAACCTTCTAATTATAAATACCATTGGAGGAGGAAAAAATTATTTTAGATCTATCATAGCCTCATTTCATATCAGATCTAGTTTGCAATGGCACATTTACCCCTGGGTTATTTGTCACATTGTATGTTTCTTGGTATTTCTAGCAATCCTTTCCGGGTTGGATAGAAATCTTGTATTAGAGCCCACATCTTCATTGCTGGGAGTTTATTTTGTTTATATCAGTCACATTTCATTTATATATGTATTAAGCAGTAGCTACACTGTTATAGACAATGCTGTCACTGCTCTCTGGCATTCTATATAGTTGCAACAACTCATGTGCTGATTGTTTTATTCATTGGAGATTTGTTCCCATTGCTTGAGTGGCTTGTCCCTCATGATATTGTTGTATATTTCTGCTGATATATTAATAAAATTATGGCTGTACATTGATCCCTCTTATGTCATGTTCAGATTTGCAGATTTTTACATTTTTATGTTCATATATTGCTGCAATCCCATTTTGGAATATTACAATATCAACGACACTATGATGAGTTGGCAGCATTGACCCAAAACTGAAGTGAAGGTATGATGAACCATAGGTGTGAATGAACCATCAAGATGATTACCCAACCCAAACAGTGACAAAGATGGAGTGAAAGAAGTGTCATTTTCAAGAGCGACTTGCTACCAAAAAGAAACTTTGCTCACTTTTCCCAAATTTCCCCAGTCATTTGTCGACCAGTACCTATTTATTTTTTAACAAGCTTGAGGAGGATAAAATTTGCTTGATCTAGAATTCAACCCTTCGGGCGAATAAAGTATCACTATTTAATAATTTAATGAGTCTAGCGATGAATGAAACTCGATTCTTGCCATGATCGACAATCCCGTCGCTATTTTATGTTTTAACAAGCTTAATGACAGTGATAGCCTGGTCCTTTTTCATATTTAGAGTGTCTAAAAAATAGGACGAAAGAGAACTCCATAAGTACCTTTTCATAAATTTGTCACTCAGACCTAAAAAAGTGTAAAATATATCTGAGAGAACCTCTTTGGTCATGTTTAACCAAGGTATTCCTTTTTCGTAAATAATCTATCTCAGTCCAGAAAAGGGTTAAACTTATACCGAGTAGATATCAATTCATTTAATTTAACGAGCTCGAAAAGACAAGTGCTCGACAATATTTTCATATTATCGGAGTCTGAAAAGCACTGAAAGAAGACTCCAAGGGTTCCTTTTTTGCTGTTATCGAAGCTCGAAAAAGAGATAAAAGTGCGCTTCAAATCCTTTTTCATTTTTAACAAATCTCTAAAAATAAGGAGAAAAAGTATGATTTGTGTTAAAGTCATTCTTTGAATAAATTTGCACGACTAATCTGTTCATCAGTTGTATTTCCTGTTCATAACAACATCAAATGGATTAAAAATACCTGTTTCATGATAAAAACATAATATAACTATAGTCATAGCAATAAATTTAACTTGCAAACAATTAAATGGCTATAAAAAGTAGTTTCACTATTCATTTTTACCATTCCATAGTTACCATTTGCATTTTGGAGCTCTGACCTTGATTTTTCCCCCGAACTTTAGTCGTTTATTGCGGTCGTTTTCCTCGAAGGATTTCATCGTCGTTTGATCCAGGTTAGTAACATGAACCTCCTCTTCCTAATCGCTAAACTTGCTGGCACCGTTACACTACATGTAGCGAATAGATCATATATGCAGTATGCGCTAGAGTGCTTAGAGCCAACAATCTTCAACTGGTCTAAAGCTGTTATATCTCAGATAAAGGAAAAAATGAACAAAGCAAAGGGAGGAAGGAAGAAAAATTTCATTTATGGTTCAATCCTTATCTCCTTCACTTTGGAATGGATTCCACTGATGCAGCCACAACATGTAACTATGGATATATCTAGTCCTAGAGATCCTCGAATGCAAAGATGGGTAGAACTCATGGGTCGGCATGCAGACCAATCGACCGTTGTGTTCTCTACTGCATTCTTCGCCTGGTTCCGGTGATAGATCGTCGCCATCAATGAGTACACATACAGAGGCATTGACTTCCGAGGAGATCCAGATTTAGTATTACCAGAAGTCGCTCAGTGAGGTGCAATTGGTAAGAATGATTTGACCATGTTTTTTGATTTTTATAAGGTTTATACAATGTTTTTGTGTTTTGATTTATTTCCAAGACTAAACTAAATGTTTGATGTAATGCAGATATCGGTCGTGTTCAACCGGTAGAGGAACTAGAGTGTGAAGAAGATGTGCCAACAAAGAGGGTTGTCGGGAGAGCAGTCCGTCAGGACCTTGATATGACTGAGACTCTAGCTGAGCTTCAGCAGCACATAGAGGGGTTGACCTTCGGGATTCCAGATTGCCGGATCGAAGAGCTTCCCATGTGACTACAACGACACACTATTGGGGTTCCTAACTGTTGGATGTGGTTACTCCGTAGGATTGCTAGATCTATAGCATGTTACCATGAGCACTGCTAGTTTACTTGTGACATTTTGCATACATTTGGAGGTCAGATGACCAATGTGTCTTGGGCACAAATTTTGTAAAACCTATAACTATCTACCTATATGATTTCAGATTTTTTCCTATGTTTATTGTGCAATCCTATTCAATGATGTGAATGTTTTCTTTACCTATGTTGCAAATGTCTATCTAAAACTTGATTAGCTAATGAATCAGTCAATGTATTCAAATTTCTGGAAATGTGTTGATATTGAACAAAATCAAAATGTCTTTCCAAAAGTCAAACTCTTAGGAACAATCTAAGAAGTGTTGGATTTCTAACAGTATAAACACTAGTAAGTTGTAATACCACAAGTTGTGAGTCTAACCTTACAATTATGTGGTTAATACCAAATTAAATGGCATCAGAGAGAATTTCGATCAATGCGCTATACTCAGTGATATTGTTTGTTGATATACCAATACAAATCCCTTGAAAACTCACTAACTCGTCGTTCGGAGCGAAAATGGCCCATGATGCAAAGGATAGACTTTGTGTACTACAAATAGCACCATCAGCATATCCAACAAATGGTTCCAAAGATTCAGACATTTGTGATAAAATGTAAAGCGGATTACTAACGTTAAGAAAACTCCAAAAAAAAATTAAGATAGTGAATGCAAATCAACAACATATATACAATATAATACAAAAAATTACTATGCTCATGATTAAGCATAGTAACGTTTAAGATACAACCCATTTCTAGGCTGTGCTAATGGAATCCCATCGTAATCAACTAACTCATAGGCACCCTTAGCAAGAAATCTTTTAACAATATAGGGGCCATGCCATAATGGCTCGAATTTCCCTGTACCTATTACATCAGCTTCTTGATCGTAAAGAAGGACCAAGTTGCCCTCTAAGTAGATGCGAGGTTGGAAATTTTTGTCGTATTGCACCTTTATATGTCTCTTATGTGCTTCGTTGGCCAATTGGGCTTCACGACGCATTTCATCAAGATGGATGAGGTTAAGGAGACGCGCTTCTTCTTCTGAGGTGTCAGGTAACAAGTCTGTCGCGAGTTTTAACGATGATATTTCACATTGGATTGGTAATATAGCTTCCATACCATACACCAATTGAAAATGAGTAAATCCGGTTGCGTTTCTCACCGAGGTTTGATATGCCCACAAAGAAAATTCCAGTTCTTTTTACGGACTCCTATCATTCGTTGAAGCATTCGTTTAAGAATTTTGTTAATAGTCTCAACCTGTCCATTTGATTGTGGATAATAAGGAGTAGAATTATCATGCTACAATCTTAACTTGGTAATCAATTCAGACATCATATGGTTGTGAAAATGCTTCCCATGATCCGTAACTATAGCCTGTGGGACCCCAAACTGTGCAATAACATTGTTGAAGAAAAAAAATGTAGCTGTTTGTCCTATGTTATTGAATGGTAGGCATCGCTTCAGCCCATTTTGTAAAATAGTCAACTGCGAAAATAATATAACCATGCCCCCCAGACGAAGGAGGGTTACAGGTCATGAAGTTAATACCCCATTTCATAAATGGTCCAGCAGAGACAACAGGATGCATTGGCACTGGCGATTTGCAGATTTTACGATAAAAAATTTGGCATGCATGACAACTTATAACCGCGAGGATGCAGTCTCGAAAAATAGTAGGCCAAAAGTAACCGACGTGGAGTATCTTTTGCGCGGTAGCATATCCAGATAAGTTTCCACCACAAGCCCTAGCATGAAAATCATTTAATACTTTTTCGGCCTCCTCATGAGTGAGGCACCTCCTTAAAATTGTATCGACACCACGATGATAAGGTGTATCGCCGACGATCAGATAATCTTTGGCTTGGTATCAAATACGTCGCTATTCAGAGTGAGAGGTATTAGGTCTAAAAGTTTGGGTTTGTAGATAAATGATGAAATCCCCATACCAAGGATCAGATGATCCAATCAAAAATAGAGACTCGTTAGGAATTGATGGTTCCAACGTAGTTGCAGTGCTATCAGAGGGAAGGTCACAAAGAAGCTCAGCCAAAACTAAAAAATTCTTTGACTTGGATTTGATGAATTCCAAATCAAATTCCTGGAAAATGACAATCCATTTTGAATATTTCCCCCCCAGCAATTTACGTGATAATATATAAGTCACGGGGTTGCAATCCAAAACTATTGTTGTTTTTTGGAGCAGGATATAATGATGAAATCATTGGACAGCTTGAATAACTACCAAGGAAAGATTTTCCACGTACGAGTACTTAAGTTCCATATCATTGATATTACGACTCAAATAATAGATCGGATGTTCGATTCCATCTTCTACTTGGACCAAAACCATAGCGATGGTCATTTCAATCGCGACGATATATAGGAAATAATCATTTTGATAATTAGGAGGATACATTAATGATGATCGGACAAGAGTGTCCTTGACAACATCAAAAGAAGCTTGCGAAACTTGGTCCCAATGGAAGGGAACCCCCTTTTTCAATAATTGAGTAAATCCTTTAGCCATTTCGGCGTAGTTTGGAATGAACCTTCTTAGGAAGTTAGCGTTTCCTTGAAGTTTCTATATCTAAAGTAAATTTGATGTGCAAAAAAATCAAGAATGGCCTGTACCTTTAGTGGATCTATTCGAATTCCTTCTTTGGAGACTATGAATCCGAGAAATCAACCAAAACCAACACAAAAAACACATTTATGTGGATTGAGGCGTATTTTGTAGTGTCGGCAGTGTAAGAAAATGGCTCTCAAATGCATTGGGTGATCAGTCTGATTTAGTGAATGCGTTGGTAAATCATCTAGACATGGTTGAACAATGTGCTTGATGTTGTTTAAAGCATAATCCGTTGCTCCCTAAAAAGTTTCCCCAGCATTATTTAAACCAAATGGAAGCTTCCTATATGAAAATGTGCCCTAGGGACAAATGAATGTTGTCTTATGTTGATCATTTGGGAGGATATTGATTTGATTGTAGCCGAAAAATCCATCCATGAACGAGAATATTTCACAACTAGCACAATTGTCAATAATCTGGTCAATAAAGGGAGTAGGATAGTTGTCTTTTGGACAAGCCATATTTACATCCTGATAATCGACGCACACTCTAATGGTTCCTTGTTTTTTCATAACAGGAACGATATTGGAAACCCACTCAGTTAAAGGAACAGGGTAAATGAAACCAACACGCAAAAGTTTTTCAAATTCCGCTTTGATGGAAGCGGCTTTCTTTGGATGAACAAGATGAAGCCGTTGACACACCGGTTTGACATCAGGATACATATTAATAGTGTGTTCAACTATACTAGTATCTATGCCTGTCATTTCCTCGTAAGACCAAGCGAATACGTCATGAAATTCATGAAATAGAGAGCGATATGAATCAAGTTCTGTTGGAGAACAAGATACACCGACATTAATATTTTCTACAATGCCAGGTTTGGTTGAAATATCGATAGAAATGGTTTCTTCAATATCTGATAAATTTCGCTCGGAATCGATTGCATTAATCGGTAAAGAATTTGAAAAGAAAGTTTTGATGGATGGGTGATATAGTTCACTAATATTATTTTCTTCATAATCAAGAAGATGGGAACGATGATGATAATATTCCCATGGTTCTCCTTCTAATATCATAGCTTCCAAAATATTTTCATCTGTCAAAAAATTTGAGGAAAATGGATCAGATGGAGTACCAAAATCTAAGGAACGATCAAACCAAACACTCGGCGACGCTGATTTCGGATTTGCCGCCCAAGCCAAATAGATTGATTGCTATGCCAGCTCAATAGGGCTGGCCGGTACAAATTCATCCAAGATAGAAATATCAGAATCACCCATACTCTCCCTTAAGCCAGATAGAGTGGAAGAGATCATGTAGCAGGTCTCTATACTTGCAATTTCTGTTGACGTCGCAGGCGGCAGTATTGCAAAGGTTACCATAAGAGTGGAATACTTTAAGAGTCCTACACTAATGTTCTGAATTTCTAGTTGGGGTAAGTGAACAAACAGAATGCTTCCAGTTACCTACGAAGCAAAGGAAAAAAAGTATAATTGATTAATGACTGTGATTGTACCTTTATGTGGAAAGGAAATCATTCTAAAGTATGTAGAAACAATGGCAGTCATTGCATATACCCATGGTCTTCCAAGTAAAATATTATAGTCAAGGGGTCCATCAACAACCTTGACATCAATATTCACTATTTTTCCCCCTAGTTCAACATGCAGGTTATTGATAATACCACAAGTTTTATATTTACTTCCATCAAAAGCCTTCAATGTTGTTGATGATTGTGATAATCCCGGCGAGCCAAGTGACTTCCAAAAATTTAGAGACATAACGAATGTAGATTCTCCCTCATCAATAATAGTACGATGAAAAATGTGATTGAGAACATTTACTTGTATGGAGAATGCCAATTCTGCTGGTAGTTGTGGTACATAGCCTGTATGATTAAAGACGGCAAGATTAGAATTAGTTGGATCAATTCCACCAATAGCCGACAATAAAGCCTGCTTCTGGGAGGGACAATTTTGTAATACCTGAAGAGTAGACATAGCTGAAGGGGATTGAGCCAAATATTCAACTATATTATAATTTTGTGCAGCTCTTGCTCAAGGATTATATGTCAATTTATGAATTACTCCCTTTGGTGGCTTAATTGTCAATTCAGGAATAAGAGTAGGTGGTATTGATTCAATAGATGGATTCGTTGTCGAGGTAGTAGGTTGATCACTGGACAGACTACCATAGTCTTTATTCCGCATTGACACCAAAATATCTTGTGAAGGTTTTGTGGTGGATAACATTAATACTTGGGAACTAGGAGCTGGATCCGTAGCAACCAAATTAGTGTCCGGATTTGGAAATGGGTCCGTCAACACAGCTGATGCATGGGAAGTCTTGATGAATTTTGAGACTTCAGCATGGTGAGGAAAATCCCTAACAAAATGTTCCTCGTTACAGATTATTCATGGATAAAGAGGTTTCCTTGGTCTAGACGGTTGATCAGATGATCTTTCCTACGGGTTAGAAGTTTTCTTTGTCTTTGATTTCCCCTTTTTCTTACTTCGTGGTTTCTTGTCACTTTTGCCTTTGTCAAATGACACGACGTTAATATTAGAAGTAGGAGTAGGATCATATGCAGTAGCGTGGTGTGTGTTTACAGTACCTATCAAGCCGTCTCTGACATGAGAGTCCTTTATTTGAGGAGGAACATTGAAATTAGATCACAATGCATTAGGAATTTTTTCATAGAGCATGCCGGACTAAGTGTAAATCAAGTCTAAATATTGGGCACAAGCGATAACTTTCTCTTCTGTGATGATGCCACCTTTAGCCACATCCTCAATTATAGATGGTAATAGGTTTTAATGAACCTTTCAGCAAGGAGCTGATCTGGAACAAATGTCTTAACCATTCGTCGACGACGACGCCACTCATGAATATGATCAGAAATTTGAGTAGCATTAGTCTGTTTGAAGTTGGTCAAGAGTTTCATTCCAATTTCGTATCTGATCGATAACTGGAAATGGGTCAAAAATACAATAGCTAGGGTAGTGAAATTGTCAAAAGAAGCTCTAGGTAACTCAATGTACCATTTAGCACCAGAACTTGTAAGCGTACGCTGGAAAATACATAGTTGAACAAAATCATTATTCATGGAATTTGAGGAACACCATAAATGATAAGTCATGACATGAGTCTACGGATCTTCTGCAGGGTTTCCATTGAATTTAGGAATATCAGAGGGTAATTTATGAGGTATCACTAGCCACCAAGGATCATAATTTATAGGATCATTGGTTAACCGGTTTAAATATGGTAATTCCAAGGTTGCAACAAAAGGAAACTGTCGATTAAGGTTAGGTTGAGCATAGCTAGGGTAAGATGGAATTTCTTGAGCAATAGGCCTTTGAGCACCAACATACGGAATCTGCTGCTGGTAACCCAGATAGGGGTTGTTTTGCATAACAAATGCTTGAAGATTCTGTTGACCAAAACCTGGATATGTTACTTGTTGAAATGAAGTTTGACGCATTTGCGCCCATGGCTTCCAAGGGGTTTGTCCGCCAATGATATAACCCAAATTAGTATAACTTGGATTCGGTTGATATGTATAACCAGGTTGTGTTTGTGACATCCCATAAAATGGTACACCAACTTGTGAATAAATGATCCCTGATACAGGTTGTTATAAATTAACCAAAGGATTTTGAGTCTGTGGACCCAAAATTTGATGATATTGAGTTGAAGGACCCGCCTGATAAGGTTGATGTACAATATTTTGAGTCTGTAACAGGGATAAATATGTATTAACAAGTGGTAATGAAGTGGATGTAACAGGTTGAACCAGTTGATACTAGTGTACAACCATTTGTGGTTGGATAGGCAGAGTGGGCTGCCATTGACAAACATTCATGTAGACATTAGTTTGACCAAAAAGTGGGTGACCAAACGTTGCCCCCAACATGAGGAGAATGATAAGATGAAAAATAATTTTCTCCAAATGCTGGGAGTCCAATTGATATGGTACTTAAAGGAATTGACCCAAAAGGACCGAATTGATATTGCCCTGATGATGTATGTAATGAATCAAGTCGTTCAGTACTAACAATTGGACTACCAGTTAAAAAACCAGATGATGACATTGGCAAGGACCATGATCATGAAGATGCACCAGAGAAAGTGCCAAACAATGATTTGTAACCTATTGGGACCGAAGGGCCACCGTGAAAATATGACTCTAGTGAGGTTGTGAACATCAACGAAGTAGCGAGGGTAGGAGCTAACGTAATTGGAACAACAGACCCAACCGAAGATGTTGGTTCAGACATGGTTGTTTGATGAAATTTATACCCTTGAAAATCGACGAGAGATTGAATGGGAACATGATCAACAAAAGTATATGGAAACGATTGAGGAAAAGACTTGTACAGGTAAAGGTCCCCCCCAAAATGGGTTGGAGTTAAAGGTGTATCGTCTTGTGGTATTTCTTCAATCACAATCAAACCAGGAGGAAGAACTTCACCGTCAGGCCCAAAATGTATTTCAGATGGTTGACTATGTGATATAGGAGTTTCAATAGCTACAGAACTTTGTGGGATGACCAAGGTAGGAACAACTTCGGGTTGTTCGACTTCAGGTTTCAGATGTTCTGGAAAAGAAGAGACATGATCTGGATCAATTTGTGATTGAACAACGTCGGGTCTAGGAGGTATGGTCTCAGCGATTGAATGGATCATTACCACGGGTAGCTGTGAAGAATCCATTTCGACAATAGTAGATGAACCAGGATGTGTGGAAACAATTTGAGCTAACTTTGGTTTAAAATATGATGTTTCATCAGAGGTACGAATTGTACTTGATTCGGCAGATCGTGATCGCCTTCGCCTACCAGAAGTAACCTCCAGTGGTAAAGGTGGTTTTAAAGCTAATCTACACGAACGACGGGGGATAGGATTTTGTTCTTCCATGATTACTGATTTATTTTAACCAAAAACAAATAAAAAAAGAGAGGGTAATACTAGGCAAAAGGGTTTACCAAGAAACTGTGAACTGCAGAATACCTCCTGGCGAACCAAGAAGTACGGGTAGGTAATCTCCCCGAAAGCTGTGTTCGGTGTATCACAGTTTCAAGGTGGCCGACTTGGTTCACTATGGATGGATAACACCTAAAATTTGTCCTCCCAAATATACCCAAAGGTATGTGGAGGCCCAATTCTGTATTAGCGTTGTCTAATGTGAAATCGAATAGTGAGAGCACCCCTTTATACTTATCGTACTGTAACACCACCCGATATACCCGAAAGTACGTGGATGAGCTACAATATACTTACGTACATGGAGTGAGGTATCACACTTGGAATGTATCGCAGACAAGTTAACGACATCTGCTATGTTTTACGACGCTGAAATACGTCTCTAGCTTAGACCTTCTAAATGTTATCGTTATGGTTCCATTGCATTGTTAATTAAATTGAGATTAATTTTATGTTGATCTTGCTTAACAATTTTCCTTTCAAAGGTTCATCGCGATGATGTGTATGAAATTCCTAAAATGCAAGCTAAGAATGATAAAAAATCTTTCACTTTCAGCTTTTTCAATGAAAAACCTAGCTACTAAGGCAAGAGAGCAAACAATTTGTGAGCAAACAAATCAATGAACAAAAAAATTCAATGATTTCAAACTAAATACATATTTCCTAATGTTCCTTTTTCAAAACACACATTATTCTACATGCAAATGCAAGTTTTTCTTTTCAGTTTCCTTAATGTTATAAATGTAGAAAAGAAACTAAGTGCACTAAATCAACAATTCAAATTCTTTTTACTTTCGAGAAACGAAGAATACAAACAACAATTTCTCTTTTGAAGGAAAAATGAGGGTTTCAACAACAATTTATCCTATCAAGGAAACGAAGATTTTACGAAAATTTCCTATTTCGAAAGCAAATTATTCTTAATTCAACCATAAAATGCACTTTAAAATCAACTTGTCAATGATAAAGAATTTTTTTTTTAAACAAACATTGAACAAATTTTCAGTCAAAGGAGGAAGAAGTATATAGAGTCACTGGTCAATTAAGGATCAAAATTTTCAAAACACAACAACAAATAAAAATGAAGCAAATTGCAAAGGAAAATTCAAGGGAATTTGGGTGTTTTCAGGAGTCAACGCAGTCTCCAAGGTGAGATAGTGCTCTGCAACGCAGGCTAGGAAGGGAGACAATGCTCTACAAAGCACTGTGTCCAGTCTAAGGGTGCGTTGGGTGTAGTATACAAAGAAAAATACTATTGTTTAACTCACCATCTTTGCAAATTTGAATTTGAAAAAGTTTAATATTTATGAGTAAAACTACTGGGTGGATAAAAAAAGCAAATCAGGGGCTTAAACACCTAGAACTAAGAGAAATTCTCCCCAGCGGAGTCACCAATTTGTTGGGCCAAAATTGTGAGTTATGGATAAATCACGCTTCCCTAGACAGGTGATAGTCTAGAACAATATGTGAAATACTATACAACTATTTTTCCTAACTCAGAATAGATACACAGAGAGGATTATAAGGTTACTTGTGATCCAAGCGCTTCTAAGCGGCTCCTTCTGTCGCTTCCGTTGCAGCTTCAAATTCAAGCGGTTTGTGTGGAATGCTTCCTGCAAGAAATAACACTGAAAAAATAGAAGATGCAATAATATAGATATCTATTCAAGTTAGTTTTCTAAATCAGTAAAGCATAAACCATACACATCAACTAAGATCTTGCAATATGGAAAACCAAAGCCAATACAGATGCATATAGGGAAAAATAAGCAGTATTCTTTATTGATGATAGAAGGAGAGGTTACAACCAAATGACTGATTTGAAGTGACCCTTCCAGCAACGTTACCAAGCCTCATCACAGTATAAATATCTCCAGCAGCAGCTACACAAATCTAGCTCTCAATTGAAAATTATCTAGCATTTCTCTACTCAAATTCTTCCTTCTCAAGCACTTAGATCTGTGCTCAATTTATAGATGAAATGTAGGTTGTTTTGCAGTCAATGACTTTCCAATAATAGGCAAGACATGTTTCCAGTCATGTAGATGTCAAATGGACACTTGGATCCGAAGCTTGACACATGTGAAATCTTCTAGAAGGCACTGGCCAAGTGAAGATTCTGGAATAATGAAAATTTCGCTCCCAATGTGACCAATGCACCTGTGAATGTCGGGAAGTGCTTTTCAGAGCAGCCTTGCATGGGGCTACCTGCATATGCAACTCACTTAGGCCCCTTAGAGCTTGTGTTGGTGAGCTCTCATATTCTATATAATAAGCTTCAAACCTTGGAAACCTTTTCTTGATGAAAGTCTTGCTTGAGTTGTCTTGTTTTTTGTCTTAGGAATGTAGCAACTAAAATGATAGGGAATGATAGAACCTTGATCATTGGCTTTGGAGATGATGTCCAGTTAACCAGGTCATGGGGAATGGTGCCCAAATTTACCTATACCACATTCCAAGGTGTTTGAAACTCCCAAAGGACTCCCACCTATTCGTGATCATGATCATGCTCTTCATTTGATTCCAGGGATTGTTCCCCCAAACATTAGGACTTACATATATCCTTATGTCCAAAAGAAGGAAATTGAATGTATGATTGCAGAAATGTTAGAGGCTGGTATAATTCAACCTAGTCAAAGTTCTTTCTCTGCTCCAATAGTTTTGGTGCACAAGAAGGATGGATCATGGCGCATGTGTCCAGATTATAGGGAGCTCAATTAGCTCACTATTAAAGATAAATTTCCCATTCCCGTGATTGATGAATTATTGGATCAATTACATGGAGTAATTAATTTTACCAAGTTGGATATTTTTTCAGGATATCATCAAATTAGAATGAAGACTGAAGATATTCTGAAAAAAAAATTTCAAACTTATGAGGGTAGTTATGAATTTTTGGTCATGCCGTTTGGCCTTACCGATGCACTTTATAAATTTCAAGGGTTGATGAATTCCATTTTCAAACCCTTCATTAGAAAATTTGTGCTAGTATTTTTTGATGACATACTAATCCACAACAGGTCTTGGAAGGATCTTGTTCAACATGTTGACAGGGTGCTCAAACTATTGGAGGAGAAAAAATTGTATGCAAAAACATCCAAATGTTTCTTTGGAGTATGAGAGGTGGAATATCTGGGTCATATTGTATCTCACGAGGGTGTTAGGGTAGACCCTAACAAAATTAAAGCCATTAAGGAATGGAAAGTCCCCACAACCATAAATTCGTTGCGAGGATTTCTCGGGTTAACAAGTTACTATTGCAAATTTGTTAAGAATTATGGGAGAATAGCAGCACCTTTAAAAACATTATTGAAGAAAGATGCATTATCATGGACTCCTAAAGGAACCAAGGCCTTTGAACATCTTAAAGAGGCAATGTTTCTAGCACCAGTCTTAGCTACGCTAGACTTCACAAAAACCTTTATTGTGGAATGTGATGCCTCAGGAAATGGAATTGGTGTTGTTTTAATGCAAGAAGGAAGACCCATTACTTTTGAAAGTCGTCCAATGAAAGGAAAGTATTTACAGAAAATATTTATGAGAAGGAAATGTTGGCAATACTACATGCACTAAAGAACTGATGAACTTACCTAATGGGAAGACACTTCAAGGTAAAAAATGGGCATGATAGTCTTAAACACTTTTTGGAACAAAGACTATCTTCAGAAGAGCAACAAAAATGGGTCACAAAGATGTTGGGTTATGACTTTGAAATAATCTACAAAAAAGGGAAGCTAAATGTTGTTGCAGATGCACTATTAAGAAAGGATGAAGAGGTGGAAGCATTCCTTTGTTCCGTTTCTATTATCCAACCAGATTGGATAATCGAAGCAAGGGATGAATGGAAGAAGGATGAAGAAGTGTGGACACTCATTCAAAAGTTGCAGAAAGATCCTAGTACATCTGATACATTTAGTTGGGAAAATGTTTCCTTATGGTACAAAGATTGCTTATATATGTGCAAGAATTCCCAATTAAAACAAAAGATTATTTTTGAATTTCACACTTATCCTTTAGGAGGACACTCAGAATTTTTAAAAACTTACCACAGGGTGAAGAAATATTTTTTTGGGATGGCCTTAAATCTCATATTCGAAAGTTTGTGGCGGAATGTTTGGTTTTCCAGCAAAATAAAGTTGAGAAAATTAAGACCCCAGGTCTCCTACAACCTTTATCCATTCCAAGTCAACTTTGGGAGGAGATTTCAATGGATTTTATCAAAATTTTACCTAAGTCCAAAGGAAAGAGTGTCATCATGGTGGTAGCTGATAGACCTACCAAGTATGCACACTTTTGTGAATTATCTCATCCATTTAAAGCAAGTACAGTTGCTACTACATTTATGGAAACAATTCAAAAGCTACATGGAATCCCAAATATTATTGTAAGTGACAGAGATCCCATTTTTACTAGAAAATTTTGGACGAAATTATTTTCTTGTTTGGGTACTCAAGTAGCTCATAGCTCATCTTATCTTCCTCAATATGATGGTCAAACTGAGATAGTGAATATATGTTTTGAAGGATATCTTCGTTTTTTTGTATCTGATAAGAAAACAAAATGGGTCAAGTGGTTACCTCTCGCTAAATGGTGGTATAACACTTCCTTCCATAATGCAACAAAAATGACCCCATTTATGGCACTTTATGGATATCATCCACCGTCCATCACATCTTCTTTAAGGGAAATTCTAAGGTTCAAGCAGTGGAATATCACATTGAGTATCTACAATAAGTTTTCCAACTCTTAAAGGTTAACCTAAATTTGGCACAAAATCGAATGAAACAACAGGCAGATCAACATCATGGCGAGAGAAGTTTTGATGTAGGAGACTGGGTATTTTTACAGCTACAACCAATAAAACAAGTTTCCTTCAAGCAAGCTAAGAAGGATAATAAATTATTGCCAAAGTACTATGGTCCTTACAAGGCGTTGCAAAATATTGGTACTATGACATACAAATTGGAGTTTCCTGCTTCTTCGCAAGTGCATCCAGTTTTCCATGTTTCATGCTTAAGGTTATAGGGGAAAAAATTCCAGTTCAAACAATATTGACAGAACTTGATGAGGAAGGAAAAATCATTCTGGAACCTGAATCAATAATAGAAACAAGAACTCGACAGCTACGAAATCGATCAATTTTAGAGTATCTCATCAAATGGAATAACTTACCCACTGAAGATTCTACATGGGAGGATGAGAATTTTATACAGAAGCATCCGGAGCTACTCAAGCGTCGAGGACAAATTTTTTTTGAAGGAGAGGGGCATGTTAGGTCCCTGTATTATTAGTATATCCCCTTATTGTTGTTATTGTAACCGCCTTATTTTTATTGTTGTAGCCCTGTAACCCCAATATTGTTATTATTGTGCCCTTACATTATTATTGTTAGGTTGGTTAGAAGTATATTGTGACCCCATGGACTCTTATATATAGACATAGGTTTTTTAATTTGTATCATCCAAGAATTATTCATTTATGTAATGTAAAGGATATTTCCCCCTCGAAGTGGCTTATTTCTAAGGCTTTGATCTCTCTTTTCTTCTATTCTTGGAGCTGGTTTCATAACATTGGGGCTTCAACTTGCTTATAAATGAAGGGAAATGGTTTATGGAGGTTATTAATAGAGTCATGGAATGAGTGGAGTGGTGGAAAGGTAAGGGGAGAGGTCTCATGCCAAGTTACTGATGATCTAGCCGTTGATGATGCAACATAGGGTTTAGAGAGTGAATCCTTGTGCATGGAGTGAAATGAGGGGTTATGAGTGGTAGTTATACACAAAAATTAAATTATCATGCTCTCATTGAAGCTTAGAAATATTTGAGAGAGCTTATTTCTTCATAAATAAGTTTCCTGTAACATTTACAAGAGTCTTCTATAGTGCTATAGGAACCCTCTAGCTGCTAGACTTTCCTGTAGCAATTACAATCAAGAGAAAAAATGGAGTTGTTTGCCTATTTGAGGGGTGAAATGAATGAATGGGTTCATGTTGGAGTGGTTCATGGAGTGTGTAAGTAGAGGAGAGGGAGAAGTGAGGAAAAACTTCTCCTTTATATTCAAAAACTATCTTTGATCAATAACCTACAAAACATAAAAAAATGAGTGCATAGATATTTTATTTCTCTTTTTCCTTTTTGTTTCTTGTCTCTTTTTTTTTTTGAAGGAAAGTGGGCTGCCTCGATAGAGGTTTTCAACCCACAAACCTGCCTTATCTAGGTTTCACCCAAGGATCTTTTATTTTTTGTTTATTTTCTCTCTCTTTTTTTTTTTGCTCCATGGTTGCCTCATGGAGGTTTTCAACCCTGGAGTTGGCCTTGGGTGCCTTAGAGAGGTTTTCACCCATGTCTCTTTATTTTTTATTTAAATTTTTTTTTTTTCTAGGAGGGGGAGGTGCTGGAAACTATGGAGTCTCCCATGACATACACCTCCCTGTTTATGGAATTTATAGGGCCTTTTTGTAACCTTTAAGCCTGTAACCATTGACCAGTAGGGGAATCCCCTCATCAACTATGGTTCTGATCTGAATTGCACCATTATCATAACATTTTTCCACTTTTTAGGATCCCAACCATTTTTTCATCAATTTTCCTTTGAAATACTTGAACCTTGAGTCATACATCATCGCCCAATCTCCTTCTTGAAAGGTCTTCTTCTTAATGTGATTTTCATGCTAGACCTTCCTTTGCAGTTGAATCACTTATGTGTGAAGGAGTGCTTGCATCCTAAACTCATCCAATCCATTTAATTGCAGATACCTCTCTTGTTGGGTCTTTGATATATCTAGGTCTAACTCAAGTGCCATCCTTAAGGAGTTGAACTCAAATTCAATTGAAAGCAGGGCTTTCTTCCCGTAGACCAACTCATAAGGAGTGAACCATGTTGTTGTTTTCCAAGTAGTGTTGTAGGCCCAAGTAGCTTCCACGAATATGTATTCCTAATATTTTATGCTTCTTCTCACAACCTTGGTGAGTATATTATCCAAGGATCTGTTGGTCACTTCCACTTGGCCATTTTATTGAGGGTGGTAGGCAATGGAAGTCTCATGCTTTATCTTGTACCTCCTCAGAATATTCTCAATGAGATGAGATGTGAATTTTGCCCCCTGATCAGTGAATACCTCTCCGGGGTATCCAAATTTGTAGAACACATTCTCTCTCAGAAATTATGCTACCTTATCCTCAGTTGCTACCTTATAGCTTTTGTTTCAGCTCACTTTGTTAGGCAGTCAGTGTAGACTATGATATACTTTTTCTGGTGAGATGGTGGATCAATGGGTCCAATGAAGTCCATGCCCCACTTGTCAAATGGCTCTAGAGCCACTTGAGGATGAAAATGAATCTCATCCCACTGTGTAGGTTTCCCCATCCTTTGGCACTGGTCACACCTTCTAGTGTATCTTCTGGCATCCTGGTGTAGGGTAGGCCAATATTAACCCACCTGCAAAGCTTTGAAAGCTGTCCTTTTTGTAGAAAAGTGGCCTCCACAAGGGCTATCATGACATGCAGAGAGGATATCAAAAAATTATTCGTCCCTCACACATCTTATGAGAATTTGGTTAGGGCCTAGCTTGAATATATTCCCCCCAATCTAGGTGAAAGGGTCATTTTTTCTGAAGATCTTGCTCTTCTCCTTGGTTGAGAGGTTAGGAGGGAAATTTTTAGCAACCAAGTAGTTAGCTATGTAAGAAAACCATGGAGAGAGTATTGAGATAACAAGGAGGTGTTCATCTAGGAGCTGGTCATCCATCATTCCTTCTTCATATGCAAATAGAGCTAACCTAGATAAAAAAATCTGCAACAACATTCTGCTTTCCAGGTTTATCGACAATGGTTAGGTCAAATATCTATAATAGTAAAAACCATCTAATTATTCTAGCATTAAAATTAGGTTTGTTCATTAAATATTTGATAGCTGCATGGTCAGTGAGTAAAAAGGTCTGATAACTAGTGATATAATGTCTAAATTTGTTTAAAGCATGAACAATGGCTAACATTTCCTTCTCTGTGATAGTATAATTGAGTTCGGCCTTGGACAAGTTATTACTAATGAAATAGATTGCATAAGGTAATTTGTATTCTAACTATCCCAAGGCTTCCCCCACATTTTTTTTTGATGCATTTGTGTGGATGTGGGAAGGTAGAGTCCAATTTGGACCTCGAAGAATGGGGCTAGTAGTTAACTTTCCCTTAATGAGCTCAAAAGCTTCTTGACAGAGACTGGACCAAGTAAACTTAAAGTCTTTGGCCAACAAACCAAATAGTGGTGAAGCCAACTTGATGAAATCTTTGCTAAAACTTATATAGCATCCATCTAAACCCAAGAAACTCATGACATCCCTCTGCTTTTGAGGAGCAGGTACCCTTTTGATGATGGAGATTTTGTTCGGGTCCACCTGTATTCCTGCTTGGGAGATTGAGTGTCTCAATCCTACTCATGCTATTTTCAAGAATTCATACTTTTTTGGGCTTAGGGAGGGATGAATCTCAATGCATCTCCTCAAAAATTTTCCCAAATTGGAGAGAGATTCCTAGAAGTCATCCCCATAGGGAGTGAAATCATCCATGTAGATTTTAACCGAGTTATGGACTAGCTCAGAGAAAATTCTTAAGACAACTATTTGGAATGTAGCTTGGGCATTGCACAACCCAAAGGGTAGGACTCTGTAAGAGAAGGTACCCGAAGGACATGTGAAAGTATTCTTGTCCCGGTCTTTAGGGATAATTTGGATATGGTTATACCCATTGAACCCATCTAAGAAAGAAAATAACTTCTTTCCTACAAGGCCATCCAGGACTTGATCTATAAAGGGAAAAGGTAAATGGTCCTTCTTGGTGGCTTTGTTGAGTTCCCTATAATAACCACATATTCACCATTTTCCATTCTTCTTTAGGACAAGGAAATGAGGAGATACCTATTAACTATATGATATAGGATAAATGAAACCTACATCCAAATTTTTTTGCAGTTCTTCCTTGACTATGACTTTTAGAGATGGGTTCATTTGCCTTTAGGGTTGGCACATAGGATTTCATCCTTCTTTAATGTAATTATGATGTTCACACATCGAGGGATGAACCCCTTTCACGTCCTTGTAGTCCCAAAAAAATGCATCTAATTTTTCTTTCAAAAGTTGGCATAACTGCTCTTCTTCTCTATCTGAGAGGTTTGAGTTAATTTTCAGAGATTTGGACGGGAAAAATTCCATAGCCTCGGTGGTTTCAGAGGTTGAATCAAATGAGTGCAGTTTCATCCAAGGGTGGCTTTCAGATTCTTTGACTAGTGTGGGACTAGTTTTGAGCGGCTCAGTCGATGAGTTCATCTTCATAAATTCCCCCCCCTCTATGAACAACATATATGATACAAATGGGGTAGGGTGTAGTGTTTTATACTTCATATTATTCTTCATCCTCCAACTATATTGGTAGGTCATGGTCAATGGAAGGCTAGGTTGGAGGATATAATAACATATTTTTAGACAAGGGTTCATTATTAATAGTCATGTTTCCAGCCCGATAGCTGATATAAGCATCAGTAGTGGCTAGCCAAGGTCTCCCTAGAATGAGAGAATATCCATTAAACTTGGTTTTTGGCTCGAGAACTAGGAAATATGTAGGATACTCCCAAGAGTCAATTGAAACCATAACATCCTCAACAATTCCTTCCGGAGTTATTGTGGACTGATCTGCAACTTGTAAAACCATTGTGGTTCTCCTCAAAGTCCCTTGGAGGTTGAGTTTAAGCATAGTTTCCTTGGTCATTACATTGATGGTAGCCCTGAGATCAATTAGAGTATTTGGGACTATGACACCATCTATGTGCACATCTACAACTGGACTACCAGGGTCCAAGTACTTTTGGAATATCACGCTTCCCAACATTAAGTCAGAAAACTGTCCTACTACATTGATGGTGGGGGTATCTTCCTTCTTTCTCCCACGTTTCTTGAATCACTTTTCCTTCATGAGCCTATTGTAAATAGGGACATCCTTAACGGCCTTGAGAAGTGGTATTTTTACACACAAATTTTTCAGTTCTCCCAGAAGTTCGGCCTCCTCTAGGGTGTGCTGACTGGAGTGGATCAAGTGCTTAGGAAAAGGATCCGAGTGTTTCTTTATTCATTTTACTCCTCAACCTCTACAAGTAGAGACAGAGGGTGGTTGTCTGGGAGTACTCTTCTCGACCCGATATTAATCTCCTGTATCTCTACAACATAAGCTGGATAGGATGTCTCTCCACTATAAACCTATTGTGCCTGTCTGTTGTTCGGGTTCGGATTGGGATGTGCATGCATCTAGGGTAGCTTGGGTGGAGAAACATGAGTAAGCTGTGGATGAGTTTCGGGTGGAGGAATTAGAGCAGGTGGTTGATTATGTTAAGGCCTCCACCCTTGGTGTTATCACTCATAAAAATGAAGCATCAGTTGACAAATTCCTAGAGGTTCATGTGTCAATGGTAGGGTCATATAATTCATTTCTCATTACTTGGTCAAGGGAAATTTTGAATTTTTCTTGTTTAAATCTTACCCTAAGGTCTAAACCCACTCACTTTCAAACTCCCTCATGTCACATCACTCATCATTTTCTGACTGATTTCAATTTTCAAGATTTTTTTACTGAAAATTTCATTTTAGCCAAGAATCCCTACTTTTGTAGCGCATTCAGTGTAATAGGTAGAAAATGCTACGAAACTGGCTAGTAGTTTCATAGCGAATGTGAAGCATTTCTCTATTTTCTGGTTTGGAGCAGTCAACTTCAAAGGCAGTTTCTGAGCAACTGAAAACAAATTTGGGAAATTTGAAAGAGGTTTTTCTTCATAACATACCTAACTACAAAAAATTCTCTTAGTTTCTTCAAATTCATTAGGAAGTGGCAGAAATTGATAAATTAAAATGCGCTACGAAACAGCTATTACTAAACCGTCCTGTACATGACTGTTTAGCAGTCAACTTCAAGTTTAATTTCTAGCTAAAGGAAAAAGTATTTTGGAATTTTGAAAGAGGTTTGTCTTCATCACAACCCCAGCTAAAAAAACCTCTCTCAATTTTCTCACAGGTGTTATCAATTGGGAGATATAAGGATTTAATTGAAGCCCTATATTCAGAAACATAGTTTTCCTGTTTTACACATGTTTTGAAAATGCATTTTCTGGATAGCAGGAGAGGTGTTTCAAAAAACTAAGAGAGGATTTGAGAGATCACTCAACGGTCAGGGAGAATGTGGGAAAATGTCGTATAAAGTGCCAAATTGGGAATTTTTTATTCAAGACATAATGGCCTACAAAAAACTCCTTCAGTTTCTCAAACTACATCATGGATTAGGATATATAGGCTCTGTTCCAATACCTATTTTTCTGGAAAAAAAACAGGAAAAATCTGCAAGGATGTTTTAAATAATGAAGAAGAAATGCCTCAAGGATCCTAAAGTGAGTTGGTTTATGGTTAATGGAGGATGAAGACATGTTAGTTATAGGTTTTTTGCACTTACAAACTTTCATTTTCAATAATTATGAAAAAATATGCATTTTTAGCAGTTTCGTAGCACCTCTAGGCTTAAAAAGCAGAAAAGCGCGACAAAACTATTATAGCTACATTTTTTCTTCTTTTGATCATTGTTAAAGGTGTTAAGTGCTAAAAATGTTATGAGAGATGTGTTGAAGGGTGATAAAGATGATGCAAGAGGAAAGAGTCAGAATTTTTGAGGATAAAGGCTTGCAAGGCAGCGCTACAGAAAGCACTACGAAACTATTGTATTTTCGTAGCACAATGCATTTTATCTTTTGGGGCAGCCTTTAACGCTATTTTTGAACAGATGGAGGATATGAAAGAGTCATGGACCATGTTAAGCCAACTTTAAACAATGAAGGACCATGAAATGAAGATTAAATGATAGTCAGAATGTTCAAAGAAGGAAAAAGATCCTATACCTAAAAAACAAGGTACTGTTTCCTATTTTTGTGGAGGTCCGCTAAGTGGTCATGAAGAACTGAATGCCATTATCCAAATTTGACCATGTGATGATACACTTGTCAATGATGTAATTTCAAATAGATAAGGTTGTTATAGATAGTTATAAGGAGTCTGAGTCCTTTTCGAAATAGGACTGTCAAGTAGGATAGGTGTCTATTTATCATTAAAGTTGATGTTTTATGGTTATGCAAGGTGTCATTAGGAAAAAATTAAATGTATCTAGCCTAGAGGCGGATCATATGATGATGTAAGAAGTCTTTTAAAGGCCAATGGGTCGAATTTTTCAGGGGTTGGAAATTTTTTGGCAAAATAGCAGCTTATTGTAATGGACTGTTTCAGCTAATACAAAGATCTGTTACTTGAACAACTTGAGATTCTGAAGGAGTTTTTAGTGATTTCCTATTCTATTTGTACCTCTTATGTATCTCACTTGTAGTGGTTTTCACTTATATTACTCAAAATTCATCCTTGTGATGTTCTGACTTCCTTTATATGTGAATTGACTGTGTATACTCATGTTTTATTTGTGTGTGTCCTACTTCTAGAAACTCTGAACAGCCTCAAATTCCATGTCAAGTAACTCAATGAATCACTGAAATTTTTGAATCCATAAGCCAATGCCTATATACTGATATTATTTTCAATCTACACTCATCAAGTAGGAGATGTTATCTCAGAAGACTATTTGATTGTAAAGATATTGGAGTTTCTGCTAGATACAGTAACAACACAACTTTTCTTCACTAGAGATTCTTATTATATTTCAATGATTTTTTGTCCTATATTTTGAAAGGTTTTCTTCAATGTCTTAATGCTTATTAATTAGAACTCATGATTTTTCATGCTCTGACTTCCTTTAAGTATTAAGCCATGATTTATCTTTCTTAATAGTTACTGCGGCCCCTGAAGGAACTACCTCCCTGAAGCTCGTCGATATCGCACAAAGTGCTGCTGCCTAGATTTAGGAAGTGTTACCTCTGTTGATCGTCACCTTCATTACCTTACATGCACAGCTAGAAACCGCAACACCACAATGAATCAGGACGAGTCACAAGATTGTGTTGGGGGGCTGTTGGAGCAGGGTCTCCTACGAGCTGCGAAACTAGTCCGATTTTGTATATTTTTTATTATAATTAGGCTAGCGCAGGGGTTTTGGGGTGGGTCAAAGCCCCGAAAGCATTGTAATGGGTCAAAGGGTAAACCAGGGGTCCGAAAACCACATTTTGCGGACCATAGGAAAGTTTAGGCTAGATTATTATAAATAGAGGAACATTTTGAATTGTAAGGTAGAGAAAGAAGGAGCTATTGATGCGAAATGTGGTTTAATATATCTGTTTAGGTTTTTTGGGAAAGGACTCCTGCTAGCTGTGTGTGCGGAGATCCAGAGTCTTGCTGTGTGCGGACCCTACTATAGTGTGCGCAGGCTGGGATGAGTATTGTAAGAGGGAATTGATGAATTGATAAGTAAGAAAGGTTGTTTGAGAACTGAATCTATGTGTAATGTTGTGCGAACCATTGGTAGTTACTGTATTATGCACATTCTGTATTCAAGCTGCGAAAGTTCTGTGTAAGTGTGTTTACTGTATCTGGATCTATCCTGTTCTGTTTTATGTAATATTGTGCTACTGTCATAGAAGTGTATAATTATCAAAAATTGTAGACCTTGCGCATGTGGATGTGAAAAGAGACTTGTAAACCCTACATAGAAAGAAGCAATCTGGGCATCACAGGGCCAAACGCAGCTCTTCTTGCCTTACCTACCCTTTCTCAGGGTGCGGAAACTTGGTTCCAACACCCACCCATACTACTTCGGGTGAGACTTTGACCTGCACAAGCGGGTCACTGCCGAAAGGGCTAGTAGTATAGGGGTTTGTTGGCAAACCTTGAACTCCGAACCTGGGTCAGGATCCCTCGAGCCATCAATTGGTTCTGTTTCCGGGACCTGGAGCATGTTGAGGAAGGGATCGGGTAATGACAAGAGAATACCGGAATCCTGAAAGGAAGGAAATTGAGGAGTGGTTCGAAAAGCAGATTCAGGAGTTTGCAGTGAAAGAAAATTGCAGCACAAAGTTAACGGCGGAAAAGTGGAAAAAAAGGTACATTATTACAGAAAGCTATGAAATTTTATTTGTGACATTTGCAATCGAGATTCAGGAGTGGCTGGCTAGGCTGGTATAATTCCAAAAGTGTTGGAAGGACGAACGAGTCATGCAGTGGACTCCAGAGCTGATCCAACAATTGAAATGAATCGATAATACCATCACTCGCACAGTGGATCACTGTGTGGATAGTGTGTTAGGAGGATTTGTGATGAAATTTTCTATTGATCAGTTTGTCTCTTACTCCGAGGCCGAGCGAAGATTCTTTAAAGGATTCCGGCGCAAGTTCCTGAAGACGCTACCATTGCTGATTAAGATACTACTGTGCGAGAAAAGTATTCTTTATAGTCATACCGACTGAATGACCTCGGATCTCGACGAGAGCGTGATGCACAGTGGTAAATACTATCGGATCAACCTCGACGGGGGAAGATCCGCCTATAACCCTTTGTGAGAAACGGCTGCGCAAGACCCCCCGGCTACACCGCCACCTAGGCCACACAAAGGTAAGAACTCACCCATACCACCACCCCCGCTGGATAGTGATATGTTTGCACACCTGAGACTACCTACCTTCAAGGGGGTAGGGGATGAGGATATGGGCCGATTTTGGTTTGTTGTAGACTCCGTCTGGACTGTGCAAAATGTGACAAACGATATGGTGAAGAGGGCGCAACTGTCCCTGGCATTCGAGGACAGAGCATTGGACTGGTATATGCGATACATTTCTTAGAATGGGAGTGCATCTATTCAAGATATTAAGGATGCTCTGAAGAAAAAATTCTAAAAGCCAAAATATTACTCTCAGTTGGTAGCAGAAGTAAAGGACTTCAACCAAGGTGCGTCTGAGTTTGTATGGGAGGCTGATCAGTGATTGGAGAAAGCAATCAGGGAAGGAGGATTTGAGTATGATGATAGACAACATACGAAATGGTTCATCGCTATGTTGTTGCCCCACCTACGTACGCCAATGAGTCACCAAACCTTTGAGTCACAGGAAAAAGTTGTGGAAGTCGCTATGAAACTAGAATCTGCACCCAGAAAAGATACTTCAATAGGAGTACAACAAATTCAGGAGCAGCTCGAAGCTATGCACATGGAAATTTAGAACCTACGAAAGGAATGGGGAAAAGGAGCTAGCGCAGATCTATTGTGCATATGATGTTGGGTATCTGGCCATATGAAGGATCAGTGCACTCTATTAGCAGATTACATGCAGGTAGGAGGACCTAGTCCGGTCTACCCAGGAGCGAGTGGGGAACCCATCCTGTCATGACCAGGTTCAAGCGGACCTACGCTGTGGTGCAATGACTGCCATGTAGTAGGGCTGCATGATACGCACCATTGCCCTCGACTATGTGCGTATGTCCTAGAACTGCAGCAACAGTGGTGCAGGTTCTGCCGGTCGGTAAGACATGATGAGCAGAACTTTCGCACTTACGACTTGATGAGAGATCGAGGGAACTTGTATAGGGTAAAATCAGACCCTGCATCACCAAGATCTCCCATGAGATTTGGTGGCTCTCCAGTAAGGGACAGGGGAGGTCAGGGAGGAAGCGTAGGACGAGGACGTGGGAAGCTAATCTGTTATAACTGCGGGGAGGTAGTACACTTTTCTAGGGACTGCCCAAATCCCACAAGGAAATCGTGCAAATATTGTAGACAGCTGGACCATCTGGTTGAAGATTTCCCAATTTTAATAGCCAAAATGCAGGAAAAACAACCCACCCCTACGCAAAATGTGCAAAGAGTCAAATCTGAGCTAAGAAACATAGACCCGAGTGTGAAAGTCATAACACGCAGTGGGATGGTCACCCAGGGAGCGAAGGAAGAGGCTGCTAGGGATCCTATGACCTCTCAAGAAGGATTGAACATAAGCAAGGGACAAGAGACAATAGTAGCTACTGTGCAGGTACCGACACACCTCAAGACAGATGAGGGGGTCGAGCCCTTTCTACAGGCATGTCTGAAGCTGCTACGTAACCCAAAGGCTGTAGAGAACCTTCAAGCATTAATGAATAGCTGCACAGCTCGGCCCGATCCGATTCCCGAGACCAAGGTTGTACACAAGCTATACAGGTATAAGAAACGCACCAGAAGAGAAATGCGGTTGACTGCGCAGATTGGTGACTACGAGATGGATTAATTTATTTTGGACCTTGGATCCGATGTGAACGTATTACTAAAGCAAACATGGAAACGAATGGGAGAACCTAAAATGGAATGGTCCACCATCTAGCTGTGCATGGAAAATCAACAAAAGATCATCCCTCTGGGAAGGCTGCCAAAAATCATGGTAGATATCGCAGGAGTAAAATTCCAAGTTGACTTTGAGGTAATAGAAATCATGGAAGATGTGGATCCATACCCTGCACTCCTAGGACTAGAATGGGCTATAGATATGGGGGGTGTGGTCAATCTCAAAAAGCGTAGCATGGTATTTGAAAATAACGGCACACGAGTAATAGTACCATTAGATCCCACGGAAGGCATGCGGTATATAGAGCTAGTGCAGGATGTGGAGGAGGTGGATCACATCTACAAGCTCACCACACAGGACGAAGATTGGATTAACCCCACGGTGGAAGGAGTACTCTGCTGGGAAAAGGATAGTGAGTTCCCGTCCAACTCTGATGGGGAACTAGAGAATTGGCAGGGCTGGTTGCATGAGGTTTTAGTGCTATGATGTCTTTGGGTCACAAGGAATTTCCGTTGCATCTCCGCCGAGGTAAGAGACTTGCCCCACTTTGGGGACTCCGGTAACATTAAGGAATTTTTACGCGCCTTCGAAGCAGAATTTCCCAAGGGATGTAAGCTAGGGGCCCTTAAACTAGCCTTGCGTAGAACGCCTGCACATTGGTGGAATACGCATGGGATGGTATTTCGCGATTGGGAGGAATTTCGGGATAATATGATCCTGTGGTTTAAAGCACCAGCTGGGAAACAGATCCAAGAATTCCTTGGATCTGAGGATCCACGTAGATATTTTCTGGCATGGGAAACACAATGGTGTGACAGGACCACAAACAAACGAGTTCACCTGTTTATCCATGGCCTAGGCCTGCGCCCAACTGTGTGGTATTTAGATGCGGAGCTGCACCAGCACACACACAATTGGGAGAATTTGCGGGCTGAGTTTCTACGAACATTTAAGGTTGCAGATGGCACAAGGACGCTTGACACAGCTCTGCATAACACAAATGCCCTGACCAAGGGAAAAGAACACCTGAACATTGCACCCGGATCAGGGGGAACGACGGTACCGCACATGATGGAATACTAGAGCTTTAACTCGACAAAGGGAGTGAGTGACCCCCGAACTGTCCCAATCACGGTGCTCAATGAGATGCGTACGACTTCTAGGCTGCGTAAGTTGTACCTGAATCACATTACAACACATCCGACGTCGGATTTAATTAGGGATGTGTGAACAACACAGACGCTTCACCCAAAGTCAGTAGATCCGTAGGAAAGCCATCAGGTGCGAGCTATGACTGTCAGAATGCTGCCTTCGGGTGAAAAGGGAATTGTACCGTTACAACAAACAGGTGGATGGCCATCAATGCAACAATTTATGGTGAGTTTTTTTCAGATGATTGATGGCAATTTTCAAGTTAGATCTACTCTACCGTTGGATAACCCCAGGCATTATAAGGAAGAAAGGATAGTTCTGCTCAAGGCTCCATATTATCTCTGTCTTTTTCATCTGTTATTCTACTACTTGATTGTCTGGACCTGTAGTGTTTGGGTCGTACCCCATCAACCTACCTCCGTTGTCTGCGAGTTTCCAAAGTTGGAAGCATATCCTTTTGCTGCTATGGCAGACCGTAACCTTCCGAGCGCCTTGGCACCCACCAGTCCAGCGCTTGCAGACATTGTGTTAAGAGGGTCTGGGGACACTGAGATTGATAAGCTGATTTCCCTTTGGCTCCCTGCAGAAAAAAATTGACTTTGAACCTTGTGCAGAATGGCGCCACAACTACACGATGAAAGTTCATGCCCATCCCGAACCTGGGATGATTGCAAGCCCCAACTGGATGGGCTCTGAAGAGGCTATGCGGGATGATACACAACCACCACAGTGCACCTTGAGGACTGACGCAGTTGAGTCACCGCTAGTCTTGCACACAGAAGGGCTGACCAATAGGGATACTCCGTCCCCTCGGGGTGCGAAGCAATATAAAGACATGCTACGAATTCTCTGCAGTTCCAGGCTCCCTACCAACGAAGGCCATCTTTTTTCACTACCTAGCACTATCTTGGTCGGCGACCACCTCCCAATAGCTACGGAACTCCAAATGGATTTAGCGTAGCTGCCCCACGAGGCATTACAGGGATTACACACCGCCGTGCTGCAAGAGATCCATCGTCATGACCAGACTGCGTAGCAACACCTCAATGTGGCCACACCGATCCTCACATGCTAGACCAAATATATCCTCCTTATGGCGCAACTTGAAACAGTGGTTCACCGGCTCAATGCAAAGATCCCTGACAAACTCCTGGTGTCAGCTCCACTCCAGGATACCTTAGAAGGCTTGGTTACAACAATCAGGGCATCCCGAACCGAAGTATAGGCCCTCAAGACCCAAATGGCCTGCCAATTCACAGCGTACCAGGCCCAAGCACAACTTACCATATCCCTAGAGGTACAGGGACAATGGGCTACGTTGATAACTGAAGCTATAGACATTATTAAAGGACAGCTTACTCTAGGTACTCAGTTGCTCGAAGCAGCCATGTAGCTCTGGAAAATGGTCCAGTTCAACCCAATGCTTCGACATGTTAGAGAAGACTTATGCCAGAAGGAAGTTGCTTTCGATTAGATTGAAGCCACCTTGCCTTCCCTCGCCCCTGCACAGCTTCTGGAACTCTTGAAAACTAGCAACGCTCTCCAAGATACGATTGCGGATCTCTGATGCAACAAGCATGCCATTTGAAAGCGCTTGAAGCCATGGGGCGATGCTGCATTCTAGAGATCTCAAGATTCTCACAATGCCAATGCATGAATCAACCAAATTTTGGAACGAGTTACCGCGGCCCTTGAAGGATCTACCTCCCTAAAGCTCATCAATATCGCACAAAGTGCTGCTGCCCAGAGTCAGGAAGTGTTACCTCCACTGATCGTTGCCTTCAATACCTTACATGTGCAGATAGAAACCGCACCACCATAGTGACTTGGGACGAGTCACATGATTTTGTTGGGGGACTGTTGGTACAGGGTCTCCTACGAGCTGCGAAACTGGTCCAATTTTTTATATTTTTGATTATAATTAGGCTAGCACAGGGGTTTTGGGGTGGGTCAAAGCCCCGAAAGTGTTGTAATGGGTCAAAGGGTAAACCAAGGGTCTGAAAACCACAGTTTAAGGACCATAGGAAAGTTTAGGCTAGATTATTATAAATATAGGAACATTTTGAATTGTAAGGTAGAGAAAGAAGGAGCTATTGATGCGAATTTTGGTTTAATATATCTATTTGGGTTTTTGGGGAAAGGACTCTTGCTGGCTATGTGCACGAAGATCCAGAGTCCTGCTGTGTGCAGACCCTGCTGTTGTGTGCCCAGGCTAGGATGGGTATTGTAAGAGGGAATTGATGAATTGATAAGTAAGAAAAGTTGTTTGAGAACTGAATCTATGTGTACTGTTGTGCGAATCATTGGTAGTTACTGTATTATGCACATTCAGTATTCAAGCTGCAAAATTTATGTGTAAGTGTGTTTACTGTATTTGGATTTATTCTATTTTGTTTTATGCAATATTGTGCTACTGTCATAGAAGTGTATAATTATCAAACACTGTAGACCTTGCGCACATGGATGTGAAAAGAGACTTTTAAACCCTGCGTAGAAAGAAGCTATTTGGGCATCACAGGGCCGGACGTAGCTCTGCTTGCCTTACCTACCCTTTCTCAGGGTGTGGAAACTTGGTTCTAGCACCCACCCATACTACTTCGGGTGAGACTTTGACTTGCGCAAGTGGGTCATTGCCAAAACGGCCAGTAGTATAGGGGTTTGTTGAAAAACCTTGAACTTTGAACCTGGGTTAGGACCCCTCGAGCCAACACATATCACTCTTGAACTCCTCCAACATATTTCCAATCTCATGCTTGATGGAGGTGGAAGAGTAAGGGCTATTGGTCATACTTTGGCTAGCTCTACCTTTCTTACTAGCTGCCCTAGAATGGTTCTTGAAGATAGTTTTGATTGTGTCATAAGGTAGATGGTAGACATCTCCTCCTGATAACATATTAAGGGTTTCAATCACCTCCTTCCTGATCCCTCAAAGAAGTACTAGTTTAAGTGATCTGAGATCAAGGGTACAATTAAATATTTTATATTTTAACTGCAACCACTCTTCATAGTCCTCTAGGGATTCATTAGGCCCTAGAGTCATCCTGAATATTTCCTCTTTAGTTGGTCCTGCACCTACAATAGTACCTATACTTTTTATTGAAGGCCTCTTTCATCTGTGCCCAGGTAGTGATGTCGTTCACAGGTAGACCCATGAACCTGCGCAAGGATGCATCCTTAAGGGTAGATGGGAATACCTTCAATTTTTGATCATCTGAGGCATCGTCATAGGTCCTACATAAAACAACAAATTCAAACATGAATGTGTCAGGTTCCTCAGAGGTAAGTCCATGGAAATGTGGAAGGGCTGAGGGGCTGATGTTCTTCATTTTAGTTTCCCCATATGCCTCTCTAATGGGGAAGTATCTATGGGATTCAGTTTCAGCCATGGCTTGAATAGACGTGTAGGTTCCTCTAGTGAAAAAATTTCTTCTTCTTCCCCAACAGGTTCTTCAAAATTTTCAAAAGGCTCACCTATGGTGTGTTCAACCTCACAACCACTGAAGAAGAGTGAAGGGTGACTATGTGGGGATGTGGGAATTTTTGGTAAAACATTTCCTTGAGTATACACACTCCTATGATGATCCAAGTGGATATTGGTGGTCATGACCTGCCTATTCCACTTGGGGCCCCACCATTGTCTCTTTCATTTTTTCAGTTTTGGCACAACTTACTACTATTAGTAGTTTTTCGGGTCCTGAACTTTCAGAGCCGTTTTGAGGCCCTAAACGACATTTTTTGGGAAAACCGGGAGCAACATGGGTCCATGGATCGATGTTGCTCACTCAAAATTTTTAGTCCTCAGATAGATCTTTCTAACGAGGTATGGTTTGTGTCAAACAGAGATCGTATGCCAAAGTTACGTCCCCAGGAAGTTGAAACACCAATTTACCCAAATGGGTCCCATAGTTTTGGCACTTCATCTCCTAGGTTTAGGGTTTTCTATTGTTTCTAAATAATAAATAGGCCCTTAAGCCTCATTGTAACTCAGTTCAGAGGCTTGTAGCCACCACATATCTTCTCAGATATAGCTACCAGCGCCCTAGCTAGTTTATTTCCATTCTTTCTGTAAGAAAATTTCAGTTCTTCGATATTAATGAAATGAAGTGTTATTTCTGCTGCATATTTGTATTTATGGTTATATGTTTATTCTATTGCATTCCTGCATAAATCCGGATCAGTGGTATCAGAGCGGTCTGCTTTTTCTCGATCCTTCTTTGCATGTCCCCAATGAGGTTGGGGTATAAGGAGTTAGGGCTCGATCTGGTGGAACCTTTGCAAGATCAGCCTCACAAACCCTGACAGATGCCCATGGGGGATGAAAAGAAAGATGAGGGAGAAGAAGATCCTATAAAAATATTGCTTGAGGAGGCCCTCGAAAAACAAAGGAACGCGATGATGGATAACTTTGCCCAGATCCTTCAACGGCTACCCACCGGCAGTGCATCTGCATCTAGCAGCCACTCTAGAGGTGCGAATCCCTTTAAGGTACAAGTAAATTTTGACATTCCTATATTTGAGGGTCAAATAGATGCAAATGCCATAGATACATGGTTGAATCTGTTAGAAGGATATTTCTCAGTTCATAACTTTTCCGACTAGGAGAAGATTATTTTTGCACTCCTCAAAGCTACCCCCATGTCAAGGACTGGTGGGAAACCTACTGTGAGAAAAAGAACGAGACAAAACCCTCTCTGTTCTTGGCCGTACCCACTTGGAATTATTTCCGAGATGCCATCAAGGAACAATACTATCCCATGGGGAGCTATGAGGAAAAGTACATACAATGGACCACGCTGCGACAACAAAGGGATCAAGATGTGCATGAGCTGATGAATCTGTTCCATACCCTACGCACAAGGTTGGGTATCAAAGATTCAGAGAAACATTTGGTGCTAAAGTATCGTAGTTATCTACATAGATACATTCAGGAGGAAATGGAGTTCCTCAACATCTCCTCGCTTGGTACGACATACCGGTATGCTGCTAAGATTGAGCAGAAATTCAAACAGAAGAAGCGGGACTTTGGATCTGCGAATAAAAAGCAAGGGAAAGGTACTCCCAAACCACAGAACAAAGGATAGAGCCAAGGCATGGTAGCTCAAGACAACTTGTCAAAGCCACAAGCAAATAAAAACACCGCAAAGCCAAAGAAGGACTCGGGAAAGTGGTGTGAGTTCCATAAGAGCTCCACTCACAACACAAGTGAGTGTCAGGTCAAGCAGTCGCTGGTGGCTGAGATGAGGGCTTCTGAGTTATATGCATGCTTTGACTCTGAATTAGAGCATGAGAAGGGGAATGAAAAAGGGAAAATATTATTGATGTGGATCCCAACCCCACTGTTGCCACTATGAAGATCTAGAAGGAGGAACTGGAAGGTCCAAAGGAGGAGGAATGTCTCTTCCACTCCCAGATGTGGGTAAAGGGCTCCTCGGTATAGTTCATTGTTGACAATGGGAGCCAAAAGAACCTCATTTAAATAGACTTTGTGAAGCAGTTGGGCTTTCTGACCATAGCTCATCCACATCCATACACCATCAGGTGGCTTCACCAAGGACGAGATCTCAGTGTCAGCCAGCAATGCCGCCTTCCCTATAGCATCAAGCCCTTCACGGATGAGGTATTATGTGACATTGCTCCTATTGATGTTTATGATGTATTATTAGGACAACCATACTTGTGGAAGCATCATGTTGTGTATGAGTCTTTGCCTCACGCTATTATTATTACTTTGGGAAATAAGTTGTACAGGATACCAGAGGTACCACCTCCTACTGCTATCTCTTTTGTTACTGTAAAACAATGCAGTAAGATCATTTCCCAAACCAGGAAATTTGTTTTCCTGATGATCCGCCCCCAGGGCAAGAAGAAGACTGTGGCCACGACCTCCAGACATGGTTCCTCTACATGACAACAAAAAATGGAAAATGTTGTGGAGGAGTACAGGGACATCTTCACCTCACCCATAGGGGTTCCTCTGCACTGTCAGGTCAAGCACCCGATTGATCTGACCCCAGGTGCACCGCTACCCAATGGACCGATATATCAGTGCTCTGTTCTAGAGAACGATGAAATCAAGAGGCAGATTCAGGAGCTGCTGCAGAAAGGTCACATCCAACCAAGTTCATCTCCCTATGGGAGCCTGATCGTGTTGGTATAGAAGAAGGATGGGAAGTGGAGACTCTTTATTGACTATCGGGCGTTGAACAAGATCACTGTCCGGAATAGGTACCCGATCCCATGGATTGATGACCTTCTGGACCACTCAAAGGGGTGAAATATTTCAACAAGATTGACTTGAAGTCTGGGTATCACCAGGTACCAATCGAACCCTCCGATGTGTGGAAGACTACCTTCAAAGCTAAGGAAGGCCTTTTTGAATGGCTGGTCATGCCTTTCGGGTTGATGAATCCTCCCGCAACATTCATGAGGTTTATGGAAAACATCTTGTGGCCATTCACCAACTCATTTGTAGTAGTGTACTTGGATGACATTCTAATATTCAGCCAGATTTTGGAAGAGCACCTCCACCACATCCGAAAAGTCCTCCAAACACTGCGGCAACGCAAGTTGTGTGCCAATTTGGAGAAGTGCACTTTTGGCATGACCCAGGTTCAATATCTGGGATACATTATTGATGAAAGGGGGGTGCATGTGGACCTCAAATTTTGAAGATCCAAGTCATTATTTGTGATCATTGTACCCCCAAGTACTACAACAGCTTCGGGCAACTGGTCTTGCTAATTTCTACCGGAGGTTCGTGTTGGGATTCTCTCATATCACTTGGCCCTTGAGTCAAGTCACCAAGGGAGGAGCGAGAGAAAAATTCTTTTGGTCAGAACCTCAACATAAGGCGTTCACAGAATTGAAAAATCGCCTCTGTTCTGCCCCAGTGCTCACTTTACCAGACTTGCAACAGCCATTTGAGATCGAGACAGATGCCTCTGACTATGCTATTGGGGCAGTTCTTACTCAACAGGGACATCCAGTGGCATTTTACAGTGAGACATTGTCTGACACAGTTTGCAAGTACCCCACATATGACAAAGAAATGTACTCCATTGTGCAAGCTTATCGACAATGGAAGCATTACATTTTGGGGAAGGAAACAATCATCCACACAGACCACAGGCCCCTGCAGTTCATACAGACACAAGGGAAGTTGCAGAATGATCGCCATCAGAAGTGGTCTACATATCTGCAACAGTTTCATTTGAACATCAAGTATAAGAAGGGTAACACCAATCATGTTGCAGACTGCCTCAGCCGACCACCGATCGTGGCGCTCACCACTGCTTCTAACTCAGAAAATGTAGATTTTTGATTTGGCCACAAGCCGCCACAGAGTGACCCAGAATTCGGCCACACTTACAAGGCACTCTTGGGGGGCACACAAGTTCCAAATTTTCACCTCCAAGATGCACTTTTATGTCACCGGGGACACCTTTGTGTTCCTTCAAGCGAGCGTGCCAAGATGATATGGGAAGCACACTACAGTCGAGTCGCTGGGCATTTCGGGGTCGAGAAAACAGTAGCAATACTTCAGAAGTATTTCTATTGGTCGAACCTTCGAAAGGATGTCGAGAAGCACATCAGATCCTGCACTGCTTGTGCCATTGCCAAACCGACCATCAAGAAGCAAGGCCTATATACTCCTCTACCTACCCCTAGTCGACCTTAGGAATCCATCTCCATGGATTACATGTCGGGCCTGCCTTCTACTAAGCAGGGAAATGACTGTGTTTTTGTGGTCGTCGACAGATTCTCGAAGATGGCCATTATGGCAGCGTGCAAGAAGAATATCACAGGCTCACCGCTAAAATCTTCTTTAACTAGTGGTGCACTTTTGGGATCCCACAATCTATCACACGTATCGTATCATAGTGTTCCTCAACACATTTTTGGTCTAACCTTTGGTCAGCCGGATACCAAGCTTCACCAAGTCCACAATCTTTCATCCTCAAACAGACAAGCAGACAGGAGCCACAACAAAATGACCAGTAATATTCCGTGCATGTACAATTAAAAAATCCATGCACATGGGATGAGAGTCTCCCCTATGTGGCCAACAGTTATAACCAGGTTTCATAGCCTGCACTGCCACATCCCTTGTGCAGGCTGAGATTCCAGCCACTATGTCCCATTGATGTAGCCATGCCATTTGCAGCTACTCAGGCCGATTCGGCTCATGTCCAGTCTGAAGTTGACAAAGAAAATAGCTTCATCGAGCACATTCAGCACATCCTCCAAAAGGTTCTTGACATATTGGATAGAGCCAACACTAAGTACAAGGAACGCCATGATCAACATCGGGTGCCACACAACTTCCAGGTGGGCAACAAAGTGTGGCTACATTTGCAGGAGCGCCTCACTGGACCCCACTGCAAGCTTCGCCTGCTCTGATACGGGCCGTAAACCATCACCAAGGCTATAGGGAACAATGCCTTTGAGCTCAATATTCCACCATTCCTTGGTTTTCACCCAGTATTCAATGTGGACCGCCTTCGTCCCTACTTCCCGCCTCTACTGGACACCTATGGCATTGCATAACAACTCACACCAACAGAGTTAAACCAAAAATGCATGGAACAGGCCACCACAAATTGTATAATGGACATGCAAATTAAGAGCACTTGCCAACAAAATATCCAACTGTATTGGGTTGTCAAAGCTGGCTAAATCCTGCACCAAGGAAAGTCGTTCACTAGGGACCAAGTTCAGCATAAGTTTCCTCATCTCATGGAGGAAATTAACACAATGGGGACCATTGATTCCTAAGGGGGGAGGAATGATCCAGGTGGATATTAGTGGTCACCTACCTATTCCACTTGGGGCGCCACCATTGTCTCTTTCAGTTTTTCAGTTTTGGCACAAATTACTATTTTTAGCAGTTTTTCGGGTCCTGAACTTCTGGAGCCGTTTTGAGGCCCTAAACGACGTTTTTTGGGAAAATCGAGAGCTTAATGGATTCATGTTGCTCACTCAAAATTTGTAGTCCTTGGATAGATCTTTCTAACAAGGTATGGTTCACGTCAAACTAAGATCGTATGCCAAAGTTACGTCCCCGGGAAGTTGAAACACCAATTTACCCAAACGGGGCCCATAGTTTTGGCGCTTCATCTCCTAGGCTTAGGGTTTTGGATGTTTAGGGTTTTCCATTATTTATAAATAATAAATAGGCCCTTGAGCCTCATTGTAACTCAGTTCAGAGGCCTGTAGCGGCCACATCTCTTCTCAGAGATAGCTACCAACACCCTAGCTAGTTTATTTCCATTCTGTCTGTAAGAAAATTTCAGTTCTTTGATATTAATGAAATAAAGTGTTATTTCCGCTGCATCTTTGTATCTATAATTATATGTTTATTATATTGCGTTCTTGCATAAATCCGGATCATACGAGGCATGAAAATCATATTTTTTTTGTATTTTTTAATAATTTTGAAACAAAATGTAAAATTAAAGCAGAAAAGAATGCTAAAAAAGAATCAAATAATATACTAGACACCTCCCTGACAACGACACCAAAAAGTGGTGAGCCCTGGTATTGCACCAAGAATGCTGCAACTCCTACAGGCTACTCTACTTTACTTTATCAACCCGGGGTTCATACAAACTTGGAGATGACAATGCTATATACACAACAAATTCATTCTACTCATGTCATCCTCTTCTGAGTCCTACAAAAGGGTGCTATTTCTACGGTTTATGAATGAAGTCTGTCCCACTTCCTAGTTTATACCTAGGGCTACAAGTGATTCAAAGCCATTACTATATCAGAAATAAAATAAATATTATACAACAAGTAATTACGTCTAGCTACTCTATAATGGAAGAAATCTACAAATTAAGCGATGGCAAGAAATGGAAGCAAACTAGGCATCTTTCATGAAGTAAATTGATGAATTAAAATTGCAGAAAGAAGACTAACATAATCACACATTGCTGGGCCAAATGGCTAAAAAAAATATGTATACTTCATGTTTTAACTATCATGCTTTTACTCATGCATCTACTCATGACCTAATTATGCTTGTAAATACACTGTTTTACAGCAAGGAAGAGAAAGCGCTAAGGTGATTTAGGAAGGTCTTGAACTCATGGGTGCAAGGCTGAAGGTGTTTGGGTGATTTTGGAAGGTATAAATGAGGTGGATGATGGTTTCTGGGCTTAATGAGAGGCCCATTGGTGTTGTTACAGGTGCTGCTACAGGTTTCTTGTAGTGCTACAGGAAAGTCCTGAATTGCTACATGAAACAGTCCAAGAGAAATCTAAGGCCAAAAATAGTGGAGAGAACCATATGGGAGGTGGAATGAAGGTGTGTTTGTATTACTGGAGGGTGTCCAACCCCTTGTTTAAGATCATAACCTCTTGAGAATCCCATCTTGCACTTTTAGGGTTTCTCATGGTGTGAAGGTGAAAAATCTGAAAAACATGGCTGATGGCGATTTGATGGAAAGAATGCTGATGATGGGTGATAAATGAAGCTAAGGGTGCTGGTGAAGTCCTCCCTTCCTGTGCTACTTGAACCTGCAAGAAAACTACGTGTTCATGCAACAAACATTGGCAAATTCATGATGAAGGAAATATAAATGATGAGTTGAATTTGGAAAGAAAAACTACTTTAGCCTTCAAACATAAATCTAACTCAATATTCTAGACATGTTCATGACACTACAACAACCTAACTATTATTTCCAAGAAATCATAAAATAAAGAGAAAATTGGCCTGTGGGGAAGGTCTGTGCTCCTCAACCTCCAATGAAAGAGATGAGAGAGGGAGGCTTTACACACAACTCTCTGAGTTTATCAGTTATTGTACCAAAATTTATGCAAGCTTAACTACAACAAAAGACAAATGGAAGAAAACTAAAAATAGTGAATTGAAATGTAAACAAACTAGCTAAAAAATCTTAAAGCAAACTAGCTACATTGACATAAAAATAAGCATGAATACACAAGAGAGACTAAGGTTAATGGATTGGGCCCCAACCCACAAGCCTAGCCCTTTGAAACTAAATCAATGAAGGACAATATGAATACTCATCTTATTGCAGAAAATCGTTTCATTACATAATACTAAAAGTATCAAAAACCTATTACAAGAGCTAAGAGTCTATTAGCTTCCTTCAAAGTTCGAATCCTAATGAGCTCTTTCTCAGCCCTATTTAACCTAGAGGGCAGCTACCAAAAACTCCCTAAAAAGTAGGTGATGTGTACTATTTTACTGCAAGAGAAGTAGATATTTGGTGCACTTGATCTCCCACTTGATTGGCTGCCTTTGATTTCGAGCCCTTAGATGGAATCCAGAGGATCCCTTGGCTGCCTTTGGGAGTTAAGGAGGGAGGAAATCCCCTTAGAATCTCTCCTTGTTGTCTACTCCTAGACTTAATTGCAAAATCTTCATCAAAAGTGCAATATCTTTGTGATTTTCCTGCATTTAACTCATGTTAGGAATTCGAAGTATGACAAGCCTTAATCACCATCTACACTAGCAACATAAGACCATAATATAATTTAAATGTGAGAATTAGAGACTTCATAAGGCTAAAAAGGTGACAATTAACCCCTCCAATTATACCTAATGATGGAGCTTATCACCAACTAGCCATTATTTTCCACTTGGAGGGGTTTTATCTATATAAAGAAGCTATTGAGCTTCTATATCCAATATTTGGATGCGGTAACATTTTTTTTATCATAATATAAAGTATTTGGGGTTCAGATCATGGTGTTATTTTATATGCGATTTGTGGGTATGTGTTAGCTATGTGTTTATCCTATATTGTGTTGAATAATTTTTAACTGTTATTTCATTTGTCGATGATAAGAACATTCTATTGGAATGAGTTATATTAGGTGATCTGATTCACTATATGAAATAACAATTTATCTTGAGAATTTATAGAGATTTATAGGTATGCTAGCCATTGGGCTCCAATTTCACAAACTATGGGGAAGAGCCGACCTTGTTTGGGCTCTAATATTTCATTGAGGTGAATTATTTCGTAGAAGGTTTTGGCTAGTCTATCTTTCAAAATTATCAATCCGTAATTTTTATTTCAAAATTCTCAAAACAATTTATTTGATCTTGGGCTAAAAATATTTAACTTGCTAATGAGAGCTAAAAACTTAAATTTTTAAATATTGTACATTTACAAATATTTGTAAATAATGTTCTAACCCTTGTTTTATTTTCATAGCACTTAGGGTTTTTTTGGGTTTTGAAATTTTTGTATATATTGGGGGTTTTGGAATTATTTCATTCATTTATGTAGGCGATTTTTCAATCTCTCAAGGAAAATCACTGGCTTTTGAGAAATATCTATGCATAGGAGGCAATATCTAGCCTCTAATTTTCAACCAAGTTCAATGTTTAGCCAAAAAAGGAAGACGCTCGCCCTAAGGAACTACTTTTTGGATATTTTTTGGAGAAATTCTTGTGATTGCAGGGGTCCAATTTTTTTTTGAGGCCTATGAGGCCTAGCCGAAGGCTCCTCAAGCCTAGACAACCCCTCTTTTCCCCTCTATTCCCTTGTGTTTGCCTTGTTTTTCCTTGCCACATGACCTTTTATGATCTTCTCCTTTGGTCAAAACTCCTTTTGGGGCCTCCTCTTCTTGGTTGCAAGCCTCTTAGGGTTGGATGTGAGCCTTAGAGGCTCTTTCCCTAAGGACGGAGGACCTAAAGGGCATTAACCCTTATCCAAAACCATTTTTTCAACTTTCTATGGCCCTAGAGGGCCTCAAATCCTCTCAACCCTCCTCCTTTGACCTTCCTCCCCTAGCTGTAGGCCTCTAGGGCCTTGCCACTACCGCTAAGAGGATTTTCCTTAGTGCCATGGCCTTCTTAGGCCCTCTTTACCTCATTGCTACCCTTCCTTGGCCTCTTCGCCATAATTTTGGTATTATCCTTGCCCTAGCCTCTTCCTCTTGCCATCATTCAACCATTATTCAATCATTGATTTGGTTTGCATAAGTATTTAACCTCAAAAAATTTGTTTTGTACTGATTTTGGAGCTAACATTGTGGTTGCAGGTGAACAAGTTCATTGGAAGAGTCTCTAGTCATCTACAAGTTCATTAGGCTTCTTTGTTTTCTCCCTAATCCCTCATTTTCATTAGTGCTCTCATCTTGAATTCTAAATTATTTTATGACAAGAGTATATTCAATGCTTAGAAACATTCAAATAATTCCATTCTCATTAAAAATTCACTTAACGCATTAAACGCTCACCCTTTGGTTAAATATTTTGCATATAAGTGAAATTTGGAGGATTGTTTGGTAATTTCCAGATCTGATGTGTTTGTTGCAACCATCTAAAATCACCTACATCAGTGATAAATTCACATAAAAATGGAATGAAGGCAAGCTGACAGTCATATTTTGTCATTGATTCATCATTTTCACTCATTGTGCTTGCATTTATTAGCACATCTTGTCATTCGTTGAAGGCTGTCTTAAAAATTAGAGGTATGATATATACTGCATAAGGCCTAATATAAGCATAACAATGGTGTCAACATTTGTTGGCGGTCATCTAATTTCAATTGGAATTTGATCCTTGCATCTTATGCATCTTGGATAAGTGTTTGCTAGTGAAGTTTTGTTTTTTTCTTATTGTTGCAATCATTGATCTTTTGGCTGCCCCATCTTGCATTTCACTGCCATTTTTTCATCTCTTGCATAAGAATATCACTGTTTGCATTCCAAATTGAATTGCTAATATTGAATGATTGATATAAGAAATAATATTGTGGATGAATGCTCTCTTTCCTAGTTGTGACATTAAAATATCTCTACTTGTCATAGCCATTAAGGGAATTTTGAGGTATAAAATGGGTCTCCTAAGGAAATTATAAAATAATAGTGGAAATAATAAAATAATATTAGATTACATCATCAAATTTTAGAGGGAAAAAATTAAAAAAAACAACTTTTTCAACTTATCTCCCTATGGGTTTACTCAAATTTTGAGTGGGAATTCATTGGATGAAGAATTTTATTCCCCATATAAAGATTACCCATGTTGCATACTTTCAATGGCCCTTGCTACATGAAAAATGAGAAATGGATTAAAAAATGTGATTGCAATCACGTTTTTTCATGTATTTCTCATTTTTCGTGTAGAAAGGTCCAACAAAAGTAAGCAACATGGGTACTCCTTGGATGAGGAATTAAATTTTTCATCCAATGAGTACTCCTGCTCGAAAGTTGATTAAAACCTTAGGGAGATAAGTTAAAAATACAAGTGGAAAAAATAGTTTTATTATTTTATTATTTTTACTTTTTTACCCCAAAAATGTTGAATCACCCCGCATGGTTATGATCATCATCTTGAATCCTAGTGGTTCTTATAAAGTTTATTTTGGTTGTATATTTTTCTTAGGAGGCCCAATTTAGACCTCAAAGTTATCTAATGCTCTCTCATTACTAAAGAATTGGATAATTGGTCACATAGGATCTTGTGGATTTACTAGTATTGTGTTTTGCAAGTGAGCTTCATATCTAAGTTTACATTCTTGCTAATAAATTCACTCTTGAAAGAAATTTTCTAATAATGATAGTGATACGAGTAATCTTGAAGTAATCCTAAAAATTTGCTAATCGTGTTTCAATATTTTATCATCTAATTGGAATTATTAAAAGAAGCATTTAATTTTTTTATTTATGGTCATTTAATGAGAAATTGTTTATTGGTAGTCTTGGCACATTCTATCTTATTTCATTGAGAACTTTTCTTTTGGTGAATATTGTCACCTTACATTGTTAAATAATTAATTGTTCTGAATTGAATGCCGTCATAATTTGAATTTAAGTACTTAAAGCATTTAACAACTTCACCTTAAGAGTAATCACTCTTTTTTGCACTTTCATTGTAGGATTAGCCTTGCACCAATTAATTTACTGATGCAGGAGCATCTAGACCTAGCCAGCAATGTGATGGAATGGTCACATGTTGTGGAAAATACAAGTTTGGAGGAAGACTTGGGTGTTAATTTTGTATTAATTTCAATTAAATGTAAGTAGTTAAGAGTGGCCTAATTCAAAACAGAAATTGGAAATAAATGGCAAGTGATCCTCCCTGCGTGGAGATCAAGCCAAGTAGTATAATTTGTTTAGATTAGGATAAGGTATGAATTAAATTATTCCTCCAAATGTGGAGGAGACGGTTAATTTAGATATATATTTCCTTTTTTTTAAAAAGGAGAGGGCGAGAGGTGAGAGTAGAAAGAGTTAGATGATTAGATAGAGTTAGTAAGGTTTGGGTGGAGCGAAAAGCTCAGACTGGAGTGTGAATGTAGTTTTTGTTTTGGCGGTGATCTATTCTTATGTAATTAAGCCAAAAGTCGAGGCTCTGTTTATGAATGTTTCATGCACAATTTATAAAGATTTCGTGAGGATTGATGCATTTTTTTTTTGTGCAATTAATGGAATTGGCTGTGATCTATGTGTAATTTTAGTGTAAAATGTAGAATTTCTGTGCTTAATGTAATCCTGTCACTGTTGACAATTGTGAACGGAAAGAATTTTTAATGTAAATAAAGGGCGAGAAAAGATTTAGCGGAATCCACTTAGTGGAATCTTTTGAGCGAATTTAAAAGCATATCAATTGTTTTGTATGGCATATCGGGTCCGACGTGACCATCGCATTGGATTGAAATGAAGTTAATAAATCGCATTTCATGTTAATTGGAGCGGATGCGAAATAAAATAAAACTTTTTTAAAGTGGAATCGGGTCCATATAATTGATCGCATCGGAACCTTGGAGAGCGAAAGTGCAAGCTGCATTGCAATTGCCGATTGGCGATTTCCGATTGGAATCGCATCGGAACTTTGGAGGGTTGAAACCGAGAGCGCATTGCAGTTGCGATTCCGACTTCCGATTAATCGGATCGGAGCTGCAGCACTGTCAAGAGTTTGGCATTTAAATAATCAGATTTGCGATTGCCGATTGTAATTGCATTGGAGTTGTGAAAGAAGATTGGCATCGCGTCGGAATTGTGAAAAATGCCAATAGGTTAAAAAGGGACTGGAAATTGTCGATTAACGGAACTGGTTTAAGCGTTTGCATAACCAGATATGTGGTGTTTCCAGATTGAAGAGCGCACATTAGTTGAGCGCAAAAGCGCTGTCGAGCTGCAGGTGAACTTTGAAGTAGCTTTTGAATCGATCTAAAGCATTTGGTTGTGATTTAATTGAAGAGAGGCGTGGATACTTTCAAAGTCGAGCTGTAGCGCTGGCTTTAAAATGGAATAACGCTTGAGATCAATTGCAAGGAGGGAAATATATATGAACTTTGCTGGGAAAGGCATGCAAGCACTGCTTTAAATGAAGGGGCAGGTATTATCACAACAACAAATCATTGGTATTTTAATCTGCATTAACCTTTAGTTATGAAGCAATTAATCTGAAGGTCGATTGACAAAAGGAAATCTAGTTAGAACATATTTGATTGTGGTAATCGATTCTGTTTGAATCGATTCAGAAGTTTATTGAACCCAGCTCCAGTGTGTTCAAAAATAGCTTCCACAAGTGATAATAAGTGAATGTTTTAAATAAAACAGAGATTAACAAAAGACTCCATGTTGTTATTACGAGTTTGCCAAATAGGGAATATAATTGGAATATCAATGTGAAATGAATTTTGTGTGCACATTGCAAAGAACAATTCTGGGTGCGGCAGGTATTCCGCTGCATCATTTTGGTATCAGAGCTTGGCTCTGTTGGAATTGAAGACTGCAGCAATATAGACCAAGAGAAGCTGTGAGAGAGGAACCAGATGTGTTCTTAAAAGTAGAATAAGGAAAGTCCTTAGAAGTGGCAGTGAACCTGAAGAATCCAACAAGAGATTGGACAGAGAGGACAATTGAAGTGTCTTCAAAAGAGAGAGTGAGAGATTGCAGAAGCCTAGAGGGAGCAAAGGTGTTTCTCAAGAGAAGATTCCAGATAGGGGATCGTGCTTACCAAAAGACTGAGTGAGGAGATCTTAGTGAGGTAAGATCGCAGTAAGGAGGACTTGCTGTGCAGAGGCTTGTTGTAGAGAAGTGAGAAGCTCATGGAAAGAGAGGAGAAGGAAATGACTACAGATAGTCATAGCAGAAGTTCACAAAGAAGCCACAACAAAAGGAAAGATGCCAAAGCAAATGGCATGAGGATGAGTCAAGAAGAATTTGATAAAGAGAAAGCTGAGATAGATTTCCAGATTGGAATATTGATGAAGATGCTGCAGAGAAATGTTGAAGACCAGAAGAATGGTTGGACCATGAGGAAAAGAGCAAAGTGGCAAAGGTTACGAGAAAAGAGAAATAAGAAAGTGAAGTTAGAGATAGTAGAAGAATTGAGAAAGATTGAGCAGATATTGAGTGCTCCAGAAGAATCAGAGGAACTCAGAGAAGCATAGGTAGAAATGGAAGTTTCCATTTGTAGACTTGAACAAGGTGAAATGTTGGGGGAAGAGGATAATGAGAGGTCAGCTGAAGATCTTATGTACTATTGGCATAGTTCAGAACAATTCGAAGATATGTTGACAAAGGAAGCAGATGAGGCAATGAAGCCTTGTGATTTTGATTCTTATAGTTTGTGTATGTTTGCAGGATATGCAGAGGATGATGGACAATCAGATGAAATTGTCACAAACAGGAGTGAAGCTCTTGAGGTGAAGTATGATGGCAAATCCCTTTTAGAGGAAGAAGGCGTTGATCTATTGCAATAGAAGGAGTTCATAGATGAAATTCTGTTTGGTGTGAAACAGTCAGATGAGGTTGATAGAGACCAGAAGTCTAATGACAATTCCATAGTGGTACTACAAAAAGGTAAACCAATGAATTTTTTTAATGGAATTGATGAAAGATGTTTGCAATATGATAATGTAGAAAACAGGTCAACTCAGGAGGATTGCCAGGAAAAGAATGAAGCTGAGAATGGAAATTGTGATGATCTACTGGAAATATTTCACAAGGAGATAGAATTCTTGGAGAGATTACTCGAGGAACCCAAAGGAGAAACGAAGCTTACAGAACCTGATGGAGGAAAAGTTGTGGAAGACAACATTAATAAATATGATGCTGAAATTAGAGAAATTGAGCAACGATTATTTGAAGGTGAGATGAAAGACCAGGAGCAACAAGGAAGTTATGTCCTCAGAGGCATGGAGGAGACAGAAATATTAACTCAGCAAGATGAAGATGGAAGTAACCCGAAATTTGGAAAGAATGATCAACTACATGAGAGTGAATTTTAGGAAGGCATTAAATTGCAGAAGTATAGAAATTGGCAGTAGAATGAAGAACCAGAAATTGGTCTGGCAGTGCAAAGAAAGACAAGTGAAGAACAAAGATACAGATGGAGACTGAAGAAAAGGATGAAGTGGAAGCTATTGAAACAGAGGTGGAATGGCAAGCTGATGAACGAGTTCAAGGAACTTGAACAAATTCATATTGATTTGTTAAAAAAGGAAAGACTCAGAGAAATGGAGTCACAGCAAGAAGGATCCGCTGAAATCCAAAAGATTTATGATGGAGGATTGGTGCTTGAAGCATCAAAAGAAAATGGAAGGTATTATATTTTTAAAACTGAAGGTTGTTGTGTGTTTGCAGGTTATGTTGACTTGAGGAAAGACAAACAATTATTGGAGACTGTTGTATTAACCGATGAAGAAATGACTACTCATAGTCATATGCAGAATAAGGAGGGAAGTTATAACCAAGTGCAGAAAAACGTCCAATCAGATGACATTCAAAGAATAAGTCAAAAGGAGGATGGCAAAAGAATTAGTGAAACCAAAGAATACACTGAGGTAAGGCAGCTGTTTAATGTTGGCATAAGTAAAGAAAACTCACATAATTATGTGATGCAGAGGGAAAAGCAACTGTTAAACATAACTGTAGTAAATTATGTAGATATTGGACAACTGTTTAAAACTGTAGCTAAAAGAGGACATCTATTAAAGATTGAGCAGTCATTGAAGATCATTGACCTTGAAGAAAGCCAGAGTAAAGAAGGATTAAAGACAAATATTGCGGACAATGCAGTTAGTGAAGACTGTGCAGAAATTTTGAGAGAACTTCCAGATGAGATGGCAGATTTGTGGTATAAGTTGAATCTTTTGATGAGGAAGCCAGGTAAAGCATTTGTGTTTATTGAATTGATTAATTTTAATGAAGATTTACTTGCAGGAAAAAGGCAATGTGAAGTCAATCTGAAACAAGAAGTTAATTCGGGAGAACAGATCGGATTAATGGAAAGTGAGATCAGAAAGCCTCAAAATGAGGAAATAGTGGTGAATTTATGCTATGAAACTGCTGAACTAAAGTTGATTTTTCAAGAAATTTGTGGAGATACAGGTATGTTGGAATTTGAAGTGAAGAATGATGAAGTCATGAATGAGAAACCAAAAGAAGAACCTGGGAAAAGGCATTTGTACATTTCAGAAATGTATATCGAAGATTATTGGCACAAAGATTATGATGTTCTAATTCAAGAACACAATCAGTTGCAACAGAATAGTATTCAGCACATAAGAAGTGAAATGGACAAAGAATTGGATGATTTGTGGAAACTCATACTACAACATTCCAGTAAAACAAATACAAAACAAAATAAGAAAGGAAAATTGGCTGGAAGAAATGGTACAGGTGAAGGGAATGGAAAAATACGAATTAGAGTGAGCAAAGCAGCAAAATGTGTGAAAAGGGCAGCAGCAGATAGTGAGGCATTACAGCATAAAGGATGGAGACTTGAAGGACAAACAACAACAGCAGTAACCAAGGACAAATTATCAAATCAAGTATGGGATCCAGGAGGACACAGAATAGAATTGCATGATCAGGAGATCATGGTTAATTTAAACTTTGGGAGTCTGATGCAGGAGCATCTAGACCTAGCCAGCAATGTGATGGAATGGTCACATGTTGTGGCAAATACAAGTTTGGAGGAAGACTTGGGTGTTAATTTTGTATTAATTTCAATTACATGTAAGTAGTTAAGAGTGGCCTAATTCAAAACAGAAATTGGAAATAAATGGCAAGTGATCCTCCCTGCGTGGAGATCAAGCCAAGTAGTATAATTTGTCTAGATTAGGATAAGGTGTGAATTAAATTATTCCTCCAAATGTGGAGGAGACGGTTAATTTAGATATATATTTCCTTTGTTTTAAAAAGGAGAGGGCTAGAGGCAAGAGTAGAAAGAGTTAGATTATTAGATAGAGTTAGTAAGGTTTGGGTGGAGCGAAAATCTCATAGTGGAGTGTGAATGTAGTTTTTGTTTTGGCGGTGATATATTCTTATGTAATTAAGCCAAAAGTCGAGGCTCTATTTATGAATGTTTCATGCACAATTTATAAAGATTTTGTGAGGATTGATGCGTTTTTTTTTTTTGTGCAATTAATGGAATTGGTTGTGATCTATGTGTAATTTTAGTGTAAACTGTAGAATTTCCGTGCTTAATGTAATCCTGTCACTGTTGACAATTGTGAACGGAAAGAAGTTTTAATGTAAATAAAGGGCGAGAAAAGATTTAGCGGAATCCACTTAGTGGAATATTTTGAGCGGATTTAAAAGCATATCAATTGTTTTGTATGGCATATCGGGTCCGGCGTGACCATCGCATCAGATTGAAATGAAGTTAATAAATCGTATTTCATGTCAATTGGAGAAGATGTGAAATAAAATAAAACTTTTTAAAAGTGGAATCGGGTCCATATAATTGATCGCATCAGAACCTTGGAGAGCAAAAGTGGAAGCCACATTACAATTGCCGATTGGTGATTTCCGATTGGAATCGCATCGGAACTTTGGAGGGTTGAAACTGAGAGCGCATTGCAGTTGCGATTTCGACTTCCGATTAATCGGATCGGAGCTGCAGCACTGTCAAGAGTTTGGCATTTAAATAATCAGATTTGCAACTGCCGATTGTAATTGCATCGGAGTTGTGAAAGAAGATTGGCATCGCGTCGGAATTGTGAAAAATGCCAATAGGTTAAAAAGGGACTGGAAAATGTCGATTAACGGAATTGGTTTAAGTGTTTGCATAACCAAATATGTGGTGTTTCCAGATTGAAGAGCGCACATTAGTTGAGCGCAAAAGCGCTGTCGAGCTGCAGGTGAATTGTGAAGTAGCTTTTGAATCGATCTAAAGCATTTGGTCGTGATTTAATTGAAGAGAGGCGTGGATGCTTTCAAAGTCAAGCTGTAGCACTGGCTTTAAAATGGAATAACGCTTGAGATCAATCACAAGGAGGGAAATATATATGAACTTTGCTGGGAAAGGCGTGCAAGCACTGCTTTAAATGAAGGGGCAGGTATTATCACAGCAACAAATCATTGGTATTTTAATCTGCATTAACCTTTAGTTATGAAGCAATTAATATGAAGGTCGATTGACAAAATGAAATCTAGTTAGAACATATTTGATTGTGGTAATCGATTCTGTTTGAATCGATTCAGAAGTTTATTGAACCCAACTCCAGTGCGTTCAGAAATAGCTTCCGTAAGTGATAATAAGTGAATGTTTGAAATAAAACAGAGATTAACAAAAGACTCCATGTTGTTTTTACGAGTTTGCCAAATAGGGAATAGAATTGGAATATCAATGTGAAATGAATTTTGTGTGCACATTGCAAAGAACGTTTCTGGGTGCGGCAGGGATTCCCCTGCATCATTTACCTCCAAGCATAATCTTGGTTCTATTGGAAATACTGAGAGGGTGGGGGGGATCAATATTTCTTTTCAATTGTTATAAGTTTATCAGTTATATCCCTTATATTTAGAAAACAAAATGAACAACAAGAATAAATACTTTTATTAATATTAATAAATCAAGTACAATATATGTGTAGGGCTCCAATATTAGATGAAGACATCAATATTCAATCTCCTAGGCTCCAACCTGCATTTTTCCAAGCACTGAATTGGACTTTCCAAGGCTCCAACCTTGTCACTTTGAGGTACCAACCTCTAGGGCTCCAACCCCATCTTTGGTACGGGCTTCAACTTGGTCTCTTAAGGGATCCTATCCTCTAGGACTCCAACCCTATCTTCCCAGGCACCAACCTTGTCTCTATGAGGCTCCAATCTCCTAGTCCTATTCGTCAAGATAAGTTTGATTATTGTCCATGAATCCAAATATCTTCTTCAATGAGTCCTATCTATATTTAGAATTTCCTCCTCCAAAAAAATTCATCAATGACAATCTTATCTTATTAGAAGGTGTCACCACTACTCTTCATGCCACCCAAAGAAGACCTCCAAGGTCACTTCATGATGGCTTCAATGCATCATGATCTCCAAGGTTATCCCTAAGAATTCAATCAATGATTGGTGATGCGTGAAAAGCCAAAAGTGTCTTCAATAGTTTACCCCAATATACTTTTTAAGAGTATTCAATAAGTTGCTACACAAATCCTCAAGTCAATACAAAAGTATTCTAACTGAGGCCACTCTAAGTGTGTCTTCAATATTTGGTCCAAAGGATGTCTTAAACTACTCCAAAATATGTATCAAGGTATCTTCAATAGGTCTCCATGAGTCTTATAAACGTGACTCCAAAATATGCTACAATTCTACCTTAGGACTTCTCTAAGAAAGGCCTCAAAGGTTTGTTCCTGGTTCTGCTCTCAAATCAATGTACAACCACCTTGACTATGCACTGATATGGTTCCTCTTTAAATCTAGGATTTTCCACAAGCTTGAAGATTGTCCTTCAAGGATATTGTTGAAATTTGTAACAAGAAAAATTGAAAATGGCAACCAGAAATGGAATCTAGAAAATGGCACCCAGAAATGGTACCATATGAGGCTTCTGATTTAATTTTCCCCTAATTTAAATTGGATGAAAAATTGTAATTTCATCTCATGACAACTTGTATTAGTTAACTGAGTCATGAATATTGAGTTAGCTTATGAAATTAGAGTTAGAGGTCAAAGAGGAGACGTGTATAGGACTTTCCATGATTTAAGGGGGGACCAGTTACAGTTATTTGTGAGTTGTAATCATTAACTCAATTAATTGAGGTAAAATCAGTTTAACTAGTTCTAATTGAGATATGATCTAGTGAGAGGTCCAATGAATTAAATATGATTTAATTCATAAGTAGTGATCAATTATTTAACTGATAATTCACTATAAATAGCTGTTGCATGTCAGTTCTAAGGAAGGCCCAGTTGAGACTGAGGTTGAAGGGAATATATCTATTGGTTTTATAATTAGAAAATTGTATAGATAGTGCATGAGGTCATCAGGAAGGCTTGGAAGGATGGTGAAATCATTAATTGGTATTTTCCTAATTAATAGGGGTGCAATTAGCCCAAGAATGCGTAACGAAATCATGTCAGAAAGAGGCAAGAAACATGTTAAATATTGGAACAATTTTTCTTAGATTGTAATCTAGATCCGAGCTAGATCAGAGTGAGACAATCAACAGAGTGTAGGAAGCTTCTCAGTGTGAGGAATAACATTGTATTTTTTCATGACCTTGAATTTATTCAATATACATATATCAGGTTTTTGAGAATTTTCTTTCACCAGATACATCTTGTGTTGTGCGATTGATTATTTATTTCTCTTACTTGTTATGTGATTGTGCGATCATGTTTTGTTTTCACAAATTGTAGAAGGATTTGGTATTTTGTTTTAGTACATTACAAGATCATATTTAATCCCATGGTTAGATTTTATACATGGTATCACAACGCCAGGAATCAAAATATAATATAATAATTGAGTTTTTTTTTTGAAAAAGTTCAAATTTGCAGATTTATTCTTTAGGATCCAACAACAGATCAAGATGTATTTCAATGGCTTGAGACTCGAAGATGTCCTTGAGGGAAATTTGAATTAAATAGAATGGAAGGACATGATGGAGTTAGTGCTAGAGGAAAATAGACTGAAGGAATTCATAGACAATTATATTCCCCAACTCATAGCAAAAGATTCTCAACTTCTTGATGCATGGAAGAAGAAGGTAGCAAAGGCGGGAAGGTGAATCGATATGCAATGTGGAATGGCTTGACATATATGTTTCAGAATAATAGTGACCATAGGAAGTTGGTGTTGAAATACAAGCTTAGAAAGATCAAGATGGAGGAGGGCGATATGATACCCAAATACTTGATGAAGTTCACTCAATGTCGAGATGAGCTTGGAAGTGTTGGTGTTACAGTAACCCAGGATGATTTGGTGAGCCTAGCTCTTCTAGGCCTTCCCAAGAGTTGGAATAGTTACCAATAATTTGTGAATGGGAGGGAGAAGCTAACAGATTGGGAGTGTTTTTGGTCTAACTTGGTAATAGAAGAGATAAGGTGGAGCACTAAAGACAAGGCCTCCCACACAAAAGAAGAAGAAGATTTTGCATTGGTCAGAAAAGCCAAGAAATCCAAGGGAAAGGGGTCCCAAGGTGAATAGGGCAAGAGAGACTTGTCCAAGGTCAAGTGTTTTCACTGTCATGAGAATAGGAACTATGCCTCAAAATGTCCACAAAATGAAATCAAGAAGGATCTTGCAGTTGCAACATCAAGTGAAGCGCTAGCTTCATAGTTCGAGCTTGATTTTACTCTCATTTCATGCATGGAAAACACTGTAATGGGACGCATGTGGTATCTATATAGTGGTGCCTCGTTCCATATGACAGGGAATAGAGATATCTTCCTTGACTTGGAGGAGAAGAACCCCCAATAGAACATAGAGTTCAGATATGACGAGAGGTATAACACAGTTGACATAGGTACAATTACATTTCAAGGAGAGTTTGGCTCCCCTCTAAGACTGAAAAATGTTTTGTATGTTCCAGGAATAAATAAGAATCTTGTCTCTGTAGTGGTTTTGGAAAACTGTGGTTATGATGTCATATTTCGAAAAGGAAATGTGTTCCTTAGACACATCACCACAGGATAGGTGAAACAGATCGCTGAAAGAGTCAAGAAACTATATGCTCTTGAGGTCGAAGATGCATGAAAATATTTGAGGAGAAACACAGAGGTTTGTGACTTGGTGGTTGAGAGGGAGCATAAATTACCACTCAACATGTAGCCTCAGAAGCAGTGTTAGAAGGTTGTGGAGCAGCTAAAATTGGAGAAGCATAGAGGAGATCGAGTGGAGGCATCCACTCAAGAAGATACCTCCAAATGGGGGAAATTATAAGCCAGATGGGAAGAGAGAGCACATGAAACCGTACTTCTAGGTGAGAGTTGAGGTGATATGCAGACAATCTCAAGAGAAGAAATTTGGGCAGAATCCTTTGAGATGGCTTGTCACATGGATCAAGTCTGGATATGAGGAGCCCAAAATAAATAGTAGAAGGAAGGATCAATAGGATTGATGTAGTCAGATGCCAGAAAGACAAAAATCAGAGTGAAAGATGTCAGATACTAGAGCAGAGATCAGAGTTGGAAGTAGTGCATAGAGAACAAATGCAGAGTCAGCAGAAGCGCAAAGTTTCCAGTAGACAATGCAATAGCTAGTAGTATTTAGAGATTATGATGGCAGATGCATCATACTGTTTGAGTTTTTTTTTTGGAGGCTATTTAGTTTCAGGAGTTGCAGGAGCAAACACCACTAGAAAAGTGTTGCATGCACAACATTCCAAAGGTACCAGATCAAGATATTTTGAATTAATTTCTTGTTGAGAGGGAGTGTTGAAATTTGCAACAAGAAACATTGAAAATGGAAAGCAGAAATGGAATCCAGAAAATGACACCAAAAAATGGTACCATATGAGGCTTCTGAATTAATTTTCCCTTAATTAAATTGGAATAAAAATTGTAATTTCATCTCATGACAACTTCTATTAGTTAACTGAGTCAGGAATACTAATATAGCAAAGGAAATTTGAGTTAGAGGTCAAAGAGGAGGCATGTAGAGGAATTTCCATGATTTAAGGGTGGCCAGTTATTATTATTTGTGAGTTGTAATTAGTTAACTCAATTAATTGAGTTAAAATCAATTTAACTTGTTCTAACTGAGAGACGAGATAGTGAGAAGTACAGTGCATTAAATATGATTTAATTCACAAGTAGTGATCAATATGTTAACTAATAATTTGCTATAAATAAATGTTGCATGTCAGTTCTAAGGAAGACCTAGTTGAGACTGAGGTTAAAGGGAAGATATCTATTAGTTGTATAATTAGAAATTTGTACAGATAGTGCATGAAGTCATTGTAACGGCTTGGAAAGATTGAAAAATTAGCAATTGGTATTTTCCTAATTAATAGGGGCTTAATTATCCCAATAATGTGTAAGGAAGGTAGGCTAGGCAGAGGCAAGCAACAAGTTAAATATTGGACCAATTTTTCTTAGATTATAATCCATATCCGAGCTAGATCAGAGTGAGACAATCAACAGAGTGCATTAAGTTTCTTAGTGTGAGGAATAACATTGTATTGTTTCATGATATTGAATTCATGCAATATATAGATAGTGGGGTTTTGAGCACTTTATTTCCACAGATACATCTTGTGTTGTATGATTGTTTATTTCTTTCTCTTACTTGTTATGTGATTGTGCAATTGTGTTTTATTTCAAAAAATTGTAGAAGGATTCTATATTTTGTTTTTGTACATTACAAGATCAGATTGAATCTCGTGGTTAGATTTTATACAGATAGTAAACCACCTAGCCCTTAAAATTGATGTGTAACTGAGTCATAGATGTATATCCACAAGTATATCTGAGGGATGTATTACAATGAGGTTTCCACAGATGTATTATTACTAATCCTTCCACAGAGATTCTGTATGTTTCCAATCCTCCACAATTGTGTGACCAAGATTCCAGTTGTATCTCCACAGGAGTAATATATATGAGCCTAAGTTGTATTACAAATATCACAAGTCCGCGCTATATAACCAAATCCAAGGTAAAGTTTCAAGTTGATCATAGGTTCGGGCTTCACAAGTGAAGGCTACATGTGAAGGTGTAATCAAAGAACCCACAACCTACAGTACTTTCCATGCTTATTGTTTCCAGAAATATGAGCTATCAAATACTACTGTCCCTGTATGAGATATATAGGTCTGCACATTGAGATATATGAGCATACATTTCCTCCACAGGACTTATAACATTCCAAGCTTCAATTCAACCTTTTACAGGACTGAGTTTAGGCATTGAGGTGTTTAAATCATAGTGATGAAGCTAAACAAGAGGCTGTTTGCTTAATCGAGTGAGGTAACTGTTCACTATTTTGATGTGCTAGCATTCCGAGCCATCGAGGTGTCTGAGATTCACTATGAGACTATCCATAGTTCTAAACAATAAATCTGAGACACCCAAAAATTGAGATTTCTTCAGGATCCAAGTTAGACAATCATAGTTGAATTTTCTAGAGCTGTGATAAATATAAAAATAATTAACCCAAACAATATTCTATTCCTTGGCCTCGACTTTATTTTTCCTTATGTCCACTTGTCTCTTAACTCTTCACCGAAATCATGGTTGAAATGAGGTGCTGGACATCATATTTTTATAGGATTTGATTTATGACAAATAGACATGTCCTTTTGGAGTGAGACCGACATGTATGATTGAGTGCATGTCGGCTAGAATTAAAAAAAAAATATTGTATTTAAACTTGAAAATTTATTTTCTCACAAATTATAAGGAGTTAGGAGATGAGCGAGGGCTTGTTAGAAAGAGGAAAGAGTCCTCTACATGATGGTTAGGTAACCATTCTCATAGGGTGACTTCAAGGTGAAAAAACTAATTTTCTTTGTGACTATTTTAAATTTTCTCTATGTACAAAAATGAGGTCATTAGGGATTTAGGTGAGGTCTCCAACCATCATACACGTGTGTCATATATATTCTCCACTATCTTGTCTTCAACCATGACATCATATCGTCTCCATGCCATCATCTTATTAAATCTTTAGGTTAGTGCTCACTCACATGAGCAAGGACATCATTATGGTTTTAAGGCTTCTTCATCTAGAGAAAGGATATCATAATCCCACAACAAGGTTAGTTCTAGGGCTTGTATATTGGGAACATAATAGAACCTTATGGATTATACATCAATGTTCATGTTTAGGGCATCGTGGTCATCTTAGATAAAGGCTTTCTTTGCATCTAGGGTTTTTAATGAGGTTCATGTATGACAAGAATATTTTCCATCTCCAATAATGCCATATTGACATGAATGACGAACTTGAACAACATGTTGAAATATTTTAGGACCAAATTTATTATATAGCTTGCAACGTTTAGACCCTATTTATTGATTAACACGACGACTTTGCAGTCACTAGAGCCACAATCTCTGCAGCGTCGAAGGCATCGGGTGGTTAGATTTCCAGGGGAAGTATCATTAATATATCCATTGCTATATTTTCCTGGATTTCTCTCCACAACCTACTCTAGAGACTAGTATCAAAATAGTTAAGGGAAACGAGTCACCTAGTTAGATATCTAATGTAAAATTAACCAAGATCCTACATTTCACTTAGATTTGAAGTGTTGCATTTCATACAGGATAGTGAAGCATCCTAAAGAAACAACTTTTCTTCCAATAGCTTGGTAGATATTTCACATAAAGTAAGTATTTTGACTCCATTGAGGCATCAATCCTTCAAAATAATATAATCTAGTCACTAAAGTTGTTAAAAATACCAAGTTTCAAGGCCATTCAGTTGTGTCCCCTAGGCTTGCCGGTTACCGACGAGGCTTTCACTTTCACATTTCATAGGGACTGCCCCCCATAGCCTGTTGGTGGGAGACGACTAAAATGAAGAGGGCGAGGATAATAGTGACAACCCCCATCCTGAGAATTGTCACATATTTCCTGTAGTTTGGGTGACAACACTCCCAAAAATAATAACTATGCAAGAAGAAGGGGATGTTTGGGAAGGATAAATCATGACTTAGGACAAGTGACATTTATCGAAATAATTTTGAAAGTAGAAGTAGAATAATCTACCCCAAGAATAAATTCTTAAAAAATAAGATCCTTTAAATCATCTACTTTTGAAACAATTTATCAGAGAAAATAATGTCAAGGGTCATCTATCTTGGGAGAAAAAATTTGGGAAACATAATACCATGAACCCTCTATCTCAAAGGCAAGTTCATGGATCTCTGAATAGTATTTATTAGTAGCAGAAGGTGAATACTAATAGTTGTTAGAAGGATAAGGAGATACACATGGACATAATATGGAACATCGATTCCAAATTTCAAAAAAAATGAGAAATCCATTGATAAATTTATCTTAGACTTGGGAAGTGCTGTAAGGTAGCCTGAGTAGCCATCATAGGACACTTCATAACTAGGAAAAAATGTTGATGGAAATTGACTCGCTTGTAGTAGCTTTGTAGAACCTTTGAATTTTGTGGAAAAAATAGATGGTAAATGATATATTTACTACTTTCAAATTCCATATTAGGAACCTTCCATGACAAGCTGCAATGAAGATAAATCCTCTATCAGCCCTCCTAAATTTTCTTGGCATGATTAGTGAAGATCTAGATTATTTTCTCGTTGAAGTTGACATTTTGTGTTGGAGTTATGAATACACCTGAGATGCCTAAAAATTGAATCCATTCCTTGCTAATTTGAAGCGATTTGCATTGATATGGTCCATGGGGATTGGTGGTGAGTCTATTTCTTCCTGGGATGACACGAAGAATTTGTTTTTGGAAAAATATCAAGATTAGTGTAGAACCAAAGATCAAATGGAGGAAATTTAAGAATGTCTGAGAAAGATGATGAGAGATCGGAAGATTATATTGAGTTCATTCAATGCAATTTAAAAAATTATAGACATAGTGATCTGTAAAATACTGTGGATATTCCAATGTCACAACACATCTGATAATATTATATTAAAAATATGAGATTCTACACTATTACAGTTTTATTAAACTTTAAGATCTGTAAATTTAACTGTAATTAGTTGATGCATGCAAATGGAAATTATGAAAAAAAATAGAGAACAAAAAAATAAGCTTACACACACACATAAGACACAATATATGCTCTGGGAATCCCTTTTGGGAGAAAACCCAATTGGAAGGTGAGGCCACTTCTCTCTCTTTATCTGTTTAGAAATATAGATGTAGGTACAAATAAGCAAGCCCTGTGGCTCATGGTCTTCTATAGTGCACAAATCCTCCCTGTGTGCTCTATCTCATATCCCTCTTGGCTATCTTTTCTCAACTATGGAACAAATTTCTCTCGAAATAATGGAATGCCTCTTCCTCCTAGTGGACCGGTTACAACACAACCCGATAACCTACTCGTAGTTAATTTTGACTATATCAACTCTTAAATAGAGTTAAAATATATAATATTCTATGGTATTTTACATAAAAAACATGTGGCTAGCCCATTTTCCATGAACAATGGGGGTTGACGCGATATCTTCTCTAATTATAAATGTGAAAAAAGGAAGGCCAACTTTTGAGTGGCATAAATTTTGCATACAGAATCCGATTGGCACACTTCTTGCACCATTGGATATATATATATATATATATATATATATATATATATATATGTGTGTGTGTGTGTGTGTGTGTGTGTGTGTGTGTGTAGAACAACATGAAAAGGTTATGCACTCAATTGGAAAATTTTTAACCCCAAAAAAACATCATTTTATGCCTCAAAACGCTCCCAGAAGGTTTCATACCTAGATTTTCCAAACTAGGCCTCGTCTGTAAAACGGTCCCGTGAGTTGATTCCTCAACTTTTTCCACTCTGAATGCATCAAGATGGATGAAAAAAATACAATGATTTAATCCATATCACATAGTGATTTGATAAAGAAATTTTAAGGAAAATTTTGATATGGGGAATGAGGGATGATTGTGTGTATATGTTGAAGCTCATGGGAAAGGGAGATATATTAAAGGATCCATATGATGACATAGTCAAGAGGATCATTAAGGAATACAAATTTAGCATGAGGTATTTATGATAGAGTATATAAGTCAACCAATAGTGGAGTAACGAGGGAAAATATCATTAATTTATTTGAAAATTTAAAACTGATATTATCTGCTCTTTGTATTCACAATTAGATGTTTTGTAGGCTAAACATAAGCAAGTTGAAGTTGAAAAGGAATTGAGAATATTATGCTCCAAATATAGGAAGAAACATCCCCTATGAGAGCGCTCGCTTAATAATGTGGAGTCTTTGGTACTTGTAAGCAGGGAAATTTGACAAAGGATGGACCAATTTTTCTCGTGCTAAAAATATTCAAATAATTAGGTGAAGATAATGTTTCATCCTATTTTATCGTCTTCTGGTGGGGGTGGAGGTGAGTTTTTACCCATATGAGGGTCCGACGGTGGCATTGACGGAGGGCTATGCATAGCAAAATTTCTTACTGGACTGGAGACAGATCGATCCCCCTCTTGGTTGGTTCTGTAGTACTTACCATTGCGCATTGTGCCCTCACTCTGGTCAGAGCTCATTCACTCTGTATGGCTACATAAAATGCCTTTTTTTCACAAAAAGATCTTAATTAGTAATGGCAAAGTCTTCAGAAACTTACCCCGGAACCCCTTGAAGAACCTCCGCTCCGCTTCTAAGTAGGATACAAATTGATCGACTGCAAATTCAGTCACAAATCCTCCTATCACACTATCCACCCAGTGATCTATTGTGCGAGTAATGGTGTTGTTGGTCTCTTCCAGCTACCGAATCTGTTCTGGGGTCCACTGGGTGAAATTCGACTAGCCTTGCGAGCCACTCGTGGAGCTCGATCGCAATTGTTACAAAGAAGATCTCATAGATGTCCGTGAAAATGTAATTATTCATCCACTCTTCGATGGTCAACTTCTCACTGTGGTTTTATTTTACTGCGAATTCCTGAACTTGTTTTTCAAACCATTCATTGATTTATTTTCTTTCAGGTTTCCAATACAGCCTTGGCATTACTCGATCTCTCTCAAAATGCTCCCTGTCCTGGCAACGAAACCATTTGTTGGCTCGAGTGGTCCTGAACCAGGTTCGAAGGTTAAGGTTTTCCAAAAAACCCCTATACTACTGGCCCTTTTTGCAGTGACCTTCTTTTATAGGCCAAAGTCTCACCTGAAGTAGTATGGGAGGGTGCTGGAACTAGGTTTCCGTAGCCTGGGAGAGAGCTGGTAAGTCAAGCCGGTCCACAATTATCAGATCTATACGGATAGAGGTCATTCACAAGAGTTCCAATAAATAACCAGAATACAATTATTAGATCTAATTAACAGGATTGCATCCACGTGTGTACTATCAGCTATAATCACAGAAAATTATATTCGCAGTAGATTAACAGATCACAGATGCATTTACCATAAACATAAATATTTCGCAACTTACAAACATATCATATAACTCAAGTCTACATCAACCATAACATATCAGGTCTAGATAACATCTAATATCTGCAATACTTTCACACATCTATATTACTACCCAAAAACCCTCTTACATTCCAAAATTACCTTCTGCGCACACAGCTAGTAGGGTCTGCACACAATAGGATAGAGGATATTTGCGCACACAGCCAATAGGAGTCCTAACCCAAACAAACCTACCACAGACTTAACAGTTCATACTTCACATCAATCTCTATTCATTCCTGCTTATGACTCAAAAAAGGTTCATCTATTTATAGCAATTTAGCCTACGCATCCAATGGTCCGCAAACCATGGTTTGTAGACTCTTGGTCTACCCTTGACCCATTTACAATGCGTTAGGGGCTTTGACCCACCCCAAAACCCCTGCATTAGACTAAACAACACAAAATTATACAAAAATGGACAAAATTCATAGCCTTCGGGAGACCCTGCTCCAACAAAAGGTTTATATGCAATCATGTCAATAATGTTTGCATGAAGCTGAACTATGAGAGACATTTTTGGTCCTCCATAATTTGGAATTAAAGTAAAAAATTCTTGGAAAGATTATAAAAGTTGATTTTGACACCTCAAACAAGAATATATATGTGCGGTGCGGATCATCTAGCTTCTACATTCATAGATATGCAAAACTGATGAAGACACCTCTCGTCTGCACATGTGTAGATTTACAAACTGTGTTCTAGCCCATAGGTAAGTCCAATAATACTTCTCAAGATCTGAAAAAGTGTTATTAGAAACTAAGAAATGCATTCTGCCACACAACTTTATAATTAGAGGAATCAAGAGAGATTTAACACCTAATTCTAGCAAATCAGAAATGGACATGAATACATAACTTGTGGCATCATAAAACACAATCTCCTTATTTATTAGCTCCTTCTCTAATATTTAATGTAGCACGGGTAAAAACCATGGTTTCTAGCCAATGATTAATTCCACAGGCAAACTAAGGCTCCTCTGAGCACATTATCTCTCTATCTCTGTTACATAGAGGCAAGTTTGTCCCCTTATACATAGAGATTAAAATCATTATATCCTAAATTTCTTGAAATAAATACATCTAAACCCCTAAAAACCAATGCTGCCACATTTTTTGGGTGTTAGAGACCCACTACACAACGAATAGGAATATTGCTTCATGGTCTTGCTACAAATTATCTTCTTTCCATTTGGTTCCAAAATCCATTCCTAGCTCCTCATGATTAATAGACTCAACAACTCCCATAAATGGGTCAATAATTTGGATGTGTGTCATGCTCTACTACCCCTATATCGAGCACAAATCTATGGGTTTGAGATGCACTTCCTAGTTCGTGAAGCTTGAAGCTTCATATCTCCTATTTCTATATTTCAGAACTCAGTGATTTGTGTGCATTCGATGGATCCTCATGCCTAGGAACCCCCAGGTCAATATCAAACCAAAATCTAGATGGGTGTGTGCAAATTTCATATTCATGTAGTCAATGCATTGTCTATATTTAATTTCCTATCACCTGGACATACAAACACTACAATGCCCACCCATGTCCAGGATATTAGCATGGACCTTTGCTCTTTCTCAGTGCAACTAAGGTGGATGTGATCCAATTTCCATCTCTCCAAAATTACACAGTAATAATTACATCAAATCAGTTTTACCACAATCCCTGAAAAGAAAAACTGCCAGGGACATAGTGGCATAAACATATATATGTAAAAAGGCTGGAGCTTCAATAGAAAGGATCCAGATTTTCTTCAGGAATATAATCTATTTAGTAGAGCTTGAATGGGGCTCCAAATTACTCATTGACATTATAGTAGGAAAATCCATGGGAAACTAAAGTGATTAGTTTATAAAAAATAGGATAACCTAACTTGAACAAGATAAGGCTAGGATGAATATATATTTTGGCCATAGTAGAATTTCAACCAATAAAATTGTAGATTGGATAGTTAATAAATCCAATGAGAGGGAGAACCTTAAAATTATTAGAGCTAATGAAAATCATTCAAGAGGAATTGGTGGGAGATCCAACTGGTTATCCTATCCAATTCATCTTAAGTCATGAATTATAAACTCCATCCATTCCTCCCTCACTCAAAATTTAGGAGAGAATGAAGCTATCAATAATTATTAAAATTATATTATCCCAAATCAGGTGAATTTAACTTGATGTCAAAGAATTGAGGGGTTTTCAAGGAAAACATTCCATACCACCCTATGTATTCTCATGATCCATAATATATTACCAAGGCCTATAAGAAATAGGTATCATCTCATGGAGAACTTTGATCCACCCTCATTCTTCTGTCTAAGTATGAGCACTAGGAGAATGATGAAAACTTCCTCTCAGCACCTTCACAGTGGTAGATAGAAAAACCAATCTACCATAATGTTGGTTCAGTTAAAGGAGTAAAATAGATTATGGGTAGATTGCAGAGATGTAAGGCCCTGCTTAGATGCTATGGAGAAGTAGCTCAAGAATTAAATCATGTCATTGATGTTTGTATGAAGCTAAACTATGAGAGATATTTGAGGTCCTCCAGAATTTTGAATTAAAGTAAAAAATTATTGGAAATATGATAAAAGTTGATGTTGAGACCTCAAACAAGAATATATATATATATATTGAAACTTCCAACCTTCCATTCCATTGAAATTTAGGCAAAGAATATACATATTCCATACACTCATACCAATGCCTTTGACATTCCCTCATTCCAGAAACTTGTACATCTTAGTTAATGGTCGATTTCCATATTGGAAGGACAACCACCTAAAAATTTGTCACTGGAATGAGGTCACTAACAAATCTGGAATGGTTAGGAGCAAGGGGTGTTTTTCCTTTTTTGAGGGGATGGGATGGGATGGTGCCCACTAAGTGAATTGCCATATACCCATGAAGTGAAATACCATAGATAGTATTAAATAATTCCAATGCAACAGTCAAATCTACTCGAATTTCCTCGATTTTTGTGCCACCAAATTCAGCCTCCCAAAAACGAAATCTGACCCAAAGATCAAAATCAAACAGTCAAGATTGACCCAAAGTCAACGTTGGTCAATGACACACATAAAACCCTTAACACAGTCCAAAATTTCCAGCTTCTCTTTAACACATGTGGAGGAGACAAAAAGTCTCCTAAGGCTGTACGAATCAATGAGATGGGGAGAGAATGTGTGAGATGAGTTGATTTCCAAATGAGGTTTGAGTCTCTCATTTTTATATCCATCAATAAGGGTGTGTGACACATCTTTTGGGGCTTATGAGCCTACTGTTGAGCCCCAAAGATGTCCTTCTTTTCCACCACATTTCACTTCATTTCCTTTGTCCCTCATCAATTACAGGCTTAAATGATCAATAAGATTGATTAGGATTACTTTAAGAATGTATATAATGACTAACTTGCTATGTTTTCATGATTTTGTTATTGTAGCAATTTTTGACTAGACTTGGCTACAGAACGCAGTCATTCTGTAGCCAGTCGCCTATTCTGCAACTATCTTCATGTTTACGCAGGTTCTAGGTGTCACCTCAAGGAAAAATGCATATGGTCGTATTCCACATCACTCCACCATCATTTCCTTCTCTCCACGAAGTCTGAGCTCAAGTCTACAGGTGGTTATGCACGTGGGAAACCAAAAATAGGAGATAGACTTCTAATAGGACAAGGACTGTACATATGTCCTTAATCATAGTACGAGACCACCACCAGAGTTCTAGTTGGATTTTAGTTGGGAAAGACATTTATTCCTGTTTTATCTCAAAGATAGTTATGTAATTTTGTTATAAGTATGGCTCGGGAGACTGAGAAATATCTAGCTAGATTTTGTTTTGTTGCTAGATCTCAGAAGGCCGTAATACTCCGTTTTTTAAAGAATTTCTCCTTTAATGAAAGAAGCATCACTTTATTGCAAGAGCTGAGTCAATATTGAGTAGATTTGCATGCTAATCCGGTGGTAGAGGGCCCCTGCTACCTGAGAAGCTTTGTTCATATGGTTTAGATAAGTAACTTAGCCTTGTTTCATTCCTAGTTTAATCAATTTTCTGAACTTTGTGTTTTTATATTCATTTGCATTGGATGCTACAGAATAGTCTTGTTCTTACGAATGATTCCAAGATATCACTAATATTGAATGAGATATAACTGTAGTATTTAAGAGTTAGTTGCATTTCTCTAAACTTTATGATTTTACAATTACATCAGTTGTTACAGCTAGTCGCGATCTTATGAACTCTTCCAAAATATCACTAACTCTGGATGATACATAGCTGTGGTGTTTTAGATATTTGTTGTGTTTTGTTGAATTTTATGCTTTCATGCTCATTTACATAACATGTTGTAGCTAGTCATGTTCTATAAATTATTCCAAAATACCACTAACTACGAATGAGACAGAGCTGAAACATTTCAGTGATTAGTTGCATCTTTAGTCTAGTTGTAGTACTCCGGAGGTAGATGTCACTCTAGTTTAATTCTGTCACTATATTTCAAGTTTGATAATGGCACTCTAGTTCAACTCTGTTCACTGTATTTCAAGTTAGATTAGTGGCATTCTAGTTCAGTTCCAGTTCACTGCATGTCAAGTTAGGTTAATGGCATTCTAGTTTAGTTGTGGTCACTATGTTTTAAGTTTGATCAATTGCATTCTAGTTCAGCGTTATCCATTGTCCTTTAGGTTGTATTAACTGTCAAAATTAGACTTCACGGCCTTCATTGTTTACAAACTACTCTTGTTCTGACTTTCTATTAATACATCATCATATGGACAGGAATTAGTGATATTAGTTTAAGGCCCTGATTGTTCTGCAATCTTTTTTCAATTTCACAAATAAGATTTTTCCCAAAACCATTCTAGAAAATCTCTAACTTTCGGATGAGGTTTAGTAGTGATAAGTTGAGCTGCAGAATGGATTAGTCTTAGCATTACAAGTAAATTCGGAGTAGAAATCTTATTGTGCTACAAATAGTCTTTTCCAATTGTGTTCCAATAAACTTCTAGCCATGGATGAGATTCTTTGTAATATTGTAAGATGATTGTTTACTTAGGAGAACCTCATTTGCACTAAACTTGTCCTTTTCTCAAGCCATTCCAACATATTTCTAATGAATGAATTGGATGAGTTCATGTTATGAGTTATTGAGTTCATGTTGTGATTTGTTTCCTTGCTATGAGTCATTATCAAACTTTGCATTTTCTGTTCTTTAGTGCCATACACAGTTTATAATAGGTTTTGCTCTGTTTTAAGTGTGTCCAACAACTTCTCTTTGTCAAAACTTAGTTATTTTCCTTTCTAACATAAAACCATAAAACCAAAAACATCAGAAAAACACTAAACACAACGTAGTGAGAAACAGACACCTTGGCACATATAGTGCGCCTCACTTCAGCAGTTTACTAACCCTGGTTGACAATTTATGACCTCAATTTAGGAACACTAAGTTGAGCACACACCTACATTACAATTCTGGCCAACCTTGACAAATTGCACTTGTCTAGAAAATAAATTCAAAATCCAACTTCTACTCATCCAAACAAGATGATATTTAGATCAATCTTGCACCTCTCTGAAAAAGGAATAAAAAAAAAAAAAATCATCTCTATCATATAATTAATGTAATATGGAGTTTGGCCCTAGTTTCCAAATTTAACACAAATGGAGGTCAAATCTATGTGTCTAACTATGAAGAGTTGAAAAATCTTATATTAAGAGAAATTCATGATGTTCCATATGAAAGACAATCAAGTTACCAAAAGACCATCGAGAATTAAGTTACCAAAAGACCATCAATATAATGAAAAAAAATATTGAACATAGAAATATATGTGACAAAGTGCCCCAAGTATCGGAGGGTTATGGAAAGGAAGTAGCATCCAACAACATGGTTGTTGCCTTTTCCAAATCCAAATGGAAATCAGAAGTAGTCACAATTTATTTCATCACAAGAACACCAAAAACAATGAAAAAAATGTTGGAATCATGATTTCTGTTAGACCAAAACCCACAGGCATTAGTCACTGCTAGAATTGCTAGAGTTAGGATCCACGAGAGGTGGTTATTCCATGTCGCGAAACACATGGGGAGTGTTGAACCCAATGTCCAAAAATCTCCTGCCCAACATGAGCCAGGTAAGTTTCCAACTCGAGATCTATCGCTCTGATAGCAATTGTTGGAATCACAATTGTCATTAGACCAAAAACCATAGGCGTTAGTCTCTGCTATAATTGCCAGAGTTAGGATCAAAGAGATGCGGTCCATGTCGTGAAACACATGGGGAGCGTTGAATCCAATGTCCAACAAAAACATGATTTTATCATAGTGATGGTATTATGGTGGATATGTTGATGAAGAGACATAATTCATTCTAGTGCAGTATATCCGCAAGGTAAGAAGTGATGAGAATTTGTAGTGTTCCTAATGCAATTGTATTGAATAGAGACACAAATGCAAATCGAACTTCAAGAAGATTTTTATCTTTGGCTTGTGAACATACTGGAATCTCACCATAGTGTATTATATACAAATAGATGGATGAAAAAACAATGGGTGACATGTATCCTTAGGATGAGTTCGTTCGAAACCTTAGTTGATAAAAGATAAAATACTCCAATAAGTTGGACCAATCCAACATATGGGATTACACGTACGCTAAAATTTTCTTGGCATGATGGATGAGTGGGTTGCAAAAATTAATCAGAATTTGAAGGCACACCAAGAAGGGAACAAAAGTGTTGATTAATTAAGCAAATCCAACAAAGAATCAAAAGTGGGTGACCTTGTATTTCTTAGGGTGAAGCATAATAAAATTTCTTTGATAATGGGGAGTTGTGCCAAGCTCCATGATACTGAAAGCCTTTTGATTTTCTTCAAAGCATAGATCCAATTCCATAGAGTTGCATTGTTTACTAAATAGATCACATAATTTTTTTGAGTTTCTCTACTTAGGAAGAATGTGAAAGACATGAAACCCTAATCGCGTGATTGATTACACTATCATTCAATTGAAAATATATGAATATTTCCACACCAGTCCTTCATGCATGCCCAAATATAAGATGAATATGCTCTAAAATTTAGAGACAAACATGTCAAAGTCCAAGAGTTCTACACCAGTCCTTCATTCATTCCCAAAATGAAGATGAGTATGCTCTATAATTTAGCAACAAACATGTCAAGGTCCAATGCAAGCAATCTGTATTGAATGAAACAATGAGGAGGAAGGGGAATTCCATGAGTACAAAGTAAACATGCTTTTTCAAGTTATGAAGGTCGCACCAAGGCAAATGTTATCCCAAGGGGAGGTGAATGTAGCACATGCTTTGAGAACCTTCTTTGCATGTGGGTCTTGTTAACCCAATTAGCACTTCTTTCTACTTAAGGGTTAAGAATCAAGATCCAATGAGACTAAGTCACACCGGTTCTTTCTAGGCATAAGATCCAATGAGACTGAGTCACATCGATCTCTTTCTAGGCATAAGATCCAATGAGACTGAGTCACACCAGTCTATTTTTAGGCATTTCCTAGCCTAACCATTGACTAAAGGACTTTTGTTGGTGTGTGCAGTAATTATTGTTGTTGTGTGCAGTTGTTCATCATGATGTATGTCTGTACAAAATGAAAGGCACTAAAACTGGTTGTAGTTCCACTATAAGCATAACAGTTTGTTGAGTTTGCTTGAAAGGGTAGACAAAAATAGTTTCATTTTCCCTCTTGTAAAAATCATGCATTATATAATTGCAATATATTTTACATAAGCAAGAATTTTACAATAGCTATTAATAAATGGAAGTTAAAGACATGTTTGGGACAATATCTGAGCCACTTTTCCCTTTAATAGATTATCACCCTGTAATTGAATGATATAAAAGGTCCTAGCACTAATCCCCATTAGGTTCCAAATAGCTACTCGAGTTGAATTAGAACTTTTGGTCATTTTAATTTCTCACTTCAAACATGAAAAGTGAATTTTCTATTAGCCTCCAAAAATCAATGTCTAAACTAACCTCAATCTTCTTGCAAATCAGAAGTCCATAATGTAAGATTGTCCCTCAGCAATTGCATTATTTATGTGTTTTCCTTGTATGATTATTCATTGAGAGTATCGAGATTTGCAATGGCCTCATCAAATTCTTGTTTTTTCAAGTGACATGCCCTGCAACAAACCAACCAAGAAAATAGGTACCACACTGGACAGTAAGAAGAAATTAAACATATGTTCATATTCTACATAGTTTAAACGTGCAAATGTATTATGTAAGCACAAAATTTAACAATTTTTCTTTATTCTTGTCCAAAATATCAAGCAAGGGACCCACCTGGTAGCCATATCTTCTTACAGACTACTCTCATTTAATTGACTCGAAAGCTTTCTACAACACTCTCTGGAAAATTTCTAGAGCACTCTCCGCATAACTAAGCCCAAGAAGCTAGTCTAATTTATCATACCTTAGAGTAAGTATCCCATCAGCTTGCTACTTCGAATATTAAAAGATCAGTTAGTAGTTTGAATGTTGACCGAATTGAAATTATTCGATGGAATGAAGCAACAATGGCAACATACTACCCTACCCTTATCTTCCTCCACTTGTGTCTGCATTAAAAAACAAAATAATATCTCCCTCTGTGCTCCGTTATTGATCCACATAAAGTAGAAATACATGGTTGGGAAGTTTCATGGAAGGTACAGGCTGCAGGAATGTGGTGCTGAAAAAGGTAAGTGGGGCTCAAAATCATACCAAGTAGACTCACATAGTCCTTTATAAGCAGGAGCGGAAGATGGCTTGCAACCTGCATACACGAAAATTGATCCTCTAAAATACAGCTCAACTTTGCTAAAGTTGTATCCCACATCATCTCCACCTGGGGAGTGGAGATTAATCCTCCAACCATCCTCAAAATGCAGTCTTCAACTATTAAAAACCCAACAATATGAGAAATATCACTGATGTGATTCTAGAAACGCTGCACTTACGAGATTTCCAAATCTGAATTAACCTTCAGCTGACGATTTGTAGTAATCCTGGAACCGGTCTTCGAGCCCAATACAAGTATGAATATGGTGTGCCCTATAAACTAGAGTGATTTCAAATTTCAAAACAGAATCAACATCTTCAGTATCCTCAGTTTCTAAATCATATAACATTCCCTTACACCTGACCTGCTCTATTCCATGCCTACTTTTTGCTGGCCTAACATATCCTCTTCTCTCTACTAAGATGAAATAATTTTTGCTGGCCTCACAACTCCTATTCTCTCTGCTGAGCTGAAGAAGCTTTTCCAATTTCCAACTGACCAATTTCTTCAGCAGTACTCCTAATCTTCACCTTCCATTCATTGAATTCCTTGTTCACTCTTTTATCGATCTAGGATTTGATTTTAGCATTTGTTGAAGTGCCTTTGGCCAGTATCTATGTGGGATTTGATTTCAGAGGGGTGAAGGGTGGATTTTTTTAGGTGGGAATTGGAACTAATCTCAAATAAAAACTAATAATAATAATAATAATTATTATTATATATATAGTATTAAATTAAAAATTTAATATAAATAAATAAGATATTAAGTTGTATATAAATTATTAAATATGTAAAATTTACAAATATAATTAATAGTTTTATGAAGTGGTATTTATGTGTGAAGAGTATAACTTTCTTGAAATTTTAGTTATTTATGTGGTTATTCTTTCTTATATATTGAGAAAAATTAAGAGATTCAAAATTAAAATTATGTGGTTTCTTCTTGTTTTAATATAGCTATAAAAAGGTATGATAGCATGTCCCTTCTTAAAGTTTGACAAATTTTTTTTTTGGGGGCTAAGCTTCCACTTATCACAATGGGGCCAATTGCCTAGATTTAGCATCATGAGGGGTTATGACCAAGGGAGGAATTTCTATTGGGGCTTTTATCTTTAACAATATTTTCACAACATTACCACATTTTGCACACTATGAATAACTTCAAGGTCTTTACCAATAGACATGAAAAGGGCCTTAGACTTGGAATATGGGCACCATTATTATTTTTTGTATGATAAGAATTATTATGAGGGAAGGAGAAAAAGGAATTTATTCTAAAATGAAGCTTCTTATGCTCAAGGGCCATGCATTTGGCATTGGACGACCACATAGATCCTCTCTAAATAATCTTAGGAATATATGATATAAATTATATTAGGAATTTTTCCACACCATGGATAGGATTTAAGGAATGTACCATGAGTAGGGGAGGTAAAAAATTTGGCATTATTCCTTACAAGAAGCTTTTTAGTGTCAAGACCAATGAGCTAGAATTAAAAACCACCTAGATCTTCTTTAATGAATATTTGGTCCTAAGTTGGGATATGTGCACCATATGATTATTTCTCACCACATATCAGAGTTAGTGTTTATGTTATGGTTAGGAGAAGAAAATAAGTGTATTAGTCCCTAAATCAGTCTTTCTCATGCTCAATTGCCTTGAACAAGGCCTCTAGCTCGAAATATGGGCATTTAGTATGTTTTGCATAATAAGAATGGGTCTTGTGGCCTTTACTATGGCCAAAGAAGGACATTAAAGAAAAGGGACCACAATTTTAAAAATTACTAACATAAATGACTAATTCATATACTTGTTGTACTTTTTATTTGGTCATATTTACATTCTTGGACTATAATAGTCATTTAATTTAATCATTATTAGCTTTGTCACTTATTATCTAGTCATATATTTTAATCCTAGACTAAATTATTCATTTAATTTAGTTGCTTTTAGTTTAGTCACTTATTATCTAGTTGTATATTTTATCCCTGGACTAAATTAGTCATTTAAGTTAGTCATTTTTAGTTCAGTCACTTAAAATTGCTCAAATTTTGTAGTAATTCACTTGAAATCATTGTAGTGACTAGATTTTTTAGTCAACTAGTGACTAATTTCATCATTTTCTACTAGTGTTAGCTAAACAGCTGAAGCATGCATAGAAATGTCAAATGAAAAATCCAGATCTAAACAGATCAAAAATAATAATCTAAATCCTGCCTTCATCTCCCTCATATGGTTTGTGAGCCTTCCATAGCCCTAGCCCACCTCATAACTATGCTGCACATGTGGCCACCAACCTCCATGAAGACTGTGTTGTCTCTCCATGTTCTCCACCATCTATGCATTTATTTCACACTTTGTCCATCATGTGTGCATTAGATTCACCACTTCCTCCACTATCTCATCATTAGTGATCTATGATCTTACTTTTAATGCACCATGATCTCATTTGACTTCCTCCATGATCTCCATGATCTTCTCATTAATGACCCATAATATCCACTATTCCTTCATTAAGAAGCTGCTCCAATACTCCATAATTCATATCTACTTCTAAATTATCCACATACACACATAAAAATTGGATTTTATTCATCTATGGGGTTTATGGGTCTCTCCACCCTCTTATTTACTTACTTAATTAAGAAAGTAAGAACTCTATTATTCCAAGTAACTGATGGAAAATTGGGAATACTACAAAGGCATAAGAGGTTGGGGTGCTAATACCAGAAGGGTTGGAACACTTGGCTATTGATAAGGATAGAAAGGAGGTTGAGCAACATTGGGGTAAACAGGTTGAGTAACTGCAGGCCCTGGCATTGGTTGATGCAATGGGGCAAATGTGCTTTTTCCTAGACACATGTTGCTGGGAGCGGGATAAGTGCTATAGGAGCTGGTTCCTCCCCGAGGAAAATGATAAACCATTGAAGGATGAGTATATGGATGTGAAAGAGATCCAACAATACCATCAGCAGTGTGAGATGCCCGTAGTGCAATGGCACCACCACAGGGGCGTCACTCAATTAACCTATGGCATAGCACGTGCGTTCATGGCATACTAAACAATACCCTTAGTTTGACTACATATTGGAAAATACCTCTAAAAATCACTTTATTTAACCCCCTACCAATACTAACCCATTGCATTTTCCCAATTTAAAAATCCCCTACTTTCACTAGATATTGTAGGTATCCATTTTTTCGTTAACATTTTTTATACCCCTTTATATTTATATACTGCCCAATTTAATCATGTCTAATTTTAATTTTTGATTAATTAGCAATAGCAAAACTATACATAAAAAATACATGTCACTTTCCAAGTATTCATAAATGGTAAACTAGCAGTTGCCCCAGGAGGTGCAAGGAGAGGCCGGTAGGAGTATCATTTGTTAATTATGAATTTTAAGTAATTGTAGTTTTTGAGATGAAGGAGATTTTTTCAATGTAACAGTGAAGCCAGTTCCTGTTTTGCCATCTTATCTGATCCTTCACTACATCCAAACTTTGAAAGCATGCAATCTTCATATAATTTATTAGTTTAATGTTTCCAATTAGGTAACATAATCCTCCAAAGTTTACCATTGCAAGAGGCATATTCATTTCCATTGTTGCAGCCCTGTATTCCCATCATACTCAACTTCCAATGTAAAGATTACATAAGCTGTAATGGCATCCTGACAAATTGATGTTCAATTTCATGAACATTGACAGAAAAAACAGTTGGTGCAAATTTAAGATTTCTCAGAAAATATATTCATTGCCAGGTACCTCCACAAGGAATGGAAAGGAGGTCATGAATCATTTTAAAAGGGTATCTCCACGTAGCATCCATGGGAAAGAAAACCAAGCTATCAACAACAACATTGCAAATAAGGACAAAATTTTAGAGATGAACATCATACCTTTCCGTTTCATCAAATACCCAAGAGGCCTCATACTCTATATAGCACTACTATTGAAATAACTTTATTTCAAGCCATTTCCAAGCATTTAAGTCTCCTTACCAGCTTTCTTTGCTGCACGAAAGAGGACCTCTTCAACAAGTTGCTGGGCAGGATCTCCATCCGGATAAGATGACATAAACCATTCCACATGGTTAACCACCTCTTCATTGGTAAAATATTGATAAATACCATCTGATGAGAGTATCAAATAATGGTCTTCAGGACCCAGTCTATAGTGATGAAGAGTAGGTGTGCAGGTGATGTATGGCACAGTGCCAACAAAATAAATTCAAAATACCTCGAGAAGAGCATCATTCCATTTCGACTGCAATCACAAGAAGATAAGCATCCATCAGACCCACAGCATGATGTGATCAATCTACTTCACTGGCCAAATTTTAAACCGAACGGATGAATGTCTTAAATGCAAACCTATTGTCTAATACTATAAAATAATCATTTAAACCCAAAATATTAGCCTGAGAGATAAATAAATACTAATGTTCATAGCCTTTGTAATAGCCTAACTCTGGAAGGCACTACATGTATTGAGCTTGCACAAAATTAAATTTGTTCTAATCATTTGAAACGTGATTTTCATTGTTATTGTTGTATTGAAAGTTTTGTTGTAACTATGAAATGAGGAAAGCACTGTTTGTGTCAATGAAATTGGAATCGTTTTAGCATAACAACTTTTATATGGAGTGGTTTTAGCATAATTAGCATAATTATTTGTGCATAACACCCTTCCAGATTTTGAAACAAATGGAACAATTGGAAAAAGTTGCCTGTGTCTGCCACATTCTTATATTTAACTTTAGAGTTAGATTCTTGTTACCTACACAAAATTATCAGCCATATTATGAACATGTGCAGAAATCTTGTGCCCAAGAGGATTTGAAGATTCTACATTTTGTAATGATCCAAAAAAGAACAAACTGTGCAGCATCAAGGAAGGTTGTGATCATGATTAAGGAAGACCACACTCAATGCACAAACACCATGAACAACCATGCTCAATATATATATTATAAATAGTGCAAAAATCTTGTATTGAAGAGGATTTGAAGATTGCTAGTTTGTATAGATCCAAAAAAAGATGAAAATGTAAAAATTTACACAACAACAAAGGCCATAATGATAATTCACAAAATTTTATGTTTAGAACGAAAACAATACTAGTGACCATAAAAAAATAGTGCCTAAGAGGACTTGAAGACTCTCATTAAGATTAAAAATAAGGATCAAAACTTTGCTTGCTGCACAAGATGCAACAACGCCGCTTGTAATAGTGTAAAACAATAAGAACACCCATGCTCTCAAGGTATATGGTATAAATAATTCAAAAACTACTAAATATTTTTACTAAACACACAACAGACAATCGACGTTTAGACCTCATGTTCGGAGGTCAAACACAAATAGCAGCATTGGAATCCTTCCATGCCATGAAGTAATAAAATAATAGATATATCAAGGCCTTCTAAGAAAAAGCTCGCTTTCTGGCACATGGATACCATATTTTTAAACACACAACATCCACCTGACGAGTCTAAGATTTTACGAGGCTATAGAAAAACGTTACAAATGGCCCAAACTATTGAAACCAATTCACTGATCACCCTTGATGCCATATTTGCACAAATATAGGCAATAGAGAATAGACCCACTATAGAGTGCTATCTATTTCCAGAGCGCTCAATCTCCAGCAAGCTATTTATTTCCAAGAAACAAGATTCAAAAATCGAACATCAGTTTTTGGAGTGTCTCTATAGGGCTTCAGATCACTAGAGAGCTATCAATTTCCAAGAAACAAGATTCAACAATCCAACATCAGTTTTTGGAGTGTCTCTACAGGGGGCTTGAGATCACCAGAGTGCTATTTATTCTTCCGAGATACAAGATTCAAAATTCAATCATCAACATTTGGAGGGGACACAAATTGGGGATTTGAGATTCTGACATTGCATCACCAAGCAGAAAAGAAAGTGCAACACTTGAAATCCCAGTAAAACATGAATTTACTTGACATAAATATAATATTTACAATGCGACATCATATCTCATACACCTAAAGGAAGCCTAGATCGTCTTATGCGGCGATTGTGCTAATGGGCAGGGCCAAACTGTAGCACCATAGAATCCCACAATGTCAACACCTTGCGGCTAGAAAAAGACAGATTTATTTCAAGGTTGCCTCGACTAAACTCTGGAACAAAACAAGACGCCATATTAGCACAACCTAGGATGATAATAATAATAATGTAATTTTAGATGGGTCATGGCAAAGCCGGACACACCCAAATTTGCGTATGAGATTTGTGGGGAAAGGGACCCATATAGGCCCACTCAGCGAGTAGAAGAGCCCATACATAAGTATCACCATTTGAGATAACATACAAGAACTCAGATACAGTACTTACTATTTTCCGTTGTGGCATACTCAATAACAAACTCCTCAGCACTGGATCAGGTCTAAGATTCTCATAAGGCAATCTCCCATGCACAAAAGTGCATTATACAATTTTTCTAAAACAACCATGAGTCACAATTATTTTGAATCAAAGAACATGCATATCAATTGGTTCAAAAAATAAAAAATAAGAATACCTATGAAAGTCATCATTATCAATCTCATAGCCCAGTGCCTGTTTGAAACCCATCAAAATGAAAGATTAGATGGATGATGTAAATATTGAAACTCAAGCGTGTCGTTTGTTTCTCGATCCGTAATCTTATTCTTGTTATCACCTATTTCAACAAAATACTACAATTTATTGTAACTTTAACATAACCATTGTTTAGGTGGGTCATACAATCCAAGGAGTGACACGTAAATCCAAGGAGTGACATGATAATGCCATGAAATCGACTATCCAGGCCACTTCCCCTTAAAAACACCAACATTCATTATACAGGAACTCAAAATAAGTCCACTGAATCGGAATGGTAATGAAATTAAGGAACATAGATGAAAGAGGGACACAATTACCTTAAGTCTAGCCATCGTAGTCCCATGACTCTTGTGAAGATCAGCGCACATAGCTGAAACTTTGCTTTTATCAATTTTAAGAACTTCAACCATGTAATCTGTTAAAAGAGCATATGCAAGCTCAGATCTTTAGCTAACGGCAAGAGTTAAATTTAACGAAGAAAATCTTAAGGATGACCTCCAAGGGGCTGTATGCAAGAAAGGGTAACAAATCCATTTCCTTGCCCTCATTATCATAGAATACAATGCATTCATCTAGGTATAGGTTTTAAGCAGCACTGGTAATTGTTGAAAATTACGACATTCAACAACATACCTTCTATATTCATACGGCAGGCTTCTTGAACTTCTGTACTTAGAGGATACAGAGTATCATCCAAGTCTGAAACAAGCACGTAAACATTAAATCTCTTGAAGATTATATTTAAACAATATGAAAGGTTAAATATGACTTAGATTTTAGTTTTTCAAGACAGTAAACTACTTTAGCTCGAAAAGGTAATATTGAAAAGGGAAAAAAAAATAAATATACTAAACAACAAACAACAATGATCTCTCTGTAATTTCTTACCAAACAGAAGACAGTCATATTTTGGCGACTTAGCTTCCCCGAGGCTTTGTACAACCTCCATAATGAATACGAAAAGAAAACAAGCCAAAAAATTGGATACCAAACCGGCAATTTCAAATATTCTTCTATTGCCTTATAATTTCAAATGGTATTTCTGAAATTCAATTGTAAGATTCTAGACTAAGATTTATCTGAAAGTAAATGAAAATTTAAGACCACTTAATAATCATAAGCAGTTAAAACTGGTCTCACAATGTCAGAATCATACGACCTGAAAATTAAGTCATAGAAAAAATTTGACCTTCAGCTCTTGCAATCTGAAATATAATTTCATATCTTCAAGACCACTCTACAATTTGAATTGAGCCCATATACTCCATCTAAAACATAAACTAACTGGAACGCTAATAAATTTAACAGATTGTCGCAACACCTGAAGATGAACACACTGGGATGGTAACAGATTCACGAATCTTGAATAATCCTCAAATTTTAAATGAAAACGCAATTGAAAATAGGGATGGTTACAAAATACATCACAAACATCTATAGTCTGCAAATCCACATTAAGCCTTCAGCTGCCTTGCACATTATTATTTCTTCAATTCTCACAATTAACTTTTACTTAATATTTTTGATTAGGTTGTAGCCTCTTGGCTCATCTTCTTGTAGCTATTCTTCCTTGCAGTCAACCCTTCTGTTATACACAACGGGATCACGCCAAATTTGGAATAAACAATTTCACTGAAAACAAAGGAAGAAGCTACCTATAGAAAAGAGAATTGCAGAACAATGTTACAGTAGCCCTAGGTAGCTTAAATCTGGGAAAATCATACAAATGAAAATGATTTGTGGCCATTTTTGAGGGATCGCACAACCTCCAGACTTCAATTTCCCACACTTGTGGATCAATAGTCTCTGACATGGTCTTGCCTGAAACTTTGAGTGTAAGCATAATCCCTCCACGCTTATCGACCACAAGCTTGACTTATTTCTAGTTTATTGACAGACAAATTTCCAATTTTATATGGAAAAACGTGATTAGCGAACCACTGCTATTTCTAACATTTCATCAAATTTCCTAGTGTTATCTGCATCTCCCATATTTCATACTCTTACATGATCCCCGGAACACTCAACACTCAACGACTTTGGAGTTGGAGCTTCTAGCTGCAGTAAACCCAATTTCTCCATTACTAGTCTCCCCGCATACATTTAAGTACTAGGAAAATCTATATCTCCATATTCTCTCATTCAACCATAATTCTCCCTTCTTATTCTATCAAATACCCCATTGTTATTGGTTATGTCTCTACAAATACCATATTTAATAGCGGGTGTGGTCCCTAAACTCACAGTATCTTTGGAGATGGATTTTCTACTATTTAAAAATTTGTTGTGATCTCTACAACTCACAATAATATTGGAGTTAGAGTGTTCAGCTAGCTGAAGTAGACCCAATTCCTCCATCATCTTAATACCCTCTCCTCATACATCATCTAATAGTAAGGCGAACCTCTTTTTTTGCATTCTCTCATTCAACCATATTTTTGCATTCATATTCCATCACATCCCCCATTGAAATTGTCGGTGTTTCTGTAATTGCCAGAGTTAACAATGCTATTGTGTAGTGCTCTGTCATCCTTGGAACTCACAATAATTTTGGAGTTGGAGTGATTTGTTAGCTGTGTTCTTTTCAATTTACCCTCTTCCCATACATCATCAAAAAAGGGGGAAAACCTCTGGGAAAAATTTACTCCCAGGATTCTCTCATTACACCAAAGGGCACATGGAGTGGAAGGAAATCACAAGCAAATTGTCTCGAAGTCTTTGTTATGATGTGGTTGTATGCTCGTGGCAAAATAAAATTAGGTAAAAGCTATAAGACAAAAGCAAAATACACATTTTTGTAGGGCACAGTGAAGAGTCCAAGGTGTATAGGCTATTTGAATGAGGAAGTAAAAATATTTCTTTGATAAAAATTAAATATAATCTGCAAGAAGTATCAAACTATATTGTTGTACCATGGCTTGTATTAAAAGAAAATGTAATAAAGGTCGCAGAAGTAAAGGAAAGCAATATAAAACATGAAAATATGACCAAACAAACATTAGGTGATGCTAAGGAAGCTATTGCCAACAAGACAAACAGTAAAAAATTTGACCAAAGTTCAACAAAATTCCAAATTTGTATCTACATAAAGAATGATGATGGATTCAAAGTTCCAAGAACTACCTACAACTAGTGAAGAAGTCTGGAAGTCAATTAGCCTACAACAGTCAACTTTATATCCATTAAGTGTTTCTTTTGAGTATTGAATTACACGAGTCTAACTCATTTGAAGAAGTGAACATAAAGCAAGAGTTGCAGAAAGAAATTCCAGAGGATTATACCAAGATACAGATAAATCAGACTTGCGAGCCTATGTAGACTTTGAAGAAACTTTGCACTTGTTAGATGAATACAATTAGCTAGGCATAGGTGTGAGATTTATTAAATGGATGTCAAAATTTCCTTCTAGAATATGATTTTTCATAGGAAATCTATATGAATTATAGCTCATATGGACTGAGTTAGGCTCATAGAGCCTTGTATGCAAGCATTGATGACCAGTCAAGGATAATTGTTTTGGAAACCCTAACTTATTAGAGACCCTACAACTCTATTAGTGACCCTGACTCTATTAGAGACCCTGAAACTCAATTTTTGGCCCAGATAACTACAATTAAGGGAGAGGCAGTTTTATGTTGGTTGTGCATGCACTTGGAACCACACTTAGAGCACATGACTTCTCTATGAAAAGGTTATTTAATTATACTCAAGTCAAGCAAAAATCAAGTGAATTCAAATTTGCTTTCTAGTCACTTAGTATTTTTTAATGTTAATTTATTCTATTATCTCCCTTTCTACTTGTAGTAATTAGTGTAGAATTTTATCATAACTAGATCCTGTACTTGTGCTTAAAATCTAACACCAGCCATTGTCATTTTATTGGGGCAACATGTTCTTTCTAATAATATTTGGAAGAGAAATAACATGAAAAAACTAAAACAATAACATATAGAGAATCATTTTCATGTAACAAGTTGCAAGGGGGGCTACAACTTATTTCTTTCCTCGATCAATGATACATTGTCATTCTTTTTGAGCTCTTCATGGTAAAGTGAACAAAGGCTTTGACACACTTCTATTACTTAAAATGTATAGATGGAAAAAAAGAGAACCATATTGATGATGCTGGACAGTGTATAATGACTTTAATATGGATTTGTTGCTACAATAACCTATTGCTACAAACAAAAAAAATCCACATGAGAAGAGATCAAATGCTAATTCACATAAATAGTTTGGACGTGACAACACCTGACAGATTCCAGCATTAGAATACCTATAGCTTGTTTGAAATTTCATATGATGCTCTTCAAAATAATTTACTTTCTTATAACAGCAGAAAGGAAAACTATTGTTTGGACGTGTCCTAAGTTCAGCAAATATATGACGTGATTAAGGAGCTATAGAGAATTGTGTACTTGTGAAAGTTTTGAAGCTACAGCAAGGCCACTCAATATGGCACCTTCAACATCTGGAGCAACACAAAAATCACCACAAACAGCAAATTTCTTGTTATCTAACCACATACATTTGTCATATTTTGCACTGATTGTTGTTGGTAATGCACTACCCTTGCAATCAAAATATGAAATCAGAAATGCCAGATTAATTTCTTTGAAGTTGATAAGCTTATGGCTGAAATATTGAGTCAAATATCCCCTTATTATCCTACATCTATGAAGCATCCTTAAATGTTTGTTCACGATGACTAGGATAGACATATAGGTTGACATTTAAACCAGTTATGAAATAGATGAGGATGGAGGTTGCAATCATGTAACCTAAAGTCTCGCCATCTATGAGGTTTCATAAAAAATGGAGAAGGCATATGTGGAACTGTTTTATGGAATTCACTGAATAAGTCTCTTCTCACCAAATTCAATACATCATTTGAAGGCTTCTTTAAGCCTATTTGACTTATGATATGGTTGGAATATTCAGCTGTAGAATGCAGAACCCAGCACTCGCTGTAGAAAGCAACTTAAATTGTGTCAGCCAGCCAATCATAAGCACACAGTGTTGGAAAATACAAAAAGCTCACAAAGTTTTAAGGAGCATATTCCACAGGACAATGTATGTAGTTAAACAGGAACTAGGCAGTTGAAAAAGTATATAGGTTTCGTGTTCAATGGAGTGCTCCCATGTATAGTGATTAATGATGTGTTGTGCACGTTAACTCACCACATGGCATGAAATTGCTTTAATTCTAGTTTCCTTTCAAGTTGTCCTATCTATAATTTTAACTCATTCTGTAGAAACTGGAGAACATCATTCTCTAACCATAAAATCTTCAAGGTTAAATATCTCAAGTTCAAATCAAGTTGCAATGACATTATGTATATAGTTCGTAAGAAATATGATCTATATGTGACATTATGCATATATTTCGTAAGAAATGTGATCCTTTGAATTGGAAAGATGGATGTTTAATGATGTTTTCATTGCTGGTGTTTAACATTTCCATAAGAAATGTGATCCCATGAATGGAAAAGATAGCTGGTTAAGGATGCTTGCATTGCTGGTGTATAACATTTTCATCAGAAGTCAAATTGTTAATGTATTAGATGTAAAGTCTGTGGCATATTCTCTTCTAATGAGGGGAGTTGGTTGATATTTTAGTCATATCCAATATATGGATGCCAGAAACCAATTTTTGCACAAATAAAAGAACTCCATCACTGTCACAACCAAGTATACCAAAATAAGATTGCCACAAGAAAATAGAGTCATCACTCACAACAGATTGAGTAGTTAGAGCCTGAGGATAATGAGGTCAAGAAGGAAAATTCTACGATTAAGATGTATAATAGGGACCATCATAGTGATATAATCGCTGATACATACACTTGATGACTAGAGGGAAATTCATAACCCAGGTTTTAGATTACACAGAATCTACACTCACCGAGGTTTTAACCTGGATTATTTTTTTTGGTTGTAGCACAGAGTTGAGTCAAGATGTGGTGCTAGCACTTTTTTCATCATCCCATGAATGCTGCGAGGCCATTGGTAACATGTATCCTCATTTGGGAGACAATGACGCAAGTATGTTACTAGCCCCTATATTTTCAAATACGAGACCTCGGTAAAATGTATATGTCACATTTTTTCAAACAATAGCCATGACACTGAAACAAGAATCACTCATTTTTTAGATCTCAAATCAAGTGGAAATCAATCAGAAGAGTAGGGTTCAAGAATAATGGTCAAATAGGAGTATAGTGGCCAAATTCCACACCCCTATCTTGAAACAAAGGTTGTAATGAATACTCACCTCTGCAGGTGACCTTGCTTGAAATAAGTGAATGGTGTTGAGATTGAAATCCATGCCACTGAATAAAATATACATATCACCATGTAAATAAATGTAGAAAATTGATGCTTTCAAAAAATCACGAATTATAAAACTAAGGCATGGTATTAAACAATTTAACATATCATCTATGAAATATTTCTACATGCAATCTTGGACTGTAGAAAATTACAAATTGTTGAGGGGTTTACCCACTTTTACCTTGCATTAGTGACCACTAACATATAATGAACTGACTAAAAAACATGTTATTTTTGAGACCATTTTCATTTTTAATGAAGAAAACAGTCGTTGTAAATCACTATTTCATTGAACAAAAAAACTTCAGCAGTAGGGGAGATCAGAAGATTATAAATCCTAAGAATGTATCTGCTACCATACCTATGTGATACAACCAACTTCCACACATATGGAATAAAAAACTCTTTTGGGTGAAGTTTCCGCTCATAGGTGATTTTTAACTGGGTGAACATCTAAACAACACACAAACCATCTATAATTAGCAAAAATCAAACCACTAACAACAAATATACAGAATAATAAAAGAAAATCTAAATACTAAAACATGACTCTTTCAAAACAAACTTTTTTTCATATTACTATCATCATTTTCTACCATGTCATAGCCAGTTCTATACCTTCATCCCTTAACCCCGCCATGACCAGCTATTAGCAACTACGACCTAAAGAACCTTTTCTACTGACCATTCCCAATCTGTATGTTGAGCATCAATACGACTATTGAAAAATTCCAGAGTAAATATGCTTACCAATTCCACACCCCTATCTTGAAAGGATTGGACTTCCTGTAGGAAGTATAAGAAGCCAAATTTTCTATTCTCCATTGGGCAAGCTTAGCTGTAGTGTCAACTCTGCAACTAGCCTCACCCATCCGTGTAAGAGTCAGCGCTGCAGAAATATCCATGATGCAGTCAAAGAAACTCAATAAAAAGTTGTGGAAATGGTGTTCAGCAATCTGAAAATCCTAGATCAGTATCAAGTTTAGGTGTTTTTCTTGCAGTGATAATGACACCAATTCAAACCTATTGTTGCTAGCAAGGATAGTGTTATAAAGTTGTTAGCTAAGAGAATTAAAGTAGCGATAATGGGGCAAGATAGGTAGACTTTGATAGCTTTCAGGCTTCGTCATTGCAGTGTAGGATGAAAGTAGATTAGAATGAGCATTTGAATAATTAACTCATTCTATAAGAAGAAAGTAACACAACATAATTTCCTTACAAAACGAGCATAAATTGATTTATGGTCTGTTTATAACTCTTTAGAACAATTAGTGAAAGCATAAGATATGAAATGGGCCCGAGAAAGACGTTGATGAAATGAAACACGAAGGAGATACAATGCTATAAAGCCATACCACATGAATCCCAAAATTCTTACGCAAGCACCTCTGTGTTATCAAAAAAAAACTCCAAAGTACAATAGCTCTCATGTGAGATATCAATATAGGCCAAATTACAAGGGCCTATTTTTCCAAAACAATAAATGTATTTTTGCAAAAATAAAAATAAAAATGATATCAAGGTGGCCAAAATATAAATAATTTAAAAAAGACTCTAATGGCACATTTGAGCTACAAACTCTAATTTATATGTCCAATTTAAAAAATAGGAAATAAAACTACCACAAAAACATTCAAAATAAACTGCACTTCATGTGTTAGCCATTTTTCTGGTGTAAATTTATTGACTTGAGTGAACAAAAACCATCCTGATTGAACCTCATGACATTAGATCCTTGATATCCTTTCTAGCAAGCGAACCATTAATCTAAAGATTCAAGGAAAACATTAACATGAGTGAGACGAACCACATACTTTTCTTCAAAACATATTCATAAAAAAGGAACCCACTCTTCTTGCTTTCTATGATTAAATGGACCAACTTCAGCAAAACCACAGTAGAAGGCATCCAACATAAGTGTTGAGGTAAGGGATGCCCTTATATTCAAATTGTATATATGTGTTGAGGTAAGGGGTACATATAGTTATATAGGTATGTGATTATATTGTTTTTATGGAATAAATACCAAATTAATGTTTGAATGAAACACAACTACAAAAAATATGAATGGCTAGTGAAAGAAACTTACACCAAAAAGTAGGTAGCAAAAAAAGGTTGAGTTGTCTCGAACATTCACCATTTGAAGTATTCACTAGACTTAAAGCCAAAAAGTACAAAATTAACATTAGATTAAATTAAACAAATCAACAAAAATATAACCAAAAAATATTTATAAATAATCCAACATATGGAAATACATAAGGAAAGTGAAAGTAGAATGTTTTGAAAATTAACCTTGTTCAAATTTTCAGAAAATATGAAAAAAAAACTTTGCAATCACTTTCTTCTAATTTTTATGTATCATTCTTAGAATTGTACGATAATTTTGTGATTGGTATAATAGGTTCAATTTGTATAGAAGCATGATCAGTCAAATCATACTTATACATGCACTACCCATTTATTCTACTATACCAACATTATTGAAGCTCGATGCCTTCTAATCTATCCAAAAGGTCGATGTCATTATGGTAATAAAGAACCTTATTACCATCCTTCTTCCTTATTCTTTGAACCCTTCTAATGTAACACATTCCACAAGGAACACCTTGTTTTGTACTTCAAGGAACACCTTTTCTTGCAGTACGTTCAGCGAGGGGAATTGAGTTTTTTTCAAACAACACTCCACAATCTGATCCAATCCAAAGCCAATTGAAACACCCTTTTGTGAAGTCTTCCCATCTCACCTAAAGTAGACCCCAATTCTCACTTTTGTCAACATATATTTGGATAATGTTGTATTTCCATTCAAATGACTAACCAAACATACTTTGAACATATCCTTACCATCAAGATTCACCATTGGTTTTATAGTTTTTCTTACTTTTTCATCAGTGGAATCTAAAATTTCATCCAACTCATGTCTCCACTCACTTTAAATTATTTGCAATTCACTTTTATTGTGTACCAATGAATATGAAGATTGAAATATAGAGTTGGAACATCTCAATGGATAATCATCAACTACTTCATCCATAATTTGGAATGTTGGAAAATATTTATCCTTTGTCCATGGTTTAACCCACAAAGAACATTGAGTGTAATTTTCTGGTTTCATTCCAAGGGTTGATAAAATGTCTTGTGAATCCTTCAATCCATTCTTAAGGGCTTCTACAATTTTAGCATCCATGGATATTGAATGATATTGTGACAATATGTCAATGTTTTGTATTGTTTCTTGGTGCAATTTATTCCAAATGTTTTCTTGCTTCTTATGGGATTTATTAAAATGAAGCCCTTGGGAATTTGGTTCTTCTTCAACAAATCTATTAATGGCTTCAAAAACATGAAGCAAGTTAGTGAAATCATAGGCCCTCTCCACTCCAACCATGCCACCGACTTTGCTAAATAATTTCTCAAATACATCTGACCTAGTCAAGTGCAAAAAACATGGCAAGTTAGAGTATTAATCTTGAAACAATCTCATCAACAAAACTGCAAAATGGCAACAACTTCTCACATCTTGATATGCCTCTCTGTTGATGAAATTTATGTTGACATTAGTATGAAATTGTTTTTGTACCCAACATAACCATAATGTGAAGAAGTGATGAACTCGTGAAGCATTTTTCACTCTTTCCCAGAGGCTTGAACTATGAGACATAAAAATGTCAATGTAGTCTACAACAATCATTAGGTAAGTCTCTGTAGCTAGTTTCCTCTCTAACTTTCCACTTGGTGTACTTCTAACCTCTTTCAAACACCTTTGAACATACCTTGAAGCAATGTGTTGTGAAGAACTCCAATTTTGTCGATCCATCCTCTCTATATCTTCACACTTAAGATTTTCATCATCCACTTTAAAAGTTTGATAAACCATTTTGACATGGCCAAAACTTATGTACTCATTTCCAAAAAGCAATTCTCGTTGACCACTAAACAAAAGATTCACTATTTTTTTTCCATTGTGAATGTAATCTTGGTCATGCAATCCTGTTATATTGCAACTATTGTACAACCCAGTTAGCCTCCACCCTCACCAAGTAATTTGATATCAAAGATCTAATGTTGAAGAATAATCCTTCAACATAAGTTGTCTTCTTCTGCTATCCCCATCCGAGGAATGACCAAAAATAGGTCCCAAATTGTTTTCTACGTGTTTCTTCCACATAAATTCTACCTTTTCCCATTGTTGATAAACAAAATTTGAATTGAATTTATTTCATGTTGGATGAACAACCACAACCAAACAAGGAATTTTTTCATGTAAAGGGTTTGCAATAATAACATGTGCATAATGCCCAATAACATTTTTTTTTGAATAATTTGTTATAATCTCATAGCCTGCATCTCCCTCACCAACTGCCACCAAGAAATGTGATTGGCATTGGTGGCCTTCTTTCAAAGCACAAAATGCCACCAACATATCTCTTTTTGCTACCCACCTAACATATTTTTTCACAATTGTTTCATATTCAGCAAAGCATACGGGAATTTGTCCATATATACCATGTTTGGCTTTATAAGAAGCATAAATTTTTCTGACTGCCTTAAGAATATGCTCGTGCTCCCTTAGGATATATGTCAATGACTCTCTAACTTGCCTTAAATTTTTGGATATTGAAGGACCATTCAGATTCAAGCTAATAAAGTTATGTAATCTAGGAGCTCCCCTTAACTTGATCATCTCATAAATGGATTTTGTGGATGTACTATACCTTCTCCCTGATTTTTCATGAATCAAGTTATGAAATATATCCTTGAAAAATTCTCAAACTACATCTTTACCTTGTAATTTTCCTTGCTTATGTGCCTCACAAATATCCTTACAAAACCTAAAGACATCCTTCCTTTCTATCGATTCAAACAACTTTTCCTTTAGAGATCTCATTCTAATAGAGATTGTAGCAACCTTTTTCCTCTCCCACCAAAGAGCTTGCATTGTTGATCTATGGTTATAATTTGTAACCCTTGCAACATTATTCAATTCATTTTGAGTCAAATATTCCAATCTTGTACCTTTTCCTGCATCTCATTCACTTCTTTTATTGGTGCACCTTGATTCATGATATAATCGCATCCTGAAGTCATTACATTCTGGAACCAACTACAAAATCTACATGTTAATGAATCGAAAGGGATCCCTATTTTAGAACCCCTCTGGCAATGAATATTCCTATATGTACCATCAATACAAAATTCAATACCCTCATAACATAGCATGATCTTGGTATCCTTCTCTATGGCCCATAATTTTCCACCCCTTTGATCATCCATTAGGACCTCTGTTTCCAATCTCTCCCCATTTCTATCAATATAAGGATACCAATACCCCCAACATTATAGTAACAAGGGATATAATGGAGCTATAATAAGATGACAACACAATAAAAAACAAAAAAAATTAGAAGTAAGATAAATAAAATAATATACAAATTCATGTTCAAGTTTAGTCTAAACTATTAATTAACCACTAATTAACACACCTGAAGTAGAAGGAGTTGCACTTGTAGAACCCCTATATAATACTGATGGTGATGATGGAAATAAGAATCTAGTCAAACTTTGTTGGGACTTATCATTGGTAGGCTTATTAGGTCTCCCAGCCGTGCAACTCCTCAACCCAGTCTCCTGATGTGAAGCCTTATTTGTAGTAGTAGTAGTGTACTTCTTTGATTTCATGTGTTCATTTAGACAACTGACAATATTACCACTTTTCAGCACTAAACAAAACCATTTATTGCATCTTTTACATTTGAATCTCACTTTTTTCATGTCCTTATAGTTTGCAAGTATTGCTTCCACCACCTTGAACAAATTAGGCTCTTGTGTCTTTTTGAAATTATCTAGAAGTTTGATTGCTTGATCAATATGAAACCGATCTCCAACCACTGTTGTTTGTTGTAATTTGTTACATGAAGGAATTTCACTAGCACTTGGCATTGAAAGGCATTGTGGATGGGACATTGTTTTCATATGATGGCTTTTGAAGTTGCGCATTTTTCACACTACCAAGGATACATCACCTGTTCCATAATCAATGCCACAAATTTCACAATGGATCTTTATTTTACATTCTCCCTTTTCTAAATATACTTTGAGAGTAAGTTTCTCATCGGCAAACTCTTCCATTAAACTTTTCACTTTTGTTTCCCAATATGCCAATACACAAGGATAAAAAATTGTGGCTTCTTCCACTGACAAAGGAATATTTTCAACTCTTGGTTTTTTATGCATAGGTTCCTCCACATTCTCTTCAATGTTTTTAAAGATTGGTATTGTTTCCATTGCATTTGAACCCCTTGTTTCCACATCAAATGTGCCTAGTTTCCTCTTGATGCCTAAAAGTATTGTATCAACTTTCCATTTCTTCTCTTTCTTTAGATTTAAAGATAATCCATCGTGGATAAAATCAAAAAGGGTATTCAACGATTCCATCATCCACAATTGAGTATCCTGATTCAACAGATGTTTATTTGTCTTCTAGGCATTTTTTGACAAAATTGCCAATATGAGGCTGCTCTTCATCGATAGTAATTTTATAAGACAAGTCCATCTGTTTTTGCATAAATAAATGAAAAAAGTAAGTAAAATTCCACAAACATATTGGTTTATTATGAAAAAGCGAGAAGCAAGAGGTATGCACTTTCAATTCAAATCTTCAAAAAACATGAATAACTCTTACTATTGCGATGAAACACTTTGATTCAAAATGTACTATCGATGGATTCCTCAAATGGAACTAAAACCGAAAAGGAAATAAAACAGTACTAAAACAGATTTGGGAGTTGATTTATTGAGTCAAACATTGACAAACTTATAAGCAAACTTAGGCCCTAAGGCCCCTAAATCTGCCTCAATTTTGGCCTTATTTACATCATTTTTTGTGTCCTAAAGAGGTCAAAGCCGTGTCAAAACCAAACAATCATAGCTTTTACTGTTCGTTGGTATGAAATGGATTCTAAAGTTTTGAATTCTTCGAGACTCTGCTCATCTAGGTCTTGGCTCTTAGTTTTCCACTTCTGATTTTTCTTTGATATATAAAGAAATTCTTCGTATTTTACTGATTGAGAATAAAAGAAATAGAAAGGCAAGATAAAAATATTAAGTGCTAATTTATGCATGCAGTGACCTGATGTAAATTGTTAAGTTGAATCAGCTTTTACATTCCTCGATAATCCTTACTCTTGTGTACCATATTGACTTGGCACAACCACTTTGTACTGACAATGGATATACTATCTTTAGTCCTTCCAACATACTTTTGTGGTTTATTCTTGGACATTAATAAAATGTATTATCTCTCTTATCTGTATAAAATTTATAATAGTAATTTTGGTCGTCTGAATCAATACCTAACATAGCACAATGAAAATGATTGCATATAAAAAGATTCATTACCTAATCCAACATGATCCAAATTATTGAATATAAGAAGGTCTATTACATGTTTATCCTTTAGTATGTTGTGTCCTCTAAGCAAATAATCAAAACTTTAATGTCAAATCTTGTAAAATTATGGGGTGAAAAATATCACATTGAAGAGGAAAACATATGAAATGGACATGTTATATGCACATACCTAGTCATTAATGTAAAGATAAGTAGTTATTTCAATTTTTACAAGATAGAGTCCAGTGGATTATTTCATCTATACAGCTGTGGTACCACTATCTAAAGGCTAGGAATAAATGGAGTTGAAGAAACGGTTCGAGTCATATTCTCGTATAATTGCAATCTAACAGACCAAACCAACAAAAATTTCTTAGGGCACACTTGCGTGATAGAAGTATTGTCTTTTAACTTATTAGCCAGCAATATATAGTTGTCACAAATACATATTAAATTTTTTGTGACACTGGTAGGCCCCATATTTATTTTGAATTGAAGATGCTCAGGGAAAACACAAAGTAGTATGCCTTAGTGTTTGAGCACTCATATTCCCATTGAAGCTTGGGAAGTCTTTAACACCATAATAACTTATACCCAAAAGCTGAGTGCTGAGAAAACACTTAGCCCATCTTGTAGAAATCACTGTATTGGACCTACTACCATTGGAGGATATGAAAAAATAAGAAGGAACAAGAAAATACTAGAATGTTTTGAAACCAATCCTAAGTGTTTTACACTACAACAAAATAAGGCCACCTTGAGATTTCAAAATCCATCTCTTGCCAAAATGACAGAATTCAATAGCCTGGTTTATTTTATTTCTGTAAGTGTTTCCATTTGGTGCACGCTAGGTTTTAGGACGTAAACATGGACTTGGGACCTACTTGCAAACATATTCTCCACTTTGAAACTCATTTCATTTAGATAGGGCAGAGATAACAGCAATATCCAAAGCCACTGCTTAATACTTCAGAAAATATCACCAGTGAACGAACGCCATGTTTAAAACAAGGCCCAGTTTGAAAGAGAATACTAATAAAATAAAATAATAGTAGCATACATCTTATGCACGTAAAAATCCAGTCAATCAATCCACTAATCATTTCTCATTCCTTCAGATCATCTAGAATATGCAACCTGATACATAGATTGTAGACCTGTAGAGGATTTCTATGTTTGAGAAACAATGTAATGAGGCATTCAAATTATAATAATATTTTGAACATAGCCATGTGACTCTAAAATTTTTTGATGCAATGCGTACTTAGAAATACCCCTTTTGACCGCTATGTTAATGTAGGTTTACCCAATAGAGTAATAGAAAAATACATTGCAGAACATTGCTATAATTTTAATTTAAATATCATACTCAATTTTAACAAGCCCTCTAACGTGCTTGGGGATACAGAAGTATGGGAACACCAGCCAAGGGTGTTGAACCATAAAAGCATGGCTTTTATAGTCAACTCTATAATCTTGGGTCTTAAGCACTCAATTTTTGTGTTAGTGCATATCATGGAAGGGAAATTGGTAAGAGAAGGCCTATGTGCCTATCCTCAGTAGTCTTTTTTATTTCAGATGCTCTTGTAATGAAAAATCTCAGCAATCTGAAGACTATAAATTTGTTCTACTAGTTTGGTTTCCCATCAGGCAAATCAATCAGGGACCCAGTAACACAACGAAATATCAGATGTAACTTTTTTATAGCGTGATGAAATGGCCAACGTACAACCTACACATACATTATAAGATAACAAATTATATATATATATATATATATATATATATATATATATATATATATTAACAATAGTTGTTTATTTAAAAATTATATGTAAAAAAAAAACCTCTAACTCAAAAAAGTATGCTACGATTCAAAAAATTCCTCAAACAAGATCTCCTTTTAACAGTGATGTTAATGTAAGTCTACCCAATAGAGAAACAGATCAATACATTGCAGAACACTGATATAATTTTAATTTAAAGATCATACTCATTTTTGAGAAGCCATCTAACTCAACAAAGTAATTTACGATTCAAAAAACTTCTGAACCATAGTTCAATACCCCATCAAGATCAGTTTCTTCAACCTTCTAGTGGACACAGAAAGAAAAACTCACAGTGAAATACCAATGGGTTGAAAGTGACCTCAGACACAATTAAATCAACAGACAAATTATACAAAATAGAACCAACTCCAAAAGTTGAGGTCAAGATTATTTTACATTCCAAGACAGCTTCACTGCATGGGACTTTCCTTCAATTCTTGCATGTGCTTCCCAGGGGATTTTTCAGTTTGTGCAGACACTTTGCCCTGTCAGTGGGTTCTCGATATCCCAACCCACCCGGAACATTTGAGCTACAACACTTCTCAATAAAACTCTAACAAAAATTTATAACCCCAACACAAATAAGATTACAAGGGTATCATCCTTATCTCATCTTACTTATTCATAGATAATGTACTCTTGTTAAGTAATGGATCCTCTAAGAGAAGCAACAAAAACTACACGAAATTCTAGAGATATAAAAGTGTTGTTATGATTGTGGAGGTTAAAGTTCATGAAATTGCAATATACTTGGAAACTAAACTAGAAAGTTAGTTACAATTTTTTCCCTCATATTGAATTCAAGGAAGCATTCAAATGCCTTGGAATCTTTCTAAATCCAAACGGATATGGGAAGAGGGATTGGTTCTAGTTATTAGAAAATATTAAAGATTAAACAAAGCATTAATGTAATAGATGGTTGTTAGTTAGAGGAAAATTGACATTTGGAAGTCTATATGGGTAGTAATTGTAGTACTCTAGCATTCCTTGGCTTATCCTAAAAGGATTTTTGTAAAATATCAAGAAAAAATGCTCATGGATTTGTGGACATGCAAAAAAAAAATTAGGGTATACCCTTAGTGGAATGGAAGAACATAGCTAAGACCAATCATGAAAGAAGTCAGGGATTAAAATATGTACATTTATTTGGTCAATCCATAGTGTTTGAGAGTTTATGGATAGTGTTACCCCTCACATAACACGAGGCCTTCTCCAAGAAAATCATGTTTGGAAGAAGTCTGTTTTGGAGCTAATACAGTATTGCTTTCATGCATATGTGTTAATGGACCACCACCTTTTAGGATCTTCATTTCATATTTGGAGGATTGCTAGGATGTTTACCGTAAACACTAAGAATTATTTTTTGAGGTATCCTAGTGAAAATTCCACCTTTGGATGTTTCTCTCACATGGATCCATTCATTTTGACATATCTGGAGACGTGTCACATCATCCAATGTATGTGGATTTGGAGGAGTTACATGTTTGCTAACGGTTTTGTTTAGCATGATGAGTGTCTTGAATATTGCTGGTGTGTTCACATGTGCCATGGCACAATTCTTGGATATGAATTCATCGTTATGGCAGAAGGCATATGGTTCTAACTTATTTTTGGATAACACGCCACCCTTTATGCACACATTCCTAAATTGGCCCACCTAGTTTTCATGTATTAGGAATGTAGTTGGTTTACATGGATGAATGTATCATTTGTTTGATAGATCACTCCCACAGTATTGGTTTTTCGGTGACCTTGGTACTTTCAGTAAATTACAAACCCAATCAGCATTAGAGTACCCATGTAGTCTTACATCTTCGACAATATATCTCAGTCCAAAATTGATGGTCCCATGCAGTTATCTCAACACATGCTTTGCAACAATCTAGTGTGCATGTGATGGCTAAATCTTATAGTGGCTCACAGTACTGTCCGCGAAACATATGTCCAATCTAGTGTTTGTTGAAATGTAACTAGTTTTTAGTTTTAGTCTTTATTATTTTCAAGTGAAAATGTGGACTCGTTTAGGATCAAGGCTGACCCATTATCCTCTATAGGGGCACCAAATTACATAATTTTGCAACAGCTTTTGCAACATTCAAAGAACTCGAGAAGGGAAATATTTAATTTGAAGGAAGCATGGGCGTTAAACCGCAATCACCAGCCAATGAGCATGGCTGGCTTGAAAGATGTAGACCATCACCAGTAAGATGATTGTCTCTAAGGGAAAACTCTATACAAATAAATTTTGTTCGTTACTATAGGTCCGATTTTATCTTTTTCGAAGGGTTTTGTCCAAATTTAAAAATCGTAGTAGGTTTATGTGGATACCCTGTTATATGTATCCTGGAAGGGGTTTCCTTTGTCCAAATTAAAATCACCGTGTAGGTTTATGTGGATACCTCCGTTGTAGTTATCTCTGCTTCCATTTTTCTTTTTCATTTATCGAATTAAGTCGTGTATTTATAACTCGTAGTGGAGTTTCCTATATCTTTTTGCCTCTCTCTCGATGCGTCGTATGTTGTGGAATCGTAGCAGAAATATTATTGGCAAATGAATGTTATAAAGAGTAATAAACCCACCAAGCATCCATAGAAATTTCCCCATGTCTTGTGTTGAAAACCGAGAGGATCTTAGTCCAATAGATAGGTTAGATCTAGAAACTGGCTATTAGCAAGAACCTGCTTTTTTCTTGGAACAAAGAGGTCTTGGTTAGGAAATGTTTAATTTTGAGATTTGTTCATCCACGGAGAAATTAGGATGGGTGCTATCACAAAGAAGAATGGTTTTGTACCTTGGGAAAAGGTATGCACACTTAGTCTTTGTTTTTAATTTCTGAAACTGCTTAGGTCCATAGAAACCAAAATAATTATAAAAAAATCAAGAATGAAGCTGTACTATGAATAGATAGAGTAATTATTGTTAATGATGTGACAATTCAACCCTTTCTTAAGTGTGTGGGAAACCCGGAAATGTTGTAAAAACAATGTACCTTTTTATGGGTTTACAAACCTGCCTTATATGGCAATGGAAAGAATATACTGTGAAGCTTTACATGACTTCACTTTCTTATTCATTTCTGATTATGCTTCGATATGTGTTGCTATGATATACTTTCCAAGAAGAAAGGACTTGGCATTGATTTAACATGATATATCATTTACAAAATCATGCCAATCCATTTTATAGAATTATTTTTAAAGCCTTTGAAAGTTATCTTACATCTTAAAGACCAAACAAAGGAGAAAATGTTAAGACGAATCCAACCAAAATCACTAAGCCCTTTTCTTACAGAAACTTGGGTTGCCAAAGATAGATTCTTTCTAAAGGATGGGCTTCTAAGAAAAATCATGGAAGATATAACCAATATGTTTCCAAAGGTGCTTGGAAAATCCACACAAAAATTATGCTTAATTTGCTCATTGGTTCCACACTGGATGTTTCAAAGGCCAGTCTTGGCAATTCTGTGTTTCTTTTTTAGCCCCTAAAGAACCTACTGGCGAAGAACTTGGCATCTGCCAGGTGAGTACTATTTTTATTTTATATTATTAATAAGAGAGTGTTTCCTTAAATTTTTTATTTTATTTCTTTGAAATGTATTTATGCATAATAGTTCATTAGCCTTACTTCTAGGCTCAAGAGTGGTTCTCAAATTCTATGGTAGCACTTCCTCTATTTGGGTTTCATTCCCTTTTGTATGCTAACAAGGAAAATAAAACTAACAGAAGGTTTTTCCTATCATTTGGTGCCTGGATACCCTAAGGGGATACAAAATCATCTATGGTATGGTTATGTGCATTTGTATGCCCTAGAAGAAGTGTCAAATACTCTTCATACCTGATTCAACCTAGTAACTAAGTGTCTTGATGATAAAACAGAACTAAATAACAATACTAATGCTCCAAGTTAACTCGCAAGAAAGTGTCAAGAATTGCCTAGAAATCAAGTAATAAATTCTATATCTGTTTTGCCTTAGATTTCTCAACATGATATCAGAGGTAAGGCTTTGGACAATGGGCAGAAAGAAAATCAGTTTGGCATTACTATACCTCAAGAAATATCGAGTTCCCTAGACCGAAATTGTGGAAGCAAGAAGTAGAAATTCTGGGCAGTTTTACAAAGCCCTAATTACAGAGATTAGGCTGCAGGTCCTATCAAGGATAGAAAAGGTACTGAAAGAGAATTTTAGCTTTGTTTAAAGAGACTAAATGAATAAGGGAAGAACCCTCTCAAGACCGCCCTCTCTAGAAAGTATTTTTGCTTCTCCATCAGCTCTAATCTCTGATTATAAGCTGCAGACCTATCCACTGGAGATCAAGGTCATAAATAAGTCCGTTTCTATGGAGCGAAAGGCTAATCAATCCCATCAAAGCAAGCTGCATTCTATGGTATAGGAGCAAAGTTCAAAAAGTCTACAAATATCTCCAAATCTCTGGTATGCATATCCTGTTTCTGTTACAAATTGTTTTGGGCATTAGAAGGTGTCAAATGCCTATCTAGAATCCCTTGAAAGAGACAAAATCATATATGGTATGGTTCTATGCATTTGTATGTCCTAGAAGAAGTTTCAAATACTCTTTATACCTGATTCAACCTAGTAACTAAGTGTCTTGATGATAAAACAGAACTAAATAACAATACCAATGCTCCAAGTTAACTCACAAGAAAGTGTCAAGAATTGCCAAGAAATCAAGTAATAAATTCTATATCTGTTTTGCCTTAGATTTCTCAACATGATATCAGAGGTAAGGCTTTGGACAATGGGTAGAAAGAAAATCAGTTTGGCATTACTATACCTCAAGAAAGATCGAGTTCCCTAGACCGAAATTGTGGAAGAAAAAAGTAGAAATTCTGGGCAGTTTTACAAAGCCCTAATTATAGAGATTAGGCTGCAGGTCCTATCAAGGATAGAAAAGGTACTGAAAGAGAATTTTAGCTCTGTTTCAAGAGACTGAATGAATAAGGGAAGAATCCTCTCAAGACCGCACTCTCTGGCAAGTATTTTTGCTTCTCCATCAGCTCTAATCTCTGATTATAAGCTGCAGACCTATCCACTGGAGATCAAGGTCATAAATAAGTCCGTTTCTATGGAGCGAAAGGCTAATCAATCCCATCAAAGCAAGCTGCATTCTATGTTATAGGAGCAAAGTTCAAAAATTCTACAAATATCTCCAAATCTTTGGTATGCATATCCTGTTTCTGTTACAAATTGTTTTGGGCATTAGAAGGTGTCAAATGCCTATCTAGAATCCCTTGAAAGAGACAAAATCATCTATGGTATGCTTCTGTGCATTTGTATGCCCTAGAAGAAATGTCAAATACTCTTTATACTTGATTCAACCTAGTAACTAAGTGTCTTGATGATAAAACAGAACTAAATAACAATACTAATGCTCCAAGTTAACTCACAAGAAAGTGTCAAGAATTGCCAAGAAATCAAGTAATAAATTCTATATCTGTTTTTCCTTAGATTTATCAACATGATATCAGAGGTAAGGCTTTGGAAAATAGGCAGAAATAAAATCATTTTGGCATTACTATACCTCAAGAAAGATCGATTTCCCTAGACCGAAATTGTGGAAGCAAGAAGTAGAAATTTTGGGCAGTTTTACAAAGCCCTAATTACAGAGATTAGGCTGCAGGTCCTATCAAGGATAGAAAAGGTACTGAAAGAGAATTTTAGCTCTGTTTCAAGAGACTGAATGAATAAAGGAAGAACCCTCTCAAGACCGCACTCTCTGGCAAGTATTTTTGCTTCTCCATCAGCTCTAATCTCTGATTATAAGCTGCAGACCTATCCACTGGAGATCAAGGTCATAAATAAGTATGTTTCTATGGAGCGAAAGGCTAATCAATCCCATCAAAGCAAGCTGCATTCTATGGTATAGGAGCAAAGTTCAAAAAGTCTACAAATATCTCACATACTAGTTGAAGCAATCGCAGCTGAAAACTCAGAATCGTGTTTACTTCCCTAACCCCGCTCCTCCAGTCCAAGCCAATCGAACCAAAACTCCAACCAAAGCTCAAAATCAGATTTTCCTATTCTCTCGTGCTCCTCCGCACTCTGTCTTCCCACCTTGCTCTGCTTTGAACCCTACACCAGTCGAACCAAAACCCCTCAATGCCTTCCCACCTTGCTCTGCTCCAAATGCACCTTCATAGACCAAATAGACAAAAGCAGTAGGCTATCGACCGTGGTAAGGCTATTGACTTCAAAAGCTGGTGAGGAACGCTTCCCTGAATGAATGAATCTATCAATGCGTGCATCCAGCTCCATCCACGGCAGCTAACCGGCACCCCATCCTTTGTATGATAATGAAATGCATCTATTACACAATCTCCAAGAAGCGTATAGATCTCCAAGCGTATAGAGATGAAAGTGTAGATGCCGAGTAAAAGGTGGACAGTAAGGGAAGGTGAGTTGTGCTCCAAATGCACCAGGACCTGGAAGGGAAGGTGAGTTGTGGTCCAAATGCACCAGTCGAACCAAAAATGGCATTTTCCCCCTCCTTCTCGCCTTTTCCACGACTTGCTCTGCTCCAATCAAACCAAAAATGGCATTTTCCCCCTCCTTCTCGCCTTTCCACGACTTGCTCTGCTCCATTCGAACCAAAAATGGCATTTTCCCCCTCCTCCTCGCCTTTCCACGACTTGCTCTGCTCCAGTTGAACCAAAAATCGCATTTTCCCCCTCCTTCTCGCCTTTCCACGACTTTCTCTGCTCCAGTGGAACCAAAAATCGTGTTTTCCCCCTCCTTCTCGCCTCTCCACGACTTTCCTAACTCCGCTTGGCCATAAAAATTAAAAAAAATACCTCAAATTATAAATATTTTATATAATAAATAAAAAAACCCTCTCCCCTCTAGTTATAAAGTCAATATAATGTTTTTTGATTTTTTGATTTTTTTTACCCCAATATGAACGCACGTGATATAATATTGGTTTGTGAGTGACGCCCCCGTGGGGCCGATGAGGCCCTCAAGCTGTCTTAGGATCTTGATATCACAGTGATACAATTGAAATAGACGCTGGAGAGCATCATTGTTGCTACTGAAGGCCTAAATTTGCAAAATTTGACGAAGATAGCCCAGAATGTTGCTGCACAAAGTGAAGGAGTACTACCCCCGCTAGTTGATTCAATCAAGAAATTTCAGGCGCAGATGCCAAAACCCACGGCCACAGTGACTCGGGACGATTCACAAGATTGTGTTGGCGTCCTATTGGAGCGGGGCTCCCTAAGTTTCATATTTTGTATATTTTGGTATTAGTTAGTCCTACAAATGGGTTTTGAGGTGGTTCAAAGCCCCCAATGTTTTGTAATGGGTCAAAGGGTAGCCCTAGGGTTTGTAAACCACGGTTTGTAGACCATAGGATATCTTAGGCCATGTCGATATAAATAGATGGATAATTGAGTCTAAAGGTAGGCATGAATCAAGACTGATGCTATGTGTGAACTGTTAGATCTGTTTTGGGTTGTTTTGCATAAGGACTGCTGCTAGCTATGTGCACGGAGATCCTCAGTCCTGTTGTGTGTGGACCTCACTAGGCTATGTGCACGGGATGGCTTTGGTTGTATCTGGGTTTTTGGACATTAATGTATGTGGACTATGGTTGAAGTATATTTGTGTTATCTGGATCAATTGTGTTATTATTGATGCGAATCTATGATATCTGTTTAAGGTGAGATTATATCCGTGCTATTTTTTTGTGTTGTGAATGTATATGTAGTAGCGTTTATGATATTATGGGCTCGTAATTACTGATATGCACATGGATGCAAAGTTATTGATTATATCTATGAATGGTAATAGCTTTGTTATAGTTAATAACTGATTATACTATCAGAAGGCCACGAATAGACTTGCTCTATTTGAATTCGGTAAGTTGTGAACACAGATCTTCCTTACTTACCTACTCTCTCCTAAGGTGCGGAAACTTGGTTCCACAACCCTCCCATACTACTTCGGGTGATACCTTGGCCTGCAAAAGTAGGTCATTTCTGAAAGGGCCAGTAGTATAGGTTTTTTTTGGCAAAAATTAACCTCTGAACCTGGGTCTGGACCCCTCAAGCCAACATCAGAGGTGTACTTCTGTTGTAATGATCAATGCACTACTTGTTGCTAGGGCTGGTCTTTCCTGAATCATAATTATTTGCAGGGTGTCAATCCTAAGCTGCACAGCTCAGAGATTATATTGGAGTGTAGCGACCGTGGCCTTCTGCTGCTCTTCCAGAGCAAACCATTTATCTTTTGCGGCAAGGGTGACTGCATCTGCAATTTGCTCCAGGTCCTTCCTTCTCAAAGTAACTCATGTGTCCCTTTTCGGCTGTGTAGCTCATTGCTTCTTTCGTGGTCCTTTAATAGGGTCACCAGTCCATTTTTTACCTCGAGGGGAGTCAGAACCTCCCTCATCCAGACCCTCTGTGCCCAGATCCTACTGTGAATCCTTCTGTTATTTTGGGTCCACTCCCTTCCCAGTACTCTTACCCTGTCCTTCAGTCTCTTTTGTGGTGTTGGGTGGGGTGACCTTTGTGGTGCTCATACCTACAGTGTCCTTCGTACCTGATTTGAAGCCGATTGTCTAGTGTGGAGGCAAAGTAGCAATAAGGTGGCCAATATCCTCGTCAGCAACCATATACGGGAGTGATATCCACATTGGATCCTTGCAGCCCCTGATATGTACATTATGCATTGTTACTTGAAACGCTACGATGCTCTTGTACTTTTCATAGATTGCTGGTGAAAAGCGCGACCGGGAGTGAATGGCAACAGCAAGTCAGCTCTGAAACATGACCCATAAGACCTTATTATCTTCAATTCACTTTTCATCCTTCAAATCCCAAATATTCACATACCGTGCCCCTTTTCACATATCAAGCTCTAGCTCGGGAAGGAGTAGCATAATTCCCTTACCTGATCTTGGGCTTCGCGCACATTCTCCAGAAATTCAGTGCACATGAATTGGGACCAGTTTATGTAGACCCATTTTTCACAACGGCCAGCTAACTTGATTACATATGCGGGGACCATGGCAACCTGGCACTTGCGCATCATCTTGCATGCGGACAACAAGGTGCCCATATGTGCAACGGAGTCACTGATAGTGCTGATCATGAACCCCCTAGTGTTCCGTTCAACATGATAATCATCACGCACCTTATCAATGATTTTTTGTTCATATTTATTCCCGACGCGCTCCATGGGATTCATCCCTTTCATGAGTAGACCAATGATATGGTGAATGAGCGCTGCATCTATGGAGATGCAGTCTTGAATCCATAAGCAGTCGTCATGGACCAGGGCAAGCAACTGTCACACAATCCTATCAGTGATATTTTAGTGGCTAAAATGAGGCATCCGTAGCAAATTTAATAGCCCAAACCCAGCCAATCCACTTTCCCATGGCATAGGGACAAACTTCAATACATCATTCTCTAGCACCCTCTCCAGATACAATTTCGGTGCCAGCTCGGGGAAGCCCTTTAGGTTTGATAGGCCATGATCATCGAATTTGACCGTGTGGAGCTTTTCAAAGGGGTCTCCAATGATGGGGACCTCGCCGGGGATCAGAGGCATCTGCAGATATGCGCGCATCCCATTAAGATTCTTGGGTGTGCACATCGAGGGCCTGCGAAGCCGCACATAGGGTGGCAGCCACCTTATTGGTTTAGCGAGATGGGCCTCCTTCTGAGTAGACAAAGGTATTTTTAATGGGTTAGGTGAACATGCTTGAGGCACCATTCGCGGGGATTCAACATTTCGAGGAGAGGTGCATGGCTTCACCCCAACCCACTTCGCAGGTTTCCCCAACCCTTGCTCCTAGCCTTTTCCTTTCCCCTTCTGCTTTCCTTTGCTTGGTGTGGACATGACCTCCTCAACCTCAGGGGTGACTTCCAGTACTTCCTCAGATTCTTTCTCAGTTGAGGCCATAGTTTGGGAATATTCGGCGGTATTAGTCGTAGTGATTCTTGCGCGAAAAATGAACTCAGGGTTGCTACTATCAGAGGGGGTTAGCACGCCCAGACATTAAAAATGCGCAATAATCACATAATGTCGCAAAGCACAAACTGTTCAAGATATATGGAACCTTATTCTGAGCTATCCTTCTACTTTTATAGCCTCAGAGATCACCCAATGGTTGGGTGAGGCTTATCTAAAACTTACCATCAAGTAAACGATAAAAAATATTCGGAAATCACCTCATTAATTGCCGGCCACCCGCTCCTTTCAATGGTAAAATTTTCTTTTTACCCAATTTTACAGTTCCAACGACTAATTTTCGCAGCTGTAGATTACCCTTGGGCTTCCAACACACCTCCTGCACTCTAGGTGTACCCATGCACTCCCAGTACACCTCCTGCGCTCTGAGCACACCCCTATGCTACCAGCGCACCTCTCTAGGCCTCCAGACCTGCAATCGACCCCTATGCATACCATGGTACTACCTGCGTTTGTCCCTCTTCCTGTGCATATCTCGCCCCATATAGCTACGCCGGCCATATAGTCATTTGATCTGGTATGGTTTGAGCCAGCTGCCATTAACATAGCCTGGTACCATATCACCACGCAGGGTGTCTAACCAAACCGCTCCTCCGTCAGTAATTTCCTTTACCATATAGATACCTATCCAACGTTGACGAAACTTCCGCGGGTGTTTTGCAAACTAGCTATTGTATTGCAGGACCAATTATCCCTCAGAAAATGTCTTTTGTTTAATATGTCGATCATGCCATGCCTTATCCTGGGCCTTCTAAACCTACTAATGGAAATTAGCAATGAAACAATCTTCCTCCAAGGCCATGAGCTATGCTAACAATTCCTTCATGATATAAGGCTATGCCACGTTGGTAAATGTTGCGATGCGCATGCTAGGAACAATATACTCCATGTCGGAAATACTGAGAGGGGGGTGAATCAGTATTGCTTTAAATTAGAGCATTAGTTAATATTCAATTATTATCAGTGTTTTTACAATGATAGCAGCAAACAAAAGGAACAAAAGTGCACATAGTTTTTAAGGTGGAAACCCACTCTGGGATAAAAACCATCTAATGCTTTTCTAATAATTCTTTAATATTCAACTCCAATTGAAAATAAATCTCCAACTTCCTAGAATCTAGAAAAGCATTTTTCTCTAGCTCCCACTGGATGGATGCTCCAATGCCCGAGATTCTTCATTAGTCAACTCAACGGATGCCCCAACACCCAATGAGCTACAACTCACCTTAGCACCACCCTACCACCCTATAGAAGAATAAAATAAGAATGGACTCCCGTACCAGGGAAAATGGTCCACTTTACAATGATATAGAATGATGTAGAAGAAGAAGACACACTAGAACATAACCCCAACTATGACACAACCACCTAATGATGATCCTAGACCACCCGACACTACCTCTTCAACTCTTTGCAAATAGACACTAGTACAATTTGTACAATAATGTATTTACAATGACTTAGTACAATGATACCTTTACAATGATTACATGCAGTTCTTCCCACTTGAAGACTTCATTGTGATGAAATTCTTGCTGCTATTATGCACCTTGGTTGTTACTCTTGTCATGCTACCGTCTACTACACCTTTCTTTGCTTTTCTTCCCTAGAAATTCTGGTCCTTTGCAGCCGTTGACAACACATGATCTAGCTTTTTCTTTTCCTTCTAGAAGCTTGATATTGAATCTAATTTATCTTTGTTATTTCAGATCCCCAATATATGATTTTCTGTCTTGTATTATTCCTTTGAGTTTTCTTTCCAATGCCCTAGGTCTGACCCAATTTGGATTCTTCAAGAGAGAGTTATACCCAATCTCTCACAATGCCCTAATTATGGACTGCTTCAGCAGAGAGAAATTGTACGGCATGCCACATGTCACTGTTTCTTCATTTGGCTCTAAAATTGATAGAGAAAAAACTACAGTCTGGGCACCATCTGTCACTTTTTATGGAATTCCAATCCGATACTCAGGGAGAGAGTTATGACGATTTTACCAAGGTCACTTCTTTGAGATGAATTTCAGGAGCCTGCAAAAACACTGACTTCCACAGATCATATCTCCAAAAAATTTATGCACCTTGATTTGAAATTTTCATAGCCACTTCATCAGGATTGCGGCTTCACTGCATAAAAAATTTAGCTTTTGACCCTTCGTAAAAAAAAAATTAGAGCAAAAATTCCATGATGACCTGTTTCAAATGGCAAAATCCCTTGCATAAGGAGGAAATGAGGATCACAATTTATATAAATTCTTAGGTTGAGAGCGGCTTCAACAAGTGAACATGGGAGGTATTTTAGGAGCTTAAAAAATATTAATTATGAATTTCTAATGACCCATGCCACAACCCTATGAGGTTTTAGCCCACTAACTAGTGGTATAAATTTCAAACATGAATATCTCTCAAACCGTGAAGAAATACGTGGCGTGCCATATATCAACAAAAACATCTTAACAAGTAGAAACCATCAAAATAATTCTTGAACCAGAATATAGTAATTTGGTAGGTCAAAATTACCATGCAATATTGGGTTAGCCCCTGGTGCTGCTTGGGTTGACATCAATGACAATCGTTGATCAACAATCTCCCCCTTTGGCATTGATGGCAACACAAGTACTCCCCCTGCGATCATGACACCTCTTCATACAACATTCTCTCCCCCTTTGACATCAATGGAAAAGGGTAACTCCCCCTAAAACACAACCATCCTGCAGATTTGTACACACTTCTACTCCGCCTAACACACAACCATCCTGTGGACCTGTACACACTTCCACTCCCCCTTTATATTCTGAATAAGGAAACTCTAATGAGAACTTGGGAGAATCCCAAGCTTCTGGCGAAGATATTCCAATGCTTCATGAGTACTCTCACGATCATCAACACTTCCTACCCAATCTGCATCTGTAAAGTAATGAATAATGAGATTGTTACCCTTGGGATACCACAAGCCATATTTTGTTGATCCCTTTGGATATCGAAGAATTCTTTTGATGGCAATAATATGTGATTCTTTTGGTGCTGGTTGGAATCTTTCCACTTGTCCAACTGCTTGCATAACATCTAGCTGGGAGGAAATTACATATAAAAGACTACCAATCATAGATATATACAACCTTTGATCCACATCCTTAGATGAGTCGTCTATGCTCAATTTGCAACCTATTACCATTGGAGTAAGGATGGGTTTGCAATCTTCCATTTTAAATTTCTTGAGAATTTCCTTGATGTACTTGGCTTGAAATATAAATATTCCTTTCTCTTGCTGATATATTTGAAGCCCTAAGAAGTATGTCAGCTCACTAAGTAATGACATCTTGAAATCACTTTGCACCTTTGTATCAAACTTATTACTTAGCCGATCATCATTGCTACCAAATATTATATCATCCTCTTTAGCTATTAGACATGCTTTAGTTGCTTCATCCAAAACATATATGTCATTTGGAGCTCGACATTCTGTAGCCACAATTTCACCATACATGCCTTTCCTGATTTCACATTTTGTGGAGTTGAATAGTATTGTGTGTCCTTGATCACACATTTTTCCAACACTGAGTAGATTGTAATTCATGTTTTCAACCAATAGAACATTCTTGGCTAGAGCATCTTTGCTTCTGAGAGTGACAGTACCTGATCCTATAACATTTGAAGATCCATCATTTCCAAAGGACACGGTTCCATCCTTCTTCTCTTTCAAAGATAAAAATTTATTTATATCTCCAATAATATGCATTGAGCAACCGCTATCAACGTACCACACATCTTTGTTGTTTTGAGCCTTGAAAGCAAGAGAACAATTATCAATCTTCTTCTTCTTCCATGTTCATCTGTTCTATGGCTTCGAATATTCTTCTGGAGGATTTTCAAGTCTACAGTCTTTGGCTATGTGTCCAAAGTTTAGAAATTTGTAACATTCAATATTATTTCTTAAATGTTCAAATATATTGATGTTTCGCTGAGCCCTGGGAAGTTTATATTTGATAGATCTCCTGGAATTGTATTCGTTCCTAGGGTACGTACGACATTCTACAGCTTTATGACCAAATTTTCCACATGAATAATAGTAGCCATAAAAAATATGTTGGTACTTGGATGGAAATTTTCGTCGAGGAATTGTCTTCCAAGGCTGCTCTTGTGAATCTTGTCCATTGAAGTCTACATGCATGTTAGATCTCATAGGTTCATTGTATTTTGTTGTATAAGGTCCTGCTTCTTCTTCTTTGTAACCGATACCAGTTCTGTCGTTGTAATATTGTTGATTGTTGATGAGCTCTTCCAATTCCCTTGAGCTGATGGCATATTTTTGGATATTTTTTCCTTTCTTAACTTCCTCACACAGCGAGACTACTTCGGCTTCTAATTCTTCCCTTTCTTGGTTGCTTTCTTCCAACTTCTTTTGAAGTGACTCTTAAATGCATTTTTGTTCTTCAACTTCAATTTTGAGACCTTGAACTTGTTGTTCAAGAGTATTGGAATGGATCTTCTCTGCCTTGAGATATTTTATAATATTGATTGCTTCCTTATAGAATTCTTCTATGGTCAATCCATCTTCTTCGTTGTTTTATACCTCTTGTTTATTGTGCTTGGGTTTATTGTGCTTGGCCATAAGAAATACTCTCTCATTGGATTCTTCTTTGCTGTAATTGTCTTCAACGGATGATGAGCTATCTTCTTTGGAGAGAAATTTCCTTTTGGATCCTTGCTTGTTGAATTTCTTAAAGCCTTTCTTTCCTTTTGAGTTTCCATCACTTCTGTTTGGAAATTTTTCTGTGAAATTCCCAACCTCATCACAACCAAAACATATCAATTGAATTTTACCAATTTTTATTTTTCTCGTGAAGTAAGCATATTATTCATCTGAAAGACCTTCTTCATCATCTCCCTTTTTTGCACACTTGCAGGTGCATGTCTTTTCAATTGAAGTTTGTTTATCCTTATTGGTTTTCTTAGATGCAACGAACACAGTTTCTAGATGCGAAGTACCCTCTTCTTCATCAAGTCTCATTTCATATGCTATGAGAACTCCATGTAATTTATCTTTGTTGAGTTTGTCCATATTTGAATTCTATTCTAAGATTGATACCTTTGGGTTGAATCTCCCTGGTAACGTTCTAAGAATCTTTCATATGATAGTCTTCTCATCATCTGGCTCTCCCAATCCTTCCAGAGTATTGGTTATTTCATCAACGTATTGGAAGTATGTATCAATGTTGCAATCTTCTTTCATTCTGAGTTGCTCAAACTTTGCTCTATAGATTTGAAGCTTTGCTTCTTTGACATTTGAGTCACCTGCATATATATATTCTCAAGCTTGTCCCATACATTTTTGGTGGTTTTAAAACCAAAAACCTTATGATAAGCATATTCAATAAGTCCACTGATAATAATATTCTTTACTTTTGCATCATTTACCAAATTCTTCTTACCTTGTTCATCCGTGGTTGATGTAAATCCATTTTGAACAGTGTCCCATACTTCGTAACCTTGCGCCAAGAGATAGACCTCCATTCTTCCTTTCTAGAGTGCATAATTATTTTCATTTAATAGAGTTACACCATTCTTGGTATGTTCCATGACCTCCTTCTAGCTGTTAAACTTATATTGAAGGAACCAAGCTCTGATACCAATTATTGGTAATACTGAGAGGGGGGGGGGGGGGGGGGGTGAACTGTAGGATTCCTTTCAATTAGAGCATTAGTTAATATTCAATTATTATCAGTGTTTGTACAATGATAGCAGCAAACGAAAGGAACACAAATGCACACATTTTTTAAGGTGGAAACCCACTCTGGGACAAAAACCACCTAATTATTTTCTAATAATTCTTTAATATTCAACTCCAATTGAAAATAAAGTTCCAACTTCCTAGAATATACAAAAGAATTTTTCTCCAGCTCCCACTGGATGGATGCTCCAATGCCTGAGATTCTTTAGTAGTCAACTGAAGGGATGCCCCAACACCCAATGAGCTACAACTCACCCTAGCACCACCCCACCACCCTATAGAAGAATAAAAGAAGAATGGACTCTTGTACCAAGGAAAATGGTCCACTTTACAATGATATAGAATGATGTAGAAGAAGAAGACACACTAGAACATAACCCCAAATATGACACAACCACCTAATGATGATCCTATACCACCTGACACTACCTCTTCAACTCTTGGTAGATAGACACTAGTACAATTTGTACAATAATGTATTTACAATGACTTAGTACGATGATACCTTTACAATGATTGTATGCAGTGCTGCCCACTTGAAGACTTCATGTGATGAAATTCTTGTTGATGTTATGCACCTTGGTTACTTATCTTTTCATGCGACTCTCTGCTGCACCTTGCTTTGCTTTGCTTCCCTAGAAAGTCCGGTCCTTTGCAGCCCTTGACAACACATGATCTAGATTTTTCTTCGCCTTCTAGGAGCTCGATATTGAATCTGATGTATCTCTGTTATTTCAGATCCCAAATATCTAATTTCCTATCTTGTAGTAGTTCTCTAAGTCATATTTCCAATGCCATAGTTCTGACCCAATTTGGATTCCTCAAGAGAGAGTTGTACCCAATCTCTCACAATGCCCTAATTATGGACTATTTCAACATAGCGAACTTGTACAGCGTTCCTCATGTCACTGTTTCTTCATTTGGCTATGAAATTGATAGATCGACAAATACACTTTGTGCACTATCTGCCACTTTTTATGGAATTCCAATCTGATACTAAGAGAGATATTTATGACAATTTTACCAAGGTCACTTCTTTGAGATGAATTTCAGGAGCCTACAAAAACACTGACTTCCACAGATCATATCTCTGAAATTATTGCCTACCTTGATCTAAAATTTTCACAGCCACTTCCTTGGGATTGTGGCTTTTCCTCATAAAAATTTTAGCCTTTGAACCTTTGTAGAAAAAATGTTAGAGCAAAAATGCCACGATGACCTGTTTTAGATGGCGAAATCCCTTGCATAAGGAGGAAATGAGGATCACAATTTATATAAATGCTTAGGTTTAGAGGGGCTTCAACAAGTGAATGTGGGAGTGAATTTAGGAGCTTAAAAAATATTAATTATGACTTTTAAATGACCCATGCCACAACCCTATGGGGTTTTAGTCCACTAACTGGGGGTATAAACTTCAAACATGAATATCTCTCAAACCGTGAAGAAATACATGGCGTGCCATATATCAACGGAAACATCTCAACAAGTAGAAACCATAAAAATAATTCTTGAACCAGAATATAGTAATTTGGTAGGTAAAAATTCCCATGAAATATTGGGTTAGCCCCTGGTGCTGCTTGGGTTGACATCAATGATAACCGCTGATCAACACTCCATTGGCATAATGGCCTCCTTGCCATAAACCATCCGGAACAGGTTTTCCCAGTCAGCGTCTTGGAGGTGGTTCGATAGGCCCAAAGGACTAACAGGATGCACATGTCCCAGTCACTGCGATCGACATTACAGACCTTGGTCAGTTCCTGCTCCAATATTTTATTAAAATATTCTACAACTCCATTTTCCTTTGGATGATACGGGGTGCTTTTCGCATGGTGGATTCGAAATTCTTTATTTAAGGCCTATATTGTTTCATTAATAAAATGCGTACCACTATCACTCATTAAGATCTTGGGACAGCCAAACCTGGTTATAATATGTTCAAAAATGAAATGTGTAGCGGTATTGGTAGTGCAATCCTTCACATCTTGTGATTCGGCCAATCGAGTTACATAATCTATCGCAGTGATGATGTAGCGCACACCTGTCTTTTTTCCTAGAGGGTTGATGGGCCCCACAAAGTCGATGGACCATTTAAGGTGGTATGGGAATTTCTTCTTTGCACAACGTTCTTCCTATCCTTTGGCAAGTGTCACAAGCTTTGCAATAATCGTGAGAGTCACTATGCAGTGTGGGCCACCATAGCCCAACTCTCAGGATCTTCTGCACCATTGCCTTTCCTGCGTAGTGACCTACTGTTATGTCCTCGTGGGATTCTACTAAGATGGCATGTCTTTCATGCTCCAACACATATCCTCCCTGCACCCCGTCCACTCCTAGCTTATACAGGTGGCCCGCTATGATGGTAAAATCTGTTGCGCGAGTGACCAGATCTTTCTTCTATTGTACCGAATATTTTGCAGGCTCCATCCCCATAGTTAAGAAGTGAATGATGTCGACGAAGTGTGCATCAACTACATTAATATAAAACAGCTGTGCATCAGGCAACCCTTCTTCTAGGTTTGTCAACTCTTCCCCACTTTTGGTTCAGGATAAGTGGTCTGGTCCAACATTCAGTTTTCCTGGCTTCACGATAATTTCAAGGTCATACTCTTGAAATAACAGTAGCCATCGAAAAATATTCCCCCCCAACACAGGCTTATTCACTAGGTACTTCAAATTTGAGTGATCTGTAAACATCTTGAAGTTCCCTCCTAACAGATAATGCTAGTATTTTTGCAGGGCGTATACCATGGCCAACCCCTTGCGCTCAGTAGTGGAGTAGTTGCACTCCACACCAGAGAGTTTCCTACTAGAAAATGCAACTGGATGGTAAATGTCTCATTCTCCCGGCTGCGTAAGGAAAACTCCTAGGGTGATCCCTGAGGCATCTATGTGAACATGGAAAACCTTCACCCAATCAGGAAATATGAGTATAGGCGCAGAGACCATCTTCTCCTTGATTAGTTCAAAGCTCTTCTGACACTCCTCGTGCCAAAAAAATGAAATATCCTTCTTTCGCAACTTTTCCATCGTAGCTATGATCAATGCATACCCTTTAATGAACTTCCTGTAGTAACATGTATGTCCGAGGATAGAGCGCAGTTGTTTCTCAGTAGTAGGTACTTCCAGGTTGATGATAACTGCTATCTTAGCTAGTTCAACCATCAATCCTTGTCAGCAGACTATGTGACCTAGAAATATCCCAAAGGGTATGAAAAATATGCATTTCTTGATATTCAGGGAAATCCGGTGCTTTTTGGAGGGGTCCAGCATCATGCGCAAGTTTTAGATGTGCTTATTTACCAACCCAAAGATGGTCCAGTCATCAAAATATACCTCCAAAAACTTGTGGATGAACTCCTTGAATACAGTGACCACCACCTACGAAAATATGGAAAGGGAATTCTTGAGCCCAAATGACATGACAGTGTACTGGAAAGATCCCCATTCAATGGAAAACATAGTTTTTTTGCAATCTTCAGGTGTGATCCTGATCTGATGGTATCTCAAGAACCCATCCATGAATGAGTATTCTTCCTGCCCCCCACACTATCAAGGATTTAATTCGAGAATGGCATAGGAAAGGGATCATGTATGCAGGCATCCTTCAATTTGGGCAGGTCAACACAGATCTATATCTCTCCTTTAGAATTTTTCTCTTAAACCACCTTAGGACTTACCCAATTTGACTGTTCGACTGGTTCGATTATACCTGCGACTATCATTTTGTCAATTTCTTCCCTAACTTTCTTCTTATACTTGGGGTTCAATTGATAAGGGCACTACTTCACAGGGCACACATCTAGTTTCAGGGTGATGCACATGACCCCCAACTCCCCTGTAATTCCTTTAAGTTCCGAAAATTTTGTCGAGAATAGGTCCTGGTATTCGGTGAGGAGTTCCGCGACTCTTCCAACAGTATCATCATCCCAGAAGTCCCCTATTTTAGCTAGTTTTGGTTTCTCCTTCGTCCCAATTTTGAATTCTCATAGCTTCAGAGGCTTAGTGGAATCGACAGTCTGTAGTGGGGGTCCAGCAATTGCGTGCTCTTCTCCCAACTCTAGGATAGAGATATTTCGTTGGTCTTCATCACATTCCTCCATTGACAGATTGCGACAGTTGACAATATCCTGCATCTGCGTCTCCCACGTTGGTGCCCCATGTGCTGCATAAGGGTGTGATTCATAAAATAATAAGGCATATATATCCTGCAGAGCTTCATCTAGTGCCTTTGTTCCACCTACCAAACCAATTGTCCCTACAAACTTGTCCTTCAGGGTTTCCCAGTCGTGGGTGTAATGGTGTAGTTCTGCATCTAAATATCATGTGGTGGGGATTGGCCCCAAGGCATGAATGAAAAGTTGGACCCATTCGTCCATAGTTCTTTCCCACCATTCCTCCATTCATGTAGAAAAGTACTCACGCGGGTCCCCTCAGCCAAGGAAAGTCTTTATGCGCATGTGAACTGGTGTTTCAAACTGCAGGACCATCATCTCACGACACTCTTCCCAATCCTAGAATGTCCCCTTGTGCATGTCCCACCACCTCATAGAGGTGGCACGGATGGCTAGATTAAGGGCCCACATCCTTCACTCCCATGGGACTTCAACTTCAAATGTTCACAAAAACTCCCTAATACTACTAGAACCATCAAAGTAGGATATTTCTCTTACTTTTGAGGAGATACACCAGAATTTATTTGTGATTCTAAGACATCGCAGCACAGATACATCATGTAACTGATTCTCCCAATTTTCTATCTGCCCATCAGAGTCAGAGAAGCATTCGTTGTCCTTCTCCTAGCAAAGCACACCATCAGCCTTAGGATTGATCCAATCCTCATCCCGAGTGGTTAATTCATAGATGTGATCCACATCCTCTTCTTCGTGCACTGGTTCTGTATACCACTCTCCTTCTGCATGGTCTAGTGGGACTATCACCCTCTTACCCTCATTCTCAAACACCATGATCCTTTTCTTTAGGTTGATAGTGCCTCCCATGTCTATTGCCCAATCCAAACCTAGGAGTGTAGGATAGGGGTCCGCATCTTCCACAATTTGAATTAACTCAAAGTCAGCGTAGACCTTAACTCTTGCGATATCTACCATAATCTTTGACAACCTACCCAATGGTATGATCTTCTATTGGTTGGCCATGCGTAGCTCAATAGTAGGCCATTCTAACTTAGGCTCTCCCATTTGCTGCCAATTTTTCTTTGGCAGTACATTCGCATCTAACCCCAGGTCCAAAATAAACTGATCCATTTCATAGTCGCCAATCTGCGCTGTTAGCTGCATTTCCTGACCAATGTGTTTCTTATGCTTGTAAAGTTTGTGCACATCCTTAACTTTCGTGGGAGGGGTAGTTATTTTTGCGTAACTGCCTATTAGTGCTTGAATATTTTCTATTGCTTTTTGGTTGCATAGTAGCTTCATACATGCCTGTAGAAATGGTTTAGCTTCATCGTCTATTCTTAGGTTTGCTAGAGCCTTAGAAGTAGACACCTCATCCTTAGTAAAGTCTTTGCTAGCTGCGACGAAGGTTTATTTTTCCTTCTGTAGGTCCAATCTTTCTTGCTTGACAGATGCTTTCTAGATAAGAGGTTCAGCCACGAATTTTTCCTCATCTCCTCTAGTAGCCATGCCGCTGTGCATTATGACATTAATACTTGGTCCTTCATCACATGGTTCTGCCTTAACCCTATGCACTTTTTGTGTAGGTATCTGTTGTTTTTCCTACATTTTTGCTATTAGGACTAGATAGTCTTCAGTCACATGGTCCAATTGTCGACAATATCAGCAAGATTTGTTGGCAAGGTTCGGATAATGCCTCGCAAAGTGCCCTATTTCTCCACAATTGTAACAGATCAATTGTCCTCTTCCCCAACCTGCGCCTCCACCCCTTCCCCCTCCCCTGCCCCCTTAGGGGAATTTTGAGGTCTAAAATGGGCCTCCTAAAGAAATTCTATAATAATAATGGAAACAATAAAATAAGATTTGATTACATCATCAAATTTTAGAGGGAAAAAATGAAAAAACTAACTTTCAACTTATCTCCCAAAGTTTTTAATCAAATTTCGAGTGAGAGTACTCGTTGGATGCAAAATTTTATTCCTCATCCAAGGATTACCCATGTTGCATAATTTCGATGAATCATTCTACACAAAAAATGAGAAATACATGAAAAGCGTGATTGCAATCACATTTTCATGTATTTCTCATTTTTCATGTAGTAGGATCCATAGAAAGTATGCAACATGGGTACTCCTTGGATGAGGAATTAAATTTTTCATCTAACGAGTACTGTTGCTCGAAATTTTATTTAAAAATTTGGGAGATAAGTTGAAAATACGAGTTGAAAAGGTAGTTTTTTATTATTTTATTATTGTTTAATATTTTTACCCTTTTACTTAAAAAATGGTGAATCATACCCCACGGTTGACATCATCATATTGAATCCTATTGGTTCTTATAAAGTATATTTTGGTTGTACATTTTTCTTAGGAGGACCATTTTAGACCTCAAAAATCCCCTAATGCTTACTGGGGAGCCTCCTCTATTTGAGGGAGATAGTTGTGAAGAAGGGTCAACTGGTACCCTCTATAGGTTTCCTTGATCTATCATCAAGTCGTAGGTTCGACAGTTATGCTCATCCTATCCCACAGAGGAGCATAATCAACACAATTGTTGCTTTAATTTTGGAACTTGAGCACCAAGATGGGGACAATGGTTATTATTGTGTAGCCCAATAACACGAAAACCAGTGCACCATAATGTCAAACCAGTTGGCCCCGTAGCCTCCTTAGGGCGCAATGGGATAGATTCCTCAGCTTGCATGTAATCTGTCAGTAGAGGACACTGATCCTTGGTATGGCTAGACACCCTGCATCTTATGCACCATATGTCTTGGCTAGCCTCTTTCCCTCATTCTTTTCATAGATTCTGTATTTCAAGGTGAATTTCCTCCAGTTGTCCCTAGATCTTCTGCACCCCAAAATGGGCATCGTCTCCTGGCACAGCTTCTAGTTTTATTGTAATATTCAAGGCTTTCTCTTGTGTCTCAATCACCTGCTGACCCATAGGTCTGCACAGGTGAGGTAGCAGCATAGCGATAAACCATTACTTGTGCTTCCTATCATCATAATGAAATCATCCGTCTCTGATAACCTTCTTTAACCACGGATCAACTTCCCAGACAGAATTAGTGGGTCCTTATCTAAACTCTTTTAGGTCATTTACCAGTTGCGAGTGGGACTTAGGCTTTTAGAAAATGTTGTTTTAAAGATGTCTTAATATTGTGAATAGATGGATCCACATTTTTTCCTACGTATCTCATATACCATTCCAAGGCCATTCCTTCAAAGGCGAGGGATAGATGTGCTATTTTTAGAGCATCGGTAGCCACATTCTGCACGGTCCATACTAATTTTTCTAAAAACCAATATTGGTCCATATCCTCATCTCCTACACCCTTGAAGGTAGGTAGCTTCATGTGTGTGGCCATATCTTCTTCTAGTGGTGGCGGAGTTGTGGGTGAGCTCTTACACTTATGCTAACTTGAAGGTGGAGTTGGAGGACTATTTATTTTGTGCGCAACATATACTCTTAATGGACTGTAGATGGATATATGTCCTTCTTGATTAGTTCGGTAGTACTTACCACTTCGTGTTGTACTCTCGCTGAGATCATAGGTCATTCACTCAGTGTGGCTGCATAGAACGCCATTTTTGCACAGTAATATTTATATTAACAATGGTAGTGTTTTCAAGAACTTACCTCGAAAAACTTTGAAGAACCTCCGCTCTGCTTCAGAATATGATACGAACTGATGGACTACAAATTCTATCACAAATCCTCCCAACACACTATCCACCTAGTGATCTACCATACGGGTGATTGTATTGTCAGTCCTCTCCAACTGTTTAATCAATTCTGGTGTCCACTGCATAACCTGATTGTCCTTCCAACATGTATGGAATTATACAAGTCTTTCCAACCACTCCTAAAGCTCGTGCGGAAAGGTTACAAAGAAAATTTCATAGACTTCGGTGAATATGTACTTGTTCTTCCACTTTTCAGCTGTCAGCTTCGTGCTATGATTGTCCTTTACAGAAAATTCTTGAATGTATCTTTCAAACCACTCTTCAATTTCCACCCTCTTAGGTTCTCCAATGACCCCATGTCATTACCCAATCTCTCTCTCAAAATGCTCCCAATCATGGCAACAGAACCATTTTTTGGTTTGAGGGGTCCCGACCTTGGTTTAGAGGTTAAGTTTTTCCAAAAAAACCCTATACTACTGGCCCTTTTGGCAATGACCTACTTGTGTAGGTCAAGGTATCACCTGAAGCAGTATTGGAGGGTGTTGGAACCGGGTTTCTGGACCCTGAGAGAGAGTAGATAATTTGAGGCAAATTTCTATTATAGCCTACTAGGTCTACACAGAATGAGTTTATTCGCAGCTCTTTTAATATTGTAAGCAACATATAATCATAACAAAGCTATTATCATCGATACATCTAATCAATTCTTTCACATCCACGTGTGCATTATCAAATACCATTACATATTATCCTAATCGTACCTACTTTTAGATCACATATGTAAATGCTCCAATCACAGATACATTTCGCAGCTTAAATAACTATCACAGATGCACTTCAGTAGTAAACATAATCAATTTAGATGACACAGAGATAATTCAACTATACTTCACATTCATTAACATCAAGATCCACTTACAACCAAAACACAGCCCACGCACACAGCCTAGTGGGGTCCACACACAACAGGACTGAGGATCTCTATGCACACAGCTAGCAGGAGTCCTTACCCAAAAAAACCCAAACATATCTTAAACATTCGCTCGTAGCATTAATCTTCTTTCTTTCTTACTTACTATACCCAAATATCTATCTATTTATAATATCATAGAATTTTATATCCTATGGTCCACAAATTATGGTTTGCAGACCCTAGAGATACCATTTTACCCATTACAAAACATTAGGGGCTTTGACCCACCCCAAAACCCCTACGCAGGACTGACTATTACAAAATTATACAAAACGCAGGTTATGGAACCCTGTTCCAACAGGGATTTTAATCTTTCTTATCCAAAATACAACTATCCTACTCCCTTTATTAACCAGATTATTGACAATTGTGTTGGATGTGAATTTTTTTCATTCATGGATGGATCTTCTGGCTACAATCAAATAAATATCCGCCCAGAGGATCAACATATGACAACATTCTTGATTTGCTAGTGCCATCAAATTTACTTCAGATATGTTGGGGTCCTGTGTTTTGATAGATTGGCTTACCAAAAGACAAGGCAACATACAAACCAAAATTTAGAGCTCTAGGATCTAGCCCTCCTAGTCTCAGAGAGGGATCTCTCAATATATTTATAAAGATGTATCTCGAAAATTTTAGAAGTTTATTTTAGGCTAGTTATGAAGTTCAAGGTTGTTTTTTTTTGTTTGGTTGGACAAGTATGTTTCAAGCGGTATAGATAGAGCATGGGAATCTAAAAGCCATTGGGCAATGGAGTCATGTGAAGTCCAGATAGTTCTGACTGAGAAGGAAGGGAAACCAAAGGGAAAATCTAACTTAGTCAAGGATCTGTTGAATAATATAGGTGAAATGGCATGGACATTAAGGACTAAGAGTGAACAACAAACAAGACCCTTTCACAATGGCTTAAAGGATTCGGGGAATGCCCTATTTCCTCCAGTAAGCTCACTACTTTGGACTTAATCAATATAACACTCAAAGAAAAGAGAAATGCAGACTAAACCCTCAAAATGAGTTATAGGATTTGGGGAACGCCCTATTTCATCCTACAAGCTCACCTTTGAAAGATTAACCGACAAAGACATACAATTGCACTCAAAGAAGAGGGAACACCTTAGACATCTAGGATTGCAATTATAGGGCCTTCAACACAATGATGACAATATGGAACAGAGGGTAAGATCGAGACAAAACCTCACTTTCAAACTGCCAGCATTAATAACTGAAGGTAGACTCCAAATACAATATTCAGTGGTAAAGAAAGAGGGAACGCCTAAACAGTCCCTAACACAACCGAATTAACCATCTCTGAAGTAAGACAAACTGAATATAAAGGGAGCTATTAGACTACCCTGTCGCATTCAGTAGCAGAAAACATATAAACAGTGAAGGATAAACAGGTCAGAGGTGCTTCTAAGAGACATTTCTCTGCCTAAACTTTTTATCCTACTGTAGGCAAAGGATGATGGAACAAAGTGGAAACACAGGAAATAACATTGACTATAAGAAGTACTTCACCCAAACTAGGCTCAGGGATCCGATGGTCCAGCCTCCTTCATCAACAGAAAAACATAGATCTTCACACTCTTTGAGAACACCAAAGCTTCTTCAAAGCAGCAATATGTATTACCTTAGCAATCAAAAAATGCCAACCTTTTACAATGATACTTTGAAGAGTCTTTATAGAGAAAATGAGAAAAGTAGGTGAGGAAAGTTTTACTGATCATTAGTGATAGGAGGAGGTATTTCGAATGCTCCATTCTACAAAATGGCTCTTCATTAACTGTGTGTACTTGGAAGTATGGTCCAGAAGTCTTGTTAATAACTTCAAGTATGTTCTTCTGAAGAAATCTGACTGATGGTACTCTGTGGTAGCCTTATGAAATAAGCGACATGGGTAGAAAGGTCTGCAGGTCTTCCCATACCTCATAACTGTGGTCCTAACAGTCTTTAAGAAGCTCTTGTCAGTGCATTAACTTTTAAGGGCTTGAGGAGGCATGGAGAATGCTGAAAGGAAGTCTTTCTAGAGAAAAGTGCTCTGCTGATATGAATGCACTGATGTGACTTTGTTAGTGTGCTTAGTCTTCAAACTGTGCCTTCTACCTTTGAACATGGGATTAGGTGCTAAATATGCAATTAACAGGCTTGGTTCTCTCTAATCCATCTCTGTTGTTTCACTACTGCTGCTGTGATGGCCTCTCTATATTCCGAATCACAATGGTTGTGATTGTAGAGATAGAGTGAAATGATTGCTCTATAATCCCTGCACAATGCCATAAATTCATTATGAAATCCAGGGGAGTGGGTGGGAGATTGCTGCAGAGGCCTATGGAATGGTGGCGTAATGGTGAACGATTGATGAGAAACAGGGTGGATGAAAGAGAATGGAAAAAAACACAAGGAAGCGGGGCCAATGATGTGGGACCCAGCAATGGCAAAGGGCGATTTGATGCGGATCGTTAGGTCAAAATAAATGAATGGTTGTGATCAGATTGGTGGATAGCAATCAGGGGAGGCAGCAGGATGACGCCTTTAATAATTTCTGATTGGTGATGGAGTGATTCAGCGCCAACTGTTGGATCGCGAAGGGGATCAACGGCAAAGATTAAATCGGCGGGGGTGAGATGGAGGTATAGAAGTGGACCGGGAGAAATGAGGGCCATCGGATCTAGGGGGAACGAACGACGGGGATGTAATCAGGGATCAGCAATCAAAAATCTCCAATCGGGAGTGTGAAGGATGGCATGTTTAAAACTTGCGATTGGCGATGCTCCGATCGCGCGATAGTCATCAGATCAGGGTGTTAGATCGACGGTCGGTAGGAAATCGGAGGAAGGAAATGGGAGAAGCAGTGGGCGCACTGTGATTAGCACTGGGCCATCGGATCTCAAGGGATCAATGACTCAAATCATGGTGGGGGTTTAACATAACAAATAAACTATCACATCGGGGGTTTCGTTTACAAAGGAAAAAAGGCATTCCGCTCCAATCCTCCATTGCGATAAGTGCCTTACGGGCTAGCGCTTGGTCTTAGCACTAGGGTCATGTGGGTAAGTGGTAAAGGGGTTGGGTCGAGAGGGGCTTAGCCTGTCATAAAGTGGAAAGTGGGTTTTTGGCATATTTTTAATGCATTTTGAGGCCAAAGTACGCATTCGCTAAAGGGAATAAGGGGTTTTAAGCCAAACCAAGGTAATTTAAAAGGCTTAAAAGGGGATATGGGATTATTTAAAGGGTAAGTGGGGAATTTAGAACGGGAGGAAGAGTGGTGACAATAGAGGCTTAGAGGGGATGAAATAAGAGGAAAAAGGAGGCCTTTTGGGCAATCTTCTTTACAACTGAGAGGCTTTTAACTGGAAACAGCAGTGAGGATTTATCAAAGGACAAAGGCACAAGCAGGCTTCAAGGATGATGTGTTTTCAGCGGAAATTTATTCCTTGAAGGCTCAAAAACAAACTTAGCCACCATTTGGTATATTACAATTTATGGGTGGCTAACAGTGGCTCCACTTGGGGAGGACAGCTTGCCCTTTAGGTGTCTAGAACCTTAGTAATCTTTGTATTTAGCAGACCAGTGCCTTTCCATTGGGCAGCAATTTTTCTTTTGATCTGATAACCTTTGCAGCAACCTGAAAGACTATCATTTTTCAAAAAAAAATTTCTACCTACCCATTCCTACTGTCCTAACATTTTCTCTTCTTTTGAGTGCACTTGGACTGGCAAACTCCTATTCAACATTTATTTTGTAAGCAAAAAAAATAAACCTATCTAATGCTACCCTTATTTCTCCAACAGCCCAGATTAAACATTTAGACTCTTAATTATCTACCTAATCTAATACCTGTCACGATTAAACAGTCTAGCAGGTTTTCATTCTCTATATTCTAAGACAAAAATTGAAAATACAGTCAAACCAGGATTAGACTATCTGGTTTGCTGGACTTTGCAGAAATTAAAAACACCTGACTAAATGCTCACAGGCTGAGCTTTATTGAGCTTTTCCTACCTACCCTACTCTAACTTGGAAATCTCTACTGTGTTATATGATACAATAGTGCCAGTGCAGCCAATTCAGTAGTAACAAAAATGAGGAAGAGATCTGACTGCTTTTTAGAGATAACCATGGAGTACTCTGAATGTGGGTCTTCAAAACCAAGGCCACCATCAGTGGTGCCCACTCCCGATGTATCTGGTCCCTGTGAAGGATCCATGCTGGGGAACTTGAACTAATCAGGGCCTCCATATACTCTGCCATAGGATCAATGAACAGATGATGCACACTTTCTTCTTTCAGGCTTGCCATGACTGGTAGGCTGTCTTCATCCTAGGTAGCTTTGATTACTGCATCTTCCACTACATCTTCAGTGTGGCTCTTGAAAGCCCAATCATCCTCTTCCTGCACATCGAAAGGTGGTGGAATTTCTTCTTTCTTAGGGGGAGGGAGACTTTCCAAAAAGGTTCTGGGGTCTCTGAATTGATATGATTGTTCTTGTGAGTTCAACATTTCAATTTTGGCTTCATATATTTCAATCACCAATTCTAGAAAAATTTTCTTAAGCTCGGGTTTAGCATTCAATTTTGAGCTAAGAAGGATAGCTTTTGGAAGTTCCTCCCATTTAAGTTTTTCCAATTCACTTGTCATTATATGACAAAACTCTGCTATGAAACTTGAATGAAATTTTGCAAATTTCTCAGAGTCTTCCATTAGTATGGATGATGTTGTAATGAAACTAGTCTCCCAGTGGAGTCTTTTGGTCTTTTATGAACTGTGGAGTCGCCAGGTGGAAAATATTTAGCCTTTTCTGAAGGTAAAGTGTATTATGGTTCCACCACCATGTTCATTATGAAGCCAATCTGAAATGCTTTTGGGTTTTTCTGAGTTTATATGGTTATTTTAAGGACGTACTGAGTCTAAAAGAGTTTGCTAGACTATCATATACTCAATAGGTCCCACTGTGATCGCCATTATGTTGGGGTCCTGTGTTTTGATAGATTGGCTTACCAAAATACAAGGCAACATAAAAAACAAACTTTAGAGCTCTAGGATCCAGCCCTCCTAGTCTTAGAGAGGGATATCTCAATATATTTATAAAGATGTATCTCGAAAAGTTTAGAAGTTGATTTTAGGCTAGTTATGAAGTTCAAGGTTGTTTGTTTTTGTTTGGTTGGACAAGTATGTTTCAAGTGGTATAGATAGAGCATGGGAATCTACAATCCATTAGGTAATGGAGTCATGTGAAGTCCAGATAGTTCTGACTGAGAAGGAAGGGAAAATCTAACTTATTCAAGGATCTGTTGAATAATATAGGTGAAATGGCATGGACATTAAGGACTAAGAGTGAACAAAAAACCAAACCCTTTCACAATGGCTTAAAGGATTCGGGGAACGCCCTATTTCCTCCAGTAAGCTCACTGCTTTGGAATTAATCAATATAACACTCAAATAAAAGAGAAATTCAGACTAAACCCTCAAAATGAGTTATAGGATTCGGGGAACGCCCTATTTCCTCCTACAAGCTCACCTTTGAAATCTTAACCAACAAAGACATACAATTGCACTCAAAGAAGAGGGAACGCCTTAGACATCTAGGACTGCAATTATAGGGGCTTTCAACACAACGATGACAATAAGGAACAGAGGGTAAGATCAAGACAAAACCTCACTGTCAAACTGCCAGCATTAATAACCGAAGGTAGACTCCAGATACAATATTTAGTGGTAAAGAAAAAGGGAACGCCTAAACAGTCCTTAACACAACTGAATTAACCATATCTAAAGTAAGACAAACTGAATATAAAGGGAGCTATTAGACTACCCTGTCACAGTCAGTAGCAGAAAACATATAAAAAGTGAAGGATAAACAGGTCAGAGGTGCTTCTAAGATACATTTCTCTGCCTAAACTTTTTATCCTACTGTAGGCAAAGCATGATGGAACAAAGTGGAAACATAGGAAATAACATTGACTATAAGAAGTACTTCACCCAAACCAGGCTCAGGGATCCGATGGTCCAGCCTCCTTCATCAACACAAAAACATATATCTTCGCACTCTTTCAGAACACCAAAGCTTCTTCAAAGCAGCAATATGTATTACCTTAGAAATCACAAAATGCCAACATTTTACAATGAGACTTAGAAGAGTCTTTATAGAGAAAATGAGAAAAGTAGGTGAGGAAAGTTTTAATGATCATCAGTGATAGGAGGATGTATTTGGAATGCTCCATTCTACAAAATGGCTCTTCATTAACTATGTGTACTTGGAAGTATGGTCCAGAAGTCTTGTTAATAACTTCAAGTATGTTCTTCTGAAGAAATCCGACTGATGATACTCTATGGTAGCCTTCTGAAATAAGCGACATGGGTAGAAAGGTCTGCAGGTCTTCCCATACCTTATAACTGTGGTCCTAACAGTCTTTAAGAAGCTCCTGTCAGCACATTAACTTTTAAGGGCTCGAGGAGGCATGGAAAACACTGAAAGGAAGTCTTTATAGAGAAAAGTGCTCTGTTGATATGAATGCACTAATGTGACTTTGTTAGTGTGCTTAGTCTTCAAACTGTGCCTTCTACCTTTGAACACAGGATTAGGTGCTAAATATTCAATTAACAGGCCTGGTTCTCTCTAATCCATCTCTGCTGTTTCACTGACCGCTGCTATTATGGCCTCTCTGTATTCTGAATCACAATGGCTGTGATTGTAGAGAAAGAGTGAAATGACTGCTCTGTAATCCTTTCACAATGCCATAAATTCATTATGAAATCCAGGGGAGTGGGTTGGAGATTGTTGCGGAGGCCTGTGGAATGGTGGCGTAATGGTGAACGATTGATGAGAAACAGGGTGGATGAAAGAGAATGGAAGAAAACACAAGGAAGCGGGGCCAATGATGTGGGGCCCGGTAATGGTGGAGGGCGATTTGATGCGGATCTTTGGTTTAAAAGAAATGAATGGTTACGATCGCATCGGCGGATCGCAATCGGGGAGGCAACGGGATGACGCCTTTAAGAATTTCCGAATGGCGATGGAGCGATTCAGCGCCAACCATTGGATCACGAAGGGGATCAACAGCAGAGATTAAATTGGCGAGGGCGAGATGGAGGTATAGAAGCAGAGCGGGAGAAATGAGGGCCGTCAGATCTAGGGGGAACGAACGGCAGGGATGTAATCGGGGATCACCAATCGGGAGTGCGAAGGATGGCACGTTTAAAACTTGCGATTGGCGATGCTCCGATTGCACGATAGTCGTCAGATTAGGGTGTTAGATCGATAGTCGGTAGGAAATCAGAGGGAGGAAAGGGGAGAAACAATGGGCACACTGCGATTAGCACTAGGCCATCAGATCTCAAGATATCGACGGCTCAGATCGTGGGGGGTTTAACATAACAAATACACTATCGCATCAGGGGTTTCATTTACAAAGGAAAAAAGGCATTCCGCTTCAATCCTCCGATGAAATAAGCACCTTATGGGCTAGCGCTTGGTCTTAGCGCTGGGGTCATGTGAGGAAGTGGTAAAGGGGCTGGGCCGAGAGGGGCTTAGCCTGTCATAAAGTGGAAAGTGGGTTTTTGGCCTATTTTTAATGAATTTTGAGGCCAAAGTATGCATTCGGTAAAGGGAATAAGGGGTTTTAAGCCAAACCAAGGTAATTTAAAAGGCTTAAAAGGGGATATGGGATGATTTAAAGGGTAAGTGGGGAATTTAGAATGGGAGGAAGAGTGATGACAACAGAGGCTTAGAGGGGATGAAATAAGAGGAAAAAGGAGGCCTTTGGGCAATCTTCTTTACAACAGAGAGGCTTTTAACTAGAAACAGCAGTTAGGATTTATCAAAGGAAAAAGGCACAAGGATGCTTCAAGGATGATGTGTTTTCAGCGGAAATGCATTCCTTGAAGGCTCAAAAACAAACTTAGCCACCATTTGGTATATTACAATTTATGGGTGGCTAATAAGATACAGAAACTTCAAGGAAAGGCTAACTTCCTAAGGAGGTTCATACGCAACTACGTTGAAATTACTAAAGGATTTACTCAACCCTTGAAAAAGGGGGTTCCCTTCCATTGGGACCAAGTTGCAAAAGCTTCTTTTGATGCTTTCAAGGATACTCTTGTCCAAGCATTATTAATGTATCCCCCAAATTATCAGAACGATTATTTCTTATATATCGTTGCAGTTGATACGACCATTGCTATGGTATTGGTCCATGTAGAAAATGGGATAGAACATCCAATCTATTATTTCAGTTGTAATCTCAATGATATGGAAGTCAAGTATTCATACGTAGAAAATCTTGCCTTGGCAGCTATTCAAGCTGTCCAAATATTTTGTCACTATATCTTGTTCCAAAAGACCATTATCATTTTGGATTGCAACCCCATGACTTATATCTTATAACGTCAATTGCTGGGGAGAAAATATTCAAAATGGATTTTCATTTTGTAGGAATTTGATTTGGAATTCATCAAATCCAATTCAAAGAAGTCTTTAGTTTTGGCTGAGCTTCTCTGTGACCTTCCCTCTGATAGTACTGCTACTACATTGGAACCATCAATTCCTAACGAGTCTCTATTTCTAATCAGATCATCTGATCCTTGGTATGGATATTTTATCATTTATCTCCAAACCCAAACTTTTCATCCTAATACCTCTTTCTCTAAACAATGATGTATTCGATACGAAGCCAAAGATTATATGATCATCGGTGATACACTTTATCATCGTGGTGTCGATACTATTTTAAGGTGTCTCACCCATGAGGAGGCCGAAAAGGTTTTAAATGATTGTCATGTTGGGGCTTGTGGTGGACATTTATCTGGATATGTTACCACGCAGAAAATACTCCACGTTGGTTAATTTTTCGCGACTGCATCCTTGCAGTCAAAAGTTGTGCTGCGTGCCAAATTTTTTATCGTAAAATCCACAAACCGCCAACACCAATGCATCGTGTTATCTTTATGGAACCATTTTCAAAATGGTGTATTGACTTCATGACTTGTAACCCTTTTTCTTATGGGGGGCATGGTTATATTATTGTTGAAATAGACTACTTTACCAAATGGGCTGAAGCAATGCCTACATTCAACAACACAAGACAGATAGCTGCATTGTTTTTCTTTAATCATGTTATTGCATAGTTTGGGGTCCCACAGGCTATAGTTACAGATCATGGGAAGCATTTTCATAACCACATGATAACTGAATTGACTGCCAAGTTAGGATTTTCATATAATTCTACTCCTTATTATCCACAATCAAATGGAAAATTTGAAGCTATCAACAAGATTATTAAACGTATGCTTCAATGAATGATAGGATTTTGTAAAAGAAACTGGAATTTGATCCTGTACTCGGCCTTATGGGTGTATCAAACGTTGGTGAGAAACGCAACCCATTTTACTCCTTTTCAATTGGTGTATGGTGTGGAAGCTATCTTGTCAATTCAATGTGAAATACCATCATTAAAACTCGTAATTGACTTGTTACCTGACACCTCAAAAGAAGAAGCGCATATTTTTAACCTCATCCATCTTGATGAAATGCATCGTGAAGCCCAATTGGCCAATGAAGCACATAAGAGACGTATAAAGGCGCAATACGAAAAAAATGTCCAGCCTCACATTTTCTCAGAGGGTGACTTGGTCCTCCTTTATGATCAAGAAGCTGATGTAATAGGTACAAGTAAATTTGAGCCATTATGGCATGGCCCCTATATTGACAAAAAATTTCTTGCTAAGGGTGCCTATGATTTGGTGGACTACGATGGAATTCCATTGGCGCGACCCAGAAATGGGTTGTATCTGAAATGTTACTATGCTTAATCACGAGCGTAGTAATTTTTTGTATTATATTGTATATATATGCTGCTGATTTGCATTCACTGTCTTAGTTTGTTTTTAGATTTTTCTTGACGTTAGTAATCTGCTTTACATTTGATCGCAGTTGTCTGAATCTTTGGAACCATTTTTTGGATATATTGATGGTGCCAGTCGTAGTACATAGAATCTATCCTCTGAAACGTGGGCCATTTTTTCTCCGAATGACGAGTTAGTGATTTTTCGAGGGATTTATATTGGTCGGTAGACAAACAATATTGTTGAGTATTGCACGTTGATCGAACTTTTCTCTGATTCCATTTAATTTGGTATTAACCGCATCATTATATGGTTAGAATCACAACTTGTGGTATTACAACTTGCTAGTGTTTATACTGTTAGAAATAAAACATTGCATCGTTTTTTCCTAAGAGTTCGACTTTTGGAAAGACACTTTATTTTATTCAATATCAACACATTTCCATAAATTTGAACACATTGACTGATTCTTTAGCTAATCAAGTTTTAGAGAAACATTTGCAACACATGTAAAGATACATTCATATAATTTAATAGGATTACACAATAAACATAGGAAAACACTCAAATCAAATAGATAGATAGTCATAGGTTTTTACAAAAAATTGTGCCCAATACACATTGGTCATCTGAGCTCAAAATTTATGCAAAATTTTGAAAGTAAACTAGTGATGCTCATGGTAACATGCTATAGATCTAGCTATCCTACGAAGTAACCACATCTAGCGGTTAGGAACACCTATAGTATTGCACTGCAGTCACATGGGTAACTCTTCGATCCAAAAATCTGGAATCCCAAAGGTCAACCCCTCTATGTGTTGTCGATGCTCAGACAGAGTCTGAGCCATGTCTAGATCCTGAAGGACTGCTCTACCAACAACCCTCTTTGCTGGCTCATCTGCTCCATGCTCTAGTTTCTCCACCAGTTGAGCTTGACCAGCATCTGCATTACATCAAAACTTTAGTTTAGTATTGGGAAAACATAAAAAATACAAAAACATTGTATGCATGAATAAAGTGAGCCTTTTTCGTACGCTTGTGATTAAGATTCATACTAACAACTGGCGACTCCACAAGGGTTTATGATTACGACCTCTATCATTTTTCAGATCCCTGCATATCCAGTTGCTTAAAACCCTAGGATTTATCTTTAGCTTCTTTTTTTTCTCTTCTTGATGTTGTTTTTAACCTATAAAACCCTAAAACATTGAAAATTCTAACTTCCGTGTGTTTTCTGAAAAAAAATTCTGAAACCTGCTCCCGAGAGTGCCAGAAGTGCAGGTCACACTTTTCAGGCCAAAACCCGCGGCTTGAACCTCTAGGGTGCAGAAAATAGGCCAAAATCTGCGACCTTTACAGAAAACAGGTCAGAAACTGCAACTTGGACTTTTTGCGGGATTTTTTCTGAGATTGTTCTGGGTTTGTCTGGGCCTCTGTTCAGGGTTGTCTGACCTCCGTCTCCACCCATTTTGGACCTGTACTTGTTCTGTTTTACTCATCAAAGTGGGAACCTAGCCCCCTAGGGCTTCAGTACCCTTCACCTTTCATGGAAGAGTTTTAGCTGCTACAAGTTATTTAAAATTTCAGTGTGTTCAACCATTTTATAGATATGATACCTTACCTTCAGATCCACTTCAGATTGGTTATTTATCCATCCAAAACACCTCATTTTTTTGTTTGGGTTTTCTTCTAGGGTCCCCTCTGCTTCTCTCCAAGTTATAGCCTTTCGCTACCTCATTTACAACAAATTTTCCTCTAATTTTTTGCTGTTTTTCTGCACCTATTTCTAGCAGATTTGACCTCTAGACCATTGTCCCTCCTGAATTTAGATCTATTGTATATTTTGGTGTGTTTTGACTAGTTTTTTGCCCACCTACAGACTAGTTGTTGAGAGGTCTGCCTCTTTGGGTTTAGATTAATACATAATTAGTTGTTTATTTTCTGTTATTTCAGTTTCATATACTGTTATCTACAGGTTTATTTACAGTTATACATCACACTTTTTATTTTTCTCTACAAATGTCTGGGTTTAAAAATTAAAATTTACACACTTAACACACACACCCTAAGTGAAGAAGATCCTGGTTAACATTTCCAGGAAAACACTTAACATTGTAGTCAATTGATTCTGCACCTCTCTGCCCTTGTTTCGACATTGTAATAAGTTGATCCTGCACCCCCTTTCCCTTGTTGGTCTCTCTTCCCTTTGTGCCATGTTTGTGCCTTCATCATTGCGCCCCCAAGGCATTTATCCCAGAGACTTCTTGGCCTTCACCCTCAGTTTCTAGTAGGAAGAATTACTCCTCCACGTAGGATTTGAGTTATTCCTCCACTGAGTCCGCACTCCGACTCCTCTTCTGGTTCATTGAGTTCTCCTTCTGGTTCTGCCCCCGGTTCTCCCCCTGTCACCTTCACCATGTCTGGTTCAGGACCTAACGTTGGTGGTAACCTTGGTCCTAATGTTAGGAATACTACTAGTGGGACCGCAACAGGAACTACCCCGGCTGCTCCCTTGCTCCCCTATATGGTAGGCCTCAGTCTTCCCGATTTTGACCAGTTGATCAATGACCCTATACGCGATGACGCTGGTTGGCTTGCTATGAAAACCAAGCTCCCTTATCACATCCCCAGGTATGAAGGTCTTGCTGGAGAAGGTCCTACAAACCATGTTCGATCTTTCCACATGTGGTGTTTGTCTAACTCCATTACCGATGACTCTATCCGTCTTCGGTTGTTCCAACGTATGCTTACTGGCAAAGCTTCTAAGTGGTATGTTGATCAGGCCTCATCCTATCATACCACCTTTGCGATTCTTTCCCAGGATTTTCTGTCTTATTTCCAGCTTCCCCTTCGTTATGACACTGCTACCAAACTTTTGACTTCTTTCCATCAATCGTTTGCGACCCGCCTATCCGATCATGTCTAGGAGTGGCAGAGAAGAAAGAGCCTATGTCAAGCCCCTACCTTCGAAGACCATGTCTACATGGACTGGTTCCTTAGATCCCTCTTGCCTTCTATAGGCAAATATTTCGCATCGCATTTCCCTCAAACTGAAGAAGCCGCTCTCTAGATTGCGTTAAAATATGACCTGATCTACACTTAGTCGGGTTATGTTTACGCCATCTTACCTGATCTTCCTAGACTGGGTGGTGCCAATGCACCAGGGGCATCTCATCCCATTGACGGTATTGTTGGAGCTCTTTCTCATCCATACGCTCAACTGCCCATGGGCTATGGTTACCCTCAGGGAGGGGCCAACACCTCCAGCGTTTTTCCCCCTCTCGGTAGCATGTATCAGGATATGGCATGCCTCCTCCTTTTTCCCAACCTGTTTACCACAATGTAACTCAACCTCCTTATTATATGTATCCATAGCTTCATGCTCTAGCTCCTCAAGCATTAACACATCCACCTCCCTTGCCTTCTCAACCCTTGCAACAATAGCCACTGGCCCCTCAGGGGCAGATGTATGCACAACAGGGTGTGACTAATCCTCTTACTTCTAAAAAGAAGAGGAAAGGCACTCAAAATCAATCTGTCCCCGATAATCCTGGACCTAATCCCCAAGGTAATGCACCTAACACCACTAACTAGCAATAGGGCACTCAGCCCAAGTAGGATAGGCCTGTTCGCACGAATAAGTCTTGTTCTTGTTGTGTTGTTTATGGTCATTACACGCATGATTTCCCTCTTTTACCATAGATGTGGCAGATGTGGGAGACTCAAGCAGCATTGCGAGGACAACAAGCCTCCCCTTCTGTCCCTCCCCATGCGGCGCCTAGTCAGCCGACTGTGTTTACTAATCCTTTCCCTCAGTAAGGATTTGTGGCTACCCAACCACCTAGAGGTCAGGCAGCCACTCAACCTCCTCCATCTGGTACCTCTGATTACTAGATTCTCATGATGAACTCTGACCAACCTATTACCATAGACCTCAACCTTCAAACTCAATCCTGTTAGTACAATAAGCCTCCTGCTACGTCTGTCCCCGAGCCCCCTTCTTCAATTTCTACAGAGCCTCTTTCGACAACTAATGGTGCTTTGCAGATCCCTCAGCCTAAGGTGGAGGTTCATACCAAGATCCCTAAGGGACCATTACGCCGAAATGCTGCTTTTGGTAAAGCTACCCATTCGTATAGTATAGTAGATGATTTGTCGCAATCTCTTGCTACCATCTCAACGTTGGAACTCCTCCAGTCGTGACCTTCAAAATGAAAATATCTACTATTTTCCATGGGCACTGTAGATCCTTTAGATGATTGATTGATCGTCTTCGATGTTGAACGGTCAGAACATCCTCCTTTTCCTGCTTCCGTCGCCTTCCAAATCCCAGTCAAGATCCGGAACACCAACGTTTCCCGTTGTATCATTGATGAGGGGGCATCCACTTGTGTGATGCCTGCTTCGGTTTGGAAGCAACTTGGATCACTTGAGTTGGCCCCTTCCATGATCAATCTTCGAGCGTGGGATGACTATGCCTCCCAACCCATTGGCCTATTCCGAAATTGTCCTATTACTCTTGCAGGCAACACTGTTTGTGTTGACGTTGAACTCATTGATGCCCCCTTAGATTACAATATTATATTGGGTTATAACTACACCTATGTGATGTTTGTTGTACCACCTGTGGTTCACTGCAAGATGTCCTTTCCCCATAATGTAAATATAGTCACCATTGACCAGTTGACATATTACGAACCGAAGTCTCAGACCTCCCTTGAGTCCATCATATCTTTGGTGGCCAATAAGAAAACTATCAACCCCTTGACCAGTGTCTCACCCAGAGAAAAAAGACTCCTCTTTGCTTGGTACATTCCCTGGTCTTCCTCCTCTTGTCTCTAATCCCAGTTCATCAAATGTTTGCATGATGCAATCATCTAGGGATTCCCTCAAGCGGCCCGCTTCGGATAGTCAGCAACCCCGCCCTCCGCAACCTACTCCTAACCCTTCGATTCAGCCTTCTGGACCCCCTCCTCCTGGCTCTTCACCTGCAGCTAGTATCCATGAGCCTCTCTATCCTCCTGGAATGGTTCCTCCAGGCCTTAACCATCTTGGATTTGTCCCACCTGGCCATTACACCTCCGATTAGATACCGTTCGTAGCTCCCCCTCCTGGAGTGTTCTCGGTACCTGTCATGGCTACCCTATCCCTTCCTAACATGACCTTGGGGATTCCCATCTGGTACATAGATCCTCCAACCGCTACCGTACCTAGTCAACCCAAACCTTATCTTGATTTGACCCCGGTTTAACCGGTCCCCATGATTCCTCCTGCTGCTACAGTGCCTCAGCCACCTCAACAGGAACCTCCTCCTGTTGCGACAACTTTGGGTAAAAAGGGAAAAGCTCGTAAGAGGGCATCAAAAGATAAGGCTGCCCCGACTGACCCTGCTCCTCCTCCACCTCCAAAGTCTTGTGCTTTGTGTGATTTCATCGGTCATGCCACCCATAACTGTCCCAAGTTGCCTCATATCAAGCCCATGGTTAATGTTGCGTTCCCTGAGTCTACGGTCCCTGAAGCCTCTATTTCTTCCTCAACTACAGCCAAGAACCCTAAGATTATTCACACCAACCAACCTTGTGCTTTGTGTGATCTCCATGGCCATTATTCCCACCATTTTCCCTGCCTCACGCATTACCATGCCTCTTTGGAGGTAGTTTAAGAGTACGAGATTGAACAGAACCAATCCGCCTCTCCTGTCCTTGCGCAGTATGCTGTAGGCTAGCTTGAGGATTTACCTACTCCCATTGAAATTCCCCCTCTTGATGTCGAGATGACGGAGCCTATGGCCACCATCCTCTACCTATCATCATTCATGAGATCCAGGTGGAAGACCCCCCTGGGACTTCCCCTTCTGTTTCGCCTAACCTTCCTTCAGCGATCACCTTGGGCTCAACATTGGTGGATCCTTCATCTACTTGTTTTTTTGTCACCCCTTGTGATGATGCACATGTGAACCTCTTTTATCGTGATGATGAGTTAGGTAGCTTTGCCACTTCAGGTGGTCTTTCTTCCACCAATCACCCCATCTTCTATTACGATGCCGACATTATGGAAGTAGTCACTGCCCCTGACTTTATCTATCCCCCCTTACATCGAACCCATGCATTCAAACCACATACACCTTGTGGCCATTACATTGACACCCAATTTTTGGGTAAGGGGGCACCCATATTTGAAATTCTAGGAGAAGAAATTCTCCACAACTCTCCTAGTGTATCTGGCCATGTCGACTCTAGTAACATTATTCTTCCCAATTTAGAAGAACCTCTAGAGTCCAATATCACTTCAGATTACCCTAGGAATGATACCCCTCATCATTCCTTCATCTTACATCAGCAACCCAGTCCCCTAGAAATTGTTGTTGACCAAGCTGTGGGTTTTCTAGGAGAGGACTAGTTCATTATTTCCAAATCCATTCTTTGGGATAGTGACACCATGTATGCCAACCCCAAAACTTAGTCCATTTTCTTCATATCTGTAGTACCAAAATATATTGGTAATCCTCCATTCCCTTTCTCCAATTGCATAACCATAACGAAAAAAAATGGCACACCACATCATAAAAATGTGTTTAGATTCCCATTTTCTAAATACATTTTGGCATGCCCATAACATGCTTGGGGGCACTTATGCCCCTCAACCATAAAAATCCCAGCTCTCAGCCAAAAACAGCACTGAAACCCCCTTTCTATGATAGGTCGCAGTTTTCTTCCCAGTACCTACGACCCAAGTCGTAGAACAGACCCCAAAAAGTGCAACCTGGCCTGTTCATGAGCTCTGGGTACCTAAACTAAACTTTCAATCCACTGAAATGAAAGAGTAGGGTTAGGCCTCTTACGTGAAACTGAAGGATCTCGATTCCAACGGTAGGTTTGTCCGCTATGATCGCTCTAAGATTTAGGGCCTTCTGTCTTCTCTACATTCACCACAGCTACACTTGCAAATGAGTGAATTTGGAGGGAAAATGCCTTATTAAAAGAGAAACCCTTGATTTTTCTTTCGCCTGCTGCGGCCAAACCGTATCTCAGTTTGACAAACCGTATATATCGTTGGAAAGCTCTCACCGAGCCCTCAAATGGGTATCTGTTAGTTTTTTGTGATTTGATACTTTTTTAGGACACATTTTGTCTGAGAAGGGTCACTTCACCCCTCCTCAAAATCGAATTTCTTCACTTGCAACACTTTTACTTGGGGAACCACTTTGCCTCCATACTTTTCCATGCTTGTGTCGATTTTCATCGTGATTAACCATCTTGTACTCGTGTTTTTATGGTCCCCATTGGACATTTTATTTGTGGTAGCATCATTGAGTCTCCCTTGTTTAGAGCATCCGAGTTGAGTCATCATCGCATCCATGGAGTCTGTACCGAGTCCCTTTGTATCCCGCTATAGTCCTCCATCCTTCATTGCTTGGTTCCTCTCTCATCTCACACATTATGGCCTTCAGTCCTACTGTCCCCTATCCCCTTTTGATATTATGTCAGTCGCTACAAAGTCATCCATGCACTTTATGCTCTAACAAGGGAAGTTGTCTATCCGCTACTCATTAACCCCATTTCATCATCATCCCTAGTGTCAGTCTGTTGGTTGCTCTACTATTTTCTCTCGTGCCTTAGTTGAGGATCCCTTATTGCCTCACCTATGGCGAACCTCCTTCTGTTGACATCAGATCATTCATTCTAGAAGACAGGTCTAGAGGGCAGTGTACCTTGGTTCCATATTCCACTCTTGTTAGGTTCCTCGGATCAGGAAAAGGGACTCCTTATTGCCCTTTGACTTGGTTGTTTCTCAGCTCTAGCTCCTTACAACATGATTTATATTCATATACTTGATGGTTTAGTGATGCAGCAGATTGTACCGGTGATGCGAGGGTGTGTGTGAGATGTTTCAGACCTCATGAGGGGGTGGCCCTTCAGGTAGCCCCCCACATGCCTGGATGACCTCTTCATTACAGCCTTTGATGCAGCTCCATAGATTTGATGATGTCGGCCTCAGCCACTTGCAGCTCCTTTTAGTGTGCATGTATCAGTCAGATTTTTAGGGCCCTTTCATGTTTTCAAGGACACTTTGGTTGTATTTATATCTCATGTACTCAGATATTATTGTATAAGTCCTGGCTGTTATCCCAGGCACAGTATGTATGTGGGATTCATTATCATGTTTTTATCTGGCTCATGTTTATGCCAACATGTACTATATAGTTCAGTCCCTTGTTTACTGGACGAAATATTCTTTGTACTTTGTCTCGACGAGCATAACTATGCCTCTCCCACCGCCTATAACACAGGTACTCACTCATAAAAGAGACTTGTCGCACCTGTAAGTCTCGCCTCCTCAGGGTCTAGTCCTCTAGCGCTTTGGTCTACCTTATATTTCTCTCTCTGACTTCCCCTTCGATGTCGAGTGATTGAGTTCTTACAACGTACTTCGGTCATACGATTAGCTCCTAATGCTCGCACGCTGGGGGCAATCTGTTACACCATTTTTTGGTCATCTAACCTGTTACTATTAGATGGACCTAAGTACACCATGTAAGACCAATTTTACCCTAAGTAAAATTGCTTTTACTATGAAAAATAACTTAGTAAACCACATTTATTAAGTTGTTTATGGTCTAAAGAGGAAACCCCATGAGGAAATATTAAATAAATCCACATTTGTTTGATTTTCCTCAAGGAATAATTAGTTAAACAACAATTTAATTAATATTCCTGGTCATATTTAACCCAAAACAGGAAAATTAATTAGACAAATTATTATTTATCTTATTATTTTGTAGGAATAATTCTTTAAACCTTATTTAAATAATATTCCTTGTTAAATTTGACTAAATCATTCATAAATAATTAATTAAATAATTATTTATTTGATTATTACTTAACCACATCCTTAAAATAATAAATAAATCATTTATTTATTTATTATTTACAAATAAAAGTGTTTGACCCACGTCAAATTCTTTTTTCCTCCAACAAATATATTAAAATATTCCATAAAAGTTGGATCTGGAATTGGTTAATAATATTTTAATTATGCACGAATATCTAGACTAACTCAATATTTTGTTATAAATAGAAGGGTTTTTCCATTCACTCACTACCTTTTGTTGCTTAAAGATCACTCTGGATCTATACTTTTGGTTTGAATTTGATCCACCATCATTGTCATATTTTGCTACCATTTTTCTTGTGAGCTCCCTTTGAGTTCCATTTTTGTCTAGGTTTTCTACAGCATAAAGAGAGAGGGATTTTAGATTTGAAGTGCTGAGGACTTACAAGAACCCATCCCATTGAGGGGGACTGGTAACATCTTTCTACGTTCCATTCCTAGGTGTCAAAAAAATACAAAAAATTCTTTAAAACAATCTTGTCTTGTCTATTGGATGCATGGAGAAACTCTTGCTTTTATTTACTGCTTAATGTATTTTAATGCATAGATCTAGATTTTTGTAGCATTTATCTTGGTCAACTAATTGTAGTTCTAAAGATATTGGTAGCCATATTTGTTGTTTGGGCTGTTTTTTATGCACGGCTAAGGTGAGCCTTTTTCGTATGCTTGTGATTAAGATTTATACTAACATCAAGATCAACATAAAATTTATCTGAAATTATCTAAGGAAGCATTGTAACATTAACGATAACATTTAGAGGTCTAGGTTAGAAGACATGTTCCGATGTCGTTAAACAAATTAGTTGTCGTTAATTGTCTATGATACATTCCGAGTGTGAACCTCATTCCACATACGCAAGTATATCGAAGCTCGTCCACGTACTTTTGGGTATATTAGGTGGTGTTCTAGTATGAAAAGTATAAGGGGATGCTCTCACTATGTGGTTTCGCATTAGATAGCACTAATACGGATTGGGCCTTCACGCAACTTCGCATATATTTGAGAAGAAAAATTTAGGTTGATTACCATCCATAGGTAACCGATTCGGCCGTCTTGTACCTATGATACATAGAACACACCATTCAGGGAGATTGCTTGCACGTATAATAAGTCCTTAGTTTACTGAGGCAGTATATTGTAGTTCATAGTTTCTTGGTAAACCTTTTGCCTAGCATCACCCTATTTTTTTTTTTTTTTTTTTTTATAAAATCAATCAGCAATCGTGGAACAAGATCAACCCCTTCCCTGTTGTTCATGTAGGACATCGAATAAACCTCCATTACCGCAAGAAGCTACACCTAGTAGATGAAGGCACACTCATCCTACCGAGTCTGGTAGCTCTATAACTCTTGGTGCTACATCATCTGATATAATAGAGACATACGATCCTTTAAGTACCAAGTCTCGATTCGTTTCTACTGATCCCAGTTTATCTTCTACTGTCGAGACAAAACCTTCACAGTTACCTGAGGACACTAAAATTCAATCCAGTGAAGCGGTAAATCCTAAACCTGAGCTTGTCCAACTAGAAGTCGATCTAGAAGTTGATCCGGAAGTCGAACAACAAGAAGTTTTTATGGTGCAACCGTCTAATCCTCAGCCATTCGTAAACGTCGAGTCTTCCTCTTTACCGCAGAGTTTACCGCCTGAAATTTATCTTGGGCCTCACGGTGAAGTGCTTCCACTTGGTTTGATTTTGATAGAGGAATAACTTTAGGAAGAGACAACCCCTTCAACTCCCACTCATTTTGGGTCAGGGATTTGTTTGTATCAGTCTTTTCCTTTTTTGACATACTTTACTTTTTTTGATCCTTTTCACCCTCAAGTTCCCATAGATTTGTTAGAGTATTTGCTGGGTTATTTAACCATGGTAGAGACAACATTCCAAACTATACCATCTATTGCAGTTGTGACATCAGCTACTATTGCTTCATATTCGATGTTTTCAATGACACTTGACTCTAAGAACATCGATGCAAGAATCTTTAAGGATCCTTCCCTAATGGGCACCTTTTCATATCCGTCGCTTGTGACATCAATGGAAATCGCAAATATAGAGACTTGCAATATGATATATTCCACTTCATATGACTTAAGAAAGATTCCCAATGATTCTAAAATAGATAGGCTGGGTGAATATTGAGGATAGTTCTTTTACTGTGTCAACCTCGTTAAAAAATGAATCAGGTCTTGAGGATAGTTCTTTTTCTGTGTCAACCTGTAATATTCCTAAATTAGCATGCAGCTAATTGGAATATTAATTTTTTATTTTTCTTCTTAGTTAGAATAATAAGAGGGTAGGGAGACCCATAAATCTCCTTAGTAGGAATAAAATCACTCGAAATGTGAATGGAGGACATCAAAAGAGTTGGATAAAGCACCCCCATTTGTGAACAAGGGATGAAGCATGTGGATTGGGTCAACTTTGACCAAATCAATAGTGCTGGTATGGAGGGAGTGGACAATCAATGAGGGACAACGCAGTTTTGGAGGGAGATCCTTTGCATGGAAGTAGTGCCTTTAATGAGTGGGGCCAAGGGTGAGGAAGCTCACCAAGCATATAAGGAAGGGGATGGTAGCCATTGAGGGGATGTTTTGATTATTATTTTTTCTATGGTCTATATGACTTGTTTCTCTCTTCAACTGTTTAGCGGAGACTATAGTGTTGTTTAGCACAAGGGTGTTCCTGAGTAGGAATCCCACCTTCATCCTCGGGGGACTTCGAGTGCCCACTCAGGAGAAGTATTTGGGCTACATTTCCACATTCCAGCATTAGGCCAAGCTCCATCTTTCTTCTAGAGCGCAGTTTCTGTAGAGGGTTGTGCTATGTTGTAGGGTGCAACAGTGGAGGGATTGATTTGGGTATTCTGAGCTTGTTTTCAGTGAAGGAAGGTTTCCTTATATTGGGAGACTAGAAAAGGAAGCCCTTGAGCTTTATTGCTACATTTGGCACTAGGCCAAGGTGATATTATCCCCTACAATGTAGTTTCAGTCTGAATTTGCGTTATTTTAGGGAGGAGTTACAGGGTGGTTGCAGTGCATGATTTGCGGAGTAATTTCTTTAGTGAAGGGGTCAGCCTTGGATCCAGAGGATCTATTGAAGAAGAGATACATAAATCTATATCAGTTTCAGCCATATCATCCTATCTATTTTTTTGTAGCAAACCTTCAGCCCTAGGGTTGTAGCTCACATTGTATATTTTGTGTATTTTCCAGAAACCCTCTTGGGTTGTCTTGGAAAGGTGGTATAGTGCCTATATCTTCTTGTATAATATATTTAGAGGAATATATTAGTATTTTTGTATCATTGTATGATCTCTAGTTGTATTTATGCCCATTATGACTGCGTTGTAGCAGTTCTCCGACATTTTGTATAGTAGCAACATCTCACATTTGAGAGTGTTTGTTTATGGGAGGCTTGTATGCTCATATAGTATGATTTGTGCCTCACTATTTTGTATGGATTTTCTACTAATATTCATAATATAATGGCTCCATATTGGTCTCTTATGGTTGTGCATTGATTTACATTGCTACTTTCTATTATTGTGTTCAATATTGCTGCTTTTCATGTTTAGGAATATTACAGTGGTATCAGAGCATAATATTGGCTCATCCTATGAAGAAATTGCATATATGTTATTAGAATAAGAAGAAGCTTCTCACAGAAAAGAGAAGGCTTATAGAAGATACAAGGGCAAGAATCCATTAATTGGAGAAATGGAGGGAAGGAAGTTTTCAAAACTTCTTCTTAAAACTATGCATGAGATCAATAGAGAAATCAAGGGAATGAGAAGGGAAAGACATGTGGATCCCTCTAAAATATTTTCACATGAAGAAAGATCCAGTTCTTCATATTATAGGTGTGAGAATTTAGCCACACAATCAGATCCAAAATTCTCTACCATGCCTACATTCACAACAAGAGAGATGGAGGAAGGAGATGCATCAAAGGAGGAGACTCTTGGTGATTATTTACAAGAGTATGAATCTCAATCTCAGAGGTTCAAAGATCATCAAAACTTCCAAGGGTTTTGCAAGATCAAGGAGAATATAAGGCCTAGAAATCACAATAGAAGTAAAAGGTGCAAGAAGCATGGTTTGGGTAGATTATTTATGCCTACTTTTGATGGGTCACCTAAATGCACAACTAAGGCTTGGGTGAAGGAGCTAGATACCTATTTTCAGCAGCACCAAGTTTCAGAAGATGAAGCCATTAGAGTAGAAGTGATGAATCTTGAAGGTAAGGCTTATGCTTGGTGATTTTATGAAACTTATTCATTAAATCATACAAATGTATCTACTTATGCAAATTTCACTAGGAGGTTAGTGAAAATATTTGATGTAAAAAATTCTGAAACATCCTTGGTTGAGCTAGCTAACCCCAAAAAAACAAAACCTTTGCATGAGTTGGAAGGATCCATAAACCCAAATCCATTGCAAAATGATATTGAGGGGGTTAGAAATTTGCAGAATACCTTGCTAAAGGCAAGATCCCCACTTGTGGAAGAGCTCCCTTCTCAAAAGGAAGAAATGGAGATCTCCTTTTCAAAATAAGATTAAGACAAAGGACTTCTTAATGAAGATGAGGTATCCTGCATTAATGATTAAGGGGAAGAGTAGGTAAGAGGTAACAACGATGTCACACCAGGAGGAGATCTATTACATCAAGAATATGGAGATGGAGCAATTGCTCCAATCAGAGGAGCCCTTGTATCTTTGCAAGGAGTTCCAAAGGATCTAACATGTGGAGATCAAGGCACGATCCAAGAGCAGCATGTGCCATCTGTTACACCATTTTTTGGTCATATAACCTACTATCATTAGATGGACCCAAGTACACCATGTAAGACCAATTTTACCCTAAGTAAAATTGCTTTCACTATGTAAAATAACTTAATAAAACACATTTATTAGGTTGTTTATGGTCTAAACAGAAAACCCCAAAAGGAAATATTAAACAAATCTATATTTGTTTGATTTTCCTCATGGAATAATTAATTAAACAATAATTTAATTATTATTCCTGGTCATGTTTAACCCAAAACAAAGAAATTAATTATATAAATCTTTATTTATCTTATTATTTTCTAGGAATAATTATTTAAATCTTATTTAAATAATATTCCTTGTTAAATATGACTAAATCACCCATAAATAATTAAATAAATCACTATTTATTTGATTATCCTTCAACCACTTCCTTAAAATGATAAATAAATCATTTATTTATTTATTATTCACAAATAAAGGGATTTGACCCAAGTCAAATACTTTTTTCCTCCAACAAATATAATAAAATATTCCATAAAAGGTGGATCTAGATTTGGTTAATGTTATTTTAATCATGCACCAAGATCTAGAATGACCCAATATTTTGTTATAAATAGGAGGGTTTTTCCTACCATTCTTCACCTTTTGTTGCATATTAGATCACTCTGGATCTAGACTCTTGGTTTGACTTTGAGCCATTATCATTGTCATATTTTCCATTATTTGCTGTGTGAGCTCCCTTTGAGTTCTATCTTTGTCTAGGTTTTCTACACCAACAAGAGAGAGAAATGCTAGATCTGAAGTGCTGAGAACTTCCAAGAACCCATCCCATTGAGGAGAATTGGAAACACCTTCTTGTTTTCCTCCCAGGTGCCCTTAATACAAAAATTCTTTAAAAAAAAAACATTGTTCTTGTCTTGTCTATTGGATGTATGGAGCAAAACATTGTTTTTACTGCTTAATGTCTCTTTATGCATAGATCTGGTTTTTACAGCACTTGTCTTGATCAATTAACTGCAGATCTGAAGATATTGGCAGCCATATTTGATGTTAGGGCTATAAGTTATGCGTAGCTAAAGTGGTTTTTTTTCGTACACTTCGACAAAATATTCATACTAACAACTGGCGACTCCACACGGGTTTTCAATTACGACCGTTGTCGTTTTTCATATTCCTGCATATCCAGTTACTTCAGACCCTAGGGTTTCTTTTCAATTTTTTTTTTTTTCCTATTTTTATGTTGTTTTTCTCACATAAAACCCTAACACATTAAAATTTCTAACTTCCGCATTTTTCTGGCCCTATTGCATAGGTAACAGACATCAGCCGCAACTGAGATGACAACTTTTTCGGAAATCTGCCGCCGGGACACCCAGAACTTCAGGTCGCACTTTTCAGTTCAGAACTTGCGACCTGGACTCTAGGTCGCACTTTTCAGCCCATTATCTACAACCTGCATAGAAAACAGGTTAGAACCTGCGACCTGCCAGTTTTTCTGCTCTTTTTCTGCAAATTTTCTGGGTTTTTCTGAAGCTTCTGTCAGGGTTTTCCAACCTCTATCTTAGCTCGTTTAGACTTGTTTCTGATCTGTTTTGCTCATCTAAGTGGGAACATAGCCCCTAGGGCTTCAGTACCCTCCACTTTTGGTGGAAGAGTTTTAACTATTTCATGTGTCTGTTTTTTCAGAGTTTCAACCGCCCCTTTTTCAGATCTGATACCTCCTTTTCAGATCCCTTTTAATCAGCTCTTCCCCCTTTCAAAACACCTCCTGAAGTTTTGTTTGGATCTACCTTTAGGGCCTCCTCCTTTTTTCCAGCCACCTTGCCTCTGCCTCTTGGCTGTGTTCTGCACCTCTTTTCAGCAGATTTCTCCTTTAGATCCCTGTCCCTTTCGACCCTAGATCTATTGGCCTCTTTTTAGTGTGTTTTGGCTAGATTTTTTCCCTCTGTTAGACTAGTTTTGAGAGACCCGCCTTTTTGGGTTAGATCGATGCATTGTTAGCTGTTAATTTTCTGTTATTTCAGCATTATATACTATTCTCTGCAGATTTATTTTCAGTTACACAACACACTTTTTATTTTGCTCTCAAAATGTCAAGGTTTAAAAATTAAAATTAACGCACGCCACACACTCACCCTAAGCGAAGAAGAGCCTGGTTAACACCGCCAGGCAAAGACTTTAAAACAATATAAAATCAATTGACACTGCACCTTTCTGCCCTTGTTTCAACATTGTAATCACTTGATTCTGCACCTCCCTGCCTTTTTTGGTCGTTCTTCTTCCCCTTGTGTCGTGTTTGTGTTGTCACCATTGCGCCCCCAAGGTGCACATCCCGGAGACTTCTTGTCCTTCACCCTCAGTTTCCGGTCGGTCGACCTACTCCTTCCCGCCGTCGTCGAGTTAGTCCTCCTCCGAGTCCGCACTCCAACTCCTCTTCTGATTCATTGGGTTCTCCTTTTACTTCTGGTTCTCCCCCTGTCACCTTCACTATGTTTGGTCCAGGGCCTAACGCTAGCAGTAATCCCGACCCTAATGTCGGGACTACTACTAGCGGAACCGCCACAAGAACTACCTCAGCTGCACCTTTGCTCCCTTACATGGCAGGCCTCAGCCTCCCTGATCTCAATCAGTTGACCAATGACCCTATCCGCCACGAAGTTGGTTGGCCTGCTATGCCAACCAAGCTCCCCTCCAACATCCCTAAGTTCGAAGGCCTTGCTGGAGAAGATCCAACCAACCATCTCTGATCTTTCCACATGTGGTGTTCCTCCAATTCCATTACCGATGATTCCATCCGTCTTCAGTTGTTCCAATGCACGCTTACGGGTGAAGCTTCTAAATGGTATGTTGACCAGGCCACCTCTTCCCATACCACCTTTGTGATCATTGCCCAAGACTTTTTATCTTATTTCCAGCTCCCTCTTCGATACGACACTGGTACAGAGATTTTGACCTCCTTCCTTCAAACCTCTTCCACCCGCCTTTCCACTCATGTCCAGGAATGGCGGAGACGACGGAGCTTATGTCGAGCTCCCACCTTCGAGGATCGGGTTTATATGGACTGGTTCCTTCACACTCTCTTACCTCCCATTGGAAAATATGTCGCCTCTCATTTCCCTCAAACCGAAGAAGCCGCCCTCCAAATAGCCTTGAAATATGACCTGATCTACGCTCAGTCTGGTTATGTTTATACCGTCCTTCCCGACCTCTCCAGGCCCGGTGGCACTAACGCCCTGGGGGCATCTCATTCCGCCGACGGTATCGTTGGAGCCCTCCAGGGCAAGTATTTTCACAGTAGGGCACGACTAATCCCCCTTCCTCTCAAAGAAGGCGGAGAGGCAATCAAAATCAATCTGCCCCTAGTACTCACGGACCCAATCCTCAAGGTACTGACCCTAACACCGCTAACTAGCAACAGGGCACTCAGCCCAAGCCGAACAGACCTATTCGCACAAATAAACCTTGTTCGTGTTGCAGTGTTTACGGTCATTACACTCACGATTGTCCCCTCTTACCACAGATGCGGCAGATGTGGGAGTCTCAAGCCACATTGCAAGGACAACATGCCTCCCCTCATGCTCCCCCTAATGTGGCCACTACTCAACCGACTGTGTTTACCGATCCTTTCCCCCAGCAACGATTCGTGGCTGCCCAACCACCTGACGGACAGGTCACCACTCAACCTTCCCCTTCTGGTTCCTCCAATTACCAAATCCTCATGATGAACTCTGATCCATCCCCAACCGTCGACCTTCACCTTCAAACTCGGTCTCGTCAGTACCCCAAGCCTTCCGCTCTGTCTGCCCCCGAGTCCCCTTCTTCAAGTTCTACAGAGCCTCTTTTGACATCCAATGGCCCCTTACATATCCCTCAACCCAAAATTGAGGTTCATCCCAAGATTCCTAAGGGACCATTACGCTGAAATACTGCTTTTGGTCGAGCTGCTCATTCGTATAGCATAGTAGATGATTTGGCGCAGTCTCCTGCTACCATTTCCACATTGGAACTCCTCCAGTCGTGCCCTTCCCAAAAGAAGGCTCTGCTATTTTCCATGGGCACTGTAGATCCTGCTGATGACCAAATGATCATTTTCAACGCCCTTCAATTAGAACATCCTCCTCTTCCTGCTTCCGTCGCCTTCCAAATCCCAGTCAAAATCCGAAACGCTAACGTTTCTCGGTGTATAATTGATGAGGGGGCATCCACCTGTGTGATGTCCACTTCGGTTTGGAAGCAACTTGGATCTCCTGAGTTGGCCCCTTCCACAATCACCCTTCGAGCGTGGGACGACCACGCCTCCCATCCCATTGGCCTTTTCCGTAATTTTCCTATCACCCTTGCGGGCAAGACTGTTTGTGTTAATGTCGAAGTCATCGACGCCCCTCTAGATTACAACATTCTCTTGGGGCAAAGCTACACCTATGCCATGTCTGCTGTCCCATCCGCGGTTTTTCGCAAGATGTCTTTTCCTCACAATGGAAAGATAGTCACCATCGACCAGTTGACTTATCATGAGCCAAAGTCTCAGACCTCCCCTGAGACGACCATCTCCTCTGTAGCCAATATGAAAACCGTCGATTCCTTGACCAGTGTCTCTCCCGGCATCTATAAAGACTCCTCGTTGCTTGGAACTTTTCCTGGTCTCCCTCCTCCTCCTATCTCTGATCCCAGCTTATCGAATGTTTGCATGATGCAATCGTCTCGGGCTACCCTTAAGCGGCCCGCTTCGGCTAGTCAGTAACCTCAGACTCAACCTCGCCCACCGCAACCCGCTCCTATCCATTCATCTCCGCCGGCCGGACCTCCTCCTTCTGGCCCTTCTCCTACAGCTGGAATCCCTGAACCTCTTTATCCCCCTGGGTCGGTTCCCCCAGGCCTTAACCATCTCGGAGCCGTCCCTCCTGATCATTATCCCGCTGGTCAGATAACTTTCCTGGCTCCCCCTCCCGGAGTCTATTCGGTCCCCGTCATGGCCACCCTCTCTCTCCCCAACCTGACCCTGGGCATACCCGTCTGGTACCTTGACCCTCCAGCCGCTACCCCACCCGGTCACCCCAAACCATATCTTTCTTTGACACCCGTTCAACCAGTCCCCCTCTCTTCCTCCATTGCCTCCATGCCCCCAACACCTCCTCAGGACCCTGCTTCTGTGGCAGTAACTCCAGGATGGAAGGGCAAAGCTCGCAAGGGGGCATCCAAAGACAAGGCCACCCCGACTGACCCGGCTCCTCCTCTGCCCGCAAAGCCTTACGCCTTGTGTGATTTCTTCGGTCACGCCACCCATGCTTGTCCTGAATTGCCCCGTATTCAGCCCATGGTTAAAGTCGCGTTCCCTGAGCCTACAGTCCCTGACCCCTCTATTCTATCCTCATCCATAACCAAGAACCCAAAGATTATTCGCACCAACAAACCCTGTGCTTTGTGTGGTGTCCATGGCCATTACTCCCACCATTGTCCTCACCTGACGCATTACCGCGCCTCTTTAGAGGTAGTTCGAGAGTATGAGGTTGAACAAAATCAGTCTGCCTCTCCCATACTTGCGCAGTATGCTTCAGGACAGCTTGAGGATCCCCCCGCTCCCATTGACATCCCCACCCTGATGTCCAGATGACGGAGTCTACTACCACCATCCTCTACCTATAATCCTCTGTGAGACCACCCTAGGCTCAACATCATTTGACCATTTGTTTCTCTGTTCTTCCGTCATTCCCCGTGACGATCCGTATGTGAGCCTTTCTTCCTATACGGATGATTTAGGTAGCTTTTCCACGTCATGTGGTTTCCCTTCCACTCGTCACCCCCTCTTTTCCCATCCGGATGCCCCCTTGGAAACCTTTTCTACCCATGACCTCATCCTTCCCGCCCATACACGGGATAACCCCACCCGTATCTATGTTGACCTCTGCAGCCCGAGTCCCAGCCATACCTCCTATAGCCCTCATATACCACCATCTAGTTTGTATATGTGTCCTAGCCATCCTGCCCATCACACTCCCTCCCGCAGTTGCCGCTCGATGTCTACTATACGCTCACGGTGCCGTCATTGATCCCCCTCCCCCCATTTTTTGTCTTGTAACACCATTCCGCAGGACCTCCCGTCCACACCCTATATCGGTTATGCTGATGGTGCAAGTCGTTACTCCCGGAATCTAGCCTCGGTAGGTTGGGCTATTTTCACCCCCGTGCATGCCCTTGTTCTCTCAAACGGGGTTTGCATTGGTCCTGCCACCAATAATTAGGCCTAATATGATGCAGTGTGTGGTCTTTTAGTCGATGCCCTCTCTCATCGCATCCTCCATCTACATGTTCGTTTAGATTCCCTACTTCTTGTCATGCAACTAAATGGTGTCTATTGTGTGCATAATCCTGTGTTGTTTAGACGATATTTACGAGTGAAACTCTTGATACGTGAGTTTGAAACCATAACTTTCAACCATGTACCTTGAGAACACAATCACTATGTAGATAGCATTGCAAACCATGCTATAGATTAGCATTTATCACACGCATTTTATACAAGACAATCACATTCATAATCATTAAAAAAGATGCATATCCATAATATGTGTCGCAAAACATGTGTTTAGATTCCATCTACTCTGATACATATGACATGCCCATAGCATGTTACAACAAACTCAAAACTAGGGGGCACCACCCGTCCCTACATACACACTAGGGGGCACCACCTGTCCCACACCTAATCACTATTTGGCGGATCCCGAGCCAATGGCTCTGCTCCTGCAGCTTGTAGATCACGTATCCCCTGATCGGCCATCGCCATGCGTCGCATGACACCCCGCCATTCCGAGGGTAGAACAATACATGGCTCTATGTACTGGTCGTCTAAGTCTTGCCACCCGCGCTCTGAAACACCGGTCAGAAACCTCTCGCATCTACGACGGATGTCCTCCAGGAGGGCGGCCGCATCCTCATTATGCGCCGCTCTCGATCCACTCGGGCCTGCAGCTCCTGATGCTGCCGGTCGTCCCATATGTACGGCCGGTTTTACCGGAGCTATATCTGCACACGAAAAGTACATGAATCAATACCCTATCTACTATTCAAAAACTTTAACATGCCCAAAAAAGAGTAGTCACTTGTCACTTACCATCGGGTCCCCATACTCGGCCAGGCGGAAGTGGTAGGTTCGGATCCCCACAATAACTCATCCCACTATAGGGATAGTCGTCTATGTATAACGGCATCTGATCCCAATGGGCAAAGAAATCAGGTCGAAAAACTCGTCCGATCGCCCCTCCTCCTCCTCTGCACAGTAGTCGCCCCCACCGGCGCATCCTGGGCTCTCTCGGGCCCCCATCTGGGAGCTGTATACGAGGTCGTAAGGTCAGGATATTTTCAAAAAAGAAGGAGCACAACAAAGTCCCATACGAGCAATCGTGGTTCACTTGCCGCTTGCAAAGAGACAGTTGTCGTTTTAACGACACCAACATCATTTGGGCCCACCCATAGTAGGTCCCACTCAACACACTCTCCACAACCATCATCTGCCCCCCAGTGATGTGATGGAGCGCCTGGTTGCCCAGGATCTGCAGCACTGCTGCGGCCACTGCACGGGTCTCTAATCTCTCTAGGTCCCCAATCGATATCCGAGTCCCTTTGACTTGCAGACCCGGTCGACAATGTCGCTCCACAAACTCCATGATGTTCCACCCCCGCGGTAACACTGGCTGTGTATTTCCCACCATCCCAAGTGGCGGGAGACCAGTCAGAAAATATAGATCCTGGACTGTCAATTCGATCCTGTGCCCTTGCACTACAAATACCTCATTCTCTGGATCCCAATAACTGACAATCCGGGCCAACAAGGGCTTCCCTTCTCTCATCAAAGGGTTCTCCAAAAACTTTAGAACCCCAAACCTGGCCAATACACGACAGACACCTTGATCTGCCCAGATCTCTGACCGTAATGTACCCATGTCTCTCTCTCTCCAGTTGACTCGTATATCTGCCATATCTGCACAAACACATCATCTTTATCAGTATACAGATAGGAAACACTGTAACCAATCACAAAAACCCAAATCTCAGCCCTAAAATAGCACTGAAATCTCATTCATCCTCCAGGTCGCACTTTTCTGCCCAATCCTGGGACAGGTCGCAGTTTTTGGCTCAAAACATGCTTCCCAGGTCGCAGTTTTTGGCCCAAAAAGTGCGACCCGGCCGTAGAGGTGAAATAGGGTCTGTTCCTAAGATTCTGGGCCCTAATCTGAACTTTCAATCCATCAAAATGAAAGAGTAATGTTAGGCCTCTTACCTGCAACTGACGGAACTCGATTCCAACGGTTGGTTTGTCCGCTACGCTCACCGCAAGATTTAGGGCCTTCTCTCCTCTCTACATTCACCACAGCAACACTAGCAAATGAGTGAATTTGGAGGGAAAACTACCTTATTAAAAGAGAACCCTTGTTTTTTTTCTTTCGCCTGCTGCGACCACACTGTAGCTCTGTTTGACAAACCATCTGCACCATTGGAAAGCTCTCACTAAGCCCTCAAATGGGTATCTGTTAGTCTTTTGTGATTTGATACTTCACCAGGACACATTTTGTCCAAGATAGATCACTTCAACACTTGTACTTGGGGCACCACTTTGCCTCCATACTTGTCTTTGTTCGTGTCGATTTTCGTCATGAGATACCATCTTGTACTCATGTTTTTATGGTCCCCCATGGGGCCTTTTATATGTGGCAGCACCATCGAGTCGCCCTTGTTTAGAGCATCCAAGTTGAGTCATCATCGCATTCATGGAGTCTATCCCGAGTCCCTTTGTACCCCGCTATAGGCCTCCATCCTTCATTGCTTGGTCTCTCTCTTGTGTCGCACATTATGGCCATCCGTCCCACTGTCCCCTATCCCTTATGATACTGTGTCAGTCGCTGCCATATCATTCATGTCCTTTATGCTCTAACAAGGGAAGTCGTCCATTTGCTACTCAGTCCCCTCCATTCCATCATCATCATTGGTATTAGTCTGTCAGTCACTCTACTATTTTCTCTCGTGCCTTAGTTGAGGATCTCTCATTGCCTCACCTATGGCAGACCTCCTTCTCTTGATCGCCCTTCATTCGAAGACAGGTCTAGAGGGCGGTGTACCTTGGTTCCGCCTTCCACTCTTGTTCTGCCTCTGATCGTGCAAAGGATCTCATCTTCTCTTCAATTTGATTTTTTCTCCACTCAAATTCTCCTTTCAAACATGATCGAGATCCTGATGCTTGATGGTTCAAAGATGCCACGGGTTTTGTGATCTCATGTGTGTGAAGGTCTCAAATTTCATGAGGGGTGGCCTCCAGGTAGCTCCCCACATGCCCTATTTTGGCTTCATTGCAACCTTCATGTACTCTCCATATATTTGATGATACTGTGGGCTCTATTGCTCTGCAAGCCACTTCTTGATTTGCATAATCAGCCCGATTTTGTGAGCCCTTCCCGATTTACAGGGGGCATTTGGGGTTGTATTTATCTCATGTACTCAGATGATATTGTACTAGTCCTGGCTGTTATCCCAGGCACAGCATGTATGTGAGACTATTCATTGTATTTTTATCTGGCTCTTGATTATGCCAGCTGTACTCTATGGTTCGGTCCCTTGTTCACTGGACACACTATTCTTTTGTATTTTGTCACGGCGGGCATAGGTATGCCTCCACTTCGCTTCTTTAGCACAAAAATTTCTTCATAAAAAGAGACTTGTTGCACTGTGCCCTGCCTCCCCAGGGTCTAGTTCTTTCATCACTTTGGTCTACCTTAAAATCCTCTCTCTTTAACTTCCCCGTTAATGTCTAGTGATTGAGTTCTTACAACGTACTTCGGTCATACGATTAGCTCCTAACGCTCGCACGCTGGGGGGAAATCTGCTACACCATTTTTTGGTCATCTAACCTATTATCATTAGATGGACCCAAGTACACCATGTAAGACCAATTTTACCCTAAGTAAAATTGCTTTCACTATGTAAATAACTTAATAAAACACATTTATTAGGTTGTTTATGGTCTAAACAGGAAACCCCAAAAGGAAATATTAAACAAACCTATATTTGTTTGATTTTCCTCAAGGAATAATTAATTAAACAATAATGTAATGATTATTCCTGGTCATGTTTAACCCAAAACAAAGAAATTAATTAGATAAATCTTTATTTATCTTATTATTTTCTAGGAATAATTATTTAAATCTTATTTAAATAATATTCCCTATTAAATATGACTAAATCACCCATAAATAATTAAATAAATCACTATTTATTTGATTATCCTTCAACCACTTCCTTAAAATGATAAATAAATCATTTATTTATTTATTATTCACAAATAAAGGGATTTGACCCAAGTCAAATACTTTTTCCTCCAACAAATATAATAAAATATTCCATAAAAGGTGGATCTAGATTTGGTTAATGTTATTTTAATCATGCACCAAGATCTAGAATGACCCAATATTTTGTTATAAATAGGAGGGTTTTTCCTACCATTCTTCACTTTTTGTTGCCTATTAGATCACTCTGGATCTAAACTCTTGGTCTGACTTTGAGCCATTATCATTGTCATATTTTCCATTATTTGTTGTGTGAGCTCCCTTTGAGTTCTATCTTTGTCTGGGTTTTCTACACCAACAAGAGAGAGAAATGCTAGATCTGAAGTGCTGAGGACTTCTAAGAACCCATCCCATTGAGGAGAATTGGAAACACCTTCTTTTTTTCCTCCCAGGTGCCCTTAATACAAAAATTCTTTCAAAAAAAAACATTGTTCTTGTCTTGTCTATTGGATGTATGGAGCAAAACCTTGTTTTTACTGCTTAATGTCTCTTTATGCATAGATCTGGTTTTTTGCAGCACTTGTCTTGATCAATTTATAACTGCAGATCTGAAGATATTGGCAGCCATATTTGAGGTTAGGGCTATAAGTTATGCGTAGCTAAAGTGGTCTTTTTTCGTGCACTTCGACAAAAGATTCATACTAACACCATCATTAATGGGCTGTGAGACCTTGCATATGGAAGGAGAAGATAGGGAGGATGGCCAGCATCAGGTGATTAGGAGCACACACCCCTATCTATTTTAGGAGGTTGATGCACAAAAGAGGTACACTGATTTGCGCAGCGAGAGCAGGGACAAAGTAGTTCACTCATATATGCAATCTACTCTAGACATTGATGTCTCATTACATGGAGGCATTCCACCTGGGAGATCACCAGATCAAGAGTTGACGAGAGTTGTCTCATAACAGGTTGCACCACTCATAGATTCCGGAGGGGTGAGAACCTTGGGAGGAATTGAAACAATGCAGATATTCTTGGGTAGGCTCAAGAAGGAGGGAGTTGTTCCCCCAATATAAGTATTACCCACTCTCACCAAACATCTTGCACTGAGAGAACATGTTTCACGGATGGATGGAAGTATCATAGTGCAAGGAGACCACTCCATGGATTTGGAGAATTATAAGATACTTCCATATTATGAGAAATATTCCACATATGGTAGAGGTTGGTGGCCACTCATGCTTGCATTGGCCAAACTCAAGAAGTTTTTGATAGGTGATTGCTTCCCATGGAAGGATAACCTCCAAAAATTATACCTTCACTAGAGCATGAGCAGCTGCAGGAGGAGCAATAGAGGCAAGATAGAAGCATCATGGTGCATTAATTTGGCATGGGAGATGTTAAAAAAGAGGGCAGCCACATGATAGGTGCTTTACATGATAGATCATCAGCGCTGTCATTATTGAGTATTGACCCTTATTGGAGATCCCATCTATTAGTGGAATACTCCAAGGATCCCTTTTCATGCAGATTACTTGATGTCCAGTTATCAAATGGGAGATATGCAATGAGAGATGGGGTAATCTATTTTCAAAGTAGGATCTTCTTGATTAGAGCCTCTAAGCTCAAGGAGGAACTACTACATGCAACATATGAGGGTTTTCTCTCCAACCCCACTAGTTTTATAAGAGCATATCGTACTATCCCGGAGGGATTCATTTGGGAAGGATTCAAAGAGGATATGCACCACCATATGAGGAGATGCATGGATTATTTGGAGGATGAGGAGAGACATAAATCTTTGGTAGAGTTATCACATCCACTTCCTTTCTCATTGGGAGTGAGAGGAGGCCCATCTATGAGCCACTTCACTAGCTTGAACCAAGTACATGGTAAAGGTTGTAATTCTGTACATCATGATTCACTTACTATGTATTTGTATTTCCTTACCATTCATGTTGAGGGAATTACTCCAAGAGGGGGCACTCTTTCTTATACACTTCATGGTCTACTTGGGGCCATAAGTAGTGATGATGATGGCCACTCCCTAGGATATTTTGGGTAGATTATATCTTATTCAGGGTGTCCTCAATTTACACCCCACATCGTACACCTTCTCCAAGAATGTGAGAGGATTGGGGCAATAAGAAAGTGGTTGAGAAACCACTCATTATATCATATTCTATGCTATTTAGGAGTAAAACTACGCTGGTTGCATTTGAAGGACCATTTTCCTTCTCTAATATTACACATGGTAGCTAGCATGACTTTGATTGTGATTCCATATTTTGATGATGTTCTTATCATTGTTTGGGACATGGTTGGAGGTATGACACATAGGTTGGATGTGTCCATTGGGAATGAGACTTCCCACACTTCTTATGATTCATACTCCAGGGGGAGCATGGAACATTATATGGCTTCTACAGTTGATCACTTGTTTCCTTATGAGGTGAGCCATATGGTTGACTTGAGCCTTTGGGAGATACCTTTCATGAGCATGTGGGAGGAGTTTTTCTATGAAATACCATTTTGGAGGGTGACTCATTTTATATGCATGATAGCTTGGAATTTGGAGCTTCACATGGGAATGAAGGTTCCCTACATTTTTCAGTTCTATTCTTGCAGTTGCTTGAGGACAAGCAACATTTGAGAGGGGAGGATTGTAAAATTCCTAAATTAGCATGCAGCTAATTGTAATATTAATTTTTGATTTTTCTTTTTATTTATAAGAATAAGAGGGTAGGAAGACCCATAAATCTCCTTAGTATGAATAAAATCACTCCAAATGTGAATGGAGGACATCAAATGAGATGGATAAAGCACCTCCATGTGTGAACAAGGGATGAAGCATGTGGACTGGGTCAACTTTGACCAAATCAACAACGCTGGTATGGAGGGAGTGGACACTCAATGAGGGACAATGCAATTTTGGAGGGATATCATTTGCATATAAGGAAGGGGATGGCAACCATTGAGGGGATGTTTTGATTATTATTTTTTCTATGGTCTGTATGACTTGTTGCTCTCTTCAGCTGTTTAGCAGAGACTGCAGTGCTCTTTAGCACAAGGGTGTTCCCGAGCAGGAATCCCACCTTCATCCTCGGGGGACTTCGAGTGCCCACTCAAGAGAAGTATTTGTGCTACATTTCCACATTCTGGCATCAGGCCAAGCTCCTTCTTTCTTCTACAATGCAGTTTCTGCAGAGGGTTGTGATGTGTTGTAGGGTGCAACAGTGGAGGGTTGATTTGGGTATTTTCTGAGCTTTTTTTCAGTGGAGGAAGGTTTCCTTCCATTGGGAGGCCAGCAAAGGAATCCCTTGAGCTTTATTTCTACATTTGGCACCAGTCCAAGGTGATATTATCCCCTACAGTGTAGCTTCAGTTTGGATTTGCGTTATTTTAGGGAGGAGTTGCCGGGGTGGTTGCAGTGCATGATTTGGGGAGTGATTTCTTCAGTGAAGGGGTTAGCCTTTCATCCAAAGGATCTGTTGGAGAAGAGATACATAAATCTATATCAGTTTTAGCCATATCCTCCTATCTATTTTTGTTGCAGCAAAACTTCAGCCCTAGTGATGCAGCTCACATTGTATATTTTGTGTATTTTCCGGAAACCCTCTTGGGTTGTCCTAGAAAGGTGGTATAGTGCCTAGATATTATTGTATGATATATTAGAGGAATATATCAGTATTTTTGTATCATTGTATGATCTCCAGCTACATTTATTCCCATTATGACTGCGCTATAGCAGCTCTTCAATATTTTGTATAGTAGCAGCATCTCATATTTGAGAGTGTTTTTTTATGGGAGGCTTGTATTCTCATATCATATGATTTGTGCCTCAATATTTTGTATGGATTTGATGCTCATATTCATAACATAATGTCTCCATATTGGTCTCTTATGTTTATACATTCATTTACACTGCTACTTTCCATTATTGTGTTTAATATTGCTTCTTTTCCTGTTTAGGAATATTACACAACCTCGTTATAAAATGAATTAGGTGTTGAGGATAGTTCTTTTACTGTGTCAACCTCATTAAAAAAATGAATTAGGTCATGAGGCTGGATATTTTATCGTGTAAGCCTCATTAAAAAACTGAATGAGGTCATGAGGATGGTTCTTTTATTTTGTCAACCTTGTTAAAAAATGAATCAGGTCCATGAGCATAATTCTTTTACTGTGTCAACCTCGTTAAAAAATGAATTAGGTCCTTATGAGCACAGTTCCTTTTCTTGTGTCAATCTCATTAAAAAATGAAACAAAGTTCTATGAGCATAGTTATTTTTATGTGTTAAGCTCATTAAAAAATGAAACAAATCCTCTCCTAATTAAGTCGAGTCTTTCATCTGGTCTTGTAAATGAACCTTCATTCCATCCAGCTATTAGTAACCAGTATTATACTTAGGTGAATGAAATAAAGCTTGGGGGGCATGTGCTCTTGCAAGTTATGCTTGGGGGCCATTGAAAATTAGTTCAAGCACAGTTTCCTTTGTTTCAAGCTTGTGTCAAAATGAAACCAATATCAAGCACAATTTTCTCTGTTTCAATATTGTGTAAAAATGAAACCACTCTTAAGCATAGTTTTCTCTATTTCAAGATTGTGTAAAATGAAACAAACCTATTTCAAGCACAATTTTCTCTGTTTCAAGCTTGTGTAAAAATGAAACTAATCTCAAGCATAATTTTTCCTATGTTTAAAGCTTGTATAAAAATGAAACCTATCTCGAGTCCATTTTAGTTATTATTTTCAAGACTCGTTAAACTCATTGAATTCCCGAGCTTCTTTTGATATTCTTTTAATTCTCGTAAAAACATGAAAATGCCAAGTTCTTTCTGCCTTTTCCTGCTTGTAAATTAAATTTAAAGTTGGTGATATGAGTACATTTTTATCACTCTTTCGGATTCGTTAAAACTTACGAAAAAATGAAACCACAAAGCACACTTTTATCTCTTTTTCGAGCTTTGTTAAACGCGAAAAAGGAACCCAAAGGACACTTTTATCTCTTTTTCGAGCTTTGTTAACATGAAAAAGGAATTCAAAGCACATCTCTTTTTTGAGATTTGTTAAACACAAAAAATGAAATCCCCTGGATTTCTCTTTCAACTCTTTTTAGACTCTCAAAATATGAAAATATTTCTGAGCACTTGTCCTTTCGAGCTCGTAAAAGGAATTGAAACGACATCTACTCAGTATAAGTTTAACCCTTTTTCGGAATGAGATAGATTATGTTTACGAAAAAGGAAAACCCTGTCGAACATGGCTAGGAGGTTCTCTCAGGTATTATTTTACGCTTTTTTGGATCTAAGGGACTATTATATGAAAAATAACTTGTGGAGTTTTCTTTTCGTCCCTTTTTCAAACTCTCTAAACATGAAAAAGGACTGAGTTCTCGTTGTTGTTATACTTGTTAAAGCATCAAATAGCAACAGACTTTTCCATCATGACAAGATCAAGTTTCACCTTCACTAGACTCGTTAAAGCATCAAATAACGATGGATTCACCTGAAGGGTGGAATTATACATCAAGCATATTTTATCCTCCTCAAGCTTGTCAAAAAATAAAGAGGTACTGGTCAAAAATGACCGGGGAAAATTGGAAAGGGATAAAACACTTTATGGTAGCAAGTCACTCTTGAACATGACACTTATTCAATTCATCTTCATGATTTTTGGGTAATCTTCTTGACGGTCTATCATACCTATGGTCTATCATAGCATCCATCACTTTGGTTTTGGGTCAAATGTTGCCAATTCATTCATTGTTGCCGATATGTTAGAGAGAAGTCACTCAGTTATTCCTCATAGTTTGTAATACTCATAAACCTTCATTTCATGACTGCTATCCATGACATTGCTTCATCAGTCACATTCTATATTCAAAATTATTACTCTTGTTTTTTGTCGTTGATGAGGGAAGTATCAATGCCATCCTACGATGAGTCGCTTCCTTTCGACATCAACTCATCATCCAGGAAGTTGACTAAGAAACAACCTTTCAATACCTTAGAGCTTGCTTACATCAATGACATATTTCTCGCTTCCAGCGATAGATTAACATCACAGTCCTTCGACCGAAATAATTTGTATGGTTTTTGACATCAAATAATATATTCACACCATGCAGAATGTACTACAGTACCTTGAGAGCCATTATCATCAACGGTGGTTTCTCTCGCGTCTGTTAATGGCTCACATCATTGGCTGGTAATCAGACGGTGTCTTCCCATGTTTGACTTCAGATCATATATTTGCATGGTTAGACTCGTATTTTAAGCGATCAAGTGAATGAAATAGAAGACCCCGGATCTAGTTTCATCCATCCAAGCTGTGATTTCAGGAGAAGTACCAAATTATCTGTACGATGGTCATTACTCAGATGGTCATCTTATCATGGGTCTATTTTTGTAGACAGTCTATATCTGTAGACGAATTTTTGATGTTATGATAGTTTATGTGTTGAGTATGGGATATTCCTCCCTCATAAATTCATATACAAGATGAACATATATCATGATGTAATGTATTGTAATTGATGTAGGTCATTGTTCGCTTCAGTTCTTCCTCATCACGTTGTAAATAAAAACACTCAAAATTATCATTTTTGACTTCATGCTTTAGGGGGAAACTGTTACAGGTTGATTTGGGCATCATCCAAAAACACATATCAATATTCATTAGGGTCTATCATACTCTAAATTTGTTGCTACATGCCCTAAACAAGTATTCACATTGATGGTCTTCCTTCATGAAAGCTTCACTACTTAGATGCCATTTGAAGTGCCCCATTGAGCCATCAAGGCACCCCTAGACAACTAGAATTTCTTTGCAGAGCATCTACTCCCATGCAAGGATGTGTTGCAGAGGATCTATGACCACTTTGGAGTGCTTTGGTTGAATGGGAGCGAATTTTTCATTGGATTCTGGGAATATTCCCTACTTCTAGTGACTTCTAGAAGTTGTTCCAGCTTTCACCTCATCTGATAGCCTCGAATTTGGAACCCATGAAGTCATTAAAACTCTTATCCTCCTATTCCCATGAACAAGGAAACCTCTTCATCCATTTTAGGAAATCTATTCAATGGTTCATTTATGTCAAACTACCTTCACCTACTTATAAATAGAGCACTGAACATAGTGCATAAGAGAGCAAGAATTTGTGTTAAGTAGAGTTATCCTAGTGAGATATCAACTCTTGAAGGTGTTGTTCATGTACTGTGATGCTGGTGGATTTTTAATGCTAGATGTGATGAGGATGGGACTCAAGCTGGATGAGTGACAAAGAATCGATCAACTAGTTGTACTCTTCCTTCTACTTCATAATAAAGAAATTTTTTCCTTTCCTAATGCATGTGTCAATGATGTTATATGTGTATTAATGAGTTTAGTCTATTCAATTTGTTTAACTTGAATATATCGTATTACCTTTATGTTGTTTTTTGTCTTTTGTTTGCCATGGTAGATATCAAACAAGAGAGTTAAGTTGGATTGAGAGCAATGAAAGTGACAAAGGGAGGCAAGGGAAAGCGAACAGACTACAAGTAGGTTTCTCTCCCTTTATCTATTTAATTTAAGGAAAATGTCAGATATCTTTCTTTCTGTTGTTCTAATTGAACCACCCACTTAGGGAAAGTATACTTATCCTTAGGTTTGTATTTCCATGAAACAATTACCCTTCCCCTTATTCCTTCTATTCGGATTAGGGGGATTGGAAGTGCTCTGATGATCATACACTTGACATTAAGGAGGTGGTTTTTGTTGCTACAAAGGTGGTGGATGCATGGAAGTTTAAGGATTTGGTGTCGTTGGGTCCGAAGCACTAGGTGGTGCATAGGTATAATAATGATTCATGAAAAAATTTTGATAACTAGGTTGAGAAAAAACTGGCCCTAGCATCAATTGACGTGAATGAGGAAATGTATATGATGTGCATGTACCTTGGTAAGAGTTGACACGTGAAGGATCAGGAGGGGGATACATGTACGCTGAACTGGTCTCCCCCTGGGGTTGACCATAACTCATAAGAGGTTGAGGATATGTCAAAGGGTGAGGGTGGGAAATAGATCCAATGCTACCGTCAGTGGCATGAGATGCCCCTATTGTAGAATTAGCACCAGGCCAAGATAGATCAAGGAGGACAATATAAACATAACCTAACTAGGCGTCGATCAGATCATATTTGAAGGCTATCTGGAGGTATTCTTCCTCAGCGTGAGGGAATTGACAGGCGACATTTTTAACTATGGGGGCCAATGGGGTTCTCAAAACCAATCCATATACACACAGTCTTCAAACTCAAGGTCCTTACAAATGATCCTCCTTCTATGCCATTCTTTTACTTGGTTAGAAAGGAGGGTGGAATAAGTTTAACAAAAATAGTTCAATAGTTTGGTACCAATTTCATATCGAAGAGGTAATTGGAAATATGAAATAAAGGTGTTGGATAGAGTCACAAAGGTGGAATGAGAGGCATGCAGTTGGTCCACATACCATTTGGCAGCAACTCCAGTTAGGGTGCGTAGGAAGAGACAAAGATGAATGGAGTCTTCAATAATGGAAATTGATGAACATCACATGTGGAAAGAGTGAACATGATTGGTGGGGTCTTCTTCAGGATTACCTTAAAACTTGGGGATGTCTGAGGGAAGTTTGGCAGGCATGGGAGCTCAATTATAGTTGTGGAGAAAAGGATCATTGATGAGCTGGCTTAAATCAAGGAGGCTCAAACCAACCATATAGGGAAGCAAGGGTGGATTAGTTTCCATACCTGCAGAGGTTTTTCCAGTAGGGTTACGTTGGTTACCACCTGGGTTTCCACCACACACATTAGTGCCTGACATGGTGGAGATGTCGGGTGGGGAAGATGTGAAACCAGAGGAATAACTAGAGGAATTAGAAGAACTAGAGTTTTTATGTGGACTCAATCGAGGACTAGGAGGATGGGTCCTAACTTGACGAGAATGAGTAAGAGAACGTCCAAAAGGAAAATAGGGGTGAAGGCCATGAATTCTCTATGACAAATTCCTAGGGGGCACAATGGTGTCAAGACTAAAATGATGAAAAATGCTAAGAGGGAACGATAGGAGAAAAGAGCAACAAACAACAAGAAAACATCCATTGCAGTGGTTCCAAGTGTAAATTAACTATAATGATATGCTACTATAATTCAAGAAAACATGTACTATCAAAGAAAAATGAGCTCTAGCCTAAAGGTGATCTAAATCCTCAAAAAAATCATAGTTCTATTGTTTTAGATGGCCTTCCAAGAGAATTATTACTTGACAAAATCTAATCCCCGTAAGTTGAGCTATATAGAGAAAGGTGGGGTAGAGGACAAATTTCTTACCCACAGGAAGTCCTGTAGGGTGTTTTCCTAATATTGGCCACTAAGGATACCTTTGTCTCACAGGGGAGGTCGAGTCTTGAGGTTCTTAGTGATTATCCATGACACAAAATTACCTACCAAAATTTGGGTAGCCTCGAGTAGAACCGCTCGAGTCGTGACCTAGATTAACCCCCTCTAAATCGACTTTCTGACGCGCTCCAGTTTTGGAATGTGGGGCGGTGAAGGATTTTAAGCTCCCTAGAATGTTATATTTCTATTTCTATTGTAAGCCATCAATGGGTGTTATTAAAATCCTATGCCACTGATCCTACACCTAACCACAAATATTGTTTGGCCCTGGTGCCCAAGTTGGCTTAATTTTTGCGAAATAAGTTATTATTAATGTGGAGCGTTTCAAATCTTGGCTTGGAAGTGATAACCAAGATCAGATTTTCTTAGGGTATGCATCATGTGTGAAAAATGTGTCAAGTGGATGAGTTAATTAACAATGTTTTGATGATGCCAATGCTACTGAAAATAAAGTGCATAAACTGTAAATAGTACTAAAAATGAACATTAAAATCAAGCACACAAACCCCCAACCAAGAAGGAAATCAAGCAGCAAAAATGATGGCAAGAAAGCAACTGAAAGAAATAAAAATGGTCAAAATATCGATTGTCTAAGGGACTAGGATATAAAGGAAAAGGTTTGTTCAAAGTGGTGCAGAAAACCAACAAAAAACATAGATGAAAATGCTGGAAAAAGAGAGGCAATAAGCTACAAAAATAAAGATACATAAGGGGATCCTAAGGAGGGAAGACAACACAAGTTTATAAAGGGATAGATTATTATAAAAACCTATCTAAAATGGCTCCAAAATGGTGGAAAAAGTATTGAAAAACAATGGTTCTAAATGTTGCACACTAAACTCCTCAACTCAACAATTCTCTTCCTAAATGATAAAGGTGTACTCTAAACCATAGGTGTATTTTTCCTTCCTTAATCAGAAAATACTAAGTGGATCTAGGCCTAGAGGTGACTCAGGAAAGAACAAAAACCATTCTCTGCACACAAGCAACAGTCTCGGCAAAAAATGAAAAATAAAAAAAAAAATTATAAAAGTGAAAAACATAGCTTCTAACCTAGAAAGTGTGTCTTGGCATAGATTTTGTGCTGAAAAATGTGTTGGGGGCATAGAAAATGGGCCAAAAAGTGTGCTATGTTCTTTATTCTACTACTCGACTGATCTGACCCAGATTGTGTTTTCTCCTGATCGACCTGCACATGTGACCTACGGAAATATGTGAAACCCCAATAGAAACTAAGAATTTCCCAGAAAATAGAAGATATCTAAAAATAGAAATTGAGAGGAATAAAAAATCTTTAAAAGCACTGAAAATAGTTGAAACAACAGTCATCAATGTTTTGAATAACTACACCAGTGAGTCACCATTTGTTGACGACTAAATAGCTAAAGACCCAGTGGATTCGCGATTTGTTAGTGTAAAATTTTTCTACAAGTGAGAGAAAATACTTACTTAAGTTATAGGTGAATTATAACTGCAACAAAAAAATATGGTTGTTTCTATGCTTCATATCTGCAAACAAACATAAGAAAAACCTTGTAGCAAAAGATAATATGAAAATAGAAACATATAACAACATAAATAAAAGTGTAGCAACCCAATGGATAATATGAATAAGAAATTTTATTAATCAAATCGATACACTTAGAGGATAACTTATAAACTTGTGTATATAGATCCCCCTCCATGGGATTGTTCCTTCTTGACCTTGTGATTTGTTGAAAATGCACCAGGAAAGTCTCAATTTTGATTTTTTCTCAATTAAAATTGAGGAAATTCGAAATTCCGCATCAGCGGACAACTTGATGGAGTTAACTGAGGTGACATGGCTCTTGTCACTTAGTTAGGAATACATAATACAAGTTAATGAGCTCAAGTTCATTTTTCTTGTGTTGATTCCTAAAAAATAGGAGTCTAGCTCAGTTAATTTGAGTTAAGGGCATAAGTTCAGTTGTATGTAGTGATTCCTAAATTTTATGGGCCTAGGTTGAGTTAATCTCAGTTGTAATTAGTTAAACTAGTTCTAACTAATAATAGAACTAGTTGGTGGTTAGTTAAGTAGTGGTGCATTATTATAACTCAAAGATCATCTAGTTAACCGATCAATCAACTAATAATTAGCTCATGCATGAAAAGAATTTGAATTTCCTAGTTGTGGTGGATTTTCCAAGGCATTTAACCAACAGTTGTAAACTAGTTGATTGTACAAATGTTGCATGAGCTTAGTTGGACTATACTTGGAAATTGCACAATGAATTAGAGAAATTTCCTCTCTAATATGGTCCTAATTCCTCTAGGAATGGCACAAGGAAGTAGGGGTTCATTTTAGGAAGAAATTAGCTAAGTCTGGGTCAGAGCTTCTAAGTGTGCAGAGAGATAGGTTATGCACTTGTAGGTTGTGCTCAGTTGAACAAATCAATTGTAATACATCTTTATTCTTCTAATTTAATGCAAGAAATAATTTGGGTTCTTATTAGATTTATTTCACTGGATAAAAATACTTGTTGCATGTGTGTGATTTCTTATTGCATGTCTAAAATTTTGTTCTAAATTATGAATTAACTTCCGTAGAGCAATAAAGTAGATTTGAGTCTTGTGTTTTAGTAAATTTTATGAGCAGTTTTGAATCTAATTAGTTACTAAAAAAATGACTAAAATTTGCATATAAACGACTATTTTTCATTCAGTGACCAATAGTAGCTAATTTACAGTATCTTATAACGCGACCAACTTTTAGTCATTTTTAGCTTAGTCATTAATTGGTTCTCTGCTTTATTGTCTATTATTATATTTAGTCATTGATTTAGTCATTAATTTCCACAATTAATGACCAAATATACAAAAAAATATATTACTAAATGATCACCCGAGAAAACCAATTAATGACCAAAGAAATATGACCAAAATGTTGGTCGTGTTATAAGATATTGTAAATTAGCTACTAATAGTCATATATATGCAAATTTTAGTTATCATTTGAAACCAATTAATGACCAAAGAAATATGACTAAATTTTGGTCGTGTTATAAGATAATGTAAACTAGCTACTAATAATCATATATATGCAAATTTTAATCATTGTTTGAAACGAATTAATGACCAAATAAATATGACTATATTTTGGTCGTGTTATAAGATACTATAAATTAGCTACTAATAGTCGTATATATGCAAAATTTATTCGTCATTTGTAATCACAAATTTATCATTTGTAGTAGTCATTTATCTTTTTTTGGTAGTTTCATATTCATTATATAAATGACTATTTTAGAAGTTTATATTCATTTCATTTACTTTCATTAACAATCATTATAATCAACTAATTTAGTCGTATATTCATTTTATTTGTGTTAATCATTAGTAAACATAAACTATTAATTTAGTAGTTTTAGATTGATTTTGTGTATTCATTATTAATCAACATAAATTATTAGCATGATTTTGCAACTAAATTTAAATAATAATAAAAATAAAAATTTGGCATTTAATGCACATGTTCATCTAATATGAAAACAAAAAGTTACATATGTTAATTACAATACTAAATGATATTAAGTGCAACTATAAATAATTTCAATCACAAATTATATTATATAAAATATCAAGTATTACAATGAGTTTCCAACTTAATATTGGTTGGAATATAATTTACACACGAAATATTGTTTCATCTCTTACAAACATTATCATTGTGTTGCCAAGGCATTGTAGGTGAATTCACGAACTCTGAAGACTTGACCATCAATCTCTATGTGTGTCTTATGTGGGATATTGGCTCTATAGGTACCACTAGAGTAGTTATCTTCTCTCTCTCTTCAATTTGTATTTTGTCGCTCCAATGTTATTGTTCTCCTCTTTCTTCAATTATTGCTTCTTACCATCAATACTGAGTTCATTTTATGAAAAATAAAGATACAATGCAGAGTATAATACATGAAAGACGATGAACACTGGAATATAAACTAAAGTAGACTATAAAATATTTATATAATATATATCTCAACATCAACAATATTGTCAATGCCATTTTTCCCCATAAAAGAAAGAAACTCGAACAATTTTTCTTCAGTTGGGAAATAGTGGCTTCTATGTGGCTAGATGACCTGTATAAACAAAGAAAATAAAATGTCACCATAGAAAATAACACCTTAGTAAAATTAGTATTCAACATTCAAGGAAATATTAGGCACAATCATGCCAACTAGGTTACATGCTAAATATATCAAGTTTTAAATTACTTATACAATGTGGGAGTGCAAACAAAACTCCTAGAAAATGCTAAAGCTAAGTCTAGAATAAAATGAAATGAAGTATACAATACTAGGATAGCCTTATATACATGTATATAATCAGATAATGTAGAAGGCTAAGTGAATAAGTCTAGGGCTAGAGGTAGATGATGTCAAGAGTACCCAAGTATGATGAACATTTCTTCAGATAAGAACTACTATTTGGGTCCATTATCACATATGAATAAGCCAACTAGTCTATATCAAATTATTAATGTTTTGATTATATTTATGGATCACTAAAATATAAGTGGATACATTGCATATCCAATTCCCTTCCCATTGTGTTCCTCACCCGTGGTACAATATATTAGCTGTGATTTGGAGAAAATTTCCAACATCGAAAATATGTAGAAATCACCATTAGTAATCCACCAAAAAGGATTATTTTGAAATGTAACTTTCAAATTCCAGTTGCTATATGATTATTGAATGGAAAATCCACACTAAATTCCAACACCAAACTTCCAATTTGAGGGAACACTTGTGGCCATCCTTAGTCACTCAAACTCAAAAAATCAATGATCATTATAATTAAAGATAAAATAAGAGTAGTTTTGATGTTTTGCAGATTTACATGCAAAGCACCAATAGTTTTCCCATATTTACCATACTTGTAACTTCCAAGATATAACACATTAATTGATCTTTTACAATGAATATTTGATTCAATACAAACAAGAATTTAACATATTACAAAAATACCACCAATGTTTGATCCTCAATTAGTTCAAAATATTTAGCACAAACACTTCAAGAAAGAGAAACAAGTATAAATAAAAGATCCATCAATTAATTATCAATTAAAAAAGGATAAGCATTTTGCTGAAGTTTTATAAACAAATATAAATATTGAAAATCCTCTGCAACTAGTGGTGTTGTTCAAAAATAAATACTACCTGGAGAACTCATATTCCAGTTTCTTTGCTCTATCCATGTGTAATATTCCCAATTGGGTCTGCTTAGCAAGACATGCCTGAAAAACACATTTTGTAGGAATGTGTGCTACAGGCTTGCAAAAAAACCCCTGGATCCCTTAGATATGATAATATAAGACCTAAATCCAAGAGGGGATAAAAAACAAATCAAACTAGGTGGGTTAAACAGACCTCCCACACCTAGTATGGCTTGAAAAATGCCCAATGAAGGGACTGCACCAATACACAACAACACTGCCCAGAAAATAACACAGTTTAGCCCAATATATGCAGGAGAGAAATATGGAGGCTCATTAATCACTTATACATCAACAAAAAATATTTATAATATGGCCCATACAATGTACAAGAGAAAAATAGAAGACTTTGATGAAGAAACCCTCAAGAATGAGGTGCTGTAACAATGTATTAAGCTATAAGAAGGCTTGACAACATTATATTTAAGAGTTGTAGCAGTTTTACATTAAAATTCAGATCTAGAACAGATATGTGTACAAAATATTAGATCCATATCATATCTGTACGCTAGATGAGTTCCTCTACAAATTCCCCTTGGGGTTTTGAGCAAAACATGAAGTACAAAGAGTAGATATGAGATCTAAAGTTGCAGATCTGCAGTAGTATTCAGAATTTCTGGAGTAAATACAATAAAAATCAGATCAGATCTAAACATTACATGGATTAGATTCCTAATCCATGGATCACCGCAGTGAAGGGAAGAACCCCAACACCAGAGATCTCTCCTCTAAAAGTATGCCAAAACTCCCTGCAACTCTATACTTACAAATAACGTAGTTAAGGGAGAGAAACTACGTTGTAGGCTCTAATACTGGTTTGGCTTGATGCCAAGATCTGAATATGCAGCTCCAAAGATCCAATACACTCTTGTCAATGAGATAGAAGACTCTCCCACTGAAAAGAGGCACTAGATTGGCCTAGATCTGAGCAGATCTAGCCTCCACTTGTTGTAGCTTACAAGGACAACCAAACCCTCAACATGATCTGAGTTGTAGTTGGAAGATGTATCTTGGCTAAATTCCTGATAGTGGACAATATCAGCAAGGCTCCTCCTTGAGCTACTCAATGGAAGAGGTGGGATTCCCGCCCAGGAACACCCAGTGCTAAACAACACTATTCTTAGCTAAAAAACAAGAGAATAAGAAATGTCTAAACATACAATATATTCTGAAAATGTAACATCATGAAAAACCTTCTCTTGATGTCCTCCCCTCCCTTTTATAAGATAGAAGTCCTGCCAAACCTTAAACCATCTTTATGATTTAGCTCCATTCACATGTGTAGCCTCCAACTAAAACTGCACTATGTATCTGGGAGGTTCATTGCATCTAGAGAATGTTGTTGATTTGGTCCTAGTTGACTTGGTCAAGTGATCCAGCCTCTTTCACACTAGTGTGCTTTATGAAAATAGCTCAAATTTAGCCTTGTTCATATTGAGCATTGATTTATTTTAGGATCCACTCCTCAAATATTAATGCAGTTGACTTGGTCAAACTTGACTTTGTCCATATGCAAAAAGTCCCTGTTCACACATGGGATGTGAAATCTAGTTATTATGTTGATCCCTTTTTACATTATGAGGGATTTTATTTATATTTTTATTATGCATGGACCTCCTTACCTATTTATTCTTCTCCTACGTGAAATCAGCAAAAATCAATATTCCAATTTGCTGCATGCAAATTTTGGAATATTACTGTCCTCCCCTCCCAAATGTTGCTTGTCCTCAAGCAACTGCAAGGATAGAATTGAAGAGCCTCCCCTCTTCCTCTTGTAGCATCCCCAAGTGATAAGTTCCTCCAAAGAACAAGATGCTTTATCAACAATGTGTCCTCAAATTGTTCCTCCTATGTGAAAAACTATGTCTTTGGTGAAAATTCCAAATGGCTCTGGAACATGAAAAAGTGGGACATACATGGAAACAACAATATGTAGTCTAGAGGCCTTCTTGAGGCATGGAATTAGAAATGTATTGGGAATCATCATCCCCATATGAAGCCTCCATTCGCAAGCTATCATCCACAAAAAGTGAGTCACCCTCCAGCATGGCAACTCAAACAATGTTACCGATGAAATAGGTAACCGCAATGTTACCTACTTTTTTTTGGTAGCATAAAAAGCACCCGATTTTGAAAAGTGGTGATGCAGAATCACCATTTTTTTTTTTGGTGCACATTTTTGACACTCTAAAATTTTTATTTATGAAGTATGAATATTTGTTTTAAAATGTTAGTGATTTTCATGCTAATTTTGAAATGTATTGATGCAGTATCGAATTTTTTTTTTTTTTTAGAGCGGTGATTTTCATGTTAATTTTGAAACGTATTGATGCTGCATCAACCTTTTTTTTTAGAGCAGTGATTTTCATGCGAATTTTGAAACGTATTGATGCTGCATCAACCTTTTTTTTTTAGAGCAGTGATTTTCATGCTAATTTTGAAACGTATTGATGCTGCATCAACCTTTTTTTTTAGAGTGGTGATTTTCATGTTGGTAATAAAACACAAAACTTAGATTAAAAAAAATATATAAAAACAATAAAAAAAACCAATAAAAATGTAAAAAAAAACAAAAATAGCTCATAAAAATAAAAAATTTAAACAAAAATAAATAAATAAAAAACAAAAATATTTGAAAATTATATCAAAGGAAATGACAAAATTTGAAGAAAAAAAACACATAATTTAAAGAAAAAAAACAAAAATTGACCAAAAAATTAAAAATAAAAATCAAAATCAAAAACATTTTTTTCTAACTTATTAAAAAAAACAATATATTAAAATATATATATATATATTTAAAAAAAAAATTTAAAATAATTAAAATTACAAAATTAAAATTTAGAAAAAAAAAACTTAAAAAAAAAAAAATTAAATTTAAAAATTTAAATTAAAAAAAATAATAATAATAAGGAAAAAAATACAAATTTTAAAATTTACAAAAAAAAAACAATTAAAATTGAAAAAGAAAAAGAAAATTTAAAAAAAAAAAAAGAAAAAAGAAAAAACCTATCATTAAAAAACAAAAAAAATGAAAAAAACCATGTGCAAATAATTAAAAAACAAATATACATAAATTTAGTGTTTTTTTTTTTTTTTTTTTAGTGAAACAATTTATAGATTTTAAAAATGAAAAACTAAATAAACGAAAAAATTAAAAAAAAACAATTAAATTAAATTAAAATTTAAAAATTTTAATAAGTAAATTTTAAATTTTAAATTTAAAAAAATAATTATTCTATAATATTAAATATAAAAAAAAATTAAACAAATTGAATTTAAAATAAAAAAATTGAATTACAAAAATAATTTTAAATTTTTTGAAATTCAATTTTTTTTAAAAAAAAATGAAATTAAAATAAAAATATTAAAAATTAAAAATAAAAATAAAAATAAAAATAAAATCAAATAAAAATAGATGTACATATATATAAAAAATTTAAAAAAAAAATAAAAAAAAAAAAACGAATTTTATTTTAAATAAAAATATTAAATTAAAATAAAATTAATTTTTTGAAAAAAAAATATTTTTTGAAATTTAAAAAAAAATAAAAAATTTAAAAAAATTTAAAAAAAAATTAAAAAAAAAAACAATTAAAAAAAAAAATTTAAAAAAAAATCAATTAAAAACATCCTTCAAACTAACGGCCCGCCTGCTGGGCGGCGGTGGCCAGTCGGGCGGCGCCCCGGGGGCGGCCCAGCCGGCCTCCCGGGCCCCCGCCCAGTCGGGCGGCGCCCCGGGGGCGGCCCAGCCGGCCTCCCGGGCCCCCGCCCAGCCGGCCTCCCGGGAATCGGCCCTCCGCCCGCGGGGGCCCGGGAGGCCGGCTGGGCTGCCCCCGCGGCGCCGCCCGGCCGGCCACCGCCGCCCAGCGGGCGGGCCATTAGTTTGAACGATGTTTTTAATTGATTTTTTTTTATTTTTATTTTTTTAATTGTTTTTTTTTAAATTTTTTTTTTAATTGTTTTTTTTTAATTTTTTATTTAATTGATTTTTTTTTTTTTTTTAATTTTAAATTTTTTTAAATTTCAAAATATAATTTTATTTTTTTTAATTTATTTAAAATAAAATTCGTTTTGTTTTAATTTTTTTTAATTTTATTATTTTTTTGTTTTAAATTTATTATTATTATTATTATTATTAATAATTTTTATTTAATTTTGCCCATTTTTTTTTATTTAATCGATTTTTTTTTTTTTTAATTTCATAATTTTTCTTTCTTATTAACTTTTACGTTTAGTTTTTTAATATAATTTTATAAAATTCAATAAATTTTATATATATTTTTTTAATTTATTTCGATTTAATATTTTTTTTAAATGTTTTACTTTTTTTTTTTTTTTTTTGTTAATTACATAAAATTTTTATATTTTTTTATTTCAATTAAAATTGTGCATTTAAAATTAGATTTTTTTTTTAATGAAACTTAATTTTTTTAAATTAATTTTTTTTTCATTTTATTTTTTTAAATTTTTTTTTTCTTTTTTTTTAAATTTTCCATTTTTAATTGATTTTTAAAGTTTTTAAAATTTTTCGTTTAACAATATTTTTTTTTTCTTTTATATTTAAAATTTATTTTTTCTTTCAAAATTTATTTGTTTATTCATTTATTTATTAAAATTTAATATTTTTGTTTTTAAATTTAATTTGTTATTTTAATATTAACCTCTTTTTTTTAATTTAATAAAATTTGATGTATATACCTATTTTAATTTAAGTTCATATATATATTTTACTTTTTATAATTAAAATTTAATTTATTTTTTATAGTTTATTTGTTTTTTTAATATATAGTGTTTTAAATTTGATATTTTCATTGTATTTTATTTTTATTTTTTATTTTTAATTAATTTTTCTTTTTTTTTTCCTTTTAATTTGAATAGTGTTTTTTATTTTTATTTTGAATTTTTAAATTTATTAAAATTTAATATATTTCCTTAAATTTAATTATTTGTTTTAAATTTTTTTTTTCTTTTTTAAATTTAATAAGCATTTTCTTTTTCTTTTTTAAATTTAATTTCTATATTTTATTTTTTATAATTTCCTTCTTTTTTTAACTTGTTTTTTTTTTTTAATTTAATATTTTTATTTTGTTTTTATTTTTATTTTTTAATTTCTATATTTTTTTAAATTTTAATCTTAATTTTTTTTTGGTTTATTTTTAAAAAAAAAATTCCTTAAATTTTAGGTTTTTTTTAATGATTGAATTAAAATTTTTACTTTGTTTTTATTTTTATTTTTTTTATCTTCATATATTTTTAAATTTTAAGCTTTTAAATGTTTTTATTTTTTAAATTTAATTTTTTTTCTTAAATTTTAAGTTTTTTTTTAATGTTTGAATTTTAAAAATTAAAAAATGTTACTTCTATTTTTAAAAATGCCAAAAGTATGACACAATTTTTTTTTTGTTATTCCAGCATTCACTGGTTTTATTTTTAGGGTGTTTTTTCAATCCTTTTTTCAAGAAACAATTTTGTTTTTACCATAATTTTATAAAATGTTGAAATTTGACCTTAAAAAAAAACGAAGTGCGTTCTGGAAGAGACACTTTTTTTTTTGGGGTGTTTTTTCAATCCTTTTTTCAACAAACAATTTTGTTTTTAGCATAATTTTAGAAAATGTTGAAATTTGACCTTCGAAAAAAAACAAGTGCGTTCTGGAAGACACATTTTTTTTTTTGGGGGTGTTTTTTCATGTTTTTTGAGCGTTTTTGGGCTAGAGTTCCCGTTTTGAGGTCAGGTTACCTATTTCATCGGTAACATTGTTCTCATGAAACATCTCCTCCACCTTAAGCTCCTGCAAAGAAAGTGGGCTGCATGGTTGAATTTGTGGGACTAGAATGTCCATCCCACGCTGCTTCTCTTTCCATTTATGATATGTATGGGGTTTTTTCTGATCTTGGGCTGAAATATCATAGTCTCCAAGAATGATCCAAGTCACCCCATTAATCAAAACATCCATGAAGTGCCCCTCCCAAAAACTCAAGCTCTCCAAATGGTTCCTCCTACATGAAGACAAGAGGTGTAGTATAGCAATCATGGTTTGCCCATTGTTTCTCCTAAAACATGCAATATATGAAGTATGGAGAATCATACTCCCAATGGGCACCTCCAACTCTTGTGCCACTCTCCCAACAAAGCTTCCCATAAAAATAAGAACATCATCAATATATGGAAAATGAAAGCAAGTTGCCAAATGACAACCAGGAGGTGGAACATAGTTCCATATATGGAACCAACGCAGTGCATCCCTTGCCTGCCTAAAAAAAAAATGTAACAAGTGTCTTTTCAACCACTTTTTTGCTGCCACAATCATCCTACAAGATGGAATCATGAAAGTACAACTTGGTGCCAATGATGCACACCAAAAATCATGTGAAACTCCCACACAAACCACAAATAAAATGGCCAACATCAATGTTGCAAATGGCCTTAAGTACAACAAAATACAATATACAAGAAGGAAAGACACTCCTTGGTACAATATGCTGCTCATAAAAATAAAGGAGTACAAATCATGAAGCATAAATATGCATCCTCCATCATGTACTTTGTTAATTGATATGGCTCAATTGAAAGTTCTCCCTCACTCCAAATGAGTAGGGAAGTGGTTGTGCCAACCTCTCCATCATATTCTGGGCTATGCATCTCTCCATATGCTGATATACATCCTGTTGGATTCCCTCCCAAGTGAAATCCTCCAGTAAGGAATGATATGCATCAAGGTGCATGGAAAGGAAGCCCACAAGTGTTGCATGTAGGTCTCTCTCCTTAAACTTGAAAATCCAAGTTAAGAAGATCATATCATGGTAATAGATGTCTCCATCCACTAATCCATCACTCGCATATCCTACATGCTCCTCAAGTGCATCATACATGAAGTGATCTAGGGAACACTCCATCAAACAACCCAAGCTCCCAAGTGATAGCGCTGTTGGCCTTAGTAATAAGGCTTTTTTCATCTTATAGCTCCATCCTTAGACATCCCACATGTCAAATTCATCATCAAACACAATGCTGCTATATGTGAGAGATCATTCCCAAAGTGGGAGCACCTCCTCATCTTCCAAGGTTAGAGAGTAGCCCCTTTGCACCATGATAGTGCCACCTCCTACTCCTGCAACATCATGCAAAGTATCAGATAAGATCAGCCCATACTCTCTCAATAACAACCAAAGAAACAACAGCTCTAGTTGCCTCCCCATACCATCATCATATAAGTCACGGAGAAGCAATATGAGAGTTGATATGAAAGATATCACATCATTCCAATACACCCAAACTCCTTGCCTCCCTATGATGTAAGTGCCATGCCAAGTTCCATCCATCCACATACCCTTTGAAATAGAATGTGTCATAGGATGACAAAACTCTTTCAAGAGTAACCAACGCACTCTTACATCCTGTTGTCTATTGTCATAGATCTGCAAGTGGTTTCTCAACCTCTTTCTCATCAACATCACCCATCCAACCCATGGTGAGAGTCTATCATCATGTCCATACGTGGCATTCCTCCAATGGAGAATACCATCCTCCCAAATCAGATTTCTATATTTGCATTTCAAGGGATTTTGAAATGCAATCTCCTCAATGACCAAGCTGATCCCATAAGGATCCAAATAGGTGGTAGGAAAAAACCTCCCATCATGATGTGTAGGGCTCATCAAGAAGCATCCAACACAAACATGAGAGATGGTATCCATCCTAAGATGTCCTCCATCATCTATATGTTCCCATTTTGTTATACATATGGGAAGGTCATTGGAATAGTCCAACAATGGTTGGGCTCCCAACTCATCACTGCTACTATATGACAGTGTTCTTGATCTCCATGATGGTGCAAATGCTGCCTCAAAATCAGATCCAATGTTGAACACATAGTTTTGCAATGTATTTTTCAAGACAATACTCACCCCATCCTCCAAGAAAATACATTCCAACCTCGAGGGTTGTGTGTAGCTCATCAATAATACATCAGGATGATTGTTTTCCTCCTCCTTGAATGAATTAAGGCTTCTTAGCGCAATGAAATTTTGCTGTTCCAAATCAGAAATATATTTTTACCCTTGGTCATGCAATGGTACACTCCCATCATTCTCCACATGATGCATCGAAATAGCAGGGAAAGGAAACATGTGCATACATTGGTACAACTTGGGAACATCTTGTAATGATACAAGGGTTCCTCCTTCTGGCATGATGGCTTCTCCAACTACTGATGATGATGGTTGCTCTTCTATGGCTTCATCAGTGCTGGTACAAGTCTCTCCTTCTTCATGCATCTCCAGAATAGTGCATGGGACTCTAGATGTCAAGAGATCAAGATCATCTTGCAAAGGTGCAAGTGGCCTTCCTCCCGAAACAAGTGCTCCTATAGTAAATGGTGGTGAAGGCTTCTTTCCCTCTGATCTCTTCTTATCAAACTGCTTGATCAACCTTTGAATAAAATCTGCATATGCAATCACTCTTGCATGACTCAAATGGTTGAACCACCAATTGTGTGCTTCACCTTGAAGGTGCAGTGCTGCAATCTCAAAAACTTCTTTCTCTACTACTGGATGTACCAGAAAGAAGGCATCCAAATTCCTCCCCCAAGCCTTTACTGTGCATGAGGATGACCCATCGAAGGTAGACAATAGAAATCTATTGCCCTTCATTCTTCTACTGCTACATGGCCTCCTTTCTTCTTTGAGTTGAATAAACTCTGGAAGAGTTAGATTCTTCTTGATGGCTGTAGGTTGAGACTTGTATTCTGCAATATATTCACTTATAATCCCATGATCTAATCATTCTTCATGTTGTTTGTATTCTCCTCTTTGAGAATAGGAAGTGCATGGCCCTTCCTCCTCTTGAAACCCTCTAGGAGTTTCACTGTAACTCTTCTTCTTGGTCTGCTTAACCTCCTTGGGGAGGTCCTTTTTGGATCTAAAAACTGATGAGAGCAAGCTCATTATTTTCATCATCTTGATCTCTATCTTGAGACTCACAGGATGAGCCAAAGACCATTCTCTGATACCACTGTAATATTCCCAATTGGGACTGGTTAGTAAGACATGCTTGAAAAACACATTTTTCAGGAATGTGTGCTACAGGCTTGCAAACCAACCCTTGGATCCATTATATATGATAATATAAGACCTAAATCCAAGAGAGGATAAAAAACAAATCAAACTAGGTGAGTTAAACAGACCTCCCACACCTAGTATGGCTTGAAAAATGCCCAATGAAGGGACTGCAACAATACAAAACAACACTGCCCATAAAATAACGTAGTTCAGAAAAATATATGTAGGAGACCAATATGGAGGCTCATTAATCACTTATACATCAGCAAAACAGATTTATAATATGCCCATACAATGTACAAGAGAAAAATAGAAGACTTTGATGAATAAACCCTGAAGAATGAGGTGCTGCAACAATGTATTAAGCTGTAAGAAGGATTGACAACGTTATATTTAAGAGCTGCAGTAGTTGTACATTATAATTCAGATCTAGAATAGATCTGTGTACAAAATATTAGATCCATATCATATCTGTACACTAGATGAGTTCCTCTACAAATTCCCCTTAGGGTTTTGAGAAAAACATGAAGTACAAAGAGTAGATCTGAGATCTAAAGTTGTAGATCTACAGTAGTATTCAGAATTTCTGGAGTAAATACAATAAAAAGAAGATAAAATATAAACATGACATGGATTAGATTCCTAATCCATGGATCACCACAGTGAAGGGCATAACCCCAACACCAGAGATCTCTCCTCCAAAAGTATGCAAAAACTCCCTGCAACTCTATACTTGCAAATAACGTAGTTAAGGGAGAGAAACTATGCTGTAGGCTCTGGTACTGGTTTGGCCTGATTCCAAGATTTTAATATGAAGCTCCAAAGATCCAATACACTCTTGTCAATGAGATAGAAGACTCTCCCACTGAAAAGAGGCACTAGATTGGCCTAGATCTGAGAAGATCTAGCCTCCACTTGTTGTAGCTTACAAGGACAAACAAACCTTCAATAGGATCTGAGTTGTAGTTGGAAGATGTAGCTTGGCTAAATGCCTAATAGTGGACAAGATCAGAAAGGCTCCTCCTTGAGCTACTCAATGGAAGAGGTGTGATTCCCGCCTGGGAACACCCAGTGCTAAACAACACTATTCTCAGCTAAACAGCAAGAGAATAAGAAATTTCTAAACAGACAATATCTTAGAAAATGTCATATCATGAACAACCTTCTCTTGATGTCCTCCCCTCCCTTTTATAAGATAGAAGTCCTGCCAAACCCTAAACAATCTTTATGATTTAGCTCCATTCACATGTGTAGCCTCCAACTAAAACTGCGCTGTGTATCTAGGAGGTTCATTGCATCTAGACAACGCTATTGATTTGGTCTTGGTTGACTTGGTCAAGTGATCTAGCCTCTTTCACACTTAAGTGTGCTTTATGAAAATAGCTCAGATTTAGCCTTGTTCATATTGAGCATTGATTTATTTTAGGATCCACTCCTCAAATATTAATGCAGTTGACTTGGTCAAACTTGACTTTGTCCACATGCAAAAAGTCCCTGTTCACACATAGGATGTGAAATCTAGTTATTATGTTGATCCCTTTTTACATTATGAGGGATTTTATTTAGATTTTTATTATGCATGGGCCTCCTTACCCATTTATTCTTCTCCTAAGTGAAATCAGCAAAAATCAATATTCCAATTTGATGCATGCAAATTTTGGAATATTACACCATGAAGCTTGTTTCTATCCTCAAAATAGAATTCATATTCAATCTTTTAGGTTTCTGAAACAGCGCAAAAGCCTTGCCAAATGAAGCAGTGAATTTCATTGATTTTCATAAAATGCTTCTGGTACTGAAAAAATATAGTTTGACCATGTCATAGACAATTCAAGCAAGTAAAAAAATTTGTACAATATTTCTTAGAAGACTTCGTGTTAAAAGGAAAACTTGCATATTTCAGATAGAAAAAACATTTTTAGAGAGAGAAAAACATTAGCACAATGGTACTATATTTTGTTGCACGGGTTATTCCTAAAATAGGGAGATACCCCAACGAACATGAATGTTTTCTCAGCAGATGTGCACGAAACAAGTTCCTTGCCAATCAATCGGACAACCATCCCACTATTCCTTCTAACAAGTGCAACTATTGACTTAGAAAATTTGTACTGAAACGTAATTCTAATCAATGTAGTGAAAAATTTTTACACAAATATCTCTACATACAAACCTGAGGATGAACATATCAAAGAGGATTGATGGGGTCACATCTCCAAAAATATTTGAATCCTCTTCCATTCTAAGAATCACCCTTCTCACAATTTCACCAAGATACATTCCTGAAACCAATTACTTAAAACCCAAAAGCAAACTATAAATAACCACTAGAACTTCTTCAAACTATAAGTCAAGTACTCAATAACCCTACAAAATTGAGTAATGAAAAGTTTCATGTTAGAAATTATAAATTTTCCTAATTGCCTGGATTCAAGCTATCTACATCTAAATAATTGTCATAACGAGTCTGTGAAATATGACTTGACCAGAAATTTCCCCATTCCACGTTGATTACCTAATCAACAAAGCCAATTCCAAATAGTTCTTACAATCCAAACTCCATAAGATTAAATAAAGGTGCAAAATAAATATTCATTGATATATTCAGTAAGAGAAGTATCCTTAGTGAGATTATAGAGGGGAAAAATGAATAGCAAAAGGTGAAAGGTTACCATGCTACTAAAATTTTCAAGTTGGAATTTAGTCGTTGCATCTTCTTGCTCTACATAGCATGCATTTGTTCCTATCCCAAAAATTATTGCAACCATCACATCTTCATCATAATAGCGTGCTCCAGCAAGTGTTCGAAACATATCATTAACCTAAAATTGCCAAATCAAATACAAGCCTTAGAATACTCTACAAACAAACCAACAATCAACTTTGAAGAAACTTTTTTTGTTACGAACTTACAATCCTCGCATCCATTTAAACTATCGAGCTCCCCTGTCCCAGAAACTTGGTGGAACATAGCCCAATATACCTGCTTTAGGATACCAAAAGAGAAATCAGTCAACTATAGACAACATAACTTCATTGTAGATCATTCCCTCACAATACACTGAATTCATTAAGTACAATGGAAACTCTGACTGAAGATGTAATCTTAATCCCATTTCCTACATTTGACATGATGCTTGATGTCCATGTTCAGTTCAACTTCTAGAAGAAAATATCACCCTATACAAATGTGTATATCGGATGTTAAAATTAACCAAAAAATGTTGTCCTCTTCATAATGGCCCATTGACAGCATCAACATACATGTGAGATAATTGGGCACAGATAGGCTCAATTCTAAGCAAACGTTGCTTCTTTAAGACAATTACCTAATTTGTCATTCGTCGAACATCTTGCTTGCATTTCAGATGCAAACTGGTCTGTGACTTATGATTTAGTATCTACATTCATTTACTCAATGTCTACCTAATGGTTACAAGTCAAATTGTGCATGCAAGCAAAGAGACCTGCCTCCACACTGAAAATTTAATCAACAAGATCAATGAGGTTTGAAAATGATTGACATTGCATTGTCATTTTTCAAATCTAAAATACTGACTTTGAAAAAGTATATAATTGCAAGGAATGAGCTATTTATTAAATAATAAGTTGTTCCCAAAACATCCAAAGACTCAAGAGGAATAACCCAAACTTTTTGAATCATCCTAAACCAAGATTTAATGTGCTCAAAATTGCTACAAAACAGAGTAATCTCATAAAAAGTCTCTTTCTAGACAATCTCATGTATACATGTAGTCAAGTGATTTTACACCTCAGGTGAAAGTGTAGAAAAATTATAGATATCTACCCTTACATAAATTTGAATATTTGTAAATCTAAGATATGACTGTACTTCTCAACCATTTGGCCCCTAAATATTTCTTCCTAGCGATATGTGCCACATGGCAACCCAACGGATTTGGAGAACCCCTTACAGATTCTTATGTGGCTTCAGGTCAAGTCTCATGAGTAGTATGGAATGCCAGAGACTTTGACGAAAACAAACTACATATTTTACTATTTCTGGTGAGAATAGAGCACTCACGTTGTTTGTTTCAAAAAGAAAGGTCGAAAATTAAGAGAGGACATCATAAAATTGTCTAAATATCCACTGATTCAATGTTATTTTATAAGGAAACTAAGTTAAGAATTTGAGGAAAATATCTTCGTATTAAAAAGAGAGCATAAACCAAATAATAAAGATCATGCTTCATATCTATCTACAGAGTACAAATTAAAAACACTTTAGAGTTCCTTGAGGCATGTTCAATGCACACTCTAGGAAAAAATATAGGCATCATGTTAATTACTGATCCAAGAAGCATTTTAAGATTAGTCATGTAATATCATATATTAGAGGTGAAAAACATTTTCCCATTCATATTCATGCATGCCCACCAAGTTTATTTCTTCCTAATAAAGAAAATCAAAACAAATAAAAGTCTAGAAACCTTACTATGAGCCATTGATTCAAGGATTAAGGGGTAAAACTCACTGTGTCTTCTATTTGAAATCCTTTTGTCCATTTAATGAGTATGCCCGAAGAAATGGACAACGACTTCATTATAAAATAGAAAGTAAAACCAAGCTCCCTTTCTACTTTTGAAGGAGTCTGGAAACCATCACCTTCGCTTTGTACACAAACATCTAGTTCTGATGCAATAAAATCAAATAGGTCACGCATACATTCAAATATATTAATACAAGAATAGGGATTACCTTGAAAAACTATAACTGGACCCCAAATTCATGCAAATTTTTCATTATTAGAAGCATTTCATGCTATGGGTGAGAAGTAGTGATGGTATCCAAGTTGGAAATGACAAAAAAAATAAAAACACATTAACTACTTCAACTCGTAAAAGGCCACTAGTGGGAGTTAGCATGGTTTAAAAGGAAACGAGATTGGAATGCATGTTTGTATGCTCAAGTAGCATGACCACATATATGATATCATAATTTTCGGATTGTTCAAATAAGGTCAAAATGGTAATGAACAAGAATTTTTTTTGTGATATAGGTATGCATTTTACCTACCTTGGTTGTTCCTGACATTAGATGTGAAGGAATAGACACTTCTGCAAAGTTGCGATTCATAATTCTTCCACCTTCAATATGAACTCACAATACCTTGAAATTCATCCCACCCATATCCAATTCATAATATGTTTCCTTCTCATCGCTGCAAAAATCATGAAAAACAATCATTGATACATGTACATTACTAAACTGTACTCGATCAAATAAGATTGGAATGCATTTTTGTATGCTCAAGTATCATGACCACATATATGATATCATACTTATCAGCTTGGTCAAAGAAGGTCAAAATGGTAATGAACAAGAAATTCTTTTGTGATAAAGGTATGCATTTTACCTACCTTGGTTGTTCCTGACATTAGATGTGAAGGAATAGACACTTCTGCAAAGTTACAATTCATAATTCTTCCACCTTCAATATGAACTCACAATACCCTAAAATTCATCCCACCCACATCCAATTCATAATATGTTCCCTTCTCATCCCTACAAAAATCGTGAAAAATAGTTATTGATACATGTGCATTACTAAATTGTACTCAATCAAATAAGATTGGAATGCATGTTTGTATGCTCAAGTAGCATGAACACATATATGATATCATACTTATCGGCTTGGTCAAAGAAGGTCAAAATGGTAATGAACAAGAAATTCTTTTGTTATGCATTTTACCTACCTTGGTTGTTCCTAACATTAGATGGGAAGGAATATACACTTCTGGAAAGTTGCGATTTTTAATTCTTCCACCTTCAAGATGAACTCACAATACCCTGAAATTAATCCCACCCATATCCAATTCATAATATGTTCCCTTCTCATCCCTGCAAAAATCATGAAAAACAATCATTGATACATGTACATTACTAAATGCAAAAGAATTGGATGAATTTAAACACCGACAAATAGTAAATACATTTTTGCCCACACATTGGGTTGTGGTCTAGTGGTTGGGACAAGGTGTCAACATGCAAATAATCCAGGTTCAAAGTTCAAGCCTAGCACGCATAGAACACTGAAACAATAAATGTGCTAGTAAATTTTGATGGCTATTTTTTTTGAAGTGGGACCATGCTAATGCAGAGATGGGGTTCATAAAGCAATCATCCTTACCATAAAAACACTTCATTTCTTCCCAAAAACAACCATAAAAAAGGGCTAAAACAAATCGATTCAAATGTGTTTTTCTAAACTGTGTTGTTCCTAGTCCTCAACGTAAATCAAGGGAACCCTATGAAGAATAGATTCCCCAGATAATGAACTCATGATTAGGTCACCAGAAATCAAAAGTTTAAAAAATTTTAAACACTCCCACATGGATCCAAAAAAATGGACACGAGGATATAATGATATCCCACGAGGATCACAAAACTGGACACGCATGAGCTCTTAATATAAGATGATTAAAAATGAGAATAATAAATGAATCATTTTCCCATTATACTTCCCACAGTTGGGATAAATAAGATATACAGTACTATCTTGTTGATGGATTCTTGAAGCATTGCTATCAGTGATCCGATACCCCCTCTTAGGGAAAAGTATGGAGCTAAATCCATTTTACATAATAGCTTTTCATTTATTTTTTCACATAATTGATGATAAACACTTTCCTCACCATTTACAAGGAGATCAATACAAATGAATCTGAGAAAATGTCTGGGAAAAATCCTAATTAAATACATCTTGCAAATTGTGAAATATGTGCTATCTGTAGCCAACCTATAATACAACATGGTCTGATCAAAACAATATATGCTTTAAGAAATGGAATAAATCCTGTTGGCAACAAATTCTAGAAGTTGTTTACAACTAAAATCAATTTTCTTTTCAGACCACGTCCATTAATTATCTGCATAAATGGAATGAGAGGAAACAATGAGTGCAGCTCCAATACCAGATCCATCATTTAACAACTTAATGACGATATGCTGAGCTATTTCCTCTCCAAGGAGTTTCACAATAGACAACTGAAAATAGTTTTTAAATTTAGGATAGTGCTCATAAAGACCACCATCTATGGCAATAACTGTTCTCGTCATTTTGTTTGTTGCATCACTCTTCACCCTGCCACCCACTATGCCTCGAGCTCCATCTCTACCAATCTTCTTGGGTATTCCCACAATGCCACCTGCTTTCAACTGAGCTGCTCTATTTGTGACTAAATCACAGACTTCCACAATCAACCTTCGTACTTTAAAAGGGACATTTTAAATCTGAAATATTTTTTTATATATTAAGTCTACATAAACTGCTAAAAGATAATTCAAATAACGATTCATATGACAATTAATATTGAAATAAACATGGTAATTATGCCTAAAACATCTTTCATAACTTTACCAACTTCTCTCAAATCTGCAGATTCATCTTGATGCATGGATGAGACAAATGGAGCCCTGCAATAGAAAATAATGTTTTGTAATGGAGACTTGCAAGAAGATAATAAACATGAACTGTTTAACATATATAGGGATATGTTTAAATATGAAATCCCCAACTGTTTTTAACAATTGTAGAAACTTCAAAAATATGTGCATTGCAATCATAGTTATTAGTAATTTTTTTTTCAAGGATTTCTAAAGCTCAATTCAAGAAACTAATACAATAGGTTATGTCAGATATGGTTCATTTCTTGCATGTTTCGAACATCCTGCTTGCATTTCAAATGAAAATTGGTCTATGTCTTATGCTTTGGTCTCTGCATTCATTTACTCAATATGGATGTAATGGTTACAAGTCAATTTGTGCATGCAAGCAAAGAGACTTGCCTCCACACTGAAAACGTAATCAACAAGATCCATGAGGTTTGAAAATGACTGACATTACATTTCCATTTGTCAAATCTAACTTACCAAATTTGACAAAGTATATAATTGCAAAGAATGAGCTATTCATTAACTAATAAGTTGTTCCCAAAACATCCCAAGACTCGATAGGAATAACCCAAACTTTTTGAATCATCCTAAACCAAGATCTAATGTGCTCTAAATTGCTACAAAACAGATAAATCTCATAAACATTCATGTTTCTAGACAATCTACAAAACCAAGATATTAAATCTCAGATGAAAGTGTAGAAAAATTATAGATATCCACCCTTTCATAAATTTGAATATTTGTAAATCTAAGATATGATTGTACTTCTCAACCATTTGGTCCCTAAAGACTTCTTCTTAGCCATATGTGCCACATGGAAATTTGGAGCACCACTTATAGATTCCTATGTGGCTTCAGGTCAAGTCTTCCAGATTGGTTCTAGAGTAGCCATTTGACATTTAAGGCATGGTTATAGTTTACTATTAAAAAAAGGGTAACAACATATGAAATTATATACAAACTATCAATATGTGGAGAGAATTTATGTTATTTATCATAAGTTAATGAAATTGATAATTTACTTGGCATATGCTGTATGTTGAGGAATGCCCGGTTCCAAGTAAATATATTCACAACACGCTATGAAAAGCATATCGTACCACATTTGGAAGACTAATAAATAGTGGTTAGAGTCTTCCAGAGGAACTTGGTTTGCAATCAAAAGTTCAAAAAATGCTAAACACTCCCACGGGGATCCCGAAAACTAGACACACATGAGCTCTTAATATAAGATGATTAAGAATGAGAATAATAAATTAATCATTTTCCCATTATACTTCCCACAGTTGGGATAAAGAAGATATACAATACTATCCTGTTGATGGATTATTGAAGCACTGCTATTAGTGATATAATACTCCCCCTTAGGGAAAAGTATGGAGCTAAATCCATTTTACATAATAGATTTTCCTTTCTTTTTTCACATAATTGATGATAAAAACTTTCCTCACCATTTACAAGGAGATCAATACAAATGAATCTGAGCAAATGCCCAGGAAAAAGCCTAATTAAATACATCTTGCAAATTGTGAAATATGTGCTATTTATAGCCAACCTATAATACAACATGGTATGATCAATGTTAGTCATCAGTAATTTTTACTATCTATAGATGACTAAATATTGGTTCTAGATTTCTAAAAACAAGATTTCCTAAATATTGTGAGTTTTAGAAATCTCACTGCCTTCATTATCCTTATGGAAAAAACTTCACTATTCTACCATTTTTCCCTTTCAGAGTCACCCTACACTCCTAAAAGACTTCTTATGGTCTTGTGCCACTCATCTCTATCCTATTTTCCCATATAACCTCATTTCTCTGTTTTTCCCTTACTCACCACTCCATTTCCCATCTAGGGTTACCAATCAACCCATTCTTTCCTATGCTCACCAGGTTCCTCAAGCATTGATGGTCTCAAAAATAGCTCTGTAGGCTCTTTAGATAAATCAAGTACATTTGATTTTGGATCTTCAATACATCAATTTGTCAAAAACTCTGTTTTTACACTTGAAGACCCGAAGCCAAGTTTCAGTCAAATACTAGGTCAAAGGATCCTCCCATTAGGTCATTAGGGTTTCATAGGTTGTAGGGTCATCATTGGTGTTTTAAGCACTGCTTTTCCTATGCTAGAAGCTGGCCCAAATGTAAAATCAGATCAACACATGCTTGTCCAAGAAAGATAAGAAAATCTCCAAGGAGGACTACTTTATCAAGTTCAAGTTTTACAAAAGGTAAAGGTAGCTTGGAACTTCTGCAGGAGTGTAAAGAGCCTTATCAACAGGAGAAATTGATAAGGTAAATGATATATTCCTAAAATAAGACATCTTGCAGCAAGGAAGATAGGAAGAAGTTTGTTTTCAAGAAGAATCAAGGTTTTGAGCTTGATGGCCCAACAAGTGCCAAACAGTGAAACAAATGGAAGAAATGACCATGGAGGAGGCACACCAAGAAACCAAACATGAAGAGAAGTTTTTTAGAAATTATTAATGAAAAAGGGAAAAAGGTGAGGTGAACTGGACATAAATGAATGAACTTGAAAGGGCTATAGAGAACTTAGAAGACAACATTGATAATTGTTCTTAAGCATTCCACACACCTAGGGTTTTGGGAAGATGATCAAAGAAGGCGAAAGGGTAAGTTAAAATCCATGATGACAGCAAGGGGATTATGAAGATGCCCCGATTTGAAAAGATTCCAAACTTATCCCAAAGAGTTTCTCATGCCAAAAATGGTCAAGAGAGGTAACTTGAAATCCATGGTGCAGGTAAAAGGATTGTGAAAGTGCCAGTGTGTGGAAGAATCCTAAAGAGTTGCCAAGCTCAACCTGTCATGCCTCAAGATTAGTAAGAAAGGTGAAGCCAATTTTTTCAGTCTCATGTCAAACATAAGATGATTTAAGCTCCAAGGTAAGAACAAAGAAGTTTTGGAGACAGTGCCACTGTGTAAGTTCCTGAAGTTGTCAAAAGTGAAATTAGCATGCTTTAAAGATCAAAGGGGAGAGCCACTTCAGGGTTCTCATAACACCTGCTGAGTGTGAAAGTGTTGAAGGACATAAACAAGCTAAAGAAATTCAACCTTGTGACTCAAAAAAAATCTGCAGAACAAGGAGGTAAAGAGTATCAGTGAGCAAGTTTTGAATTATCATTTCAAGAACCTGCAAATTAGTAGTGGCCAAAGAAGGTAAAATGCATAGTTTGAATCCACAGTGTATGTCAATGGACAATTTTTGAAGCTGTTAGTGTGTGAAATCCTCTAGAAGATGTTAAAATGAGATTATTATGCTTCAAGGAGCAACAAGGAAGTCAAATCATCATTTCAGTCACCTACACAATAGTAGTGGTCAAAAGGATGAAAAACATTGTGTTGAGCTCAAAGGTGAAAACAAAAAGTGATTATAAGGTTGCTGTTGTGTCAGAATGAATATGTCAAAGTTTTCAAGGTCAAAAGGAACAGGGATTTGCAAGGCTTCCAGCTAAGGTGAAAAGGATGAGTTTAATGATGAGGATTACACATCAAATTGAGGAATTTTCTATGTGGCTGAATCACCGAGGTGTCAAAATGAATTTTTAAGCCTCAAGGAACCAAAAGAAGTAAAATTTATCACTTCAGTCACTTGCAGAGAAAACAGTCTAAAAATTTTAGTAAGAAAAGGGTAAGAAAGACATGTTGAAAATTATGATAAAAAACACAAGAAACCTTGAAGACACTACTGTGTGCAGCCCTCCGAAGAAGACATCAAATGAGCTTGTAAACTCTCAAAGAGAAAAATGAAAGGTCACTTAAATTTTTTTATGCCACCTGCAAGCAAGAAGTCAAAGAAATATCAGTGAAAATGAAAAGGGAGTAAAAACATTAGGAAAGTGGGTTTGCAGAGATTAAATGTAAATTCCTGGACTATAAAAGGTCATTTTGTTCCTCACATGGCTCATTGTTCACTTGAAAAGATCAAAGAAAAGTCAAGGAGAAGGATTTGTGAATTTTCAGGTCATATTCAGCCAAGTTTACAAGGCATTGCGTGTTTAGGTCGGTGCTGCATACCTGGAGTCGTGCGCTCTGCGCCTGGGCATTTTCCCCATGTAAATTTACACGGCGATGCGCACCTGGAAACACGCTGTGCGTTTACTCGGCAGACCCAACAGGCTTGACAGAAAGACTTTGGTGCTGTGCGCCTGGCACACAACACTGCCTCTTTCCCGACCTGACTCACCCGTGACCTGTGCGCTGCGTGTTTGGAAAGGAGGGCCTCCACACCTGCAAACCCTCAAACCAGCTAAAAAACACCTCCAAGCTACCACCAAAGGTTTTTTAATCATCTTTAAGGGGTAAGTACAAGACATTACCTCCTCTCCAATTTTTTGTTATCATTTGGTTAAAGGAATGGGATCCTAAGGAGATAACCTAAATGTCATGCGTTAAAACCTCTTTCATCTACAAACAAGGAAATAACAGTCCAAACATAGGGTTGTATTGTTGAGAGGTTGCTCATTCACCTAAAACTCACTCCATTTTCCAAATCAATCCCTCACACTGCAACACATTGACATTAGATACCCCCATCATATCAAATGGTCATCATTACTAATGTGTTTTCACAGTAGGGTTTAACATATCAGTTGGTTTGAATTTAGGTTATTTAGCCTCTCATTCTGCCCAATTTTCCCCTTCACTCATTAATTTTCATTCACTTGTAAAAAGTTGTCCTTTTTCCATCACCACTCCATTACCCTCTTCCACATCCATTTAATAAGCAGAGCTAGGGTTTCAAAAGCATCAGTGATTAAAATTTCAAGGGAAGGTGATAGTGGTAGTAGTGAGGAAGGCCAAGTGCCAAGGAGGCATCAACATAGAGGTGGGAGGATTAACTAGTTTGAACCACTAAACACAATGGAGCTTAATGCCTCTCCCCTAACTGTCTCATGCTTCCAAAATGTAGGCTGCTATGAATTTTGTGAGAGAGTACAACAGGTACAAAATCACCCTGAGTTGACTAGGCTCTTCATCCTTAACCTACATGAGAAAAAAGTCAGTCCTGCATGGGTAAATTCTGAGTTGTCATCAGATTCCATTTCTACTGCCACTGGGATACCTAGTGTTGGTGAAATGTGGTTCAAATAGGAAAATTTAGACATAAGCCACTATGAGCCATTCCTTAAACCCAGATAAAAAGACTACAATAAACCTATATTTCCTTTCTCACATTTGCTTGAGAGGTATGCACCCATGATGAGGGTCATCATGAAATATTTCACATGTGAAGGAAGATTCTATAAGCTCCACTCCTATCACATCAAATTGCTCATGCACTTTACTAGGGTTAAGTTTCTGCATTTTCCCTACTACCTATACAGGAGTATTGACAAAATGTTTTATATTTTATGGAAGAGAGAATTCCCTCACCAAGTGCAAAGCTTATTTCATCACTCTTTGATCAAAATGGTTGTGATGCATCAATTGCAAAAAAAGGGTATTCCATGGGAGGTTTTCATTTCCCATGAAGTGTTCACCAACCCACAACCTCATCCTCAGCAAAACATGCCTTCATCATCTCATCCTCCTGTCCTTACTCCTCCATCATCTCTTGATGAAAATGCTTCATAATCTACACATATCCCTTCACCTCAGGACAACCCTCCTTCATCACTTTCTCACAATGCATCAGACAATGAGGGAAGTGACAATGAGTAGTCAAATGAAAATGAGTTAGGAGATGGTGATGAATCAAGCAAAATTGAAGAGGAAGAAAATTAAGAGGAAAAGGTCAGTGATGAGGCAGAAAGCATGGAAACAAAAGGAAATGAGGATGTTGGCAATGATGAGGTAATCAAAAGTAAGAAGGAAGGAAGTGAACCTAAGAGCAATGATGACAGTGAAAACAATGAGGCTCATAGAAATGAAGAGGCAGAAAGCATGGAAACTGAAGGCAGTGATGATGGTGGAAATGAAGAGGAAAATGGTGAGGAGTCAAGCAAAGAAAAATCAACTAGTGAAGAAGAGGTCACTGAGTCTAAAAATAGTGAGGTTGATAGTGATGATAAAGGCAGTGTAGAAAGCATGGAAGAGAGAGGAAATGAAGATACATATATCAGTGGTGATGAAGGCAATACATAAACCAATGATGAAGCACCTAACAGTCAAAAAAATGAAGATGAGGCTGACATAAATGATGCCAATATCAGTGATAAGGACAACCCACAAGTCAGTGAGAAAAATGAAGGTGCAGAAAATAATGAAGAGGCAAAGGAAGACAATGAGGAAATGAGACATGATGGAAATATGTCAGAGGAGGCAGATATCAGTGAAGAAGAGGAAATTGAGGCTGATATCAGTGAAACAAATATCAGTGAGGCAGAGGAAAATAGTGAAGAAAACAACAGTGTATAAATCAGTGAGGAAGAGAGTAGCAATCATGATGGCCATGATATCAGTGGAGATGATGATAATGATGACGATGATGTTGACACTTATAATGACAACCAGAATATCAACGATGAAGCATAGAGCATGGAGACAGATGATAACAACCATGAGATCAGCCATGAAAGCCATAAGGACAACAAGGATGTCAATGATAATGACAGTTATGATGGAAGCAATGGTGAAGACACCAAGATGAGCACAATTGAACCTTTTTCTTTAACCTATCAAAGAGGAAGTAGGCATGTGTTTGCTGCCTCTAAAAGGCAAGGGGCCATGCCTTCCACTTCAACCTACCAGCTGAAAAAAGACAAAGAGAAGGTCATAGAGGAAAATGAAGAAGACCAACATGAGATTGAATAGGAATTTGAGCTTATTCATGTTGATAGTGATGATGAGAATGAGGAAAGGGTCTCAATAATGTTGCTCAAGGGTAAGGATTCCAAAATCAAATATTTTCAAGCCAACCTAGAAAGGGCTAGAAATGTCATCCACTATTATGAGACTAAAAAAAATCATTTGGAGGCACAAAAGGCCATTTATGAGGTTAGGGCAATCATAGCTCGGAAAGAGGCTGAGAGGACCAAGGTTAGGCTTGATGAATTCTTGGGTGTTTTTTATGAGGGTGAAGATGAAGAAGGGTAGCTTTCTAGAAGAAGGCCAAGAACAATGGGCTTGAGGAAGGCCTTGGACTAGGAGAAGGAGCAAGAAACAAAATTGGCAGAGTAGCTCACTCCAAGTGAGCTGCTTGCCATGGAGATTGAGTATGATCGGGAGCCTTGGTTAGAGAGAGATAACACACACTTGGAAGGTCAACTAGAGAAGACACAAAGGGACCTTGGCCTTTAGAATAATATGGCCAAGCACTATGCCTTGAGAAATCAAATTGCAAGGGCCAAGCTCAAAATAACCCTTGCCAAAATTCAAGCCCTCAAAGAGGAAAAATGCCAAGAAAATCTTGATATATTGGCTGATGCTTCCCTATAGGAATCCCAAACCCGATGAGGAAGATAATTGCAATTTTTGGCAAGTTTTTGACATTTTTTGGTTTTTGACTGATTTTGAGGGCCCCCCTTGGCACTGCACTTTTTCTTGGAGAATTCATTGAAGAAAAACTTTACATTTTTGGGTTCCTTGGGCCAAGGACATCACACTCACCAAGTTTCAGCTCATCTAGAGAAAGACTGGTCCTCCAAAAGGGCCAAAAACATGCAAAATTTCACCTTTCTGCCATGTTTTCAGGGTTGGCACTGCACCCTTAGTAGCCTTGGGAGTTTTGAATTTTGAACAGTTTAATGAAGTCCAATCAGAAAACCAAGGGAAGTTTTGGAAAGTGGACTCAACAAGATTTCCAATGAGCCATCACGGAGCTCATTCCGACATCGGGAATGCCTTCAAAATTTAGCTGCAAGGTGACCCAGTTTTCCAGTGTAGGCGCTGCGCCCTTGGACCTCACTGCTACGCGCTTGTGTGAAAAAGTCAACAAAAGACATTAATTTATGGAAAATAGATATTTTGTGGATTTTTGGGAAAATCACTCCAAATTTAGGTGTTAGAAGTTATTTTGCATTTATTTCATTATATATTTTATGCCTTGGGCCTTGAATGGTCTCTTTGGACATAAATGCTATTTATGATGTATTTATGACATTTTGGAAACCCTAGTTAGGGTTTTGGTCCTATTTGCTTATTAAATACAACATTGAGGCCTCATTGTACATGTTGGATATTTTCTAAGTATAATATGAGATAAACTTGGAGTTTATTGGTGAAATTGGTTTTTGGTGACTTGTGATGGCTTTGGACTGAGCATCCATGAATTGAGCACACTCTTAGGATTAATAAATCTTGGTTAGATGGTGATGTATTCCACTTTCGTCTTTATTTCCTTCAGTGATTCATTATGTTTATGGTTTCCTTGATCAAAAGACAGAAATAGAGAATAGGACTTGCTTTCTTGGCACCCTACTTCTGCCTGCCTCTTTTGATTTCTATGTTTTCCTCCTTGAAGTTTAGCTAAATAATTCTTAAATTCTCTTTCGTTTTTACTAAAATTTTATGTCAAAGGTCTATTTATTTGCAAGTAATGTTTAGATAATCCTTAACTTCTCTCTAAATTTACTTATCTATTGTTTGAGGTCTGCTTAGTACTGTTTGATTGAAGAATCCTTTATTTCTCTTCATGTTTTGCTATACTATCATACTGAAAGATTTTTCCTTGTTCATAGTATGTTAAAGGATCCTTTATTTCCCCTTAACTTACTATATTCATAACTCTATGTTCATTTCACCCACACAAAACCTACTTAGATCCATTTGGCCTTGTTAAATTTCTCTAGGAGACACCCTTGACTTATTTTTGCACTCTTCAAAACCTTTTTAGACTCCATATCCCAATGGATTTATTCTCTCTTACTCTACCTATTCTCCTTGACAACTTATCTGACCAACCAAACAAACAAGCAAACCCTAAACCTAATAACTAGCCTAAAATCAAAACCCTAAAATCTATCAAGTTACATCCTTTACACAAACATAGAGAGAGCCCTCTCTGAGTCCAGGAAGGCTAGGTCCTAGGACTCCAAAGATTGGTTTGATGTTACCCCTGTGCATTTGGTCTTGGAAATCTAAAAAATTACGGGGACCTAACATAATGGCGATCATGGTGGGAATTTATGAGTAAATAACATCCTAAGTACACCTTAAGAATTCTCGAATCCCTTTTAGACTTAGAAAATCAAGTGTAGAAAAGAGTACTATATAATTAATTCACCACACTAGCAAAATGATGACTCAACTGGAAGATACTCATTGAAAACCTTAGTGTTATATAAATAAACTCAGAAAACCCCAAAATCATCTCTAGATTGGTTTTTGTCAATTGTTGGTGGTGGACCATAAGTACATTTCCTCAAAGCAGTAAAACACATCCACCTGGTGACTCCACTAGCCTCCAGTAGGCCTACTAACTTCATTAGTTCTCGTAGACTCCCTTGGGAATACACTAATTAGTCACATAAGTCTAAAACCTAGTCACTCTTTGTGTGGACATAGTATCCTTGCAGATAGGTTTGTTTTCAAGACACTCCTAAAACTTTCAGCCTCTCTGCACTATTGAGTTTGAAATCTGGATTCACAGAGGATTAATACCAAATCTCACCCTGATCCTAACCCTCCTACCATAGTTGATGACCCAGAAAATATTTTGTGGAAAACTTCTAGAACCCAAGATTCAACTACTGTTAAGACCATTCATAAAGCAAGTTCTATCCCTGAAAACCTCACAGCCTTGCAAGATCCCTAATTTGACTTATACCATAGGAAAAACCTTTTTAGAATTAATTCTCAGAGTGGGATAGACCAGAGAGACCTTGAGCCCATATATTTGCAGCAGAGTCCTAGTAGAGAAGCCTCTCCTTTGACTCCTCCTGATTTTCAGCTTCTCCAAAACTTTGGCCCCTTCCATTCCAAATCTACTCAATCTCATTTTGCTGGTCTGAGTACATCTTCCAACCCTATTCACACATCCACTGTGCAAACCACTCCACTTCATCCTCCACCTCCTCTCACAAACCCTCCTCGGGTTCCCTTACCTCCAATCATGGCAGCATGGTTTGCCCCCTTAGTTCTACCCCAACCTTTGCAGCCCATGCCTCAAGACTACCAATCCAAAATCCCCCACTTTACCGGAGCTAAATCTACCACTGCCCAACAGCACGTAGATAGGATGAATGATGCCTTTGACTATCAGGAGATAGAAGAGGAGATCATAAAGATGAGGATGTTTGCCCAAAGCTTAGGAGGAGAAGCTAAGAAATGGTTCAAAAACTTAACTCCTAACATCATACATGATCTCACTTCCCTCTATCAAACATTCATAAACAAGTGGGAGATTAAGAAAAACCATCTCCAAATCCTCTCAGAATATAACAACCTTAAGAGAAATGTTAGGGAAAGTGTCCAAGACTATTGTACTAGGTTCAATAGTGTGTACAATTCCCTCCCACCTCACATGAAACCCCCACAAGGTTTAGCACTAATAAAATTTCCGGAAGGCTTTGATCCAGACATGACCTATCAACTAAGAGAAAGAGATGCCCTAACTTTAGAAGACATGCAAAGGGTAGCTGTGAGTGTAGAGGCCAATCTAATTGAGAAGAGGGCTGAGATGAGGTTAGAAAATAAGGTCACATACAAATATGAAACCATGGCCTCCACATCTGATGCCAAGATTGACAATCTAGTGAGGGTAATGGAAAGAAGGATGGAGAGGATCAGTTTGAATGAAAGAGCACCTCTTAGGGAAAACCAACCAAATCCCCAAAACAAAAATAGAAATCAGAAATTCAGAAGAAACCCTTCTAAAAACAAACAAAGAGACAATGACCAACAAATCAGGCCTCCTTTCCAAGACAACTATGTAGATGAAGAGGAAAGAGAGACTGAACAACCTAAAGAAAACCATGTAAACTTGATAGGCTCTGATAATGAGGGCGATGTTTTTCTCACTGAAGAAGAACAAGGGTTTTTTTCCTCAAATCAAAATGAAAAAAACTATGAAGATTCTGAAGAGTACAAATTAGGATTTGAGAATGCCATAATGGAGGTTCATAGGCAATATGACCTTAGGAGTAAGAAAAACCAAGATGTATCCAAGAAAAACAAACTAGAAATTGTTATTAAAAATACCCCTGAAAACATAATGAAAGGATAGCAGAAAACACCAACACCATGGCTAAGAAATCTGATCAAAACAAAGACAAAACCAGCCAACAAAATGGTGACCCAAGTTTCCCTAGTACATCAACTAGTGGCCTTGGTAAAACTGCTCTAAATGACAGTCCTAATAAAACTCAGCAAACCAAAATTGCTGAAAAGACTATGTGTGACAAAATTGATGTAAATATACCAAAACACTAGCACCTTTCAATTTTTATGGTATGGCTTGCTTCTATCTTGATCATGGGGAGCCAAATTCCAAGGGAACCTCCAAATGGACATGTCCTATACTACCATCCTGGTCTTTAACCAAACAAGGAGATTGCACTGGGAATCTCACCTGAAATATATGGTTAGCAGCCAAGATAGGCCAAACAATACCCCTCTTTATTCCATTCATTCAGGCCTTGAATAATTTATCTTGTATAATGAAGATGAAATTGATGAACAAGTAAATGAAATTGAGAAAGATCTAGGCCTACCACAATAGTCAAACCAAACACTGAATGAAGAACTTGACAACCAAAACTCTAATAGCCCTGAACAAAAACATAATGGTGAAGTTGAACTTGAAACACTTTGGAACATGAGATGTTATGGCTCTTGTGGCAAAGCTGGTTCGGGAGCTGGTGTTTGGATACATAAAACTAATGAAGGCCACTCCTACAAACTATATTTTCAGTGCACAAACAATATTGCAGAGTATGAGGCCCTTCTCCTTGGTTTACATTTGCTAAAAGACATAGGAGCCAAGAAAATTTCTGTCCAAGGAGATTCTAAACTAATCATTAGACAAATCAAGGGAGAATACTTTTCCAAGAATCCTAGGCTAAGAGAGTACAGGAATGCTGCCTTAGACCTCCTGAAAAATTTTGAGAAGTATGAACTTGTCTCCATCCCTAGAGCTCAGAACAGCCTTGCCAATGAACTTTCCTTTGCTGCCAGCACATGCCAAATACCTCATGCCAATGAAAAATACACTGTGAAAGTCAAGTGAAGACCAACAGTCCCGAATAACATAGATTATTGGCAAGTATTTGAAAATTACAAACATATTGAAAACTTCTCGCAGCCCAAAACTAAGTTTGAAATGTTAAAATCAAACTTAATCCATCAAGAAGTTTGCTTTGATGAGGAACAAACCCTCAAAATAGAGCTGCATTGTAATACTAACATAAATATGCTAGAACGTCCTCTTCAGGCAGAATCATTTGAATATTTAGATAAAAAATACCTTGAGGAGTTGCAATGCAAAGATAACTCATTACCAAGACCTTTCCCCCTTATAAGAGTTGTTTGACTTCAATGATGTTTCTAGGAAGCCAAAAATGGAAACCACCGAAACTGATGTGGAAGAATGCAACATAGGCAACATAGAAAAACCCAAAATGATCAAGCTGACAAAAAATATTCCTCCTCACATAAAAAACAAATATATAGAGCTGTTCAAAGAGTTTAAAGATGTTTTTGCATGGGGATATGAGGATTTGAAGTCCTATGACACAAACAATATTCAACATAAGATTCCTCTCAAGGAAAATCAGAAACCCTTCAAGAAAAAATTGAGAAGAGTAAACCCCGTCCTAATGCCTCTATTTGAAAAAGAAATAAATAAGTTGTATGATGCTGGTATCATAGTCCCACTTAGGTACTCAAAATAGGTTTCTAACCTTGTGTTAATAAGAAAAAAACAGGGGATATTATGCTGTGCATAGATTTTAGAAACTTGAACAAAGCCTCCCTAAAGGACAACTACCCTTTACCCAAAATGGATCATATACTGCAAAGGGTGGTAGGTTCTAAGAGAATATCATTGCTTGATGGCTTCTCAGGTTACAATCAAGTACTAGTACTGCCAAGTGATCAACACAAACCGCTTTCACAACACCTTGGGGCACATTCATGTATGTAAAAATGCCATTTGGGTTGATGAATGCAGGGGCTAATTTTCAAAGAGACATGGACATAGATTTTTATGAAGACATAGGTTACTTCATAGTGATATACCTTGATGAAACCACTGTCTATTCTAAAATTGATGAAGAACACCTAGTTCATTTGAGAAAGGTCTTTGAGAAGTGTAGGAAGTATGGCCTATCTCTGAATCCTAAGAAAACATTGTTTGGTCTTCAAGAAGGAAAACTCTTAGGCCACATCATTTCCTAAGAAGAGATAAATATAGACCCCAAAAGGATTGAAGGTATATTACAAATTAGCCATCCTAGAAACATTAAAGAGCTGCAATCTTTCATTCGAAAGATAAACTTCCTAAGAAGGTTCATACCCAACCTTGCTGAACTCCTAAGAAATATCAAAAACATGCTGAAAAGAGAAGTAAGAGTCAAGTGGACCACGAAAGCCAAATAATCCTTTGAACTGGTGAAACAAGCCCTTACCCAAACACCAGTTCTAATCAGCCCTAACTTTACCAAGGATTTCTTCATTTTCTCCTTTGCATCAGAACACATTATTGCTGTTGTATTGCTTCAAAAGAACATGATGGGACAAGAACAACTCATAGAATTATTTAGCAAAGAATTAAGGGATGCTCATATAAAATATAACATCATGGAGAAACAAGCCTTTGCCTTGATCAAAGCATTGAAAGAATTTAGATTTTACATTTTTCACTCCCATGTTATTGCTTTTGTTCCACATACAGTTGTTAAAGACATTCTGAATCAAGACCCTGATGGTAAAAGGGGTAAGTGGATTGCTATTATCTTAGAATATGATGTAGAAATCATACCCACTAAACTGATTAAAGGACAAGGACTTGCAAAACTCATGGTTGAATCAAATTTTCAAGCACTAGGCATGAATATGATTGATGCATTAGAGGAACAAGAAGAGTTCGCAGCTCCACCCATTGAAGAATTATTTCTGAATTCATCTTGGTATGCTGATATTTTATATGTGTTTTTTTATCTTAATGCTCCTCCTACTTTATCCAAAACAAAATCTAGATTCTTGAAACAAAAGGCTTTAAATTTCTGCATTTTAGATGGAGCTTTGTATTGGAAAAATTATATTGGCATCTTGCTTAAATGTTTTCTTGAAGATGATGCAGATAGAATTATGCATGAGTTTCATGAAGGAGAGTATGGAGGTAATATCTACTGGAAAACCACAGCCAACAAAAGCCTTAGAGTTGGTTACTATTGGCCCACTCTTTTCCCTGACATACACAAGCTAGTTGCAACTTGCCATAAATGCCAAATCTTTGATGGCAAGAAAAAACTCCTACCCTAGCCCTTGCATCCTATCAGTGTTGAAACTCTCTTTCAACAGTGGGGTTTAGATTTCATTGGCGAAATCCACCTTGCCTCATCTGCCCAACATAAGTGGATCCTCACTGCTACTGATTATTTCACCAAATGGATAGAATCCATCCCCTTAAGGAATGCCGCTGCTTAGTTATCATAAAATTCCTTGAAACCAACATCTTGTCCAGATTTGGTTGTCCCAAAAAGATCATCACCGATAATGTTGTTGCATTTAAGTCCATGAGAATGGTGGAATTTTGCTACAAGTACCACATCACACTAGGGCACTCTACCGCTTATTACCCTCAAGGTAAAGGGTTGGCTGAGTCCTCTAACAAAAGTTTTGTGAACATCATCAAGAAGCTGTTGGAAGAGAACAAAAAATCATGGCATAGAAAACTGGTGCATGCACTATGGGTTGATGGACTAACAACTAAGAAATCTATTAATATATCTCCCTATTAGCTAGTGTATGGCATGGATGTTGTTTTCCCAACATCATTGGGAGTTCCAGTTATGAAGCTTCTTCAAGAGGTGCAATCAGAAGAGAATGATATGCAAAGGAGGCTGAACCAAATCATTCATTTGCAGTAGTCAAGGGAAGAAGTTTACAAAAGAACACAAGCAATGCAAGAAAACATAAAGTAGATCTTTGACAGAAGGACCAAAGCCAATGATTTCCACATTGGAGACAAGGTGCTAAAATGGGATTCAGGGAGAGAGGACAAAGGCAAGCATGGAAAATTCGAAAATTTGCGGAAGGGTCCTTACATCATCCATTCAGTTAGAGGTAACAATGCTTTATTTTTACAAGAGCTGGATGGAATAGAGTTATTAGAAGGTCCTGTCAATGGCAGGATGCTCAAGCACTATTTTTGTCAAAATTCCTAGTCTGAAGCTTTCATTCATTGTACATAACATTGAGTGATGAAAAATTAGAAAAACAAAAACACAAAAACAAATAAAATAAGAAAAAGAGGGCAAGAAAAGAATAGGTACAACCCCATACCCAAAAAAGAGTACTGTTGAATGTAATATTCCCAATTAGTTGCTGCTAGTTGGAATATTATATGTTGCTCTATTTTGTAGGTGAGAAGAATAAATGGGGTAGAGAGACCCTTAAATTTATTTAGTAGAAGTAAAACATTCCCTATGTGAAAGGGGGTTTGTGTAAGAAGGCCAAATAAAGCCACCCTTGGGGTGAAAAGGGGGCAATGCATGAGGACTATAACATTGTTGACCAAGTCAACAACGCTACTAAATGAGGAGGAAAACTAGTGGGAACAGTGCAGTTTTGATGGAGGACTCTTTGTAATGAAGTAACCTCATGAATGTGTGGGGCCCAGGGTAAGGAGGCTCACCAAGAATAAAAAGGAAGGGAGGGAAGCCATGAGAGTCATTCAGAATCTTATCTATGATTGAGTCTTATGACTTCTTGCATGCTTCAGCTGTTTAGCTGGGTTTGCTGCACTGTTTAGTGCAAGGGATTCTCATGTGGGAGTTTGACTCTCTTTCTTAGTTCAGCTTGTTGAAGGGATCTAAGAGGAGAATTCTGAGCTACATTTCCACTATCTAACTTGGGTTCAAGGAGTCACCAACTCCTACAGGTCTCTTGCAGAAACTGCACCATTTATGAAGGTGATGTTGTGGTAGGGTTAAATCCCTTGATTTTGTGCTCGTTTCTTGGAGAAGGAGGCTTTTTCTCTCTTGGAAGGCTAGTAGGGAGGATCTTCAGCCATGTTTATGTGCTCTCATGTATTATTCAGCCATATCATATACAGAGTTGCAGTCAACTGTGTGATTTTATGCAGAGATATCATTCTTGTACTTGTGCTCTTATGAAACCCTTGCCGGGTTGTCTACATTTTGTGTAAAAGAGGCCAAACCTCCATTTTTCTTGGCTCTTGATTAATGAAATCTCCATGATCTGTTATATCTCATATTTTTCTGTAGAACCCCTCTTTGAATAACGTTGTTACATGCTTTAGAATTTCTGTTTGGTGAAATCATGGGGTTTGGGTGTTTTTGAGGTGTATTGGCATGGGGAGATCTGTTTAACATGGCTAGAGTGATTTTTTTATGATCCCATTCTGCATGTAAGGGTTATAAAGCATAATCTAAAGGATCCAAGTCATATTTTTTAATTCTGTAACGTAATTTTCTGAAAACAACGTTTTTACTCCCCATACTGCAGAAATTCCTAAGAAGGAATATTACAGTGGTATCAGAGCTCTGCTCTTGGCTAAACTTGTGGGGAAAATATATCTATAGTATGGAGGAGAAAGATATTTCAAAGCTCCTTCTTCAAACCATGCAAAACATTACATGAGTTCTCAAGGAGATGAGGCATAAAGAAGGCCCTAGGGGGTTTTAACAGGAAACAAGTACCAGCACCTCACCTTATATGGAACAATCAGCCACACATCCTTCACTACAAAACTCCACTATGCCCTCATTCTCATTTGAAGATAGGGAGGAAGAAACCCTTGGTGACTATTTTGTGGAGTATGAGTCCCAATCCCAAAGGTTCAAGGAACACTTGAGCTTTCAGGAATTCTGGCGGATCAAGGAAGGGAGGAGAACTTGCTATTACCATAAGAGGGGAGGATTTATACAGGAATCAGACCTACATCGCAATATGGGGAGATTATTCTTGCCTATATACGATGGATCACCTAAGTGCACAACCAAGGCTTGGGTGGAGAAGCTGGATACTTACTTTCATCTCAATAGAGTTTCTGAAATAGAGGCTATCAAAATAGTTGCGCTGCACTTAGAAGGGGAGGCTCATGAATGGTGGTTCCATGAGCTAACTACACTTGGGCATGCTCATATCACTTCATACTCAGTCTTCACCAAGAGACTAGTAGAGAGATTTGATCCAAGAGATCTAGAGGCCCACTTTGTTGAGCTAACCAAGCTCAAACAAAAGGGAGATCTAGAAGATTATATTGCTAAGTATTTGAAACTTTCAGTAATGGTATCCAAACTTACTATGAGCATAAGGGTATGTATGTTTATTGATCGAATGGCTGAACCATTGCATGGGTTGGTAAGATCCACCAAACCAACTACACTCCTTGAGTGTAGAAATTTTGAATAACTGAGATATTATTCACCGAGATTATCCTGATCACACACTATTTGAGCTTCATGAATAATACATAATCTCTTCTACCATTGATCATTAATTGTGGAAATATAAACAATCGCATGCGCACATTAAAACCATAAACAATCACACATATAAACACAGTATTTATGGGAAAGCTTAAAGCTGAAAACCCCCAACTATCTGTATATTATAATGATAGAGATCATGTAGCAATCATTGTACAAACTAATCACAAGCTCTAAATTACAACTACACTCGTTACACACTACACAACTCGAGATCTAACAAAACACATGCTCCAATCGCTCCACTGTTAGCACTCTCTTTTAGCAATATCCCAAATGAATATTTTCCACCGGCGGGATTCGAATCCACCTTGTATGCACTACGCAATCCTCATTGGCATCTCCATCAATGTGTGGTGCAAACTCATGCACCAGTATAGTCACAACTAATAGTCACACTTTCTCTTTCACCTACCTCTCCACTTGTCTCCACTGAAACTGTCCATGCACTGAAGTTAACTGATGTATTCTTTAGTTGATTTATGAGTTAATAATTAGTGAATTAATTAATAATTAATTCACACTACTCTCACTAGTGTATCAATCAGTTAGACTAGATACAACTAGCTCAACTAATTCTAACTGAGTTAAACTGAATACAACTCCATGAACTACTTCTACAACTCCACCAAACTCTGTCACATGAGTTCTAACTGAAGTCCTCCATGCAATAGCTCCACTTAACCCTCAGGAATAGCGTAATTCCTTCTGTCAACTGCTGTGCCACATCTGTGCACTTAACTGAAGTGCTCCAAGAGAATAAGATAATGTTAAGAGTCCAAATATTATTAAGAGCTAATAATATTTGACATATCTATTTTTAGACTGGCAATCTAAAAATAGATTCCGCCCAATATGTCTAAAAATAGAAGTCCATCTATTTTTCCAATTTGACCAACCATCCACAAATAGCATCCACAACTCATAGAATATGATCCATAGTCTAAAAATAGACTTTGCGCCAAAAATAGCCTGCGGGCCCACTTAGTGAAGGCGACTCCTTTCCACTAAGCTCATCATCTTGTTGCAATCTCAACACTCCCTCTCAACAAGATATGGATTATCTGCAACCCCTATCCTGCCCCTGTGGTATTCTAATTTGCTCCCAGTGAGTGCCTTCGTCAAGATATCAGCATCCTGATCCTCCATAGGAATGTATGAAAGTAACATGATCTTCTGTTGCACACAATCTCTGATATGATGATACTAGATGTAAATTTGTTTAGATCTATCATGAAATAATGGATTAACCGAGAGTTTGATGAAACTCTGATTATCACAATAAATCATAGTAGGCTCTAAGTGTGAACTGAACAACCTGACCAGGATCTTCCTCACCTCAGTCAACTGCTTATCGTGGCACTAACAATTTATATAAACCTGTTGGGCGGAGTGCCACGGATCTCTGCTTCCTGTTGTACCAGAAACTATTGTCATTCAAATCACGCGAAAATCCCCTCGAGATGTGCTCTTTACTTGTCCGTTGGGCTCCTGCCTTGTCTGCATCCGTGAAGCCACATAGCTTCACCTCATTCGACTGCATGCCACCAATCCATATCAGGTGATGTACCTCGAGATATCTCCAGCCATGCTTGCCTACCTTCCGAGAAGAGTTTGGTTGGCTTAACCATAGCTTGTGAAAGCTGGTTAACTACATAGCATATATCGGGTTGTGTATTGACCAGATACATAAGCGACCCCACCAACTGTCGATAGACGGTGGCATCCACTACCTCTGCTGAAGTAGCATCCTCCTTCCTCCAACCACCAGGAAGAGGAGTGTCAACAGGCTTGCAGCCATGCATGTTGAACCTCTCCAGAATCTCCCGGGCATACTTGCCCTGAGAAACAAACAGTCCTCCACTGCGCTGCCAAATCTCCAATCCCGGGAAATAATGAAGGAGGCCCAAGTCCTTCATCTCGAACTCTCTAGCAAGGTCCTCCTTGCATGAAAGTATCAACAGCTCATCACCCATCAAAATCAAATCATCTACATAGGTAATGATCAGCAACTTACCCTCCACCACAATCTGGTATAGGTTCGGATCCGCCTCACTCTTGGAGAATCCAAGTCCGGTGAAATAACTATCTATCCTTGTGTACCAAGCACGAGGTGCTTGTTCCAGCCCATAAAACACTCTTTTGAGCCTGCACACATGCGACTCATTGCTGAAGATCTCGAAACCTTCAGGCTGCTCTATGTACACCTCCTCCTCAATGACTCCATTGAGGAACGCAGTCTTCACATCCATCTGATGAATGTGCCACCCCATCTGCGCTGAGAGAGAAAGAATCGTCTGTATGGAAGAATACCTTGCGACAGGTGCAAATTTCTCATCATAATCAATCCCCTCAATTTGTGAGAAGCCTCGGGAAAAAAATATTGCCTTGTACTTCTCCACACTCCCGTCAGCTGCCTGCTTCACTTTGTAGATCCATCTCGAACCCACCACTGATTTCCCCTCCGGCCTCGGGACAATCTCCCATGCACTGTTTCTGACAATCGAATCATACTCTTCCACCATGGCATCTACCCATGCAGGATCCTCCACAACTTCCTCGAAAGAGGATGGTCCTGTCACGATACACTTGCTCACAAGAGCCATGTATCCGATGTGCCGGTTAGGTGGTTGTCTCTATCTGCTTATTTGTGTTGTGGTGCTCCTACAACCTTCTCTGCATCTTGAGCCAGTCGCTCAGCTTCTGTAGTGCGCTTCCGCCCTCTGATGGTTGGCGCTGCATGAGTGGTCTCTTCCACTCTATGAACCTCCTCTTGTGGCTGATCCACATCCTGAGGCTCATCCTTAGGAACTAATAGCTCCTCATCTGCATGCAAGTGTGGCTCCCTCTCAAGCGAACACTTCATGGCTTTCTCCTCTTGAAATTTGATATCCCGTCGCACAACAGTCTTGCGACTGTCTGGAAAATACACATGATAGTTGTGGGGCGTATCAGTGTACCCCACAAATATCCCAACCTCTGCGGTCGGCTCCAGCTTCTTCCTGGCATCCTTCGTCACATGAATGTAAACAGGTGAACCAAAAATCCTCAAATGGTAAATATTAGGCTTCTAACATAAAACGCCTCCTCGGGTGTACTCATACCAAGTATCTTGTGAGGACAACGGTTCTGCACATATACTACAGTATTGCATGCCTCCACCCACAAGTGAATGGGTAGGCCCTGATCATGCAACATCGCCCATGCAGCACCCATGATCGTTCTATTCTTCCGCTCAACAATCCTGTTCTATTGTGGGTTATGAGGTGCTATGAGCTCTCTTCGAATTCCTTCTGCACTGCAAAAGTCCTTGAATTCACCACCATTGTCGCTCCTAAGAGCCTTCACCTGATTCCTCGATTCTTTCTCAACTAGTGCCTTGAACTCACAGAACTTTGAGTATGTCTCGCTCTTCTTTTGCATGAAGAAGATCCAGCAATTACGAGAAAAATAATCAACAAATATCACATAATATATGTGCTTTGCTGTCGAAGTTACTGAGAAAGGTCCACACACGTCTGTGTGAATTCTCTCAAGGATCGTCGTGGCGTGACTATCCTTCTCGTGAAAGGTGGATTTCACAAATTTTCCCAAGGTAAATCCCTTGCACTGATCTGACTGTGCAAGAGTACCCTTAGGAAGCCCAGTAGAAATATGCTGCAATATCTTCAAAGCTCCATGGTGAAGGTGGCCCAATCTCCGGTGCCACAACTCGTCATCATCATGGCTCACCACTCCTTCTGCCTTGCCTGCCATTGCTATGTAGTCATCTACCTGCAATTGATAAAGGTTCTTAAATCGAACCCCTATCCTCCGGGTCTCACCATTTTCCTTGCTGCGCAGGAAAGCCTTTCCCTCGCTAAAGACAACATCATATCCCTTGTCTTCTAACATCGCCACAGAGATAAGATTCTTCTTCAATCCTGGAACGTGCATCACTTCCTTCAATACAAAGGTTTTACCAAACTCCCTCTCAAAGGAAATGGTACCGATACCGGTCGCACTGTATCTACCATCATCGCCCATCTCGATGTGCACTCCAAGATCTTTCTCATCCAGATCAGTAAACAAATCTTGATCTCCTGTCATGTGAAAAGACACACCACTGTCCAGAAACCACACTGAACCCATCACACTTGAGACCAAGCATGCGATCAGTGAAAAATCCAGCTCAAACTGCGAGGCTAAGGCCTCTCCAGTTGCAGATCCAGCAGCCTGCTTATTTTTCTTCTTCTGCGGACAATTTGTGGCATAATGTCCATGTTGGTGATAGTGAAAGCACTTCACCTTGGACATGTCCTGCTTCTTGCCTTTCGCACCGGAATGAGAAGCTTTCTTGCTCTTCCCCTTCTTTTCTTTGGCATCCAAAGCGCAATTCTCTTCATCAGAGTTCCTTGATGAAGATCCGTCCCTGGTACTCCGCCTTATCTCCTCTTGCACAAGATCCGACCAAAGTCACTCCCATCCTGGCAATTTCTCCCGACCATTGACAGAGTCCTGATAGGAATGCCAACTCTTCGGAAGCCCAAGGAGAGCCAAGCTCACCAATTCCTCGTCATCTACAGTCACCCCCACACTTCCCAGCTCATCCCTGCATTGGATGAACTTCGTGAGGTACTTGGGCATACTGTCGCCTTTCTCCATTTTTTTGTTCCTGAGTTTATCCTTGAGTGCCAACTTCCTCTGGTCGCTCTAGCTTTGGAATAAGTCTATCAACACTTTCCACATCAAGAATGGAGAAGCCTTACCATGAAGGCTGACAACTATGTGATCCTTTACACCTTCCAACAGAATTCTTCGACACTTTTTTGTCTTCTTTTGCCATGCGTCAAGTGCGGCAGCATCGCTAGAAGCAGGTTTTGGAATTTCTGCATCTATGAACTCCTTCAACCCATTGTCATCCAGCACCGCCTCCATCCTGTCCTTCCATGCAATATAATTCAAGCTTCCCTCAAGGGCATACTCCAATCGCAATCCGTTGAAAGACATCTCAACTTCGACACCAAGAAAACACTGCTGCAAATTCGAATTCCACCAGCACAAAACTCAACCGCTTCAATGTCTTGCAATTGCTCCAATGATCAATATCGCTCTGATACCATGTATAAATTTTGAATAACTGTTAAATTATTCACCAAGATTATCTTGATCACACACTATTTGAGCTTCATGCATAATACATAACCTCTTCTACTATTGATCATTAATTGCGAAAATATAAACAATCGCATGCGCACATTAAAACCATAAACAATCACACATATAAACACAGTATTTATGGGAAAGCTTAAAGCTGAAAACCCCCAACTATCTGTATATTATAATGATAGAGATCATGTAACAATAATTTTACAAACTCCTCACAAGCTCTCAGTACAATCTCCAATTGTTACACACTACACAAGCTCAGATCTAACAAAACACATGCTCCAATCTGCTCCACCTGTTAGCGTGCCTCTACTGCGCAATCCAAGATGAATAATGGCCCAATCTGAGTTTGAATCCACCTGGTGTGTACTGCGCAATCCTCATTGGCATCTCCATCAATGTGTGGTACAAACTCATGCACCAGTATAGTCACAACTGATAGTCACACTGCTCTTTCACCTACCTCTTCACTGGTCTCCACTGAAACTGTCCATGCACTGAAGTTAACTGATGTATTCTTTAGTTGATTAATGAGTTTATAATTAGTGAATTAATCAATAATTAATTCACACCACTCTCACTAGTGTATCAATCAGTTAGACTAGATACAACTAGCTCAACTATGTTTAGATTAGTTAAACTGAACACAACTCCATTAATTTCCTCAATCAACTCCACCAAACTCTCTCACATGAGTTCTAACTGAAGTATCCATGCAATAGCTCCACTTAACCCTTAGGAATAGCGTAATTCCTTCTGTCAGCTCCTGTGCCACATCTGTGCACTTAACTGAAGTGCTCCAAGAGAATAAGATAATGTTTAAAGTCCAAATATTATTAAGAGCTAATAATATTTGACATATCTATTTTTAGACTGGCAATCTAAAAATAGATTCCGCCCAATATGTCTAAAAATATAAGTCCATCTATTTTTTCCGACTTGACCAACCATCCACAAATAGCATCCTACAACTCATAGAGCATGATCCATATGTCTAAAAATAGACTTTGCGCCAAAAATAGCCTGCGTGCCCACTTAGTGAAGGCAATTCCTTTCCACTAAGCTCATCATCGTGTTGCAATCTCAACATTGAGGCTGTGGAGAAGGCTAGAGATTTGCAACATGCTCTGCCCAAAGCAAAGGCATTACTGCAACAAGAGAATTCTTCATGGCCAAAGAAGGCACCTCTTGACCATGATTAGAGGATATTAAGGAAGGAGAAAATTTTTCTTACTTTTCAAAAGCCATGGGTGCCAAACCATGAGTGTGTTGCAGGGAAGGCTCATTATATTGAGATATTTTCTGATGAAGAAGAGAGGGCCAACGATGTACTACCTATAGAAGATGCAGTGAAAAAATTTTCTCCAAAGGGAGGAGCTCTTGCAGCGTTGAGGGGAGTCCCTAAATATCTGACTTTAAGAGTTAGGGGTATTGTTATGGGGCAAAGAGTTTCGGTGCTAGTAGACAGTGGAGCTACTCATAACTTCATTGATTCACAACTAGTAAAGAAGAGGGGCATTCATATGGAATATTTTGAAGGGTTTTCAGTTTTGGTACCGGGAGCCAGAACTTTGTAGTGTGTCAAGTATGTTCCGAAATTGTCTATCACTATGGGAACCTACACTATGACAGACCTCTTCTTTGTGGTTGATATTCCTGACACCAAAATTATATTAGGTGTCCAATGGCTAATCACTCTTGGGAGAGTCACCACTGATTTGGAGACTCTAGAGATTGAATGGATCGGGAAGGAGGATGGTAAGCATAAAAAAACCAAAGGTATGCACACTTACCCTCCTCAGATTATTTCAGCTCACAAAATGGAGGCAAAATTATGCAGAGGAGAATAGAATGGGCAATAGAACTATATTTATCTAAAGTTGGATTCAAGGATTCACCAGTGCACCCTGATGTACAACCTCTCTTAGACCGGTATGATGTAGTATTTGGGGATATTCCACTGAGGAGACCTCCTGATAGAGGATTTAAGCACACTATTGAGCTACAGCAAGGGATTCAAGCTGTGATTACCACCCCTTATAGGCATCCCAAGGCTTATAGGGATGAAATTGAAAGGGCCATTCAAGAACTACTAGCACTAGGTCATATCTGGCCTAGCACTAGCCCTTTTGCATCTTCAGTGGTCTTGGTTAAGAAGAAGGATGGCACATTGAGGAAGTGCATTGACTATAGAGAACTAAAAAAAAATACCATGAAGAATAGATACCCAATTCCCAGGATCGATGAGCCGATGGATGAGCTAAGAGGATCCAAGTATTTCTCCAAGATTGACTTGAGATCTAGATATCACCAAATCAGGGTGAGGGATCAAGACATCCCTAAAACAACATTTAGGTGTCACTATGGGCATTTTGAGTTCTTAGTAATGCCATTTGGTTTGACTAATGCCCCAACAAAATTCCAATATTGCATGAACCACATCTTTCATGGTCATCTAAGAAAGTTTGTGTTGGTCTTCTTTGATGATATTCTTATTTACAGCTGCACATGGGAGGAAAATTTGCAACATATTGAGACAATGTTGCATACCCTCAAGGAGAAACAATTCTATGCTAAACTCTTGAAATGTGATTTTGGCCTCACGGAGATGCTCTACTTAGGCCACATCATTAGAGTGGATGGAGTAAGAGTGCATGAAGAAAAGATCCGGGCAATCAAGGATTGGCTCGAGCCAAGGAATGTTACAGAACTCTGGGGATTTGTAGGCATATGCACATATTACTGGAAGTTTGTCAAAGTGTTCTCTCAACTTGCAGCACCACTTACAGACTTGACCAAGAAGGGTTCTTTCGGTTGGACACCTACAGTGCAGAGGGATTTTGATAAACTCAAAGAGGTAATCAGTAGTTGTCCGGTATTAGTTTTACCCAATTTATCTCAACCTTTTTTGTTAGAATGTGATGCATCATGTGAAGGGATTGGATCAGTCTTGATGCAAGGAGGGAATCCTATAGCCTTTGAGAGAAGGAAGATGCTACCACATGAAAGGCTATACCCCATATATGATAAAGAAATGTTGCCTATTATGCATGCCTTAGCCAAATTCAGGGTGAAAACTGATCATAATAGTCTCAGATTATTTCTTGAACAAAATCAGCTCCAATAAAGACAACAAAAATGGGTAAGAAAGATCCATGCTTATGACTTTGACATAGAGTATGTCAAGGGGAAGAGCAATATAGTGGCTGATGCTCTATCCAGGAGACCAACAATGCTGTCCTTGAGGGGCATGGACGTAGATTGGAAGGATCAATTGTTGGTTGAGTACTCCAAGGATAAATTTTCATGTGAAATACTTGATGGGATGATAGCTAATGAGAGGTATAAAGTAATGGATGAAATCATCTATTACCGGGACCGGGTCTTTTTGGCTAAGAATTCTAAGCTCAAAGAGAAGATCTTGCAAGCATCACATGATTCCCCACTTTCAGGGCATCAAGGATTCACAAAGACTTACCGGGCCATAAGGGATAGATTCTCATGGAAGGGTCTCAAGGAGGATGTGCTCCAACATATCAAGGAGTGCAGAGTTTGTTAGCAAAATAAGGGAGAACACACTCATCCTGCCGGATTATTGCAGCCACTACCCATTCCAGATGGAAAATGGGAAAGCATCTCCATGGACTTCATCACCAGTCTACTTACTATTCAGGGCAAGAATTGTATATTTGTAGTTTTTTATAAACTAACAAAGTATTCACACTTCTTTTCCATTTCTGCGAATTATACTGCTTCAAAGGTAGCTGAGCTCTTCTATAGAGATGTGTTTAGACTTTATGGTCTTCGAAAGACCATAGTGAGTGATCGGGACAACTGCTTCATGGGTGGATTTTGGCAAGAACTCTTTCAGTTAGTGGGGACTGAATTGACACCGAGTACCGGCTACCATCCACAGACTGATGGAAAGATTGAAATAGTGAAAAAGTGGCTGGAAGGCTACTTGAGAAACTATGTTGCAGGGCAGCAGAAGGCATGGTTGCGTTGGCTCCATTTGGGGGAGTATTGTTACAACACCACTTACCATATGTCCATTGGTATGACCCCATTTCGAGCACTCTATGGGTAGGATGCACTCTCATTTGTTGATGTCATGTTTGGAGCAAGAAAGGCTCCGAGATAAAATGAATGGATTCAGGAGAGTCAAGACATAATTTGGGCCCTTAAATACAACATTTCTACTGCCCAAAATCAACAAAAGATATATGTAGACTGTGGTCGGATAGAGAGACAGTTTGAGGTAGATGATCTAGTCTATCTTCACCTTCAGACTTATAGACAATCTACACTCAAGGAGAAAGGGGTTGAAAAGCTCAAACCACATTTCTATGGGGCATATAAGGTGATTCGTCATGTTGGGGAAGTTGTATATGAGTTGGAGCTTCCCAAGGGGAGCAAGATCCGCAATATCTTTCATGTTTCATGCCTCAAGAATGCCATTGGACATAATGTAGTTGCCAACATGGACCTCCCACCTATTGATGATGAGGGCCATCTAGTTTTGCAACCTAAGGAAATTCTGGATACACGGGAGAGGTAGCTAAGGAGTAGGGTAATCAAATAATATCTGATTCGATGGAGGAATCTTCCTAATGAGGATGCCACTTGGGAAGGAGAGAAGATCTTACAGCATCCTTCTTTTTTGTTGCTTGAGGACAAGAAAATTTTGAGAGGGGAAAACTGCAATATTCCCAATTAGCTGCTACTAGTTGGAATATTATATGTTGCTCTATTTTGCAGGTTAGAAGAATAAATGGGGTAAAGAGACCCTTAAATCTCTTTAGTAGAAATAAAACATTCCCTATGTGAAAGGGGGTTTGTGTAAGAAGGCCCAATAAAGCCACCCTTGGTGTGAAAAGGGGGAAATGCATGAGGAATAGAACCTTGTTGACCAGGTCAACAACGCTGCTAAATGAGGAGGAAAACTAGTGGGAATAACGCAGTTTTGATGGAGGACTCTTTGCAATGAATTAACCTCATGAATGTGTGGGGCCCAGGGTAAGGAGGCTCACCAAGAATAAAAAGTAAGGGAGGGAAGCCATGAGAGTCATTCAAAATCTTGTCTATGTTTGAGTCTTATGACTTCTTGCATGCTTCAGTTGTTTAGCTGGGTTTGTTGCACTGTTTAGTGCAAGGGATTCTCATGCGGGAGTTCGACTCTCTTTCTTGGTTTAGCTTATTAAAGGGATATAAGAGGAGAATTCTGAGCTCCATTTCCATTATCTGACTTGGGTTCAAGCAGTCACCAACTCCTACAGCACAGTCTCTTGCAGAAAATATGTCATTTCTGAAGGTGATGTTGTGGTAGGGTTAAATCCCTTGATTTTGTGCTAGTTTCTTGGAGAAGGAGGATTTTTCTCTCTTGGAAGGCTAGTAGGGAGGATCTTCAGCCATTTTTATGTTCTCTCATGTATTATTCAGCCATATCATATACAGAGTTGTAGTCAACAGCATGATTTTATGCAGAGATGTCATTCTTGTACTTGTGATCTTATGAAACCCTTGTCGGGTTGTCTACATTTTGTGTAAAAGAGGCTAAACCTCCATTTTTCTTGGCTCTTTATTAATTAAATCTACATGATCTTTTCTATGTCATATTTCTTTTGTAGATCCCCTCTATTAATAACGTTTTTACATGCTTCATAATTTCTTTTTGGTGAAATCATGGGGTTTGGGTGTTTTTGAGGTGTATTGGCATGGGGAGATCTGTTTAACATAGCTAGAGTGATCTGTTTTTGCTCCCATTCTGCATGTAAGGGTTATAAAGCATAATCTAAAGGATCCAAGTCCTATTTTTCAATTCTGTAACGTAATTTTCTGAAAACAACGTTTTTACTCCCCATAGTGGAGAAATTCCTAAGAAGGAATATTACATTGAAAGTGTGAAATCCTAAATGCCACTAATATTGATAAAGAAAGTCTTGTGTCATCATCTAACCTAATCATTACTTAACATGTTTTAAATTTATGCTGATAGGTTAGTGAAAGAAGACTTCTCAAATCAATTAAGCTTGACTTTTCACTAGATTAGATTAGGAAAGATTGTTGGTTCCCAAAGCATAAATCTGTACCAAGAGAAAAAGAGGGATGCCTAACAAATTCTGAATCACAGCCCTCATGTTTTTTAGTTTTTGATTGTATAAAAATAATGTTTGTTTGTAGCTTGTCCAAATTCTGCAGCCCATGGCAAATCAGATTGCTTAATCCTGGTTTGATCATGTTTCAATTTCATGTTAGTAGGATAGAGAATAAAGTTTGTCAAACAACTTAATCTTGACAAATGAGTAGACTAGGTAGAGAATAAGAAGATTTCATTAGCCTAATCTAAACTCTTGGAAGTGATAAGGGTAAAAGTAGGTAGTTTTTATGCTTTCGAAAGAAAATAATTTCAAGAGTTTTCCAATCCAATGCACCTAAGAGAAGAAAAAAAATTTAGGCAAAGTATGATGGGTAGGTAGAAATGAGGTTGAAGCGCACATGTATTTTTGATTTTGAGATCATATCTTCAAGAGAACATCGACAAATGAAGGAAGAAAGGATCTGCAAAGTGCAAGTAAGGCACTGGTCTTCAAAACTCAGAAATTTGAACTTCGAGGTCCTGGACACCTCCTGAAAAGGAGCTGCCCTCCCCAAGTGGAGCCACTGTTAGTTATCAATAATTTTTACTATTGATAGATGACTAAATATTGGTTGTAGATTTCTAAAAACTAGATGAATATTGTGAGTCTTAGAAATCTCATTGCCTTCATTATCCTTATGGAAATTTTTTCACTATTCTACCATTTTTCCATTCTAGAGTCACCCTACCACTCCTAAAAGACTCCTTATGGGCTTGTTCCACTTAGCTCTATCCTATTTTTCCATATAACCTCATTTCTTTGTTTTTCCCTTGCTCACCACTCCACTCCCCATCTAGGGTTACCAATCAGCCTATTCTTTCCCATGCTCACCAGGTTCCTCAAGCATTGATGGTCTCAAAACTATATCTGTAGGCTCTTTAGATAAATCAAGTACATTGGATTTTGGATCTTCAATACATCAATTTGTCAAAAACTCTGTTTTTACACTTGAAGGTCCCAAGCCAAATTTCAGTCAAATATTAGGTCAAAGGATCCTCCCACTAGGTCATTAGAGTTTCATAGGTTGTAGGGTCATCATTGGTGTTTTAAGCACCACTTTTCCTGTGCTAGAAGCTGGCCCAAATGTAAAAGAATATCAACACATGCTTGTCCAAGAAATATCAGAAAATCTCCAAGGAGGATTTCTTTATCAAGTTCAAGTTTTTTAAAAGGTAAAGGTAGCTTGGCACTTCTGCAGGAGTGTTAAGAGCCCTATCAGTAGGAGAAACTGATAAGGTAAATGATATATTCCTAAAAGAATACATCTTGTAGCAAGGAAGACAGGAATCAATTTTTTTTCAAGAAGAATCAAGGTTTTGAGCTTGATGGCCCAACAAGTGCCAAACAGTGAAACAAATGGCATAAATGACCATGGAGGAGGCACATCAAGAAACCAAACATGAAGATAAGTTTTTTAGGAATTATTAATGAAAAAGGAAAAAAGGTGAGGTGAACTGGACATAAATTAATGAACTTGAAAGGGCTATAGAGAACTTAGAAGACAACACTGATAAATGTTCTTAAGCATTCCACACACCTAGGGTTTTTGGAAGATGATCAAAGAAGGTGAAAGGGTAAGTTAAAATCCATGATGACAACAAGGGGATTTTGAAGATGCCCCTGTTTGAAAAGATTCCAAACTTATCCCAAAGAGTTTTTCATGCTAAAAATGGTCAAGAGAGGTAACTTGAGCTCCATGGTGCGGGTAAAATGATTGTGAAAGTGCCAATTTGTGTAAGCATCGTAAAGAGGTCCCAAGCTCAACCTTTCATGCCTCAAGATCAGTAAGAAAGTTTTCAGTCTCAAGCCAAACATTCCTCAAGCCAAGGTTTTCAGTCTCATGCCAAACATAAGATGATTTAAGCTCCAAGGTAAGAACAAAGAAGTTTTGGAGACACTGCCGCTGTGTAAGTTCCTGAAGTTGTCAAAAGTGAAATTAGCATGCTTTATAGATCAAAGGGGAGAGCCAATTTAGGGTTCTCATAACACCTGCCGAGTGAAAGTGTTGAAGGACATAAACAAGCCAAAGAAATTCAACCTTGTGACTCAAACAAAATCTGCAGAACAAGGAGGTAAAGAGTATCAATGAGCAAGGTTTAAATTATCATTTCAGGCACCTGCAAATCAGAAGTGGCCAAAGAAGGTAAAAGGCATAGTTTGAATCCATAGTGCATGTCAAAGGGCAGTTTTTGAAGGTGTTAGTGTGTGAAATCCCCCAGAAGATGTTAAAATGAGCTTATTATGCTTCAAGAAGCAACAAGAAAGTCAAATCATCATTTCAGTCACCTACATAGTAACAGTGGTTAAAAGGATGAAAAACATTGTGTTGAGCTCAAAGGTGAAAAACAAAAGTGATTATAAGGTTGTTGTTGTGTCAGAATGAATATGTCAAAGTTTTCAAGGTCAAAAGGAACAGGGATTTGCAAGGCTGCCAGCTAAGGTGAAAAGGATGAGTTTCATGATGAGGATTACACATCAAATTGAGGAATTTTCCATGTGGCTGAACCACCAAGGTGTCAAAATAAATTTTTATGCCTCAAGGAACCAAAAGAAGTAAAATTTATCACTTCAGTCACCTGCAGAGAAAACATTGTAAAAAGGTCAGTAAGAAAAGGGTAAGAAATATAGGTTGAAAATTATGATAAAAAAACACAAGAAACATTGAAGATACTACTTTGTGTAGCCCTCCAAAGAAGACATCAAATGAGCTTGTAAACTCTCAAGGAGAAAAAGGAAAGGTCACTTAAAGTTTTTTATGCCACTTGCAAGCAAAAAGTCAAAGAAATATCAGTGAAAAGTAAAAGGGAGTAAAAACATTAGGAAAGCGGGTTTGCAAAGATTAAATGTAGAATCCTAGACTATAGAATGTCATTTTTTCCTCACATGGCTCATTGTTCACTTGCAAAGATCAAAGAAAAGTCAAGGAGAAAGACTTGTGAATTTTCAGGTCATATTCGGGCAAGTTTACTTGGCGTTGCGCGTTCAGGTCGACGCTGCGTGCCTGAGCATTTTCCCCATGAAAATTTACACAGTGTTGTGCGCCTGGAGGTATGCGCTGCTGGAAACGCATTGCGCATTTACCCAGCAGACCTGACAGGCCCAAAAAAAATACTTTGGCGTTGCGTGCCTGGCACACAGCACTGCCTCTTTCCTGACCTGACTCGCCCATGACCTGTGCGTTGTGCGTTTGGCCAGGAGCGGCCTCCACACCTGAAAACCCTCAAACTAGCTAAAAAACACCTCCAAGCTACCACCAAAGGTTTTTTAAGCATATTTAAAGGGTAAGTATAATACATTCCCTCCTCTCCAAGTTTTTGGTATCATTTGGTTAAAAGAATGATATCCTAAGGAGATAACCTAAATGTCATGCATTAAAACCTCTTTCATCTGCAAACAAGGAAATATCAGTCCAAATATAGGGTTGTATTGTTGATAGGTTGCTCATTCACCTAACACTCACTCCATTATCAAAATCAGTCCCTCACACTGCAACACATTGACATTACATACCTCCATCATCTCAAATTGTCATCATTACTAAGGTGTTTTCACAGTAGGGTTTGACATATCAGTTGGTTTTCATTTAGGTTATTTAGCCTCTCATTATGCCCAATTTGCCTCTTCACTCATTCATTTTCATTCACTTGTAAAAAATTTTCCTTTTCCATCACCACTGCATTACCCTCTTCCACATCCATTTCATAAGCAGAGCTAGGGTTTCAAAAGCAACAGTGATTAAAATGTTAAGGGAAGGTGACAGTGGCAGTGATGAGGAAGGCCAAGTGCCAAGTAGGCATCAACATAGAGGTGGGAGGATTAAAAGGTTTGAACCAATAAACACAATGGAGCTTAATGCCTCTCCCCTAACTGTCTCATGCTTCCAAAATGTAGGTTGTTATCAATTTTGTGAGAGATTACAGAAGGTACCGAATCACCCCGAGTTGACTAGGCTCTTCATCCTTAACCTACATGAGAAACAAGTCAGTATTGCAGGGGTAAACTTTGAGCTATCATCAGATGCCATTCCTATTGCCACTGGGATACCTAGTGTTGGTGAAAGTGATTCAAACAGGAAAATTTAGACATAAGCCACTATGAGCCATTACTTAAACCAAGATAAAAAGACTACAATAAATCTATATTTCCTTTCTCACATTTGCTTGCGAGGTATGCACCCATGATGAGGGTCATCATGAAATATCTCACATGTGAAGGAAGATTCTCTAGGCTCTACTCCTATCACATCAGATTGTTCATGCACTTTAATAGGGTTAAGATGTTGCATTTTCCCTACTACCTATATAGGAGTATTGAAAAAATGTCTTATATTGTATGGAAGAGATAATTCCCTCACCAAATGCAAAGCTTATGTCATCACTCTTTGATCAAAATGGTTGTGATGCATCAATTACAACAAAAGGGTATTCCATGGGAGGTTTTCATTACCCATGAAGTGTTCACCAACCCACAACCTCATCCTCAGCAAAACATGCCTTCATCATCTCATCCTCCTGTCTTTACTCCTCCATCATCTCCTAATGAGCATGCTTCACCATCTACACATATCCCTTCACCTTATGAAAAACCTCCTTCATCACTTTCTCACAATGCATCAGATAATGAGCAGTCAAATGAAAATGAGGGAGGAGATGGTGATGAATCAAGAAAAAGTGAAGAGGAAGAGGTCAGTGATGAGGTAGAAAGCATGGAAACATAAGGAAATGAGGATGTTGGCAATGATGAGGCAAGCAGAAGTAAGGAGGAAAGCAGTGAAGAACATGGCAGTGAACCTAAGAGCCATGATGACAGTGAAAAAAATGAGGCTCATAGCAATGAAGAGTCAGAAAGAATGTAAATTGAAGGCAGTGATGATGGTGGCAATGAAGAGGAAAACAGTGACAAGTCGAACAAATAAAATTTAGCCAGTGAAGAAGTGGCCACTGAGTCTAAAAATACTGAGGCTCATAGTGATGATAAAGGCAGTGAAAAAAGCATGGAAGAGAGAGGAAATGAAGATACAGATATCAGAGGTGATGAAGGCAGTGTAGAAATAAATAATGAAGAACCCAGCAGTCAAAACAAAGAAGATGAGGCTGACATAAATGATGCCAATATCAGTGATAAGGACAACCCACAAGTTAGTGAGAAAAATGATGGTGCAGAAAACAATGAAGAGGCAGAGGAAGACAGTGAGGAAATGAACCATGATGGAAATAGGTCAGAGGAGAAAATATCAGTGAAGAAGAAGAAATTGAGGCTGATATCAGTGAAACAAATATCAGTGATTCAGAGGAAAATAGTGAAGAAAACAACAGTGTAGAAATCAGTGAGGAAGAGAGCATAAATCATGATGGCCATGATATCAATGGATATTATGATAATGATGATGATGATGTTGACACTAATAATGAAAACAAGAATATCGGTGATGAAGCAGAGAGCATGGAGACAAATGATACCATCCATGAGATCAGCCATGAAAGCCATAAGGACAACAAGGATGTCAGTGATAATGATAGTCATGATGGCAGCAATGGTGAAGACACCAATATGAGCACAATTGAACCTTTTTCTTTAAACTATCAAAGAGGAAGTAGGCATGTGTTTGCTACCTCTAAAAGGCAAGGGGCCATTCCTTCCACTTCAACCTACCAGCTGAACAAAGGCAAAGAGAAGGTCATAGAGGAAAAGGAAGAAGACCAACATGAGACTGAATAGGAATTTGAGCTCATTCATGTTGAAAATGATGATGAGAATGAGGCAAGGGTCTCAAGAATGCTGCTTAAGGGCAAGGATGCCCAAATCAAATATTTGCAAACCAACCTAGAAAGGGCTAGAAATGTCATCAACTATTATGAGACTGAAAACAAGCATTTGGAGGCACAAAAGGCCATTTATGAGGTTAGGGCAATTAGAGCTTGGAAAGAGGCTGAAAGGACCAAGGTTAGGCTTGATTAAGTCTTCGGTGTTTTTTATGAGAGTGAAGATGAAGAAGGGAAGTTGTCTATTAGAAGGCCAAGAACAATGTGCTTGAGAATGGCCTTGGCCAAGGAGAAGGAGAAAGAAATAGCATTGGAAGAGAAACCCACTCCAAGTGAGCTGATTTCCATAGAGATTGAGTATGATCAGGAGCCTTGGTTAGAGAGGGCTAAAACACACTTGGAAGGTTAACTGGAGAAGACACAAAGGGACCTTGGCCTTTAGAAGAATATGCCCAAGCATTATGCCTTGAGAAATCAAATTGCAAGGGCCAAGCTCAAAAGAGCCCTTGCCAAAATTCAAGCCCTCAAAGAGGAAAAAGGCCAAGAAAACATTGATATCTTAGCTGATGCTTCCCTACAGGAATCCCAAACCCCATGAGGAAGATAATTGCAATTTTGGAAAGTTTTTGACATTTTTGGTTATTGACTGATTTTGAGGGCCAAGGGCGCATCGCCCTTGGTGCTGCACTTTTTCTTAGATTATTCATTGAAGACAAAATTTAAATTTTTGGGTTCATTGTGCCAAGGAAATCACACTGACCAAGTTTCAGCTCATTTGGAGCAAGTCTGCCCTCCAAAAGGGCCAAAAACATGCAACATTTCACCTTCGCTAATTTATTAATTTTCAATGCACCGCACTTGACCTCATCACAGCCTTGTGTGGAGCCAGCACTAATTTATGGAAAATAGATATTTTATGGATTTTTGGGCAAACCACTCCAAATTTAGGTGTTATAAGTTATTTTTCATTTATTTCATTAGATATTTTATGCCTTGGGCCTTTCATGGTCTCTTTGGACATAAATGCTATTTATGATGCATTTATGACATTTTAGAAACCCTAGTTAGGGTTTTTTTCATCTTTTCTTGTTAAATACAACATTTAGGTCTTATTGTACATGTTGGATATTTTCTGAGCATAATATGAGATAGACATGGAGTTTATTGGTGAAATTGGTTTTTGATGACTTGTGATGGCTTTGGACTGAGCATCCATGGATTGAGCACACTCTTAGGATTCATAAAGCTTGGTTAGATGGTAATGTATTCCACTTTTGTCTTTGTTTCCTTCACTGATTCATTATGTTTATGGTTTCCTTGATCAAAAGACAAAAATAAAGAATAGGACTTGCTTTCTTGGCACCCTACTTCTGCCTACCTCTTTTGATTTCTATGTTTTCCTCCTTGAATTTTAGCTAAAGAATTCTTAAATGCTCTTTGGTTTTTACTAAAATGTTATGTCAAAGGTATATTTTTTTGCAAGTAATGTTCAAAGAATCCTTAACTTCTCTCTAAATTTACTTATTTGTTGTTTGAGGTCTTCTCAGTATTGTTTGATTGAAGAATCCTTTATTTCTCTTCATGTTTTGCTATACTATCATACTGAAAGCTTTTTCCTTGTTCATAGTATGTTAAAGGATCCTTGATTGCCCCTTAACTTACTGTATTCATAACTCTATGTTCATTTCACCCACACAAAACCTACTTAGATCCATTTGGCTGAAAGTGCAGAAGTGTCCTCAGACACACAACTTTATTGATCAAGAAAAAAGATTACATAGCAAATTACAGGAGTTTACACATGTAAACTCACACTCTCACATTCTCTCATTACACATTACAATGAAAATAGGAAACTAACCTATTTATAAGCTCTATGTTATAACTTAATCTAGTTATGGATCACTTGGAAAATAAACAAGTGTCCATTTACAATAAATGAGCTTCTAACCACTCTACTAACTTCACTCCTAACTTAGAGCCTAGGAAATGACTCTTTTCTAGAGTCCTAATTTTTATTAACAAATTTCTATTTCTAAATATCTCAAAGATTTATTAAATATTCTAGAATAATAATTATTAATTTAATATCTTAAATTAATAATTATTTTATTCAAACACTATAACCTATGATAAAATATATTTTGGATCATCTAACATAACCCCCTATGATACAAAGATACATTACAACAGATACCAAGTTCATCCCTGAACTTAGTAAACTTTATTCTGCCAAGAGGTTTTGTGAAAATGTTGGAGGCCTAATCTTCTGAAGGACAAAACATTGGCTTGATGACGTCCTTTGCAATGAGAGATCTGATATGATGATACTTGGCGTCCACATGCTTTTTCTTTGAATGGAAAACTAGATTCTTGGCAAGCTTTATTGCTAATTGATTGTCGATGAATAATGAAGTCGCTTCTGCTGGAGGAATCCCCAAGTCCTGTAAAACTCGACGTAACCAGACAATCTCACATGTTGCTTCCCATGCTGAAATTTACTCTGCTTCTGCTGAAGAAGTGGCCACTGTAGCTTGCTTCTTGCAACTCCAGGAAACTGCAGCTGACCCCATGTTCATTAAGTAACCTGAGGTTGATGCCCTGTCATCAATACTGCCAGCAAATTCGGCATCTGAAAATCCACCAAGTACAAAATTTTTAGTATTTTTGTAAAGAAGACCAAAATCTTGTGTTCCTTGGATATATCGAAGAACTTGTTTGGCTGCGTTCCAGTGGCTGTCTAGTGGTTCCTGCATAAAACGTGAAAGAACACTGACTGCATAAGATAGATCAGGATGAGTGGTTGTCAAATAAATCAAGCTGCCAATCAACTGTCTGTAATTAGTGCTATCCACCTTTTCCCCCCCTTCAAATTTTGAAAGTTTTAAGTTTTGTTCCATAGGGGTAAGGACAAGCTTACAATCCTGCATTCCAAATCGCTGAAGAATTTCTACTGCATATTTACTCTGGGAAATGAAGATCTGATGTGGACGTTGGAATACTTCAACTCCAAGATAGTAGTGAAGTAGTCCCAAATCTGTCATCTTAAAACCTGCATGTAACTCCTTTTTCACCTGTTCAATGTGATCATCATTGTTGCCTGTAATGATCAAACCATCAACATACATAATGAGAATGACCAGATATTTTCCCTGTTGGCATACATACAAAGTATCATCAGATTCACTGCGATGAAAACCAAATTTGCGAAGGTATTCATCCATTTTGGCATACCAAGTGCGGGGAGCTTGTTTTAATCCATATAAAGCCTTGATTAATTTGCAGACTTTATGTTCTTTCCCTTCAACTTCAAAACCTGGTGGTTGTGTCATATATACATCTTCCTGTAAGTCCCCGTTGAGAAAAGCGCTTTTGACATCCATTTGATGAACTTTCCACCCTTTCTGAGCTGCTAAGGCAAGTATGAGGCGTACGGTGTTCCATTTAGCTGTGGGAGCAAAGGTTTCCTCATAATCGATCCCTTCCTGCTGCACAAAACCTTTAGCAACAAGTCGAGCTTTATACTTGTCAATATCACCACTTTGCTTGTACTTAATTCGATAAACCCATTTGCATCCAATAGGTTTAACATGCTGAGGACAATCAACAAGTTGCCAAGTTTTGTTGTCTTGAACTACCTGATATTCATCAACCATTGCTTGTTGCCATGCTTTATGTTTTACTGCCTCTTGAAAATAAGAAGGTTCAGTAAAATCATTTGCTATCAAAGCAAAATTGTCTTCATTTTGTTTTGATGCCCTTGTTCCTGTTTTGTTTTGTTCATTAGGCCTTACATCTTTCAATAGTTGAACTGCCCATTTTGGAAGTTGTTGCTCACTTGTTTGAGGTTCTGAGAAGTCTCCATCATTGTAGAGGGGATTAATGTAAACTTATGTTCGTCATTCAGGTGGTGAATCTGGAGAATCACTATCAGAAAAACTGCTGCTACTTGGAGACGCTGATGAATTGCTAGAAGACCCAGATGAATTTGTTGAAGTAGATGGACTGGATGACTCATCTCCAGAGGAAGGAAAATCAAGTTCATACCAATTTGGTGAAGTTGGTTGACTTTGCATATTTCCTTTCCTTTTACTGCCTTTAGTTTCTAACTTGTGAAGAAGACTTTCGATTTCTTCAGCACTCTTACTCTCTGTTTCATCAAAAATGACATCCCTGCTCACAATAAATTTTCTATTGGTCAAAATATGATACCCTTTCTTTTCATCTGAATAGCCAATCATGATTCATTTCAAACTTCTTGAATCAAGATTAGTTCTCTTTTCTTTGGGAACTAAGGCATAATAGATGGATCCAAAAACTGGAAGATGTTTAACATTAGGTTTGAAACCAAACCAAGCTTCATAAGGGGTGATTCCTTCTAAAGAAGCAGTTGGAGATTTGTTCCTTAGATAGACAGCTGTATGGATTGCTTCTACCCAATATGTTGGACTTAACCCTTTGAAAGTTAACATGGATCTCGCCATGCCTAACAATGTGCGATTCATCCTTTCTACGACTCCATTTTGCTGAGGAGTGTAAACATTTGTAAGATTCCTTCTGATGCCATTTTCACTGCAATAATTTTTGAATTAATTTGAGTTGAATTCTCCCCCATTATCTGTCCTGAGAGTACCTATCTTTTCTTTGGCTTCATTTTCAACAAGTTGTCGAAAAATTTTAAATTTCTCAAATGTTTCTGACTTATTTTTCAAAAAGTAAATCCAGGTCATTCTACTGAAATCATCAATAAATAGCAAGAAATATTTGCAACCACCTAATGAAGTTTGTAGTGGACCACACACATCACTGTGAACTAGTTGCAGCAGCCTGTTTGCACGCCATGTACTTGTTGGAAAACTTTCTCAACTCTGTTTGCCATAAATGCAGGCTTCACATTTAGCATTTTCTTTGTTGAAAGTCGGAAGTCCTTTAACCATCCCTTGTTTCTGCAATTGAGAAAGACTATCAAAATTCAAATGTCCATATCTTACATGCCATAATATTATAGGTGAAATTCCTGTAGTAACTGCCCCTGCAAAATTAGAATGCCTTGGAATAACTGTACCTTTCATCCTTAACAGTTTTCCGTCTTCATATCCTGTCATCACTGTTTGGAAGTTCTGTTTGACTGAATTAATATTAACCAAGCCATCTTCCATAATTATTTGATGTCCAGCTTGTCAAATCATGACCAAAGACAACAAATTTTTCTTAAAGGTGGGAACATACCATACATTGGAAATCAATTTTTCTCCAATGTCAGGGAGAAAAAATTTGACTACACCTTTTCCATAAGGCATATGTTTTGTATCATCTGCTAGAAAGATGGAATTAAGATGGAACTCTTGAAAATTCCAAAATAAATCTCGTCTACAGGTCATGTGCTGAGTTTCTCCTGAATCCAAAATATAAGCGTCTTCATAATCACTCTTAATATAAGAGGAAAGTTGGATTGCTGGTGAAGAAGTGAAGACACATTCTGAGTCATTATCATCTTGATGTTGATCATTTGCAAACTGTGCTGAAGGCTGTTGAAACTTAGAAATTTTATTGATAGATGTGCGACAATCTGAAGCATAGTGACCAATTCTATTACATCGCCTGCAAAAAAATTGACTCAAATCAGTGCCTCTTCCTTGAGATTGTCCTCTGCCTTGAGACTGTCCTCGACCTATGCTTTGTCCTATGTTTTGAGATTGTCCTCTCCTTGGATTCTATCCTGTGCCTTGCTGAGATCCTCTGTTTTGATTTTTGCCTCTACCTTGAGAATTTTTTCTGCCTGAATTAAAGCCTCTGTTGGAGTTGTTTCCTCTGTGTTGACTGCGACCACGACCTTGCGTTCCTTGATTTTGATTAAAATTACTTTTTCCTTTGTTTTCGGAATTGTCAGCTGAGGAGTTGCTAGTACTGGATTCTGTGAGAAAAAAATCTTCACCAACTTTCTTTTTCTTCCCAAAAGTTTTATCATGTTGAGTCAACATTTCGCAAAGCTCATCAAACTTTAGCTTTTCTAACTTTCCAGTGAGCTGTAGAGTTTCTAAAAAATGTGTGTAAGAAGAAGGAAGCCCAACAATTAAAATTGTGACCATAAAACTATCATCAACTGCTTGAAAACCAGCATTAACAATTTCCTGCTTAATATTCTTAAGTCTGGAGATGTATTCAAGAATATCTCCTTCTTCAGTCAATTTTTGATGCAAAAATTTTAATTGTAGATCAACTCTTTTTGATTGAGGCTGAGTATCAAACAACTCTTTAAAAGTTCTCAAAGCAGACCAAGCATCTTTAGCATTTTCAATATGGACATACATTTCATTATTGATAGAGGATTTAATGAGAGCTAATGCTTTGGCGTTTTTAACTTCCCATTTTTCTAGCGCAGTTGCATCTGTAGGTTTATTTGGCTTTACATCTCCATCAAAAATATCATGCCATAGTTCATTATAAACAAGAGTGCTTTCGATGAGGCGTTGCCATGTTTTGTAAGATTTTAAGCCTTCAAGTTTGTCGAAATCAGAAAAGAAATTAATCAACTTAGACATTGTAGTGTTAAGACTTCACACCACAAATCAAGCTCCAAAAAAAAAAAATATCAAGATGCGCAACACAACAACAACACACAACGCAAAAAAAAACGAACTATTGGGGCTTGGCCTTGACCCTCGAATAGTCGTCGAAACAGGAGAAAATTGACTGAGCTTTGCACTTGGCTCTAGTCAATTTCTCAAATATTTACAAGGCAACTTTCAAAATTTGACTTTTACAATGATGCGCTTGCACAATCTGGTAAAAAAAAAACTACCCCCCCTCAAAGTAAAATTACTTTGAGTCACACTATCACTCCATAAAAAAATTACAAAGAACAAATCTCCTTATTACTCCAAAATATTACAATAACCTTAAAAAAGATGCCTTATCACTCCATTACAAAAACATTACTTTGCTCCCAAAAAAAAAAAAAAAAAACAAAAACATTACATAAAAAATATTCCTGTTTTAGGGAGGCCTTTTACAAGACCGACAACACCCTTCACATAGTCTCCTGCTCCAGCCAAGAATGTCACATACGCTCTCTTGGAGTATCCTCCGCGCAAGCTGCTTACCGCTATCACTTTACCCCACCTGCGGCGAACTTTTTATCTTCAATTAACAGGCGCCCAGGTTGCATCTCCTGCTGCACGTCACAGAGTCACTTCGGACGCAAATCAGGTTATAAATTGCATTTAAATAACATCTATGGGCCAAATCGACAGAAAACCGGCTGAGGAATTTGAAATTGACACAATTGTTTATTCAATCCAATCCAAATGGGAGCCGATGGTCTTCGAATTTGAAAGAACCATTCATATTTAGCTTTGAAATCCAGATCGTGTGAGTTTTTCGTCCATAAATTTGACAGACTAAACGAATTTAAGCTCAGATTTGTTGTGAATTCCAGTAATTTTAAGGTGCTCTGGCCAAAGGAAAAACAACATTATCAAACAAATCAACACTCTAAAATGTCTGTTCAGACGGAAGAGACTAAACTAATCAGTGAAATGCATATTCCAAATTGTTATTTGAGAATCGATGCCACAAAAACGTTGAATCGATGTTGGTTCTTAACGCTGGAAGAAAAATTGATGGTAAACACTGGTTCTTAATATAAAATCGATTTACTGGTAAACGCTGGGTCTTAAACGCTGGTTATTAATATGGTAAACGCTTTACAATGTAGAATCCACTTCAAATGCTTTCACAATCCACTTACAAACCACATATAAATCAATGCCAAAATGCAGGGTTATGCCATAATTATACAACACATAAACGACGAACAATTTGTAATGCAGAATCGATGCTCATGCCACAAATTAACGCTGGTTCTATGCCAGAATCGATGCCAGAATGCAGAATCCACTTCAATCGATTTATATGTAATGTAGAATCCACTTACAAGAAAGTGCAGAATCGATGTTTTCAGAATTGATGTTTCATAATCGATGTTTCATGAAAATGCTTTTAAAATGTAAATGCAGAATTATACAGCGCTTTCCCCCCTTTTTTTTTAATTCACTCAAAAAATTTGAAACAGAAACGCATCTGCTCTTTTTAAAAAATGATTTTAGAATTTGTAGATCTAAAATCAATAATTTTTTTTGGAAATTTCATACCAATATTTTGCTGATCACTTCAACGGAGTTGAGTTTTCCACGACCTGGTAGAGCTGGAATCTCCTCCTCATAGAATTACCGTGGCTCTGATACCACATGAAAGTGCAGAAATGTCCTCAGACACACAACTTTATTGATCAAGAAAAAAGATTACATAGCAAATTACAGGAGTTTACACATGTAAACTCACACTCTCACATTCTCTCATTACACATTACAATGAAAATAGGAAACTAACCTGTTTATAAGCTCTATGTTCTAACTTAATCTAGTTATGGATCACTTGGAAAATAAACAAGTGTCCATTTACAATAAATGAGATTCTAACCACTCTACTAACTTCACTCCTAACTTAGAGCCTAGGAAACGACTCTTTTCTAGAGTCCTAATTTTTATTAACAAATTTCTATTTCTAAATATCTCAAATATTTATTAAATATTCTAGAATAATAATTATTAATTTAATATATTTAATTAATAATTATTTTATTCAAACACTATAACCTATGATAAAATATATTTTGGATCATCTAACATTGGCCTTGTTAAATTGCTCTAGGAGACACCCTTGACTTATTTTTGCACTCTTCAAAACCTTTGTAGACTCCATAGCCCAATGGATTGATTCTCTCTTACTCTACCTTTTCTCCTTGACAACTTATCCAACCAACCAAACAAACAAGAAAACCCTAAACCTAATAACTAGCCTAAAATCAAAACCCTAAAATTTATCAAGTTACATCCTTTACACAAATATAGAGAGAGCCCTCTCTGAGTCCAGGAAGGCTAGGTCCTAGGACTCCAAAGATTGGTTTGATGTTACCCCTGTGAATTTTGTCTTTCCAATCTAACAAATTATGGGGACCTAACAATCAAAACAATACATGCTTTAAGAACTGGAATAACTCATGTTGGCAGCATATTCTGGAAGTTGTTTACAACTAAAATCAATTTTATTTTCGGACCACGTCTGTTAATTATCTGCATAAATGGAATGAGAGGCAGAAATGTGTGCAGCTCCAATACCGGATCCATCATTGGGCATCTTAATGACGATATGTTGAGCTATTTCCTCTGCAAGGAGTTCCAAAATTGCCAAATGCAAATAGTTTCTAAATTTAGGATAGTTCTCATAAAGACCACAATCTATGGCAATAATTGTTCTCTTCATTTTTTTTGTTGAATCACTCTTCACCCTACCACCCACTACACCTAGTGATCCTTCTCTACCAATATTCTTGAGTATTCCCACAATGCCACCTATTGCCAACTAAGCTGCTTTTTTTGTGACTAAATCACAAACTTCCACAATCAACCTTCGTACTTTAAAAATGACATTTAAAATCTACAATATTTTTTATATATTAAGTCTACATAAAATGCTAAAAACTCATTCAAATAACTAGTCGTATGATAATTAATATTGAAATAAACATGGTACTTACCCCCTAAAACATCTTTCACAACTTTACCAACTTCTCTCAAATCTGCAAATTCATCTTGATGCATGGTTGAGACAAATAGAGTCCTGCAATAAACATTAATGTTTTGTAATGGAGACTTGCAAGAAGATAATAAACATGAATTTCTTAACATATATAGGGAGATGTTCAAAGATGAAATCCCCAACAATTTTTAACAATTGTAGAAACTTCAAAAATATGTGCATTGCAATCAGAGTTATCCGTAAAATATTTTTCAAGGATTTATATAGCTCAATTCAAAAAACTAATACAATAGGTTATGTCGGACATGGTTCATTTCTTGCACGTTTGGTACATAAATGTAGTTAGAATAGAGTGTCAAAATCACTCTATTGTTCACACATGATAGAATCATATTGGAGATATGAGATACAACCGTCCATGTAGAAGCTTTAGATTAGAAAAAAAGGGGGAGAAACATGGGAACTGAGCCACAACTGTTTAGAGTGAGCAAAACATTATTACAATGGTACTATATTTTGTTGCATGGGCTATTCATAAAATAGAGAGATACCTCAACGGACATGGATATTTTCTTAGCAGATGTGCATGAAACAAGTTCCTTGCTAATCAATCGGACAACCATCCCACTATTCCTTCTAACAGATGCAACTACTGACTTAGAAATTTTTTACTGAAACTAATTCTAATTAATGTAGTGAAACGATTGTACACAAAGTATCAGAGATGGTATTAGAGGCTGATTCAGGGTGAGTTGAGTTGTGTTGATTATTCAGGAAGTAGAAATACATTTGTAGGGTTTTAGGTGGTATTGAAGCTTGAAATTATATTGAGTGAGAACATTTTTAAAGAGAATGGGCTCTACAGGAATTTGGAGTTTGGAAGATTGGAAGAAGCACACCATGGGTCCGAGTCAATCCGAACAAATTCCATCAAAAAAAGTACAAGAGATTGAAGAGAGATTCATAGAATTGGAGAAAGAGTTTTCGTGATGAGACAGACTCTTCTTGCATTAATTAAGGAAGGGATATGCAACACGGACATGGGTTAATTCAAGCTCTGGTAGGAGGTTATTCAAAGTTCAGAGTCCAGACATAAGATGATTTTATCAATGTCCATGAGGTACCAAAAAAGTAGGATAGTGGGACTCAAATGTACAATCCTATTAAATACATACTGTGTGAGTGTGAAAGTTACATGTAGAAAAGTATACATAAATAAAAAAAAGGTAGCTAACTTAGATTGGTAGCAGACTGCATTGTAGTCCAAACATTTTGTTGTGGTGTCTGTACACCAGATTGTTGTAAAGGCCTGGAACCATGCTGAATGGGTGTCACCATTTTTTATTGCATTGAAGTAACAAAAGGATGTAAATTTATTTGCTGGATTTGATTAACATGCTTTTCTTGTTCCTGCATATGAGATAACTTAGTTTGTGGTTGCTTTTGCATAGATTGCACTTGGCTGACAGTCTGATTTGCAAGTTGCTGCTATCCATGCTATTGTTATGGAGCATATTTTCTCTGCTTAAATGAGTTCAAAATGGCATGGATTTGCTTCTCGAAAGCATCAACCTTATCCTCTTTAAACCCTGATGGAATGTTTCTCTTCAATACTTGAAGATATTGCATCATATGTTGCAATGTTTGTTTGTAGTGCTTAACCTTTTCAGTTTTATAAGGTGACATGGGTTGATAAAAACAATAATTCTATGAACATTCAGGCCATAATTAACTAAAATACTGAAGTGTCATAATCATTGATATTCATTTTGTATACATGAAAAGTTGAAAACAATCTTATCATCGTTAATGGTGGCTACATGGATTTTATTACCAAAACAACCCCAAAAAATTCTTGCAATCTCATAAGCATACTTCACTCTATGCTTCGAAGTTTCCAAATATCACTTGTAATATATTCATAATGCCACCATGCCATTTTATAAATTTGAAAAAGGTCAAACTAGTTAGAAGATAGAACTAAGGAATAAAAGAAACACACTCTTGACATTTCGCTAAAAGCTTTATAATTTTTTTTATCTTTGGGTAATACATCTCCTTCAAATTTTGTAATTTCATAAAGAACTTAACAATTTTTATCACTTTTTTTGTTCCTAAGACACCAAATATTTGTCAAATCTTCCAATCTCAAGAGAATCTTCGTAGACTCTCTAGACTCTTGAGAGCTAAGTGGATATGTTGGTTCCCCTCGCTTATGTAGTGAAGAGTATTCTATATAATCATAGTTGGGCTCAATAGTGAAAATTTATTATTGTAGTCATTATTGATCAACAAAGAAATATAAGATGCGTTTTTGAAAAAAATATTTATCAAGGAATTTCAGATTGAAATAGAGGGGGGAAAAATGCATATAATATAGGTATGTCAAGGCATAACTTAATGGGTTGTTGTATTGATTCATAATTGTGAACAATTAAATGGTAAATATGACATGGCATCTTTCCAAATCGGACAAGACTCCAATACTATTTAGAGAAAGAGAACTTAGGCCAACATATAGAAGACTGATAATTGTGAAAGAATGGAGATACATACACAAAAACCAATGCAAAGGAACTCTCGGAAATTTGTAAATTTGAAGAAAAATTAGAATGTGACTTGTCTTACTCTCTGATAAACCTTTTCCTTCCAGTCAGCAACAGTTTATTTTCTAGTTTGAACTAACGACTCCATTGATGTTGGAAAACCCACAGTTAGCCCATATGAGGTGACAAAACATTTTTATTAATCTGAAGTATCAGAAGAATATCCAAATGTATACCCTTCTTCTATGCTTAGATGAATCCAAATACGCACAATAGATACAGAGTGGCAATGATATATAATCAACATTGATATTTAACAAAGCCTTAACCGCAATCTGAATGGGATAAGGTATATAAAATGTAAATGAAACAGGGGAGTGGAGTTACTAGAAGACACCTCCGAAAGCCCTCGCTGTTGTAAGATTTTATTTTTTTATTCAAAATAACTCTATTTCTACTACAAAGGAAAACCACCATTTGTCTAGAGCCCATGTTGCAACTCTTGTTCTGTTGGATTTGATTGTTGTAGCAATGGCTATTTTTGCTACAGGGGTTGGGACTCAGATTAGAGTTGGGAGAGATGTTGTTGTTGTTGTGACTGTTGCTGCAGCTACTGGGGATTGTGATTGTAACAATGCTGATGATGTCTGTTGTGTTTGCTGATGTTTGGATTGAAATTGAAATTGATTCTGCTACCGCTGTTGCATATTTGAAACATTATTTTTCCAACCCAAAAGTTTTTGGTGTTGTTTCTATGGTGGTAGAATTGACTGTTGAGACATAGAAGCTTATTTTTGTTGTTGTATAATACATTGTTGTGATTGTTGTTGCCTAAGGATAGATTGTTGATGTTACTGAAGGGAATTCTGAGCTGCGTGTTGTATAGTAGATTGATGAGCTTGTTGAACTCCAGATTGTTGAGCAGGTTGTAGAAGAGAGGGTTGAGATTGCTATATAAGATATTTTTGAGTTGATTGGAGACTATATTGTTGAGTTGGTTGTAGATTAGACTGGTGTGGTGGTCGTGGTTGGCTCTGTGGCAAGGCCAATTGTTGTTGCTGAATAATTGATGGTTGAGACTCCTATTGCAACTTCTATTTCATAATAGCTTGCTACTGTTGCAACTGATGTTTATAAAGCAGATGATGCTATTGAGATGGTGACTGTTGATGTTTTTGGTGTTGTTGTTGTCTTGATTATAACTATCTCTAACTACTTGTAAGAAGAGAAGGTAAAACTTGACATGTTGAGCTATTAATTGAGCTATGTGATATTCCTAGCATTGGAATAGAAGACAAGGGAGGTGAAAAACCAGCTGAGATTGACATTCCACTTGCAGGTATGTTGTTTTGCAAAGTTTGTTGGAGAAATGGTTGTGTGGTTATTCTTGCCCAACCAATGGAAGACCAATTCCTAAAGATTATGGTTGATTTCTAATTGTTGTTGGCATCATCACCCTAGAATGTGAACATGGAAAACAAAGAGACAAAATAATAATAAAAAACTCATCAGTTAAATCCTTTGTTGAAATACTAACATTAAATATAATAATGAATATTTTACAAGGTTTCTAGGTAAATTTCATAACAAAATTTGTTCTCGACGCATTTCAATTGATCTCTTCAACAATCGTCAAGGGACAAAATATGAAAATAGTGGTAGGTGCAGCTGCATGAAGCACAATATGTAGAGCTATAAGTGCTAAAAATTAGGTTGCATAGTGTTGCATGGTGTGTTTCATGTAGCTACACCTCATATTTTTCAAGTTTTGCTTCTTGGTAATGGTTGAAGAGATCAACCAAAACGTAAAATTCATAGCTTTGGTGCTGCATATTGTAGTTAATGCAGCTGCACCTCCCTCTATTTTCTATATTTTATTCCATGCTGATGGTTGAAGTGATCAATAAAAACCAAAATCCATTATGTGCCATATTTTGCTTCATGTAGTTGCATCTCTCTTTATTTTTTGTATTTTGCTTCCTGATGATGGTTGAGGAAATCAACCAAAATTCGACGTAACGCTGCATATTTTCTTCATGTAGCCTCCCTCTATTTTTCAATATTTGGTCCCTAATGATGGTTGAAGAGATCAACCGAAACACAAAAATATAGACATTTTATTATGCAGTTTACCGAGAAATCTTGCACAATAAGTTGACAAATTGTGAAAAACCAAACTCTATAAGAATAATGTTTGAATACAAAAAATGTTAAAGATAAATGTGAATTTAATTTACTATATGAATGATATACATTTATAATACATTATTGTGACTCTTGGATTCATATTCCAAGGTCTCTTGGACTCCCTTTGATTGTTTAACTTCCACACCATAACCCTTAGCGGATTTGGTGTCCAACATTCCCCTCCTTAATCTGAAGGAGTATATACGATTCAAAGAAGAGAGAACTAATACAAAAATACAACAATGCATGACAAAAATAAGCTAAATGTGTTCTATGAGATGATGCATGACGTGCGATAACTCAAGATCGCAATTGGCGGTTGTTTAAGGATGACCACTAACACTGGAACACTTAGTGCAGTTCTTGTAACTCTTCCAAATATGGAAAGAAGCTGAAATATTATGCTAGAGGAAGTTTCCCTAATGCTTTGAAGCTAGATACCTTCAACCTGGAAAAAGGGAGGTCTACAACCTGAAGTGGTTTAAGGAATGCCACCAACCAAAGGAACACTTAGTGTGATTCCCGAAACTCTTCCAAATCTGGCAAGAAGCTAAAGTCTTCTGTTAGAGGAAGTGCTCCTACTGTTTTGAAGAGGGAGACCTTAAACCTGGAAAAAGGGAGGTCTACAACCTGTTGTGGTTTATGGAAGGCCACCAACCAAAGGCATTCTCAAGGGCTTCTTTGTGTCTCTGGATACAACTCTCAATCTGGGTATGGTTGTCTCTAGCTGTAGGCTCAGGCAGTTGGTTCAAGTTGTGACTCAGACTCACTTGATTTATTGAAACATGTAGATGACCATCAATTCCCCCCTGTCAGATACAAGTTAATAATATGAGGAAAACTCAACTACAAGAATTTTCAAAACTCGAGATCAAATTCTGTGATATGAGTGGAAATATCTTCTTGGCTATTAAAGCCAATTGCCAAGAAGTGATCCATCAAAGGTGAATATTTGTTCTTGCAGGAGGCTTGATTCTGAAGCATTTGTTTGAATGATGATTGTGCTGACCACAATTCTCACATGGATAAAGATCAAAGCAATGATCTTTCACATAGCCAATGTTGAATTTCCACGACCTTGGCTCTAGTTTAGAGTCTTAAATCATTGACGCTACCAAACCAAGAATCTCAACCACAAAATACTTTTCACAGTAGAAATATAAATCAGTAAATCACACATGCACAATTATACAAAAAAATTAAAAAAAAAATTGTACAATAATGTACAATCACCAATATTCATGATATTAAACCAAATCTGAATAATACAACAGTCTATGGTATACAAGATACAATGACAAACTCGATGTTGCATCTCATCCTATTGGTTCTTCACTTCTAGTTGTTCACTAGTAGTTCCTTAGTCCATCAAGGCACCTACACATCGAGACTCCGGGAGGGTTGCCACCTAACATTGTTGCATGTCCATTTGTAGAGTGTACATGGGCTGATCCAATCTATTCTCGAGGCTAGCCAATTCTCGAGCTCAAACTGCCAGGCTAGAAATTAATTTCTTCCATCAAAGTGTTGTGCTTCGGCACCAAACTTCATCCAACCTTAAATTTCTCTTCGTCCTTTAAGATATCTTGTCACGGGTTACTTTTGGAATATTTTCTCTTTCAACGACTTGATTGGTTTCTGGTAGTTTATGGGATTATGTCTCAATCTCAAAGAGAGGGTTGTTTTGAACAAAAACAAGTTCAGGATGTGATGCTTACGTTGTTGTAACTCATCTCACTGAAACTGTGACTCAAGCTGCAAGAAATCAATATTTTCCTATGCATTATATAGATAAATTGGAATATCAACAAGAGAGGCCTTGTTGATTTTTACCATACCATCAGCAGTGGAATGAATTAGGGTATTGAGAAACTCTAATGCATCACTAATTTTAGCCATTTTTCAAACAACTCAAGTTGAGAAAAGCAAAATTATAGCAGGATTTCAATTAGTGAGTAGAACGATACCAATTAGCATATAAACTAAAGTGTATGTAACTTCAGGGTGTTCAAAACACACACTGACTTCAAGGCTCCAACCAACAAGTTTTCAACGCGATTCAATGTTCAACGCACATAGAAGCATCACTGTTCAAAGCTCATACTAGAAATTATGCATGGAGATAGCATTCTAACCAACAAAACAACATTCTAGGAAGCGCTCAACGTAGAGAATAACACAGATTCGACACTTAAAAAGTTGACTTAATAAAGCTCAATGCATATAAACACATATGGCATATGCAATATGACGTACTAGTTTTTAAACAAGGCACATGATTTCAATCTTCAACACATTTAAATATCCCAAGCCATAGTGTCAAATCCACTTCGAAGTCGACGCCAAATACTCTTTTCCTGTGGAAAAATATGGAAAATACGAATGATGTTGTTGCTTCTTCGATATTGCCCCTGCTAGCCTTGAAATGAAATGCGCACCTGCAAGTCGTAATCCCAAAGAGTATACAAATGTTGAGGAGTGTAATATTTTTGATTGAATTTGAGCAACAGCTTCACCATCTACAAATAGAAGGAGACCAAGGCCAAATGTCTCTAGTGAATTTCCTTCAAATCCCCAGCCGATGTTGAAACCACAACCTACGCTAAAACCAAATCCACACTCACTGCACCAAGAGATTAAGCATAAAATAACAAATACTGGATACACAGGTCGAAAATTCAAAGTTCGCATTGACCGCATCGTTTAAATTCTCCCTAGCTTGCTTTACCTGTAACGACTACACAAAAGCAATTGAGCCTCCCAATGACAATAGTGGATTCGACATACACAATAAAGATACTAAACAGAAAAGTGAAGGATGAAAAGTATAGCACTCTATATGCGTCTGTGGCAGTTGTTGTTATTGATAATCATGGGAGTAGTGTTGTGGAAATGGAAACCGATAGTGATGCAGGGGAAGGAAGAGGAAGGAGAGGTAAAGACTAGAGACTGGGATCTTATTGATTATTGAGAACATGGGCGACCCAGTTGCTATAGAATTTTAATTAAAAGAGCGCATGCTAAATATGAAGGAATTTATATCATTATCAGGAACTGTCGATATCAAAATCAAGGACTTTCGGTTAATACATTATATCAATGGAGGAGAAGTTAGGCAGAATCCAGGCAGAGGACGAGGCTGCAAGATCAGTGTGGTTTACTACCAATATTACAACATAATTGGATGAGACACTACAAATTTACATTGTTATACATCGTGCGAGAAGTAATGTAGAGATATGAGAATGGGTTCAAATGTCTCGCTTTTCATAACAAGTCATTGGTGCCATGAAGAAAATCTCCACAAAGAATATTTTTTGAGCGAAGCATCAATTCTCTACACCTGCAAAATTTCTTGTATCTATGGAAAATTCTTGAAATAAATCAATGATTTTTGGTTTGACCAATCCACAGTGTTGGGAGTCTCATTTCCTCTAAATCCAGGGTTGTGTTGGGGTCTGTCATATGCTCTCGATGCCAAGTAATTAAGTCTCAATCAATGGGAGAACAAGGAACATTGCGATGAGTAACAATGATGAAGGCAGGAATAGTAGAGGCGTTTCACCTTCAGTTATTGTATTAACACCATAAAAATAATGTATGCAGATTTTGGCAAAGAACTATTTTAGTCACTCGCAAAGGGATGGACGTAGAGGTCAGATTGTCAACACAACAGTGAAACACTATGAGAGACTAGGTAATGCACTCTAAGAATTTAGAAAAACCCTGATAAAACACTGAGCATATGATAGATTTCAGTACAACTTAAATGGTGCACAAATAGAAGAAAATCCAATGGTCGAGTTAGACAAGTTACCATAGAATAGAAAAGCCTTCGGTTTGAATAAGACCAAACAACTAGTGGTTTAGATTTGAGCAGGGAAAGTGTTCATTTACTTTGACACCATGTTAAACACATAATTGGAATAGACATAATGTTAAAGATAAATGTGAATTTCATTTACTATACAAATTATATTCATTTATAATACATTATTGTGACTCTTGGATTCATATTCCAAGGTCTCTTGGACTCCCTTTTATTGTTCAACTTCCACACCATAACCAATTGCGGATTAGGTGTCCAACAGAAATAAAGCTCTATTTAACTAATAGAACCAATGCTCTATATAACATATTAAAAATTTTTGTATGTGCTCTCACCCGAATCTAGAGGCCACTGGCTGTTACCAAGAGAACTACCCGGAAAAAAAGGTCGAATAGCTTTTGATTCTAATGATAGCATCTTGAGAGAGATTCTATGTAGATATTCTTTCTACAAAGAATAGATAGAACATCAACATCCCCCATAAATAAATCATTGCAACCAAGGAAATACCACAATAAAATGTCAATATGCATTCAAATGGCAATGACAACTCTTCTTGGGTGAATGGAGATATAACTATATGATAATACTTGTAGACAAGACACTTATTAGAAATGCACTCTATTCAAAATAAAGAAAGCAATTCACCAGTTCCATTTCGAGATAATGCAAAATGATAAAATGGACCATCCTCAGAAGAAATTTGAGAACTGTTTGAACAATTCAAATATGAGGGGCAGGACACATGAATTGCAGCCTCTATTAGAGATCTTATCCTCAAACCGAAATGAATTTTTTTGAAGTTCATTCATGCCATCTGGATGCACATGTCTCTGAAAAGTGTCTAAGTGTCCATTCTGCACACAGAAACATAGCCTTACAAACCTACTTGAGTGGTTTCTATTGAAAAACCAACTAATTACAAGAACTTTTGCAACTTTGAAAACATTGTATTTTTTATTTTAAGATCATAGAGTTTTGATAAGGTTCAAACACCTGTACTTTTTTTGTTTAAGATTATGAAACTTTGATAAGGTTCAAACAATTGTATTTCTTTTTTTAAGATAATGCAACTTTGATAAGGTTCAAACTAAATCGTAACATGTACATAGAAAAATCAGGTAAATTGGATTATAAAATTCAGGGGTCAGAATTCAAGTTGATCGCTAACCATTCTATATGTCAATTATTTCTCAGTGAAAAGGAGGCTTATTGCATCGAATTAAATTTATATTCTAGAGGTATAGTAGTTTGATTGGCCTGATTCAAAACTAGAAAATAAACAAGTTGATATTGACATTAAGCCAACTGGGCCTGCTACTCTAAAGAAACTACAATCTTGTTTCATTATTTAGTTTGCCCTAACTACTCTAGGCTGAAGAAACCTAAAACCATGAAGCCTCCAATCGATTGCAAATGCAGAATTTTTTCTAGAATGGCACCTTGATAATGCATCATCAACACACAAGATAATTCATTAAGTAGTGTAATCAGTGGGGCAACAATAATTAGTACTTCAACTATACATTGTATTTTCACAATAACATTTCATTTGGTTGAATTCAACTATTATGTGCATGGCAAAGACATGTAATTCGGGGAAACAAATTAAGGATGGAAACTTATTTTAAGATTTAGAAATCTTGGCAAATCTTATTGGTCCTTAACATGTAAATTATAAATTGTTTGGAAAAAGTTTTGTAAAAGAATTCAAATTTCAATTATTTATATAGTATTTGTAATTTTTTGGTAAGTTCTAAGGTAAAATAATTTTGTACTATAAAATTTGGGTGAATCATTTAAGAAAAAATAGAGACTGGAGAATTTTTTTTTTTTTTTTTGAAAAATGCATGGATAATTAGCTCACCTATGAATATTAGCCTCTAAAATTTCTGCTAGTGTAATTTTAGTTTGAACCCTATCATTAAGGATTTTTTTATCTTTGTGGTTTGATGATTAGGTGTGGAGATGAGAAACCTCACTTTCAAAGTTGTCTGTGGTTCTTCATTTGGTCAGTAAAATAAAAGCCATGGCTTACACATTGGATATATAAATAATAAGATAAATGCATGCAAAACATAGATTGCACCAGATAACACACCACACCACTTGAGAACCTTCAAATTTTTACTTTGAGTTTGGGAATTTACAGGCTCAATCATAACAGCCTGCTTATTAGGTACCCATATTCGCTATGGCTTGGAAAATCTACATTGGTTGTTTAATTATAAATATAATATTTCTTTGCTTATAACTCTAAATCTAAAGGGATCAAATCTTTCCTAGTGCAAACCTCTCCTTGAGTTTTTTTTCCATTTAAAAAAGGTTTTCATCTCGAAAGCTTTGACCTCTCTACTCATGATAGATCCAGAGTTGAGATGGATCTCAATTGGTATTATTTTCAAATGGCACATGTCAAATCCACGTGGAACATGGATAAATTATACATTTTCCTTGCATTGGGTTGTATAAAGTGCATCTTGGTGCAATTATTTCTTCATTGTTGCAATTTTTATGGTTTATAATTTTACTAATAAAAACTATGATAACCTTGTCCTAGGGGCAGCTCAATTGGTGTTCGAAGTAATGTGAGTCTTGAGAAAACTGAGAAATACAAGGTTCAAATCCTTTGGTTGTGACTAAGTTTAAATAGAGGAGGACACGTTGTAGGTAGGTTTACTAGTAGTTATGTGTCAAGTGGGTGGTTGGATTCCTTTGGCATACCAAAACAAAAAATAAAAAACAAATGTGATGACCTTCAAAATTTTATACACAAACTTAACCACAATTGTGCACAAAGAAAAAAAACACAGGAAAAACCATTTTGAAAAAGGGGTCAATGATAAAATCCCTTTAGTCCTGGACATGGTAGGCTTATCCATACAAATGTTGAATCATCTCATCTGTGAGATGAGAATATTGTAAACTATGTACTGTGTCTATGGCGATAAAGGGATCCAAGAAACCTAAATCAAATAGATGAACGCCCCCTTTAGAAAAGTTCCTTGCAAGTTATTACGCAGAATAGTCATTTCCAATAATGAATGAATGCATTGATCCCAACCCTAAATGTGCAAGGGTAATCAGTAATATTTTTCAACACAAAGCAAGACCAAGTCATATTATTCAAGTGGACCAGAACAGAACCCCTAATTTCCTAAACATGATTTTAAATTCCTCAATCATACACAAATGTTTATGGATTGAATGGTGGCCTAAACTATGATCAGTCAATGAACCCAAATGGAAATCGAAACATCCAGAATGAGACGGATTGAAAATACAAACAAAAACCAAAATGATGGGTGTTCTGAGTCGATTTATTACATCTTAGTCGATTTATTACAAACAAAAACCAAAATGATGATATTTAGTCTGGAATCCTCGTTCCTCCAGTTGTTGGTATCCATTGTGCTATCCGCTATCCAGCTGTTGTTGAAGGCCAAAGAGAACACGGAAAAGGTGTTGAACATAAAATGAAAAGGGGTGTCGCATGTTGATTATTATCATTAATAGTAGGATTGGCCCTAGTCCCAGTGTTGAAAGACACGGGAGGGAGGGATAACCATGATAAATAAATAAGCACATATTAAAATAAAAACAATGATGATAAATAAACTCATCTTTATGGCGAGAAATGGCTAAGTACATGAATGAGATTTGATAAATTTATTTTATAGATGTGATGGAATTAATTTGTTCCATGAAAAAATTGAATTTTATGTCAAAATATTTTCAAATTTTAAGATATTAAAGTAAGTTGGAATTTTATGTCAAAATATTTTCAAATTTTAAGATATTAAAGTAAGTTTTTATGAGAATGAAAAGAACTATATTGAGTGAGAAAATCAGTATTTTTCATTATTATTTTTTTTTTTTTTTAGATTATAGAATAAAAAATTACTAGTTATGGAAGTTGAATTTGGATCATATTTTTGTTTAATGGATGTATTTACCCCGCATTCAATATTTGATTCTAGGTGACCACGAGGCTACTTTAAGGTGGTGAGAAAACATTTTATTGGCAAGTCTAAAAGACAAAAGAAGGATTCATCTAGACATGTGTGTGTGCACATGGGAGGTGTTATGCATGCCACATGTTTGACCACTATCTATAAGTGTCCCACTTGACTACCTTTTGATCGATATCTCTAATTATCTAAACCTTTTGACCACTCTCTCTAAGTATCTAAGAGGCAGTTGTTAAAGAGCCCCTCTTAAAAGTTCAAATTTTCATGACTTTCATCGGGAAACCACCCCTAAAGGATTTTTTGCAGTAGTGTTTGACTCCACTATCACTTGTAAGTTTGTATTGCTAAAGTGACACAATTAAAATGAGTAACTTGATTTAAATCCCACGTAAAATGAACTTGGCTTAAATCTCACGTAAAATAAAATAAGCTTTCTAAACAGAAGAAAGTGTGTCTTGAAATTCGTCCTCTTCTTCAAACCCCTCGTGTGTATAGGAAAAACTAAGTTTTATTTCTTGGTAATGCTGATTGAAAACCCCTCTTGGATCATAGTTATTGATCCATCCTTCACAAAATTGTCATTCCACAGCATAGGCTTTAAGGTTTCTAGCTTTAATCGTGGCATGTGGTTATGTTTAAAACAATGAAATCTCCAATATTTAAAGGGACTCTTTGACCAAGATAGCAAGTTTGGAAGTTGCAAGGTGTTTTGCAAAGTGTTTATTGAAGAACAAGATAGCAAGTATATATTTTTAATTTTTATCTATGGATGAATTTTATTTTGATTTTGATTTTTATGCATATATTTTTAATTTGTATTTATACACATATATGTCTTCTACATGACATTGAATTTGGATAATTAATATAAGTGAAGAGTATTAGGATTTGCATTTGTCCTACTATTTGGTATGTTGATATTGTGATAAAGTCTTTTAGTATTATTTATGTCTACTTTTTCATTAAGGTTAGATTTATTGATCTATTTGTCCCTAAATGTGAGTGAAATCTCAGTGTATGGTTATAATTTTTATAATTTTTATGGTGTTAGCACATTTTCTGTCGACTCATGGTCACATGGGGTGATGTGGCCTTGGGTCAGGGCTAACCATCCACCCCCTTTGTGCTAGCTCCCGAATCTTTAGCTAGTGGTTACACACCAACACCATGACCTGGGGCCATGCCTCGAACTCTGCCCTTATCGGATTAGCCCTTTATCTTTTCACTTGTGGTTACATGAAACACAATGGACCAGGGCTAGGGCCTACAACCACCCCCCCCCCCCACCCCTCCACAAATCGCCTCTCTGGTATGTGCTCGATCCTATGGGTTGTGAACATGACTAGGAGTTGGGTTGGTCCCCACTCCTTTGGTCTGTTCGCCTCTGCGACAGGTCTTGTGGCTGTGATATGAACATGGTTCATGACTCACTGCCCAACACCTCCTCCCAATGCTCCCATACATGTTATTCAAATATAAGTGGAAAAAATTATGGTTGAGAACCACCTATAGGCAAGATGGTAAGGATCTGGAGTTTTTTGTGGTAAGTCATCGATTCGATTCTAGCTAAGGCCTTTCGGCCCTTAACAAATTTTTAGCCAATGTGGAGGTGCCACGTGGTAGCCTCCGATTGGGCCACGTGGCAACCTCCAGTTGGTCCACATGACAGCTTCCCATTAGGCCACCAAAATACACTGCAACCAATAAAATTCGGCCAACTCACACTTCAGTATAAAAATTGCAATTTTTCATTTCCAAAGTGACACAATTAAAAATTACTAACATAAATGACTAATTCATATACTTGTTGTACTTATTATTTGGTTATATTTTTATTTTTGGATTATAGTAGTCATTTATGTTAATCATTATTAATTTTGTCACTTATCATCTAGTCATATATTTAGTCTTGGACTAAAATAGTCATTTTAGTTAGTTGTTTTTAGTTCAGTCACTTATTATCTAGTCATATATTTTAGTCATGGACTAAATTAGTCATTTTAGTTAGTCATTTTTAGTTTGGTAACTTATTATCTAGTCATATATTTTATCCGTAAACTAAATTACTCATTTAAGTTAGTCATTTTTAGTTCGATCACTTAAAATTGCTCAAATTTAGTAGTAATTCACTTGAAATAATTGTGGTGACTAACTTTTTTAGTCACCTAGTCACTAATTTCATCATTTTCTACGAGTGGTATCAAAGCTATATTTGTATAAATTTTTACATGGTATCATAGCAAGATTCACATTAGATCTAATCACTTAAGTCCTCATGTAAGTGATCATTGAAGAAATAATGAGTTGTTAGGAGGAAGAGTTGATGGAGCCCTAGTTCAGGGCAGATCTAGAAGACCCTATGTGCAGAATTCTTAATGGAGAAAGAAGGATGCTAGTGTGAAGATCAGTGAGGAAATGTTTAGAGACACAAAAAGGAGTTGTGATCATTGCTATCGTAAGATTGAGGGGTAGAGAGATTTCCCACAGTAAGATCGATACTCATAGGGAGTCTAGTTTAAGAGGGAGTAGCCCTATGGATGTTAGTACTTCAGGATCTGGAGAGATCATACTAATTATTGCATTATTTGCAACAACAGTGTGGAAGCAACAACAGTATCAGTAGATTAGATTTTTTAATGCATGCAACCATACCTCCATATGTGAGGTGGGGCGATGTAGATTCTTATTTTAAGAGTTGCATAAATTTGGGCAGGGCCCATTGAGGTTTTCTCCTCATGGATCATTACCTTGCTACAGGGGCCCACAATATTTAGTAGGAGGAGGACCAATTTTAGTCAGATACTGAGGAGTGCAGAGGAGTGATGACAATAGAGAAGGAGTGTAATAGATATGACTTGTAAATATAATAAATATGCAAAATATGCCCATGAAAAAACAAGATCTATCCATGAATATAAATACTTATATATTGATATCTTCAGAAAAAACCCTTGAGGTAGGGTAACACCATACAATCAATCCATAAGGAAGGAGAACACTCCACAAGACATATGCTTGTGAATACAATAATCCTTCACATTCCTCAATGGAGAGTCTCTAGCCTATATATACGCTTCATACACACAATACCATGGGTAATAATCATGGGTCTCTCAATACCATACATCTAATACAATGGGCATATCACATTATTCCCTAACTACTTGTGGTCCCTTACATAATGTGGGTTAACTAATTTATTTATTAAATATGTCACATTATATTATTACTTTATTCTCTTGGGTAGATGTACCCCATATTATCCTTCCTAGGTATACCCCCTATTATCCCCCCTAGGTATACTACAAGGAGGCTCAATAGAAGATTCAACAACAACACAATTTTCCTAGTAGACAGTTGCGGACACTGTTTATTCAATGTTTTTTGGCTGCTTCTCAGTTGCAGGTGCTACAGTAGCAGTAGAAACAGTGAGAGGTGTTACATGCATTAAATTCCACAGGTGCATGATATGGATGGTTGATAATACATTTCTTGCTGAGAGGGAGTGTTGAAAATGCAGCAAGAAAGTCTCAATTTTGATTTTTCCTTAATTAAAATTGAGGAAATTCAAAATTTGACATCAATAGAAAACTTGGTGGAGTTAATTGAGGTGACATGGATCTTGTCACTCAGTTAATAACATATAATTTGAGTCAATAAGTTCAATTTCAGGTTGCTTGTGTTGATTCCTAAAGAGTAGGAGTCTATCTCAGTTAATTCAAGTTAAGGGAATGAAGTTCAATTGTATGTAGTGATTCCTAAATTTTAGTAGACTAGGTTGAGATAATTTTAGTTGTAATTAGTTAAACTAGTTCTAATTGATAATAAAACTATTTGGTGGTCATTAGTATAACTCAGACACCATCTAGTTAACGGATCAATCAACTAATAATTAGCTCATGTATGCAAAGAATTCGAATTTCCCAGTTGTGGTGGAGTTTCCAAGGCAGTTAACCAACAATTGTAAACTAGTTGAGTGTACAGATGTTGCATGAGGTCAGATGGACCATACTTGGGAATTTTACAATGAATTAGAGGAATTTAATATTTAGTATGGGCTTGGTTCCTCTAGGAACAACACAAGGAAGTAGGGGCTCAAGCATAGGCCGAAATTAGTTAAGTTTGGGTAAGAGCTTCTAAGTGTGTAGAGAGATAGGTTATGCACTTGCAGGTTGTGCTCAATTGAGTAAAGAAATTGTAACACATCTCTAATATTCTTATTTAATGCAAGTAGGCATAGGGGCTTTTAGCATATTTCTTTCCCCAGATAAAAATACTTGTTGCATGTGTGTGATTTCTTATTGCATATCTAAAATTTTGTTCTAAATTGTGAATTAACTTTTGCAAAGAAGTAGAGTAGATTTGAGTCTTGTGTTTGAGTAAATTTCATGAGCAGTTTCAAATCTACAGCCTAATTTCTACATGGTATCAAATCTAGATTTGTAGAAATTTCTACATGATTCAACAACGTGCTTCTCCCCCTCAATATGTGGTATGCAATGGGTATAGAATATGTTTGAACTCAAGTGGGAGCTAAAATGTTATGAGATGATAATGGATACTATGAAAATGGTCATGATGAATGTTGGGGCCTTTGTTTTGAGAAAGGATAAAACTATTTTGGAAGTTGTGGACCAGCAATTGTGAAGGTGGCGAGTTGCCGATAGTCGTTGTGAAAGTGGTGAGTTTCATATAGCCATTGGGCAGGTGGCGGGTTGCAGACAGATAGTTGCACTAGTGGCAGGAGTAATTGATAGTAGACAGGAAGAAATAATCTAAACAGAATAATGAAAAGCAGAACAAAATGAGGAACGAAAAAAAGTGGTAAAGCATCCAAGCGGAAAAGAAGAAAGGAATGGCAGTGCAGAAGGAGGAGGCTAGATAAGGAAGAGAGAGACCCGAGGAGGAGGAAAATCTTTTGTTTGGGTACCATGGAAAAATTCTCTGTGGAGACTCTGATATCTGATGTAAAGCTCTACGCTAGAAGTTAATATATATACATATTGTGGTCATGGTTGTTTGAAAATGGATGTGTTTCTATGTATGAAGTTTTAGAGGACTAATTAAGATTTTCTGATAGTGATTTTTGATGTTTCTGATGTGATTTGTATCTTCTTTGAATAATGGGTATTAAGAATTTTTTATGCATGATAAAAGTGTAATGAAATTAGATAATAGAGGGTAAAATGGATTCTGATACCATGGTTCTAGTTATCTTATACCAGTAAGGTCACAACACGCCTTGGGTGAGACTCCTTGCTCTCCCTTGACCAAGGTGAAAATGTTGGCATTGTCCTAGACTGCAGTGGGAACTTGTTGGCCTTTGAGCCTAAACCTGGGTCTTGCCCAAAAGTCATTATTTCACCAAAAAATGGTTCCATTGCTGGGACCTAAAAATTTATCAAAGAGTTAGATCATGGTATCAAGGATCTACAAGAGGGAAATTCGAAGTTCGTGGGATAATCATGTAGATCGGTTCATATCGCAACAAGTTGAGCTCCAACAGCAGAGGGAAAGAAAAGTTATGGATAAGATCTTATTCTACGAATTAACAAGCAATTTGTATGAGATATTTTAGGGAAAGTTTCCCGAGGAGCTCTATAATTGGCTACGAAGACTTTAAGTAAAAACGAAAGTTGGGGAATCGAGTTGATCATGTCACGACTAGACGCATGTAGATTTGACAGCCTTGAACAGACTAGATACTGATCTAACTCGAGTAGTGAATTTTTGGGTACAATCGATGGTGGAGGGGTGCATTATAGAGTTTGCAACTGAAACTCATCAATCATTTTCTAAAGCATAAGCTATATTCAAGTTTGGGTTGCAAGGAAAGTTGTTGAAAGAGATCCCCCTGTGGATTAAGGTTCCGATGGTGGAAGAGGGATTGTTGGATTTCCAAAATCCTACTATGGAAGCTTAAACAACTAGTACTGGGCGAAGGAACTAAGGGAGAAATGCTACGGAAAGGGGAAAAAGGAAACTAATGAGATGGACGCTAGAAGTTATAATAAGTCGAGTGATCTAAGATCATATTGGAGGGCATAAATCGTAGAGAAGTGGCGGGAATGGGAAATACAAGAGTTTGAAAAGCAGAAGGAGAATGCACACCAACAAGAATAGGTGCCACAGATGATAGTTGGGAATGAAGTTGCGAGAGGGCCCATAGGAATAGAGGGGTCCACCAGAGGGGTTAGACAAGTTCATAGGAGCCCATCTTGATCATAGAAAGGAAAGATGTCCAATGGATAGGAAGACAGAAGCCCTGAGAATCATTTGGATGGTGAATTACATGATGCGATGGAACGATTGTTTCAAGAAAGACTGGTGGCCTCTATGCAAGGTAATCCTATTCCCCAAATTCCAAGTATCATTTTTCCTAACCTTTCCCTGGTACTCTATCACCCCTCGGATAAATTTTTGATAAATTTGCGAAGATCGAGAAATGTTGACCAATTTTTGGTCATCTAACTTGTTACTATTAGATGGACTAAAGTACACTATGTAAGACCAATTTTACCATAGTAAAATTGCTTTCACTATGAGAAATAATTTAATAACCCATAGTTTATTAAGTTATTTATGGTCTAAACAGGAAACCCCATGAGGAGTAATTAAATAAATCCTTATTTGTTTGATTTTTCTCTAGGGATAATTAACCAAACCACTGTTTAATTAATATTCCTGGTCATTTTTAACCAAAAATAGGAAAATTCATTAGATAAATCATTATTTATCTTATTATTTTCTAGGAATAATTATTTAAATCATTATTTAATAATACTCATTAAATTTGACTAAATAATTTATAAATAATTGAATTATAATTATTTATTTAATTATTCCTTAACATCATCATCGAAATAATAAATAAATCATTTATTTATTTATTATTTCTAAATAAAGGGATTTAACCAATTTTAAATTCCTTTTCCCTCCACCAAAAATAATAAAATATTCCAAGTAAGTTGGATCTAGATTTGGTTAATAATATTTTAACTATGCACCAATATCTAGACTAACTCAATATTTTTTTATAAATAGAAGGGTTTTCCACATTCACTACCTTTTATCACCTTTTGATCACCTTTTGATTTATGACTTTGGTCTGACTTTGATCGTTCATCATTGTCATATTTTTTCTACTTTTGCTTGTGAGCTCCCTTTGAGTTCCATTTTTGTCTGGGTTTTATACACCATTAAGAGAGAGAGATCTTGGAATTGAAGCGCTAAGGACATATAAGAACCCATCCCATTGAGGGGGATTGGTAAAATCTTTCTGTGTTCTCTTCGCAGGTGTCATAATACAAAAAAGTATTTATAAATTCTTGTCTTGTCTATTGTATGTATGGACAAACTCTTGTTTATTTTTGTTGTTTAATGTCTTTAAATACATAGATCTGGATTTTTGTGGAATTTATTCTGACCACCTACTGCAAATCTAAGGAAATTGATAGCCACATTTGATGTTAGGGTTGTTTGTTATGCACAGCTAAAGTGAGCTTTGTTCGTACACTTACGATTAGAATTCACACTAACAACTGGCGACTCCATAAGGGTTTTTAATTACGACCGCAGTCGTTTTTCAGATCCCTGCATGACAAGCTGCTTCAACCCCTAGGTTTTTTCTCCAGCTTCTTATTTTTCATTCCTTGATGTTTTTTTAAAATTTTTTTACCCTAAACCAGTACAAATTCTAACTTTCGTGTGTTTCTGAGCCCTTTGCATAGATAATAGGTATCAGCCACGATAGAGACAACCCTTTTTTCTAAAACCTACCCCCGAGACAGCCAGAAGTGTAGGTCACACTTTTTTTCCCAAAACTTGCGACCTCAGCTCTCAAGTAGCGTATAACTGCCCAAAAACTCCGACCTCAACAGAAATCGGGTCAGAACCTGCGACCTGTACTTTGTTGCAGGATTTTTTCTGAAATTTTTAGGGTGTGCTGAGGGCATTATTAAGGGTTGTCTGATCTCCGTATTTACCCGTCTTGGACTTGTACTTTCTTAGTTTCACTCATCGAAGTAGGAACCAAGCCCCTTAGGGTTTTTGTACGCTTCCACATTTTTAGGAGGAGTTTAGCTGAAGTAGGTCTTATGAGATTCCAGTGTTTTTTAGCCATTTTTCAGATCTTGAACTACACTTTCAGATCCTTTTTAGATCGGTTATTTTTCCATCCAAAAAAATATTTTTATTTTTGTTTGGTCCTCCCTTTAAGTTCCCCTACGTTTCCCTTTAGGTTGTAGCCTTTTTCCACTTATTTTTCAGCATTTTCCCCTCTAGTTTCTTGTTGTTTTCTGCACCCCTTTTTAGCAGATCTGAACTTTAGATCCTTGTCCCTCTTGACCTTAGATCCATTTTCCATTTTCTATTTTTTGAGTAGATTTTTCCCACCCATAGACTAGTTGTTGGGAAGCGCTCATTTTTGGGTTTAAATTTATGCATCTTTAGTTGTTTATTTTACTGTCACTTTCAGTTTCATTTACTATCTCTTTTAATGTTATTTATAGTTATACAACATATTTTTTCTTTTTTTTATACACACATATGGGCTTAATTAAAATTAACACACTTATCACACAAACGCACACCTAAAGCGAAGAGCGCCTAGTTTAAACCGCCAGGCCAAGACTAAAACATTGTAATCAATTAATCTGCACCTCTGTGCCCTTGTTTACCTCTCTTCCTTATTGGGTTCCGTGTATCTCTTCCATCATTGCACCCCCAAAGCATTTATCATAGAGAATCCAAGGCCTTCATCCTCAGTTTCCGTTAGGAATAATTACCCCACTGCGTAGGGTCTATGTTAGTCCTCCGCCGAGTCCCCATTCCGACTCTGATTCTGGTTCATCGGGTTCTCCTTCTATTTCTATCCTCGGTTCTCCTCCACCTTTCACCATCATCATGTCTGGTACTGGACCTACCACTGGTGGTGGCCCCAGCTCTAATGCTGGAACCGCTACTAGTGGAGCCGCAAAATGAACTATTTTGGCTTCTCCCTTGCTTCCTTATATGGTAGGCCTAAGCCTTCCAAATTTAAGCAAGTTGATTAATGACCCTATACACCATGATCTAGGTTGGCCTACTATGCCAACCAAGCTTCCTTCAAACATCCATAAGTTTGAAGGAAATGATGGAGAGGATCCTACCAAACATGTTCGTTCTTTCCACATGTGGTGTTCGTCCAACTCTATCACTGATGAATCTATCCATATTCGGTTATTCCATCGTACGCTTACTGGAGAAGCTTCCAAGTGGTATGTCGACCAAGCCACTGCTTCTCATGCTACTTTTGTGACTCTTGAAAATGCATTTTTGTCCTACTTCCAGCTTCCCCTTCGCTATGACACTAGTACCGAAATTTTTACCACTTTTCGTCAAACTTCTGCCACCCGCCTATCTGACCATGTTCAAGAATGGCACAGAAGGAAGAGCTTATGTCAAGCTCCAGTTTTCGAAGACCGTGTCTACATGGAATGGTTTCTCAGATCCCTTTTTCCCTCTATTGGTAAATATGTCATGTCTCACTTTCTTTAGACTTAATAAGAAGCCCTCCAAGTTGCGTTGAAATATGACTTGATCTATGTGCAATCTGGTTATGTTTATACCATCTTACCTGATCTCCCTACACTTGGTCGTGCCAACGAACTAGGGGCATCTCATTTCTCTGATGGTATCATTGGATCCCTTTCACATCCATACACTCATCCTCCTATGGGTTATGGTTTACCTCAGGGCGGGGCCAACTCCTCTAGCACTTTTCCCCCTCCCGACAGCATGTATCTAGGACACGGTATGCCTCATGCCTTTTCCCAACCGCATCCTTTGATGCCAGGGCCTGCTTTTTCCCAACCTATTTACCCCAATGTTTCTCAACCTCCTTACTATCCATATCCACAACCAGGTGATCCATCTCCTCCAACACAAGCACCTCCGCCTCCCATGCCTTCTCAAGCTCTGCAACAGCAACTACCCCTCCCTCAGGGTCAGGTGTATGTGCAGCAGAGTGCGACTAATCCTCCCACTTCAAAAAAGAAGAGGAAAGGCAACCAGAACCAACCCGCCCTAGGTAATACAGGAAACAATCCCCAAGGGAATACATCTAACACTACAACCTAGCAACAGGGCGATCAGCCCAAGCAGAACAGGCCTCTTTGCACGAATAAGCCTTGTTCTTGTTGTAGTGTTCTTGGTCACTATACCCATGATTTTCCCCTTTTACCTCAGATGTGTCAACTGTGGGAAGCTTAAGCAGCATCTCGAGGACAACAAGCCTCTTGTTCAGTTCCTCCTAATGCTGCATCTATTCAATCGACTTTGTTTACCAATCCTTTCCCTTAGCAAGGATATGTGGTTGCCCAACCCCCTGAAGGTCAGGCGGCTAGTCAAACTCCTCTGTTTAGTACCTCTGATTACCAGATCCTCATGATGCACTTTGACCAGGCCAAAACCATCGATCTCAATCTTCATACTCGGTCGCGCCAATATATCAAGCCTCCCACTATGTCTGCAACCGAGCTCCCGTCTTCAGGTCCCACAAAGCCTATTTAGACACCCAATGGTCCTTTACATATTCCTCAGCCTAAGGCAGAGGTACATACCAAGATCCCCAAGGGACCGTTATCCCCAATTTTTGCTTCCGGTAAAGCCGCCCACACCTACAATATAGTAGATGAGTTGGTGCAATCCCCTGCCGCCATGTCAACATTGGAAGTCCTCCAGTTGTGCCCTTCACAACGAAAATCTCTGCTAACTGCTATGAGCGATGTGGATCCTTTAGATGATCATTTAATTGTCTTCGATGTTGACAAGTCTGAGCATCCACCCATTCCTGCATCCGTCACCTTCCAAATACCTGTCAAGATCTGGAATGTCGACATTTTTCGAAGTATCATTGATGAGGGGGTATCCACCTGTATGATGTCCGCTTCTATTTGGAAAAATCTCGGATCGCCCGAGTTAGCCCCTTCCACTATCACCCTCCATGCGTGGGATGGCCACTCTTCCCAGCCCTTTGGCATGTTTCGCAATTGTCCTGTTACTCTTGAGGGAAAAAATATTTGTGTTGACATTGAGGTCATTGATGCCCCCTTAGACTACAACATTCAATTGGGTCGTATCTAAACTTATGCGATGTCTGTTATCCCATCTGCAGTTCACTGTAAGATGTGCTTTCCTCACAACAGAAATATCGTCACTATAGATCAGCTGACATATTACGAACCGAAGGCTTAGAACTCTCCAGAGTCCATTATTTCTTCGATGGGCAATAAATAAATAGCTGAACCTCTGAATAGTGTCTCACCTAGAGTCTATAAATATTCCTCTTTGCTTGATTCATTCCCTTTTCTCCCCCCTCTTATCTCTGACCCTAGCTCGTCAAATGTTTGCATGATGCAATCGTCTTGGTATGACCTCAAAAGGGTCTGGTTTGACTAGTTAGTAGCCTCGCCCTTTGCAACCTGCTCCTAGTACTTCGACTCAGCCTTCGAGACCTCCTCCTCAAGGCCCTTCATCTATAGCTGGTTTCCCCATTCCTATTTTTCCTCCTAGAATGGTTCCCCCTATCCTTAAACATTTGGGAGCTATTATGCTTGACCATTACCCCTTCGGTCATATACCGTTTCTTGCCCTCCCTTCTGGAGTATTTTTGGTACCTGTTTGGCTACCTTAACCCTTCCCAACATGACCTTGGGGATCCCAGTCTGGTACATTGATCCCCCAGCGAATACCCTACCTGATCAGCTCAAACCTTACACCACTTTAACCCTGGTCCAACCGGTCGCCATGACCCCTCCCTTTGCTTCTGTGCCTTAACCACCTCAACAAGAACCTACTCCTATTGCGAAAGCCTTGGGTGAGGGGGGAAAAACCCGTAAAAAGGAACCTAAGGACAAGGCTGCCTTGATAACACCTGCTCCTCCTAAGCCTCAAAAGCGTACACCTCTGTGTGCTTTGTGTGATGTTGTCGGTCATGCCACCTATAATTGTCCTGAATTATCTCGCATCAAACCCATGGTTAATGAAGCGTTTCCTAAGTTTGATATCCTAGAAGACCATGTTACTTTACCAAAATCAACCAAGAAACTCAAGACTTTGCACAAAAATCACCCTTGTGCTTTGTTTGATTTCCATGGCCACTATACTCATCTGTGTCCCCGCCTCGAAGATTTCTACACCTCCTTGGAAGCAGTTCACCAATTCGTGGCCAAGCGCAACGAATCCACCTCTCCCTTACTTGTGAGTTTTGCTTTGGTAGAACCAAAGGACACATCCGGTCCCATTGACATACCCCCTCCCGATGTCGAGATGATGGAGCCTTCGACCACTATCCTCTACTTATCATCATCTAAGAGATCTATGGTGGAAGACCCCTCTCGGACATCCCGTTCTGTTTTTCCTGGCCTCCCTTTAGCGATCACCTTGGGCTCAACATCAGTATATTATTCATCTACTTGTTCTTCTGTCACCGTCCATGATGATACACATGTGAACCTCACTTCTGATGATGATGAGTCAGGAAGCTTAGCTGCGTCATTTGGCCATCCTTTCACTAGTCACCCCATCTTCCATTCAGATCAAGACATTATGGAAGTTATGACCACCTTTGACTTCCCATGGGATGATATTCACCACTGTGATTACTTCCTCCCACAGAAGTCCCATGACCAATATGTTGTGGAATTAAAATACTTCGTTCTCGATGAATTCGATTGGTTTAAAATCCCATTCCTGCACTAGATTCTTTCAAAGAAGGAAATATGGCCAATATCTCTCCTACAATCAATTTTAACATTTCTGACAAACCAAGGGTAGAAGGAAACATTACCTTGGGCTCCCAATGAACCCCGAAATTACTTGAGGCTTACAATAAGCTATTCAAGGTATTCCGCAATGTTTTTGCCTGGTCCTATTAAAAAATGACCAGACTTGAACCCACCATTGTTGAACACCATATCGATACATGGCACGATAACAATCCTGTCCATTAAAAGTTGAGACCCATTAATCATTCCAGATGAGAGGTTGTCAAAGCTGAAATAGATAAGCTCAAGCAAGGTGGCTTTATTTATCCCATTGAATACACCACTTGGGTGTCCAATCCAGTTCTCGTTCTAAAAAAAAAAGGCACCATCTGTGTCTGCACTGACTTTTGCGACCTGAACAAATCTTGTCCCAAATAAAACTTCCCCACACCATTCATTGACCAAATCATCGACGAGTGTGCAGGGCATGAGGTTCTATCCTTCCTGGGTGGTTTCTTTGGATACATCCATGTTGTTATCCATCGTGCTGATAATATTAAAACTACGTTCATTAGTCCGTGGGGAACCTTCGCTTATAGGGTCATGCCATTTGGCCTTAAGAATGTTGGAGCCACTTTTCAATGAGCCCTGTCATGTTTTTTTCATGACCTGGCTCATATTATCCTTGCTTATTTAGATGACCTCACTGCACGTTCTAAACATCGGGCACAACACCTCCATGATTTGCGCACCATCTTTCTCTGATGTCACAAGTATAATATCCTCCTCAACCTACTGAAGTGTGTCTTTTGTGTTCCTGCCGATCGTATTCTAGGCTTCATTGTGTCTAAATATGGCATAACGCTTGACCCCTTGAAAGTTCAAGCAATTCTTGAGCTTGCTATTCCTCGTACCTTACATGAGTTACAAAGCCTCCAATGCAAAGCTAATTTCCTTCGTCGGTTCGTACTTGACTATGCCACCACCGCGCATGGCTTCCTTAGACTCCTCAGATCTAACATTCAATTCATATGGGATGAATGTGCTCAAGATTCTTTTGATGCCCTGAAACATGCTCTCACCTCCTCTCCCTTGATTAGTCCTCCTAACTTTGATAGGGATTTAATCTTGTACATCTTAGCCTCCACCCACTCGACCGCTGGGGTCCTTATTCAGGAAGATGACAATGGAATCGAGCATGTTATCTATTATGTCAGTAAGAACCTTGTAGGCCCCCCCGTTTCCTACTCACATGAAGAGAAATTGGCGCTGGCTGTTGTGTTCTTGGTCCACAAATTTCGTCATTATATCCTCATGCGTTCCACCAAGGTCGTGACTAATTCCAACCCTACGACCTTCCTATTGATTCGACGGATCATCAATGGGAAGTATGCCTATTGGATCGTTATTCTTCAAGAATTCGATCTTGAATTTGTCACTCGAAAGAGTAAGAAAGGTTTAGCCCTCACTGAACTCATTTCTGACTTACCTACCGGTACGCAAGATCCACCAATTAATGATGATTTTCCCGATGAACATTTGTTTGCCATTACTTTGGATGACCCTTGGTATGGCAACATCCTCACCTATCTGCAAACCCAAAATTTCACCCTCCATCTTGATCGTTATGCTCAACAACGTATCCGACACCAAGCCCCCTGATATCCTCTCATTGGTGACGACCTCTATCGTCACGGTGTATATATTTTCCTTCATCGTTGTCTCACACATGCTGAAGCTGAGAAAGTCCTTAATTCCTGCCATAGTGGTGCTTGTGGTGGCCACCTCTTCAGTCTCGCTACTGCCTATAAAATCATGCGTGCTGGATATTTTTGGCCTTCTCTCCTTGGTGATTGCATTGAAGCAGTGAATCACTATTCCAATTGCCAAAATTTCGCCCCAAAGGCTCAAGCCCCTTCAGCTCCCCTCCATCCTGTCATCTTAGCTAGTACCTTCTGTAAGTGGGCCATAGAATTTATGGGGTGTTGACCTCCATCTACTGGTAACCACAAGTATATCATCGTGGCGGTTGACTATTTCACCAAATGGGCTAAGGCCATGCCAATGTTAAATAAAATTATAGCTACCGCAACCCTCTTTTTCTTTAGCCATGTTATCGCTCGATTCGGAGTTCTGAAACAATTGGTCTCTGACCATGGCCGAAATTTTGAAGGTGAGGTATGGCGTGAGCTATCCTCTCTATTGCGCTTTGAGCACCAATATTCATCATCTTACTACCCCCAAGGTAATGGCCAAGTTGAAGCGGTCAATAAAATCCTTGAAACTATGCTTTAAAAAACAGTGAACAAGCACAAAAACAACTAGCACCTTATGTTCTTCCCTTCTTTGTGGGCCTATAAAACTTCTGTTAAAATCGCCACCAGGTTTTCTCCTTTCCACCTTATTTTTTGCGAGGAGGCAATCTTACCGATCGAGTGTGAAATCCCTTCCCTTCACCTAGCCGTCGAACTTCTCCTTGACACCAAACCATTAGAACAAAGACTTATCATGCTTAAGCGTGCTTCTGAAGACCGTTGTGTTGCATTGAAAACAACCAAAGTGGCTAAGAAGCGCACCAAATCTCAATATGACTGAAAATTCCACCCTCGTAGTTTTCACAAAGGTGATGTTGTTCTAGTGTATGACCAGGCTTATGATGTCCTCGTTCATGGGAATTTTGACTCATTATGGCTAGGCCCTTATATCATTATTAAGGATTTAGGTAAAGGGGCATACCTTCTAGAGGATTTCGAAGGCCACCCTCTTCCTAATCCTTGTAATGCACTTTATCTTAAGAAATTTTACCGTTAGCATTTACCTCTCGAAATGCGCATTTTATTTCTTTTCGGTAGCTAGCTTTTAGGAAGCAAGAAGGGTCAATTCGCCGCTACTCAAAATCGAATTTCTTCACTTGCGACACTTGTACTTGGGGCACCACTTTGCGTTCATACTTGTTGATGCTCGTGTCTATTTTTTTCGTGAGTAACCATCTTTTAATCATGTTTTATGGTCCCCATCGGAGCTATTCTGTGTGGCAGCATCACTGAGTCACCCTTGTTTAGAGCATTCAAGTTGAGTCATCATCACATCCATGGAGTCTATCCCGAGTCCCTTTTGTCTCCTGCCACAGCCTTACATCCTTCATTGCTTTGTACCTCTCTCGTGTCGCACATTTTTTCCTTCAGTCATACTATCCCATATCCCCTCTGGAGTTGAGTCAGTAGCTGCTAGGTCATCCATTCCCTTTCTACTCTAACAAAGGAAGTCATTAGCCCTCTACTCAGTACCCACCATTCCACCATCAGTCCTGGTGTCAATATATCAGTCACTCTATTATTATCCCTCGTGCCTTAGTTGAGGATTCCTTATTAACTCACCTATAGAGGACCTCCTTCTGCTGACATCAACTTATTCATTCCAGAAGACAGGTCTAGAGGGCGGTGTACCTTGGTTCGAGCTTCCACTCTTGTTTGGTGCCTTGGATCAGGAAAAGGGACCCTTTATTGCCCTTTGACTTGATTGTTTCTCACTTCCAACTCCTTATGGCATGATCGAGATCCGAATACTTGATGGTTCAGTGATGCAGCAGATTGTACCAATGATTCCCGGGTGTGTGTGAGATGTTTCAGACCTCATGAGGGGGTGGCCCTTCAGGTAGCCCCCCACATACCCAGATTACCTCTCTACTATAGCCTTGGATGAAACTCTACATATTTGATGTTTCTGGCCTCACCTCTTACAATGCCTTCTTTTTTTGCATGTATCATTCATATTTTTAGAGCCCTTTCCTATTTTACAGGGCCTCTTTGGTTGTTATTATATCTCATTTACTCATATATTATTGTATAAGTCATAGCTATTGTCCTAGGCACATTATGTATGTGGGATCCATTATTTTTTTTATCAGGCCCATGTTTATGCTAGCATGTACTATATATCTCACTCCCATGTTTGTTGGGCACACCATTATTCTTTGTACTTTGTCATCTCGACGGACATAGGTATGCCTCCCCCGCCTCATTCAGAACAGGTACTCACTCATAAAAGAGACTTATCGCACCTGTAAGTCTCACCTCCTGAGGGTCTTTTCCTCTCTCACTTCAGTCTGTCTTATATTTCTCTCTTGCCGACTCTCCTTCGGTGTCTAGTGATTGTGTTCTTACAACGTGCTTTGGTCATACGATTAGCTCCTAACGCTCACACGTTGGAGGGGAAGTCTGTTACACCAATTTTTGGTCATCTAACCTATTACTATTAGATGGACTAAAGTACACCATGTAAGACCAATTTTACCATAGTAAAATTGCTTTCACTATGAGAAATAATTTAAGAACCCATAGTTTATTAAGTTATTTCTGGTCTAAATAGGAAACCCCATGAGGAATAATTAAATAAATCCTTATTTGTTTGATTTTCCTTTAGGGATAATTAACTAAACCCATGTTTAATTAATATTCTTGGTCATATTTAACCCAAAAATGGGAAAATTAATTAGATAAATAATTATTTATCTTATTATTTTCTAGGAATAATTATTTAAATTATTATTTAATAATATTGCTTGTTAAATTTGACTAAATCATTTGTAAATAATTGAATAAATCATTATTTATTTAATTATTCCTTAGCCTCATCCTTGAAATAATAAATAAATAATTTATTTATTTATTATTTCTAAATAAAGGGATTTGACCAATTTTAAATTCCTTCTCCTTCTACAAAAAATAATAAAATATCCAAGTAAGTTGGATCTAGATTTGGTTAACAATATTTTAATTATGCACCAATATCTAGACTAACTCAATATTTTGTTATAAATAGAAGGGTTTTCCATTCATTCACTAACTTTTGTCACCTTTTGATCACCTTTTGATCTATGCTTTTGGTGTGACTTTGATCCTCCATCATTGTCATATTTTTTCTAATTTTGCTTGTGAGCTCCCTTTGAGTTCCATTTTTGTCTGGTTTTTCTACACCATCAAGAGAGAGAGATCTTAGATCTGAAGCGCTGAGGATATACAAGAACCCATCCCATTGAGGGGGATTGGTAACATATTTATGTGTTCCCTTCCCAGGTGTCATAATACAAAAAATTCTTTATAAATTCTTGTCTTGTCTATTGGATGTATGGAGCAACTCTTGTTTATTTTTGTTGTTTAATGTCTTTAACTACATAGATCTAGATTTTTGTAGAATTTATTATAATTAACTACTATAGATCTAAGGAAATTGACATCCACATTTGATGTTAGGGCTATTTGTTATGCACAGCTAAAGTGATATTTTTTCATACGCTTGCGATTAGAATTCACACCAACAAGTGAAATACATAATATTTAGTCTAAAGTGCAAGTAAACACTAGCAATGGCATTAGCCAAATAATTTCTCAACTAGGATACAGAGGATTTGTACTACTTCCACCTACACAGATAGAAATGGTAGGATCATTCACCAGATATCTTGAGTTTTCAGGAAAAGGGAACGATGATGTGGAACAACACTAGTACTTGTGTGAGGCGATCTGGAGGGCTCGCCAAAAACACCGAACACTGTTAAGTTAATTCAGCTCCAGAATGCACTCCGAGAGAGAGCACTATGGTAGTCCATTAAATGGTCATAAGTACATCCAAATCCAACCATAGATGATGTAATAGGGAATTTGTGCAGGAATTTAAATTACCACAGGCCAACCAGAAAGGGTTATCTGAACTCTGGGAAATTAAGCAGTGAGAAGGAGAGACTTATTGGGATCTAATGAGAAGGTTCAAAGATGCCATTGGTAAACTGAGTTATCCCATAGACCCAAATCATCAACATGACTATTTTATTAAGGCTCTTCTACCTCTCAGTAGAACACCGTTAACGCAACAAAATATTGACACGCTCCAAGACGCGCTAGAAAAATAAACGTGAATTGAAGCGATGGAAGGATATCCACGAGAATTTAGAGGAGGTGTAACCACCCAAGATCCCTCTCTGTTGGGGGTACAACATCAAATTGCAAGTTTAACCGAGAAACTTAAGGACATACAATCGGCTCACCCAACGCGACTGAAAGTGTGGTGCACACATCGTTTACTATAAGGACATTTAGTCTCAGAATGTCCTAGGTTGTGGGGAACAACAGTTGGATCATCATTGATAGGACTAGCAGTGGGATAAATTGTAGAAGTGAATACTCAAGATTTTTACCCTGGTGAAACATACTTCCATGGATTCTCGAAACAACATAATACAACTTCAAATGAGTATTGCGAGATTTTTAAGGAAGTTGGCCATCCACTTTGCCTATGCCCCATTCTACATAAGTACTCTAATGTCGCAAAAAATGTTTACTATGAGTTCTATGCCTTAACTACATACCAAATAGACCAGTGTAGAGCATTGGATGCACTGAATGATAGACTCGACAAAACATCTTATAGAGTAAATGAAGCTCCTCGAGGACGAGGAGGGCCAGGAATAAGAGGGGGTAGGATGAGAGGAAGAGGGTCATTAAGAGGTTATAATTGTGATCAAGAGGGAAATTTCGCGAGGGAATGCCCACTACCCAGGAGGCCATAATGCTCTCAGTGCAGAGTAAACACACATGCCACGGAAGATTGCCCTGAGTTAATAAAAATATGGGAAGAGAGGAACATACAACAGGATGCTAACTTGGTCAATGCAGATCCAAGAATTTCTGAGATGCAACCATTACCAAGTGTAGCAATAATAACAAGAGGAGGAAAGAAGATAGGAGGAGACACAAGAGCGATAGATCCATTGAAGCTGATAAAGCCTATATCACCAAAGAAATCATATAACTATGAACAACAAAAGCAGTATTTCAAGGAAGCGGTGGAGACCTTCTCGAAATTAAGCAAACACAGAGACCTCCAACAAATGAAACAAACAAAATAAGTGGAAAATACCGCAATACCAAGTCAACCTATAGAAGAATGGTTCAGGTTATTCCTGAATATCATAAATGATGAACAAATGCTAGATATGTTAAAACAAAACTCAAAGACAGTTGTTGAGGGAGGATTGGAGCAAGTCAACACAATCAATACCAATCTTTTAGAAAGGAATGTACGAAGGGTTAAAAGAAACTAAATACAAACATGAAAGGAATTCATAATCAATGCACAAGTTACGGGTTTTCAAATAAGGGATACATTGCTGGACTTAGGTTCATATGTCAATATACTCCCGAGGAGGACTTGGGAGGCACAGGGGAGTACAGTAACCGAAGCCTATACAATGTTGGAACAGATCCATGAATATTAAAACTTGTTAGCTATGAAATCTCAACCCATCTCCGAGCAACTTCACCAATTATTTGAAGATATTAAAGGAAATATTGACCCAACTACCCACAAGAAGTTATATGACCAAGTTGATGCCTTTCAAATAAAAATTCAAAAAATTGAGGAAGGCTCCGCCAAGAGGCATTGGGGAGTACAGTAACTGAAGCCTATACACTACTAGAACATATCCATGAATGTTCAAACTCATTATCTATGAAAGCTCATCCCATCTTCGAGCAATTTCACCAATTATTTCAGATATTAAAGGAACTACTGACCCAACTACCCACAAGCACTTATATGACCAATCCAATGCCTTTCAGATACAAAGTCATACAATTGAGGAAGGCTATTCCAAGACCAAGGAAATATTGCATGACCTCAGACCACTGGTCAAGAAAAAGGTAGAATTGATCCAGCAGCTGGTCATAGACTCAGAACCACAATGCAACTCAACATTCTAAAACTTGTTGTAGTTAGTTGATGCCACTTATAGTGAAAAGTAGCAAACACCACAGATGCAATCATGAAGACTTGGCAATATGTTATTACTGATATCCGTGAGTTCAAGACAAAATAAATAAACAAAGTCCCAAATTTGGGGCCTTTCTTTGAAGAAAAAGGGCCAAAACATGGGAAAAAAGAAAAGGGAACAACATAGAAAAATTAGCAAAAAGGGATAGTAGAAGGCCACATGGAAACCTCATTTTCAGAAAAAAATTGACTCAGGATGAGTAAATAGCTTGTGGTCGGGGCTTGTTTGGGCATTTTTTTTTAGAAACGATAAACTAATCTTGGAAGTTGTTGAACGACAGTTGCAAAGGTTGCGAGTTGCAGATAGCCGTTGCAAAGGTGGTGAGTTGCGGATAGCCATTGGGCAGGTGGTTGGTTGTGAACGAAATATTGCACAAGTGGTAGGAGTAACTGACAATAAATAGGAAGAAAGACTTTGAGTGAAAGAATGAAAAGTAGAATAGAATGAGGAATGACAGAGCGTGGTGAAGCAACCAAGCAGAATAGAAGAAAGGACTGGCAGTGCGGAAGGGGGATGCTAGATAAGGAAGAGAGAGACCCGAGGAGGAGGACATGGAAGACCTGGTAGCAACTGACACAATATCAAAGAGGATAGGGGACAATAGGACTAAAGGCCACAATGTGCGACACGAGAGAGGAACTAAGAAATGAAGGATGGAGGACTATAGCGGGATACAAAGGGACTCGGGATAGACTCCATGGATCCGATGATGACTCAACTTAGATGCTCTAAACAAGGGCGAATCGATGATGCTACCACACAGAAAAGGCTTAGTGGGTACCATAAAAACATGAGTACAAGATGGTTATCCATGACGAAAATTGACACGAGCATGGAAAAGTATGAAGGCAAAATGGTGCCCCAAGTACAAGTGTTGCAAGTGAAGAAATTCAATTTTGAGGAGTGGTGAAGTGACCCTTCTTGGAAAAAATGTGTCCAGGTGAAGTATCAAATCACAAAAAACTAAAGGATACCCATTTGAGAGATCAGTGAGAACTTTCCAACGGTATGGATAGTTGTCAACCTGAACTATGGTTTGGTCGCAGTGGGTGAAAGAAAAATTTGGGGTTTCTCTTTTAATAAGGCATTTTCCCTCCAAATTCAGTCATTTGCAAGTGTATCTGTAGTGAATGTAGAGAGGAGAAAAGGCCCTAAATCTTGCAGTGATCGTAGCGGACAAACTGACCGTTGGAATCAAGATTCGTCAGTTGTGGGTAAGAGGCCTAACCATATTCTTTCAATTTATGGGATTAAAGTTTTAGATTAGGTACCCAGAGCCTAGGAACAGGCCAGGTCACACCTTTTGGGGTTTGTTCTGCGACCTAGGTAGCAAGTACTGGGCAGAAAACTGTGACTTGTCCGAGGAAATGACCTGAAAATTGTGACCCGTCAAAGAAAGGGGGTTTCAATGTTGTTTTTGACTGAGAGCTGGGATTTTTATGGTTGAGGGGCATAGGTTCCCTCAAGCATGTTATGGTCATGCCAAAATGTATTTATAAAAGGGGAGTCTAAACAAATTTTTATGATGTGGTGCGCCATTTGTTTTTTTAATGGTTATGTAGTTTGAGAAAGGGAATGGAGGATTACCAATATATTTCGGTACTACATATATGAAGCAAATGGAATTAAGTTTCTGGATTGGCATACATGGTGCCAATATCCCAAAGAGAGGATTTGGAGATAATGAATTGGTGCTCTCTTAGAAAACCCTCTCCTAGAAAACCCACAGGTTGGTCAACAACAATTTCTAGGGGACTAGGTTGCCGATGTAAGATGAAGGAATGATGAGCGGTATCATCCCTAGAGTGATCTGAAGTGATATGGGACTCTAGAGGTTCTTCTAAATGGGGAAGAATAATGGTACTAGAGTCGACACAACCAGATACACTAGGAGAGTTGTGGAGAATTTATTTCTCTAGACACTCAAATATGGGTGCCCCCTTACCCAAACATTGGGTGTCAATTTAATGGCCACAAGGTGAATGTGGTTCGAATGCATCGTGTCGATGTAAGGGGGAATAGATAAAGTCAGGGGTGGTGACGTCTTCCATGATGTACAATAGAAGATGGGGTGACTGGAGGAAGGGAGATCACATGACGCGGCGAAGCTACCTGACTCATCATCATGAGAAGACAGGTTCACATGCGCATCATCATGGGGGCTGACAGAAGGACAATAAGATAAGGGATCCACTGATGTTGAGCCCAGGGTGATCATTGAAGGGAGGTCGAGCGAAACATAAGGGGAAGTCTCAGAGGGAGTTTCCACTGTGGATCTCATGAATGATGATAGGTAGAGGATGGTGGCCGCAGGCTCCGTCATCTCGACATCAGGAGGTGGAATGTCAATAGGAACGGGTAAATCCTCAAGTTGGATCGAAGCATACTGCACAAGGACGAGAGAGGCAGACTGGTTTTGTTCAATCTCGTACTCACGAACTACCTCCAAAGAGGTGCGGTAATGCGTGAGGTAGGGACAACGGTGGGTATAATGGCCATGGAGATCACACAAAGCACAAGGTTGGTTGGTGTGAATAGTCTTGGGGTTCTTAGTTGTAGTCGAGGAAGAACCAAAGGCTTTAGTGACCATAGACGCAGGGAACACAACATTGACCATGGCCTTGATACAAGGAAATTCAGGACAACGATGGGTGGCGTGACCGACAACATCACACAAAGCACATGGGGGGGGGGTATGATTTGGAGGCTGAGGAGGAGGAGGGTATTTCGAGGCATGCTTGTCTTTAGGTGCCTTCTTGCGAGCTTTTCCCCCTTCACCCGAAGCTCTCGCAACAGGAGTAGGTTCTTGTTGAGGTGCTTGAGGCATGGTAGCAGAGGGAGGGGTCATGGGGACCAGTTGAACCAGGGTCAAAGAAATAAAAGGTTTGGGATGATCAGGGGGATAGTGGCTAGGAGATCAATGTACCAGAATAGGATCCCTAATGTCAGGTTAGGAATGGATAAGGTAGCCATAACATGTACCGAAAATACTCTAGGAGGGGGAGCTAGGAACAGTTTCTGACTGGAGGGGTAATGGCTAGGCGGGACAACTCCGAGATGGTTAAGGCTAGGGGGAACCATGCCAGGAGGGTAGAGAGGCTCATGGGTACCAGCTGTAGATGAGGGGCCTTGAGTAGGGGCTCCTGAAGGCTGATTCGAGGTGCTAGGAGCAAGTTTTGGATGGGGGGGCTATTGACTAGTCGAAGCGGGCCACTTGAGGGCGGGCCACTTGAGGGCAGCCCGAGACGATTGCATCATGCAAACGTTCGATAAGATGGTATTAAGGATAGGAAGATAAATACCGGGGAAAGAACTGAGAAAAGATGAGTCTTTGTAGACTCCAGGTGAAATATTGGTCAGAGGTTCGACTGTTTGATTATTGGCCACCGAAGAGATGATGGACTCAGGGGAGGTTTGAGACTTCGGTTCGTAATATGCCAACTGGTTAATGGTGAAAATATTTCCATTGCAAGGAAAGCACATCTTACGGTAAACCACATATGGGACATCAGAAATCGCATAAGTGTAGCTACGACCCAATAGAATGTTGTAATCTAAGGGGGCGTCAATGACTTCTACATCAACAAAAACAGTCTTGCCCGCAAGAGTAATAGGAAAATTGTGGAACAGGCTAATGGGTTGGGAAGAGTGGCCATCCCATGCTTGGAGGGTGATAGTGGAAGGGGCCAACTCAAGAGATCCGAGTTGTTTCCAAACCGAAGTGGACATCACACAGGTGGATGCCCCCTCATTAATGATACAATGGGAGATAATGACATTCCGAATCTTGAAAGGGATTTGGAAGGCGACGAAAGCAGGAAGGGGGGGATGTTCTGACCAGTCAACATTGAAGACAATCAAATGATCATCTGAAGGATCCACAATGCCCATGGCAGTTAGTAGATATTTTTGTTGTGAAGGGCACGAATGGAGGAGTACCAGCGTTGAGATGGAAGTAGGGGATTGCGCCGAATCATCTACTATACTATATGAATGGGTAACTTTGCTAGAAGAAGCGTTTCGGCGTAACGATCCCTTTGGGATATTGGTATGAACCTCTGCCTTAGGCTGAGGGATCTTTAAATGACCATTGGTTGTCGAAAGAGGCTCTGTGGAACCTGAAGAAGGGGGCTCAGGCGTAGACATAGCAGAAGGCTTGTTTTACTAACGAGACCGAGTCTGAAGGTTGAGGTCAACAGTAATGGGTTGGTCAGAGTTCATCATGAGAATTTGGTAATCAGAGGTACCAGATGGAGGAGGTTGAGTGGTTGCCTAACCTTTAGGGGGTTGGGTAGCCACGAATCCTTGCTTGGGGAAAGGATTGGTAAACACAACTGGCTGGATAGGTGTAGCATTGGGAGGAACCGAAGGGGAGGCTTATTGTCCTCGCAATGCTACTTGAGTCTCCCAAATCTGACGCATCTGAGGTAAAAGAGGACAATAGTGGGTGTAGTGACCATAAACATTGCAACAAGAACAAGGCTTATTCATGCGAACATGCCTGTCTTGCTTGGGATGAGTGCCCTATTGATGGTTATCAGTGTTAGGTGAATTCCCTTGGGGATTAGGTCCTGGATTACTTGGGGTGGTGGCCGCTGTTGCGGGGATTGAGAAGGCAAGAGAGGTGGGGGTGCTAATGCTGGAGGAGCTGGAGAACCACACTGCAGATACAAATAATAAGGAGGTTGGGCAACTTTGTGGTAAATAGGATGGGCAAAAGGAGGAGGCATGCCGTATCCTAGATACATGCTACCGGGAGGGAGAAAAGTGCTGGAGGAGTTGACCCCTCCTTGAGGGAAACCATAACCCATGGGAGGATGAGTGTACGGATGAGAAAGGACTCTAATGATACCATTGGCGGCATGGGATGCCCCCGGTGCATTGGCACCACCGGGTCTAGGGAGATCAGGTAAGACGGTATAAACATAACCATACTGTGTGTAGATCAGGTCATATTTTAACACAATCTGGAGAATAACTTCTTCAGTCTAAGGGAAATGAGATGCAACATCTTTGCCGATAACAGGAAAAAGGGATCTAAGAAACTAGTCCATGTAGACATGGTCTTCGAAGGTAGGGGCTCGACATAGGCTCTTTCTTCTTCGCAATTTCTGGACATGATAGGATAGGCGGGTCACAGACGATTGACTGAAAGAGGTCAAAAGTTTGGTACCAGTGTCATAACGAAGGGGAAGTTGGAAGTAAGACAGAAAATCTTGGGCAAGATGTGCAAAATTAGTTTTAGAGGAGGAGGCTTGGTCAACATACCACTTAAAAGCTTCTCCAGTAAGCGTACACTGGAACAAACAAAGACGGAAAGAGTCATCGGTGATGGAGTTAGACGAATACCACATGTGGAAAGATTGAACATGGTTTGTAGGATCTTCTCCAGCAATACCTTCAAACTTGGGGATGTCAGAAGGGAGCTTGGTTGGCATAACAAGCCAACCAGGATCATGGTGTATGGGGCCATTGATCAACTAGTTGAAATTGGGAAGACTGAGGCCTGCCACATAAGGGAGCAAGGGAGTAGCCGGGATAGTTCCTATTGGGGTCCCACTAGTAGTATTCCCAAAATTAGGGTCGGGGCTACCACCAGCATTAGGACCTGAACTAGACATGGCGAAGGTGATAGGGGGAGAACCAGGGATAGAACCAAAAGGGGAACCCAATGAACCATAGCGGAGTTGGAATGGGGACTTAGTGGAGGACTAACTTGAATCCTACGCAGAGGAGTAAGTCTTCCTAATGGAAACTGAGGATGAAGGCCAATAAGTCTTCGAGATAGATGCCTTGGGGGCGTAATAATGGAAGAACAAAAACGGATCACAAAAGGAAGAGAGACCAACAAGGGCAAGGAGCTGCAAGATCAAATGATTACAATGTCGAAACAAGGGCAGGGAGGCGTGGGATCAAATGATTGCAATTTTATAGTCTTTTCCTAGTGGTGTAAACCAGATGCTATTCACTTTGTGTGTGTGTGTTAAAGTGTGTTAATTTTAACTTTTAAACCCAGATGTGTGTAGAGAAAAAAAAAAAAGTGTGTTGTATAACTGTAAATAAATCTGCAAATAACAGTAAAGTAAACTGAATATAACAGAAAACAAATAGCTAAAGATGCATCAATCTAAACCCAAGGAGGCATGCCTCTCAAAAAATAGTCTGTGGGTGGGAAAAAATATAGTCAACACACCCCAAAATAGCCAATGGATCTAAAGTCGAGAGGGACAATGATCTAAAGGTGAGATTTACTGGAAATAGGTGCAGAAAAACAACAAGAAACCAGAGGGAAAAGTGCTGCAAATGAGGTGGCGAAAGGCTACAACCTGAAGGGAAATAGAGGGGACCCTAGAGGAGGACCATAAAAAATTTAAAAGAGGTGTTTTGGATGGATGAATAACCAATCTGAAATGGATCTGAAGGTACAGGATCAGATCTGAAAAAAGGTTGAAAATACTGAAATTTCAGACGACCTGCTTCAGCGAAACTCCCCCTAGAAAGGTGGAAGCGTACTAAAGCCCTAGGGGGATAGGTTCCCACTTCGACGAGTAAATAAGAGCAAGTACATGTCCAAAATGGGCAGAGATGGAGGTTAGAAAACCTTGAATAGTAGCCCAGACAAACCCAAAAAAATTTCATAAAAATTCCCACAAAAAGTACAGGTCGCAGTTTCTGACCTCTTTTCAGTAGAGGTCGCAGGTTTTAGGCAGTTTTCTGCATCCTGAAGGTTGAGGTAGCAGGTTTTGGCCAAAAAAGTGTGATGTGCACTTCGGGCACTCTCAGGAGCAGGTTTCAGAAAAAAGTGTCGTCTTAGCTACAACTGATACCTGTCACCTGCGCAATAGGTACAAAAACACACAAAAGTTAGAATTTTTACTGTTTTAGGGTTTTATAGGTTAAAAACAACATCAATAAAAGAAAAAAAAGAAGCTGAAGAAAAATCCTAGTGTTTGAAGTAGCTGGTCATGCAGGGATCTGAAAAACGACAAAGGTCGTAATCGTAAACCCTTGTGGAGTCGCTAGTTGTTAGGATGAATTCTAATCACAAGCGTACAGAAAAAGCTCACTTTAGCTGTGCATAAAAAATAGCCCTAACATCAAAGATGGCTGCCAATCTATTTAGATCTACTGTTAGTTGACCAAGAAAAATGCTACAAAATCCAGATCTATGCAATTAAATAAATTAAGCAGTAAATAAAAGCAAGAGTTGCTCCATGCATCCAATAGACAAGACAATAATATTTTTAAAGAATTTTTGTATTTGTGACACTTGGGAAGGGAACATAGAAAAATGTTACCAGTCCCCCTCAATGGGATGGGTTCTTGTATGTCCTCAACACTTCAGATCTAAGATCTCTCTCTCTTGATGGTGTAGTAAACCCAGACAAAAAATGGAACTCAAAGGGAGCTCACAAGAAAAATGGTAACAAAATATGATAATGATGGAGGATCAAAGTCAGACCAAAAGTATAGATCCAGAGTGATCTTTAGGCAACAAAAGGTAGTGAGCGAATGGAAAAACCCTTTTATTTATAACAAAACATTGAGTTATTCTAGATATTGGTGCATAATTAAAATATTATTAACCAAATATAGATCCAAATTTTATGGAATATTTTATTATATTTGTTGGAGGGAAAAAGAATTTGAATTTTGTCAAATCCCTTTATTTGTAAATAATAAATAAATAAATTATTTATTTATTATTTTAAGGATGTGGTTGAGTAATAATTCAATAAATAGTGATTTATTCAATTATTTGTAAATGATTTAGTCAAATTTAACAAGGAATATTATTTAAATAATGTTCAAATAATTATTCCTAGAAAATAATAAGATAAATAATGATTTATCTCATTAATTTTCCTGTTTTGGGTTAGATATGACCAGGAATATTAATTAAACTATTGTTTATCAAATTATTCCTTGAGGAAAATCAAACAAATATGGATTTATTCAATATTTCCTCATGGGGTTTCTTGTTTAGACCATAAACAACCTAATAAATTAAGGATTACTAAGTTATTTTTCATAGTGAAAACAATTTTACTTAGGGAAAAATTGGTCTTACATGGTGTACTTTGGTCCATCTAATAGTAATAGGTTATATAACCAGAAATTGGTGTAACACCTATTCTATTCATGGACAGACTCTACAGTTACATTCTTTATGGTGGCTATCGACTTTGTTATGCATTGCATGCTGATGAAAACCTGAATATCATTTATTTTCTTCTGCAAACTCTTGCTTATTTGTAATTTCTTCCACTAGTTTTCTTATGGAATTTATAATTGCATATACAGTTATTCCGGGTCACTGGCTCAAGGGACATGAACTCAAACCCAGTTCTCGGGTTCGGGTACTAAAACCATAGGCCTAGACCGTTGTTTTACCATAGCGTAGTAACCATACTCTCTGTATTTTTCTGATTGTACTGTTCTGCTAAATTATCTGTATTATAATCTCTATTCTTATCGTTATGGAATCAGTTTATCTATCCATGCTATTGCATATAACATAACTGTAACTTTTAGACAGTATATATATTTATAATGAATTTGAGTTACAGGATTTATTCAATATTCTAGTATCATCATGATTTTCTCATTTACTACTAACAAATATCTCCTCCTGTAATCTTTATAATAGAGAATAATTTATAGTTGTGTCTTACTGTAACCCTACCTAAAATAATTAGGTACACCGAATACTTATTAATTGCAACTTTATAGTAAACCCCACCCTTAATAGTTATAACAATATAGTAAGGCTTTTCCTACTGTTATTACTATTTAAAAACTGGAAATCCAAGATACTTAAATACCAATTTTAGTCTATTCTTTTTCGATAGACTAGGAATTTCTTATCATTGAGTTCATAGTCTGAATGTTTTCCATGCTTTTCATCTTCTTTTTCTTGCTAACATAGGAACTGATATTCAGGGTCTTTCCTTGCTGCCTCCATAATCTGTTCTTGAAATTTGAATTCAATTTGGTTAAATTAAAGCTCATAGATGTCATGCAGCTTCCTGCTAAAGGCATTGTCCACCTGGTTTTCTTTACCTTTCACGTGTTGAATATCAAAATTGAACTCACTTAGGAATGTGTTCCATCTTGCTTGGCAAGCATTCAAATCAGATTTTTTAATGTAGCTAGTTAAACTGCTATCATCAGTTCTTAGCACGAATCTTTTTCCTACCAGATAATGTCTCCATATCTGTAAGGTATGCACCACCGCAGTCAGTTCTAAGTCATAGGCTGAATACCTCTGCTCATGATCCTTCAACTTCCTAGATTCATATGTTATGACTCTTGCCTCTTGGGTCAAGACCACTCCTACACCTTCCTTACATACATCAGTGCACACTTCAAATTATTCACTCAGATCTGCTACTTTCAGAACAGGGGCAGTGGTTAACAGCTACTTCAATAACTCAAAATTGTTCTGACATTCCTGAGTCCACTTAAATACATGTCCTTTCTGATGAAATCAGGTAATGGGAAAGGATGTTTTAGAAACTCCATTAATGAATCGTCAGTAGTAGCCAACCAATCCCATAAATGAATGTATGTCAACTACATTATTTGGGACCTTCCATTCCATGATTTAATTTATCTTTTTAGGGTCTACAATAATCCCTTCAGTCAAAATCATGTGTCCCAAATATTGGATCTGCTTCTTGAAAAAATCACACTTACTAAACTTAGCATAGAGCTGATGTTCTCGTAACATATCCAACACTATGTGCAAATGTTATTTGTGCTCTTCCATATTCTTGGAGTAAATTAATATATCATTAATAAAAATTAAAACGAACTTATCCAAAAATGGGTGGAAGATTCCATGGATTAAGCTCATAAAAGTTGTTGGTGCATTGGTTAATCCAATGGTAACACCACAAACTCATAATTTCTGTACCTGGTACGAAAAGATGTTTTGGATATATCTTCATCCTTCAATTGGATTTGGTGGTACCCTGACCTTAAGTCAATCTTGGAAAACACCGTATCTCCTTTTACTTGATAAAACAAATTGTCTATGCGGATACTTGTTTTTAACATTCAATTTATTGAGTCGTCGATAATCCATACAAATTTTCATAGTATTGTCCTTCTTTTTCACAAACATCACTGGTGCTCCCCATGGGGAAACACTTGGCTGGATGTAACCTTTATCCACTAATTCTTGTAGCTGCATTTTTAATTCCGTTAATTCATGCACACTCTTTCTGTATGGATCTCAGGACGCAAGTGCTACCCCAGGTATTAATTCTATTGTAAAGTCTATGTCTCTTTTTGGTGGAAATCTTGGGATTTCCTCAGGAAATATATCTCAAAAATCTTGCACTATAGGAATATTATCTAGCATAAGGGTCTTGTCCTTGGAATTGGAGAATTCTGCCTGGATTGCATAGAGTTGACACCCCTTCCTCGTGCATTTTATTACTTGAGATGTAGTAAATGGTCATAAATATAATGGCTTCTTAATGCCCTATAGTTCTTGATGTGTTCCATCACTTGATTTAAAATAAATAACTTTATCGTTGCAGTCCACTAATTACCAATGTCTCTCCAGGAAATGCATCCCCAATAGAATATCATAAGATCCCAGAGGTAGAATGTTGAGTTCTACAGTTATGTGCTGGTCTCCAATACTCAACTCATAGTTTGATACCTTGGCATTGACTCGCCTTCCTGCCCCGGTAGCCAGTTGAACTAGCCAAGGATTCTTGAATTTATGATTATGTAATTTACAAATTTCAACTACACGGGGGTGGATATAGCTCAAACTGGCTCTCGGGTCAACTAAAATAGAAACAGATTGGGTTTATAGCTTACCTTCTAATTCTATCATAGTTGGTTGAAAGTCTTCTTGCCGATCATCTAAAGCTGCATTGATTCTGGGTATGTTTTGAGCTACATCCCCCACAGTTGATGCCTGTTGCAGATTTGTTGCCACTTAATTTCTCCCTCAATGAGGACAATTTTTGAAATAATGTGCCTCCCCACACCCCCAGCACTGCAACAAAGGTTTTTGGGACTGTCCAATGTCAGGTGTGCTAGAAGCTTCAGTATTCCACTCCTCACCTTCCCACTTTGTATTTGGTTGGCTCTTCCCATTCTGTTTACTCAATGGATTCCTTGCAACATTCTTATAATTTCTGGATCTGTTATTTCTAACATTGGTAAATATTTTTTGCCATTTTCAGGGAGGACAACTTTTTCTAGTTTTTCCCTTTGCTTTGGATTGATGATAGCACATCCATGCTTTCCTTATTGCTTCATCCATGGTTTTTGGGTTCAAAAACTCAATCCTATCTTTCACGTAGGTCTAGGTAGATTTTGGTGCACAAATGTACCAAACCACACCTACTTAAGAGGAGTGGTTGTTTCCTCTTAAGTTCCTGGTCATAGGTAGATAATCAAGGGAGTAAATAAGTTAGTGAACATGCCAAACATAAAACATACAAGATAAGAAAATTGCATGCATTTATAGAGAGAAAATAAAAACTGAACTAAAACACATAACACAAAATCTCTAAATAGAGTCAAATAACTTCAATAATCCAAAAGGTGCCGCTTACGTCCCCTTTTATTGAGTGCTATTAGGAATAAAGGTTGAAATGTTTACCCACTTGCTAAGGGGCCCTTAGAACTATGGAGTTCTAAGACCTGATGCAAGGATGTCTTTACCTCCAAGCTACCTGGGTGCAAAGTCTCTCTCTCTACTTTGAAGGATTGGAGTTGTTGGGTGGCCAACAACTGAATCCCCTCTATCTCTACTTTGGATCATGCACTACTGGATTTCTTGGGAAATTTTGGCCAACATAGCAATGTGTTCTCCCTTTGTTCATCTCTTGGTATCATTTTATAGAAGAATTCAAACTCTCCTTCCCTCTCTTGGTACATTTGATGGATAGTGACCCAAAAGAGGAGGATGATTCCATTGTGTGCCACATTATTCCATTGTGTGCTCCCTTGAGGTCCTAAGGAGGCTTGGGCGGCTATCCTTAGGCGGTCTTAAGTGTGAGATAAATTTCTTGGAGTGTGCCTTATGGTCCCAGAAAGAGACTTCCGCCACTCTCAGGTCCGCACGAATTTTTGTGGGAAAGTCGCGCAAAGGCACGCCTATCGAAGAAATATGCATGAAAAGGCACGTTTTGCTAGTTTCTTCAGTGTGAAATTTGATTTTCTTCTGGACCTTAGAGATTTTTTAAATTCTCCAGATTCTCTAATGTGCCTCAGCCCTGTAAATCCTTCTGCCTGACATTTAATAATGTCATCTTTGCTTGTCCGATTTTTCAGTGATAACAGTTTGCCCCTAATGTGTGAGGTCTATGAAGAACTATATAGCCGAAATACATTATAGTTTCTTTTATGTGTACTGTGCGGAGAGAGAGAGAGACCTACATGTAACAAGGAGTTGGAAACACCTTACACCAGGTCGAAGAGCGACCATGTCTTGTGGGAACCCTGCAAGCAATGGTATGATACAATAAATACAATTTTTCTACAAGGCGGGCATGTCCCATGCTCGTGATGCTTTGACTAGCTAAACAAATCTATTTGACAGATCGAGATTTTGTCTGTGTCACTATATGGTAGTGATTTTCCGGTTGATGATGACGATTTCTGACACCCTCAGGGGCATTTGTTCTTTAATAATAGGTGGAATGTGGTACCCATATGCGTAAAATTGTTATGGCATATAAATGCGCATCACATGCATGGGTGTATGACTAGGACCTTCCTGTGTAAGCATTGTTGAAAGAGATGCTTATAAAGGCACAGGTCATCGATGAATTTGATCAAAGTGCAATGGTTGTAAGGTATGATACCATCTTGACATGAAAGCTTGTGTTGTAGTCGAATTTCAGGAGGATCGATGACATCTATGGGCAATTATGTCTCCCACAGTGTCACCCGAGGATGTCCATTTTGTGGTGAGGGGTGATCCAAGGTAATGCTTCCTTTTTGGAAAATAGGTGTTGATGTTGAAAAAAAGGAAGCCTCAACCGAACGAGAGAGTCACTGATGCAAGGGATCAGGATCCTGGATGTGATAGGTTTAACATAGGCATGATGGAGAGGGGTGACTAAAAACTGATTCAGTGGCCCAAGGTCGGAGTATAAAAATCAGCTTGGCTACAATCATAACTATTTCTGATGGGGAAATCCCTGGAGTCGAAAGGATGTCCAGGGTGAGTATATATTGGTTATGAATGTCATGGTGGCTTATGCGTGAAGGGTGTGATACTCCAACCAAGGGTGACCAGGGACTGCTGCCATGGGAGAAAAAATTGATGGATGAGTGGAGGACATAGTACACCGTTTGCGGTCTTTGTACACTTACCAAAAGAATGAAATAATGGGGTTTGGATTTTACAAAAAATAGAGACAGGTGCCCCAAAAAATTAAAGTGTTCGCTCACTAATGATGTGAGGAAGGTTTTTTGTTGAGGGTGGGGGGCCCATTGGTTGGTCTCATGTGTGGGGTTGATGAAGCAGATGGAAAATGTCGTAGATGGGCTATGGTGATGGAGGTATGGTAGTATAAATGCGAGGTGCGGTGGTGCAATTTCGATCTGCTTGCAAAACCTAGTAGTTTGGGAAATGGGTTTTATTTCGATATGGTAAAACTTGACCTGATGCATGGTGGGTGAATGGGCACGAGGTGCTTCCTAGACTAAAGTGGTATGGCCATGGCGTCTTGATTTTTGTGATATATGGTCTACTTTGGGTGACGGGCGCCATGGAGGGGAGGCTCTACCGACCAACGAGGATGTTTATCATGTGCAAGGTGGGGTGATGATAAACATGGTCGGGTTCTTGGAACCTATGGTTAATTTCTTATGAAGAAATGATGTCAGGATATGCAGAGTATTTTTGGGACTCTATAATGCTGAGGGTAGAATGATACCTGCTTTGGAACTTTCAGTGGATGGAGCGATGGATGGTTTTCACGATACCTGGAAAAATACCCCAAGAGAAAGCATATTCTTTATTCAAATATTATTGAAAGATGTGTGCTAGAAAAGAAGATAGGAGAGGGTGTACTTGTGGTTCGTGGTTACAGCCGGTGCAAATGGTGCATGGTGCCAATGTGTCAATTGAGTAGATTGTGTGGGAATCAATGCTACTCTTCGTCCTTGAAGTGGACACTCGAGAGGGATCAAACATAGAGGAGGAGGTCCTCTGCTTCCATTTCTGAGTTTTTGTGCTTCCATTTCTGAGTTTTTGGCTTGGGTATGTCTAGCTCTCTTGGGGAGTGTATACTTAACGCCACTATGTCGCTCTAAGCTTCGGGAGATGATCACATTTTATTGTATGATGAAAGTGTGAGCAAATTCGACAATAGTTGTGCGTGATCTTCTCTTGGTTAGAGAGATGTCTTTGCGGAAGGGAAGAGACCATGCGAAAATGGTTTGTGAGGTGCTTCAATTCTTTACACTGACTGACCCAGTGACCCATCAGGTCGCATAGTCTGCATGTTATCCTAGGTTGAACCTGGGTCATGCTTGGTTGGCGCGCCTTCCTAACCTTTCCATTATGCCGACTTGGGTATGGAGTAGACTACCTGGGGACGTTCTACCTTCCATGTTGGTCATTAGGTTTCAGATTGATAAGGTCCTGATGTTTTTTCCTTAATAGATGTATCATGTCAATTAGAGGGCGTAATCGCGATATATAGGTACAACGCTGCTCATGGTGATTTCCCCAACACACTAGGAAAAACATCCTAGAAATGGGGTTCTCCTCCTGCTCTCATGGCGTGACCGGGTACCAGCGGCATAGCGCTTCTAAGTCAGGGAAAGTGTTGACCACATGATTGGGTGTGTTACACAACGAACATGTTGGTCTTCTCTGTAGAGGGTGGTTGGGGGTCACTAGGGGCTCCCTGATTGACCGCCTTTCAGCTAATAGGAAGAGGATGGATCTACTTGTCACATCTTCTTGATTTTTCGATATTTTCATGGATTTAGAGTCAGAGCCATCTTCTCAGGAGGCGGATTATGGTTGAACGCATACTAGCTAGTGTTGCACGAAATCTAGGGATACAGTGATAATGACATAAAGGATGATTTCCACCGCATATTTAACATGAATACTAGGTGTCTCGGTTAGTGCGATATACTGCATGGACTGAATACCATCATTGAAACATTTCCAAGGCTGGGCAGTCGGTGATGAAATGATCACATTCATCATAGATTATACAACGCTCGATAGGGGGAGGGGGAACAACTGTGAGTCTTTCAGGTGACTGTCATTCCTCTTGCAAGCATAGAATGACACGAAGTCCATCTCTAGCTGATTGGGTGGAGGGATCCTCTTAATAGGATTTCTCAATGGCATGTAAGGCATCCCTATATCACGGAATATCTGGGCAACGATAGGTGTAATTCCCATAAATTCCACAAATATCGCATGCGTGATTTGTACGCAATGCCTTGCCTTGAATTTTGGTGGCAGGTTCCTTTTTACAGGAACTTGTTGCCGCGATGTCTACCACAGAGCTAAGGAGTGGTTTTAATTCGTCCAGCTCAGGGAAGATGTGGGAAGGGTGGCCTACTATGTCGCATATGGTGCAAGGCAGTGATTCCCGTTGTGTGGTGGGATTATCTACCTTCTTTCCTCTTTTATTGGTGTTCTTGGTGTTCTTTCGAAGGGATGTTTGCGACAATCTCTTGAACAGTTGGGACCTGCTTAGGATTGAGGGGGATTAACCCTGTAGAGGTGATGTGCGCGACTCCCATTGTGGTAGGTGGGACTAGGTACCAAACTGGGATTGCAAATGATAAGTTTGGTAGGACCATCATGGCCATGACCTGTTATGACACAAAACCAGCTGGGGTGAAGAGGAAAGGAATTTGGGAGGCGGTGTAGGCTAGAGAGGCTGTCATGGCTGAGGACTTGGTGTCATTACTGCTCATCTCTATGTCTTGACTAGCTTCGGTGCGTGATGAGGACATCAAGCACACTGGAGCCACTGTGACATCAGGTGATGACTCAGGTATAACAGGGGGATCTCCGAGGAATGACCCTAGGATGGATGATGGTTTGAAATGGCTGGGCCATATTATTGGTACTGTGTAAGCATCTTGGCAGCTATTCCTACATAGGGTAGAATGAAATCGGTATTTTTTAGGGGTCGCTTTTTGTTGTATGTCAATTGGTCGACAGTAATGATGCAATCCTCACAGGGGAACATCATAGTTTGGAAGATGGAGGAGGTTATGGCTGACATGACATACATATAACTCCGACCAAGGAGTATATTGTAGTCCAGTTGAGCATCCAAGACTTCAATGTATATAAGGACCGTCTTGCTGGCTAAGCAGAATGGAACATTTTAGTAGAGGCCGACAGGAGCTAAACAACGTCCATCATATGCTCTAAGCATGATGTCTAATGGCTTTAGCTCGGGAGGCCCTAACTTCTACCAAAATTTCTTTGACATGATGAATGTGGATGCACTCTCGTTAATGATACATCAATAAATGATCATTTTTTGAACCAACACCGGTATTTGGAAAGCGACCATCGAGGGAATCCTAGGGGTGGCTTTGTCTAAATCAAAATCCATTAGGCGCAAATCGGCAGGGTTGATGGCGCCTAATGCAGAAAGTAAGGCTTTCCTTTGATTTGGGCATGATTGTAATACCTCCAAAGCTAACATGCAGGCGGTGGGAGATTGAGCTAGATCATCCATAATGCTACAGTTATGGGTCGCTTTGGAATGGTTTCTCGCCCGCCTAGTTGGTCCCTTAACCATTTTTGGCAAAGGTTCAATAGGCATCTTTGATATGGTCAAAGGTGTTGTGGGTGCGCTTGTATTAGCCCCTGACGAATTGGTGTTTGGTGGGGTATCATAATTTTGGTTCCGTGTCTGAAAAGGAATTTCTTTTCCAGTCATGTAGATTTCATGGTTGTTCTTTCCAGAATCATCGGGAGTTTTTTGATGTTGCTGAGTGCTAACTGTCCCTTGATGGGGGAAACGCTCTTGCATGACTGATGTTTACTGTGAGGATCCCCCTTGCCCATGGTTACCTTGCAACTTCTTCAGTTGAGGGAGGTCAGGACAGTGGTGAGTGTAATGGTCGTACTCACCACAGATTGAACAAGAGTGGTTCTTCCGAATATTCGCCCTCTTGTTCTGGCCTTGCAAGTTTTTTCGCTCCCAGTTTTGATTTCGGTTGGAGTTGCCTCCAACATGAGATCACAGAGCGCGTTGTTGATTATTGTCCCCCTATCGAGGATTTCATTTAGGCTTTTTTTTTCCTTTTTTCTTAGCCGCATTAGGAGGATAATTTGGATTCTCCTGATTGTATGGTTGGCACAGTTGGGCTTGGGAAGGTTGCATAAATTTCACCTGTACATTATTCTACATGGGTGGGTTTTGTGCTGGGAACTAGGCATATCGCGATCCTTGTCCGTGGTTTATGAATGGCTCTTGGGGGGTTTCTCTTTCACCAGCTTGTCTAGCTGCGTACTGGGTCCCCTGAGCCAGAGGATATGGTCCTCCCTGCTGATGGTGGTATGACAACGCCCTATTGGTAAAATTTTGCAGAGGTTAGAGACGAAATTTGTAGCTGGGTTGCGGGATGTTCTGGTTAGAATCATATGCGTAATCGAGGTACTAAACATTGTTGCTTAAGTGATTTTGGTTTAATGACCCGATCAAACCATCTGCAGAGTTTGGCACATCTGGAAATTCTTTGTAAGTTTGCAGGCATGGGGCATTGGGTAGGATATTGTAAATATATCTTGATTGCGTATAGATCAGCTCGAGCTGTTGGGCCTTGATGATGGCGTCCTCTCTGGATATGGGATTTTGCGTTTCCACATCCTTTGAAATCTCTGCTGTGAGAGTTTTTAGGAACGGGTCTAACAAAACTCGATCGTCCAGTTTGGCTTTTCACAAACTACGATGTTGCCGCCATTCGTGGAGATGGTCCGAGATATGGATGGTGGGTGTCTACCTAAAGTGGGTCAGTAATTCCATTCCAGAATCATGGTGGATGGGTAACTGAAAATAACACAGTAGCGAGGGCGCTAAAGGTTCCATGTGTAGCGGATGGTTGCTCCACATACCATTTCATGGCTATTCTAGTTAGGGTGTTGTTGAAGCCCCGAAAATTGGGTCTACAACAAGGGGGATACCCACCCGGTCCGGACCGTGGTTGATAGCTCCTTTTCCGTTTGGTATAGTGGGTCCGACTGGGGATAATGGGACCAGTTTCCCAATATGTGTATGTGTGTGTTGAGAATTGATATTTCCTTTCTAAAAGTTCCTAAGTGAAATGCTTTTATTCTAATTCTAATCTATAACATGCAATTGTATTCTAATTAAACAGAAATATCTAATTCTAAACTAACCCGGGATGTAATCTTTTCCTTATGTGATCTAAAATGATTTCAAATAACAATTGGTAATAAAGATCATTAAATTGTTATAAGAAAAGAATTCAATAAAGATAAACCACTTCGTATAAAAAGTTAGATGAAACAGTTGTGAAAAACATATCGCATAATAAGCTATTCATATATTAAGCATAAACAAATAGCTATCACCATACAAAAGTGCCAAATGATAACTCAAGCATTCAGGCATTAATATATAAACAACTAAACATAAATATCACTTTAACACAGAGGAAAAAATAGTTAAGAGATAAAAGTACCATTTATAACTGGTTCTACTCATGAGCTTCAAGCAATAATGACTTATCTCTTCTTAATCCAACATCCACTAAGAGTACAAAAGTGCAACATCAGTAGTAGATATTAAACGTAGATATCAATAAATCCTGTTCCATTCATTCATCAAAACTTCCTCGGAGGGTGCAAAAGTGCATGTTCTGAGGACAAGTTTTTGACAAATTTCGGGACCCTTCTCTAAATGCATGAGAAGGGTTTAAATACTACTAACTAAATCTAAAAATAATTTATTATAAAAATGTAGGATACAGTTTAAATGACTGTCCTCTTTTTAGGAAAAAAATAAAGAAAAAATAATACTAAATCTAAAATTAAAACTTAACAACTAGCTACTTGTGAATCCATTCTTTGAAATTGCAAGTATTCAGCATTGATTTGAGAAGAGTAGGCTAGCCGACTTCAGACTTTAATTGTCCTATGAAAATAGAATTGGCAAGAGCTGGGGCCATCTTCTCCGAAGAATTGATGATAGATTTGAGAGTCATGCATTGGCTGTGTGGTTTTACCAAACATGCCTAGTAAGAATCCCAATTTAACTTTGTTAATATTTTAATCGATTCTGCCTTTTCTTGAGCCTTCTGTCTCCAGTCTATCTGCAGTTTTTGTGCTTTTGGTAGGTACCCTGGAGTAGTTTCTGAGATCAGATTTTCCTTGTGAAAATTTTCATTTATACAATCAATAATATTGCTTGCTGCTGTGGCTGCTTCTTCTGTCGCTTTCTCTGCTTTCCTGATTTGTGCATCCCAATTATTAAAGAGCATTTCTTTATGATTATCATTGATCATAGGTGCACTTGCTTTTTTCCCCTCCTCTGTTTCTTGCCAAGCCAAATAGTTAGTAACTATTTTATCAGTTAAATCATAATCATTTCGTAAGTCTACGACATTATTAGTGATTTTATCACTTTCTTCACATTAAGAGTTCCACTGTGATATTCTTTGGCATAGTATTTCCTGTTGCTGCAGTAGTTTATCATTTAAGGAAATAGACTCTGTGATAAATTCTGTAAGCTTGGGATCATCCTTGTGCATCTCTTGCATAACTTGTAGATGTTTTTCTTTTTCAGCCAAACTGTTCTGATATCCTATCTGCATTTGTTGGAAGTCCTGCTGTAATTTTTCAAGTTGTTTCTGTGCTTCATTATTAACGTTGGCTTGTTGCAGCTGTTGTTGCAAGACCTGTACTTGCTCTTCTTTCTCATTCAGTAATTTCCATACCTCAGATGCTTTATCAATAGCTGCAGAGGCATATGCTCCTGTGATCTGAGATAATTTGGTGAGATTTTCAGTTGGATCAGTAGTAGGATCTTGCCATAACACATCTAATTGTTCTGCATCATGAGAGAGCACATTTTCCAATTTCCTTTTCTTCCTTTGTCTTCTTACCACTACCTTGTGTTTTGGACTATAAAATACATCAAGAGGAGGAATTTCCTCTATTTTGAGCATGAGTTCAGAGGATGGGGTAATGGGAATATGTTCCATTTCTGAGACATTGGTAGTTACTCCTGCGACTATATTTTTTGTTGTCTATACATTACTCACAGGTGTCTGTGTGTTATGTCCTTCAATATTAATCAAATCATTGAATGCCTCCAATTCCTTATCTAATTTAGTTCTGACTGATGGTTGCTGTACAATGAGAGGGGGAAGATTTAACTTTGGAGAGGTTGAAACCTATTGTTGTGAAAGCTCCTTTGACTGGGCAGTATCCCTTACTGACCCTTCACTTTTATCATGGTCATTATCAGACCTCTTAGAGTGTTCAGAGGTTTCTCTTCCGGACTTTGACTTAGACCTGTTTGTACTTGAACTTCCACTGAGACTGATACTGGGAGTTGGTTCCCTTACGGGTTCCAAGCGTAATTTATCCAAAGGGATAGTAGTTAACCTCCTTTCCTTGTATATCTTGAATTATTGAAATTCTACTGGAGGAAACCGTATTTGGTCCGAATGTAGAATCTCTTTAAGTGTGCCTTTTTCTTGGAACATGTCATCAAAAAGATCATCTTCTTTAGAAAACACTCTTATCTTGACTGCAGTAGTGAAATTTTTAGCAATATCATAGGGGTCGAATGGTCTTCTTGGAAACTTGAACAAATGTAAACATGTAATATTGTTTAATTCTTTGAATGCATGGCCAACATCAAATAGTGAAAAGGCCCCACAGGCCACAGGAAATTGTGGCCAGATAGCCTTCTTTTTGTCCTTCAAATCTTTAGTGAAATCTCCTTCTCTGCAGGCTTGATAAGCAATTTCTCGGGCCATGAGTTTATCAGGAACATACAAAGGTAAAAAATGAGGGGAGGCAAAACTTCCAAATACCCTAACATATGTAAAAAATTCTTCTCCAAACCATCTCGCAATAGGAAGTATGTCTACCTCTGCTTCAGGAAAAAACCTTGGAGCGTCTTTATCATATAACATTTTGTACAGGGGAAACATGATTCCATGGAAAATCTTGTAAAAATAGGGAATGAACTTTGAATCCCACAATTCTTTGTGATAAACATGAATGGGTAGGGGATCTTGAGTTGTCCATTTCCACCCCAGTAAAGGAAACTTAGAAACATAATAGATTGAATCCATCACATAAGTAGATAAGTAAAAAGGGGGATAAATTCTCTGAGAAACAGTTATTTTAGACCGATAATTCAAAATAGCCATGGCTAAGTTGTCAGATAATATCTTAGCCCAATCCACAATAGTAGCATTAACAACAGCATTCAATAACGGTAGACATTTAGATGAAAACTTATTAATGTCTGGCTTTCCAAAAATCCTACAGAGCATAGCAGCAGTAAAGCAATACAGAGAAGTGAGAGAACCAGTACTATACATACCGTGTTTATCCTTCTTTAGTGGTTCGTCTCTCCTTGACCAATCCTTGGTGCATTCTGCCAGGTTTTCATTTTCTTTGGAAAACTTCTCCATGAACTGTTTGTTATAAGTCGCCTGTGGCTCTGGAAAATGATACATGAGTTTCAAATCTTGTGGAGTAAATGAGCCAATGAGATCTTGACCCTGAGTCTTAAACTGTCTATTCGTAATATCAGTACTATCGAGTACCCATTTAACCATGTCTGTGTATGGAAGAATTCTAGGTTTTGCTGCTATCCGGTGCAAGAATGAACAAGCTAGCTCTATAATGGATGCATCAGAAGACCCATGTGAGCCTACAGTAGCTGTAAGCTCCATTACTCTAGGGTTCTCTTCCTCAAGTAGATTATACATGCCCTCCCAAGTAGTAATACCAACATCTTTGTTACAGGCGGTGTCTGTATACAAGGGTGTCATTTATTTATCTTCAGAACTCAGAGCCTTGTCTTTCTTTCCCATAATACCTTGAATACTGCTTTGTATAGTTCTCTATTCTTTGCTCCTGCAGCTTACAAATTAAGTGAGAATAATGATAGCAAAAAGGTGACGGGAAAGTTTTAAATGCTGAAGTCGTATAAAATATACCACCTTACGTTAAATAGCTCTTCGATCAGAACGAAACCATATTTCATTAATGATTGACAAACCATTCATTGATTAACATTAAAGCGCACAACCAGGTCTCGATTTATGGAAAGATTTTTTGTAAAAAGAGCCTTAAAGATTTGCGATAAGGCGATCTACGATTTGCTTCACAAAATCGCAAAATCGCAAATCGCAATATCGCAAATCGCTGTCTTGTAAAATTGCAATATCATAATACCGCAATATCGCAATATCACAAAATCGCTGGATCGCAACAAATGACAAATCTTCGTTAATGTGTCTTTTCTGTGATTTGCGATATATGCCATCGTATATCGACGCTTTGAGGTTTTTCAACATAACATAAGGCATTTAAGGCATGCGATGCGATGAATGTTCTTTTAGTGCGTAGTTTCGCATCGCAATCTTGCAATCTTAGAATTTCGCTTGTAAGGAGGTATTCATTACCTATTTGCGATGCGATATTTCTTTAAAGAATGATTTTATTCTATCCTATCATAAAACTTAAGTTTTTTAAATTTTTAAAAGAATATTCATAAGTTTATGATAGTAATTTTGATTGAAAAAGGAAATATAACCACTAATCGATTTTCTAAATTTTTTACTAAGGGTCCCCACTTATTTAGTATTAGTGATGATACTAAATAAGAAAGGGGGTTGTTACTGGCCACAACAGGTGCATTGAAATAGTCTCAGTTGAATAACATCGTCTATGATGTTGTTCAACGAACACCACAGTTGGAAAGTCATAACATGGTTTTTGGGGTCTTCCGCTTGCTTTCCTTCGAATTTTGGAATGTTCAAAGGGAGTTTCATGGGCATGGGTGGCCATGTAGGGTTGTGTGCAATGGGGTCGTTTGTCAACTTGGTTAAATTTGGTAAGTTTAACGAAGCTAAGAAAGGTGATTGTGAGTTGTTAGCCCTTGCAACCTGTGAGAACACAGTGTTTTGATTAGGTATAGGGTTTTTCTGCAACGTACCCTACTGTGAGTTCACTTGGCTTCCCGAAAGGATAGCACTCCTCTATCCCCTAGGGGTTGTGGGAGGAGTGCTATGTGGTGAGCCTGTGGGGGTGTTCACCGGTGTGGCGTTGGGTGACCGACGAGGGTTCCCAACTAATGACGCCCCAATAAAGGATGAACCAATAAGCGTGGAAATGTTCCTTCATTGACGCCTAAATGGAAAAAGACCCGGAACCCCTCTCGGTAATGGGAGGAGGTCCAAAAGATGTCTAGATAGACAAGGTCCCGTTGGGTCCCTTCTGGCGTCGAATAAGTATGTTTTTGGAAATATTTGAGATATAGAGATTATAATCATAGAAAAAATCCGATCACATACATAAAACATAACGAAAATGAAAGATAAATTTTCCCTTTAGATTAATCCTATGTGATCCGTCAATAAAAAAAAATGGTCTTTTTGTTGTTTTTACATATGATACTCAAATCCTAGAAGACCTAATCGTCCTCACGCGCTCAAATGTAACTGGGCCTTCAGAAGATATCTTGCAATTTCTGGCACAACGTCCTAAAATAACTGTTGATGCCCCCAGTCAACCGAAGAAAATCGACCAAGGTAAGGGTAGAGGATCTAGTGCTGCCTGCACCATCACCTATAGGGAAGGATGCCCTAGTTTTGGTCACTAAGTACCTTCATCCCACGTGAGCGTTCGAGTCTTGAGCTTCTTAGTAATTCAACTACCAGTACTGAGTATTAGACGGGTCAGGTAGCCCCGAATAATACTGCATGCACTAGGCCTAAGCTTAACCCCCTTTGAATCGGGTCTATGTGGCGCTCAAGTTTTCTTTGCTGTGGGTGAATAGATGGATTTAAAATTTCCCTAAAAAGTCAACTTCTATGTTTCAAGACGTAAAATAACCAAGGCATCTTATTGGAGGCCTACCCCCTTGGTCCTAGCTTAAACTATAAATTCTCTTGTAGCCCCTGTGGGGAGAGTTTAATGAGTTTAGTTAAGTTAGTTTTAGGTGGCTTTGATTCACTTAGGGTGTGAATGTGTGTGAGAAAGAGGTGAACAATCGCATAGTTTTAACATGTGGATATGCAGTGATCCTTTTCAAAATCCCCTATTAAACTACGTTTGGTTGTTCCTTGCTCAAAAGCAAAACATGTGCAGATATGGGCCACTTACAATGTTTCCTAGTTAATCTAAATGATCAACTATAGGGAGATGGTGAATTATCAGTAAAGAGTGTTCATATTCTTGCCTAGGATCACCCAAGGGTGCAAAGGCAACAAATATTTCTTGCACTCTAAGGATAATTAGATCCTGGTCCCGAATCCTAGTGCCAAAAATTGAACTAAAATTAATGACTTTAAACTAGGAAAATGAAAAATATTTAGCTAAGGATATGTGGACTAGGGCCACTTACTTTGGCTAATTACCTATGTTTTTTTTTGGTGTCTAAATTCGCAAAACATAAATTATTTCAGAATGCAAGTTAGTTTCCCCCTACGTAAACTATGTGTTCACTTGGCGAAAATAAACTTGAAATTTTTAAAACTAACACCTAAACTACTATAACGCAGCCAAGAGTGAGTTTTAAAAATTCATGGGACACCTTAAACAATGCTGGAAGATTTCTTATGGGCTTCCAGTCACTTTACAAACAGGAAATGAAGGGAAATAGAAAAAAATTTCTTCCTCTGGTTTCCGCGCACAAAAGGCTCACACAGGTGTGAAGTCTGCATGTAGGTCACTGCTGAAAGCATGCAGTTGGTCGCGTCTGTCTGTGAAAATGCTGCGCGATTTTCTTGCAAATTTTTTTTTGGAGCTTCTAAGCTTCGGCCTCTCACTAAGCGTGAACATGCAGAGAGGAAGAGAAAAGGGGCAATTCAAGCCAAACTCCAGAGCAAAGAAAGAGGTCTTTGCAAAAGGCGCAACCACATAAACTAGGAAGTAAAATCAGTGGAGTCGCCAATCCTATGTAAGTGGATTTGGTGCACAAATGTACCAAACCACACCTGCTTAAGAGGAGTGGTTGTTTCATCTTAAGTTCCTGGTCACAGGTAGATAATTAAGGGGGTCAGTAAGTTAGTGAACATTCCAAAACATAAAACATAATAAATAAGAAAATAACATGCATATATAGAGAGAAAATAAAAACTAAACTAAAACACATAACACAAAAGCTCTAAATAGAGTCAAACAACTTCAATAATTCAAATGGTGGTGCTTGCGTCCCTTGTTATTGAGTGCTAGTAGGAATAAAGGATGAAACGTTTACTCACTTTCCAAGGGGCCCTTAGAACTATGGAGTTCTAAGACCTGATGCAAGGATGTATTTACCTCCGAGCTACCTTGGCGCAAAGTATCTCTCTCTACTTCGAAGGATTGGAGTTGTTGGGTGGCCAACAAATGAATACCCTCTATCTCTACTCTAGATCACACACTACTGGATTTCTTGGGGCAATTTTTGCCAGCATAACAATGTCTTCTCCCTTTGTTCATCTCTTGGTGGCCTTTTATAGAAGAATTCAAACTCTCCTTCCCTCTCTTGGTACATTTTATGGATATTGACCCAAGAGAGGAGGATGATTCCATTGTGTGCCACATTGTTCCATTGTGTGATCCCTTGAGGTCCTAAGGAGGCTTGGGCAGCTGTCCTTAGGCGGCCTCAAGTGTGAGATCAATTTCCTGGAGTGTGCCTTATGGTCCCGGAAATTGACTTTTGCCACTCTCAAGTCCGCACTAATTTTTGAGGGAAGTGAAAAGGCACACCTATTGAAGAAATATGCGCGCAAAGGCACATTTTGCTGGTTTCTTCAGTGCACAATTTGAATTTTATTTTGGACCTTAGAGATTTTTTAAATTCTTCAAATTCTCTAATGTGCCTCAGCCCTGTAAATCCTTCTGCCTGACATTTAATAATGTCATCTTTGCTTGTCTGATTTTCTAGTGATAACAATGTGTATCGGCAGGCTGCTAAAAAACCGTTGTACTTTTTCCTTTTCATCGCGCAAATAATGTACATATCTTAATAATGAAGTAAATTTTGTAATAAATTCATCCATGGAGATTTTCCCCAATTTTAGATCATGAAATTCTTGAGATTTTTCATCGTAGAATCATTCAGTCAGATACTTATCTTTGAAATATTGCTTAAACTCATCCCAAGTTACGTTATGATCTTCAACTCCATGCATGTTCTTAACTTCTTCCCACCACAATGTAGCTTTCCCCCGTAGTCGGTAAATGGCTAAACGAGCTTTAAGTTTGTTGTTATATTCATACACCTAAAAGTACTTGTTCATGTTTATTATCTAGGCTTCCGACATTTCTTCAGCCTCTCCATCAAAGGTAAGATGCTTGATCTTCTGGAATTCACCTTGTAATTCCACTTTTTCTTTCTTCAGCTCTTGTTGTTCTGAAATATTCCCATGTTAAACCTCATTATAGGTTCGAATTTCATTACTTCGTTGCGTTCGACTGCCTTCGGGATTGTCATGCATTGGTTGTCATTGTTCTCCTTCTTCATGAATATCCCTCTTAGGGCTGGGTTGTGTAGTGGGAGGATTTTTTCTATCCAAAAGGCTTTTTGATATCCTTTCATGCTCCCTCATTAACCTTTCATTATCACTACGAACCTTGAGCATCTCTGTCTGAAGTTGTTGCACGATATCAAGCAATCTATTTGTCTGTCGTTGTTGCTCTTCCAACATTCTGCTTGTTTACTAGTGCTAGTCTACGCTTAACTGCACCCACATTTTGGGTTTGAATTCAGGATTAGTCATAGGATGGGTTTCCCCCGTGTTTCTAGGTGTCCAATGACTAGTTCCTCTCCTCATGGTAGCTTAACGCTAAACTTTTCCTGTACTGTACACAATTTTCAATATTAAACTTAATGAAAAACACCCATGTTATTGTGTTGTCCATCTGGCCCCAGTGTGTAACCACACTCTGATACCACTTGTAATATTGACCCAACGTTTAAATCCATTCACATAATAATTTTTTTTTTACTTAGTACCATTGTCATTATTCTTCTAAGCATAAACACATTAGCCACATAATCATTTACTACACAATTGTGAACTACTCATATCCTTCCACCTACTATGAAAAACTTATATCTAAAACATGCATATAATAATTTATATAAATCTACAAATTTTAATTAATCATCCTAAACAATGATTAAGAGGACTGACTAATGTATAAAACCTTCACACTTTGGTGTTCACTTATATACATATATAAGCCTTACCAAGGGTTTAACTATTTCTTGGAATAATACACGCTTTTGAACTCGGGCCATCCCATTGGGATTCCCACAACATAATTATTAAGGTTTTTTCTGTATGTTATCACCATGCCAATTATATAACTATTTATATGTTTTAATAAAGTTCTTGTCAGACCTTAGATCTCATCGCATCTGATATCAAAACAAGGTTTGATTGCCGGTACTAAAGGTTATGAGGAGTGTTAATTACTTTGATTATTTGCATGTCTCGTTCTATGTGATGTCTCCACCTGTCCGCATCCTTAGCTATCCCTTGTCCTGTGCTCTATCCTAGCGATTTAATCTTGATCATCGAAATCCTATCCATAGAGATGGACGGTGTATACACAGGGAGGGATGGTTAGGGTAACTAACCACCCCATCCTCCTGCCGGAATTTGTCATTTTCTCCGCCAACGAGTTCAGGGTTTTGGATCTACAACTTGGTTTCTTCCGATCTTAACTTTCGATGGTTTCTTCTGCAACACAATGCTGCCTGCCGGTGTATCCATTCCACATTTGCTTTACCAGACCATAGAGGAACATTTTTAACATGAACCCTATGGTTATTTCTTAGTCGTTTCTGCACTTTAGCCTCTGATTTGTTGTACCTTCTGTGACAGTTTGGGTATGGGAGGTAGGTAATGCTCTACTCCACTTCTTGATTTTCTTGGTTTTCTAGGGTATAACTTCGTCTCGGGGAGGTGTAACATGTATGCCTTGCAGGCCGAAAGGTTGCACCGGCCATTTCGGCTTCCTCAATGTCTTAGGTAATAGTTAACAGTCAATAGTTTTGGTTTGAGTTTTTCATTTAACTTGATTAATGATTATTCAAATGACCATAACCCCTATTGCTGTTGTGGTGAATGCAGGTCTGCATGCTAGTCAATGTCGGCGGCCGGACAAGCTTGAGAGCCTTCTAGCTCCCTTATGGTAAGCAATTTAATCTCTCACTGTTGTTAATGAAAATGATAGTTGGTTTATCCTTGTATTTACAATCACGACCACCCCTCTATCTCCTGCAGGGATGTAGGGTTTTGCCATTGTGAAAGCATTTTGATCTAGCTGTGAATTTTTGGTACTAGATTACTGGTTATTGTTTTTGAAAAGAAATTTACTAAGGCATGACCCTCTTTGTAATTCTATCTGGTTGTTACATTTTTCTAGATACTCTGTAGTTGTTAAGACATAGGAATAGACTTTGATGTACAATTTAATTACAAATGTATATTATTTAAACATTCAGTCCATGATCCGGACTTTCAGTCGTTGTTGCGACTTTTGGTTTTTTGTTTTGGTTCTTCATGTATGTAATGTAATTTTCGTTTTTTCATAGTTGTTTATGTTCTGAATTCTAGTTCAGCGAACAAGAACGATGTAATGAGTAAATTGTTTATATAATTAAGTTCTTCCTATTCTATTCATGGCCAGACTCTATAGTTACATTCTTTATGGTGGATATCGGCTTTTTTATGCATTGCATGCTAATGAAAATCTAAATATCATTTCTTTTCTTCTGCAAACTCTTTTATTTGTAATTTTTCCCACCAGTTTTCTTCTAGAATTTATAATTGCATATACAGTTATTTCGGGTCACTGGCTCAAGGGACTTGAACTCAAACCCAATTCTCGAGTTCGGGTACTAAACTCGTAGGCCTAGACCCTTGGTTTACCACAATGTAGTAACCCTACTGTCTATATTTTTTTGATTGTACTGTTTTGCTAGATTCTCTCTATTATAATATCTATTCTTATGGTTATGGAATTAATTTATCTATCCATTGCACGCATATAATAGAACCCCATATTAAATGTACGAAAGAACGGGAGCGTAGATATCATTAAAGATTATGATTGTGATTGCATACGCTTGCAGACTTCATAACTTTTGTAGTGAGAAAGAACAAGAAGGTATTTAATAACCCACCACAAACAATGAAATAAGAAGTATTATTAATGTAACTTTAGCAAATCAAATGGGAGAGTTAATAATAGTAAGGGCTTCTGTCATTATTATTGCTAAAATGAAACTGCATTAAATCCTGGCCAAGACATTTTCTGCACCAGTACCCAACTCGGCGCAGGCAGCATCCTCATTCCCCTTGGGCCCTCGCTGAAATTAGGTAATCCTTGAAGGCAAAGTGAATCTGGAGAAATCACGGTCACTAATACTTGAGTTTGTCACTTCGTCAGCCAGAGAACCAGGAATGCGGCGAACCCAAGACCTTTTCTAGCAGAACCCCAAATGTTCTTAGATTTTTTCCTTTGGTTCATTTTTAGTGAATCACAGAACCCGCCTGAACCCTCTTGTTCATTTTAATTATTAACTAGCATTTTTTCTCTTTTTAACAAGGTATTATTAAATAACTTTTAAAAAGACAAATAACAGAGATGGACTATCATGAATTACATTTCATTCGTTATTCAATCAAAAACAATAAGAAGAAGAAGAATTATCAATATAAATAATGACTGATAGACTAAATTATATATATATATATATATATATATATATATATATATATATATATATATATATATATATATATAATAAAAGATGAAAGTATATAATAATTAAATTAAGAATTAAATGATAATTATATTTATGACTACCTTTATTACCAGAAAGGCCCAGAATATCTTTCAACAGGCCCCGCCCAACACAAAGATGTAGTTACTTTCCAGCCCCTGACATTCTCATGAAAGGAGTAATCAGTTAGTTTTTCATAACTTTTTTAGTTTTTAACTGAAAGAACGTGTCCATTAGTTGAACACTTTCCTACTCTCAAAGCACCTAATGAAAGAATATTTATCCACTGTTTGTTCATTATAAGAGAAAACCAAAATTTTAACTACAGAGGAGAAACAAAATGCCCATCATGCAATCTGTTGGTTCATAAGAATGTGGTAGCCACCCTGTTAACCTGTAGTTATTCTGTGGTAGTTTTGTATTTTAGAGATGAAGAACTGACCTGTCTGTATCAGCCAAGGCATCCCAAGAGTCATGTAATTACATTATATTTTCCAACCCCACCTAGAAAGAGGTATACTGATTAATTTTTTCTAAAATTAGCTTTTCAACTCTTGTGTTATTGATCACTTTTAAGTGTTTTTCAGTGGGAAACTTGGAGAGGGAAAATAACTGAAGACTACATCAGACCATAGGCACCAGCAAAGGGGGCCCAGGACAGTTTTCACATACACCAGGCACCATGAAGATCCCAAGCCCTGCAACTACTTACACTTCTTCTCAAATGTGTTTGTGCTTTGTCTGCTTAAAAGCTTCTCAACAACCCAAACAACCAACAAGGATCCCAAAAAATCCCTTCCAAACTTGTCAAGTCCGCGTTTGAAATTATGTTCACGCAGTCACCTGTGGTCATGGACGCCCTACCATGCACGCGTTTAGTTACAGTCGGGGTCAAGGATGTCGGTTTGCACGTGCTTCTTGAACGTGTTCGGTCGTTTCCACTCAACGACCCTCCGTACGTCTTCCACACTTTTGTACACGCGCGCACATCCCGTTATTGAATGCGCTCCGCAAACTCGACCATGCACATCGCTCGTGAACACATCGCCGAAACACCCGACCCGCACGCCGTGCTGCGCATGGAACACGACTTGACCCACGAATACTCTGTATGAACCCGGACTTCCCCTGGCCCGCACGTCCGGACGTGCGGCGATCGAACCCAACTCGGTCCGCTGGGAGAACCACCACCCTGCCTTCTACAAGCAACCTGTCCAAAGCTCTGGCCCGAGCCCTGCATGAAGGGGAGGAACGTGTTGGCTCTGGCAACACATCAATGAAGATGCCAAACACGCAACACTTTTCCTCCCCCACACCCAGCCAGGCACCAGGGGCAGCCACCCATGCTGGGGTGCCCAGAACACGGAAGGAGCCCCATACTTGCTGGGGGGGCCCCCCCCTGGCCATGGAAGACGCACTGCCTTACCTCCACGCTGAGAACGCCACGGGAACTAATATTTATTATTTCGGAGGGCCCCCGCCAGCCATCTTCTCAAAGGGAGCAGGCCAGCAAGTCAGCCAAATCACAAGAACTGGCCAGCCACCTGCAGAGATGCTGACCACTATGAAGGAGCTGCTATTTCGTTAATTATCAAAATATTTAATAATCAAGTTGAGTCCATCAGCAGCAGTTGATTTGAATCGTTTACATTTAGTCACTGAGAACTCTGCCTGTAAAGGCGTTAACTTAGCCAAAGTGAATAAGAACAATAAAATTTCTGTCTGCTGATGACTGTGGTCCTACAAGACTAAGTCCTCCATAATAGCTATTACATTGGCTCCAGCAGAATTTTTGCCTAAAATTAGAAACATTTAATAGAATAAGAAAGTTAATAATATTATTTCATTTAAGGCTAGTGACTATTACAATTTAAAAGCATTATTAGCTTTGTTCTATTTTTAAATTATTTTTAGTAATGCATGATAAATTAAAGTTTATTATTTTTAAAAGCAAAGTATATATTTTTTCAAAAAAATAAGATAGTAGCCAGCCAAAACAGTGATTAATATTATAGCCATTAATAACACCCAGTGACCATAATTAAAGGACTAGGAACGGACTTCTGAGTCCACACACTGCGCCAGACCAGCACACACCTTGCCTCACCATCTGCCCACCGTGTGGAATGCTTCTCGCTGTGACCCATCCGCTGAGACCGCCGCTGAAGCCGTCTTTCAGGCGCCCCGCCCTCCGCCCTTGACTCCCGCGCTGGTGTCCGTGGAGGATCCGCACTGACCCCCCACCGCCAAGCAACAGATGACCTTCGCCTTTTCCAGAAAACCCATGGCCGTGTTGTCTGCACTGAGGTCCTCGGACTGCCTCCAAACGGAATATCACAGCCTCACCTCCTGACACGCTGAGAATTCAATGAACGCCAAATCATTGTAGATCCGGGTGGCCAAACCCGGCCCCTGACAAACAACACACTCACAGCCTCAGTAGGGGCTCACTGGACACCTGAGAATGTTGGCAGGTGATTACCTGAAGACAGCCCCACTGGGATCTGGGCTGTCTTTGTCAGGGTGATGCCCATTTTGGATCTCAAACGGAGGCAACCAGAGACATGCTTCCTTCATCTTGAATGTGTTTCAACTGCCATGTATTAATGGGACTGGACTAAACACTCAGCACTGGAGTGAGGGACTGTGCTGAAGAGGGGACTGGCTGACTGTTCAAGACCGTGCTGCTTCCACTTGGCTGGCCTCCCGAGGCCATCAAAATCAAGGTTGGCTGTCCATATTCAGAGTTGACTCCATGCCTCCCTCTATGTCAAGGGAGTTGTTTTATAGTCACTGAGCTACCCAGGAACACATGAATGAAGCTGAAAAGAGATGAATTCAGTCAGAGGCCAGACCAAGGGGAAGCAGCCTGACCTCAGTCACCAAAGATCAGAAATGCCATCACTAAAGCAAATCCAGCTCTTAAAGGAAGAATCAGAACCCCAGCCTTCTAACTCCAAGAAAGGACTGACCGCAGTGGTTTTATTTCAGCAGAGATCCCCACCTGACTAAAAGGAGAAAGGAACAACAGATCCAAACAAGCGCCTGCAGCTGGAGAGAGGACTCAGAATCTGGTAGCAGAGAAGAGAACCCAGTTCACTCAGACCCACCAGAGGTCGCAAAACTGACTCTGAAGTTTATAATGCAACAGAAGACAAACCAGGGCACCACCCACCCCTGAGAAACTGAAAACAATCAGCAAAGAACAATCTTCAGGCCTGAAGGGAGCCCATCACTCCAAAGCTGTGATGAAAACACCCAATCCGGAGAATGAGCCAGCCAAGAAAGGCCTCAGCAGACTCATAGTGTCCGCATTTCTCTGGTCCCAAGAGAACGGATGAGATGCCCTCCAGCAAACTTTTGGCCAAAGGGGCACTCTCCAGATAGAGCGCTTGGAAAATAGGAATGGGAATGGCAGCCACAGCTGAGGATTGCTGAACTTAACACCCATACTGATGAGTTCTATATAATCCACATAAAATCCCATCACCACACAGGCTCACTTAGAATTTGGTGCCTGGACTTGTCGGGTTCAGCCTATAATAGAAACCTGACACCCAACAGTCAGTGATCAACCCTACTGCACCACCAGAAGGTGAGTGCTGGGGACTCAGTAGCTGGGTGAGAGGACCCAGGGACTGGAATCCTCACTAGTACTGGGTCCCTGATAGGTGTGTCCACGAGTCCAGATGAAAAGACCGCCCAAGTCACACACTAGACACTTGTGCAGCCTCAGCCCTTTGTATGGGGCTGGGTTAGATGCACATCTTCTCTGAGAACTCTCCAATGAGAGAGCCCATCTTAGCGGATTTCAAATGCAAAGATCTGAGTCCTCAGTACTGGGATGGCTCAATTTTTCTGTCCAGCCATGCAAGCTGGAGAGATGGTGATTGCACTGGACTGCCTATAGTTTAGCTGTTTTTGGTTGTGTTGGTGCTCATGATTGAACTGAGCCACAGAAGGTAATTGTTGGGCCCCAAGCCAAGAACGGAAAATCGCCTATGATATTCTAGAAGCCCACTTAATGGAGGACGTCAAGGAGCCATCAAGTCATTAACAAGGAACCTCGATCTCTAGCAAAAAGCTCTATGTACCCGCATGACAGAGAGGAGACAGAGCAGACAAAAATCCTGCACGACCTTTGGTTGGGGGTAGGATAGAAACATCGCTTTCTTTCCACAAACAAGCCACGAGAAGAAACTTCAACACCATTTCGAAATCAACAAAGACAAGAACACTATGCACAAGGACTTCCTAAGCACAAAAAGGCCGCTATAAACTATTTCAGAGTTGTATGGCGAAGAAGAAACTCGGGACAAATGCTAACATCTTTCTTAGATGAGGTGCCCAATTTGGATTTCCTCCTCTATGAAAAATCAATTGAAGAAAAAGTCCGAGAGGAAATTAAAACAACCCTCTTTGAGATGGTGATCCGGACAAAACTTGGTCCCGATGGCTTTCTACGTTCGCATTTCTCCAAGCTTGTCGGGTAAATTTAGGAAAAGACCGTGCAAAATGGTTATGCAGTCTCAATTTTGTCACAAGATTGGGGGTAGTACCAACTCGCCTTTCTTACTTTCATTTGAAGGAAAAGGGAGCTAATGTCTTTAAGAGATTTAGACCTATTTCTTTATGCAACATTGGCTACAATATCACAACCAAGGTCATTGAAAAATAGACCGAAAAGTATTCTCCCCAAAATTATTTCGTAAAAATCAAGGTGGATTTGTACAGTGGAAGGCAACATTGTCGACAACTTTATCCCCCGGTGCAAGAGGCGATCCATTCTAAAGATTCAAAGACAAAGAGAAAGGAATGGTAAAGTCAATTTCGCAAATGCGTTTGATCGAGTAAAACACAACTTCATTTTTGGGGATTCCACGCAAGCTTGGATTTGGGGAAAGTTTCTAAAGAAATTGACTAACGCCTTTACTCGCATCCTGATTGCCCCTCATAGAATGGGCGTCGTTGTGCTTCTTCAAAGCCTCTCGTGGGCTTCACTGCGTGATGTCCTCTTCTTTCCCCTCACTTATTTATTCTTCTGCTTCGTGTTGAGTTTTTATTTTAATAAAAAGTTGATGGAGCAGAAATTCCTCGTCTTAACATAGCTAGAGGATTAAGAAATATTAACCATGCTCGTTTTGCTTTATGATACTTTCAATGGGTGCAACTTCATTACACTCGCTTCTAAACTCAAAGATGTCCTTAATAACCCCGAGAGGCTACTAAGCATGCTCAACAAAGGAAAAGGCCACATTTACAAAATGCCCGGAATATTTCCTCAGCTCGGCTTCAACGCTATCTCCAAGTGTCTAGACTCCGTTGGTTCTACGACCTAGTCTCCTCTTTAAGTATCCGGCCTCCTCGTCTTCAAATATGCTGCAGATATTGAGCCCTCTCATTGATAATTTAATACTGCATCTGCCCCGGTCTCTCCCGGTCAACTGGGCCGCAAGACGGCTTTCTTGATCAAACTTCGTGCTTAACATTCGCCTATATTTAAATTCTTTTGTTCCTTCTTGCACCCTCCGTTCTCAAGCAGACAGCGACCTTATCCATCGCTTCTTCGGAAAGGTGGCAAAAGAAATGATAAGCACATCCTCCGTGTCGGGACAAGATCACGAAACCACTTGAAGGAGGCTTAAATTTTAAGTCTCTACGAGCTCAAACTGCTAGGTGCTAAGATTGTCGGCGAGTGTGATCGACAACAAACCCGACGGCGCAAGGCTTCCGGCGGAAATACTTCGAGGCCCAAGAATTCGCCGTTTAGACAGCCACGTCTTACCGTTGGCTCGCATCTAGCAAGGCTTTGCTCAAATGCCTTGGCGCTAATCCAATCCCATGTGCATTGAGTTCCCGGGAACAAGCGCAAACGCATAGACCTCTCCGGAAAGATAGTATTATGGAAAAGCCCCCCTCTTGCTGATTCACCCTCTTTGCGATCTCTTCACATCGTGGATGGACAACTCGCCGGTTTAACCTCGCTTTGAGACATTTCTCGCCGGGATGCACATCGATGGTTGGCCGAAGGACATCCATGTACCCCCGAACCTCGATTGAGGAAAGATTTGTCGTCACACCGTGATGGTCGAGCGTCCCGATTCACCTGCCTTTCGAACAAGCAGCGTGGTCGGGGGCCCATATGGCCGTCGCTGTAAGGTTATTCCAAGCCATCGAAATCCCCCATGTTCCCCAACCCGGCCTACTAGAAAGGACTCTCGGCTCCGAAACCATTTCGGGTAGATTTTTTCTCGTCGTCTGCGCGAACATCAATTTAACCGATGACCGTTCTTAAAATCAAGAGGCTTCTACGACCCATCTAGATGCCGAATGCAAGGCCGAAGAAGAAATTTTAAATCACTTAATGTTGCGCCGCAATTTTGCTATTGAAGTCGAATGCGATCTTGGCCCTTGGGGCGCAGCCTTCACCCTCCCTACCTCCATCCCCCTCGAGTTGTTTTCTTCTGGCGCTTTTGCTTATCCTTCGGAGGTCACCCTAAGAACAATAGCTTCAACGATTGGTTTTGCTCCCAAATTTCCCCGCCGGAAAATTTGGCTCGAAAGAAAACAACAAAACTTTTAGAGATAAGGACAGTAATGCTAATATGGTCATAGCCAAAATCAAGGCTCACCGAAAGGAAGCTGAATGGTTACCTCAAGCATCGATCTCGGCCTGCACGAGAGATCGATAGCATGATGGGTTTCACCATTTCATAAAAATCAAAGCAAAAGAAAAATCAATGAACCGCATTAGGCCAAGTGACAAAGACTTTCCCCGGTTGGCTCACCACCAATTCCTCCTTCTTCTTTTGACAGAGCCAAGGGCAACCTCGGTAAAGTTGGTGTGAGTGATCAAAAACACCTAAGGCACCGTTATTGTTGAGAATGCAAAGAAGATGATGGAGCTTAGTGAAATGAAGTCGCCTTTCACTAAGTGGGGTCTGCAGTACCCCGGCGCAAAGTCTATTTTTTGCACTATGTCTATTTTTTAGACATACTGAGCATAATTTGGGAATTCTACTTGGAGATTCTTGGAGTATGTTTACATGTCGCAAAATAGATGAGACCCTAATTTAGACCCGTGCTATTTTTAGACTGATCTTCCAATATGGAAGTCAAATATTATTTACCCTTATCAATATTTTCGACTATAAACACCGCCGATTTCTCATGCATCACTTTGAGTCATGGAGGTGACTCATGAATCGACACAAGGAATCACGTGGACCTTAGGTTTGGATGGCATCTTGCATGGTTGGCTTCGGGCTTAGACTTCAAAGGGCGTAGGAGTTTTGGAGAGTTAACTGTGACGTATAATAGTGGAGTTGTGTTCGTTTTGTTTTAGTTGAACTAGTTGGGATTAGTTAACTAACTAATCAACTAGATAGTGAGGAGTAAATTAAATAATATTTAATTTACTAAACATTAACCTATTAGTCAACTCAAGAACACTTCGCCTTACCATGCGTGCATGATCGCCTGCGATATACTCAAGGAAGAGGTAGATGAAAGGGTGAGCACAGCGACGAAGAAGATTGGCTGTAGCAGCTAGAAGCCACACTGGAGGAACGGTCCGCTGAGAACATGAACGAAAGGGGATCAACTTAACCTCTTCATATGCTCATGACGGTGAACAGATAAAAGGCAACTGCGGGGGAGTTTTAACTCTGTAGCCTGTCTACAAAACTCAATGCATTGTGATAACTTCATGAGAGAAGATACTCATCAGGAGGGAGTATCACTGCTTAATAATACTTTTCCAGCGTTAAGAAGACATGAAGAGCTTTGCCGCTTGTAGGCTTTCCAGCCCATAATGCATTAATTACGTAGATTGCTTCGGTCGCAGAACAGAGCCAGCAAGGTTGTGGCGGCATCTGTACCGACAGGTGACCAGGCGACCTCGCCAGCAATATCATTCGCCACTTTTGCATGGCATTTTTAGCGGACGACCACGCGACCATGACGTAAATCATTTCGTTAGCTCCATGCCACTTCCGCTATCGGCATCTTCGGCAAGACCGTAATGTTTCGTTAACTTCATCAGCAATTTGTCAGCGACCGCTGTAAGAGCCAGAAGCTGGAATTTGTTTCGGCAAGGCCAGTTCTTCGCGCTTTACGGCGAGGCCTTTCGCCAGCTGTTGCCCCAATAGTTTTCGGCGTGCTCAACTGCGCGGCGTAGCACCAACAGCGGCAGCAGAGAGCATTCCAGAGTCGGGATGCGCAGGTCTGCTCAACCAGCAGCTCAACAGGGCAAAGATCGCGTAATGGCCAATAATCCGGAGGGCGCTGGCGACCATTGCATCCAGCCCCGGCGTGGCGCCGCCCGCTGGCGAAAGCTTACGATCCGCATTCGCAGGAGGATCAAAGGAACAGCCAACATAAACAGACATCAGATGAAGGCAGCACCAACATTTTCGCGCTGGTCACCAGCCGCGGGAGATGAACTGGAAGCGGGAGCATCGTCAGCAGCGGCGATATGGTCACCCGGGTTTCATCTCCCCAAGGCTTTGTACCTGGCATCATGATATGGTCAATGGTCAGAGAAGCCATTGATGGGAGAGCTGGCGATCCGCGATAGACAATATTAATCACTTTGATGACCTTCATTCAAAGAGCCATGAAGAGGCGTCCGCTGAAACGGTGCTCAAGAAAACAGAAGGTGAACCCCCAGCCTGAGCGAAGGTGAAGCAGATGGCGGTGCTGGGCTATTTTCACCGCGCGACCATTGCCAGCATTAGCCACCAACGGTCCGGCAGGAGCACATTGCATGCTTAGGCATCCAGATGGAGAAGTTTGGTCATGGGCTTTGCTGAATACTTTGATTTTCACTGAATGGCATTGGTCAAGTGTGATGGACTCAGCAGTCCTCAGATAATGCAGTCATTTCATATGACGGGAGATCTAGGAGTTGTTCTCGTATCCGGGAGGACAAGGATTTGGGTATGCACATCGAGAGATGGGCGATAGAGAGATACACAAGGCGACCGTACCTGCATCGTATCCCCGTAGAGGTGTCCGGTAAACCCTTTGTCTTAAAGGATGTCATGCATGTACTTGGATTGAAGAAGAACTCGATTTCGCGTAGCGATGTTGGAGGATATGTTAGATGTGGTCTTCAAATAAGGGAAAGCTTTCCTCTTCTCGCGGCCAGCAGAAGATCATCGGAGAGACCTCGAAGATAGGGGTTCGAACTCGAACCTTACCGCTGGGTGTAGATGACCGCGGGGCAGCTATGGCATGCAAGGCCGGAGATGCGTGTGAGCCGGATGATGAGGGCGAACTATGGCACAGGAGATTGGGCCATCTTCACCATGGAGCTTTGAAGATTCTCAGAAATAGATTTCACCGGACTCTCCTAAGGGCACTTTTTTGCCACGCATCGCCGTGCGGGGTGTACTTTTAGGGAAGTATGTGAAAGCCAATTTTTCACGAGAAGGATAGTCGCGCCACGACGATCCTTGAGAGAGAGCCCGCGCGCACGTGCGTGGTCCTTTCTCGCTTGCTCGATGCCGAGCACAAGCATTATGATCTTGTCGATGATTTCTTCCTCGAAGGCCGGATCTTCTTCCATGTCGAAGAAGAGCGACACATTCGCGAAGTTCGTGGAGTTTAAAGCACCGGTCGAGAAGGAGCTCAGGAAGAAGGTGATTGCTCTAAGGAGGATAGACCCGTGGTGAATCTATCCTACGGAATTCAAGGAGTTCTCCGCAATGCGAAGGGATTCGTGAGAGCTCATCGCACTTACACCACAAAGCAGAATCTGCAGGTGGCCGAGCGAAGAACGAACGATCGGTGCCGCACGGCGATGTTGCATGATCAGTGGCCTACCCTTCACTTCGTGGGCCGAGGCATGCATGTTGTTGTATGTGCAACCGTTGTCCTCACAAGGTTCTTGGCATGAGTACACCGTAGAGGCTTATTCTCGCAAGAGGCCCGATATTTCCCATTTGCGTGATTTTCTACACCTCTCCCCCGTCTACATGCATGTGACGAAGGATGCAAGAAGGAAGTTGGATCCAACTGCTGAAGTTGGAATATTTGTGGGGTACACTGATACACCTCACATACTTCCGGCAGATAAAGCGATGGGCCGCAAGATCATGCAAAGTGGACGGGATGGCAACCTGGGTGAGGAGCAGGCCATGCAACAGTTCGTTTGGAGAGGGAGCTACACTTGCATGCGCATGAGAGCGTTAGTTCCTAAGGAGGAGCCTCCCATGTGGATCAGCCACAAGAGGAGGTTCAGAGGTGGAAGAAACTACCTGCGCTAACCATCGCAGGCGATGCATTCGCGTAAGCCGAGCGATCAAGCCTGGATGCGCAGGCTGTAGGACCACCACAAGACAAATACAGACAGAGACAAACCCTAATTTTGATAATCGGATACATGGCTTGAATGAGTCAATGTGTTGTGACAGAGCCATCCTCTTTTGAGGAAGCTGTGGAGGAACCCGCATGGGTTGATGCCATGATCGAAGAATATGATTCGATCATCAGGAACAGTGCATGGGAGATTGTCCCAAGACCTGTTGGGAAATCAGTTGTAGGTTCGCGATGGATCTACAAGGTGAAGCAGGCGGCTGACGGGAGTGTGGAGAAGTACAAGGCGAGATTTGTCGCCCGTGGCTTCTCACAGATCGAGGGGATTGACTATGAGGAGACTTTTGCACCCGTCGCAAGGTACTCTTCCATACGGACGATCCTTGCTCTCTCAGCGCAGATGGGGTGGCACATTCATCAGATGGATGTGAAGACTGCGTTCCTCAATGGAGTTATCGAGGAAGAGGTGTACATAGAGCAGCCTGAAGGTTTTGAGATCTTCAGCAGTGAGTCGCATGTGTGCCGACTCAAGAGAGCACTGTATGGGCTGAAGCAAGCACCTCGTGCTTGGTACACTCGGATAGACAACTACTTCACCGGGCTTGGATTCTCCAAGAGTGAGGCGGATCCAAACCTGTACCAGATTGTGGTGGAGGGGAAGCTGTTGATCATCGTACTGTATGTAGATGATCTGATTTTGACTAGCGACGAGCAGTTGATACTTTCATGCAAGGAGGATCTTGCACGAGAGTTTGAGATGAAGGACCTGGGCATCCTTCATTATTTCCTGGGATTGGAGATTTGGCAGCGCAGTGGAGGACTGTTTGTTTCTCAGGGCAAGTATGCCTGGGAGATTCTAGAGAGGTTCAACATGCAAGGCTGCAAGCCTGTTGACACTCCTCTTCCTGGTGGTTGGAGGAAGGAGGATGCTACTTCAGCGGAGGTAGTGGATGCCACCGTCTATCGACAGTTGGTGGGGTCGCTTATGTATCTGGTCAATACACGACCCGATATATGCTATGCAGTTAACCAGCTTTCGCAAGCTATGGTTAAGCCTACCAAGCTCTTTTGGAAGGCAGGCAAGCATGTATTGCGCTATATTATAGGCACATCGGATATGGTCTATGGTACAGACAGGAGGATGGAGCGAAGCTTTCTGGCTTCACTGATGCAGATTGGGCAGGGAGTCCAACGGACCGGAAGAGCACATCTGGAGGAGTTTTCAACATTGGGTCGACAAATAGTCGGCACAAATAGAAGCAGAGATCCGTGGCACTCGGGGCCTTCGGCTAGAAACAGTACATGGCAAGCAAGCTTGGTCGCATGTGAGGCTATTTGGATGAGGAAGATCCTCGTGTGTTTGTCTGTGTTGCATTTGGAGCTCACAAGATTCATCGTGGATAACCGTAGCCGCATCAAGCTCTGGCTAATCCGGGGGCTTCTTTTTCATGATAGGTCCAAACATATCGACATCAGGTACCATCATATCAGAGATTGTGTTCAGCGGAGGATCATGATGCTTTCATATGTTCCCACGGAGGATCGGGATGCCGACATCCTGACGAAGGCGCTCACCAGGAGCAAGTTCGAATTCCACAGAGGCAGGATAGGGGTTGCAGATAATCCATATCTTGCTGAGAGGGAGTGTTGAGAATGCAGCAAGATGATGGAGCTCAGTGAAATGAAGTCGCCTTCACTAAGTGGGCCCGCAGGCAAATTCTGGCGCAAAGTCTATTTTTAGACTATGTCTATTTTTAGACATACGGAGCATAATTTGGGAATTCTACTTGGAGATTCTTGGAGTATGCGACATGTCGGTAAAAATAGATGAGACCCCTATTTTTAGGACCCAGGCTATTTTTAGACTGATCTCCTAAAAATATGGAAGTCAAATATTATTTACCCTTAATAATATTTTGACTATAAACAGCAGTTTACTCTCTTGGCGCACTTCAGTTTGAGTCATGGAGGTGGCTCATGCAACCGACACAAGGAATCACGTGGTTCCTAGGGTTTGATGGCATCTTGCATGGTTGGCTTCAGTTAGACTTCAGTGGCAGAAGTTTTGAAGGAGTTAACGGGACAGATAGTGGAGTTGTGTTCTGTTTGTTTTAGTTGAACTAGTTGGGATTAGTTAACTAACTAATCAACTAGATATGAGTGGAGTAAATTAAATAATATTTAATTTACTAAATATTAACTCATTAGTCAACTCAAGAACAATTCAGTTCACTACAGTGCATGATCAGTTCAGTGGAGACCAGTGGAAGAGGTAGATGAAAGGGTGAGTAAAGCTATCAGTTGGTAGATTGGTTTTGCATGAGATTTGCATTACACTTGGAGGAATTGTCCATGACAATTACGCAATCAAGGCAAGGGGATTCTAACCTTGAACCTCTTCATATACAGGCCATGATTGCGCAATAGAGGCAAGGCAGTTAGTGGTGTGTTTTGAACCCGAGACTTGTTCAAAACCAAGCTAGATTGTGAGTAACTTCATGAGAGAGTACTCAGTACTTGTGAGGAGTATTGTACTTTATTGGTTACTTGATTTCTCCATTATAATATACACAATAGTCAAGGGGTTTTCAGCAAATTTTTATATTTCCCATACATACTGAGTTAGTGTGTGATTGAATTGATGTGAGATTGCTTCTGTTATTTCCGCATGTGACAATTAATTGTAGAAGAAGGTTATGTGTTATGTATGCAATTCGAAATTGATATATGACCAGGTTAATCTTCAGTGAATAAGTGATTTATTCAGCTAATTTCTACACATTATGCATCCAAATGTCAATTCAAAAAGGAAAATAATCAATCTAATAGCAATGAAAATAATAAATACAAGATAAATAAGAAGGAGAAGAACATCAAAAAGAAAATATTCTATACTCAAGAAGACAATAGCTCTTTTGAAGACAATCATGAGCCATATTTCGATGAATAAGGAGTCATTGATTCCATGATGTGGCCTTAGAAACCAAAAATGAATGACATAATGAATAGTTAAGTGAAGAAGAGGTTGAATTAGACCTAGAAGGTGAATTAATAAAAGCCTTGGAAGAGATCGATAGACCTAAGGAAAATAATAAGAAACAAAAAGAGTTATTGATCAATTATATAAAAGAAGAACTTGAATATAAAGACTCATTGCTTGTACTACTAAAAGTAGAGTTGGAAGAAGATAAAAAGGTTAAAGAAATTATATTGGAATAACTAAAAGAGAAAGGTAAGGAATGTGAAAAACTATAATAAGAGATAGTCTCTCTAAGAAAGGAGTTGGAGAAAACTCAGGCTCAACTAAATTTGAACCTAAAACAAATTAAAGGTTTGAAAAGTTAGATGAAATTCTTAATGCTCATAGATCCCCTCTAATGAATTTTGTCTTGGGTTATAAGGGAGAAACAAGTAACAAGAAAATTGAAGATAAAAACCAATCATATTCATCAAAGTTCTCAAAGAAAAGTAATAGCCATAAAATTAAAGGGAGTGAAAATAATTAACTATTACAAAATGGTAAAATTGACAATAATATCACAACTCAACAATAACCAAGAAATTTCTATAACAAAGCTTATAACAACTTCAAACATCAAACAAAAAATCATAAAAATACCTGCTTCACTCAATGATTTGAACTTATGCAGGAACACAATAAAACTCAAATATAAACATAAGCACAATTGTAGTGGAAATAAAACTTCATTTCATTAATATGAAAGAACTAAAATATGCTTACATATAGAATGGAAATAAACTAGCTTGGGGAATGGTAGCTTATATTTGAGAAGAGATGTGGTGGCTACATGCCTTTGAAATGTGTTACAATGAGGCTCAAGGGCCTTTTTATTATTGAAAAACAAGGGAAAACCCTAAAAAACCAAAACCCTAACCGCAGCAGATGGAATGCCAAGAGTTTGTGAGCCCCGATGGGGTTAGTTTGGCAGCCAACTTCCTGAGGTCGTATTATCTCAGTTTGGCATGTACGATACCTTATCGAAAAATATCTCTCTCAGTACTACAAGATATTCCATAGGCCCCAACCTATGGTTACAAGGCTGTTGCAGACCTTAAAAAAGGTCGTTTAGGGGGTCAAAACTACTCTAGAATTTGAGGACCCGAAAAAAAAATAAAAATAGTAAATGCTGCTATAAAAAGGAAATTAATGAAATTGACTGGAGGTATAGGTGGAATAGGTGGGTGGACACCAATATAAACTTGGATCAGTCCTTAACCCTTAGTAAGCAATGGTCCCCATTGCATGCAGATCCTCCACGAGGTGCATAAATTTATGCTGAACTTGGTCCATGGTGAACCACTTGCTCTGGTGAAGGGGTTGGCTTCTTTTGATGACTTGATATACTAGGTGGATCCTTTGTTGCAGGGTGTTCTTGATACGTGTGTACATGATATCATAATTTTTGGATTGTTCCATATAGTATAGGTTTAAATTCATGGGTGTGAGTTGTTCTGCAATATCGGATGTGTCCCCTAATAATGGAAAGTAAGATCAGAAGCAATCCACAATGAATATTGTGTACATCCCAAGGAATGGTGGAATTTTGAGCTCAAATGAATTGTATCCTATAGCCTTGGTGATGGTGTATGGCCCATAACAGAGTGGGTGAAGCTTGCAGTGAGGTCCAACGAGGTGTTCTTTTTGAAAATGTAGCCACAATTTGTTGCCCACGTGGAACTTGTGTGGAACTTAATGTTGATCATGTTTCTGCTTGTACTTAGAATTGGATCCGTCCAATATTTCATGAAACTACTGGTGGGCATCTTGAATGCACTTAATGAATTTTTTCTCCCCGTCATCTTTAGATTGGAAAAGATTTGAATCTTCCTAAGTATTTGCAAAGGTATGGCCACATCAATGGGACATAGTGGCTAGAATCCCAACCCCACCTGAAAGGGGATGTGGCCAGTTGAGCTATGGAGAGCTTGATTGTAGTGTGTTGGAAATATGGGAGGCTTTCATCCCATGTGTGAGGATGCTTTGAGTTGTACATGTGCAGAATGTGTACGATCATCCTATTGACGACCTCTATTTGGCCATCAGTTAAGGGGTAGAAAGTCGTTGACTTAGTGAGCTTTGTATCCAGCATCGACCAGAGACTTGAACAAAATGTACTTAGCAACCTGGTGTCCCAATCTGAGATAATGGATTGT